>CM073436.1:5172500-6463750 GCA_037074515.1 Mimosa bimucronata
ATGTATTGGGAGTTGTCGATACAACTCAATGAGTTGTCAATAACAACTAGGTTTTTAAAGAGTTGTCAATAACAATTCATTAAATTGCATCGACAACTCTCAATACATGTGATTTGATATCACTCAGACCTTAAGGACTTCAATGTAATTTAATGATTTTTTGAGACCTGATTGTGATTAATTAGCTTCTTTGGACTGGGACTTAGTTGTAATTCTCCCAAAAATCAATTCTTCTTTCTGATAAGTGACTTAACGGCCATTTGCGGTCATTACCGTAAGCGTACAGGTCGTCAAATAAAAAAATAGTAGTATAGGAAAAAGTGTTGTTCCACAAGGATTGAGATTTGAGTAGGTTAATTAGTACTAATTGAGCAATTAATTAGAAATGAGTAGGAAATGATGGAAATTTAAATTGAAGAGAAATAGTTGCAAGAAGTTATAACTATAGGAAAATATAAACACACTTGTTCAAGACAATAAACGCCTAAGGTTACTTATCCCCATTTTTACTTTATGACCTAAGTAAATCCCTTCCTTTTTATGCCTTAGTGAATCAATGTATGAGCCCAAGGGTTAAATACATTTGAAAAAGCTTTTCTCAGGTCAAAATCAAATTTATACTTGCATTAATGTCACAATCTCTTGTCACCATTAATGCAAACCTTCTTTCTCAACCACCCTCATAATGACAATGTTAGGTTAGTAACTATATCTCTATGTTACCAACTAACCATCCATTTAAAACCATAAATTTCAAGCCCAACATGATCCCATCCAAGTTCTAAGACAAAATACACTTTCTCAAGCCATATTTCATTTAACTAAAGCAAGTGGTGATCAAGCACTTGTAAAATAAAGAGCAAGATGGAAATCCATATATGTAAACTCATTAATAGCATTAAAGGAAAGGAAATACAAATTTCAATCCATAAAAATGGTTCAAAGTAACCCTAGAAAAATTTTTAGTTACACATAAATGTTTCTAAGCTAAAAACAAGAGCTGAAATGGAGTTCATAGTACAAAAGAAGAGAAGAAGGAGGAAGAAAGGAAACCAAGATATAAGAATCTTCAATCTCTCCGAGCTCCTCTAGGCATCCAAGCATTTCCTAAGCTCTCTCTTGCAACTCTTAGCTCCCAAAATTTGTGCCCCAGTGTGTTCTTTTTTTCCCCACGAAATCAATGCCTTTATCTCATTTCAGACAGCTAACTGTAAGTGAAACGCGCAGTTTTAAGCCAATTCGCTGTGGGTTTCGCCGCGGCGAACTCTGTAATTAAAAAGGCAGAGATGGACCACACTCGCCGTGACTTTCGCCGTGGCGAAAGTCACGGCGAAGTCACGTAGCTTCTGGTTATTAGGCTTCTTCACAGCTGGTCTTCAATCCGATTGATGTGTGTGTTTTTCCTCTGAGCTTTTTCACCTGAGCACCTCCTCCTATGCAAGAAAGAGAAAGGGTTGATGAGTTTTACAAGTTACTACATTATGAAAATTCATTAAGCTCCAAATTTCATACAATTTACAACTCTTTCTTTGCCCCGTTTTCTCATTAAGCTTTTGGTTCCTTTTTGCCATGTTAATCATCAAATTATTCATAGGTACGGAGTAAAACATGATGATTTTGTAATGAAATTTAGGAGCTTATCAATAAGCTTCCACCATCACCGGCATCGTCTCTCTTTCTCCACTATCACTATCAAACCCAACCTCACTTCTTCTTCGTGCTTTTCTCTTTGTAATTAAATTTATTAGTCTCATTATGGATGTTTCATTGTCATTCTCATTACTTTGCTCTTATTGTGACCCCTGATTTTCGCTCCATACTATCTGTTTCATGTGAATTGCATACTACTTCTCCGGTCCTAATTATAAGATCAAGTTGTTTTTTGGAGAAATTAAGATGCAAAATAAACCACTTTAAATTGTTTATATATAACATTTTTTTCTCAAAACTACTTAATTTTACTTAACTAATATATAATCTAATTACATATAGTATATGTTAAAATTTAGAGGTCTATTTTGCTTCCTTAATTTTCACAAAAAAGTCTAACTTGACCTTATAATTAAAACTGGAAGGATTGTACAGTATGGTATCTTTGTTGATTCTCTAGGTTATGGAAACTCATTTCATTCGGTTGGGATCATTATATCTATTATTGTGTTTAGCGCCACCCTCTTTCAATGCATATTTTTGAGCTATTCTGCTTGAGACTTTAAAAATTTCAGTATTGGCTATTTTTTTCTTAACTAAATATACTCCTTCTCTTATTAATCATAAAGCCAAGAAAACAACCAGCAACGTGCAAAATTACAAACAGAGACATAAAGCTAACAAAACCATAAGAAACAAAACTACAGATAAAACAAGTTTGCTAGCTGAGATTAGCCCACTCCTGCACGTTGTGAAGAGGGAGCAGAAGGCATAAGAGCTTCCATAATCTCTAGGCTATCAACAGTCATAATATCGGACAAGAAGAGTGAAGGCGTATGGACCCACCCAATAGGGCTCACTCCTCTACTAGCATCAACTGCAAGATAATCAGCTGCCACATTACACTCCCTATGGGCAAAATGTAAGAAAAACCCAACTTATGAAGCTAAGAGACTAATGATATCATGAATAATGCCCCTACTTTGCCATTCATATAACTTCAAATTTTTGCACACTAGACTTTGCTGCAATAATTGACAATCAGTTTTGAAATAAACATTAGTATAGCTCAGATTGATTGCAATCAAAAATGCTCTCTTCAACACCAGGGCCTTAGACATAAACGTAGAGATTGATTTGATCTTGTCGAGAAACCCCCATTGGAACTAACCTCTATAATTTCTGCAAATAATCCCAATTCCAGCTTCGGTTTCTGAGGACTTAAACGAGCCATCTAAATTTATCTTCAAGAAATCCAAGGGAGGAGCCCTCTATCAGTGAACAACTTTCAAAGCGTCATCGGAAATGAAGTGTTGATCAGGGGTTTCACAATTGGCCAGAAATTCCGAGTTAGATGTCTTAGCAGCAACAATAACCCCAATGGGATTCGGCTCAGAATGGTCAAATACTACTACATTTCTTTGCTTCCATATGTACTATAGAAGCTAACAAGTAAGAGATAACTCACCCTTCTGTAGCTTCGTGTGACCCTCAGAGTCAGATAAAGATAACCACCATAGGGTAAAATTAGTGATTTGACCGGGCTCAATTCGAACACCAAGTGAACATCCAAACCACACACCTCTGGTCCATAGACAATCAAAGAAGAGATGTTCTATTGTTTTATCTAATGAGAGATAGATCGGGCAAAAAAGTGTTTGAGAGCGTTTCCTGCAATATAAAGATTCTTTCATTGCAATGGCTCCTAATAAAATACTCCAAATGAATTGTTATACTCTCAGAACCATTTCTAACTTCTAGATAGCTTTCCAATTCTCAGAAGAGATTGAAACAGATGAACTTGCTTTAATTGAAGATGTGATGTTTGGCCACCTCTCGTTTAAGTACTCAGGTTTCACACTTTACTCCCCATTTTTGGCTGGCGTCCATATGATTTTATCGTTCAAGCCGTTAGTAGGAATCTGAATTTTTGTAATTGTCGTTAACACCTCCTCAGAAAGCAGATGTTGCACAGGAGAGAGCTCCCAGGAATCGTTTACAATTAAGTCGCTGACTCTTTCTTTTTGAATGATGAGGTCTTAGATACCTACTGACTTTTGAGGAAAAATAATATCAGGGATCCATTTATCATCCCATATGTGGATATTAGATCCATTGCCTAAGTCCTACATTATACTATTCTTTAAAATATCACGGCCATTAAGGATACTAGACCAACACCAAGAAGCCTTATGTCCTTTTTTTGCATCAATAAATTCACCTTTTAGGAAGTAGATACTTTTAAGAATTCTAACCCAAAGATCATTTGAGTTATTCAATACTCTCCAGGCTTTTTTAGGAAGAAGGGCAGCATTCAAGGAGATAAAATCATGGAAACTCATACTTCTGAAGGACTTATGAATTGTAAAGAAGTCCCAAGCTTTCCAATGAGTGTCGCCACCCTTTGCAGTTCCATCCCTCCAAAATTTTGATACAATACTATTAAGTTCTTTACAGGTTTTGATAGGGAATTTAAAACAATTCATTGGGAAGATAGGTATAGCAGCAACCACTGATTTAATCATGACTTCACGTCCTGTATAAGGTAAGGTAGTTTGACTCTAACCTTGAACCTTCGAATGCACTCACTCCTTGATGTAGCTAAAGGCTTAATGTTTGGTTTTTCCCTAGATGCTTGGTATACCTAGATATTTGCCCTTATCAGCAGAAGCTTGATTACCAAGAATCTGGGAAACTTGTTATCGTACTATTGGGGGAATGTTTGCTGAGAATACAATGCTGGATTTTTCTAGATTTGCAGCTTGACCGGACACAGTACAATAGATATTTAGAAGATTGGCCAAATTGGTACAATTTTACTAACTAGCATTCATGAAGAATAAAGCATTATCGGCGAAGAAGCTATGAGATAACTCTGGGCAAAGGTTGCTTAATCTGATACCCCTGAGAGATTTATTGTGAAGGTTCTTGTGAATCATGTTGGATAACACCTCAGCTACTAGAATAAACAGATACAGAGAAAGAGGATCACCTTGTTTTAGACCCCGACCTGGAGTAAATGCATTTATCTTTCCTCCTGAAACACAGAGATTCAACGCATAGACTCTATATATTTCATAATCAAGTTAACCCAACCAACACAGAAGCCTAACTTTAAAAGAGAAAGCTTTAAAAAATTCCATTCAATTCTATCATAGGCTTTACTCATCCATTTTTAAAGCAAACTCATATTTTGAACCTGTTTTTTTCCTTCTCAAATAATGGTAGACTTCGTGTGCTATGATAATATTGTCATAAATGAGACGACCGGGAATAAAGGCACTTTGATTGGGAGAAATGCAAGTGTCTAAAAAAGGTTTCATACGAAGGGCTAGGATTTTGGAAATAATTTTATATGAAAAGTTACAAAGCCCAATTGGACGAAATTGAGATACATGTTCAGGTTTACCAGCTTTTGGAATTAAAACCACATTTGTTTCGTTTATTTCATGCAGATTATAATTACCAGCAAAGAACTCAAGAACCATATCACAGACATGATTACCTATTTCCGGCCATGTAGTTTGGTAGAATTTACCTGAGAAGCCATCGGGCCAGGAGCTTTACTTCCGCCCATGCTAAAAACTGCCACATGAATCTCTTCTCTGGTGACCGGTTTCATGAGTTGGAGATTCATTTGATCATCGATATTTGTCTCCACATAAAATAATGCCTCATGAAGAGGTCTATCGCCCGAGGAACTGAAGAGCTTTTTGTAAAAGTTGGAAATATTATGTGCAATATCATCTTGCTCAGTAAGCCGTCTATTATCAGCATCTCTGATCTTAAGAATGTTGTTATATTTTGCTTCGTTTGATGGTGGATAAGTGAAAAAACCAAGAGTTTCTATCCCCAAAGTGAAGCAAGTTAACTTTCGATCTTTGCTACTAGTATGCCTCTTCACGATCAAGTGTCCGTTCAATTTCATCTTTTAAAGAATTGATTTCTACATTTGAATCATTAGTTAAGATACCTTGAGTGTATTCAGTCAGTTGATGCTTCAGAGTTTCAATGATCTTTTTATTGTTTGGAAACTTCGTTTTGCTCCACCTAAGTAACTAATCACGACAAGAGAAAAGCCTTGTTAGAAAACCAAAAAGAAGAGTTAGATCGAATACTTGTGGATGATGCCATCCTTTCTTTACTATAGGTATATAATTTGAATGAGTCATCCAAATTAGTCAAAATTGAAATCACGACTCCTCCTTATCCAATTATGGCAACAACTGACCATGAGAAGATGATGATTTGACCCCATCGGATCAATGTGGAAGACTTCAATATTTGGAAAGCATTCTCTCAGTTGAACATTCCCAAGAGCTCTGTCAATGCGCTCTCTTGATCATCACGATTATTACACCAACTGAATTGGTAATCATCAAAGCTTAAATTGATGACTGCATAGTTAGAGATGAGAAGTTGAAAATTAATTATCTCCCTCATAGTCCTCGGATTACCACCAAACTTCTCTAATTGAGATGCTATATCATTAAAGTCCCTAAGGCATAATTAAGATTGATCAATAGTACCACTAATTCTTTCCAATTCCTCCCAACATAATAATCTCTCTCTGTCCTTTAGAGGGCCATATGAATGTTATATAAGAGGAAGTTTCAAATATTGGTGAAAATACACTAGTACGGATGGTATTCTAAGATGAAGAAAGAATGTTTACAGTAATTTCTTCCATCCACCAAAGTGCCAAACCACCGCTCTTTCTGATTGGATCAACCAGCCAAACATTATCAAATTTGCATTTTTTCCTGGCTTTATTCACTACCGTCCTCTTTTGCTTCGTTTCCATTAAGAACATAATTTGGGGTTTTTGTTTTGAGGCATTCCTCCTTTAGATTTTTAACTGTCAAGGGAACCCCCAGACCTTGACAGTTCTAATATAAGGGATTTATTGTGAACCAGTGGTTGGTCCCATCTAACCACAAGCGTTTTGAGTAGAAGAAGAACAATTCTCATGACCATTACCTCCATTGAAGATAAACCACTCTTTTAGGAAATCAATCTCATCAGTAATCTGATTAGCACAAGAGGAACTATCGCTTGGCAGCACCTTGGGTGAGGTTTCTCTAATAAAATTTTTCGTTGCCTTGCATGAAACCTTCGTCTTGCTACTGCCACTACCTTTCTTTCCTTTGGGTTTCAGGTCAAGTACAGGATCCTCAAATGTTACGTCTTATGCGTTTTGAGATGCCTTGTTCAAAATCTTCAATAGCTGGCCTTTTTAGGTTAATATCTTTGAAGCCCAATGTAATCTCAAACACAGGAGAGAGGCGACAATTAAGGGACTATAGCTTTGGAGGCATCTAGTTTATCATATGGAAGTTCAACAATATAATTGATTGGCCCAGATTGATCCATTTGAATTGGGCTTTCATTTAGCATCTTTGTTTTCTTAAAAGACTTTCGAACCCTGTAAGTATTTTCCTTTACCTTATTGGGTTGATGGCCCACTACAATCAATTGCCCATTAACTACTTTTTCTTTACTGCGCAGATATGTTGACTCGTCTTGCATGAAATTGCCTGAGATATTGCTCTTTAATGATAGAGTACCGTTGTCCGAAATTACATTGAGAGTACCGTTAACACCATCAAGATCATTATGAATCCGCAAATCATGCCTCACCTTTATTCCCTTTCTATCAAGAATCTTACCACAATGATTTTTTACCAAAATTAGCATTAGCAATAGTCCCTCTCTTAATTTGGGCATTTGGCTCCAACGAGTTAGCTGCCGTTCCGGTTGAGATTTCTTTGCCACCGCTTCCACCTAGTTAGACTTGTGAACCACTAATGACTCCTCGATAGTTTTGAGGTGTGGTATGCCAAGCCAGCCTCTATACTCAAACTCCTTAGCATCATCATCATAGGACACATCTACATCTCTATAGCTTCTATTCTCGTGACCGATGTGACCGTAACGATAGCAGAAATTTTGGAGATGTTCATATTTAACGGATGCCCAAGCAGGATCCCTTCCTTCTTTAGGAACCCATAAGCCTTTGGTAAGAGGTTTATCCAAATTTATTAGACATCTAGTGCGAATAAAACTCAAAATAAGGTTGCCCTCCATGCATGGATTTTCAAACATAAGCACATCTCCCACTGCTTGGCCAAGAATAATAGCATTTTCACTGTCTAAAGCTTCTAAAGGTAATTCATGGAATTGCACCCAGAAGGGGGGAATTAAAATCAAGGTTATTAAATCAAGACCGACTCGGCCGGTCCGGACCATAACTCGCCGGGCCGGGCATAAGGTCGGTTCGGTCTGGCATCAGACTCGACTTGCGAGTAACTCGACCACGACTCGGCGAGCCCATAGAAACCCGGGACTAACTCGGGTGACTCGCCGAGAGGGGCGAGTCACCCGAGTTGAGCATTTTCAACCTTAGAAGATCAGATCCAGATTACATGAGACATGAAGAAGATAAAAGAACGAGAGATGAAGAATATAAGAAGCAGATGACAACATGATAGGGATTGCGATGGCGGAAAAGAACCATAGTTGCTGAAATTTGAGATCTATAGGTTGACTAGCTGTACTACCTCTTTCTTGCCTTCATCTCTCTCGCCAAAGAAGCCACGCCGAAGAAGCCATTGCAACCTTTTTCTGGAAGAAGGAGGAGGCTAGGAGGAAGTGTGTGAAGATATGGATGTGTCTGTAGGTGAAAAAAGAAGAAGATATGGATGCATATTGAAATTTGAAGAAAGAGAGTAAGCTTGGCAAGATGAATTGATGTGTGTCAAATTTGTTGAGAAAAAAGAGAGATATCACGTGGGAGAGAGAGAAGGAAAAAACATTAAAAAATTTGAATTATTGTAGTTGGGAAGAGAGAAAAAAAATTAAAAAAATATGAAAGAATTACACATGACCAGTAGAAATACTTACATGCTCTTGCAATAGAAATAATTTTGAATAATGGAAAACAAAGTGATCTGGGACATTCCCCTAAGGAAGTTGAGTGGATAGTAAGAGCAGACACCTTAGGCCATACCTGGCCTCGGAGGGTGATAGAATAGTTCCTGGGCTTTTGCCCCTTATGTTACCTAAAAAAAAGAAATAATTTTGAATGAGTTTATTTTAATCCTAGTGAGGACTTATCTTAAATAATTCACCATTTATTTAAGGAAAAAATTCATTTGTATGGTAAATGATAATAGACTTTTTTTAACGTTTCAAATGCAAAATAAATTGTGAATGGTTTAAAATATGACATCAACCGAATATGATTTAAAAAAGATGAATTGTTGTGTTTGATGATGTTAATTTGCAAAACAAATTGTAAAGAATGTTAGTTACCAGAATTATTTTTTTGTTAATTCAATGTTGTAAATGAAATTATTGTTTGTAATTTTGGAAGTTGTGATATGAATTTAAATATTTTTTAATTTTTTATTCTTTACTGGACTGGCTCATGAGTTGACTACCAGCTAACCCACTAACTAGGGGTGTCCATCCGGTCCCGATCCCGGCCTTCCGGGACCGGGAATTTCCCGTCCTGAAAGTTCCAGGACCGGGAAGCGGGAAAGGCCCCGGGAATCCCGGTCCCGGTCTCGGACACACATATATATTAAAAAAAATAATGGTTTGGTCTCTTAGCCCAATTGCCCAAATCAGTGTTTAAAAAACAATTCATATTGCACAACCCAGTTCAATTGGAGGCCCAACTTCATTACACTACACCTCCCCAATCTCAATCACTCCGTCGTCCTCTTGATTTTTATGACTGAACCCAGGTCTTGGGAATGTCAATCCAAGGAGTCAAATCATCTAAGAATTATAGCTTCTTGTCACACGTACCAACCATCCCATGATCACCCACCATAATAATTTGAACATCTTCAAAAACACCCCTTCAGGACAGAGTCAAGCACTCGTTGAAGCCAGCGGTTGTTGGTTGCCCAAATCTGTCATGATCACCCACCATCCCATGATCACCCACCATAATAAAATTTGGCGTGGTGTTCGTTGGTTGTTTGAATAAGGTGGGTGACTGTTTTAGCATGTTTTTTGGGCTTGGATTATGAATCAAATTTTATATATATATATATATATATATATATTTCTCATGCTTGTGGACTTTTGACAGTTAATAGATGTTTTGGGTGGCCTAAATCTATCAATTGAGCTGATGGAATTAGGCCCATTTTTTTTAAAATGTCCAACCACTGCAAAATTGTCCCGGGAATTCCTGGGACCGGGAATGAAACTCATTCCCAGCCTCATTTCGGGACCGGGACCGGGAATCCCGATCCTGAGTTTGGACACCCCTACCATTAACCCTTAACTCATTACCTCAACTGGGCTAACTAACGGTCTAGGTTTGATTACCTTGGTTAAAATTGACTTCACTAAGCACCATCTAATCCTTCCATAATTGGACACTTAAAAGACACCCTTGGAATAGACCATGGATCACCTTTGAGTATATACGAAGGTAATCTCTTTGTCGAATCTAAATAAAAGATTGGTTTGAAACGATTAAGTTTGTGAACCTCTACTCCTCCATTGTCCAGTAGTCACCCTTTCTTAATCATGGAGATCACCGTGGCTTTATTCAGTTTTTTACCTGAGAGGAGTTTTGAGTTTTCCAACTAAATCACCTCCTTTACGGGCATTACCTTTGTCAAGTTCCAATATCACCTCCTTTGAAGTTTTTCCTCGACTGTGTTGCCCAGACTCCATGATCAAACTTGAACAGAGACGAGGTAACTAGTGTATTGAATCCACAGCCGCCTACGAACTGCTTTCCCTTCTCTGAAAGACTCCAGAAAAGGAAATACGCTTAAAGTCGAACTGAGAGACAACAAAGGAACAACGTTACAGAGAACCTGGAAGAAAACTCTCACAGAGGAGAGGGATACTACTAGTACTAGATTTGCATCTTCTGTATTCACTTCAACGAGCAAACAATTAGGGCCAAAAATTTGCCGGGCCCGGGAGGTGTATTTAACTGTTTAAAAAAAAAATAATAAAGTAATGAGCGAGAAGGTTTCGCGCTTGTACCTTGTAGTCGGAGGAATTCATGGAGCTTTAAAAAAAAAAATGAAGTAATCTCAACTCAAGAGTTGAGGGAATCAAGGGGAAAGAAAGAGGGAAGAGCAGAACTAACTAAATCAACATAGAAAGCAAGCAAAGATGCGCTCCTCCAAAGCTGAAAGCCTTTGCACTCTGAGCTCTCTCATATTCAAACATCCTCTTCTAAACAAACCCTTTCCAGAATACTGTAATTCTAGACTCTACTGTGATTATGCGCTCTCAAGCCTCAAGTTTAAGCAACCCTCTGACTCAGGTACTTTAGCTCCTCCATTTTATATGTGCACGATGAGTCGGTTCTGGGTAAGCATGAACCTTTCTGCATATTATGATATTTGGACTGTTTTTATGTGTGATCAATGTGGAATCGTTCTATGTTTGTGCCTTGTGTTTTCGCGGTTGAAGTTCAACTGAATTCAAAGTATTTTGGTTGTGCAGAGGATCTGCCCAGTATGGTGTCTCAGCGAATCCGTTCAGTATTTCACTGTAAGTGTTCGTAAAATTTAATATTTGGATACAGGTGTTGTGTTTTCCCTAGACTAACAATTCATGAAAATTGAGGAAGCTGGAAGCGGAGAATCTATGTATTTTGACGCATCAACTCATAATTGATCCTCATGTTTTCTTTCTCTTACAATTGTTGGGTTTTCACATTTGACATCCTATTGGTCATCTTGTCACTGTATAAGGGAATTTAAGGAATTAAGTCCAGGCTTTTCCATGAAAATTTTCTCTTCCCAGTATTAGGATTTTCCTAGAAAGAAGCCTAACTGTAGCAGTTACAATCACTGGAAGGAGTTTCTTTATTTCCTCACAATTTTTCATTATGGATGAACTACAAAATTATCTTCCTTGAAATGCATCTATTTAGCAAGGCAACGAAAATGTGCATTGGCTCGTACATTTTCTCTAATCGGCCCGCCTTTAAATGGTACACTTTTTTCCTCTCTTAAGAGATTAATTGTATCAGTGTATTGTTTCTTTTACGCAGCCGGTCAGTTGGACAATAGACCTGAACCCAGGGATGTTGACAATGCTAGAGATTTGGAAAAAATATCAGATATATCACGCTTGATGAAGAACATGCCTCACAGTATGGTATCTCTGAAACGTAAACAGTTTTCTCGTGAAAAGAAACGAAATTGTATGTTTGAATCCAGACAATCAAACCGTTTTGGCAAGTTAATTGTATCTTGTGCTGATAAACTAGGAGCAGAGGACGTGCTTAAGTTGTTCTGTAAGTTGGGACGAGAATTAGGTGCAAAAGATTACAATGTACTGATAGGAGCTTGCATAGATAAGGCTAGAGAAACTGAAGATGAAGGAATTGCAATAGGAGAAATGGCCAAGGTTTTTCACATCTTAAAATCGATGAGGGAACAAGGTTTTCAGCTTGAAGAGAAAACTTATTGCCTGCTTCTTTTGCATGTAATAGAGACGGGTATGGCAGAAGAGTTTCAGTTTTTTATTGACTTTATTAAAGACAACAATCCCAGCGCGCTTTCTAGATTGGGTTACTATGAAATGATGCTTTGGTTAAGAGTTAATGATGAAGAAAAGATTCGAGATGTTTGTGCCTATATTGCAAACAATGATGCTGCTGACATTTCAGAATTACGAGGTAGGTGAATTGGTTTTTAATGTACATTGATATGCTGCAACTTGTTTAACAGTAGTTGGTTCTAATATCTAGCTCAGGTTTTTAAAAGAAGTGACTTTCTCACCAGAGGTTTTTGATTTAGGCATATAAATATGGTTGATGTTTTCATGGTGTTTTCTTTCCGTTATGCATGCAGTGGGGTTTTGAGTAAACATGATCTTATTGGAAAACTGCATCTGCATGATTGGTTTATATTATTGTATTGTAATCAATAAATCTATCATATATATGAATGATCTGAACCTTATTAGAAACGTTGTGAGAAAGCAGAACCTGTTCCAAGTTGTATTCAAAGTACATTCCCAGCATCTAGCTGATTAATAGTGCATGTCTGTGCTGGCATGTGTCTCAAAATCAGTGAATCTGGTAATGTTTCATAAATATAAACACAATGCTATCTTTTGTTCATCTTGAGATCCAATTATCGTGGAAATTTTGCTTCATGTAGGAGTATGGACACTAACTGGATTTAACTTGTGTCGCAGAAAATTATCTATTGGCTCTCTGTGAAAGTGATAGGAAGAAGGATATTTTGCAGGTGTTGGAAATTGTAGACTTGAAAAAGCTTTCATCTGCAGAATCTAAAGCAAAGATATTTCAATCATTAGGAAGGCTACTATTGGAGCCTGTTGCAGAGAAGCTCCTTTTGGATTTCAAAATATGTGGTATGATAATGGTATTATATATCCATGTAAAAACCTGTATGGATGCAGTAAGAGTGCTTAGCTAAATATCTATATATAACACTTGTAGAAATCACACTATTCAAAAGCCATAAACAATATGGCTCACCTCAGACTCTGTAAATCAAAAGCCTGTTGTCTGATTGTGTTTTAAAAAGTAGAATTTTTTTTTTTGTATATGTTCTTTTATATCTTTTAAACTATGATTATGTTACGTTTTATTTGTATTCTCTGTCATAAATTGCTCCTTGAAGGATTTATCGATTTACAAGCAGGGAAGGAAAAAATTGTCATTTGTTCTCAGATTTTTATTCTTATTCTGAAGTTTTGTTGTCGTTGTAATTGCTATGAGTTATGTTTTTCTAATTCTCATCCAATATGCAATTAGATTGCTTTTGCTTGATTTGTGATTCTCCAAAAGATTCAACAATCCAATTCTGAATAAATATTTGTGCCTTGAATGTGGGATAACAAAATTTTCGTAAATAATGCAGACCATGAAGCAGATAATATCACAAACTTTATTGCTAGCTATGTTGTTAGCATGCCAAATTTAGCGGTGAGTGATGTTTCATTTAGTTCTGCTTGGACAGCCTTTAAGTCCAAAAAACCATGAGGCGCTTCTGCACTATGCATTTTGTTTCATTGCACAACTGCTTTTTGTTATTTTATTAAGTCACTTCAGACTCTGACATAATAGATGCTAATTAAATCCATTTTGCTAGTTGCTAAGTTTTGTTAGAATCTGCTCTTGGAACATATGAGTGACTCTTTTTAGATAGAAAAGCAAGCATATATGTATATTATTTTATTTTTTTTGGGGGGGGGGGGGTTTCTATTATTTTGTAACCCTTATGTCTATTGTTGGTTTGGTGAAAGATGGAGGATGTTGTCTTGAAATTCAAGGAATTGCACCAGACACTGAAAGTTCCACCTTCATCCTCATCATATGAGAAGCTCATTTTGCGCAGCTGTGATTTATTGAAGGTACAATATCCGTTTGCTTTGTTATTCCAATTACTGTTCATCGTTTTGCATATACCCTGGCCTAGCTTGGAGACTGCATCAATTCTTTTATTTTTTATTTCCACTTCAGGTGCCTATAGCTCTTGATATTGTTGATGAAATGTGTGAAAGAGGCTTTAGCTTATCAACTGAGGTGTGGCACTCCATATTACAAACTTGTGCGGAAACCCATGAATATATTTTGGTATGAGACATCTTTTATACATCCTGGCTTCTTCATTGTGTTATAACTTTAGTGGTAATATCTTCTCTTCTTCCCAATATCTTAAAAGTTCGCCCTTAACCCTAATGGTCTAAAAACCAATGTTTGGATGTGTCTGGGGACTGTCTGACCTTGAAGCTTAATTTGTTGGGCAAATACCTGAGAATTATTTATTAATTTCTTGGTTTCTCTATTATGCATAGTAAAACAATGAATTTATCTCTTGCACACTCTTCACTTGAAAGCCATTTGGACTCTAAGGGAGGACAAAGTTTAGGCCCATTATTATCTTAAGTTGGTGTTATCATGAAGCGAATATGGCAACAATAGTTGAAACCGTAGCCACTCAGTTGCAATGGGCCTCATATCATATAGAAGTAGTAACCAATAATGGTTCTGCTTTAAGTAATTTGAAATCGTCCTGGTGATAATGATAGGAAAACATGATTCCTTCAAATAATTTATTATTAAATTTGTGAGGATAAATTGACCTTTCTTGGCTGTAATTTATCGAACATAAAATATTTAGAGTTGACCATCTCAAATTTTGGAATGCTTTCTTTTCATAGAGAGGAGATGGTATTATATATTTTTCTTGGGGCTAGAAAAACTTTGTTCTCATCAAAATCTCATGACAAGTACAATTTGATAGTTGGCACTCTAGAGTTTCATTATTTCATACTGAAATAAATTTTCTACCAGTCTTTTTATTCGAGTCATCTTAGCATATTGTACTGTTCTGATATCAGATATTTGTTTCCCTTCTTTCTTTTTTATTTGGCCCCAAAATCAAGGCTCATCAGATCTACTCCACCATTTGCCGGTACAATTTAAAGTTAAATGATGAAATATTCAGGCTTCTAATAGTTTTGTTCATGAAGCTGGGAGATGTAAGTTGTACTTATTTTCTTCACATACTCAGTTGCACTAGTTGTCTATCATTTTATAACCAAGAATATTTCTATAATAAAAGTTGTAGGAAGCTGCATTGTTCACAAGTTGTGATTAGTACGGATTTGCACTAGGCCCATTCTAGCTGTATATTGTGAAAATCTATTATGCTTGTACGTAGGTGAATTATTTGCATTGATGTCGGCCCTTTCAGCAAGCTCATATTTTTTATGGTTGACAGTTTGAAAGCTCATATAAGATGCTTGATGAGTTGGATGAAAGAGGTTTGAAACCTACTACGCGCATGTATAATGCTATAATAGGAGAACATTTTCGAGAGGTATAGTAAGGTGATAATAGTGATAACCATGATAATTTTGTTAACAAGTTTTGAACTAAGCTGAGAGTACCTCATCAATTAATTTAAATCAAAATTGGCCTGTGCTTTGGATAATGCACTATTTACCTCAGCTTTCTCTGAATTTTTGCAGAAGAACATTTGTGATGGGCTGAGAGCCCTTGAGCACATGCAGTGTGCCAATGTAAGACCTGATTTACAGACTTTGAGCTATATGATTAGCAACTCTGAAACTAAAGAGGATATAAACAAGGTAAGTTAGCAAGAGTTTGGTACTCTTGTTCAAAGGTTTTCATTCTTTAGTTTTATTGTTTCCTCTAATCTAGCAGTCTTCCAAATTACTTTCCGGTCACAATTGAAAGCATTATATACTCTGCTGCTTTTGTCAATTGCTTCTTGATAGCATTTTCTTAGGACGTTTGATGGCTCGAAGAGGTTTCATTATCTTTTCTGCTGTAAACCCTGCTGAAGTATGTGTACCTACCAATTAGTCAAGTCCAAATGCTTTTGAGTAATTACTTGTGTTCCAAATCTTTTGAGCAGAGCTTTTTGGGATTTTATTTTAAAAAATTAAAATTTCCTGGGATTTCTATTGGGATAAGGATTCAGTTTTGCTTTTGTTTATTTTGTGACATATCCTAGTAGATGTGTAAACCTCGCTTTGAGAAGTTTAAGGATGTGACTAGGATTTTCTTTACAAAGAAGTGAACTCTAGCTTTTTATTTCAATTTATATGAGATGCTGATTATGCCATATGCTTTTAGTATTATGCAGAACTGAAGCGGTCTGGACTCCGACCCACAAAGCAAATTTTCACCACCCTTATAAGTGCTTATGCAGCATGTGGAGAGTTAGAGCAGGCTAAACAGGTATTTGTGTGAGCAGGAAATGCTGCTGCCGAAACTAGATTCTCTGGTTCAGAAGGGATATATATGCACAAGCCCAAATACCTGGCCGGTTGGACTTAAATGTTTAAGAAAAAGTGCATGTAGATCTATTTATGTTTATGCAGTCTTCATAATCAAGGTTCACATGCTTCGTTCTGTGACATTCTTCTTAATCAAGGTCATGTGATATGAGAGGGTGCAAATTCAATTTTTATGGTTTAATTATTCATTGTTCATGACTTCCATTTCTAACTAAACTTTGTATCAACGTCATTATCATAAATATTGTGTTGCTTCATGCCCATTTCACAAGCTTCTGAACATATAATTAGAGTGATTTAATAAATCACTAGTAGTGTTTATGGTGTTCTCAGTATTGCTTTGTGTCGCAGGTGATCTTAGATCCATTCATACCAATGAATATCTTGAACGAAATCAAAGGTGTGCTTGTCTTCACTCTTGCATCTCATGGGCAATTGTCTGAGGCTCTTCTTATATATGAGGAAATGAGGCAATCTGGACAAAGTTTGAAGCCAAAAACTATATTAAGTCTCATTGTAAGGTTTTTATAAACCCCTGTGTGTGTGGTGTCTGAATTGTATGAATGTTTGGTTACAGGCTTCCATAATTGACTTCCTGGGCATTGTAGGAGTGCACTCAATCAGATGGACGGTTAGATAGGTTACTTCAGCTACTTGATGAATTGCACGAACCAGACTACTGGATTGATGGTTGCTGTAGCATTGTCGTGTACTGTATTCGGAACAAGTGTATAAGGTTCCTACCCCCCTGCTATTTTGAATTAGTTTGTGTACTTGATATATTTTGCAATTTTCTCAAGTTCACTTTATTTTGGGCTAGTTCTGCTGTTGACTTGTGTAAGCAACTCAAGGATAAATTCCCCAGTGATAGAGTTATGGAAACTCTCTTCAAAAAGGTTGGTTGTGGTTCACTCCCCCCTTTAATGTATATAAATTTGCTTTGAATATTATAACAAGCATGGTACCGTTGGATTTGTGCAAGTCTAGAAATCGCTGCAAATTTTGAGCCCGGCACAGTTTGAGGTTGGATTAGCTGCATAATTGTAAATGAATTATTGGCGGTCTATTTCGGCATTCACATTCATTATGGTGTTTGCATTCACTGCCCGTGGGACTTATTAGCTTTGATTTTGTTTGTTTGTGTGTGTGTGTAACTGTGTTTAGGTATTTTCTTTTATCGAAGAGTCAGGGTCAACCCACTTGCAGACTGGCGTGGAGTTCCTTTGGGAAATGAAGGATAAGCTTGGCCTTGTTCCTCCTAAAGAGTATAATAATTTGTCTGCTAAGAGCTAGTGCCGACGCCCAACACCACCAATCTGTATGATGTTGTATGTGGTAGCTGAAACTCCTTAAAGAATAAAGATAAAGGCAATCAAAGAGTTCTTGGCCAGCTTAAACTTATTGGTTAACTGTTCTATTCCTTCCACTCGGTCAATCCATGACTCTCCAATGCAACATTTCTGATAGAATGGAATGCCTTGTTCATGCAAAGCTCTTCCCTTGTATTATATCAAAAAAAAAAAAGCTCTTCCCTTGTATCTGTGCACCAGTACATGCTTGTTACTTTAGACGTTAAACAAGGGGAAAAAAAATATCCTTTTGTACATGTGCAATGAAAGATCAAATTACAGAATTTTTTTTTTTAAAGAAATATATTCATGGTGTTGGGTATTGAATGCATCAACTTGAGCTTATTCATAAATTTCTTAAGATGTTTATTTCATTTTATTAGCGGCCTTTCACGGGTGATAGCGTGCTCATTGCTCCTCAAGGAAGCAAGGCGGGCAAACGGTGGCCTTGGAACACTACGTTTTTCTCATCCATAATTTAGTAATTAATCTTTTTTTTTCAGAAAATTATGAGTAAGTGGATTTGAAGTTTGAAGTACTCTTTTAGTAATATTAGAAGTATAAAGAAGTTTTTATGTTTAAATATATAATTTAATTTAAATTCGACTAAAGTAAAACTAAATTTAAAATATTAATCGAACTTCCCATGGGCCATCCTGGCTTTGCTGTGGTTTTTTTTTGAAAGATGGAGAGCCCATTGCTCAATCAAAACTTTTGTGGTTCAAATTTGAAACAGCGGGCCGTGAGTGTGATTCCTATTTTTCTTGATCTTATTTTTCTAGTAGCTACTGTGGGGTCCACAAATAACATAAAGCAGCTGAAAATATTGGCTTTTGATTCAAGGATATAACACAAATACACAATCACTTAAATTGATTTAAACAATTGCTTTATCATAAATAAATGGGGGCTTGGTTATTTGAAAGCATCCATCCATATATATAATCTTTTATTTCCTTTCGTTTCGATCAAGCCTTGTTTTTTTATCATGCGTTTTCTAGTTCGGTGCCTGTGTGTGTAGTTTGGTGTTTTTATCCTTTAAATTGATTTAAAGGATAATATTTGAATAGATGTACAACATTTAAAAAAAAAAAATTGGTTTTGGTGGGTGAAATTAAATTAACTATTAGAGGATGATCCCTCAAACTTGAAAGGGAATGAGAGATTGGTTTGGGGGTTTCTTGTTAGTTTAGGATAAGATGCTGGGCTTTTTTTTTAAAAAAAAAAAATGCTTGGCGTGCAAGAAGTGGATGCCAATAAAAGTCATATTTAGCCTGCCATTTTAATTAGTACCTTGACTTTACACTGCATGCAAACCGCAAAATCAATATTTGACCAAGTGAACGAATGTCTTGCCAAAAGTCTTAAAATTTGGATAATATCATCTATATATGTTATTTCATAACAAAACTTTGAATTATTATTACATGGTCATTCAAATTGTCCGTTTAATTTGTTTTTTAATTTAACATATTTTGTGGGAAAATATTTTTATAGTTTGACCGAGATATACATCTCATAGCATCCTTTTCTTCGCTCAAAAAATACAGGTACAGTTTTTATATTGCTCATCTCTCATTTTCTGGAATTCCACTAATTTTAGTTATATAATTTTCTTTATTTTATATAATCGATCATTTTTATTAAAAAAAACAGACAAAGCTGAACCACTAGGAAAAAAGGTTTGATTTTTGCCAAGTCTTGCACAAAACTTTTTGCATCACAAACTTGAGTTGTGAAATGAGCAGATGTTCACATCTAGCTGACACTTGTATTGCAGTCCGTCATGTTTTCGGTTTAGCGATGGGAAGTTTACCCAAATCGGGGATATAAGTTACATATCACTCCGTTTTTTATTATAAGTTCAACTATCACAATTTTTTTGTTTAAAAATATAAGTCTATTTTGGGATCAATTAATGCTAATATGACTATTTTACCCCTATATTGGAAATAGGGAAGATGAGAGAGAAGGGTTATAATGTATAAAATATTATTTTAACACCTATTATTAAATGAGGATAAAGTTAGAAAAATAGGATATATTTAAAGTTATAACTTCCACTCCTTGATATGTGAGAAGTAGTTAGGGTAGACTTCTAATAAGGAATGGAGTGGTATGACAGTATTTATCGGGAAATAATGTCTAATACTGTAATTAATAAGGAATGATTAAAGCACAGATTACAAAGTGTGAGTGGTGAGTTCATTTTTTTTTAATAAGATATACTTACCTTCCATTTGTTTTGCCTTTATTACATAAACATTCCCTCTGTTTTGTCTTTACTACTGTTAGGAATATTTTGAAATAATTTTAAAAACATGTTTTTAAAATTAATTTTATATTTTATTTACCATTTCGCCCTTCATTATAATAAAACCTTAAATTAATACTACTACATCGAACAAAAAATATGTGTTTAAGAATTTTGAATTATAAATTTAAATCAATTATATAATGTAAAAAAAAATTTGTTTCATACTATGAATAAAAAGATATTTGAAATATGTTTTCAGTAATTTAAAAGAAATTAAAATAAATAATTTTTAGTGAATATATTAAAAATTATAATTCTAAAAGTTCATGATTTAAATAAAAATTAAAAAAATTATTAGACATATTAGAGATTTCAAAAATATATGTGTGTGCATTTGAAATAAATGTGTGAGAAATATTTAATTTTATAAATAATATTTTTTTACAAAAATAAATTTTTAAATAATTGTTATGTTAAAAGAGCATTTTGGTCCAAACAAAGATTAAAGTCAACCTTAACAGCCAACTAACGGTTCGCGTAGATAAAAATGAAATATCAAAAATAGGAGATATGTTTGTGTAACATATATTTTAATTTTGATGGAGGTTTGTATACTTTTTTAAAATAGATGGGAGGTATGTGCATTTCACTTTGTTTATATATATATATATATATATATATAAAAATTTACATATGTCAGTAATGAGTTCTTATCTAAAATCTTTTGGATTGAGGCAAACAATATTAAATGTGTTTGATCATTGATGCCATGTTTATCTGATGCAATTGCTTCTTGTGATCAGAATCCAAAGTAGACGTCAGTCATGTGTCCAAGTGTCTGCCACACTTTACGCACTCCTGCTTTTCGTAATTAATTCGTACCTGATATGTTTAGCTAGCAATAAACTACTAAGGGTTTATTGAACCATACAAAGAAAAAAAAACAAATTAAACAACATTATTTTCCTTTTCTTTTATTTTGATAAAAAAACGTTTGGATGAATTGGATTATGTATGTGTACTAAGGGTAGAACATGATCACATGACCAATTAAAAAAATGGTTTATCGGCAATACCTCATTTTCAAATGTTGAAGAAATTAAAAAGGAAAATTTCAGAAAAAAGACTTCCCAAACAGTAAAAGAACACTTCCATACACTCAATTTAACAAAGGATCATTCAATGCAAATGATCTATATGTCCAAAGCTAAATTTAAAAGAAAAGACATAAATACCCCTAGGTTAATTAAGAATTAAAGATAAAGGAGGGGGTTATTACCAACTTCATATAAAGGTTTACCAAATTCAAATAACGGATAGCCAACATATCCCTATCTATTTACTAAATTCTCAACTTTATCGAAATCTTGTTGTTTGTTACTAACTTCGTATAATAGATTACCAAATTCATACAATATATTACCAACTTTGTATAACGGGTTACCAACATGTCTCTATCCATTTACCAACTTTTTAACATTACCAAAATCTTGCTTTTTACCAACTTCTTATAAAGGTTTACCAAATTCATATAACGGATTACTAAATTTGTATAATGGTTTACCAATGTAACACCCCAAATTTTAGAAAATAGAAAATAAGAAATTATTTAAGGTTTTGGAATATTATTAAAAATATTAAAAAGCATTAAAAATGAAATTATGATGTTTTAGACATTATTAATAAATTTTAAGAATTATTTTATTTAGAAAATAAAGAAAAATAAATTTATGATATTTAGGTATTTTTAATAATTTTAAGGTTTATTTTCTTTAAGAAATAAAGAGAAATAATTTGGAGATAGAACTTAATTTAGAAAAAAGAAAATAATAAAGGTTTATTTAAAATCTCGGAATGTCATATAGAAATTAAATAATCTTATAAATAAATTTATGAGGTCAGGTATATTTTTGATAATTTTTAAAGTTTAATTTCTTTATTAGATAAGGAAGAATAGTTGAAAGATGAATTTAAATAAGGGAGTATTTAGAACCCTGAGGTAATGTTTAGTATTTAAAAAGTCTTATTTATAAATTTGGATACCAGAATATATCTGGATAATTTATTTATGGACTAAATATGGACTGATATTTTTTAGAATTGTAATTAAATTATGAAAGGAAGGGTAAAATAGGGAAGAGGTAAATGGCAATTTGTAATTCTATGATGGTGTAAGGGCAAAAGGGTCAAAATCCCTTAAAATATCCCCTAATCCTTATCCCAAAAATTAACCCACATGCTCAAATAAAAATATATCTCCCTCTCATCTGCGCAACACACACAGACACACCCACATATATGTCCCTCATTCCTGTCTTCACTCTCTCTCGCTCTCTCGTCCCTGTCACTCTCGCTCTCCGGCAACGAACGACGTTTTCCGACCAGATCAGCGGCAACCGGCGGCGCACGGAGGAGCAAAACGTGCCATACACTAAGGCTAACCTTGGGTAAGCCCTATTCCTTTCATTCCTCCACTTTCTCGTCTGATTTTGAGCTCGAATGGGAGGAAGAGAGATTCGAGTTTTGGGAGATTTACAAGCTTCTAATCCCATGGAACTGAAGCTTAGAACCTGGGTAAGAGTATTCCTAAAGTAATTTTGTAAGGGGATGAAGTTTGGGGGTTGATTTCCGTCGATTAAGGCTTCGGGTACTGTTCACCTCGATGCCATTTTCTGATTTCAGAGCTTCCTTGCTTTGAATCCTAGTTAATCTTGTTTAGGAGTAGGATTAATGCTCTAATTTCGCCTTGTATGCTGATTATTAAAGCTAGTGATTTTTGTTGAGATTTTTCCTTCTTCCCCTGTTCTCCGTTCTGTCGCCGGAGATAATGGCTAGTGGTGAAGAAAATTTTAGCATGATTAAAGGTTTAATCTCCTTGTTTAAGTTGCTTGATTTTGTTAGGAAATGATTGTTCAAATTTCCTTCCTTCTTGTTGAATGTTCGGCCAGATTTATTGTTCTTTGTCTTTGGGTAATGTTGAACATGTTTTAAATGGAACTGGTATATATGATACTCTGAAAATGTTGGTGGTAGTAAGTTTAATCCTATTAGTAATTGTGTTGGTTGAATTTTTGATCTCTGCTTCCTGTTTTGTTTTGGCCGAGTGGCAAGAGGAGAAATTTAGAGGAAATTGGTCTTTATATCTCTAATCAATTGATGCCCATAAGCTGAGATGTTATAATGTTGAAGTTGGAATTTAATTAATGATGGTATGTTATGTATGTTTGATTTTCTAGTTGATGATAATTGAAATTGAAAAGGGAATTCCTTTATAAGAATGCTATGTGTGTGATGTTATTGTGATTAAGGATTAGCTATAGTTAAACAAATGCCTTTGAGCCTTAAAATAAAGATCAAGTTTGTTCAATAGGTAAGAATTGTTTAATCAAGGGTTAAGTTTGAAGTTGGAACTGATTTTGTGCCTTATCGGTTTATGTTTTAAAGATTGGAAGTGTTGATGATTTAAGTATGCTGTTTTAATGTCTCTAAAATAAAGGTTTGAACATGGTTTTATAGTTGGAAGATTTAGGTAGGAAGTTACCCTTTAAGTAGGCTAAATGTTGTTGTTGGGAATTTATTAGGATCAATTGAGATTTATAGTTTTAGGGAGAAGTTAATTAAGTTGAGTAAGTTATTATGTGTATTAGAAGTGTTTTTGTGATATTTGGTTAGTATTTAGTATTTTCTAAACTAATGCAAGTATGGTTGGTGTTAAGTGTATATAGAGACAAAGGTTATTGGTTGTTTTGGAATCTTACTAATAAATAGCAAAACAACTAGAATTTATTGTTTAATGCGGATGGTAATAAGATATCAATGAATTATAAAAGTTAAAGTTCTGTGTTGAGAAGAATATGAATTGATTAGCATATTAAATGAATGAGGAATTAATGATTCTTGGACTGATTTTAATTAAGCAAGGAAAAAGGTGACTTATACGGTAGACAATGGAATAGTAGATGATTTTTTTTATAATTGATGAATGCTTGAAAGTACATACTTGTTAGGATATATAGTAAAAAGGGGCTAATTGTAGTAATTAGGTTAGTAAGACAAGCGTATTGGATAAAATCTGAATTTATTTTAGTGATGCATAAAGCTCCCAAGTGTATTGGAGGATTATGTGTGTGTTATTGTTTAATTGAGTTGTTATATAATATTTAAAGCTTGACTAGGTATCATTAAATAAGTTAGTAATAAAGCAAGATAATTTTGAAATGCAAAGGAGACATTTAGGCATTCTCTGTAATTGGCTTTGGTGTGAATGCTTGAATTTTTGTTTCTATCAGAACGAGAGTGTTACCTGATGATGATTTAAGTAGTAAAAGAAATAGAATCATTAGTTTTCTTTATTAATAATAAGAGATTTAAATATAAATTTATTTAAACGGAAGTTATTAGATATAAGTTTAATTTAAAGTAATTAGGATATTTTTACGATTGTGTTTGGAAATGTGTGTGTAGTGATTGATGATTTGGTTTATGATATTCTTTAGTAAATTAAATTAATTGGACTTGATTTACACTATTGATGGATTTATTATTAAAATTCTGTAATAAATAGGAAATATATATATATATATATATATATTGGTGTGTGCTAGTGTGTGTGAATGACTAAGGCTTTTTAAGAATAATTTTTTATAGAAATTATTGATCAAACATTGAGAATAAGAAAATTTAACATAGTTAAATTATCAAGATAATCTTGGTTAGTCAAGATCCTAATTAAGTTTGAATAAATTATAATTTGATTAAACTAAAAGACTTGGGTAGTATTAAATTAGGATTCGTGAGAGACGTCGGTTAATTATCCAAGAATATAGATATTAATTTATTATTTGTATATTATATGTAAATAGGTTTTGATAATGACATAAATTAAGGCGATCAGTGGAAGAGAAAGGAGCGAGCTTAGGATTAAGCTTGGATTCCAGGTAGCAGTTTATTTCAGTAACCATTAAATTGCATGTATTATTTTGTAATAACTGTTGCATTTAGTTGGTAAGTTGTTATTCCTCAGATGGAGTACTCCAGGCTTAGGTGATTAGCTACACCTTTGCGAGATTAGTTACGTTTTAGCCTTATGTGCTTTAACGAGAAACCCTGCAGGTAAAGCCTCCACTATAACGAATATATTGTTATTAGTGGTTGGCAGGTGCTTTTAGCACACAGATTAATAGGAGTAAGGCTATCATCATTTGCACAGCTTTATGAAATATATACATGACAATGCTAGCATGATAAAGTATGTTAATGAAAGAAACTGCTATTGGGATTTCCAATCTCACCCCCTTCCCCAAACATTTTCAGTTTAACAGTTCGAAGGAAGCTAGCTGGGGAGAAGAGTAGATGAAGAAAATTAGGATTAGAAACTAAAAGCCAGAGGTAGTAAATATTTTAATAAGATTATTTGTATATGTTGTAAAAGTAAAATTATTAAATTATTAATAGAGAGCCCAGGAAATAAAATTACTATAAATGTATTAAGGGAATTAAATTTCCTAAGAATTTTTAATTATGAATAGATAATTTAAAAGGGAAATGTATGTATTATCTTAATGTCGCTGCGTATTCTGGTAGAAGGGTTATCAACCGAGGTAACCCCAGCGTTTTAATATCGGAAAGGTAGAAACCCATAAATAGATACAGAGAACCCATGAATGGGTTTTCACTCCCCACACACTATCATCAAGGGGAGAAAATTATAAGGGAACCTAGGTAGTTTAATTGTTTTATGCACCACTTGGTTTTATAAAAAGTTTTAAATTCTGAGTTGTTCGAAAAGCCCATTCCAACTGACAGAAGGTTGGATAAATATTTTAAAAGAAAAAGTTTTAAATTTCCCGTATTTTTGGGCTTCGAATATTTATAAAAGTGGTTATAATTCAATTAAATTGCTATAATATAGTAGTAAAAGTCCAGGTGTTACAACCAACATGTCTCTATCCATATACCAACTTCCTTTTCTTTGGGGGGCATTTATGGTTTTTCTTTTTAACTTGGCTTTGGACAAATAGGTCATTTGTATTGAATGATCCTTTGTTACATTGGGTGTATCAAAGTGTCCTTCTGTTATTTGGGGAGTCTTTTTCTGGAATTTTACCAAGTTAAAAGGCTGACAAAGGTACTCCTCTGATCCTATTTATAGGGTAAAGAGATAAAACCTCATTTGGTCTTATTTATAGGGCACCTAATTAAATTTTTCATGCCATTTTACAATTTTATCTTTCATTTTTTATGTGTTAACTTTATTTTCATGTAGTGTAGTGGATATTAAATAGGGGTATAGTTGGAAAGTTGTCAAATTTTAAGACATAATTAATGGGGTTTAAGGTTTTCCTTAATATGTGTAAAGCATGATGGAAATACCTTATAAATAGGACCGGAGGAGTAAATGGAAAGACCCAATTTGACAGCATACTTAACATCTATTAAATTAGAATTTATTGATTTGTGAACCTGGGATATTAATATACCACAAATCTTGTTCAAATAGCAATTTGTATAACAAATATAAATATTATACTATCTATATTTACTTATTATTGTGTAATAATTATATTATTTAAAGTACGGTTAATTCTTGAATGAGTTAAGGGTCAAAAATACACATATGATTTTGTTAAAAGTTCTTATAACGTCAAGTACTTTTTTTGGACCAAAAGTAACTTTGAACTTCAAAATTAGGCTCAAAAGTCACATTTACCATTAAATTAGGGTTAAGAGTAACATGTGATTTGTGCCAACTGTACTCCACATGTCTTCAACCAAACTTATGCTTCCACCATCACTACTCCTCCACCCGACCCCACCAAACCCCCCTCTCTTCCTCCGTCTCAAAAGTTCGACTAATCAACTGCAAAATCTTCTAAGGAACAAAGGATTCAGATGGAAGAAAGACGCATCGACGACGTTATATTCCTTGTGTTTAGTGCAGGAGAACAAAATAAGAGCAATAAAGGCATGAATCCTGAGGTCGCCGGTGGAATTGATGGCCAATTTGGATTAAAATAGTGGATAAATCAGCTCACATGTTGAGCGTGCTGGTATCGGTGACGTAGGCAAGAATGGTGTTAGTGGAAGAATGAGGGATTCAGGTGCTGGTGGAAATTATAGAGGTGGGTTCACAGGGGTAAAAAAATCGCAGTAATGATACTGTTACAGATTTGTAAGGACAATGTGGGTTGTCGTGCAATGGTTGCTTATGAAGAAGCCATACTTGCGGTACCAATAGAGCAAAACCGAAGGTCGGTTCAAGCTTCAAGGCTTTGAACTTGGCATTTCATAATCAGCATATCCACCAAAAAACTGCAATTCTTTCTTGTTATAAATTTCTAGAGAGAAATCCTTAAGCATCTAAGTCTCCGTCACGGAGCATCAACACCTGGACTCATTCCGGAGCTCAAATTAGGAGCCACGAAAAAATTGCTGAACCAAAAACTGAACTACCATTTAAAGAATTTCCAAATTGCTCACTGGGTTGCATCATCATGGAAATGAAGTTCGAAATCAATCTTGCCTGAACATTGAAAAACGGCTTCGCACTCGTTGGAATCGTGCCAATATTGCGATTGATTAGCCGAACTTTTGAGAGGGGGGTTTAGTGGGGCCGGGTGGTGGTGGAAGCATGTTACAAATCACATACTCCCTCCGTCTCTAAATACAAGCTTCAAATAACTACTTTGTTTTATTCTAAAAAACTACTTAAATTAGTTGAAAGCAATAATTATGTGAGGAATCTAATTTATTTTCCAACTTTACCCTTATATTAAGGATGAAAGAGAATGACAAATAAGAGATAATAAAGATGAAAGAGAGTGTATGGGGAAAAGATAAACAATGGATAAAAGGGGAAAAATGCAATAAATGCTTGGACAACCCTCAAATGAAGCTTATATTTTGGGACAAGCTCATTCACAAATATGAAGCTTATATTTAGGGACGGAGGTAGTACTACTTTTGACCATAATTTAACTATAAGTGTGACTTTTGAGCCTAATTTGGAAGTGAAGAGTTACTATTTAAA
This sequence comes from Mimosa bimucronata, assembly GCA_037074515.1. Classification (NCBI taxonomy): domain Eukaryota; kingdom Viridiplantae; phylum Streptophyta; class Magnoliopsida; order Fabales; family Fabaceae; genus Mimosa; species Mimosa bimucronata. Next base: position 5,200,585 of record CM073436.1, read on the forward strand.
AAAAACATTTCATATCGGATGAATTTTTGACAAAATCACATGTGTTTTTTTCTACCCTTAACCCTTCTTAAATTATTTTGTAAATACTTAATTTTATGAATCAAACATTCAAGTGTACGTATTAGTCATTCAATTTCAATTACTATTATTAGACACTAAGAACCTCCCAAAGTCCACTTTAGTCTAACATGAGGTTACAACTTCAACTTTGTATTATAAGTAGGTGTATTCCTATTCTTGAGTGCTCAACCAAAAAAATAGTAAGCATCAGTTAACACTTAAAATTGCATTTTTAAGAATTTTTCTGTATTTGAAATATTTATACATTATATATCATTGAGATTACAAAAGTATAGCAGTTTATTTCTTGTCTGAACAAATCTGATCTTATTGCTTAAAAGTTATGGAACGAGTTATATAAGTCTCCGTTTGACTGTTTGAGGAGAGTCCACAAGACGTTCGTCTGGTTATGCAATACTTATCAAAGTTTTTTGGTTCCATTTATAAAAGTTGTGAAAAGGGTAATAACTGTAAACTTCTTTTTATCAGAATAAAGCACAGTCTTTCCCTTTTGTTCCCACTAGACTAACATCAATATATTTTTTCCGAAAAAATATATTCTCTTATTTTCTTATTATGATAATACACGAGACCATGATAATGAATTTTCACGTTATTCCATTTGTTGATTAAAACAAGAAGGAAAAGTGACATAGGATCTAAATAAAATAAAAATTTATATTCATTACCTTGTTTAAAGAATAAGATTGATTTGTAAAAGCATGCGACATGAGATTAAGATAGGGTTAAATTATTCATGTAAATTAATTATTAATAATTAACGTTTGATGATTGAAGTTGGGGCATGATTCTTAACTTTTATTATGGAGATGAGATATATGAATATGACTAGATAGACGAGGGAGGGAGAGAGAGAGAGAGAGAGAGAGAGAGAATGTGGAGGAGAGAGAAGTGGGCGAAAATAGTTTGACAGCGTCTGATAAAGATAAGACGTGAACATTACAGAGAGGTTAACCAGGTTGGTTTATTTGATTTAGTTGAACAACACTTAATTCTAAAACCAGCTCTATTTTCTAATCCTACTGAAAAATTTAGCTTTGAATAATTTTTCAGACACGTGATAAGGGAGATTTCTCCTACTTCCTTCCTTCTTCATTATCCACTATTTCTGTCTCTCTCTCTCTCTCTCTCTCTCTCTCTAGCCTTTTTTCTGTCTTCTCTTTCCCCAGCTGGGTTTCATCCTAATTTGCTTCTTAATCGTTTATACTGGGACAGATTATAGGTTCATTCGTCATACTTCAAATAATTGGTTTTATAGGTTCTTCTGTGATTCTTTTATTTTGTGGCTATTAAGAATATTCTTGTTTATATAACTGACTATGGCTCGAATTTGAATTCGTGGGTATCAAGATAAGCTGAAAAAAAAATATTAAACTTTGGAAACATTTTTTCTTCTTGTTTAGTTTATCTTCCCAACCAGCTTTTAGCTTAGTCGTTCTGATAGCTATTGCGAAAAAAGATAATTTGGGAGGTGCAAGACGACGAGAATTCAAAACGAGTGTCAGTTTATCTGGGCGTTAGTGGTTTTCGGGAGTAATTGAAATTTGGAAGCTTTCGCCGAGGCGAAGGAGACGGCGACACTTATGATATGAGAGGTAGTTTTCTTCTTCGTGAGGGTGAGGTGGTGCTTTAAAGGGCAAAAAAAAAAAAAAAAAAACATCAGGACCTATGATTGAGGTTGATTTTGAGGAATCGGTTATCTTTGTGTTCTAGGAGGTTGCTATTTTTCATCTCTTTGGTTTTGGGGATGATGAATGATGATCAGAAACCTCAGCAAGCAGGTGTTGTACGGTCCGGTCGGACCAATGGGTTTTTTCCCAGCTCTCTCCGGGCTATCTCCAGCTACCTCAGGGTTGTTTCCTCTGGTGCTTCCAACGTTGCTCGTTCGGCAGCATCAGTTGCATCCTCGATTGTGGATAAAGATGACGATGCCAATTCTGATCAGGTATCTATCAGTTGTGTTTGCCTTTTACTTTCCAGCTTCTTCTGAATAGTGTAACTCTTGAATATAGTGTTTGAGTTTGGACTGGACCTTGATGGGCATAAACTTATCATGTGAAAGATGGTACTTATTTTTTAGTGCATTAAATTTGTGGGTTGTTGATTTTTTTTTTTTTTTTTGGTTTGTAATGGGAACTGGTTGCTTGTATGACTGATAAGTAGTGATCACTTGTACCACCAATCAGTTTGGTTTTCTTCAAACTTGCAACTGCAGAAGTGAAATTTAGTATGTTAGCTTTTAGTTCGTATGTGTAATCTTTGTCTTTTAATCTCTCAATAATGTTATTGGTTTGAGTTTCCTTATCATTAGTGTCCAAGCATGGATTTTTTGCTTGAAGTCCGTTACCCCAATGGAAGTAGGTTTCACATTGTCATAGAAGTAGATTAGCGGGGCAAACCGTCTGGGTAAAGCTGTAGTTTTCAGCTTCCAGTTTCTGATGTTCGTGGATGCATGTGTTGTTCACTGCGCAACAAATCTTTGTTGAGCAGAATGTTCTGAAAAAGCTAATCTTTAGATGCATGATATATCTAACAAGTTTGTGTATTTTGCGTTCCGGATTTAGAAATCGGAAATGCACTGTATTGACAATTTATGCACCGGCAATTTGGGGGTTCTCGAACATTTTTTGTCTTTAATTCATATCCTGATGGCATTGCCAATTTTCTTTGATTGAAAGGGCATTTGTCTGATCTACTGGATCCAATTTGTTGAGCTGTTAGCAAGGTTTCATTTTGCTGGGAGGACTTGACCAGTGTGTCTTGCGTGAACACTATTAAATAGGATTTTGAGCACTTTCAAATACCAAGTGCATCAATCTCTTGTGAACGAATATCGTCTTTGCTTTTTATATTTTCTATAGTGTGCTATACGGGATATATAACCTATGTAGTAATACCTAAAAAAACGTATGAATTTATCTAGGTATAAATTATCTATGTGGGTTCGTTTAGTTTGAACCCTCGGACCATGAAACATGCAGTTCTTTTTTTCTCTTCATGAAAAACTGAAGCCAACGAAATTATAAAATAAAAAACCTCTAGCGCTACTGGTCTCACATGTTGTCATTATTTTTGCATTTCTTTTCTTATCTGTAATGGTACAATGGATGTCACTTTAGGGCTATTGTTACTGATAAAGTTTACTCTGCCTTTTCATGCTTCTAGATGTATTTTCTTATTTGGTGTCCCATATTTCTTGCTGCATTTGTTCTTTGCAATGAATCGTTGTTAAAAATTCTATTGAATTGTTAAATGGGGTTATTTAATTCAATCACTTATAATTTGTGAAGGCCATCTGGGCTGGTTTTGATAAATTAGAGGCTGAGGAAGGAGTCACCCGTCAAGTTCTACTTCTAGGCTTTCGGTCTGGCTTCCAGGTTTGGGATGTTGAAGATTCACATAATGTACATGATCTAGTTTCCAGACATGATGGTCCTGTTTCTTTTATGCAAATGTTGCCAAATCCGATTGCATCAAAGAGATCAGCAGAAAAGTTTGCAAACAGCCGCCCTCTGTTAGCTGTATGTGCTGACGGTTTCTTTGCTGGAGGCAGTAATGTTCAGGATGGACTGGCCACCCCTTACAATGGGAGCACTTCCAATTTTCGTGAGCAATTAAATGGAAATTATCTGCCAACGACTGTTCAGTTTTATTCCATGAGATCCCAATCATACGTCCATGCACTAAAATTTAGATCTGTTGTGTATTCTGTAAGGTGCAGTTCTCGAATGGTTGCTGTTTCTCAATCTACTCAGGTACAGTTTGTAACATCTATTTCAAGAAACTTTGAATGCTTTTCGCTTGGAATTCTCATGGAGTCTTTGTTCATGCAGATACACTGTTTTGATGCTGCAACGTTAGAAAGAGAGTATACTATACTAACCAATCCTATAGTTGCAAGTTATCCTGGTTCTGGAGGTCTAGGCTATGGACCACTTGCAGTGGGTTCAAGATGGCTGGCTTATAGTGGAAGTCCAGTTACAATATATAATTATGGGCATGTCAATCCTCAAGACTTGACAACTTCAGCAAGCTTTCCTGGTTTTTCTTCAAATGGTAGCTTGGTTGCACACTATGCCAAAGAATCAAGCAAGCAACTTGCTTCTGGAATTGTGTCGCTTGGAGATATGGGGTATAAGAAACTTTCCAGATACTACTCTGAGCTTCTTTCTGATAGCAATAGTTCATCACGATCTGTAAACTCAGGTGGGAAGGGCAATGGAACCATTAATGGACATTCAGCGGATGCTGACAACATTGGAATGGTGAATACTGTTTAATATGCATTTCCTTGGCTTAGGAACTGCGTTGGTTGTTTGTGATTATATTTTAAGCTCAGGAAGATGCAGTGATTTCTTCTCTTACTAAAATTGTCTTATGTGTCATCTCCTGTTCTTGGCTTAAATTTAGTTTTAGAGTAATATGGCCTTGTCTGATCCGTACTGATACTTGTCTTTCCTGATAGATGATTCAGCAGCAAATTAGAGTTGCTTTTGAGGATTGTGTGGAATGCTTTTTTGGAAGAATAAGGGCATAAAGGGGAAAAACCTAGTCTGAATCCTAAAAGAATAATTACATTTTCTCTAACCTGAGTCATCGGTTTACTGCTCCCAATTTAGCATTTAAAGTATTTAATAACGCATCTGTAAATCTGGGAATCAGAATTTTGGGAAATCCAGATTTTTTTTCTTGCGCTATGTTGCTTCATCTCATTCTCATGGTATAAACATCATGCCTGTATATTGTGTCTGTTACCCTTGGTCTGCAATTTGCCAATCCATGTTGTTGCATTTTATAATTTGTATTAACTTGATGATTATTATTTCTTTCTATTAGGTCATTATAAGGGATATTGTCAGTAAAAATGTAGTCACTCAACTGCGAGCCCACAAAAGTCCTATTTCAGCCTTATGCTTTGATCCCAGTGGAACCATTCTGGTGACTGCTTCAGTTCAGGGGCATAATATAAATGTATATAAGATAATGCCTTGTCACTCAGAAGCACCTGATGCTGGCCCTTCTAATGTTCATCTCTACAAGTTGCTACGTGGCTATACAAATGCAGTGAGTGCATCATCTTGCCTTTTTAACTCTGGTCGATGCAGAATCTTTTCCTTTTTTAACGTGTCTGTACAACAACCTGGACTTTTCTGATATTTGTTGTTGTTTTTTAATTCAACTGTTCAGATAATACAAGATATTACTTTCAGTGATGACAGCAATTGGATTATGATAAGTTCCTCTAGGGGCACTAGCCATCTATATGCTATAAATCCTCAGGGAGGAGCTGTGAATATTCAAGCCCTTGATTGTAGTCTTCCAACACAAAATAACGGATTGGGTGGTATTAATAATCAAGGAGCCCTCTATCCACATAGTTCAGTCTTGCAAATGCATAAAAAGCAGAGCCTGTGTGCTACTGGCCCGCCAATCACTCTTTCTGTTGTTAGCAGAATTAGGAATGGAACTAATGGCTGGAGGGGCACTGTGAGCGGTGCTGCTGCAGCTGCAGCAGGAAAGATGAATTCCCTGTCTGGGGCCATAGCTTCATCTTTCTGTAGCTGTAAGGGCAGTGGCATGTATATTGATGGGAAGCATTCCAAGACAAAGTATCACTTGTTGGTTTTTTCATCCTCTGGTTCTATGATACAATATGCTCTACAGATGCTAAATGGTCAAGACTCAACAATTGTTTCCGGATTAAACCCTGCTTACGAATTAGTGCCACAAGCTGATGCAAGATTAGTAGTGGAAGCTATTCAGAAATGGAATATATGTCAAAGACTTAATTTGCGGGGGCAAGAAGATAACGTTGACATATATGGTGATAATGGAATTCCTGAGGGCAATAAAATTTTTCCTGAAGAATCAAAAGAGGACACTATCAGGAGCCCAAAATTCAAGAATGAATTCGTGAAAGCAAATTCTTTATTGGAGGAGGATCGACATCTGTATATTTCCCAAGTTGAACTGCAGATGCATGAAACTCAGATTCCATTGTGGGCAAAGTCTGAGGTACTTAATTTAGAATCAGATACAGTTTTTAATGCTTATCATGCATGATTTTTTTATTTTACACTCAGAAGCCTTATTCTGTTGTCAACTAGATATATTTTCATTCAATGGTGAAGGAAGCTACCATAATGGATGAAGCAGCCGCAGCAGGAGGGGAATTTGAGATTGAAAGGATTCCAACTCGCATGATACAAGCTAGGTTGAAACACTTAATTCCTGTTTTTGAATATCTTCAGTCCCCAAAAGTCCAACAAACAAGGTATGGTGATTTTTTTTTCCTGCTATTTTTTCAAACTATGTAGCTGATCCCACCTAGTGAAATAAGTTTTCATACTAGTATTCTTCCCTGTGTGATGCCAACATTTGTTTTACTTTTCTCTCAGGGCCTACGCTCTGGATGGCAGGGTAAATGAACATTTGTTACATCAAAGTACTGGGAAGTCTGAAAATGGCACAATTTCACACTGCACAGCAAACTCTACTGAATTGGACAATGGCATTCAAACACCTGGATTGAGTGATCATCTTCTGCCAATAAAAACAAGATTCTATGTAAATAAAAATAACTCCCCCAAGGCTAATACTCGGTTTCAGATTGTAAATAATAGAATAGAGCACTTTAACATGGAAGGTCAACTCAAGTTTGTAAATAATGACAGAGAAGGCCTGCCAATGGGGAATCACATTGAAGATTAAATGATGAAAGCATTCAAAGGGTGAGTTTCTTGATATAACATATCGGTTTACTAAATTTTTAGTATATGGAACTGCCTCAGCGCCAGGTACTAAATATACTCTGGTTGGTACACTGCAATTCTATAGCTGAACTAGGGACTTCTGCTCTTGGGTTAATATGGTATTGTTTTCTGTATTTTTCCCATTTCAGGCTTGTAATTATTCTTTCATTTGGCCCGGGAAGCTCTATTAACTGTGTTAATATATAGTAGTCGGAGAGGTGAAGATCCTGAAGGAGTAGGTGCTTGACTACTGAGCAAAATCATGGATGCTACTCAGCTGAATTTTATCTGTTGGCCTTGTAAATAACAAATGCGTGTGTCAATAATTAGTTAAGAGTAAATAGTATAATCATAACTTCTCGTATGTATTTTCACCCAAATGAAAAGAGAGAGAAAAATTCTCGTTTGCCTTTTAATTTATTTAAATAAATTAAATTGGTTTCCTCCATCTTTTTTTCTCCCCCAATTTTTGGGTATCTCTAAGTATGCCTTAGATATGGCAGTAACACCTCTGTAAATGCAGATATATTTAGTCACTAATTTCATTCTATTCAAATCAAAAGTGTTAAATGAAAGGATAGTTTACAAGTATACTCTAAATACCTTTTGAGTTATGAGGTCTGTCTTGATGTTACGTCCTAGTGAATATATGTGACTTGACTCAACCTCTAGACTGGCTAGTTGGTGCCACCAAGGGAAGCCAAAAAAAGAAAAAGAAAAAAAAAAACCTCTAGACTGGCTAGTTGGTGCCACCAAGGGAAGTCATTTGAAGATGAATCCAGTTACTTGCCACCGCTCGTTAGTTGTTTAATTACCAAATTCATTATTATGACCAAAGGTGTTTTCAACCTTATGACTGGATAAAATTCTTCTGCCATTATGAGCTTGGCTGCTTTCCCTCCTTTTCCTGTTTGATATTAATTTATTAGTGTTGAATGACCCGTCAAAGCTCAGTCTTCCGGTGAGGCAAATAACCTCATCACATCTTCAAACCTTTTTAGTGAGCATTAATTTTTCAATACATAACTAACCATGAAATGGCTAGATGGTTTCCCTCCAAAAGCATGCCAAATGAACCCGATGCTTTTTCTCGAACCAGTCTGAAAATAAACTCGAACTCAAAAGTTTGCAAATCCTAATATAAAATTTTATTTATTGTATCTTCTTTGATTTGTCGTACCCACTTACAAAAGGGACCACCTACCTTCGAAAAGGTGCCACCATTTGAATCCACGTTCTTAATATGTAAAAAACTAAAGATGGTGTCAGTTATCTCATATTTTTGGTCGAGAAAGTCAGCATTGATCAGTCTTTAGAAGTATCAGAATATAAAAGGATATATATAGTACATCTAGAGGCGTAAATAATTTCTCTTTCCGTCATCTTACATCTATGTCTTTAACAATAATCACATTATAAACAACTGATTACCGTCACTTTAGGTCCATTTATGGGAGATATGGTTGCATCTTTTTGGCTTTTTTTATTCTTTTCTCATAAGCAACCAATCATTTACCCATTAATTAAACAATCATTAACATTTAACGGGGCACTAGGGAAAACTTGAAGGGTTATTACCCGTATGATACATAGTTACCACTGTTATACTGACAACATAATTTCTTAATGTTGGCGTATGCACCATCTAAAATTCTCCAAATCCAATTTAGATTTTTTTTTTTTTTTGGTGGAAGAAAATCTCGTAACTCATTCGGCTGTGCGGAGGAAAAAAAAGTTGCACCACATTGTGTAATGTGTCTAGGATACACTTACCAACTTGATAAGATGGAACTTCTTTCACCTAATCTCCACCCCTTTTATTTGACATGAATGAATCTAGTCAAAGTTATGGTTTTGGCAATTAATATTTGATAATCCCTCAAGAGGGTAGGTCATTCATTAGAGACAAAATTAAAGGTTTACTGGTTTTTTACTCAAACGACCACATCCTCAACCCCACCAGTACATGTGGAGAAAGCTTGTCATTTTCCATACAGAAGCCCTGTTCTATCAACGTCCAAACTTTCAAACTCAATTCTACAAAATCAAACTTCGTGTGGAGGCAAAGCCAAGCTTACAACAACAACCAAATACAAACCAACTTCGTATTTGTTTTGTTTGTTTATTTTTTCCCCTTCTTTTATCCTTTCTTCTCACCTTCAAACCAAAGTCAATACTCCAAGCTTAAATCAAACTACATAGTCTCCTTCCTTATTAGTCTTGTGTCTCTTTCTCCTTAACAACCCCAGTTCCTCTCAAGTAAAAATATTTAAGTCCTTAAAATTCCCCTGACATCCCTGACCCAAATACTAAGCAAGTGTAGGTGAATGACAATGACCACCTTAAGTTTTCATCAAAACCTTCCCTTTACACAATAACTTTCATGGGTTCTTCCACTTGTTCTCTGTTCTTCATCAGGTGGTGGTAGTAATCAAAGTACTCAAAAGAAATAAGGACTACTTCCCCTTTTGGAGGAAGAGAAGAGGAGGGAGAGTCCAAGTTTAGTCTTGTCTGTGTTTGTTGAAAGGCCTCAGTGTGTGTGCGTGTGTGTGTGTGTTTTGCATTTGGGAGAAAATGCAGCTTCAAATATCACCAAGTTTAAGGCATGTGACTGTGCTTCCAGGGAAAGGGTTGAAAGAGTTTATTAAAGTGAATGTTGTATCCAGGAGAGTCTCTTATAGAATGCTCTTCTATTCGCTCTTGTTCTTCACATTACTGGTTCGGTCTGTGTTTGTATTAACGGCAGTGGACAACTCCATTGATGGTGAAAACAGGTGCTCAACCATAGGTACATTATCTACTTCTTTCTCTCACACACGTACACAAGCACTACGTCACGGACGTAAACACTTTCAGTCACATGCACATAAAAACAGAATTACCCACCTTCAGTTTTCATTGATATTATGACATGCAATATTCGAAGCTTTGCACTTGTAATGGGTTGTAAATAGCTCTGTATTTGGCTGCATTCTCCTCCACCTATACGTCATCACCGACCTTTGATTTGAAAATTCTATGGTTTTGGGATTTTGATGAATTAAAGAAAGTTGGAAATCAACCAATTAATATGTGTGTGTATACAGCCACAATTTACTGACACATATTCTGCATTTGGTCAGTTATACACCCACTCGCGTCCCACTCCAGCCACTACTTAGATATTCACGTGAAAACTGACTCAACTGGGATCTGTGGAATATGTGTGTGTGCGCGCGTGGATGCAACAGATAAAACTTAAAAGTTTAACTTTTTTTCTTTACAACAGACAAAAGTGCAAGTTTCTACTGAGCTATATATGTGTATATGTATTCCCCGGTCAGATTTCGCTTCTCCCTCGGACTTTTCGGCTCTCTTCCGTTTTCTACCTTGAAATTTCATAGTTTTGGGGTCAAATTTTTTGTATTTGATTTTATCATTAGATTCTACATAAAAATAGTGACATTTTGATATCTTGTGGGCGAAAAGTGGTCCAATTTTCAATTTTATATGATTTTTCAAAGATTGAATACTTAAAATTCTGTATTTTTTTTTTCAAGTTAAAGCATTGAATCCTTAAAAAATCATATAAAATTGAAAATTAAACCATTTTTTGCTCATAAGATATTAAAATGTCACTAATCTTATATAAAATTTAATGATAAAATCAAACAAAAAAATTTGACCTTAAAACTATATGATTTTACGGTAGAGGAGAGAAGGGGTAGTGAAGAGAGTCCGCTCTCATGGGTCAAAACCCGACCTTATGTCAGTGCAAAAAAAAAAAAACAACTTTATGGATCTTGTACTGCATAATAAGAATATGATTCGCCAACAGTTAATTTCTTTAATGAGTAAAATTATATTGAAAAAATAAAAATAAATTTATCAATTTATTTAATTTGAACTACTCCAATTTATAAGAGGTTAATTAGCCGTATCTAATCTGATCAAGAAAATTAGCTATATACTAACAATTTTTTGCAATCTTTAGCAATGCTCCATAAGAGGTTTCCACCTTCTTTTAAATAAATAAATAGCATTACATTACAAATTCATTTTCCACTCAGACAAAAAGGGGAAAGATTCCACTGCTTAGACCTCATATTCTTAGGGTAAAATTTATACGATACCAGAGCATATATAAACTCTACTAATTCAAAAACTTTGCGTTTATAACTTAGATTATGAGAAACTGGATTTATAGGATGCGGGTAATCTGTACAGATGTGATTTACTGATTTACTTTGAATTACATTTGTAGGTTGCCTGGGAAAGAAACTAGGACCAAGGATTATGGGAAGAAAACTAGAACAAACTGTAATATCCCAAACTCTTCTTATTTTTCCACTCACTGGCAAATACTTGACATTTTTACTAATGAATGAAATTGACACTGATTTCTTATAGGTCCCAGACGTGATATTCCAAGTATTAGATGAGCCCCTGGGCAAAGATGAGCTACAAGGAAGATCTAATATTCCACAGACCTTAGAGGAGTTCATGACTGAAGTGAAGGAAAGTGAATATGATGCCAAGACATTTGCTGTTAAACTCCGAGAGATGGTATAGGATGCTCTTCCTTCTTTTAACTTAAAAAACAAGAGAAGATTACTTAGGGCTTACCGTTACAATCTTCAATGTTAAGATATTTCAAAGTGATACTTAAATTTTTCAGAAAATTGTTTCCATATATCACATCAGAGAAACTTACTTAAGGCTAGTCCAAAAGATAAATTTTCACTTAACCACTTGAAATTTTGAGTTGAACAAGTGGCTAATGGAAACAATGAACTTCTCAGGTCACCCTCATGGAAGATAGGACAAGGACAGCTAAAATACAAGAATACTTATATCGTCATGTAGCATCAAGCAGCATTCCAAAACAGCTTCACTGCCTTGCCTTGAAGCTAGCGAATGAACACTCCAACAACGCAGAAGCTCGACTTCAGCTTCCTTCTGCGGAGCTGGTACCCGCCCTGGTTGACAACAACTACTTTCACTTTGTCCTTGCTTCAGACAATGTTCTAGCTGCTTCTGTGGTTGCAACTTCTCTCGTGCGCAACTCATTGCGGCCACATCTGGTTGTTCTTCACATCATCACAGATAAAAAGACTTATTATCCCATGCAGGCTTGGTTTTCATTACACCCTTTGTCACCTGCTATAATTGAGGTTAAGGCATTGCACCATTTTGACTGGTTTTCAAAGGGAAAAGTTCCTGTTCTGGAAGCAATGGAAAAAGATCAGAAAGTGAGGTCACAGTTTAGAGGGGGATCATCAGCTATTGTTGCAAATGCTACTGAGAAGCCCAATGTCATTGCATCAAAACTGCAAGCACTTAGTCCCAAGTATAATTCAGTGATGAACCACATACGTATACATCTGCCTGAGGTAGTTAGTTTAAAACAAATAGTTTAGAGTCAAACCCTTGATTTGAAAGGCTACTTAGTTTTTTCTTGTTGGTGCCTCTAAATCTGATGCTTATTGACGTAATATATATTTCATGACAGCTATTCCCAAGTCTCAACAAGGTGGTCTTCCTGGATGATGACGTTGTGGTACAAACTGATCTTTCCCCTCTTTGGGACATTGACATGAATGGAAAAGTCAATGGTGCAGTAGAAACATGTAGCGGAGAAGATAAATTTGTAATGTCAAAGAGGCTGAAAAACTATTTGAACTTCTCCCACCCTCTAATATCCAAAAACTTCGATCCCAACGAATGTGCTTGGGCTTATGGAATGAACATCTTTGATCTGGAGGCTTGGAGGAAGACCAACATAAGCCTTACATACCATGATTGGGTTGAGCAGGTATGTGTTTTAATTTATAGCATCATAACATACCACCACAAAGAAAAATCAAAGAATTTAACAAGAACACACTATTTTCACTTAAGTCATCAAATGATTTGATTTCAGAGCCAGAGGATACAGTGATACACTGACATCTCTGTCTCCCTTAATGCAGAATATAAAATCAGACCTAAGTTTGTGGCAGCTAGGGACATTACCTCCCGGGTTAATAGCATTCCATGGTCACGTACAAATTATTGATCCTTTCTGGCATATGCTGGGATTGGGATATCAGGAGAATACAAGTCTTGCTGATGCTAAGAATGCTGGTGTCATCCATTTTAATGGGAGAGCAAAGCCTTGGCTGGAGATAGCTTTTCCTCAGCTAAGGCCATTGTGGGCCAAGTATATAGACTTTTCAGATAAGTTCATCAAGAACTGTCGCATTAGGGCATCATAGCTTGGTTCTGAAAGCATGTGGCCTTGGTTCATGAGTTAAAGAAATGGCTTTTGTGTAAAGAAAAAAAGATAAGAAAACGAGAAAAATTCCAAGTATTTAGCGCTCATTGAAGAAGTTGAACAATGACACAGCCTGATACTCCCCTTCCGTTTTTTGAAACTTTGTATTCTGTCTTCCATTGAAAATCTCGCGTTTATGTTTCAGTCCCTATCGTATTAGTGTTGTAGATTATGCATGTATATCTTCCCAAGCATTTGATAAACCTGGAAGTATCCTGCAGCCAATATGATGATTTTTGTAGATCAACGTTCACCATTAGTACTGACCAAACAAAAACAAATAAAATATAATAAATTATAAACTTTAGTACACTCTCTTTTACTAAATATAAAATCAACTTTTAGTACAATTTACATTACAAAGTTGATGTTATATTCAAGCCCAGAGGTAGTACTAATTAACCATTTTCACGTAAGGAGTCATATTCAAAGTTGAAAAACTCCAGTCAGAACCAAATTAATTTTTTTTTTAAAAAAAAGGGTAATGTTCTCTGTTATTTCAAAGGCTCGGGCCGAAAGAAGTTCTTCAGAAGATCACAATATTATTCAGGCGTGTTCAATCAAAAACATGTCTTGGAACAGATTGTCTCAAAACCCAATAACAACTAAGAACAACCATCAAAATGAAAGGGAATAAGAACAACCATCAAAATGAAAGGGGATACGGCCAGAGAAGCTTATTAGCATTTACATGCAAATACTAACGTTATTTCATGATAGTATCAGATACCAAATACAATCAAGCTCACCCCCAGGTCCAGTTCTAACACTTGATTGAAAACTAACAAGGCCAAGATGTTGCTAAGCTAAACAGAAAGGGAAAAAAGACCACAAAACAAAGTGATAAAAAAGAAACTGAGTTGAGGAGAAAGGGTGAATGATGAATGAATACAAGCATTTGAGCCAAAATAGATGCCCAAATAATTTTATAGGGCCAACTTAGGCAACTGGTGGACGGAGCACATGGTCCTGTGAAGTATCCACAGCAGCTGGAGGCATAAATTGCCACATGGCAACTCCTGGATAACTCATAAAAGGGACCAACTTGCTGCCAGGGGCTTGGCCTTGAGCAGCAAATGCAGCAGGGATTGCAGGAGGGGCAGGCATGAAACCAGGTTGAGCGTTGATAGATTTCAACTGCTGCTCCAACTTTTCTTTCTCAGCCTTGAGCCTCTGTTTCTCATCTCGTAGTTCGTTCTTCTCGGCCTACAAAACAGATAGGAATTTCATGCTGCTAGGTCTCTAAATGAATTCTCTCGTCCACTTGCTTCCATTATCAAAAACTTCCACTAAATAGAAAGCAAGGCCTAACCTTCAACTCTTTAATCTTCTCTTGAAGATTCGTATTTGAGTCTTTCAACTTCTCGGCTTCACCCCGTAATTGTGTCACCACTCGAACAGCATCAACCAGAATAGCAGCCTTGTCTGTTTTGGAAGGCCTTCCAGGCTCCAAAATAGAGCCTAATTCAAGAAACCTAACCAAGTCAAGCATATCAGGTACAAGCCCCAGAGACGCATTCACACACAAACTCAAGTGAAGCATAGTGATAGAGAAAAAGGAAATAGGAAGTTTACTTGTCATTCAGCCTGTCCCTCCTCATCTTTTCCCGACACGCCTTTGAACTAGAAGCAGAACATGACTCAGGTCTACCCCTGCAACAGGAAGTGGAATAGAGAGATGAAACGACTTCCTTCAAGCAAAAGCTATATTAAGATTTATTGGCCCCAAAAAAAGAATAAAGAAACAAAAGCTATTAATATTTGACCTACTTATTTTTTATGTAAAGTTGTTGAAATTAGAAAAGAAAGGGAGCAAATTGTACTTCTAAAGAAGAAAATATGATGTCAGAATAGGGACCAAATGAAAATGAAAGGATAAAGGAATGTCATGTGTTATATTATACCAGCACCTAACCATAAGCTGTTTGAGTTTCACTGAGACTTGCCAACTCCTTGATGATGACTTACTGATAGCAAGTCTATATGAATTGTATAAAAAAATACAGCAGCTTAATTATTTTGTTACTCAATTGTTACTATGGTAAGATACTAATCCCCAACCTTGCTACCTCCCAAAAAAACAAAAAATACAGTAATTAATTTACATATTGGTTCTTTATTGTTTCCTTTCGTTAATATAAAAAATACTCCATCAATTTCATGGATAGAAATGAAGAATGAGATTTGTACCTCTTCTTTGAACCAGACTCTTTAACACCATCAGCATCCCCCAACGTGCCATCAATTTCAGCACTAAAATCAGATAGGATCATCAAATATAAAAGAAGATAAAGTCAGCAAGAATTTGTGATTTGGAAGAGAAAAGCAGTGTCCTAAAGTAATTCAACTGATTCAATCACGTTTCCACTTATTTTTCCTTTTTGTTTGGATAAACAATCATGTTTCACTTCAAACCAATATCAGCACAGCGACATTGATATATTGAGAGATAAACAAGATCTCCGAACATCATCATGCAGGTATAATGCAATATTACATTCCGATCAGCATAAGCATTTCATGTTACGATGAAATCAACCTGCCCCAGGAACATTATCTACAGAACCAAATTATATAAAATTACAAATCCTTACGTCAGACTCTCAGTCAAATTCCTGAGCACTGACAACAGAATGGAACAAACGAAAGAGACTGTACAACTCCTACTATGCCAAGTGACTAAACCAGACCACCGATCAGAAAAAGCGAAAGTTCAAATAGGAATGATGAAATAGGGGAGAAAAAAGTTTAAAAGAAGCCCAAGTTCCACGGCACATGATAATGTATACAAGGACTCGTACTAAATTTTTTCACTTTGAACAAAAAATTATAGTAATTGGCTAATTGCATTCCCAGATCATGTTCTACAAGAGTATGCAGAAAGTTGCTGCAATTAGTAATTATGAATTTATGGCAAGCAAAATCAAACCCAATAGCACATTTCTTCAATAAATTGAGACAATTGGCAAGCTGCATCACTTATGAAGTACAAGTCGAAAATGAATACTAAAACGCCCAGCAATCAGGCATAAAACACAATAGCTCGCAGGAACAGATAATATATTCCAAACCCTAATTACCCATCACTGATGCATAAACAAACAGAAAAATTACAGAGTGCATCCAGAAAAGAAGACGGAATTGAGAATGATTTAAGAACCTGATATTGGAAGAACCATTCAAGGCCTGAGCCGGCCAGCTAAACCCAGAAGCAGGTATAGTAAAGCTATCATCGGGGACAGTAATATCGTCAATTAAACCATAATCGAAGAGCCAATTGGAGTTTTCCGGGCCAACCATTATGCAGGGAAGGTTGCCGGAAAATTGAGAATTTCAGGCGAGGCCTTATTTTTCTGGGAAACAAACAGAAAGCGAGGGCTGCACGTTTGATGGGAGATGGTAAAAGAGGGGTCTTTTCTGCGAAAAGGGAATCCGTGAAGGCTTTGAGTGATGAGGAAAATAGAAGCTTGATCACAATTCACAAGTGGTATTGACATTCGTCCAATCCTCGTCTTGGTTCATTCAACCACTAAACCGGATCCGGTGATGGGCCTCGGAATCGGATCCTGGCCCAACTTTATTTCTGAATTCATGCCACAAAAAAGCTTCTAAGAGCCGAAAAAGTTATAGTAGTAGAGTAGCAATTTATAATCCGTCGGGAGTATTCACAATAGACTGTTAATCATATTCCCATAATCTCATTGAGATAACGAAAGAAATACCTGTTTTATAATGCCTGAGGTTTGGGTGAGTTCGATCATGAGGATTTAGCAAGTCTTCAAATTCAAAGAATTATTTACATAGATAATCACATATCTTTTATTAATAAGGTCTTCATATCGGTGCGATCCAAATTACAACCTTGTTATCAACTTTTGTTGGTATAAGCAGTTATCAAACCTTCATATTTAAATTTAAATTAGGTAGCACAAAGTTCAAAAAATAATGTAGGAGTATATTACATACGGATACCATGCGCATCATTTAAGCAACACCACTACTACTTGTTATAATTTTTCTGGTTAAAATATATATTTGATCCATTATAATTTTTATTAAATTTTATTTTAATCATTTAAATTTGAAAAGTATAATTTAATCATTTTTTACTAACACCGTTATTTTCATTTAACGAAAAAAGATAACTCATCTAATTCAAAGGGTAATTTTATAATAAAATGCGGATAAAAAATTACTAATTTTTAAAATATAAAAATGATTATACAAAAAAATTTAAATTTAAACGTATTTTGTCAACATTTAATCATAGGATCATCCTTTAGATTTGATGAATCATCGTTTTCAGTTAAATGAATTAACGGTGTTAACCAAAAAAAAATTAAAAGAGTACTTTTCAAACTTAAAAAATTAAAATAAAATTTAATTTAAATATAAAATACTAAAAGTATATTTAAACCTTTAGTGGATGACTTTAGGATGCTTTTTATATTCCTGTGATTATTTTCTTAATGAAATTGTATAGCATGTTGGTGAAAAAATTGCTACATATTTGTGAGGGTTTTGTTTATTTTATAAGCTGAAAAACTCATGTGCTTATTTACATAATCACATGCAGAGATATTTGATTATTTGGTTACGAGCTGTCTTGTTAAAAATGACAGTATTCTAATATATTCTATCCGGTTCTAATTATAAAATCAAGTCAATATTTTTGGAGTAATTAATGATGCAAAATAAATCACTTTAAATTGTTTATATTTATCTTTTTTCCTCAAAGTTTATTTATTTTGCTAATAAACTAACATATAATCTAATTACATATAGCATATGTTATAATTTAGTGGTCTAATTTGCTTCCTCAACCTCTACAAAAAAAAGTCAACTTGATCTAATAATTAGGAACGAAGGGAGTACTCTTATTGTCCTATTTATAAGGCACTTTCAACACATTTCACACAAATTAAGGAAAACATTAAACCTCATTAATTCTAACTTAAAATTTAACAACTTTCCAACCCTACCCTATTTAATACCTACTACACCAAATAAAAACAAAATCAACATGTAATAAATGAAGGGTTAAATAGTACATTCACATATAAAATTTAATGATATATCTTATAAATAGGATAAAAAAAACATTCTTCTCTCTCATGTTTATATTATAAATAAGAAGAGAGGAGCAGCGCATGAGGAAAAACACTCTTATAGTAGTACTCTATGAGAATGCTTAATAACAAAAGCAACTTTTTTTTTTTTTACTCCAACTTTTGTTGACTGGTTAATCCCACGTGGCTTAGACGGCTATCACGGTTCCGCCTCCCCCCCAAATCAATTTTAAACTTCCACGGAACTTCCTCAATACAATAGTAAATAAAATTAAAACACAACAAATGCGATTAACATTATATATGAATCCACAACGTAGTTTCATGCCTATTTGTCCACAACATTTATCTGCCTCTTTAAATAGCTATTGAGGCAATAATCTCTCTCCCTCTTTTATGTTTATAGCCTGATGACATAAACACTTTCATTTGTAACATTTTTGTAACTTTACATCATTTTAGTGTATTTGCCTCTAATTTTAAAAGTTAACTTCATTAACCGCACTGCTTGAATCCACCATATCCACTTGAAATTTGGACAAGTAAATGGACATCTGAGTGTTTTTTAACTTTTAAGCACATTTATGATCTCATACTGGAAGTTGTCCTATTTAAAGTAATATAAAAAACAAAATATAGATATACTTCATCCGTTCCTAAATATAAAATTTAGTTGACTCTTTTTAGATAATTTTAATAAAACTAAATAAGTTACTTATAAATTGATTAGCCCAATTTTTTTCTCTTAACTAGTTTATTTGACTTATAAGTTAACATATAATCTTTTTTTGTCAACGATAAGCTAACATATAATCTAATAAAATACAAAAAATATTATGATTAAATGGCTCAGTTAGCTTCCTTAATTTCTTAAAAAAATCCAATAGATCCTATATTTAAGAACGCACGAGGATGGACTTTTTAACATGAATTCAAACTTTTGTTTAATACTCCCTCCGATCCTAATTATAAGATCAAATTAACTTTTTTGTGAAGATTAAAGAAGCAAAATAAACCAGTTAATTTTAATATATGTTATATGTAATCATATTTTATGTTAGTTTATAGGTAATGTAACTTAATTTTGAGAAAAAATTATAAATATAGATATTTTAAACTGATTAATTTTACATCCTTAATTTCTCCAAAAAAATCAACTTAATTTTATAATTAAAACGGAGGACTTCGTTATATTCTATTAACTCACTCACAATTCCGAATACCAAGTCTTGGATGTAACTGAGTTGATCCACATGGATTTTGTTGTGGAATTCTTTATCCTAATTTTTTTTTTTTTTTTTTGTAAAGTTTTAAAAAGATAACGAGAAAAATAGTAAGTAGACTTTACAGAATATCTTGGTTATTTTTGCCCCTCTCTCTTTCACCTACACAAAAAATTGAAATCAATAACCTACAATATACAATGAAGGGTTCTCATCTGACTTGATCAATTACAGATTGCTATCAAATATCAATATAAATATTATGAATACAAAAGCATCGATCCTTTTCCTAATCTCATGATGATTGGCTCCCACAAGTTTTTCCTCTCAACGGCCTCTCCACCCACAAAAGTGGGCATCCTTTCAATTTCAAACTTGAGGCTGCTTCCTATATGGGTCACATATCACAGCATAAAAATTAAGTTCAGAAGCTCATAAATTCAACGAAACAAAATCAGAAAGAAGATAACCCAATACATATTATGCGAAGATTTTTTTTTTTTGGCCTTTTCCAAGCCACACACCAAGTATCATCTTTTGAAGGGCATTGCAAAATGGAGATTCAGAGAACCAGATACTTCAACTTCAGCTGCTGATAGTGCCATTAAAACAAACAAAAGAGCATTTATTATAAAGTTTTTTGTGTTAATAATTGAAGAGATAAGCTTTTTTTTTTTTATTAGCTTGTTGATATGAACACGATCCATGTGACCTCAAAGTGGGATTTGGTGAAATTGATAAAACAATTCGTATAAAGATTCATGTTCTGCAAAAAGAGACATAAGCATAAACAATGGCGAATTAAAAAAAAAAAAATCACTATCATATATAAGCACAACAATGTTGTACTTAATTGAGAATAAAATAATTTGCCTTAACCTCATATGCATCCACTATCATACACAAAGAAACAAGCAGATAAGTGGAGCATAATCTGCAATTAAAATAAGCAAAGAAAGATAGAGAAGGACAAACATGGATGCCCTGGTAGAACCACAATCTGCAATTCATTTTGACGCTTTTTTTTCCATTTCAGGAAAAGTTTTGCACTCAAATGACCATATACAACAACAGCAGTGTTTATGGGTAGGGTCAGGTAGGGCATGACCCTGCCCGATGTCCAACTCGAAGTTTGAATGGGTTGCATTTTGCAGCCCGCTGACCAGCCTTACCCGTGTAAAGCCCGTGCAATTTTGGGTAGGGCTGGGGTAGGTAGGATTGGGCGGGCTTCCTTGCTCAAATTGTAACACCTTACCGTAATATTATATATGAAAAAAGTTCAAATAAAAATAATATTTTTAATATCAAATATATTATATATTTTCCCAAGTTGAAATATTTATAGAGTAAACATATAAATATTAACATTACACATAATTCTACAAATAATTTCATAATTAATGACATCACAATCTGTCTTAACATAATATACTTACAAGAACAAGAACTAAATGACATCAAGTAATTCATAATCCATTTATATATATTATTTTTTAAATAGAATTATATACATATATATATATTATGGGCAGGACAACATGCTATGTCCGATGCCCGGCCCTACCCATAAAGTCCCTTTTTTTGGGCCGCTTTTTTTTTGTATTTGGCAGGGCATTTTTTTAACAGGGCTGGGGCGGGCACTACGGGCCAATGAACTAGGTGAACGCCCTAATATATAGGTATACAGTATACTCATCTTTCATGTAGATATGCTATATATTTAGTTATTACTTATTTTATGTGCTGCTTTTCTCAGTGCTGCCAATACGGCTGAAATTCCAGGCTAGATGCTCAAAGGGAAATATACTGTTGTCTTTTTCTGTAGTTTTGACTTGGAGGTTGAGAAGACATATCAACACAAAAAATGCTTAACCTGCGTCTGCTATATTTCAGTTGTAGGAAAAGGTCATCGAGAATAATCAATCACCTTGGCCTTATCTTCATTACTTTAGATCTATTCCTGTGTGCAAAATTTGCAAGAACGATGGTGTAAACGTGTTTATCCTGATATTTTGTCCATCTTAGCGATAAAAGTGCCATCAATTTGGTTTTTGTACAGATTTGGCAATGGACTATTCTAAAATACTGTTTTGGTTAGGTTCCTATCCTGGGACCTACATAGAATCACATTTTTTTTCCTGGGGCTGGGGCAGAGTATAATTTTTCATAGGCTTATTTTTTTCCATCGGCCCATTATTTTTTCACTAAAAATTTTAAGGAAAGTGCTTGCTCAGGCTACCACCCAAAATTGGCCCAATACTAGGTTGAGCCCAAAAATGCACAAGTAGTGGGCAAACCAAGTGTTTTGGTTTGGAAGGCCTTAGCCCTAGACAAAACTTAAGATGGATTCAACTCAATAGGAGATTATACTGCTAACAGCTTTATGGTTTAGTGACATGTAAGATTTCTTGTAAGTAGAATATTGTGGGTTTGACCCCACTCGTAGTCCCAAGCTATAATAAGAGAAATGCCATAAAAATGTGACATTCAGTGGGCAAACAAATGAAACTATCAGAATGGGTGATTCTCAAACTAAAAGCACATCAGTAATTTCCTCACTATACAATCTTGTATGCTAATCTAACACTCAATTCGGTTTTATTCAAGTCACCACACATACATGGCACTTTGTTGTTATCACAAATAGAGTCAAAAGAATATCTTCATCTACCTAAAGATTAGAAATAACTCAAGCGTGAGTCTATGGGGCGTCCATTGGCCTGTCGTCGAGGTGTCCCGATCTCACAAGCATTTACCCTAGAAGCGAACCGGAGAGAGCACAGTGATTCTCCAACTGAGGAAGGTTCTGGAGATATGTTCACAAACATTAATGTCTTTGAGTCTCCTCCAAGACAAGGCTGTTCAATGATTGCATTGCAAATATTAGATCACCTTAAAAGAACTTGACAGTAACAATATTCAAGAACAAAACCAGAGTTTATCTATGCTAGTAAACATCAGTATGTGATCAACTCATCATTTGATAGTTTAAGTTGTGAATCAATAACTTCTTTTCTAAAATTACCTGGAGTAGATATGTAAGCTTTGAGTTCCTGAATGGAACATGGTCCTCCTTCTTAGCCAAGGCAAATATAACATCACTTAATGATGACAAACTTTTATTGATTGCCTGGACAAGAATAAAAAGGAAATTATTTCATCTGAAACTAAAACAGGCAGAGGCAAACAAAATAGAATACGTTAGGGATTCACATACTTGAGTTTCTTTAAGTCGATCCCCACTTGATCCACTCTTTGAAAGACGCTCACTCCCAGCCAGATCAATAAGATTCAGAACACCTTGTACTTGTTGGTCAGTGCTCTAGCAAAAACAAGAAATAGGTTAGAATGATTTGTACATGAAAGATTGATAACTATAAAAAAGCATAAAACTTGTTGCAGTACCTCATTAACGCCATATATTCTAAGAGTGAACACAAAATGACTTCTTGATGACTGTTCGTTCATTTGGGTTTTCCCTACAGACCTGATAAAAAACAACAAAAGAACATAATTTCAAAATCAGTCCACTTTCATCATGCCATCAAGAATTGGTAAAAAGATTCTTCTTAAAAGAATGGAAGGTAAAAAGTGAAAAATTCTGACATAGTATATAACCACCTGCTATTGGCTGCTTGATTTAGGAGAAAGGCAACCTCTTTAGCACTGTTAACATCCACCACTGTAAGATCAGAAACGTATGTATTCCCATTGGCATCATGTTTTATTGCATATTGCTTTCCAGGAGTACCATTTTCCACACGGGTTACATCCAAGGATGATCTATTAGTAGATAAAAGATCCCGAACGGTTTCATTATATATTTCCAACATCGACACCTGCAAAATGTCATGAAGGGAAAATTTTCTCAGCACAAATAAAATCTTTTTCAATATGAGAAAACTGATGAAGAAAATGCTGTCACCTGCAATTCATACTTCCAGCCCTGAGATTGCAGAGACTGCTTTGTTTGAAATATCTGTTCCAATGAACGAGGTATCAAGCCCTTTTCCCCTGTATTTCCTGGCCTCCCCATCATTGTATAGGTTTTCCCTGATCCAGTCTGACCATAAGCAAATATGCAAACCTGGAAAAGAATATTCCACCAAATGAATAAAGTAAGAGTATGCCAGTTCCAAGGATTACAGAAATGTCAGCCATAGTTGACTAGTTACTCTGCCGTTGTTTTCAGCTGTGTGTATAATACTTTACAAATAATAATCATACAGTAGGACATAGAGCCATGGAGTTACCTTGTAACCATCAAGAGCGCTTTGAACAAGCTGTGAAATTTCAACAAAAACATCTTCTTGAGATGTGTCTGGTGCAAAAACTTTATCGAATGTGAAAGAATATCTCTGACCTAAGAATAAAACAAGAGCAACATTGATAAATAAAACATTAAGTAAAGGAATAATTCCAATGGCAGCATAACAAGATATATACCACTTTGGTTTAAATCAATGCCTCGTCCTGCAGCCTCCATTGATGTGGGGAAAGATATAATCTTACACTCTCCAGTACAACTTTCATCAGGCAGCATTGGCCGCACTCTACAGAAAACACGGATGTTCCCTTTTAACTCCTGTATAGATATGGAGACTGTTAAGGAGATGGCACTTAATTATCAACAAAGTTTTAAGCTCAGGTAAATTACCAAAATTGTGTTATGTAATTTTTTCCGCAGCCTCTCCCCTTCTATGAGTTTATACTCTGCATCTGCCAAACGTCTTTGTAACTCCTCTATAAGTTTTTGTTTACCTTCAAATTCTGTTCTTGTCTCAAATACAGATATATCGCACACCTGATAAGGATCAAAATTTACCCAAGTGAATGCTGATTACTTCAATGTTCAAATACATTTCATGGCATGGGACCAAGTTCAAGAAAGATAAACAATGATTTTAATCTACTAATTTTATTTTCTTCCACCATTGAATGTCCATACCTGTACTTTATTTTCTGCAGTTGTTAGTCTCTCTTGCAATTCTTTTATCTGGTTTTCTTGCGAAGAACATTTAGCCTGTGCAAGAAACTCAGCATGTCATACAAGGTCATATAAGCACACACACACACATATATATATATACTGACAAGAGATTGTAATATTTTCAAGCTGCAAACCAACCTCCAGTTCATTTGATTTTATAGTCAAGCTGCTCAGCTCAACAGAAGACGTTTCTAAAGATTCTTTATATTTTGCTAATTCTGAACTTAAGGTTTGTACTTGAGATAAATTGAGGTCGCGATCTTCTCTCACATGTTGCAACTCCCCTCTAAGAGATGAAACCTCACTAGTCAAAGCTTCCTTCTGTTTCACGGCCTCTTCTTGCGAAGACTGTTAAAAGAAACAATGGAATTGTGTTAGATACCATTTGCAAGTTCATTACCCCAAATAAAAATAATAAGGCAATATGGAAGCAAACTTACAGTGGACAAAGTAAGCTGAGCCCTTAACATGGTGAGATTCTCCACAGCAGTGGCCTTCTCTTTCTCAACACGCTTAAGTTCATCTTCTGCTGAAGAAAGCTCCGTATGAAGCTTTCCATTGTATTGTTGTAGGCTTGTTATGTAATCTTGTAACCGTTTATACATATCATTGAGTGCTGTTATCTGCAGAAAACCATAGACTTAAAGTTATCAGTACAATGCCTGTAATGAATAGAATAAACACAAAGGAAACAGAAAAAAATTTGTAGAAATGGGATTGTAATATTGTAGTATTACTGTTTTACCTTCTGATTTGCGCTTTGAAGCTCTCTTTGAGCTCTTCCAAGATCATCTGTTAGGGTAGTCTGCGTCCTCTCAATCTCAAGTCTAGCCTCTCTCTCTTTCGCAAGGGATTCCACTGCCACCTTATATGTACAAATCATAATGAATTTTGTTATCAACGTTTCATTTGAAAAAGAATTTAAGGGCTGAAATTTCACTGACTTGAAAAACTCCCTTACCGACTTTTCTGTCTCTTCCTTGATTAGTTTTTCTTGCAAGTTAGAGCAATTCCGTCTCATTTCCACAATAATTGAATTTAGCTCTTCTTCCTTGATTTTAAGTAGTAGCTCTATAATTATTGAACCGAACACATCACTAAACAAACTTGATGATGAAGAGTAATAAAAAACAAAAGGCCAGAAAAAAAATGTACATCTCACCGATTTCCATGCATTTTTGCTGAGTTAATTCCAAGGAACTTTTCAACCTCTCTTGCTCTAGCGAGTAGTTCAACTGAAGCTCTTGGAACCATCTTATGCAAACTTTAAGCCTCTTTATGTATTCCACCATATTTTCACATCTTTCCTAAAGAAAACACAGTTATTTTTTTCCTGTCAGTGACCAAAGCAGTTCAATTCAAAAGTGCCCAAAGCCATGAAGATCTCAAAGCTTTTAACTGACCTTGTAATTAAATCTGTCCTTCCTTTTGGCTTTTTCATTCAGTAATGCTTCCACATCCTCCCTTGTGAATTCTATAATACCACAGTCAGACCCAGCATAGCTTGGCGGGGCACTATTGGGGCTAAGATCGTGCCCTCCGCCATTAACAACTGTGAAAGCTTGCCTAGTTCTTCCATTAATCGGAGTTCCCACCATTTTTTCAGCTGAAACTCGTTGTAGGTCTCTAGCTACCACAAGGGCCTCATCACCCATTAACTTCTGAACTTGAACAACAACAACAAAAGACATAGTAAGAGGCAAAACCAAAAAAAGAAACCATTTTTAAGTACATCCATGAAAGAAATTGTACTGAACAATGGAATAATGTAAAAAAATGCGGCACCTGAGAATAAGGGGTTGAAGGGGAAGAAGAGAGAGGTAATGGAGGGCGGTTCTGGTTTTTGGAGACCATTTTTGAATCTCACGCACAGTTGCAGAGTTAAACGGAGGAAAGAGAGAGTGTGAGTGTGTAGACAATAGAGTGGGGCCTTGGATTGTATTAGAAGCTAACGAATATATCAAAGCCGTTCATTGCTTTGGTGAGCAGGAAGATGACTAGTGATGAATGATGATCCACAAACACAGAGAAAGAAGGAGAGAGACTGAGAGAGAAATGAATTGTTGAAAAGAAAAGATAGAAAAGATAATGGGGAAAGTTTTTTTTTTTTTTTTGTAACCTCTGTATCGAGGTTCGCAGACCTCGAAGGATTACATATTTGGAGTGTTTGGTAGTAAACTACTGTTTATCAGTTTGAGACGGAAAGACTTGGACTTTAGATTTTACTGCCGTTTATTTTTTGAACTTTGAAGTTTGAACTTTAAATTTAGCTCACTTATGGCGGTCACGTGTCGTTCCACCATCACTTTAAATTAGATTCGTTATAATGTTGTCTTTCCAATATTGCCATTCAAGATCCACCATCATTGATATTTGTTGGCTAATTTATTTTTTATTTTATTGAAAATTAAAAATCTTTCTAGAATATTTAAAAATATATTTATCATTTATAAAAAAATGACTTAAAACTATATTATTAAATAAAAAAGTTCTTGCGTGAACCTGATGCACTACGTCATTTGTAATCTAATCAATCATAAGTAAACACATCAGCTCTAACGTGAAATTTTTAATTTAACTTGGTAGCCTAAAAAAAGTATCTAAATGATAAAAAAATTTAAATCTCATGTTTTCAATTTTTTTTAATTTACAAGTCAAAAAAAATATTTTTATCAGCTAGTTACTTTTTTTAAATTATCAAGTTAAATTGAAAATTCCACTTCAGATCTTATATGTTTACTTGTGATTGGTCAGATCACAAATGATGTAGTGCACCGGGTTCACACTAGAATTCCTCTTATTAATATAATATGTTGATTATAAGTGAAACTCTTCAGATAAAAATGCTTTTTTGAGAGAAAAACTTCTTTGTTTTTCAAATAAGTAGGAATTAAAATAAAATTACTCCAGAAAAATAAGTAGAAAGTGAAGGCTCTTTTTTTAAAAAGGATTAAAAAGATGCGTAGCCTAATCAAAATTTATGGTTTTTGTTTGTTTCATTGTTTTGGTATTGCGTGAAAATACAAAACTGCCCCCTAATAAATAATGAAAATGGAAAGTGAAGGAATGGCTTTAACTATAGGATGAATTTGGAGAACCATTCAACCAACCGATGCCACTAACCAGAGAAGGCACCCAAGCCTATAACGACCATAACTAACCTTTATATATTGTTTGTTATATCATTTCTTGGATCCCTTAAGAAATAGCTAATGATATACCCTGTGATTGACATGGTGCTTTGGTGGATTGGAAGTTACCTAAAACTAAAATAGAAAATTCATATTTTATAATACTTCATCCGATCCTAATTATAAGATTATCTTGATTTTTTTAACTTTTTTTTTCAGTAAAAAAAAAAGTAGTTTCAGTCCCCAAAAAAATTTTTTTTCCTCAAAACTAATTTATTATACTTATAAACTAACCTATAATCTAATTTCATGTGACATATGTTATAATTTAGTGGTCTAATTTGCTTCCTTAACTTCCACAAAAAAAAGTCAAAGTGGTCTTATATTTAGGACCGGAGGGAGTATATCAATAAGGAAGCCAAATAGACCTCTTAATTTTAATGTATCTTACTTGTAATTGTATTATACGATAGTTTATAAGTAAGGTAAATTAGTTTTGAGGAAAAATGATAATTATAAATATTTTAAAGTGATTAATTTTGCATCCTTAATTTATTTAAAAAAGTCAAATTGATCTTATAATTAGGATCGGATTGAGTACTATATAAAACAACGAATTGTGCCAAAAAAACCTAATTAAGCGGATAATTGGATTAAATTGTTTTCAAGGCATTCCATATTTCAGAAGATAAAAATGTGAAAGTAATTTTAGCTCGTAACGCACAAAAATGTATTTTTTTCATTTTTTTGTCAGTTTCCAGACAGCTATCCAGTTAAAATAACTTGAGTTCAATGTCCATTTCGCTTTTAAAAGTAGAAAGGGTATTCTATTCTTTTTTTTTTTTTTTTGCCAACAGAAAGGGTATTCTATTCTGCTTACTGAACTGTTGACAAAAAAGAAGAAGGTGACGGCTCAGTTTAATGAAAACTTCTGTTGTTGTTTTTGCTTCAATCAAACTCCATCATATTTTAGCATACACTTTTTTTAGGGGAACGATAGTTGGGATAGGGCATCAAGCCACGTAAAGATATCGGTGACCGAAACTTAAAAATAGTTATCAAAAGAAGCTCATTTAAAAATTGCTCAACAGTAAAATAAAAATTAATGGATCGTATCAAATAAATAAATAAAAAAAATTGAATGGAACCAATAAGTAGTAAATATATGGGTCCTTTAACTGAAACAGATCCAACAGAAATTCCTAATGGGCAATGGGGTTGGTTTGCCACAAAGGAAGAGTTACTTGGAAGATTTTCTGATGCCAACTATCAGAAAGCAGACAGTGAAAGCGCTCGCACACTCGCACACACATTTGCCGTCACACTCACATGCTCCAAAGTTGTTGGTCTTTCCAATTCTCTTCTTGGTGCTCACCTCACCCCCATCTTCCCTTCCCCTACTCCTTTTCCCACCTTAACGTGTTTATTTAACTATTGTTATTATTACTTTCGCGACAAGATTAAATCTTAATCCATGCTGAAAAGTGAAGGTCAAGCGCTATATATATAGGGTTAAAGCATATGGTGAACTAGTTCAAACAAACAGAAGCAACTTGCGATCTTATCCGCATATGAGGTAGGATAAAAACAGATACAGAAGCAATAGTTGTTGAGATGACCCTACGAATTCCAAGCTTGCATGATGCTTGTTGAAGAATTGACATGTGTCCTTCCACTATGTGCAAATACAGCATTGTCCTGAGCTTACGATGTGAATGGATACACACAATATGCACATCACTTTCCCAAGTAATGTAGAACAAATTAAAGGCCACCATTATATTCTTTGCTGTCACTCTCTCACTCTTGATGCTCGGATCTTGTTTGCATTTTGCTCCCTTTAATCCCATAGTTAATTTATTAGTGTCGGCAAAAAAGTTCCAAGGCCTCAAATCTCACTCCATTGTTTATTATAATCCTTTTACATCAGTCTTTTCTCACAAAGCATTCTTCTTTAACCTGCTAAATTAATCACAAAAGGAACAAAAATCCTAGGGACATTAACTAGCTAGAACTGTAATTTGATCATTTTATTGGACGTACGATCTACTAGTCCTGTACTATGTTGGGTTTTGGACTCCCGTCATGCGAGGAGAAAGGAATAATATTTATTGCTCATTTGTGTGTCACTTATTTTATGGTTAAAGGAGAGAGGTATGGTGTGAAAAATATTAAGTTTGTTCTGAGTCATGTTTTATAGTCATTTGTTTGATCTTTATTATAAACTTGGAGTCTCAGTTGTTAGGTTGAGAGTTTGCATGTATTTGTACAATTGAAACTCTCTTGCAGCCTGTTGTGATTATGACGAATTTTCTACGTTTATAATTACGATTTCTTGGGGGGAATAATTTGGGTTATACATTTAATTATTTGTTTTCTTATCAACTTTTTTATGAGTGATAGAAAGAAAAATACCCCGTGCTCTTCATATCACACTGAACCATGAGGGGAAGAATGAGCGTTGGCTGCTGAACGCTGAAGGACATGATGTGAAGGATGAGTCGGCAGCGATATTAAAGTTTTAGTAGTGGTATAATATTAACAGTAACGTAATAGTCAACATGGGGATGTAGCTCAGATGGTAGAGCGCTCGCTTAGCATGCGAGAGGTACGGGGATCGATACCCCGCATCTCCAATATATATATATATATTATATATGATTTGTTTTTCTACTTCTCCAACTTGTGCTTCAGCCTTCATGTCTATCTTCTTCTTCTCCTTATCATCTTCTGTGCAAGTTATTTCTGGTCTCTGTGGATGACAAGCTAAATATGAATCCCAGCCTGTCAAGTTTCAGAAAATGCTTACCCTACAGTTTTATGTAAACCCAATAATCCCGTGTATGGCTATTCCCTCGGCCATTCTTAAAAATCTTTACTCAGTCTCTAGTATTGCTTCATCGCATGAAAAACCATCCCTCTATCTATTTGAGATATGCCTTTATGAGTTTTCGAAGTTTTATTTAAGAAAATAATTTCGAAATGGGATTCTTCTCTTGGCAGTAGAATTTAGTAGCTTTGCAACTTTATGCATTTAATCAGAATTTTAGTAGACTTTTCTGATAATCTTTGGTCATGGAGCTTTCGGCTTGAACAGGTGGATCTTTCCAGGTGGATAGTAAAGTAATCATTCTCAAATTTGTCGCTATCAAATATTTGCGAGTTTGTTTACGTACAAAAGTTTACCAAGTGTAAGGTGTTTTTTTTTTAAAGCATGATTTGGTTATGTTCAAAATGGGCTTGAAGTTTCAAATTATGCTTCAATTCTTAGTTTGACCATCATCTCTAATCAATCACCCACATTGGGCGGGATGTTATTGAGAAATTTGCGTGTTAGACAAACTTTTTTGCTATCTTTGTTGACTGCGTAATATTTAATATCTGATTATTTATTATTGGAATAGCAAACAAGACGATGCTTTCCTTTGTTTGGTGGAATTGAGTGGCATGTCAATGTCCAATTTGGAGATAGTTTTGAAAGGTAGACTTTAGTTGTCGAAAGGTATTTTGCTAGTATAGATGAGTCATCATGAGTGTGTCCATCCTTCAGAAGATGTTAGGAGAAGAACATAGACATGCTTTCCTCGTAAGGCTCTTCACTTTCAAAAAAATTTGAGTATTTCAATACGTTTTTCGTCACAAGGCTCATTCTCACAGTCATCAAACCATAGGCTTACTACTACCTCACAGTTACCTAGGAAATGGATACCGTTTGAGTCATCTGTATCTTTTTTGGACCAAAATTGAGTCATCTGTTTTTGACTTTTAATGAACAATGCATTTCTTGACTTGGGAATGAGAGGTTCCCGAGTCAACATGAAAATACTGTAAGTTTGATTTCCAATGTAGTAGCATGTAAGTTTTCCTTCATTAACGGACCTACCTGAACTTACTGCTTAAAGAATAACCCCGTGTCTTTTATTTGATTTTCAAACTGAAACTCATTTTTCCAACTAGTGAACTGTTTCCTTTGTTGTTTCCAAATTATTCGAACCAATGTCTGCGTTAAACATGTCATAGAAAAAAACAACTCTTTTGACCGCCAACCTGCAGACCCAGCACTGAAAAGGCTTAGTTCGATTTCCTCTTGCACACCATTGAGGAAAATTTAAACTCCACAGATTTTCTCTGGAATCAATCTTTCAACTCAGTAGAAATCTATTCTTGGTTGAATGGAGCGTAGATAATCATTATCTAAAAAAAAATTTAAAGAATTAAAGAACAGAACAGGTAATATGGATGTTTTTGTCGGAACAAGAAATATTTCAGATAAGAAACTACATTTACTGGTAGCTGTAATTACCCATCTTCTGGTGTTGGCCAAAAAAAAAAAAAATACCCATCTGCTGGTAGTAGCCACTAACTGAATGTGTGAAAGCAAACCTCTCAATTTTACTGTATCTAGATAGTTCTTTGTGTTGATCAGAAGCACTTAGTAAACAACTAGCTGTAATATTTTCAAAACTAAAGCAAGTGTTTCATACACCTTTGTGGTCTGTTTATTCCCATCATCCACTGATGTTAGGTTAACAATTACAGGTCTGTTAACATAGGAGTGGCCATTAGACTATATAATTATCAAGTCAAGTAGCTATGTATTACTCTTAAATTTACACTGACTCTGCATTTTTTGAAGCTCCTTCTTTCCCTTGAGGAGGGTCACAGCCCCGTGGCCTCTTTGGTAGTCGTATCTCTAAGAAAACATCATTATATAAGTGAGCCTCCATACTCCTCCATTCTGCATCCTCTGGGATCTCAAGCCTCCGTACATATCCATATTCCCACCAGTGGCCACACCTCCAATCACTTGCTTTTGTCTGCTGCTTCCACTGCCCACTAATTTCCACAATCTTCCCATTATCAACATGCACTTGAATGCTATTCCTCCCAGTTCCTGCTTTTACAACAAGTCACCGGCGTCACGTATGTTTGGATTATTTAAGCATGTTTTCTTTATCTGAACTGAACGAAACTTGGCCTCATTCGCAACTCTTGGTGAATGATTCACTTGTTGGTTACTATTCCTATGTCTCTGCCTTTACTAACCCGTTTCACTATTTTCCCAGGACATAGTAAAGAAAAGTTTGGTGCAAGGGTGAAGGCTTCCCTTGCTCTATAAAATACTACCTGCTAGCTAAGACATAGTGCCTTTGATTCCCAGATTCATCGCAAGTCTTGAAAAATGGTGAGGCAGTCTCCTTGTTTCATAATTATTTCTTTTGAAGATAGACTAAGTTTAGAAATAAGAACTTGGTCATGGTGATAGATGAAGGGCAATATATCATACCTGGTAATTCCGCCTTTAATAGGTAACCTTGGTCAGTCTGACCCCAGTCCACTGTGCTTTGTCCTGAGCTACGTAGGTTAGATAACAATATATCTGACTCAAACTCCCAGAGGGGGAAGGCATCAGAAGGATCGAAGAACTTGCCGAACAACATTGGACTGAAAAGTGACCCATCACCAAAAATTTTATGTACTGCTGGATTAGCCTGGATGAAGAACCTCTTGAATACCTCTTCTCCCAAAGAAATGCTCCATTTATGTGGAGTTTGATTGTCTGTTTGTACCTCAAGCCTCTTAGAACTAGCCATTAGTTGATGCAAAGTAATTGAAAAAAATTAGGGACAATGGTGGAGAGTTTTGTGTTCTCTCTTCTTATAGTGGGAAACAGGCCATCTGATAAAGAAGAAGAGCATAAATTCCTTTGGCATATTTAGGGGGCTGTAAAGCTAAGGGGGAATATTTTTGTTTTCTAGACTTTACTCATCAGTAAAGGAAAATCATGCCAGGAATATTACGTATGACTAAATTCTAAGTGTGGTAGCCCACAGCAATTTAGTCGAGGCACAAGATGTGGTAGAAATGGGATGAGAATAGACAGAATTAGAAAGCAAGCCAACATCTACTTTTTGTAGTGCTATGGTATAACAATATACATTAAAATACATGGTCCTGGAGACCCACAAAAGCATCAATTTTCTTGTTCTTGTCCCAGCCATGAAATTTTCAGCTTATTTATTGAACTATTGTGATTACTGATTGGCCATGCATGAAGAATCAATGGATGCTCTCGGCCGCTGCAATCTGGTTGTTTATGACAAATTAAGGTAAGGAACCTGTCTTGGCTATATATTTTAAGAAGATTGTCATGTTACTTACTGAACTGCAGATTTTTTTTCAATGGATAATAAACTGTGGTCATCATAAATTTGTCTGCTGTCATAGATGTTAAACATGGTGGATCTTGGCTCCTTGTGATTAAGTCACAGAATCATTGATCATCAAGCTGACAGCTCTGACATGATATAAACTTCAGTTTTCAATACTAAGATGAATTTTTCGCATGTTTATTGCCATTTTCCAAGCCATTGAACTTTTGAAAAAGAGTTCATCTCATTGTTTTGTTGTTCAATTTACGTAAAAATGCAAAAAGTTCCTCAAAATTTTAATCATATGCTGATAGCTTTAACATGTAAGATTCCTTTAACTTGAAATCGTGTGTTAACTAATTCTTTTTACTATAGAGTTTATTATTTTACAAAAGTATGATACAAAAATAAAATTTAGAGGTCCATTCAATCAAACACCCAACTTTCTGCTAGGAAATCAACAAAATTACTGGGAATGGAGGTTATCAATTCAAATCTAAAAGTTATGAGAGATGCATTGTAAAAAAATTTAAATATCCATATAATGCTTAAGTTTAGAGATATTCTGGGCATCTTCGCCATGAATTGATCTGGCAGCCTGTAATCTTAGAAATGGCCACTGGGGAGGATGAAAGTCCATTAATTAATGGGTGAAGGTACAAAAATAGCAATGGTAATATTCAAAAGGAGCACCTGGCAACATACAAAATCCAAGGGTGCAAAATTAGACAGATTAAATTTCTTTGGTGCAAATTCATCCCTCCCATTAGGAAGAGTTAACTTCCGTTAAATTTGATGTGGCCCCGGGACATTTGCTTTGAAAAGAAAAAAAGGAATGCTCCATCCATGTGTGTCATTGCCGACACTACTCTTCTCTTGCATACTTCCTATAGCAACACTTGTTAACCCTCTTCAATTGAACAAGGCTTTGCATCAATCATAAATCTCTCTTCAACTGATGATTCCTTTCAAAAAGAAAACCCCAAATTACACTTATAAACATATAAGATTACTATAATATACTCATACACACTCCCATACATTGATTTGCTTCGAGTAAGGTCAAAGATTAAAGAAATTCAGCCATGAATAGCAGCTCATAAGGCCCCAAAATTCGAACCAGCAACAGAGAATAAGGGGGGATAGTTCAAAATCACCATACAGAACAAGCTTCAAATGTGTAGAACCAAAATTCCACTTTAATTGACTTCTAACTATAATTAGGTCCTATTTAACTTACCCCATAGAGAAAACAGAGGGAAAGGCACAAAAGGAGGCTGGGGCTTAGCTTGAAGATGGAAAGAGGCTCGGAGAAGATGATGGCGGCGGCGAACGAATGGCGATGGCAGCGACAACAAGGCACAGGCGAAGCTCCACGGCTTCACTCCCTCTCTTGTTCTCTCTTATGCCGTCGGTTCGAATGAGAAGAATAAGAAGACGGCGATGGGGATGGCCGTCATAGCTGACCTCCGCCGTTCGTTCCTTCTCGTTCTTCGATATGCTTCTGACCGCTTTCACCCTCTCCTTCTCCCTTATGCTTCGTATTCTTTGTTTGTGAAGCACATGTTCTTTTCTTTTCTTTTTGAATGCTTTTATGCCAGATGCATGCAGAGGTTTCAACCCATCTCTGCCATGTCCACATCTGCCCATCTGCACATCATCAATTTGAAATCACATAACCTGGGGTCCACATCAAATTTAACGGAAGTTAACTCTTCTAACGGGAGGGACAAATTTACAACAGAAAAATTTAATCTCTCTAATTTTGCACCCTTGGATTTAGTATGTTGCCAGGTGCTCTTTTTTAATATTACCATTGCTATTTTTGCACCTTAATTCGCCCTTAATTAATTTACAGAATCCGGGTCATGTGTCTCTCCATAAAGCAAAGGAGTGTGAAAGGAATCTTAAATGGCTTTGGCAGGGGATGAATGTGTGAGTGTTATGAACTGTGACAATGCTGCACATCTCAATCCATATAGAACATATTTATAAATATATACATATACATATATAAGCCAGGAGAATTGAAGCAACGAGGCACATTGGTTAATCATTCAGAAAGGCATCTGGGAAGGTAGCTTTTCAGGGAAAAGAAGGCACCTCCTTATCTGGTTGCCCTTTGATGGACGTTTTGGAATTTTGAAGGCACTTTCAACGGTGGGTGGGGCCTTTTACCTGCTAGGCGGTGCCAGCAATAGCTGCTTTTTGTTGTCTTCAACTTTCAATTATCACTTCCAATTATCTAGTTTGATTCCTCATTTGTTAATTATGGATCTGTATGTATCTCCCCAACCTTCAATCATGCTAAAACTGATTATTACTAGCCGCCCTTTCTGTCTATTCTGTTTTTAACAATCTTACTTATTTATCAATCATTATAATTATAATGCTACGTTTATTTTTATATTAATGAATCAGAACTATTTTGCTTTTGGGTTGTATTGTTGGATTTTTTTCTCCAATTGTCATGAATTTCTTTCCCATTCAAATACCTCAAAGAGGTTACTATTTTTAAAATAATTAAAGGCATGACTCTGTAAAAGAAGGAGAGAAATAATACTCGATCCTTGATATACTGCAATGACCATATTCATCCTATGCTTCTCTATGAACTAAAGCATTTTTACGGCAGATTGTTTTTAAGATCATAACTATGTTCTAGTACTGAAAACTAATCTCTATAAACTTAGGGCCTAGGGAGTGTACAAAAAAATAAACTAAGGCCGAGGTAGAGCTGATATTGTATTTGTACCTTTTTTTACCGTGTTGGAGTTTACTGTTTTTTGACCCACGGGCCTGGAAAAGCAAAAACCACTAAATTGAAATCTTATTGTAACTTTTTGGGAGTTGAGACCCAAAAAAGAAGATGATATGCACAACTTAATGGGCCTAAAAATCCCAAAAAGGCCTTTAAAATCATTTAATTTATTATCATAGTTAATTTTATCAGATCTACTAACAATTTGTTGATTGAGGTGGTAGGGGCCTTACCTTTGTGAAGTGGTGAAGTGGAGGATGCAAGCTTGAATGTCGTGGAACACACTTGTTAAGAGAGGCAAATACCATTCACACTTTAACTCTAAAAAGAGGAAACATTTTGTCAAAAAAAAAAAAAAATCTGATTGACTAGTGTTAATTCTGATGGATTGAGCTTTGACTGCTTTGAACATAAAATGTTGAGTTTGAACTCATATTAATATAGAAATCATATTTGAGAGAATTACTCCCAATCCTGGTATTGATCGAAGCTAACATAAATAGATATCCATAATTCCATATCAATGAAAAAAGGATCTAGCATATGCTACTTCTCCATGTCCTAATTATAAGATTAAATTGACTTTTTGAAGAAATTAGGGATGCAAAATAAATCATTTTAAACTATTTATATTTAACTTTTTTTTCAAAATTAATTTATTTTACATATAAACTAACATATAATCTAATTAAATATAGCATATGTTAAAATTTAGGTCTAATTCATTTTTTTAATCTAAAAAAAAAAGTGAACTTAATCTTATAATAATTACAAAATGGTGGAGTACAATATTAAACTTCTTTTGCATGGCCCTTGGCCCAAGAGAGAAAAGGGCTGAACATTGATGCCCAATTATTTTTGTGGCACTCAGATTAAAGATCAAAGATCAAGTAAAAGGGATCATATGGAGTTGCACACCATTCAATTATGCCTTAAGCCTCATGCCTGTTTGGGTGGAAGGAAAAAAGCAATTTTTTCACCCAAACTTAGGTTTTAAAAAATGGCAGTCAAACACTTTTTTTTAATAAACCTAGGTTTTGACTCAAAACCTAGGTTTTAAAAAAGGTAACCCAAACACTTGAAAAAATGTGAAAAGCTATTTTGGATTGGAAACCTAGGTTTTGGCCACCAAAACTTAGATTTTGAATAAGCTACAATTTTCCCCTTTTGCACAAAGTACGAGGTAAAAAAAAGCCATCATTACACATGTCATAATGATCTACCAAAAATACCCTTATCCTCTCTCTTTCCCAACACATTAAACTTATGTCCTTTTTAGTAATTTACACAGAAAAAGCTATTCTCACAACAACCATCCAAACACTCTCATTTTTACAAAAGCTATTTTTTTTAAACATCAGCTTTTTTCAAATTTTTCCCCAGAAGCTATTCTCTAAAAGCTAATCCAAACAGGCAGCTACTTTTTTCAGCTTTTACGCGAAGTACGAGACAGAAAATACCATCATTACATATTTCATATTGAAATACCTAAAATGCCCTTATTCTCTCTCTTTCCCAACACATCAAACTTATGTCCTTTTTAGTAATTTACACATAAAAAAGCTATTCTCACAACAACCATCCAAACACTCTCATTCATCAAAAGCTATTTTTTCAGCTTTTTCAAAATCAGCTTTTTTTCAGAAGCTATTCTCCAAAAGCTATTCTAAACTATCCCCAAACAGGCCCTAAATTTGTCACAGTGAAAAACTTTGAAGTATCCATGTAATTTCACAATTATAAGCTGCAGATCTCAAATTCAAGGCAAATTGCAATGTTCCTATCTTATGCATGGTATATAATTTATTGTATATTTTATATTATATATTAATGAGATAATACTTGGGTGAGTGGAGATTCTTGTCCCTTCCTTTAAAACTAATTTTTTCTTAGAAGAATCTGTTAAAAAAATCATTCAAAAACAAAAAATGAATATGCAGCATTTGCAAAGGGGTCTATAACTCTATTATAACTCAATATGACTGTTTGGGCATCTGGGCCCACTTGCCAAAAAAAACAATGATTAAATATTTGAAGAAAACTACAATCTGCCTTCAACGTTATAACTTGTTCGTTTTTTCACTTTCCATTTTTTTTTTTTTTTTTGAAAAATAAAAACAAGGAGCTAACATGTAATTGACCGAGGAAATGCTAGATGCTTGCTTGCTATGAATTTTAGACGGCACTTAAGCGCGTATGAGAAATTTCCGATTCATTCACACGCGCAGACTTCATTATACTATTCACAACCCATTCTTTGAAAATCTTTCTTACCATTACTTCTTGAAGAAGAACTTTTAACGCTTCTTTCATATTTTGAACTGTTTCTCGTGGATCTGGTCAGTACCACAGTTCCAATTTTTTCCTTCGGTTTTCTTATCGGCAGCTTCCATTTCTATTTGCATCTTGTTAGATAATTTTTGCAAGTCTTCCATTCTGGTGGTTGAAGTCATATTGAGCTGCTTTTTCATTTACGTTTTGCTGGGGGCTTTTGATTGAAAGTGACCTGATTGACATTTTTAGAGGGAAAAGTTTAGGGGCTGCTTTTTGTTCTAGGATTCTCTGATCACGGAGTTCGCTTCTGCCACAAGAATAAAGGTGGATTGGCTTTGTATAACGAAGAGCTTAATTCTTTTGGGGGGATGAAGGGGGTTTTATTGGGGGTTAAGGCATTGATGAAATGAGAAGTGTTATCAAACCCTTGGAATGGCAATTCGGCGAATTTTGAGTGTTGCCACGGTCACCTTTTGCGTTCTTTTGTTTCTTCTTCTTACTTCAGCTGGTAACTTGAAAGAGAGTGAGGAAACACGAACAGACTTCCTTAGCCAGCTACTTGATCCGTCGTCGTCTGGATTGTTGTTAGATGATAACACGGTAAGATTTGATGTATTAATTATATGAGTTCCGGGTACTAGTAAAGTATACATTAAACTCTCTCTTTTCCCTCTAAAGAAGTATACTCAATATGCGAACTTAAAATTTTGATGTTTTCAGAGGCTTTTATATAAAATCAATTGTTGCTAGGTGCGGGATGAACTATGGCATCATCTATAACCCCCTTGCGCCTGCCATCTCCCTCCCCTGCCCCTCTTCTTGGGGAGGATTTTGTTGGGAATTTTCTGATTTTGAACTCTGGTGCAAATGGTGTGCTTCTTATACTTATTGCAATAATATGTCATGGCCTTCACCTGACAATACCTTTTTGTCAAGCCCAAAATCCTGTCCCATCCTCAATTAAGGCTGGTGGTGGTATTTAGCTAATTTGACAGTTGGCAGCCGCCATGAGCGTCTGAAACCAAGTGCCTCAAAGAACATTAGAGGACTTACCATTGCGAAGTTTTCATGTGATATGACTGAATTAGTACTTACAGTGATAAGAAATATGACATGATACAATGTTTCATATATCCTCTAATTGGCCAGATTCTGTTCTGAAAGGTTGCCTTTCATGAGATTTGCATGAGCTTATATTCATAGTGATATTTTTTCAAAAATGTCATCTACTATCTGCTTAGTTCATATGCCACTAATTTTGTCCAATAAGCGGACATGCTGAGTGGCATTATGTGCACCATTTTTGGTATAAGCGATGTGTGGGCTCTAAAAGTGGTTTAACTTCTGGGCTGCAGGCGGAACAGATATGGTCCTCATGCTGGGTGGATTTGATTCAGTTAAAGGGAGGGGCAGAAGATCTTGTTGTATGGTTCCCACAAGAACCATCCAGGAGCACTGATGAAAATTCAGAATTCCGATATTTGTTGAGAGAAAACATTCAAAAATTGATTAATGCTCACCATCCACAGTTAAAGCAAACTTTTCTTCATTGTTTGAGACAAAATGGTCTACCATTGCATGTCTCTGGAGAAGAGGCTGAGTCTAAGACATGGCATGCCTCCTTTATAGAATCAACGTTTTCCAGATCCAGCATACTAAGAAGAAATTTGGCTCAGGAATCTCCTCAACACATACCATTAGCACCTAGCCCAGGTCCCTCAGTTATGTCACCAGCTCCCAATCCAGGACCATCACTAGTTCCAGTCACATCACCTGCCATCTCTCAAGCTCCCGAATCTGGGCATCCTTCTTCATCACCTGAAACTCCATTCTTCCGACAGCTGGATCCTCCAGCTACTGGGGATACCACTGCACAGCCATCTTCAGTTACTGATACACAGGCAAATAAGAAAAGTAATCATGAAAGAACAGTTGTTCTTGCCGTAGTAATAACTGCTCTTGTGACATTTGTAATTGCAGCACTTCTATTTTTATGCTGCAGTAGGTTTTATAGGACTGGTCGAGGTAAACAAAATGATGAGAGGCCCCTTCTCAGCTTGAGCATGGGTGACTACTCTATCGGTATGTATATCACAATTCTCTAATATTTGGTGAATTTAATGTAAGATTCTTGATTAATTTGTTTTGATCTTTCAGGCTCTTCCCGTTATCCTTTTGGAAATTCAATCAAAGAGGAGAAGGTTGGGTTTCAGTCATCAAGTAATAACACTGATGACCACAAAAAGATATCCTCTGCGTACACCAATTCCCAAGTTAGCACCAATATTTTACATACCACAGTGCAGGAAGCTCAATCAGTAGGAGCTGTCGGTGTTGCTGAGGGAACCACCACTTCTGGATTGCCTACTCTGAAACCTCCTCCAGGGAGGGTGGGAACCACCACTTCTGGATTGCCTCCTCTAAAACCTCCTCCCGGGAGGATTGGACCTGCCACTTCTGGATTGCCTCCTCTAAAAACTCCTCCAGGTAGACTGAACCCCCTTCCTCCTGAACCACCTTTTAGACCTGATAATGCTGCTGCTCCTCCACCTCCTGCATCTTCACAACCTGTGAAATCTCACTCTGATGCTGGTGGGGTTCCAACTCCAGGACCTCCTCCACCTCCTGCACCTCCACAACCCGTGAAACATCATTCTAATGTTGGTGGAGCTTCGCCTCCTGGACCTCCACCACCACCACCAGTGCCACCTGGTGCCCGAGCAGGTGTTCATCCACCACCTCCTCCTCCTCCTAAGGGCGGTGTAGCCCCACCACGACCTCCTCCACCTATCGGTCCAAAAATATCTCCACAGAATGCAGCAGCTGGTTCAGAAGGTGGAGCCCATGCTCCTAAAGCCAAGCTAAAACCTTTTTTCTGGGATAAGGTCCAAGCCAACTCAGATCATTCAATGGTCTGGAATCAGATTAAATCAGGATCATTCCAGTAAGGAATAGTTGTCCATCTGTTTTTCTTTCCAATAAATTTTAAACTCATTATTGGTTTATGATTATCATTATGACAAATATTTGACAGGTTTAATGAAGAGATGATAGAGACTCTTTTTGGCTTTAGTAATATGGATAAACACAAAGGTGAACCAAAGAAAGAGTCATCATCCCAAGACCCTGCAACTCGGTATATTGAGATAATTGACAGGAAAAAAGCACAAAATCTGTTGATTTTGCTGCGACCCTTGAACATCACTACAGAAGAAGTTTGTGACGCACTTCATCAGGGTGACTATCTTGTAACTTTATTGTTTTCTCAAGTATTCTTGATAGTATTTGATATTATGAACACAATAGCATCAGGTTCTTTCCTGGGGAATCACACATGGGTAATCTACAGAACTTGTGTTAGAATTTGAGTGCCGGAGGTCAGAAAATTAAGTTTAGACATCTATGCATCAGTAGATGCTTGGTTGAACCAGCTTTGCCATGAAGTGACAGCTGAAGTGAAAAACGTGATAAAATAAAAAAACACGGGGGACTAAAGCTGTCTGGACTCTGGAGCACGTAGGGGTACAGCATGCATAGAGAAGCTAGACTCCCTATCTGTTAAATACTAACACACACACACACACACACACACACACACACACACAAACGCACACAGCGCCTCTTATAGGTTGACCATGACCTCAAACGTGCCATTAGCATTTGCAGTCATTTTTAAGTAGTATGATTTTTGTGCGTTGGTCTTCTATATCTCATTGAGATCAATATTCTGGGACATTTGCACTTCAATTTTTTTAATGGAAGCATTCTTTGTCAGGAAAATAATATACAGGGACTAAAATGATTGAATAGTTTGTTGTTTTACTTGGATGAAAGTCTTTAAACTATCTTTGTTTGATCAGGAAATGAGCTTCCTTCAGAATTTCTGCAAACCATGTTGAAGATGGCACCAACATCAGAGGAAGAACTTAAGCTTAGACTTTTCAGTGGTGAAATATCCCAACTTGGGCCT
This sequence comes from Mimosa bimucronata, assembly GCA_037074515.1. Classification (NCBI taxonomy): domain Eukaryota; kingdom Viridiplantae; phylum Streptophyta; class Magnoliopsida; order Fabales; family Fabaceae; genus Mimosa; species Mimosa bimucronata. The sequence continues at coordinate 5,243,283 of CM073436.1, forward strand.
GCAGACCGATTCATAAAAGCTTTGGTTGACATTCCATTTGCTTTTAAACGAATGGAAGCGTTGCTTTTCATGAGTACTTTTCAAGAGGATCTCACTGCTACTAAGGAGTGCTTTACAACTTTAGAGGTAGGATATTTTGATTGTGTCACTTTTACCTTGCACAGGCCTGTATTTATGCAGTTTATGACAGCTAATGTCAAATAAGTTCATGACAAAAAGAGATGTGTATGCTTTAAATGGTGCTCTGGAATCTTATGATATAGTAATTTAAGCATGCTTATGCATAAATTTAGAACCTTATGATAGTATGCAGACAAAATGAAAACCGGATAAATGGGACACTATTCAAACTTCATACAGATTCTTTATGCTACTATTTTCTTATTTAGCATGCACAATTTTAGATTAAAGAGACTGTTTTTCTTCTAGTATTTTTATCCATGTATTTTGAAATGCAGATGTAATACGGACCTACTTATCAATTTCTGATTAAGATGAGATTTTATTGTAATTCAGTCATGGATGTTATAAATGTCAGTTATGTTTAAACCACATACATACATAAGAGGACTTATTTAGTCTGAGTGGTATATTGTGAGAGGATAGGAGTAATTAACTTCCGGGTGGATCAAAATTGATGGTCATTTTTACCTCCTCTTTGGATTTGACAACTATTATGCTTTTTTTGATCTAAACAACTATTATGCTTAGCAGTCCATATTGTTTTGGTTCTATCATTTTGGAACTTCACAATATTGTTTTGGAAAAATTAATGCCCTTGCACTTACATCTTACATCTGATGTTAGGTTGCGTGTAAGGAGTTAAGAAGCAGTCGGCTGTTCCTTAAGCTTCTAGAAGCTGTCCTGAAAACTGGAAACCGGATGAATGATGGTACATATCGTGGTGGTGCACAAGCATTTAAACTTGATACATTACTGAAATTGTCTGATGTGAAAGGAACGGATGGCAAGACCACACTCTTACATTTTGTAGTCCAAGAGATAGTCCGCTCTGAGGGCAAAAGAGCTGTTCGACTGGAAAAAGAAAGCCAGAGTTCGTCAGATATTAAAAAAGATGGCCGTCCTGAGAATGTATCTGTTGAAACTGAAGAACACTATCATGATCTTGGTCTTCAGGCGGTTTCACATTTGAGCAGCGAACTAGAGAATGTTAAGAAAGCATCAGTTATTGACGCAGACAGCTTAACAGGAACTGCTGCCAAACTTGGCCATGGTCTTCTTAAAATCAGAAATTTTGTGAACATTGACTTTAAGAGCATAGAAGAAGATAGAGAATTTTGCCAGGCAGTGAAGGCTTTTGTGCAGGATGCTGAGAATGATGTCACTAGTCTGCTGGAAGAAGAGAAGAGAATCATGGCTCTGGCGAAGAGCACTGGGGATTATTTTCACGGGAAAGCTGGGAAAGATGAAGGATTGCGGTTGTTTGTGATTGTACGGGACTTTTTGATGATGCTAGATAAGGTGTGCAAGGAGGTGAAAGACGCCCAGAAGAAGCAACCAAAAGCTCAAAAGCAAGAGGCGCCTAAAGCACCATCTTCTACCTCAGATGTTCGTTCACCACCTGATTATCGTCAGCTGCTATTTCCTGCAATCGCAGATAGGCGGGTGAAAGACGATAGTTCAGACGATGAGAATGAACCTTGAAGTTGTATTGGAATTATTCGTTCGCCATAATTTTTGACGTATACTTGTATTTTTTCATTTGTTTCATCCATTTACAGATAGATCTCCCTGCATTCTTAGCAGTGTTTACACTCGATAGTGTATTGTCATCTAGAAGACGATGTTGCATGTTGCAATGTAGCCAGTCTATAATTACAACTCTGCTTTTACGTACATTTCAGATAGAAAAGTGGGGATAATAGTGTTAAGGCTGAGAATGGAAAGAGAACTGTATACTTCTTGAATGTACCCCGTTTTCCAACATCGCAAACCAAATAGCGGATTGATAAGATTGTGGCAGAGAAATTAGTTTTTAAACTGCCGAGTGGTAAATACTAAATAATACTCCATCGGCAAAATATGGACCTATTTAAGGTTGGAGGAAAAATTGTTTTTAAATATAAGACATCTTTCTAATTTTTCTCAACAATTCACTAAATTATCTCTATTGACATTCCTCAATACTCCCTCTAATCCCAAAATATAAGGCCATTTTAAATTTTAACTGAAATGCGGTTTCATAAAAAATAAGTTAAAGTTAATTAAAATCAATAAATATGTAAGAAATATACCATTTTGTTTCTAAAAGTACCCTTATTTATTAATGAGTAAGAGTGAGTGTCAATATAAGGTCCATCCCATCATATAAGATCCTTTTTTTTGAATGATTTTATTCCAAAATATAAGGTCTTATTTGATTTTGTTTAAGTGATAAATGCTTTTTTCATTTTATTCATGCATTAATTTCTACCACACATTCTCTCTCATCTTTTTTTTATAATTACACTCTCTTACTCAATCATTTATAAATAAAGGCACTTTAAAAAAAATACCTTATATCAACAAATATCCTTCGAGCAAAAAGACCCAAGAATTTTGCCCCTAACATTTTGCGGCAAGACCGTGTGCCATGAAGAATTTCACACTTCAACACCACCCAAAAATCAATTCCTCTCACATAGTGGATATTGCCTCTTCTTTATCCTCCCACTGACGAAGCTGTGCAGCCATACTCCATCCTCTACCCTTGTTGATGCTCAATAACGGGGAAATAAATTAAAGACTAAAAGGGAATGAATTTTATTGATGATATGAGTCACCGGCAACGGTGGTTACAAGACAATTGAAAGAGTATAATTATAATATTCTTAAGACAGCTCAAATCCACAGTTGATCGTGCTTAGAGAGTGTTATCAGTGCTTTCAAACTTCAAAGTGCCCTACCCTCCAGGTCGTGCTTTAGCTCGTTCTTATAGGCGTTGTCAGTGACCTCGGTCATGGCGAAAATGTCTGCGACAATCATGGGATTATGGACGTTGTGGGCGATGATCTAGGTCGGTTGCCAACCATCTCCCGCGTCTTATGGGTTGTCGGATCTGGCCAAGTCCTTCCATTTGAATTTAAATATGCTCTGTTGAAACTGTTGAGCCTAATGAAGTGCGCTACCTGTGAATATGGATTTATTGGGTTTGGACTAGTCTGTGCAGGCCCAATGGTGGAAATAGGGTCCAACCACCCTGTTTGTTTAATAGGGGTGCTTAACATTTTTCTGTCCCGGTCCATCCCGTCCCGACAAAGTATCTCCCATCCCGTCCCGAATATATTTGTATATCCATATTTATTTTTTTTTTAAAAAAAAAAAATCACGTGTCATCTATCTCATATTTGAGCATATATAACATTTAAAAAAAATACAACTCTAATTTCTAACATAAGTTCAAACTCTCAAATTTCCTGACAACTGCCACTATGCTCTATGTGTAGCACCTCACATTTGAAGACATATTTTTAATTTGAAGTATATTTATTAATATGAAAGTTTCTTTCAAACTTAATTTATATGTTATTGTTATTTTTGAGCTTATTATGTTGTATAAGACATATTTTTGGGAGGAATACTGGGCCCATTTCTTTGTTTACCAGAAACTCAAAGGGCCTTTTTTTTTTACAAGCAGCTATTTTTAATAATAAACACTTTCCTGTCCCAAATACATTTTTTCGGCTCGTCTCGTCCCGGTCCAATCTCGTAAGCACCAATACTATATATATATATAACCTATTGATCCTAAATAAAAAATATTCACAAAAAAGATGAAATAAATAAATAAATCATTACGTTTTAAAAATACCTTTTTATGATGACTTCTAAATTCGGCCCCCTAACAGATTATAATAATTAAAAATTAACACTAATATACACAGTAATACTTAACTAAATTTGATAAATTTTTGTAATTTCAACGGAAGAGCGAACAAGGTTATGGGAAGCAAAGAGGATGGACGGTACTTCCACACCGTCGATCAGTGCACTCATGGAATAAAAATCCTTAATCATCTGATAACTACCAAACTAGTCTGTTGTGCTTGGTTCGGGAGGAAAAAAAAGGAGAAAATATGAGAGAAAATAAATCCTTATCTGTTTAGATTAGAAGAGAAAATAGGAGGAAGATAAAAATGAGGGTGTAAGAAATCATGAAAGCCCATTTTCTCTCCAACCAAATTCAACAGGTAGGGTAATTGTATGAGACGAAAACAATAAGCCAAAAGTTTCCGATTATGATGTTTCAACTTTCGAGTGTTATTAGGAATTAAAGATTGAACCCACAAGAAATCGGATAAACAATGAACTGATCCTCAGATCTAAAGAAACATTATATTCACATCGCTAACTGAAATTTTGGCTGCAACTACATCTAAATCCCAAAAGCTCAAAGAACAAACTCTGTTTGAAGCTACAAGTCTTGGAGGGAGGGAATTACTAAATTGGACAAACGACGTGAAAAAAACTAAAGAAAAAAAAAGAAAAAATCGCATATTGTCTCGCTCCAATTTAAGAGTCGTCGTCACCAGCAGCGCCCTTGGAAGAAGTACCGGTCTTCTTAGGAAGTAGCAAGTTGTGAATGTTGGGCATAACACCACCATTAGCTATAGTCACATCCCCCAAAAGCTTGCTGAGTTCTTCATCGTTCCTAACCGCCAATTGAATGTGACGAGGCACGATACGAGTCTTCTTGTTATCTCTAGCAGCGTTTCCAGCCAACTCAAGAACCTGAAAATCCATGCCACATAACATTAACAACTTGTTGGTCCAATATCAGATATACCCAAGAATCAAAATTTAAAATTTCATCCAAATTCAAAATAAATGAAATTAAACAAAGCATCAGAATCGAACCACAATTGAGATAGTGAGTCAAACTAAACCATTTCCAAGAACCCTAAATTCAGTTCCAAGGAAGAATTCAAAATATGGAGGAATCAAAGGTTGAAAGATTAAATTTACCTCAGCGGCGAGATATTCAAGAACGGCAGCCAAGTAAACGGGAGCTCCGGCACCAACGCGCTCGGCATACTTGCCGGCCTTCAAGAAGCGAGCAATACGACCGACAGGGAATTGAAGGCCGGCTTTGCTGCTACGAGAAGTAGCCTTCTTTGCAGAACTAGATCCTAAGGTTTTTCCTCTACCTGCCATTGATGAAGATTTCTGAGAAATCGAAGAGGAAGGAAATGGACGAAAGATGAGAGATTGGGAGGCGCCAAAGGGAAAGGGAAAGTGAAAGAGGGAAACAGTGGGGAAGAATCTCAGAATGAGTTTAAAGCGGTCGCGAGATTTATATATATAGAGTTTAGTTTTTGAATGACCAATGAGATTCGAGTACGCGGATCGAGCTTCCTAAACTGTCAGATCTGATAGCAGATGAACGGTACAGATGCACTTGAAGTATTTTCTTTTTCTTTTTTGATTAAAATACTTGAAGTAAATCGGCTGGCCTGAGGAAAAGGTATCGAACTCGAAGACTATCCTGACGCGGCCAATAAAATGACGAAAAACAAATCCATCAGGCAATTACCGTCTCCTTTCTTTTACTTTTTTTTTTATTACCTAATTTTCTTTTGTGAGAAATATTAGACAATTAAAACCAAACAAGTTTTACAAATGGAGTTGGCTTCTCTCCTCTTCCCTTCCCATCCTTTTCCCTCTTCTACCTTAAAATTATATAGTATTGGAGTCAATTATTTTTGTTTGATTTCATCATTAGATTCTAAATAAAATTAGTGACATTTTGGTATCTTATAGACAAAAAATGGTTTAGTTTTGAATTTTATATGATTTTTCAAAGATTTGATGTTTAAAATTCTGTATTTTTTCAAGTTAAAGCATCAAATCTTTAAAACATCATGTAAAATTGAAAACCAAATCATATTTTGTCTATAAGATATCAAAATGTCACTAATTTTATGTAGAATCTAATGATAAAATCAAACAAAAAAGATTTGACCCCAACACTATATGATTTTGGGGTAGAGGAGGGAAGAGGATGGGACGCCCTTTACAATAAGTTATCTGTCAATAACAAATGAAAAAAAAAACAAATGAAAATGCGAGACAAGTGAAAAGGTATGATTAATAAATCAGTGATTTAACCTTTTGCCTAAATGCGCCTTGGGGGTTAAAATTAAAATTAATCAAAGGATTGCAATATAGGTTGCAACCCCGGGTCGTTTCACTTAAGGAGTTTTTTGACCTACCTAAACTAGTTAAATGCAATCAAAACAATAAAAGATATGGAGGTTTTGCTTTGAAACTTCATTTAATAAAACTATAGACAAATGCAATTACTTGTTTTTTGTATTTTAGATTAATGAGTGAAAAGAGTTTAGATTAAGGGAAATTTGTAAAATGGGCTTTGATAGTGCTACGGTGGCTCTCACGCTTCATTAAATTGATATTAGGAGTTAAAGATTCACTAACACTAATTGAAAAATCCCCAAGCAACCACTAGGGGTCCACTATCCCTAATTAATAACTAATCAAGCAACCACTTTCATAGCTATCACTTAGGGTTAGTGTTAAGCTCCACTTTGTGTGTGTTGGAACATGAGTTTTGAAAACCAATTCCTCTCAAGAATGTGCAACCACAGCATTCAATTGGACAAATTAAGCTACACAATCTAGCAACCACTAAAAATCATATAGCATTCATAAATCCAATAGGAAATGTAAATATACATATCATTCAATTAACATAACTCAATATCCAACACAAATGTTCCAATTCATAGACAACTAGAAAAGGAAATCATGTCTCAAATCCAAATATAAAAAGAGAAATGCAACCACAAGACTCAATACATAAGGAAAAGAGCATAAGAAAACAATCAACTCCCCTATTTTGCCCATTGAAGCTCAAGCCACCTTCACACCACCAAAAAGCCCAAGTTCTAGCATCTCATGTCTTCAATTTTGTGCAAAAGAAAGCCCATAGCCACAGCCTCCATGAATGGGGAAGAATGGAGAAGAAGTGAGGTGGAAATGGAAAGTAGAAGGATGAAGAACAAGAAAAGTAGCAAGATTTGAGGTGGAAGTGAGTGGGAATGTGGGGATTTGAGTGAAGATGGAAGAGAACGATGAAAACCCTAGCAGAGGAATGTGTTTTCGAGCTTGGGGGAGGCTTGGGAAATGTTTTTTCGGGCATGGGTACCCTTAAAAACCCGTCTGGAACCCTAAAATACGTGACAGCAAAATTGCTGTCACGAAGAGTTCACTGCAGCGAGCAAACCTTCTCGCTGCAGCGTGACAGACAGAGGCAAACTGTTCAGATTAGGTCTTGTCTGGCTGCAGCAAGCAAACTTCCTGGCTGCAGCCAGATACTCGAAAGTCTAGGGTTAATTTCTTGCTTTGGCCAGCTTTCTTCTTCGTAACTCGCTCTTCCGCTTGGCCCACTTCTTCTATGACCTGCACTAAAATTACACTCAAGGTAGCATCAAAATGTTCTTGGGAATATGTCAATCAATAAATTATGCTAATTATGACCAAATTGCCCTTGATTAATATAAACTCTAACAAAGTGTATGAAAGTCAGAATTTATCCTAATTAGGCAGAATTACTCCTAGAACATGCAATAATCCAATGATTTTATCAATGAAAAGTGTATAAAAATATGGTGCAATCAATCAGTAAAACTTGTTTAATATAAATTATTAAATTGCCTTTCTTATTCTCTCATTTTCTTTTTTAGTTATAGATAGTAATAAGCATTAAAAAAAAACACATGAACTCATAAAAATAAAACACATGATAAATTGCGTGCCTTTGATTTTTTTTAGTATAACCACGATGTTTCTTGCAATTAAATTTAGGTTTATGAATACTTTTGGCCATTTATATTTGTGTTAAATTTATTCAGTCATTTAAATTTGAAAAGTGTACTTTTAGTCCTTTTTGTTAACGTCATTAGTTTCATTTAACAGAAAACGACGACTCAAAAAATATAAATAGTGACTCTATAATTAAATGAGGATAAAAAATGACTAATTTTTAAAATATAAAAATGATTACATATACTTAAAAATGGTATAATCATTTTTATATTTTATGTATTAATAAGAAAATGGTAGAAAATTGTTTGAAGTAGTTTGAACGTGTCCAAAAAAGGCAATTGGATGCTCTAGTTGTAACATCCTAAAAAGTTAATTAAGATCTAGTGATTTTATTTAGGAGTTTAATAATGGAATTTAAGAAATTTTGGCAAATTTCATGGTGTCTTCATGTGTTATTTGAGGATTTGAATGAATGAATAAAAGTTGATAAATAAATTATAGTAAAATACGAAGGAATTTGAGGTGTTGTGAGAATTTTTTTTAGGGGTTTAGTATCATCCTCGTTTTGAGGGAAAAAATAATAAAATAACTAAGTATTTATTTGGAATTTGAGGATTTTATGAAAATTAGTTTGGGACTTAAAGAGATTTATGGGGAAGAAACTTTATATGTTGAATTAAGGATCTAGAAAGAATTAATTTAAGAATAAAAAGTAAGCTGAAAATGATTTGAGGTTTTATTTTTTTTAGAATTCAAAGTAAACTTTATATGTTTCCAATACGTGTTTTATATGTGCATACTACCAGATGATGTGAGCACGTATTTGAAACATATATATACACGCACTATTCCATTGGACACCTTACTATCACACACCACATGTAAATGAGTAGTTAGTTGTACATTGGGCTATTCCCAATTTATCTTACTTTTATAGGTCCTAGTGGCTGTGTAGGTGGTCAAGGGAATGATCCAATAACTTCTCACTGAGATAGTGAGTGATTCTGGACCATCAGGATGTGATTATATTGCCACTTAGGATTAATGCATTTCTAGTTGCTTCCGCACGCTTTTGTTTTTATTTGGCTGTCTTTTAATTTTGCATTGTAATTTACTTATGATGGCTTGTTCTGGACTAACTAGTTGATTTTCAATCCCTTTAGGACCGGTCCATCTCCGGCAACTTCATCTGTTATTTACTGGTTATGGAATTTTATGATTTGGACTTCTTTGAGATGATATAATTTCTCTGGGAACATTATTTCATGATGATTTATGAACTATTTAGTACCTAGATATGATGAGATGGGTTGATAATGGTAGACCGATGAGGAAGAATAGTTTGGGAACTATAATCTATGGATGCTGTTGGTTTTACAGAAATGTTGAATGTCATGTGTATGGTTTCTTTTAATTAACCATGACAGTGTATTTCCTTTTCTATCATGATATTTGTGTGCTTAATTATCCATGTTATATTGAAATAATAGAAAACCCCTTTTTCCTTTCATGAATAATGGTTTGAGATATTACTTGACGTTTTTATATCCATGTTAGTATTGTTTTAGTTGCTTAAATCATTTTTCTAACACGGATATTTCCTGTTGATCAAGTCAAATCTTTTGCTAACCATGATAGCTTATATTTGTGATGAAATGTTTTTTTTTCTATCTTGGTTAACTCTTTTTAATTAGTTAAGTCATTTTCCTAACATAGTTAGTTACTATGCGGTTTTGATGATTTGTAAATTGGTGATTTAAAAGTGTATTTAAAACGTAAATGTTACACCAATGATAAAAGTAGATCAACTAGTCTAGAACCCTATTCAAAGAGGAGGAGGGAGACCGATGCAAACAATTAATAAAGTTGTAGAATGGGATCTTTTGATTACTACTATAGAGCATAATGGTATCACATTCCATGTAGCTGACCCACTTAGTGGGATAAGACTTTGTTATTGTTGATCATACTAAAAAAAATTAAAATTTAAGCATATTTTGTCAACATTTAATCGCAAAAATCAATATTTAACTATGTTGAGTAAGCATTTTTGGTTAAGTGAAATTAACAATATTAACAAAAAAGACTAAAAGTGTATGATATAAATATAAAGTATCAAAAAGTAAACTTTAAGCTAATATTTATTTATTTGAATGTCATTCAAGATTTAACTATAATCTGAGTTGGTTTTTTTTTTTTTTGGACAGAATCTGAGTTGGTTTGAATGCCCGAGCAATTGAAGCATTTAATATTTGTAAAATGCTTAAAATATTAGAAAGGTCTGTGGTGTATGGGCCTAGCTATTTTCGTACCCAGTGAATGATTATCACAAGTTTTCTGTCCATAAAGCCCACTCATGATTGGGCTCATTCAGTTTTGTTTTTTATCATTTTATTACACTATCAAAGGAATAGTAAAGGCCGTAGCTGGGCCTTCTCGGCCGATGAGACAACATTTAGTTGGTCTTTTTGGATGTCACGCAATAACTCACCTAATATATTATTCTGATATAAAAATACACACACGCTCCTTGTAATCACTTTAGAAGCTGCTGGCCATCAATTTTAGTAAGTAGATACTCTCTCCAGTCTTAAATATAAAATTATTTTAAATTTTTTTGTGAAAGTTAAGGAAGCAAATTAAACCACTAAATTATAACATATGTCGCATGAAATTAGATTATAGATTAGTTTATAAGTAAATTAGTTTGAAGGAAAAAAGATTTTTTTTGGGATCGAAACTACTTTTTTTTACTGAAAAAAAGTTAAAAAAAGTCAAAGTGATCTTATAATTAGGACCGGAGTACATTATTTCTGCAGCCATTCAAAGGAAGTTTGATTTTCATATATTATTATTTAATTTTTGTCCAAAATTGAGTACTTCAAATTCCCCCAAAAAAACTGCAGCTTTCAAGAACCAAAACTTTATATTTTAACTTGGAAGGGAAAAGGAAATAGACGAGAAATGAAATCATTCCCGCATGTGACTAAGATATTTGGCATGAGAGTATTTAATTTGAATGTGTATACACACACAATATTAGGAGTAGAGGGAGTATATATATAATTGTTCATAAAATGAACATAGACGTACAGTATCTTAAAGAGGTTTCCTTTTTGATGCATGCTGCTCATCAGCAACATGAGGGGGCATGTTTGGTGCAATGCATGATACAGCGATAGGACAAAAAAGCCCCACCCCATGAGACAAAGCATACAATATTCAAACACAAGAGACAACTATGACAAAACAAACAATATATACCCTCAACATATCCTCCACCAACACTTTGGATTTCATAAAACCCACAGAAAAAAACCACTGATAGCCAACCAATAATGTAAAATTCCATCACATTTGTTGCGGCTTAGAGTTAAAGTCCTAAAAGAGAAACTTGTATAAAAAGGGGAAGCCATCAACCCAAAAACTAAAGTAGTTGATTATTCAAATTCCTAGTGATAAGATTCATCAAAGATGCAAATTACCAATTGATGGTATGAAAAACCACACTAATAAAGTAAACTAGTAAAATAGTTGGATTTTTTATCCTTCAAATTTGCTTTAAACATCTATGTAATTTACGAACTTTGACTTTATATAATTTAATTTTTCAAACTTATTAAATTATAAAGGGCTGTTTTTTTTTATTTTGCTTAATATAGTCAGTATTCCCTTTGGTCCTTATTATAAGAGATAACACGCAAATTTTTTGGTCCAAGATATAAGAGGTAATATACAAAAATTAAAGTAATAAATATATGTTTTTTATTTCTGCCTTTATCTATTAATAAATGCAAGGAGGGAAGAGAAATTGTATATAGTAAATGAGTAAGGGTAAAAATGTAAAACCTTATTAAACCTACCCATAATAAAAGATCTATAAGGACCTGAGGCAGTATTTGATAAAAAGAAGAGGAGACTATATAAGAAGATCACCAACAAATAAATGCAGTGGTCAAAGATAATGATGAGAAAGATGGCTCATTATTCATCTGTATTTTCCAAGATTTATTGCCGAATTTAAAGGAAAGTTGCTTCAAAAAATTATAGCAAGCATAACAGAAGAATTAAAGAAGCTAATCATATGTGGCATGCTCTGAGTCCCCACTCCATGTGCCCATCACTCTTCCATGCCCACTTCCTCTCTCCCGTTTAATTTAGCACTACCATACTTTATACAACTCACTATTCATCATTGCTAGAATTACGGTCTCAGTAAGGATGAACTGTGAGTCTTGAGATGCAGTTTGTTCAATAAAATTAAGAGTTGAAGGAGGCAATAAACAATAAGCTAAGGTGGGGTAGAACATCATAGGTAATTAAGTAGGGTAAAAAAATGAGAGCCCACTCAATACTTTACACTCATTTAGATTTTAGCCTAACCCACGAAATTTATGTCCCGTCCTTAAATAGTACTTGAAAGTTTCATTATTTCTCCAAGAGTTTTAAAAACTTTCAGTACTTTTAGCACATATAATCTTCAAGCCTTATGTTTGGCTTTAACTCCCCCTTATACAAGGCAGTTAACTAATTCACCCCACAGTCCTGAGTTTGCCCAAATAAATGATCAACGAATTATCATCGGGTGATTTGATAAGAAAACCTCACTAAACCAGTGTATATGTCACGGGAGAAACAAATGAGTTACTGCTTTGATTACTATATTTTTTAAGACAACCTTTTGTTTAAACCGTGTTTTTTTAGAGTTGCTTACCGTTTAATTGAGCTGCACCTCGAAAATTGTAGCAATGCATCATTTCAGCGAGTAATTTAACGAACTCTGGCTATCACCTGAAGCATAATGCAATAGTTGTCTATTGATTAACTAATGTAGTAATGATGGAAGTGTTTTTAATTTTGTTTAGGAATGCATTAAACAATAAGCACTAATGCCCCTTGATAATGGCGCAATCAACACCACTAAAAATGTTTTCACAATACCGAGTGTTGGCCATGAAAGAGGGGAAATCAGAGGCATTTTGGGAATCATATTCATCTTTGATGGTCACAATAACCAGAGTGTCTAGTTGTCTCGCATTATGCTCCAAAATCAAAAATAGTTCAAATTTCTGGCCAAGAAAAAATAATGCTTGCCTTTTTTTTAATATAGCTTATGCAACTATTTGGTTTTTTATTTTGTATATATGTTGTACTTTACGGGTTGAACTGTACATACCCCAATAGGGCAGTATGCATTGCATATGATATTGTACTGGGTTATTTTAGCATCCAAAACAAAAAAGAACACGACTCGAAAGGTTGGGACAAAATTTATATTCTAATACTGTCTACTGCTATATTCTAATTATAAATATTTTCCACGATCTATATATATATATATATATTTTTTTTTGTGCAACGCTGATATCTATTTTATTCCTCGATCTATACAGGCGTGGTCCTCCCAAGTTTGAACTCAAAGACATGTGCTTTTGTGACAAAATACCTATCAGAGATTTGTCATATTCACAGGGTAAACTGTATAACAGCGCGACATCCGAATTTCCTAATCACTAATCATATTCGGGCGAAATCAATATGTTTTCAAATTTTATAAATTAATGTTATCGTTTACTTAGACTAATAGAGTTGGTCGAAGTTTGATATTTTTATTCATATGTTTGTTATCCAAAAATGTGGTAGTTTGAAGAGACTAATGATTCTGTTATCATAAACTATAAATAAGAAAGGTTGGGAGGAGATAATATAACAAGTCAGAGATTCGAATTTAGTTTTGCGATGGAAAAAATGAATTTTTTTATATGCATAAATTTGGGTCATTGATCAGAGTGTGGGTAAGAGTCATTTAATAGGCAGGACAATACAACAGCGCCACTGAACACGGATTTGTCAAGGTTCGTTGTCATCTTCTCCGAGTCCAGGCTCCAAAGATTCTTCATTTTTTCCAAGTCATCCATTTCCTGTGGATTTCATTTCAGCCTCTTTCCTCTCCCTCCAATTCCTTTCTTTTCTTTTTTTGGTGCTGTCACAGCACTTGGCATTCACAATCCTCTTCATGGCGACATTTGTTACTTGAAAGCTCTCAAGGTTTTACATGTAACATTTCTTTTCATTGATGATAACTGTCCGGTTTGATTTCGTGAAGGAAAGTGTTTTGCCTAAAGCAGAAAGTGAGATTTCAACATCCCATCTTTCTATGTGCTTTTTTACAAGATGGCAAAAGGAAACAAGGTGGTTTCTTTTGAGTATAGAGTGAAATGGAAGCGCTCTTAAGCTAGGGACTCGAAACAGAAAGATAAAAAAGGAAGCTTTAGGGATATAATAATATGCCAACAGTTTGGTTCTCTCTCAAGAAGTCACTACACTGTAAATCAGAGCCATCGGAAGTTCATGACCCGAAATCCAGAAAGCATTTGAGCACAATCTTAACGAAAAGGGGTGGTAGGTCTGGGTGTTCGAGGAGTATAGCAAATCTCAAAGATGTAATCCATGGAAGCAAAAGGCATCTCGAGAAGCCACCAAGTTGCAGTCCAAGATCCATTGGGAGCAGTGAGTTTCTCAACCCAATAACCCACGAAGTGATTTTAAGTAACTCAAGATGTGAGCTTAAAATCACTGGTTTTGGAGGATTTCAAGATGGGGTTGGCGGCGGCGGCGGCTCTAACGGCGGCGGTGCAGGTGGTGGTGGTAATAATGGTGGTGGTAGTGGTGGTTCTACCTTTGTGGGTACTTTAAGGCCTGGGACACCAGGACCTGGAGGGCACCCTACAATGCACTACTTTAATCCTTCTTTTAGGACATCATCAACAACTCCTCCAAGGAAATCTCCAAGTCCTTTTCTTTTATCAGATAAAGAAGGGTCTGCTTTGCAACATGGTGGTGGTGGTGCTGGTGGGGTTCATTCTAGCAATAGGATGTCTCTTGAGACTGATTCTAATGGATGTTCCACCGTCACTTGTCACAAATGTGGAGAGCAATTTACCAAATGGGAAGCTGCTGAGTCTCATCATCTCTCAAAGCATGCTGGTAAGTGGCAACAACACTAAGAAAATTGATTCTCAGTTTTCATGCTTTGTTTCAATGTTCTCCAAACTTGAAGCCACTTTTATATTTGTAGCTTTATCAGATTACTCTTCTGAGTTCTGATCACAAACTTTCCAGTCCCCCTCTTCTATTATCTGATACACAGGGATTGTTGTGTGAGCAATCTTTTTGCTGAACTTGACTTTTTCAGCTTTGGGATGACCCAGATTATTTCCCTTTTTCCTTTACTTTTTTTTATTTTTTTATTTAGTGCCACTTTATCTTTCGAAAGTCAAGGAGAAACAATAACCTGTCTTTCCCTCTTTCGTCAGCACTATTTCTCTTTTATTATTCCTCAACCAACAACATGCGGTATAGTTTTCAGTTTCACATTCTCGTTTTTGATCTCATCTTATTTGAAATTATAGAGTTCTGGTTTTTATTACACAGTGACTGAGCTTGTGGAAGGTGATTCATCAAGGAAGATAGTGGAGATAATATGCAGGACGAGCTGGTTAAAGTCTGAGAATCACTGTGGCCGAATAGAGAGAGTTTTGAAGGTACACAACATGCAAAAGACACTAGCTCGATTCGAAGAGTACAGAGAGATGGTAAAAATTAAAGCAAGCAAGCTCCAAAAGAAACATCCTCGGTGTCTTGCTGATGGGAATGAGCTTTTAAGGTTCTATGGCACAACCGTGTCCTGCAATCTTGGTCTCAACGGCTCATCCAGCCTCTGCCTCTCAGAAAAATGTTGTGTTTGTAGAATTATCAGAAATGGGTTTTCTGCAAAGAAGGAGCTCAAGGGTGGAATAGGAGTTTTCACAACTTCTACAAGCGGAAGAGCATTTGAATCTATAGAGATACTTGATGATGACATTTCAGTCAGAAAAGCACTTATTGTTTGCAGAGTAATAGCTGGCAGAGTTCATAGGCCACTCGACAACATTCAGGAAATGGCAGGTCAAACCGGGTTTGATTCTTTGGCCGGAAAGGTTGGTCTTTATTCAAACATTGAGGAGCTTTATTTGCTCAATCCTAAAGCCCTTCTTCCTTGCTTTGTCGTAATTTGCAAGCCCTGAAGTGAAAAATGAGAGTTACATGATAATTACACTGTTCTAATGAAAAACTCACTGTTTCTGGCCTTTCCATAGAGATTCTCTGCGGCTTCATCTTTTGGAAAGATTGGATTTTTATTGCTCATATCGCATGTTGATCGTCTTCTTGTGTATTGTATGAACTTCTTATTCATACCTCTGTAACATTTGGAACGGTGCTGATTTTTTTACCCACACAAGGTAACTAGTAAAAATGTATAATGGTGCTAAGTTTAAGTTATGTTTTTGAATTTCAGAGTTAATGACCATGGTGCCCACACAGGTTATAACTTAGTCATTGGAATGAGCAAGTCTAGTAGGGCGGTAGAGTACATTTAGAACATGGAATTGCAATAATTGAATAGAGCCAGTTGTTGGAGCATTTAATTGTGGGATACAGTCTAGTACGAGGCTTTAAAACTTTTGGTTTAAATTAATGCAATCTAAGATTATATTCCGTTTTCACATCTCATTCAGTTTCATTGAAGGACTAAATGAACCTCAGTTAAAAAAAAGGACTAAATGAATGAACCTCAACCCCCAGTCCAAAAAAAACAAAAAAAAATCCGCAACCCCATCGTTACAGATCCATCGGTTAATATTGAAATACCCCCTACGTCAATCAATTAATCTAACATAATCGCAACGTGAAAGTCACGTGGTCAGCCTCATCCGAGAAACGGTCTTAAGAAAGCAGTATACTACTACTTTAATTGATTTTAAATAATAATATTATAAACATTAAATTTAAACCATTGAAAGAAGATATAGTGGTTATTAAAAAAAAAGAGGAGGAAAAATGATAAAAGAAAAAATGAGGCATTCCTCTCGCAGCATGAAAACTAATGTATATCAAGCTTGACTAGGAAATTGTGAAGCAAATAAAAATAAGTAAAAAATAATCCCCATAATTTTAGTAAATTATTAAATGATAGTATTGATACTAAAATTGATATTATATACTTAAATTAGCACGAGAGAGAGCGGATCTCTCATATCATCACCAAAGAAGCTCAAAATGTTTTGTCATCTGTACCTAGCCTTCAACAATAAGAAACCCCAGCCCTACAGTACAGTAAGAATGAGACCAAAAGTTGAACTCTCTAGGGCGTGTCCCGTGTGGTCCATTTTACAAGATTAAGGTTCATGTTCAAACTTTAAAGAGGTTGATGAGTTCACAACTTAACATTCTTTGTCTCTTCTTCCCCTTTGTCTTGTGCTGTAAAAGCGTTCTTACTCTTCAATTGCCACTTTTTCCCTCCTTAAAGCTGATAGGTCAACCTGATGCAAGAGCAGTAACCCTTAAAGTTAGATCTTAATGTATTTCGGTACAATCACACACAGAAATAAGATTATCAATGGTTTTACAAGTCTGATGTTTTGGGGGCTTTTAACTCTGGAGGTGGAGGGCATGTTCTTGGTGTGAGTTGGTTTTGGTATGACTTCAACTGTAACATCTGTACAGCTTTCAATATTCCATTGCAATGGCACATGCCCCTCATAAATGTGTGCGAACCACCCTCATAATTCTTCTCCTTGCATTAAATTTCAGAATTTGAAGTCATTTTGGAAATTTGAGTCTGAAGATTTGGTGAGTGGGTGGCTTCTTGCTTCAATTAAGCTGAAACAAGTTCATTAGGACTAATGAGAGTAACTGCTACATAACCATGAGAAGGCTTGCGTTAATCTTTTAATTCTGAGAGTTTAAGAACCATTTCAGACTCTCCCTTAAATGCTTGATGCAGACTTGACCAGACCAGACCAGACCACTTTGCTGAGAGCTGTGTCATAGAGATAATGGGAAAAGGAAAATTAATGAATGAAGGAGGATTGAGACGTCAGTGATAGCAGATAGTTAAAAGCTGTTTCAGAATGGTATGCTTTTGCTATAACAAAACTTACCAACTTAACCTCGCCATCATGACTCATATCTTGATATGTCGATGGTGATGTTTGTGATAATTGAAGACTTCCGATTTGGGGAAGAAAATTCAAAAAATATCTGCAACCAGAATACAGATCACCTGCATAATCCCTGTTTTCAAGGACCGGGACAAATTTATTGTATGGGAAAAGAATACTGTAGCGATGAAGCAACCACCCAATTTAAACGTTTTTCGGTACCTTGGTTTTATGTTTAACAGAGAATGGGTCCCCCACACCCTCTGTTTAAATGCTGCTGAGGGTACCCCGAGGGACCGTGTTTTAGGCCCAAATTGGCTTGAGCTGGTTCATCATTTTGGAGGCCCGCAGGCCCATTTTCTTGGTCCATAGAAACCCAACTTTTTGAAGGACCACAGCTCCTTGAGCAGCTGTCAAGCGCCACGTGTCCCACGCCACTATAATATTGTTATTTCTAAGGGTGAAAATTTTCTTTTCATTTCTGAGCATGGAAAATTACACAAAAGCTACATTCCTACAAAGTTATCTGCTAGGATACGTCTAAATGACTAGGAGGATCAGGGTGAAATTAACTTCACCAAAGCCTCGCCTGTAACTAAAAACCGCCTTTTGCCGGGGATTCTTTTATAACACGACATACTTCAAGTTTGATATGCAGACAATCATGAGATACTTAGCAATTAAGCGTAGTAATGAATAATATGACCATTCTAAGCTTTTCATTTTTCAGAGGTACAGGCATGAACAATTCTCACAGAGGATCAAATATAAAAAACAACCAACTGATAATAAACAAATTGATCTCCAATCAGGTTGTTTGTATGTGGAAAATGAACTTACAGACCAAAAATATACGCTAAATACCAAGGATTATAAGTACATCTACAGTTACATTACTGGCGAAGGCATGAACTCACCCACTCAAATCAAGAAGCAGCAACAGCAGCTTCTTCATTTTTCTTGTTCGCCTCCTTCAATTTCTTCCAGTTCTCTGCATTGTCAATTATTTCTCCAGTTTTTATCAGGTAACGGACTCTTTTGCCATTTTCAAGAATCTTATGGCCCACACGACTTGCCACATCCTTTTCTTTCGAGTATAGCATCACATTTGAGCTGTGGATGGGACCTTCGATCTGGGATGAAATAAAATACTTGCCAGAATTATCATAAAGATAAAGTATAATCCATTCAGGTACTTTTGTTGATTAAGCCAAAGTTTGGAACATCCCAGTTAAACACGAACCAGAAGGTTTCAACGTCTACAAAGTTTCAGCTTATAATTATTATATATGCTTGGGAACAAATTAACCAAATGAAGATCGTCCATGCATTGAACTTACTCTATGAATGTGCATCCAAGCTTTCCAGAATATACAAAGGTAAAAGAAGGAATGAACACTGAATTCATTATTTCAGGCAAAGGCCATGGAAACTACCTTGATTATTTGCCCTGGTTCACCCTCTTCTCTACTTTTCATATGCTTTGTCTTCAAATTTGTGTCTTTCACAATGACGGTGCTGTTATGCTTGAAGATTTTAGTAATCTCTCCAATTTTACCCTTTTCACGTCCCGATATTACTTTCACTGTATCCCCAACTTTAACATGCATTTTCTGCAAGATTGGAAGGCTATTTGGCTTACACTCCTTTCGCTCCCATCGTTTAAGCTGTCAGAGGAAGAAAATGAAAATATTACACACTAAATGAGGATAGTATCAAATTTCTGTATCATATTGGAATCATGAGTGCCTCCAAGAATTAACAAACAGCCAATAACTGCAGTGGTCCATTCTCAGTTCTCTCACAACTAATGTTCATTCCATTTCTCTTTCCTTAATTTTTTTTTTCAACAGAAGAGAATCTGAAACTAACCCTCATTACAATAAGGCACGGCTTCTCTGTTGACTTGCCCTGCATTAAAAAATAAATGACGTCAAATTAGTCTTCGAAACATGTGCACTACATGTGAATGCAACGTTCGTTACAACCTTTATAGCAGACTTTTCGGGGCTAATTTTGAATGCCACAATGAAATATAGGAGACACAGTGATCAAGAATTAATTTTCTTCAATACCAGAAGCGGTCTCATTGTTATGTCAATGAAAGTCAGCGAGTTGTTCTTTATTACTCTTACTTGCCAAAAAACAAGAATAGTATGATTACAACAACATTCTTGCAACAACTTGATCAATACAAGGCTCCCCACTAGGTGGGGATCTGGGGATGGATAGGTGTAATTACAAACATAAAACTTTTACAAGCTTTCATCTCATCTCTTGAAGAGATAAGAAATGAAAAGTTGCAGCAAGAAACCATGAATTAGTAATCTTCCGTAATGAATGGATATTAAATGCTACGCGATTAATTCCTGCATGACCAAATTTTTTGGGGGCTATACCATGGACAAATGAAGAAATTGGAAAGAACGCAAGCAAGCATTTCGTTGCAGTTGCTACTTTTAAAATGCATTGATATCTGAAACCAGACTGGATAAACAACAGGACTTTACTTTTCCTTTGAGAAATAAAACAAAAAATCTATCCTTTCCGAGTAGAACCAATTTATCCGTGCTACACCTTTATACCAGGGATTATTGATTGCACTCCAAGACTACAGGACGCAGGAAACAAATGGGAATAGAGCTCACTATCACCACAAATAACATATTCATGTCAAGCACATTAATGTTTTCTTTTGTTAAATGGAGATACTAATTTGACCAAAACAACAATATATTCTTACACAAATAAATGTCGACACTTGAATACAATGCAATATTTTTAACAAAGATAGCTCCACCAATCAGCAGATAACCAAGTATGAGAGCATCATACAATGTAACTATCGTAACCCGCAAAAGGCACGGTGTGACATAAATTGGCAGCAACAAACAATTACCACAAGCATAGTTTCTCCCAAATGTGAAATACCCATCAAAAGATAACCAGAAGACACAATTACAGTTTATGGAAGTGAAATTGAAGCTAAATAAGCGATTGAGTTGCACTACAAGAGAACAACGAGAAAAAAGACAGTAGGGAAATGGATGGAGATGGAGAAATGTAACGTACCGGAAGGGGGGAGAGAGTGATGGGGGAGAGGCGGTGGCCGATGAAAGAGTTGGAGGAAAGGGAGAGAGAGGTGAAGGAGCTCTGAAGAGCAGCCATGGCAGCCATTTTTTCACGGCTTCTGCGACTGTGGCTTGAAGCTGTTCTTTTCTTCTTCTGCTGATGATAATGGATAATCTCATCATCAGCAGGGCAGATCTGCGAGGAGAACGCTCTAAACGACGACGTCTCCAGGATGGCCTGGCAGCCTGCTCTGAGATCCTTGAGGCTGTATATGGGCCGATAATGGCCCAGCCCAGTTCGATTGCCCCCTGGGCCCTGACTGTTTTTTTAGGTATTTCATAACTCTGAAAAATAACAGTACAAAATACAAATACATAAGTCAACGCCTTTGAAACTTGTGGCTTGCTGGTTAGAGTGTTTTACTCTTATCAAGCAAGTCACGAGATCGAACAGGCACAAGGGAAGAAACTAAGAAGCCAGATAAGTTATCACCCCCAATACATAAGTCAACTATCTAATTTAGTTATGGCCAAAAAAAAAAAAAAAAAAACTATCTAATTTAGGATCTTTCATCATCCTCCCCCTCTTGGGATAGAGGCGGGGTTGATCGAAGATTTGGAAGTTTTCTACTAATAAATACTTTCTCCGGTCCTAATTATAAGAGTATTTTGGTTTTTTTGACTTTTTTTCATTCCAAAAAAAAAGTAGTTTCAGTCTAAAAAAAAATCTTTTTTCTCAAAATTAATTTATTCTACTTATAAACTAACCTATAATCTAATTTCATGTGACGTATGTTATAGTTTAGTGGTCTAATTTGCTTCCTTAACTTCCACAAAAAAAAGTCAAAGTGATCTTATATTTAGGACCAGAGGGAGTAATAAAGTTTGGCTAACATATCTACAAGAGTAACCACTTCTCTGTGCACATTGACAACGTGAATTTGCCAACTTCTATGCATCGAGAATCCAACCTCATTGACAAGATATTTAAAAGAATATTAAAGGTCACAACCAAGGTTGTCAAACTCGTGAGTTTAAGTAAACTCGTTGGAAGAATGTAAAATCGGATCGTTAACTCGAATCGTAAACTCATAAGAGTTTACCTTTATTAATAAATACATGTTTTCAATATATAATTAGATAAGAAATATAAAAACTAATAATAATTTGACTTGAATATATTTTAAATATAAATAGTTGATATTAAATATATCAACATTCATACTTTATCTAACTCAATAAACAAATTTCTATGAAATTTATATATAAATTCATTGAATATGGTCAAATAAAAATAATAAATAAGATATTTATAGCAAGTTAACACGATTTTCTATAAGATAAAAACGTAAAAACGGTAAATTTGGCATGTAAACTCGTGAGTTTTTACCGAGTTTACAGCTAGTACAAATTTAAGTGACTCGTGACACGTTTTATTTAGGTAGAACCGTAAAAACGGGAAAATCGGAGAGTCAACTCGCGAGTTTGATAACAATGGTCACAACCTCTAATAGCTAAGTTAATTGCCTCTATACAATAAAAAAACATTAACTTTCCTAAAACCTCTTTGCCAACATAGATGAAGTCCATGAATAATGTCAATGAGTTCAGCAATGCAGGGGGAACAGAGGTGAGTCTACAATGAAGTCCACATATCTAGTTGCCACTAGCACCCTGCAATACTCCTCCACATCCACTCCTACCATCTCATTACGGAACCTACCACCATAAATCTAAAAATATCATACTGTTTTTTTCGCTCTTTCCTTCTTTCTTTTTAGGGAGAATGACAAAAATATAGCATAAAATTTTAAAATTTAAATCAAGTTTGTTAGATAAAGAATTGATTGTATTTAATAAGTAATCACAACTGATTTTATGATAAATACTTGATTTAATATTTTACAATTTTCATATTCTTTTTTATCACTTTACCCTTTTTATTATCTTTCCCACAATAAAAAAGAGCTCAGAATTTAGTTAACTTCAGCATGAATTGACATTTTCAACGAAAAAATTGGCTATCATGGAATGTGTTCTTCCTATTAAAAGAGATTTAAAATAGATGTTCATATTTAGTATTTGACAATCACTCAAATATGATGGCTTCAATAGAAGTATACGTAGTGTGTAACAAAAGCTAATTTTAAATTTTTAATACTAATTTATGGTATAAAGATATGTTCTTAATTTAAAAGTATTTTTATTTCCCTCCTTGTGATTTTTGCCTACTTTTTAATTAAATTGGAGTAAGGAAAGTCATACACACTTGTCGTTTTAAAATTTAACAAAAAAACTGAATAATTTTCTTGTGTGTTTGTGTGTGTATCATGCCAAACCGTTTTCTTTTAATATAGATGAAATGGTTAGGCAGCTAGTTTACTCTAAACTTTAAAGTGACGCACAAGTAGTTAATGGAAAAGGAAATTAGTATAGCCATGTGGTGGGCAATTGGGCATGGAACCTTTCTTCCACCCCCTTACTTCCTCTTCACTTGCATTCCTGAAGCAATATACAAATTTTTGAGTGTATTTTTTCCACAACAACTGAAAAGACGTAAAAAGAAACAAAATTCACCAAAAAATGGGGAAAAAAAAGAAGAAGAAGAAAGAAACATGTTACAAATAGGAAATTACAGATGATAATATAGGCCATCCTGAAGTCTCCAATGGAAAACCAAAATTAAACTAGACTCACTAAGCACCATATATATAAATACAAAATCCAAAATTGAAAAGTTAAGAGTATTGTTATTCTACACTTCATTCATACTTCATAGGTGTCAGCTGTACTATCCATAGATTCTTCTCTGCGATGAATCCTTGCTTGAGGGTGATCCACATCAATGGAAACTTCATCTGCCGTAGCAGACAATTCCTTTCTGTGACGCTTTTGACCATTTCTTGTTTTAAGAATCCTTGTGAGCACTTGAACCACGTCTCTCATGGAAGGTCTCTTCCTTGGGGCTCGGTTTATGCACTTATATGCAAGTCCTGCTACCTCATTCAACTCCTCTCCATCATATTCTCCTTCTAATGCAGAGTCCACTATCTCCTCCCACCCCATTTTCCCCTCACTGTTCATCGCCGCCTGTTCATCCATCAATTTAACACTTTCCATTGTTAGTACCCTCACAAATACAATCAAGATACATATATATATATATAGAGAGAGAGGGGGGTGATCTTACCAGCTCAACCAATTCCATGAGACCTTGTTGAGGATTTCTGCCTGCTATGAGTTCAAAAAGCAACACTCCATAACTGTACACATCACTTTTCTTAGTGAATGTTGCAGAGGATATGTACTCTGGGTCTAGATACCCAAATGTTCCTCTTATGGCTGCTTGCTTGTCTACCTTCTCTTCTCTTGACAGTCCAAAATCAGCTACCTGCAGCTCCATTATGTTCACCAGAATTAGAAGCACATCATTTCACATTAAGTACTTGGTGATTTGTATTTTATAAGACTTACCCTGGCTCTCATGGACTGGTCTAGCAAAATGTTAGAAGACTTGATATCTCTGTGGATTACTGGAGGAACTGCCTGAAGTCACATCACATGGGATTATCAACAACTATATTAACTATATACATGGACTGATGATGCAGATCAATCACTGAGAAATCAACCTACCCCATCATGAAGATACTCCAAGCCTCTTGCTATATCTAGAGCAATGTGAACTCTCAAATCCCAGCTCATCCCTCCATTCTCCTTACCTGAATATACACTCAACAATAGTAAATTCAAGCTTCTTTCTTTAAACTGATAAGATGTGAAACACAAATATGGGTTAGGAGGCTAACGCACTGTACAAGTGGGAAGCTAAGCTGCCGTTGCTCATATAGACATATACAAGAATATGCTGTCCCTTCTCTGCGCAATATCCAACCAAATTAACCAGGTTTCGATGGTGCAGTCTTCCCAATAACATCACCTGAGAATTGTTTATTCAACAATAATACACAGAAAAGCAGACCATGTGAGAACAATAATGAACATTAAAATATTTCTATTGGAGGGCAAACTGAGAGGTAGATGGTTCATGGTAATTAACCCCACCTCTGCATGAAATTCTCTCTCCCCTTGCTTAGAGTTAGTTGCCAGAACTTTAACTGCAACGGTCTCACCGGTGGACATGTGAGCTTTATAAACAGGACCAAATGCACCTTGTCCTAGAAGTGTTGTAAAGTTACCGGTCGCCTTCTGCAAATCCCTGAAGTTAAAAATCAAAATGTTAAACAGAAAGACAATAACAACAAATATCAGAATCCATAATTACCTATTTCATGCTCTAGACAAGAAAGTGTTAAAACCTTATAAGAAAACACATACTTGTAAGGATATTCGGGTATTCCAGAAGCTGAAACAACGTTGTTTCTCTTGAAGCCATCAAACCAGAAGGACATGGCACTACGACCAGACTTAACAGGAGATTCTGGGCCTAAGGTTGAGTCAGATAGGATGTTACAAGAATCAGCACCATTTGTACGGATGGGTATAGTAGCCGCCCTCCTTGAACTGCTATTTCCAATCTGTGATCTCCTCCTATGGTATCTCACACACAAAAGTGCAGAAATAGCCAAAATCACGCCAATCACTACGCCAATTGAAATCCCAATTATCAGTCCTGTTGATTCACCCTTCATCTCCTCTTTTTCGCGTTTTTTTTTTCGATTGCTTATTCGTTATTGATAATCCATCCAATCACAGACCTACAAAAAAAGCATATCATTTATCAGACATAGCACGAGGTACGAAATGTTTAGCATTCTGTGGTGCTTGGATTATTGAATTGAATATTAAGCGGTCAACTGTAGACTCTTGCTTTTGGTTTGGCGTTCTCTGTTTATAAGCCATTCAAAGAGTTCATAATTTATATGCCTCAAAATGTGAAAATATGCTCAGAAGAACCTTACGGCATCCCTACGATAAAAGTCTTGGGTTGAAAATTTTGACTGCAAATATGTTATTACTATGTTGAACACTAAACAAATCAGATACGAATGATTCAACGTGACTATTCATTCAATCTTATTCAAAAGTCAATCCCATTGAAATAACATATATAGCAGATAACAAAGGATTTCTCTGTAAAGATCTCCAGGAAGGAATTTAGCAGAATAAGCAGAACCAAAAAAAAAAAAAAAAACGCAGAACAGTT
This sequence comes from Mimosa bimucronata, assembly GCA_037074515.1. Lineage (NCBI taxonomy): Eukaryota > Viridiplantae > Streptophyta > Magnoliopsida > Fabales > Fabaceae > Mimosa > Mimosa bimucronata. The sequence continues at coordinate 5,269,289 of CM073436.1, forward strand.
TCCATATGCTAGTACCTAGCTAACATTAATGAGAATTTATCTGTAACACCTGATCTGATGTCTACTGGACAAATATTTTCCGGTTAGGAAAAAGGGAAAATGAGAAAACATAGAAGCAGAGAATGAAGATCAGATTGATGGGAACTGGTTCTTCCTACTTAGAGCAAAACATCCTCTGGGCCAAATGCATCAAACATTTCTCTTTCCTCTGCTTGCATACAACCCAGCTTTTTTTTCTGAGCAACCAGACAGGGCAATACAAAAAGAGAACCAATCCACGCAATACAAAGTACACTCCTCAAGGAACAAATCAGACTTACAGATCGAGACAAATAAAAAGAAGATGTTGACCGGCAAAAAAAGATCGCTTTTTTTTTAAAAAAAGAAAAAGAAAAACAGGATTAAGAGACTCTGGGCCAGAAATTACCAGTTAATCAAAGAGATGGGAATAAAAGTTGAAGCAGTTAAAGTGTTTTGGAAGGTTGGCCACAGGGAATTGAAACTCAAAACCAGAAGTGTGGGAGTGACAGTGAGAAGGAATCAAATACTTTTGAACGAGATTCCAAGAACCAACCAGAGAGAAAAGAATCCGAGGGAAAGAAGGAAGAAAGGAACACAGGTTTGAGCCTTGAGCTTTGAACTGCCGCATCAATTAACATACATTAGAGCAGTTCAAATAAGGAAGAGGAAATAAATAAATAAATAAAACTGGTAATACAGTTAATACTCTCCATGGGATACAAAGAGACAGGTCTCCTTCCACAGTTTGAAAAAAAAATTAAAAAGAAAAAAGGATAAAGAAGGTGAGAATTTTTGTGTTCCCAAATTGACCTTCCTGATTTGCGTCATATGGCAATTATTCTGATCAAAATGTTTGGGAATTTTGGAATTCTATCCTGGTTGGGATAATAGCCGAACAGGGCCCACGCAGAGCTGGACACGTGGATCCTATTGTGGAGGTTCTTTGAAATTTGATGGACCACTTCATTGCCTTTTTCTTCCTTCTTGGGTGTGCCATAAATAAATTGATCCACTTGGCAAATGGTCCCATCTTTTTGGTGTATAAATATGCATAAAAGGAAGGTACGATTTGGATTAAACGCTTAAGAAATACTCCATCGGCAAGTATTTATAAGAGTTTAACAGTTAAATAACATTTTTTAAGAAAATATGTAAAAGTTAGTTAGGCGCTATAAATATGTCTGAAAAATAATTGTTTTTCCAATATTACCCTTATTTATGATAAGGTTAGAGAGAGAAATGTAAGTAGAAATTTAATAAATATTATGAAAGAGGGTGTTAATAAATAGGAGCAAAATAGGAAAAATAGCATTAAATGATCACAGATTTTAAGACGGAGTTCTTATATTTTGGACCAAAATAATTCAAATTTTATACTCTTATAATAAGGATCGATGAGTATTTAACATTGTTAGGTTGCAATCGCAACATGATCTCAAAAGTTTTGATTTTGATCGTTCTCCCTCCTCATTTATTTCGACACCAACTCCTCGCTCTGTCCCATGTGCCAATAACTCTTTTTAATCCGTCTATATATCGATACTTATTCCATCTAGTAGCCTAATTTTGTTTGGTTTTATACACACACACACATGACTTTTTATTGATTTATTCAAAGATCAATTGGTACCTTATAAGGCATCATCATGACTATGAAGTATCAGTAACGTGTTTTATAAATATATTTTTTAAAATACATTGCGAAATTAAACAATTCTATCTCTTTTTTTTAGTGAAATAAAAAGCAGAAATTATGGTGCATATATTATGAATTTTAGTTTTGTTTGTTTGGGAAAAAGGTGGGAGTTATGGGAAAGGATGGTAATGAACTGTCGACCACCTAAATGTGAAATGAAATAAAGAGGGAAGTGAGGAGAGGAAGCAAGCAAAGGGGATGAAAGCAAAATGCAGCCCACGGCTTATTTTCGTGAAAGTGACTCTGATTTAATTTCTCTGTAATGACTATGATTAAGATTAATTACGTTCGTGACGTTGTCCAAAATTCAACATAGGCTTCAATCAAATCTAGTGAGCTTATCCGCACGAGTCCCATTACCTTAAATAACCACCTACCTCCTTCATAATTTAATTTAGCTATTTCTTTCTTTTATTTATCGTTGCCACCTCATTTTAAACCAACTGTTGTGTACCTTTTGGGTAATGGCCGAATTCGGCAATTCAATTCTTATTCCTTGAACAATTAGAATGGCTAAAACTAGCTCTTTAAACAAAAATGAGGCAGCAAAACATCCATGTGGAGGTCCATTTCCGAGAGGGGGGGGGGGGGGGTTGCATGCAAAAAAAAAATGATAATGTTGTATTAGGACGACGATATCAAGGTTGTTTTGTTTTGTTTTAAAGTGATCACCATCATGCAGGTCCTTTAAAAAAAGTTAAATGTAAAAAAGACAGAGAGTGCAGAGCACAAGGCGACAACGAGACATTAGATTGAGGGGGGTGGACTAAAAGGAGGAAAAATGCAATGTTTTGGTGGAGATTAGCTTTGGAATGAGGAGACATTGGATCAATCTAAGCACTGCCTTTTAACTTTATCGATATACTTCCACACAGAAAAATTAACAATGCATTTCATTATAGGTGACCAGCCAAATATGTTGCAACTAAGTTGAAATAACATAGTATACTCTTACCTTTTTTAGATTTGGATTGATGTCGTTCGTTATACTTTTTATCTGCGACCAGTAGTATAATATAGCTCCTATAATCTGTGTTATCTATCATCATTCAAATTCTATGACGATGAGATGACACGTCATTTTACTAAAATAAAAGAGGATATCATAATTTAATAAGAAAATTAATAACAGGTCATAAGGAAGGAACTTTATTAAAATGAGATCCCACAAAATCACATAATTAATTTAAGGTCCCTATTAGAAAATTGTGAATGTCAAACCAAAAACTGTCATCCTGATGTCAAAAGTTGATATCGTTTAGTCAAAAGTTGTCAATTACCAACAGTTTAAATTCTTAATCGCTAACAATTTTTAACCAGACGTAAACAACTTTTGGTCTGACGAAAACAATTTTTAAACTCTTGATTAGTAACAACTTTTTGCCTGATGAAAACAACTTTTGATAAGGTGATGACAACTCGTGGGACTGCAGTTTAATTAGGGGATTTCGTATGACCTCATCTTAATTAAACTCATCCCATGGGACCTATAATTAATTTTTCCTAATTTAATTGGTTATGGAAACACTATATAAATTTTAAAATATAATTAAATATTTATGAAAACGTGGGATATGAGGAAATATCTCAAAAACAGTATTTGGTGTCTAGTGTCCACAGAAATATTTTGTTCTATTTTACACATAAGGATATTTTGATCTACAAATTTCTCAATTAAGCTATGCTTCACACTCACAAACACACGTCGATTTTACTTCTCCTTAAAAATAATTGTCTTCTACCCCCTCCAGTCATAATTATAAGACCACTTTGACTTTTTTTCAGTAAAAAAAAAAGTAGTTTCAGTCCAAAAAAAATATTTTTTCCTCAAAACTAATTTATTCTACTTATAAACTAACTTATAATCTAATTTCATGTGACATATGTTATGATTTAGTGGTCTAATTTACTTCTTTAACTTCCATAAAAAAAATTAAAGTGGTATTATATTTAGAACAGGAGGGAGTATATTTTAAGTATTATTCCCCGTTTAAGAGATGCCCAATTCACTCATCCCACGATCTAATAAGATTTTGGTTGGCCCAATCTTGGTAGCATGGGCTTTTAATTATTTTTCTCTATATTTTGTTATTTAATCTCACTCCGATGACACTCAGAGTCCTTTTCTTTAAAATTGTTTGGAGTATACACAAAAAACGACCGATCGTTTGTGTAGGGGTTCGTTTATCACAAATGGGCCCGATTGAACCAAACAACGAAAAGTTTGCCGCCATCATGTTATTCTATTCTTTTTTTAAGGTCACCATATTGTTATTTTATCTAAACCTTGCTTACCTCCGCTCCAAAATATAAGACATATTTACCTTATTTTAATTAATCAGATCAAAAAAGTTGTTTAAGTTAGTTCAAATCTCATGATGTCACCAAAACACCTCAACTACCTACCTTCATTTCCACTCTCCCTCCCTTATTTATTATTGAGGAATATTAATGAGGATAATTTAGGGAAAATATGAGAAAAAATATAAAGAGGTCTTATATTTAAGAATAAACACAACTCTCCAGATATGTTCTATATTTAGGAATGGAATGAGTAAAAATTTCATAAGTGACGAGGAAGGACATGGTTATTAATTTCAGATGATCTATTCTATCAACTGGAGAGTTTTTATCGTTATAAAACGATTAATTTAGTTATCAAATTATTTTTTCATCAACCAACTTGTATTTAGATACCACAATTAATAATCTGTTCTTTTTCTTTTTGTCGGGAAGACCTTGTCTCTTTATTTTGCAAATTTTGTTCGAGCAGCTTCCAGACTTTCAATTAAACACAAGTTGTATCGATTGTTTTTCTCAATAAACAATCATTGACTAGTAGACCTTGAAAATCGTAGAGAATGCAAACTAATGAGTAAACGCGTACATAAAACTATGCTTATATATATTCCTCTTTCAAAATAAATAAATTTTAACGAAATAGTAAGAAATAAGTATATGACGTTTCAATCAAATTATTGGTAGATACAAACAAATATTTATCATGCATGAATTGAGCAATCACCAATACCAATCTTTGTAAAAATTTAGAAAAATATTAACAATCAACATTGTTTTACGTTCATCAGGTCTGGTATATTTAGTACATTACCCAATCACACATTCCATGTATATCCTATATTTTTTATTTAGCTCACATTTAACGATGGTATTTTAAAAGTAGGATATATAACTAAATATAATTAGTTAAAATTTGATTCAATAGATATAAACAACAAATATTTTCCATTTCATATCCTATGTGAGATGGGGTGAAAGATGAAGAGGGGCGCAGACTGAGTCAAAGAGGGGTCAAAATGTAAGCAATCAGTCTTTCAAGACCTCTGAACTGGGCCCCACACTCGTCTGGCGGCACAGTCAGGGAGCGGTGGGTCCCACATCCATTACGTGGCACATAGAGAGTGGCTGCAAATGGGAACACATACAACCTCGTCTTCGTCGCCGCTTCCTCTGTCCACTCACAGTTATCCACGTGGTTCCTTGCACCCTCGCCATGTCGACCGCTATCTTTTTCTTCATTGTATTCGTCCCAACCATCACATCAACGGAGATCTATATTCCATATATAATAGCCCTTGTTTTACCCATTTTTTTTAACAAGCATCTCACGTGTTATGTTAATACATGTCCATATCCTCAATGGGTCGAGGCATTGAAAACATATATTTTTCCATAAAAAAGACTTAGTATAAATAATTTAAAGTTTTATAATGTACCAAAAATAAATAGAAGAGAGATATGGTTAGAAAACATTCTAATAAAAGTTTGCAATGAGATTATATTAATTGGGAATGGAGAATTATCATGCAATAAAGATAAGATTTAATGTCAAGTAATATAATACAAGACATTAAGTGCAACCCCGTCATATAAATTGATGAATTGCTTCCCAACATAAAAGACAGTAAGATTAGGATAAGAGTTAAGTTGTAAAAATTCATAATTGTGAATCCGAAGTAGATGTTCGAAGACACTTTGATAAAGAAGAAGAAGAAGATTTACAAATAGAATGGTATTATCTTTTCACAAAAAAAGAGATTTATAGATGGAATGATATTATCTTTTCACAAAAAAAAAAAAAAGATTTATAGATGAAATGATGTTATCTTTTCCCTTCTCCTCTTCCTCCCATTTTCTCCTCTCTCCCCCTCATTCTCTTCCCATTTAAACATAATGTAAAGGAACAAAACAAAAAAAGTTTGCAATCAACCCAAGAGGAGACCAGGCCAAAATCTTCGCTTGTATATAGATGTTTGCTTAATTGGCCTTGATAAATCCCATAACATTTCCGAATGTAACACTTTGTTGGTAAGGTGCAACAGATGTTTATCTTCGTGTAATAATTTTATATGTTTGTAACCTACAAAATATAGTTCAGGTAAATAAAATCAAATAGTGTTTACACACATTTTCAAAGAAAACAATGTTGGGCTTCGTTTATAAAGGATGGCGTGAGAAAATATTTAGGTTCAAACGTACTCAATTTCATAATTTGTATCAGTGGTCCCGTATCTTAGATATATGATATCTATTCAAGAAATAATTTAAAAACAAGAAATGAAGCCGTCTCAACTGTAAAACAAAGACACGTGGGGGATTTGTTTAATCAGCCGCAATTTGCTCTGTTCCTCCTATTCTATATCCGGGTATGGAACCACGTGAATAGAGTGGCATTATATTAAATCTGTGTGTGTATATCCAAAAGATAATTTGTGAGTGATGATGTTCTTAACTAAAATTTTTAGTCAAATTTTTTATGTGGTGAAATGATTCATTACACATTTTATGATGCGAACATGAAAGTGATATTTCAGAAGCAAGATGTGGAGTATAATAAATGTTACGAGGAACGATCACATTGAAAGATATTCATTTTTAAGAAGATAATTTGGACTTTTAGATTGACCAAGTATATGGATGCGCGCATGTAATATTGTGATCATATATATATATATATTTTGAACTGATATTGTCAAGGTTGTCAGACACGTGAGTTTAAATAAACTCGTGAGGAGAATGTAAAATCGGATGTAAACTCGAATCGTAGACTCGTAAGAGTTTACCTTTATTAATAAATATGTGTTTTCAGTATATAATTAAATAAGAAATACAAAAATAATAATAATTTAACTTGACGATATTTTAAATATAAATAGTTGATATTAAATATATCAACATTCATACTTTATCTCACTCAATAAACAAATTTCTATGAAATTTATATATAAATTCATTGAATATGGTTAAATAAAAATAATAAACATGATATTTATAGCAAGTTAACACAATTTTCTATAAGGTAGAAACGTAAAAACGGTGAATTCGGCATGTAAACTCGTGAGTTTTTACCGAGTTTACACCCAGTACAAATTTAAGTGACTCGTGACACGTTTTGGTTAGGTAGAACCGTAAAAACGGTAAAATCGGAGTGTCAACTCCCGAGTTTGACAACAATGGATATTGTGATCATATTTGCTGTTTGTTGTCTTGCAATATATGGATGCCGATACCTGGTTAATTTAATTGTCTTAATTCAATTGTCTTTGTCACTATATGAGACTACTCATGATAAAAGCATGACCTTTCCTTAACTTCAATCTCCATCGAATAAAGACCATGATTCGCTTATGAATTTCTTAACTTTAAATTTCGTATATTGCATGATGTTTAAAAGGAGAAATATTATTTGTAAGTTATAAACAGTATAATTATAATCTGTAAACTATTAAATCCATTTAATTTTCTTAATTATATCCATTATATTAGATCTAATTCTCAAATAAAATACCGTCATATATAATTTTAATTCTCAGTAATCGTCCAATAAAATTTAAACATATGTGACTTCTTAATTCTTATTATTAAGAATAGTTCACACTAGCTTAAAAAAAATTAATTAGACAATTGGTCAATTTTATCCATTATATGAATACTTCATTTTAGATATGGGCTTTTTTAAGTTTGAGTGGTGATTTCAACAAGATAGGTACTTCTTCCGGCCATAATTATCAGATCTAGTTAATTTTTTTTATGAAAATTAACAAAATAAAATAGACCATAAAATTCTAATATATGCTACATTTAGTTAGATTATACATTAGTTTATAAGTATTGTAAATTAGTTTTGAGAAAAAAAGATATAAAAATAAAAAATTTGAAGTAATTTATTTTGTATCCTTAAATTTTTTTTAAAAAAATCAAATATATGGATCTTATAACAAGGGAGGACATTACCTTGAAACTCTATTTTGCCTAATTTCATTTTTTTATTTTATATAAAAAATGAAGATAAGCATGCATGTGTGCGTGTATTGAGAGAATAATGGGTGTGTTTGGATTGATATATGGAAAAGTGATTTATATATAAGTCAAATTGTGTAATGAGATTTATATTTGAATTAGCTGTGAAAAAATGACTTATAAGTGACTTATTTTCCATAAGTCAAATTGTATAATGAGATTTATATTTGGATTAATTGTAAAAAAAATGACTTATAAGTACTTAAAAGTCATATTTCTCCTTCTACTTATAAGCTATAAGTACTTATTTTTATAAGTCAAAACAAACATCTAAAAATGATAGTTTCCCCATTTAAGCTCTTTTGGGGAAAAATAAAGACTTATTTAAGGAAAATAAGTCAAACCAAACACAGCCAATTGTTGGCCATACATGGATGCTAAATCAGAATGCTAATTCACTTGCTTTAATTAGTCACGAGATATGGCCATTCACGGTGGGATTATAATGTTTTTACCCTTATTAGCTTTTTTTCTCTTCTCAATTTGGTCAGCTAATAAATGATTGATATGGTTATTCACCAATGATAACCTATAGATGCCCAAAAAAATATAATAACAACATTTTTTGATTATTTCAACTTTAGCAAGGGGAATCAGGCAAGAAAATCCAAAATTAAAATCATTTAAGCATTAGCCTAATCTTGTGAATTTGGAATTTGTCATGATTGTTCATTCTAATTATTTTTTTAATTAAAGTAATGGACACTAATGACTTAAAGTTATAAGTATGATTAAATATGCAACCTCCCAATTATCAAAGGAAAGTCTTATTATTAGATTACAAAACTTTTGATATTGTGCATTCTAATTATAAGATCTATTTTATTTAACATTTTAAGATTGCAAAATAATCTTAATCAAGATCGAGAGGCCCAAAATCTTCCTGCTTTAGGCCACCTCATAATGAATCATATCAGTTCAGGTCATCATGATCAAATATATTTGAATGACGAGGAATCACTGTAATGCAAATCTAAAAAAATAATAAAGGCAATGAAAGATGTGACTTCAATTTGATTTGATCTGATCACGTTGAATGGCATTTCTGTGTGCCATTTATGTTTTCTTCCGAGGTAAGAAAAAAACAAAAGGATTTCATCACATATGGATAAGCATGAACTGTTCGGAAAATTCACATGATCATAAAAGTGAAATCCAGCTAGTGGATGAAAGAATCCTCGTGTCAAATCCTCGTGTCATGCGTACAAAATTTAAAATTAAGTGAAAATCAGGAAAGTGCACTTAATTAACTATAATGTGATATCCAGTCATATGCAATAGAGATAGTTTGAAACAGCAAACAAATATTATTCCATGTGACAACAAGTTAGTTCGAAATTTACAAGGCAGAGTTTAAACTTTAAACTCTATTGATTGTGAAGACTTTGTTTATGTGATATATAAATCTACCTATATATAAACACTCTTTGATTCTTGAAATAGGCAAACCCAATTTATTTAGAGATTTGATTATTTAAAGTATGAAGGTGTAAAAATACCGCTCGTAAATTGTCACATGTGCAGTTGGTACTATAATAAAATATCGGGTGCAAAAATACCATTTGTAATTTAAAAATGGTACAAAATTGTTTTTCCGTTAAAATGGGTTACCGGATGTTAAATTGAGTTGTAGGTCCCACAAAATTTTTCCGCATAATGAGTTAACGGCAGTTTACACATTTTAATGGAAAAACAATTTTACATTATTTTAAAATTACGAGTAGTATTTTTACACCCGATGATTTATTATTGTACCGCTGCATATATAACAATTTATTAATGATATTTTTACACATTTACCCTTATTTAAAATAAAGTGTTGTTTGAAATAGGAAATGCGAGGGAAGTTTCCGGATGAGCGCTTTTGTGTGTACCCACTACCCCACCACCTAAAAAATAATTTAGCTGAGCAGTACCTGAGGGGATTTTAGCCACCCAATAAGGCCCTTGATATGGACGCATTCATTTCACCTAAATCTGTATCTGAATGTGAACAAATTTATATTATGCCCCCATCTTTTTCTTTTTCTACCCTTTTTCCTTTATCTCTGGAGATGCATATATATCCCTTTATTTTTTAGTTGGTGGGGCTGAGAACCGATGCTCTCAAAATCTCTACCTTTCTTAGTTTCCGATAATGAAACCAACTAAAAGTAACGTATCAACGACGTAAAGCGATCATCGATCCTCATGATGCTTTCAATATATTGGATAAGACATAGCTATGAAAATGCTTCTTAAAATCTTCATCACCTCTTAATCGTCTCCTTACTCAGCAAAGACTCCTTCACCATGCTTGCTTAGGTTGCAATTCTTCTCTTAATTCGTGTATTTAAATTCAAGTTGATAAGTTCTAATATGAATATTTTAATATTATAATACTAAAATATAAAAAGTATATGAAATAAAATCTAATCCATTTAAATGTTAATTTTATAGTAAAAAAGAGAGAGAGAAAGAAGTGGGAATAAAAGGGAGAGGCTGCTCTTGGGTGGGTGAGGGGCCTCATCATTGAGGCATCTATCCATTTAGTCTCTATTTAGATAAACTATAACTATTTAAGCTCTATTTTGATCCAACAACTTTTTTGAAAAATCAGATACTATTATCTAGATACTTTGATTTTGGAGAGGCACCTCAATAGAGAGAACTCTCGCTCCTATCTTGTATGGGCATCTCATCTATGATCCTGCTAATTGTTGCTGATTTTCTCGTCAAATGCTTGTGTTTCCGTTAAAAATAAAGGCACGCTCGTCCACATTAAAATGCTGAGCTAATATATGTATTTTTGTTTAAAAGAAGTAACAAGTATGCTTCAACAAATTAAAAAAATATAATCATTTACATTAGAAAAATCTTTTACGTTCATTCGCTGCCTCCTTATTGACTTTTCAGCTCTCATGTGTTAAATTATTTGAGCAAGGAACAGTGAGGTTAGACGCCTCATGTAGTATTTTTTTTTCTGGGGAACGTTGCAAGATCATAACAATATCCATTGTATCAAATGGAAAAGTATATGTATGCCTATTCATCATACACTACAAAAAAACAGCGATTTTCCGACGGAATTCCGTCGAAAAATCGACTTTTCCTGCAGAATTTTCGACGGAATTTTTTCCGTCGGAAATTCTACCGTCGCAAATCTATTTACCGGTGGAATTACCGACAGAATTTACGTCTGTAATTTTAATAATATTATTTTATTTATAAATTATTATTTTAATTTAAATTAAATATTAAAATATTATTACCGACGGAAATTTGCTACGGAATTTCCGTCGGTAATTTTTTTAATTTTTTTAAAAATTTAAGTTTACACGTGTCGCACTCTCGTGCTGCCACGTGTCCCTTCTCACACCCAACCACGTGTCGCTCTCTCGTACCGCCACGTGTCGCTTCCACAAATTGCCTTCAATTTTGTCTTCAGAGAGATTCGAACCCCCAACCTGTTGGGGCATATCTGATGCCTTAACCAGTTGAGCTACGAACACCTTGTGAAATTATTTGCAAACTATTATATTTATAATATTTAAACTCCCATTATTATAATTATATTTAATCTTAATATATTATGAAATATTTTATAATTGTTAATATATAATTTACATATTAATAATTCTATTATTTTTTATAAATAATTTTTATATTCATATACAATCCATTATATTTAGTATTTTCATTTTATATTATTATATTATAATTATTTTTTATTTTATTTTATGACATTTTTAAATAATTATTTTATTATATATATTATTAAATTATAATTATTTTCGTTTTTATTACTAATATTTAATTATTTATTAAAAATAAAATATTATTTAATAAAAAATTAAAATTAAATTTGTAATAAATTTACATTACGTGTATATATTAATTTTTATCAAATAAGTTTTATTTATTTATAAAATATTTTTTAAAATAAATTAATATAATATTTTATTTTTATATATTATTTATAAATTAAAATAATAATTTATTTATAAAATAATAAATAATTAATATTACCGACGGAATATATTCCGTGGGTAATAATATTTTAATATTTAATTATTATTAAAATAATAATTTATAAATAAAATAAAATAATTAATTAAATTACCGACTGAAATTCCGTCGCAAATTTCCATCGGTAATAATATTTTAATATTTAATTTAAATTAAAATAATATAATTAATTAAATTACCGACGGAAAAAATTCCGTCGGTAAATTTTCCGACGGAATTTTGGACTGAATTTTTTCCGTCGGTAAATTTCGTCGGAAATTTGTTGTTTTTTTGTAGTGATAACGGGGGCGTGGCCTTGGATTACGAAGGTTTGGGGAACATAATGATGTATTGTTGGCAAAGAATTTATGAGGATTGCTATCCTCTGAGGGCTCCACTTTTGTGAAGAAAGTCTTAGAAGGAAAGAACATCTCTCAGAATCAACATCAATTTTATCAAGAAGGCCAGGGGCTATCATTCTTGTGGAGAGGTATTCTTAGATCGAAAGACCTCTTTCAAGACTTTCTACAATGAAAAGTTGGATTGGGTAATTCTATCTCTATCAACCGCCGCTTATGATGGCCTATGCTGCCTTCTCCACCGTCAATGTTCAATTGATGGTGTCAAATCTCTTTAAGCATGATCATAATAATGGGTGGAATATACAATGGGATGAAGATCTTTTAAAAACTTTATATGATGAATTCACATATAAACAAATACTATCCACGCATTTTTCAATATTGAACAGGAAAGAGATGAGTTAAGATGGTCACTTAGCATAGAAGGAAAATATATAGTGTTCCTAAAGCTTATAAATTGATGCACAAAAATGATGAGTTGCATGATCCCCCCACTACTACAGAAATGCCCTATTGCAGCACACAAATAGCAGCGCATACCAAAAGTAAGCGCTGTGATAGGTATATAAGACTTATCCCAGCGCTTCATAAATATTTATAAGCGCTGGGATAGGTCATTGTGAATTAAAGTTAATTCCCTGAATATTAATTTAAAATAATGTCTTTTATTTAATAATGTCTAAATTACCTCCTAGGTTTGTCTTTATATAGGTGATTTCCTTTGAACTTAATTCTCTGAAACTTATCTGAACCATATTTAATCCCCTGAATATATTATACGTGTCCTTATTATTTAATAATATGTAAATTTACCCCCAGTTTTTTTTTAATTTTTAATGACCTATTCCAGCGCTTTTTACATAAAAAGTGCTGGGATAGGTCATGTCTGAACAATATTTAATCCCCTGAATATATTATACGTGTTCTTATTATTTAATAATATCTAAATTTACCCCCAGTTTTTTTTTTTATTTTTAATGACCTATTCCAGCGCTTTTTACATAAAAAGCGCTGGGATAGGTCATGTCTGAACAATATTTAATCCCCTGAATATATTATACGTGGCCTTATTATTTAATAATATCTAAATTTACCCCCATTTTTTTTAAAAATTTTTTGGACCCTATCCCAGCGCTTTTTACGTATTAAGCGCTGGGATAGGTCATTTGCCTTAATTAATATTTAATTAATAGTATGATTATTTAACCTTATTTTTTTTTATAATTTCTAATGCCTCCCATTTTTTTTAAAAATTTTTTGGACCCTATCCCAGCGCTTTTTACGTATTAAGCGCTGGGATAGGTCATTTGCCTTAATTAATATTTAATTAATAGTCTGATTATTTAATCTTATTTTTTTTATAATTTCTAATGCCTCCCATTTTTTTTTAAATTTTTTGGACCCTATCCCAGCGCTTTTTACGTATTAAGCGCTGGGATAGGTCATTTGCCTTAAGTTATATTTAATTAATATTCTAAATTCCTCCAATTTCTATTTGTTTGGATTTATTTTATATGTTTTTAATGCCTATTTCGGCGCTTATTTCGTAATAAGCGCTGGGATAGGTTTCAGCAAATTTTTAAATTGTTTTTTAATTCAAGCCTCCAGCCCCTGTGTAGCTTAAACCCGCCAATTTTTCATCAATTTTTTTCCCTCCAGCGCCAATTGCTCCCTCTTTCTCTTCAAGCCCTAGCTAGCGTCGTCCCTCTCGAAGCTTTCTCTCTTCTCTCGTTGCTAATCCCACCCAGCCGAAGCTTTCTCGTAGCAAGAAAGCCACTCGCCCCCTCTGTTCTCTTCGACATTGACAGCGAAGGAAGCCATCATTTCCGGTGAAGGAGCTTTGATCGTTCATACAAGAAAGGATTATAGCTTCGGTGAGTTTCCCTTATCTATTCCCACCCTCTGTTTCTTTGATTTGGGTTTAATTTCAGAACTTTTGCTTCAAAGCTACTATTCATCAAGCCTGTTCGTTGGGGGATTTTGGGAATTATTTTCTTGTACATCCCTCTCTGTCAGCCGATTGATTTCTTGGCTACGACTGAAATTGATGATTAAAATTTATGGCTTCTTTTCCCTTGTGTGCGTGTGTGATTTTGTGTTCTATTCTTTGCCTAGTTCAATTTTTGGAAAATGGGGGTTGAATGTTGCAGGGAGTGAATTAAAATGGATTATTGTGCTTGCATTTCTTTTCTTCCTCTGTTGTGCGATTTTCTGTTTCTGTGAATTCATTTGGTTGCTGCTTAAATTTTGTTCTTTTGTGATGGAGTTTATGCTTATGATGACGAGGATTGTTTGATGTGCTCATCGGTGCAATTTGTTGGGCTTTAAAATTCTGGATGAAATCCTTGTGGTCATATGTGAAATGTGTACTGATAAGGGAAGTTGTAAATTAAGGACTTAAAATTGGGACTGAGATTTAGAATTTGAACAAGGGGTAAATTAGAGCATGCATGAAGGTCAAGGCAAAAGTTTTCTATCTTCAATGTTTAAGTCTTTAATTTAAAGCTTTAAAAATTAAGTCTTTAAATTATTTTTGAAGATGAGATAGTTAAAAATGCCAAAATATATCTGTGTTAAAAATAATAGTGGAAGAAGTATATTATATCATTATATCACATACTCTCCTCTATCCATCAATTTCAAAGCCACTCTCTAGTCTCTAATTGTCATTTTTATTTCTTTATTTTTTAAAATGAAATTTTTTTAACTGTAATTGTGTTTACATAATGGTTGTGACAATTAACTATTTAAAAACTTTGAGGACAATTGTTGAGGCCGAAAATGATTTGTAATTCACTGTTTAAAATTTGGAATATTAGGGGAGTAAGTTAAATCATTAGATTGTGTTTGAGGCTCCTCATGATGAATGGAACAAGGTTGTGGAAATTGGAAATTTTGAAGTCAAAAGAGAAATGTTGTTAGAATTTTGAAGAGATTAGGATTTTATTATGTTAACAGAGTAGCATGACTTAAGTGTCAGTGAGTGGTCTTGGAGTGTATAAATGTTGAATCAATGTTTTATGTTATATGAGAGACTTTAAAGAGGTCAGAAGTTTGTTATAATCTAAATCATTAGGTTGCTCTAATTATGTTATTTATATGTTGTAGGAATTTGAACAAGCATTTTCTTGGTCCACATTTTCATCCTCCACCTAAAGACAAGTTAGAGAATTGAATCAGGTACATTATATGTTATGTTAGGTGCTAAGACTACTGTGTGGTCGTTTAATGTACTTTTATGAAATGATTGCCGTGTGGAACTGGATTTGTGAGCTGTAATTGAGTTTTTCTGCCTGTGAATATATGCTCTGTGATGAGTTCTGTTGTGGTGGGCTATCCATTTTTATATTAAAAGAGAGGGCCTTGAGCCTGGGAGCGTTCATTTTTTAGCCGTTATGCTGCCGAATTTTTGTGGGCTATCCATTTCTAATTAAAAATATAGGGCCTTGAGCCTGGGAATGTTCATTTTGTAGCCGTTATTCTACCGAATATTTGTTAAAAAAATAAGGTAACATCGTAAGGTGGCTACCTAATGATTAAGTCATGCACATCGATCTTACTTCCACTTTCATTTAGTAGGTTATAATGTTGGATCGGAAATGGATGTCTTGTGATCGACGTTCAAAGGAATATATAGATGGAGCAAAAGAATTCATTGAATTTGCCGCTGAGCATACAGAGAATTCTAACAGAATTGTATGCCCCTGTATGTCGTGTTTGTATGGAAAGCTTCTCCGTCCTCTTGACTTGTTGGGCCATTTATTCTGTCATGGGATCGATCCGTCCTATACACGTTGGACAAAGCATGGTGAGACGTATGAGTGTTCTGGTGGAGACCGGGTACCTGATGTTAGTAGCGCTTCAAACGTGGTTGACATAGACATGTGTGATGAGAGCGATGATCTTGAAGAAATGTTGAATGTGGTGGGTGAAGAGGATCCTGAAATGTTTGAGACACTGAAGAGTGATGCAGAGACGCCTCTGTATGTGGGATGCAGTAAATACACCAGATTGCGTGTGGTGCTTAAATTGTATAACCTGAAGGCGCGATACGGTTGGAGTGATGCAAGTTTCACTGCTCTGCTATCCGCTCTGCGAGAAATACTCCCAGAAGGGAACGTACTCCCCTCGAAAACATACGAGGCAAAGCAAATTCTCCGGTCGACCGGTATGAAATATGAGAAAATACATGCATGTCCCAACGACTGTATTTTATTCCGGAACCAGTATGCGTCGTTGGAGAAGTGTCCTAAATGCAGCACATCTCGGTATGGAAAGAAAGGTAAGAGTCCTTCTAAAGTCTTGTGGTACTTTCCGATCATTCCAAGATTCAAGCGCATGTACAGTAATGCGGATGTTGCAAGACTTTTGACATGGCACGCTGATGAGAGGATTCAAGACATCAAGCTTAGGCACCCCGCCGACGCCCCCCAATGGAAAAAAATTGATTACGAGTTCCCTGAGTTCGGTGAAGAACCAAGAAACCTACGGCTTGCATTGGCAACCGATGGAATCAACCCCCATGGGGTTTAGAGTAGTACTCACAGCACATGGCCGGTGATTCTGATGATATATAACCTCCCCCCAAATTTAATCATGAAACGCAAGTTTATGATGCTTTCCATGCTTATTTCCGGGCCTAGACAACCCGGCAACGATATAGACGTGTACTTGGATCCTTTGATTGAAGACTTGAAGCATATGTGGGATTCGGGTGAGACGGTTTTTGATGGCTGTAAGGAAGAAAGTTTCAAATTGAGGGCCATGTTGTTTGGCATAATAAATGACTTCCCAGCTTATGGTAATTTGTCCGGATACAGCGTCAAAGGATATGGTGCGTGCCCTATATGTGAAGATGATACCCATTCGATGCGACTGGATCACTGCAGGAAAAATGTTTACATGGGACATCGGAGGTTCTTGCCGTTAAGGCATCGTTGGCGGAGGTGGAAGAAGGCATTTAACGGGAGCTCAGAAGAAGGTAGGCCACCAAGATTATTGACCGGGGAAGACGTTCTTGAAAAGGTGAATGCGGTGGAGAATGATTTTGGCAAGCCTTTTGCTAAAAATGTATTGACAAGTGGCTGGAAGAAGAGGTTCATATTCTTCGAACTCCCGTATTGGAAGTCCTTATATGTCAGGCACTTTCTTGATGTGATGCATATTGAAAAAAACATATGTGATAACCTAATTGGCACGTTACTAAATATGCAAGGAAAAAGTAAGGATGGTGTCAATTCAAGGTTAGATATGCTCAAGCTGGGAATAAGACAAGAGTTGGCACCTGTCGAGAAGGGATATCGCACTTATTTACCTCCAGCTGCTTACACCCTTTCGAGGAAAGAGAAAAGATTATTCTGTGAGTTTCTTAGTGGAATCAAAGTTCCAGAGGGCTACTCCTCAAATGTAAAGAACCTTGTATCTGTGAAAGAGTTGAAGTTGAAGAACCTGAAATCTCATGATTGCCACGTCCTGATGCAAAATTTCTTACCGGTTGGCATACGCAGCATTTTACCCAAGAAACTGCGGACCACGATCACCAGACTTTGTATGTTCTTCAAGCTTATTTGTAGTAAAGTGGTTGATACAACGAAGTTACAGGATTTGCAGAGGCAGATCGTTTGTACCCTGTGCGAACTTGAAATGTATTTCCCCCTTCATTCTTTGACATCATGGTTCACCTTACTGTACACTTGGTCAAAGAGGTTCAACTGTGCGGCCCAGTCTATTTGAGATGGATGTACCCGATTGAGCGGTTCATGAAAGTTTTAAAGGGGTATGTCAAAAACAGATATCGACCAGAGGGTTGTATTGCTGAACGATACATCGTTGAAGAAGCGAGTGATTTGTGTGCCGATTAAATGTGTTCGTGCAGTATTACCCAGACGCTCGTTCCTTCATGTTGTCAAGGGAAAAAATGGATGCAATAATTGAAGAATGGTGCACTTATGTATACCCTCTTTTCTCCAACATTAGATGATCCATTCATTAATTAGTATGCTTTTGTTTCCAACTTACAATGGTTGGTTTTATTGTACAATATTAGTATGACTTTTCTGGTGTGTATGTATATATGGTTTGGCTGGAATGGATAGTGTTGCTGGTTTTTTTGCACTGATGCAGGAGGTTGTGAAACAAAAATAAGTGAATATTTAAAAAAAAATAATGCCTATAGCAGCGCTTATTACGTAAAAAGCGCTGCTATAGGGTAACCTATACCAGCGCTCATTATGTAATAAGCGCTGGTATAGGTTACCTATAGTAGCGCTCATTAAGTACCTATAGCAGCACTTATTACTTAATGAGCGCTGCTATAGGCATTCTTTTTTAATTTTTTTTTAAAAAAATTCATATATGTATGACCTAAAGCTGCGCTTTTCAGATTATGAGCGCTGTGCGCTGCTATAGGTAACCTATAGCAGCGCTCATAACACAAAATAAGTGCTGCAATAGGTCATATGACCTATTGCAGCACTGGCTATAGCAGCGCTTAAAAGCGCTGCTATACACTACTACAAAAAGCCCATTTCTTGTCCCTAATTCACGTCACTTAATTATAAAACGGACATTGAAAAAAGATTGGTGGCATTTTTGTAATTAAATATCATGCTGAAGAAGAAACCACGTCACAATAATGGCAGAAATGTGACGTGGATTATGGGTGTGAGTAACCACGTCACATATTATAATTATGTGACGTGGTTTTCCTCAAGTTTTTAATTTTTTTTATAATAAACCACGTCATATATAGAAAATATGTGACGTGGTTTGTAGTAAATAATCAGGTTTTCGAATTTTTTTTTAATTTTTAAAAAACCACGTCACATATATAAAATATGTGACGTGGTTTCATAGATAATCAGGGAATTTTTTTTAATTTTTAAGAAACCACGTCACATATATAAAATATGTGACGTGGTTTGTGGTTTTTCTTTTTTCTTTTTTTCTTTTTTAGAAACCACGTCACATATAGAAAATATGTGACGTGGTTTCACAGATAATCAGGGAATTTTTTTTTTAATTTTTAAGAAACCACGTCACATATAGAAAATATGTGACGTGGTTTCTCCTAAACAACGTCACATATTAGATATATGTGACGTCGTTTTGTAGAAACCACGTCACATATTTTATATATGTGATATATGTGACGTCGTTTTGTAGAAACCACGTCACATATTTTATATATGTGACGTGGTTTCATTAAAATTAAAAAAAAAATACAAAACCTGATGCATCATCGTCTTCATCACCCAATTTAGCCCGCGTCAGAATTTCAGCCCCTCCAAATTAATTTGTCTCCCTCATCCCTCAGCTCTCTCCTCTCTCCCTCACCCTCACCCCTCACCCCTCAGCTCTCTCCCTCAGCTTCGGTTGAAGAAGAAGCTCTCAGCTCTCTCCCTCAGCTCTCTGCAATCAGGTGCAAAATCCTGTGTTCTTGGTTTCTTTTCCCTTGCATTTTCGTTTCTTTGTTCTTGGTTTTCTTTTCCCTTGCATTTTCGTTTTCTGGGTTCTGGTGGGTGTTGGTTTCCTTGCATTATGTTGAAATTTCTGTGAACTCATTTTCCCCTGCATTTTCGTTTTCATTTTGTTGTGTTTATTTCTAGGTTTGATTGCTCTGTTTTGATTAATTTGTTTAGTTGATTAGTGCCCAGTTCGTCTCTAATTTGTTGTGTTCATTTGGAATGCTGCCGTGCAATTCTTTGAATTGCTAGTTGTGATTTTTCGGGTTTAATCTAACAAGGGGGAAAACAAATAGTACAAGTGTATAATGGTGTTTAGAAATGCTTTTTGATTGATATGTTTCTATATACATTATTTGGGTGATTATGCTGCAATATATTGATAAGAGGTGATGATGTTTAAATGTTAATTAGTGAAGTGTAAATCATTGATTAAATAATTAAGGACTAGTAAGAGAATGGTATGGCTTATGTTCTTAATTAGGCTGAAAAGGGAATTAAAAGAATGGCTAATTTGATTTTGTCTAGAACTTTGGGTGATCAAGGTTTTATTGAGCTAAAACAAATATGGAGGTTAATGTGCTAAGAGATTAATTCAAAAGACATTGTTATTGGTAACTAAAATTGGATTAAAAAGTAATAGGCTTAAGTTTGAGATAAATGATGTACATTTTGATTAGTGGAAATTTAGTGTTTGATTTGTGTTTTGTGAATTATGCTTGGAAATTTAGTCTTGATCAATGGTTTTGTAAAGAAAGGAGGTTGTGTTTCTAACTATTAATTAGTTGTCTGAAATATGGAAGTAATTGATTTAATATTTCTAAGTGTTCACTACCTTATTCTTCTTAAACATTGATTCCGTGGTTTTGCATGTATGGTTTTAAATGTATTATTTTGAAGTCTAATTCTTTGGTTTGTTGATTATTGGTTGTGTCAAGTGAAGTATATGTAGAGAGGAGTATCAAAACCATTTAGCTCTTCTGTTGAATCTTGTTGGAGATTTTATTTTTAACCTTTTCCAATATATACAGGTAACTGGTCCAAATCAGAAATCAATTCTTCTAACCCATATCACCATAAGGGTAATCTTTGTCTTGCTAAGCCACCTAGAGGTATGTTATTGATTTTATCTCCTCCATTGAACAATAAGGAATATGACTATGCTCTTATATTCTTGTGACTACTATGATAATTTCCATTGACAACTTGTGTTTCTCTAATTTTACTTGGCTTGTTTGTGCTTTGTGTAAGCCATTGATCTGATTGTTGGTTTGCTCTATTCCCCTGAATTAATATGTGATTTCATTGGGATTTCTAGTTTCATTTTGGATTATCTTAGATTGTAAATGTAATTTTTGGATATCACACTTACAAGGGGAAACTCTGCGAAATTATTTAAAAAATTTGCATGAAGTGAAGTTAAGTGTATGGCATGCCCATTTCTTCACAAGGTAGTGAGCTAAAATTGACTAATTTGTTGGACATATGGCATAGGTTTAATAGAATGGATCGTAGTTGGATGCATGCATTGAGAACCACTAAAGAGTATCAAATGGGGGTGGAAGAATTTATTAAATTTGCCAAAAGAAACGTGGCTAGTAAGAATGGCATGTATCGTTGCCCTTGTGTGAAGTGTGCAAATGCTTATTGTAAGAGCGTTGATGATATAAGGAATCACCTTCTTTGTGATGGGATCAATCTCCGTTATAAGAAGTGGCTTTGGCATGGGGAATTGGGAAGTACCGTAGATGAGTGCACGTCACAAAATGTAGAAGCAGTGATAGATGATGTTTGTGATGATGGAATGGACGAGATGATCAATGACATTAGGGCTGAGTCATTTTCTGTGGTAGATGAGTTTGAGAAGTTGCGGAGTGATGCAGAGACACTGTTGTTCCCGGGGTGTACTAAGTATACTCGGTTGACCGGCGTCCTGAAATTGTTGAAAATAAAGACAGAAAATGGGTGGGCGGACACGGGTTTCTCGCAGTTGCTTGAAGCTTTGAGTGATATGTTCCCTGCCGGTAATGTGCTTCCGAAGCGTATGTATGAGGCTAAAAAAGTTTTAAGCAAGATGGCGGTGGAGTATAAGAAGATACACGCTTGTCCTAATGATTACGTGTTGTACAGGAATGAGTATGTCGGCCTGAAAGAGTGTCCTAAATGTGATACTCCGAGGTACAAGCCGAGAAAGGATGGCGTTGGTGATGATGATGGATCAAAGAAAGGGGTACCTTTGAAGGTAATGTGGTACCTTCCAATTGTACCACGGTTTAAACGCTTGTTTGCAAATGAGGCAGAAGCAAAGAAACTGAGATGGCATTGTGATGAGAGAATCTCCGATGGAAGATATCTCCGGCACCCTGCTGACTCTCCTCAATGGAAGAAAATTGATTCAATGTTTCCTGAATTTGGTGGTGAGCCGAGGAATCTTCGTCTTGGACTGTGTACAGATGGATTCAATCCTTTCGGGAGTCTCAGTAACACACATAGTGCTTGGCCAGTTTTGCTGGTCATTTACAACCTGCCTCCTTGGTTGTGCACGAAACGCAAATATGTGATGATGTCTATGATGATTTCTGGGCTGAAACAGCTTGGGAACGATATCGATGTCTATCTTGCACCTTTGATTGAGGACTTGAAGATATTGTGGGAGGAAGGCGTCGATGTGTTTGATGCGTACAGGCATGAGACATTCAAGTTGCGAGCTATGCTGTTTACCACAATAAATGACTTCCCTGCATATGGCAATCTTTCTGGTTACAGTGTGAAGGGTTATATGGCATGTCCTATATGTGAGTTGGACACAAACTGCCACCAGCTTAAACATGGAAGAAAGACCGTTTACTTCGGTCACAGGAGGTTTCTTGATCGGTTT
The DNA here is from genome assembly GCA_037074515.1 of Mimosa bimucronata. NCBI lineage: Eukaryota > Viridiplantae > Streptophyta > Magnoliopsida > Fabales > Fabaceae > Mimosa > Mimosa bimucronata. Next base: position 5,292,017 of record CM073436.1, read on the forward strand.
CATCCTTATCGTAGACTAAAGAAGTGTTTTAATGGCTCATCTGAATATAGATCTGCTCCGACCCCCTTAACCGGGGAGGAAGTTTTCAGCCGTGTTAAGAATGTTAATGTGGTATTCGGTAAGAAACAGAAGAAGAAGACCAGTTCTGAGAAGATCATTAGGAAGAAGAGGTCAATCTTCTTTGATCTACCTTATTGGCGATTTCTGGATGTGAGGCACAGTATAGACGTGATGCATGTGGAGAAAAACGTCGGTGATAGTCTTGTTGGAACGTTGTTGCATAGACAAGGGAAGACTAAGGACGGACTCAGTGCACGGTTAGACTTGGTTGAAATGGGTATAAGACAACGGTTGCATCCTATAGTCAGTGAAAATGGAAAGAGGGCTTATATGGAACCTGCTGCTCATACACTCTCTAAAAAGGAGAAAAAAAGTCTTTGTGAGTGTTTACGTGGGATCAAGGTGCCGCAGGGTTATTCTTCTAATGTTAGTAGACTTGTGTCTATGAACGAGTTGAAGTTGGTTGGAATGAAGTCGCATGATTACCATGTATTGATGCAACAATTCTTACCAATTGCTATAAGAGGCATTATGCAAGATGATGTGAGGATGACTATAACAAGATTGTGTATGTTTTTCAATGCGATTTGCCGCAAAGTCATCGACACTGAAAAGCTCGACGAGTTGGAAAATGAGGGTTACATTATATTGTGCCAATTAGAGATGTACTTTGCTCCAGCCTTTTTCGATATTATGGTGCACTTGATTGTTCATTTGGTAAGGGAGATAAGGCTATGTGGCCCTGTTTATCTGAGGTGGATGTACCCTTTCGAGCAATTCATGAAAGTTTTGAAAGGGTATTCCAAGAACCCACATCGACTTGAGGCATCAATTGTTGAAAGATACTTAGTTGAGGAGGCAATGGATTTTTGCAAATCGTATCTAAAAGTGGTTGAGGAAATCCCCCGACATGAAGATGGGATCGGTAAGGCGGTACGGGGCGTTAAAGTGAAGACTATGTGCCGTGAAGAGGTGTTACAAGCACACCTGTACATATTGAATAATATGGAAGAAGCGCAGCCTTATTTGGACGAGCATAAGAGGATCCTGAAAGAAAAGAATCCGAAAAAGAGTGACATGCAGATTTCTAAAGAGCATAATAGGACATTTATTGGGTGGTTCAAGGAGTATGTTGAAAAGGAGACTGGTGCGCCGGATACAATAAGATGGTTAGCCGGAGGGCCTCGTTTTGAGGTTGTCACTTGGTGTTCTTTTGACATAAATGGTTATTCCTTCTACACTAAGGCCCATGACAATAATAGCACCATGCAAAACAGTGGCGTGATGGTGGTAGCCGAAGCGATGCACTTCTCCAGTTCAAAAGATAAAAACCTAAGATTGGCTTCCATGGCATATTATGGCGTAATTGAAGAAATTTGGGAAGTTAGTTACACAAAGTTCAAAATTCCAATCTTCAAATGCAAGTGGGTTAACAATAGCGCAGTTGTGATTGATCCCCATACTGGTATGATCTCAATTGATCTTCAGAATGTTGGGTACAGAGATGAGCCTTTTATTTTAGCAAGTCACGCGAAACAGGTGTTCTATGTAACAGATCCCGCAAATAAGCAATCGTCCATAGTCTTGCAAGGTAAAAAGCAAAATGACCGTGCTCCCAATTTAGATCTAGATGAGATACAACCTTTAGGCGCAGGACCACCTGAACCAAGTGAATTTGAATTGGTAGATGATGATGACCAATTTGCCTCTAGAAATGATCATTGTGAGGGGATATGGGATAACATATAAAGTGAGAACCTTTTTGAATTATCATGTATTAATTCTTGTTAATGTTTTTGTTTTGGTTTTATGAAGGTTGTGGAATTGTGACTCATCACATCTTTGATATGTTAACAGGTACATGGCAGACGGTGATAACAATCAGCAACGGAACGATCCCCCTCGGAGAAAGGGAAGAGGTCCGACGAAGCTCAATGACGTTGTTGTCCGTCAGGGGATAAATGTGCAGCCTATCCGTGTGGATTTTGACGATGACATGAATCCTATCGGGGAAGTTGGTGCGAATTTCATCAGCTACATCGGTTTTGTGGTGAGGAACCGGATAAGCATCTTGGTTAACGATTGGCGGAGAGTCAACAAAGACGTTAAGGATCAATGTTGGTAAGATATTTTGGTATGTTTTATCATTATACTTCTGTTTGTTCCTAATATGTATGTATTCTTATTTCCACTTAATTCAACTAATGTGTTCGTCATTATTTTCAGCAAAATTTTGATGTCCCAAACACACAATTTTTCAAGGATTTTTGGTTGGGAGAAGGGCGCAAGATGTGGAAGAATTTCAAGAATCTCCTGACCAGAGAATACGTCTTTGGAGACAAGCAGGGTCAAGATCCGGGTCAGAGCTATCCCAATATTGACCCAGACACTTGGAAGCAGTTTGTTGCATCACGGCTAGACGAAAAGTTCAAGGTCTGTATATTTCATAAATAGCTTTTTAACTTTGGTTAAAAATTGCACTATTAACACATTATATTAGTTAACTAACTTAGTCTTAGTTTCACAGGAGGAGAGCGAAAAACAAAAGAAGCGACAAGCGAAGAATATCTATAAGCACACGATGTCTCGGGGTGGTTACAAGTGGCTAGAGAAAAAGTTGACCCAGAAACAAATTGCAGAAATGGAGGAAGCTGCACGGTCCGATCCTACCTTTATTGTAGAGCCTCTGCCGCCCTTCCCACGTCATACGAAATGGGCTGAGGGAAGGAAGAATAAAGAAGGAAAATTTGTGACTACGGAGGTTGAGAAAGTTGCACAGAGGATTGTAAGTATTTTATTTGGTGTTTATGCATTTAACTTGTGGTTTTGTAGCACATTGCAAATTATGATTTTGTTGGGTCATTATAGGAAGAACTTGAGGAGCAAGCCACCCAAGGGTCCTTCACACCTTCTGGGAGGATGGACATCCTTGCCACGGCAATTGGGAAGCTCGACCACTACGGTCGAGTTATCGGGGAGCCGAGGAATGTAGGGCCGACCAAGTATTTCGGTCGCAAACCCCGATCTCACGCCCGTAGAGAATCCACTGAGGAGATTATGGCCAGGGATCGGGCGGAGATGAAGGCCGAGTTCCAGGAACAATTGGATGCACATATCCAGCAGCTTAATGAGCAGATCCGGATACAGGTTGAGGCACAGGTCCGAGCATCTACCGTACAGCTCGGACTCACGACGAATTCTTCTGGAAAAAATAATCAGGTTTGATCATCTACTAAATATGTTGATTTCCATATTCCGGGTTCATCAATTATAGTCTTACTCTGTATATTTTCATCCCTTGCAGGAGTCTCTCGGTACCGCCGGTCCAAGCGGCAAAGACAGCTGCAATCAGCCTGGACAGTTAGGATCAATTCATGAGGACGACTCAGATCCCACACCAGAAAACAACCCTGACTATGAAGAGGAGTGTTATCTCCATCTTGATTTCCCTCGCATGCGCGTGGTAGCCAAAGCTCTCCAGTTCCCGAACGCCTCCCTCATACATAATTTTCCTATTGATGAGGACCAAGTGGAGGTGTCCGTTAAAGCTGTCCTAAGCAATGAGGCGGGGGTAGATGTACCATTTCCCGATCATGAAGTCACCAAATTAGGCGAGGCGGTCGGAGCATTCATCTTGTGGCCTAGATATCTTGTACACAAGAGCCCGCAAAAGGGGCCGGACCCCCTGGTTGATGTGGTATGTACACTTAAGTTTTGAGACTGCTTGTTTAATATTTTTCTGGTTTAGGCATAACATAACAATGATTTTTTCCATCTCCTTGCAGACCTTTTCAGACGAATATCCTTCTCTCCAGCTCCTACGGGAGATGCAGCCAAATTTAGAGTCTGTGCCCTTTATGATGCCTCCAGGAGTAGTCAGTCCTGACCGTACATACAAATTTTTGCTTCAGAGTTCTGAAGATATCAGGGACTTTTTGCTGCTGCAGGAAATTGACCTTGGATGGCTTGAGTTAGCGACTATGTAATAAATGATCGTTACTTTTTATGTCTCAGCAGTATTTCTTATTAAATCCCTTTTTGATTTCAACTTGTCTATGATATATAGGTACTTCCACAGCTTGTGTAACAGATTAGGCAGGGGACAATACAGATTCTTCAGTCTAATGGCATTGGTGATGAGGGATAATTTCAATACCCCGGCGGAGCAGAGGAATTATGATGACAACATGCAGGCATACGTCAACCATCAAATGTCAGTGAACCGGGGAATTATCTATTTTGCACCTATTCTTGAAGAGTAAGTTTGATTGTTTCCTTTTGCCAACTTTTCATCATTATACACATTTGTAAATGTTATGATTATTTTTAATGTCTTTCAGTAAGCACTGGGCACTAGCTGTTGTTTGCCCTAGGGATCATTGTCTGGTTTGGTTTGACTCGTTGAGGCGTAATATAACCCCCTATCATAGAACTCTCCTATCGATGTGAGTAGTGTTAATATCTTTATTATATACTAGTGTCCCAAATAAATTAGTCACATATATATGTACTCATTTTGGTTCCATTTTAGGGGTATATCTCAGTGACATTCAATGGAAAAAACTGGTCAAGAACATCAAGACGTTGTGCTACAAAGACCTAGAGTAAGTACTTTTGATTTAAATTCTTTCAATGTTAGTCAATTGAGATTTATTAAATTGATTGCTATTAATTTATACCGTTTCTTGTGATTGAAGTGCCCTAGGCAAACGACCAATAAGGAGTGCGGATATTACGTCATGAAATATATTTTTGACATTATTATTAGTGAACGAACCGGATCATTCTCACAGGTATAAGTTAAATTCTTGTATAATTGATACAGTTAATACATAAATATATAATGTTTTATATAATTTCTTTGCATTGATAATCACATCTTTATTGTTGCAGTTTTATGATACCAACGCATTTACAGATGAAGATCTTGATTCAATTCGTGAGAATGTTGCTGAATATTTGCTTTCGGAATTGGTTAGTCTTGGTTAGTAGAGATGATTGATCATTGTATAAAATACTAAATTGTGTAAGACTAATGGTTAATTTGTGAAGTAGTAGTAAACACAAGTTATATATGGTTAGTATGATTTATTACTTATGTTAGCTTGGTTGATTGCTATTTGTGGTAAATCTGTTTTCTGAGACAGCGAAAACAAGAAAAAGAAAATGGGATCAAACGAAAATATTAAAATTTAATTTTAAAAAAATAATAATCCACGTCACATGTTTCTAAACATGTGACGTGAAATGTTCTAGCAAGAAACCACGTCACTTATTAGCCAAATAAGTGACGTGGTTTCTCCAAAACCACGTCACATATAACTAAAAATGTGACGTGGTTTATGAGAAACCACGTCACTTATTTGGCTAATAAGTGACGTGGTTTCTCCACGCCACATTCCACGTCACATGTTTTCTAAACATGTGACGTGAAATCTCAGCCATTTAATAAAAAAAAAATTATTCAGGGACTTATCTACGTCGCTTATTTCATAAGTTGTGACGTGGAAAATATGACTTTCCACGTCCCCTATTTTAAGTGACGTAAAATCTCCATATTTTCTAAGTCACTGCTTTTTATGTCACATAAAAAAGTGACATGAAAACCCCTAAATAACAGACATGGAAACTCCTTTCTGTAGTAGTGATAGGGTCAAAAAAAGCGCTGCTATAGGCTTTTGCTGTAGTAGTGCCCTCAAATCTGGGAAGTATTATGGAAGGCGAGAGTGCAAACAAACTTAAGTTGAGAATGTGGAAGGTACTTAATAAAGTTATTCCAATAGGAGAAGTACTTTGTAATCATCACATTAAAGACAACGTTATGTGTGGCATATGTGGAGAGTATCAAGAGATTTTTGATCACCTCTTCCTTCAGTGTAGCTGGTCAAGGTCCATGTGGTTTATGTCAAAGTGGCGAATTCGAATGGATCATACTGTGGAGGACGGAGGTTTGATCTCATGGTTGAAGAGATTACTGGCAAAAATTGATGTTAGAAAGGAGCACTACTACAAAACAGGGTTTTCACGTCACAAATTTTGGACTTTTCACGTCACTTTTTGGTGTGACATAAATTCAAGTGACGTGGAAAATTGGACTTTTAACGTCACACCAAAAAGTGACGTGAAAAGTCATCTTTTTCACGTCACAAATTACAAAAATTGTGACGTTGTTTGTCCAAAATTAGATTATATTGATAAAGATATGACAGAGAAACCACGTCACATTTTACAAATTTGTGACATGGTTTCAAGAAACCATGTCACACATTACATAATATGTGACGTGGTTTCAAGAAACCACGTCACATTTTATAAATGTGTGATGTGGTTTCTGGAGAAACCACGTCACACATTACCAATTTGTGACGTGGTTTCTTGAAACCACGTCACAAATTGGTAATGTGTGACATGGTTTCTTGAAACCATGTCACAAATTTGTAAAATGTGACGTGGTTAGTTTTTTTTTTTTTTTAAAAAAACGATGGTTTAATTAACTTATTTTGGTTTCCCAATCTGTATTCATTGCAAATGTCACAGAAATAGATATAATGCAAATCAATACATTATTCACACAACATGTATACATAGCTATATTATAACTAAATCAAACTAAACATATATATACACACACACAAAATTCTATGTTTACACAACAAAGACATTGTAAATTTTATAAGATAAAAATGAACAATTTCCAAATTAGTATGAACATTCCAAAAATGACATGTTTCATATTACATCTAACAAAATTATACTTTACTAACCCATAAATAATCTCCATTCTCGTTATAATAACTCAGAGCTTTTCAATGCATAATACCTTGAAAGGAACACACAATCAGTCTTGCAGAACAACTCATTTTATCCAAGAAAGTTATGATTTGCCTCACACTTTCTTGAACTTTTTAAAATAAAAGGTTGCTTATAAATAATCTATTCTAATTGATTTTTCCTTATTCTTAATGATTAATAACTTTAGGAATCATTCTCTTCTACAGTCATAATCAATCATAATCAAGCTTGACACTTTAACACTATGAAACAAAGTTTCCTTTAATTTAAAATTTCTCAAGATAAGTTTTCATGATAATTTTCTTGCCACAATTAAATCAGTCTAAAATATAATTTAATAGCTAGGAATTTAATTAACACAAAAACCCCAATATATAAACTACAAACAGCAAAAATGAATATGCCTTTATGTATAAATTAAATGTCCTAGAGTACCTAAAAATCAATTTCCTTACCATAGTTAATATTAATTCCTTTTTGCGTCTATAATAAATTTATTAGCCTAAATTCCAATAAACTAACATTATAACTCCTTTTATTTCCCTAAATCAGCGATAATCTAAGAGCAAAGGAAAAACTTGGGCTGACCACACAAATAACAAATCATAAAGAAATGAATGAAGGAAGGAAAAGAATGGAACACCTAAACCTATGTAAGCAATGGACAGTTAAAGAGGAATTAAAATACACCTTCATTCCACTGTGCAAGCATCAGTAAGGAAAAGTTACAGACATACCTAAGCTTTCACAAAATCTTAACCAACTCCTCAAAATCTTTCACAAAACTCCTTAACCAAAGCTTAAACTTGTTTTTGACCGGTTTAGAAGCTTCAAAATTCCCTAGCACCCAGATCGATCCTCGCACAAAATCGCTCAAACCGAAGGAGTTAAGGGCAGAAATAGGAGAGAGGGAAGTCACCTGAACTCAACCCAGTACTTGCATGGGTCGTCGGAGCTCCACGCCGCCGTGAATCGCCGTCGTTGAGGGGGGAAGTTGGGGGGCTGGGGGGCTTGAGGGATTTAGAGGGAGCTGAGGGCGCGAGATCTGAAATATTGGGGGAGTGGGGGTGGAAAGTGTTTCAATTTAAAAAAAAAAATTTCTGTGACTTTCAACGTCACACTTTATTAAAGTGTGACGTTGAAAGTCACAGAAATTTTTTTTAAAAAATATTTAAAAAAAAAATTCGTGACTTTTCATGTCACACTTAAATTAAGTGTGACATGGAAAGTCACGAATTTTTGTTTAAATATTTTTTTAAAAAAAATTCTGTGACTTTTAACGTCACACTTAATTTAAGTGTGACGTGGAAAGTCACCAATTTTTTTTTAAATTTTTTTTAAAAAAATTCGTGACTTTCAACGTCACACTTTATTAAAGTGTGACGTTGAAAGTCACAGAAATTTTTAAAAAAAATATTTAAAAAAAAATTCGTGACTTTTCATGTCACACTTAAATTAAGTGTGACATGGAAAGTCACGAATTTTTGTTTAAATATTTTTTTTAAAAAAATTCTGTGACTTTTAACGTCACACTTAATTTAAGTGTGACATGGAAAGTCACCAATTTTTTTTAAAAAAAATTCTGTAACTTTTAACGTCACACTTAATTTAAGTGTGACATGGAAAGTCACCAATTTTTTTTTTAAATTTTTTTTTAAAAAAAATTGGTGACTTTCCATGTCACACTTAAATTAAGTGTGACCTTGAAAGTCACAGAAATTTTTTTAAAAAATATTTTAAAAAAAATTGGTGACTTTCAACGTCACACTTAATTTAAGTGTGACATGGAAAGTCACCAATTTTTTTTTTTAAATTTTTTTAAAAAAAATTCATGACTTTCAACGTCACACTTAATTTAAGTGTGACGTTGAAAGTCACGAATTTTTTTTTAAAAAAAATTGGTGACTTTCCATGTCACACTTAAATTAAGTGTGACTTGGAAAGTCACCAATTTTTTTAAAAAAAAAATTAAAAAAAAAATTGGTGACTTTCCACGTCACACTTAAATTAAGTGTGACGTTGAAAGTCACAGCAATTTTTTTTTTTTTTTTTCGTTTTGTAACATACAACGTCACACATATCTAAAGTGTGACGTTAAAACTTTCAACGTCACACTTTAAATTATGTGTGACGTTGTATCTCCCTCCATCTCCAACTTAATTACGAAAATGCCACCGCGTTTTTTTTTCATGTCACTTTTATAAATATGTGACGTTAATTGGTGACATGAAATGCCTATTTTGTAGTAGTGGAGAGAGACATGGAATTAATTGAGCAAGTGATGTACGTCTTGTATGTAATATGCGATCAAAGGAATGCGTAGGTACATGGTTAGATTCATATCCATGCAGCACTTTTGGAGCACTTTTATCAGGAAACATTATTATGCAACAGTCAAAGCCCAAATATGGACAAAGTAGGTGTATGTCATGGATAAAACTGATACATAAGAAATCAGGTAGGATGATCTTCGTGAAGCATGTATTTTATCATGGAAACAGACATTTGCATTAGAAGGAGGTAATAGGTATATATGCTAGACTATTTCATATATATGGGAACTTTTTGTTGGCAATCAGTGTGCAGGGAACAAATTCATGGAACCAAGAATATAGCTTCATTACATATTTTTCGGTCGCTGCTGAGAAGAATCACCCAAGATATGGGCGAAGATTCAGTCAAACGTTTAATTGTGGTAACATCAACTAAATAACAGAGTAAGTACATATGGAATCTATCTTGTGAATCATCTATTGAAGAAGACATAAGGGAGTTATCACGTAGTCTTAGCCGCTATAATTTAATAGTTAATATTAGGCTCTCAGTTACTTTAATGTCTGATCATGCATGTACTATGACTTTTATGTTATGAAATGTATTCACCGTTATTATTAAAAAAAAAAAAAAAAGAACATCCGTTTTGTAAGTTTTTTTTTAAAAAAAAGACGAAAATGATAAATTTTGCACTCTGAAAATGTTGGACATTGTCGTGTTTACATGTAAGGTGGATGCGTTTTTCTGTTAAATCAATTTTGTCCACCCAGAAACTAAATCCTTTAATTTGATCTTAGGCCTTGTTATGAAAAAATTGGATGGGAGAGTGGTGAAATTTTTTGAGTTCACTTATTTAAAAAAATAGTGAAGTGAGGTTAAAAATTTGTAATTACTTTTAGACACTTTTTTATCTTATATTTTCTTTTCATTAAAATTTTATAACCTCAGTTGTTCGATTCTTTAACGTTCAACTTGTAAAAATTTTACTTTCGCCCATCTTATATCAAACAGCCCCATAATTACCAACGAATTGGTCTTTTTGTTTTTATCTATTTTGTCAGGTTCTTCGTAAGAAAAAAAGAACGATGATAAAGACCATTTTTTATTAAAAACAATACGACATTTAAAAAAGTAAAATGTGATTTCTACAAACGACCTGCATGTAAAAAAAGAGGACCTCGTTATCCCACCCATATTTATTCAAGAGTTAAAGGGTATTTTTGTCCCAGAAGTTTTTATGTTTTACGCACTGAATACTAGAAAGTTTTTTAGGGTCCAAATATATTCTGAAAATTTAAAAATGGGGCAAATTAAACCCTTCGTTAACAAGCATTATGTTTTTGACCAAAATATGCATGTGACACATGGAACCCGGTTTTACCTCTACTATGCGAAGAAGAGACAAAAGTTAGTTGGTCTGAGTACGTCAAGTTTCAAATAATTAAGGCCATGTTTGGTATGATGGAATTGGAGCCATGGAAATGGAATTGAAATTGGAATCCATATTGAGTGTATGTTTGGTATGGAGAAATGGCCATGGAATTGGCCTCCATGTTGAATCCAAGAGTGCTTAATTCCATCCATTGGGTTCCACCGAAAATCCTCAGTTTTCAAATTCCATGTGTCAATTTCCATGTACTACCCTCCTCACAAACTCACCGAAGACCATCTTCTTCCCCACCCAGCAAGCACTGGCTACCTCCTTTCTCACCCAGCACCGGTGATCTTCGTCCCCAGCCGTCGGCGATTTCTGCTCCCAGCAGCCGGCGAGCTTTTCACCACATTGTGGTGATTTCTTCAAACTCCACACAGTCTTGGTTATTTCGAAGAAGATCGAAGCTATTAGTCTCGGTTACGGCGGCGACGGAGTCGAGTCTCCAACTTCGGCTTCTTCCTCACTTTGGTTCATCTTCTCCTTCTCTTCCGTCGGCAGCTTCCTTTGGAACTTTAAAACACAAACCTGCGAATAATGACGAGTTGAAACTCTCCATAGATCTGGAAATGAAAATCGTGAGGATGGCAGCATCGACACTGGTTAGAAGATGACGGTGACTCCTCCACAAATCTTTGGTTTTGTCTCCTCCACCGCTTCACTTTATTCTTCTTCTCCATTTTTTCCCTAAACCGAATTTCATGATCCTGGCAAAATCTCAAAGCTGTTCTGAGTTCTCAAGCTTTCACGGTCTGGGATTCATCGACAAAAATTTTAATTTCCATTTCGATGATCTTCAATGATTTTGATGTTAGAATAAAAGTATGATGTTATTGTTAGATTTCGGTATCTGTCCGATTCATGGATTTTGTAATTGATTCTTGATTAGATCTGAATATGATTGGTTTTCCTGGAGGAGAGGAAGGTGTTTGTTCAGGATTACTTTTGTTTCTATTTTTTAATTTAGAGGATATTTTAGTCTTATTACATAAAAATAAGGTCTCATTTCCATGACATACCAAACATACTTTTAAATTCCATCTCCATATCCATCTCAATCTCCATTTCCATATCCATATCCATATCCATTTCCATCAAAATCAATTCCACTGTACCAAACGAGCCCTAATTGTTAATTTGTTCATTCGGGATTCTTAATATTATTAGCTTTTCCATGAGACCATCCATACATCCATACCATAAATTAAAGAGAAAAGTATACTTTCCCCGCTAGTTCTTAATTGTCGGTTCACACCTGCATGTGTGTGTGTGGCTTACTTTAAGTTATATTTCATAGAGCTTATTTAATTTGAGGACAAAAGGGAATGCCCTACTGAAATTCCCGCTTTATTACCAAAAAAGGCAACCAGTCTATAAAGAAAGCATTCTTTTTTTTTTTTTATCAACATATAAAGAAAGGGCAAAGACTCTTAAATACTCAGGAAGTTATATCTAAGGAACTGCCAGTATCATGAAGTTTTTTGGGGACCTTAAATACCATGGAAGTTAATTTTGGTAGCTATGTTAACCATTTTTAAGAGTGTCAACTTAATTGGCGTTAAGTGGACATTTTGGCTTGATACATAATGGACACGTGTATTGGGTGAAGGTCCTTAAATGCCATGCCCTGGAAGTTTTCTTAAAGGAGCATATAGCACCCGGAAGTTTTGCTTTGGTTCTTAAATGCCCTGGAAGTTTTCTCAAAGGTGCTTCTTAACCCAAGCCATGTCATTATCCATTCAGTCTGACATGGCAAACGCCCGTTTTCCTCTCCGTTTACTTTGGGCATTAATGCTATGAAAATAATACTTCCTAGGTATTTAAGGTCCCCAAAAAACTTCCTGGTGCTGACAGCTCCTTGGGTATAACTTCCTAGGTATTTAAGAACTTTTGCCCTATAAAGAAAGCATTCACACCTTTGGATTATATAAACTACATATGATTTGTTGATAAAATGACATGTTTTAGTGGCCAATGCATGTTCATACCCGAAGGGAGCAACCCCCTACTCTATGCAGAAATATGCGTATAATGAGGTATGGAGTGAAATTTTTTATTTCACAAGGACATCATTGAGCTGCTCATAACCTCTCCATCGAGCTTCCCTTCTGTTGATGAGTTTAAATTGAGATAAAATTACACCATTTCAATTTCAAAATTTGGAGGGCAACCTAGAGTTAATTGGGCAGTTTTTTATTCATTCATATTGATTTGGTAAAACTATTTCAAATACATGGAAAAAACCATTTTACTTCATAAATACAAGGCCTTGATTCCGGAAAATTAGTCTTCTCAAAGGCTCTATTTGTGATGAGTTATGTAGCGGAGAGCTTCACAAATGTGGTGTGATTTATAAGTGAAGAGATGTCCTATTTTGTTGAGATTAGACCCCTAATACAAGACTAAGGGTCCGTTTGTTTCACGGAAAACTCACTGTGGGAAAGGGAAAATTAACATTTTCTATGGCTCTTTCTCTTTTGGTTGCCGGAATGCTCAGCGGGTTGTTTCCTTTAAACAAGGGGAACTAGCTTTCCACCATAAATAGTGGGAACCCATTTTCCAGTGTGCCTAGGAAACTGTTGAAGACCATTTTATCCCTTGTCCGTTCTCCCTCTTCTCCTTGTTCAACCTATCTTTGTCTGAAGACTACAGTCCACTGACTCCTCAATCCTTCGACCTAACCTCAACCGCAGATGGCATCAGCGGCAACTTATCGAAGAAGAAGACAGATGGTTTAAACTTTGGAGAAGGCAATGGTTTTTTTTGTTGAAGAGAAGATGATAAATTTTTTTGGACCATGAGATAAGATGATGGATTGTAGAAGAAGATTCAGGAGGGTTAACTAATGGGACGAGATTTGCGGATCTGGATCTCGATTGATGGGGAAGAATTTTGGGAAAATCACAACCAAGTCCCTTACAAGGGATTTAATCACAATCAGGTCCCAAACAATCATCAAATTATATTGAAATCTCAAGGGACCTGGGTGATATTAAATGGCTTAACATTGACAACTCAATAGTTGTCAATATCAGTTCCTTGAGTTGTCAATGAAAGAGATGCATTAACAACTCAAGGACCTGCTATTGATAAATATTGAGTTGTCAAGGAGCTGGTATTGACAACTATTAATTTGTTAATGACAAGCTATTTAATATAACCCATGCCCTTTGGGACTTCAATGTAATTTGATGATTGTTTTGGACTTGGTTGTGATTAAATCCCTCATGAAGGACCTGGTTGTGATTTTCCCAAGAATTTTTTATATCCTAATATTTATTATGAATTAAAATTATTGATCTCTACATTACAAATATTATGAGAGAGATATGTGGGTAAATCTTGTTTTATTTCATTATATGATACTCATTGATTGGTGTGTTTTGATTGCACTCACCTTTATTTCACCATGTCAAACTTACCTTGTTCAAATTTTTTCAGTAATTTAGAAATATTGATGCAATCAAATTAGAATTTGGGCACTTAAATTCAAATTTGTACACCCATTAGCCATGAAAATATAGGCCAAAATCGATTTCGACACACTAAAATGGATTTTATAATAAAGGTCATGTATAAAAAATTGAAGCACTGAATTGAACGAGTCTACATAAGACAATATAGGAGATAATTTTTTTTTTGATAAATTGAAACACATGAGAATGTAGGTGAGAAATATTTGAGATACAAAATTCTCACCATTATGATTTAATTTCATTAATTTGTTAGATATGGTTGCAAGTATCTTCACTATCTAGACCAAAGTTTTCTTGGTGGTATTTTAAAATATTACAGTATGTAGTTATTTTTAAATAATTTGATATCTATATTTTTTTGAATTAAAATATGTGATTCTTATAGTTAACAGAAATATTTTTATTTATTTATGCCTATTATAATTTTTTTTTAAATATTCAATGTTTATTGAAATTATAATTTGTAAAAATAATTAATTAATTTATTTTTATAATTTTTAAATTTATATTAATAAGTTTGATTAAGAAATATTTATTAAGGGTAATATGGTCATTTACATATATATTTCTGAATTTCCTTACCTCCATTTTTAACAAACCAAATATAAAATTTTCCATTTTATTCACTTCTTTTCATGTGCATACTGAACGTATCGATTTCCATTTCTTTCCATCCATTTTCTTTCTTTCTATTTCGTCGTAATATCTCCTGTGAATCAAAGGTAGCTAAGTCGCCGTTGGTATTATGACCAAAAAAAAAAATGTCGTCGTTGGTAGAAGGAGAGAGGCATTTGATGGGGACATGAAATTAATGGTAGCAATGAATGAATGATGGGGACATGAATTATTGGCTATTCAAGAAGGGATTAGGGTATCCTTAAGAATGGGATATAGTAGAATTTTTGTGTGCTCTGATTCGCTTGATGCTATCAGCTTAATTATGAGAAACTACGCAACCGATCATCCCCTATATGATGTGGTTGTAAACATCAGAGACATAATTCTTCAGGAAGGGGAGATTGAACTGCGACATGCAAGGAGAGAGACTATTAGATGTGCAGACTACCTTGCACGGAAGGCCCAACAAGGGAGCGCTGAAACGAACCTGATTACAAGGGTGCCACTGGATTGCTTAAGCTGGTACCTTAAGGACAAGCAACATTGTACAGGAGTAAACTAGGGAATGCCCTAGCATACCATGTATTTCAAGCGAAAGCTTGCCATTCTACCACACAAAAAAAAAAAAGCAATGAATGATGGTGCGTGGTATGAAGGGTGATGAGTGTGTGATGGATGGAAACTATTGGAGGAAGGGTAGGGTGGGGTTTACATTCCCTGCTCAGCAGGGAATGTCTCATCACCCTTCTCATCACCCAAAACTGTGCCGTTTTGGGTGATGAGATCAGCCACCCTCTTTTTTTTTTTTTTTTTAAACATTAATATTTTATAAAAGTAAATATAATTATAATAATACTTTTAAATCTCATAAATAAATTTAATCTGTCATTATTTGGTCTGAACAGTTCACATATAAAAGTAAATATAATTATAATAATACTTTTAAATCTCATAAATAAATTTAATCTGTCATTATTTGGTCTGAACAATTCACGTATAAAACTAAATATAATTATAATAATACTTTTAAATCTCATAAATAAATTTAATCTGTCATTATTTAGTCTGAACAGTTCACAACTGGGTCCAATCTGTCATTATTTGGTCTGAACAGTTCACAACTGGACCCAGTTGTGAATTGTTCAGACCAAATAATGACAGATTAAATTTATTTATGACCTAGTTGTGAACTGTTCAGACCAAATAATGACAGATTAAATTTATTTATAAGATTTAAAAGTATTATTATAATTATATTTATTTTTATAAAATATTATTGTTTAAAAAAAAAAGAGAGAGGTGGCTGGTCTCATCACCTAAAACGGCACAGTTTTGGGTGATGAGACATTCCCTGAGCAGGGAATGCGGACCCGGTAGGGTGGGTCATGACATGAAGGAGTGAAAGTGAAAACAGAGAGAGAGAGAGAGAGAGAGAGAGAGAGAGGTTTGACCCAGTAAAACCGCTGGAGGCTGCGTGTAGAAGCTCGCCACATCACGACAAAAACCTATCAAATTGAGCGCCACGTGGCTATCAATGTATCCGATTAGTGGCATACACACACCCCTCTTCCCTCATCACTCTCATTCAATCCTCCGTCAATGCCACTCCCACTGCCCCACTCTATTTTATTTTCCGGTTAATATTCGAGTTGGAAAAAAAAAACAGCAGTACGGCTCATAAATAATGTGATGAGAAAAAAAGTCTCACTCACCACGTTGTAGTTGTAATTAAAGGGTTTATAAGAGATTACATACCTGTAATTTTTAACTAATGGAAGAACAGGTCAATATAGGAGAAATTTGAGTGCTGGATGGAATTAGAGGCTGGGTTGTCAATTTCATGTGTTGCCCCCTTGCACATTACGCTTAATTTGCAAGGAAATCAAAGCCCAATTATGTGTTCCTCACCACGCGTATTACCCACTAATCACAATCATATTCATTAACACGATGCTCATCACTATCACCCCCTTTCCCTCAGTTTCATCCCCCTTCATTTCATTCATTAATGATTAACCGATAACCACCACCACTCCATGCATAATCACCAATGAAAATCTGATTTTGATTGAGTACCGAACATATTTTGCTTCGAACGCGTGTGGTCGGCGTTTCCAATCCGTTATCCGACTCCGTCAGAATCGTTAACGATTCTTGACTGCTACCGTTACCGTTACCGTTATCCTCCGTACATACGCTTCCATTTCATTTCCATCCATGACCATCTTCCTCCTCATTTCCCTCTATATATACCATTCCATTCCTTCCCCCCTCAACTTACGGCTTCCACCCCTCAAGTCTTCATCTTTCTCTATACATAACACTCCCACCTTTTCTTCTTCTTCTTCTTCTTCTTCCTTCTCCTTAATTCCAGTCATTCTTTGAGGTAATTCCTTCACTGATATCCTCTTCACCATTCTGTGGCTCCTCCCGACGTAGGAATAATCAATCAATTTCACTTTAAACGCTGCTTCTGCTCGTGTTTTTTTTTTATATAGTCGCAATCAGTACTGGGTCGGTGTTCTTTGTTTTCTTTTTTTTTATTAATTAATTTGCGTCCTTTCTATATTTTCTCACTTCGAATGTCGGCTTGTGGGCCTCTTCCGATGACGCTTTGAGGTTTTTCCTTCTTCTTTCTCGCATCGATCATCTGTGGTTTCTCTTCTTGTTTCTTCGATTTCATCTGCATATTATTGATAAGTCGACTCAGGGTCAGGAGAAAAGGTTCAGGGCTGTAAATTATAATCAAATTTCCTTCTTGGATAGGAAGAAAATTGTTGATAGAAAATTTCCATGTCAAAATCGCCTTCCTGGTCATATGGTCCAATGGCCAAGGATTAAACTATCACAGTAAATATTTTTTGGGAGTGGTTTTCACTTTGATGACTTGATACAGTCACAGCCCATGAGGCCATCATTTCCAACTGTTGGTTTTGGAGCTGCACTGAGTAACTATCACTTGATTTGGGTGATAAAAATACATTTTTCCTCTTTACTTCTTTATTTAATCACATGATTG
The DNA here is from genome assembly GCA_037074515.1 of Mimosa bimucronata. Lineage (NCBI taxonomy): Eukaryota > Viridiplantae > Streptophyta > Magnoliopsida > Fabales > Fabaceae > Mimosa > Mimosa bimucronata. Next base: position 5,309,688 of record CM073436.1, read on the forward strand.
ACCTGGGTGTTAAAATCGTTTTTCCTAAATCAAATCCTGATATAGTCCAGTTTCCATTAGTCATCTCACCCTGAATCAGTGCCAGACCCGTGGCTATGCGCATGCTTTACTTTGGTCTTATTCTCCACTCCTCATTGATAATTGTCTATTCATAGCGTTAGATCACTCTTTTTCTTGAGTGGCATAGATGAAGATGTTCACATATCTTCCCACTGTTGATATTGCAGGTTTATCTTCTATTTTATTCGAAGAGGTTTTCAGGTTGAAGTGCAAAGCCAATACTTGTCTGATTTGCTGCCAATCTTCCCTGCCAAGTTCTCTTCTCGCATAGAAAGGCTGATGCCTTAATCCAAATATGGACTCGCAGCAGCTGTTCAGCTTTAGTGTGACTGGGTCAGGGATTCCATACACACCATCCTATTCCACTATCCCATCACTACCTTCAAGTTTTCTAGGCTCCTTGAAATTTGACTCAGGAAACTCACCTAATTCACCATTTTCTACTCATTTTGATTCGGATTCTCTTTCTGCATTGAGCGACGGCCTGGAGCAGCAAGCCTCTGGGGAGATTCTTTCTAGTTTCAGCCCTTCTTATAACTCTCCTCTGGAAACTAATTATTACTTAAACAGGTCAGTCTCACCTGTGGACCGTCTCCAAGACAGTCTGCATCCATATTTTGCCAGGAGGTCTCTTGCATGTGATGCAGGTTCAAGCCAAAAGATCAGGCACGCTTTGCTGGAGTTAGAGTCTGCTCTGATGGCCCCTGATGATGTTGATGTAGCTACCACATCTAATACTTCTTTGAGCGGGAATGACAGACCCACAACTTCTGGCCAAAGATATGGGTCTTGGAGCCAGGAGCTCCAAGGGTCACAATGTGTTCAAAGCCAGTCAACCCTTGCCACCGGTATTATTAGGCAGTCAGATGAAGTTGCACGAGTAGAGAAGCGTCACAAACTAATGGAGGAAGCATCACTCCAGGGCTTCCCACATAGAGGTTTAAAGGAATTGTTGATTGCATGCGCCAGAGCCCTCTCTGAAAGCAACATGAAAGTTTTTGATGAGTTGATTGAGAAGGCTAAAAGTGCTGTGTCTATCTGTGGTGAGCCAATCCAGCGGCTTGGTGCTTATATGGTGGAAGGGCTTGTTGCTAGGAAGGAGGCATCAGGTAATAGCATATATCATGCTCTCAGGTGCCGGGAACCTGAAGGCAAAGACCTGCTCTCATACATGCACATGCTGTACGAGATTTGCCCCTACTTTAAATTTGGTTACATGGCTGCCAATGGAGCCATAGCTGAAGCTTGCAGGAATGAAGACCGCATTCACATCGTAGACTTCCAGATTGCTCAGGGAGTTCAGTGGGAGACACTCCTTCAAGCTCTTGCCGCAAGGCCTGGTGGGGCACCCCATGTCCGGATCACCGGAATCGATGATCCCATTTCTCAATATGCACGTGGTGACGGCCTAGATGCAGTTGGGAAAAAACTGACTGCAATATCAAAGAAATTTGGTATCCCAGTTGAGTTTCATGGGGTGCCTGTGTTTGCTCCAGAAGTTACAAGGGACATGCTTGATGTAAGGCCAGGGGAGGCTTTGGCTGTGAACTTCCCCCTGCATCTTCATCACACAGCTGATGAGAGTGTTGATGTGAACAATCCCAGGGATGAACTTCTGAGAATGGTGAAGTCACTTGGTCCCAAGGTGACCACATTGGTGGAACAGGAATCCAACACAAACACAACGCCGTTCTACAACAGGTTCTTAGAAACATTGGACCACTACTTGGCCATGTTCGAGTCAATTGATGTCACACTGCCAAGAAATAGCAAGGAGCGGATTAACGTGGAGCAGCACTGCTTGGCGAGGGACATAGTGAACGTCATAGCTTGTGAAGGGAAGGCAAGGATAGAGCGACACGAGCTGTTGGGAAAGTGGAAGTCAAGGTTGACAATGGCTGGATTCCGACAGTATCCATTGAGCTCTTATGTGAATTCTGTGATCAGAAGCCTACTTAGGTACTATTCAGAGCATTATACGCTGGTGGAGAAGGATGGGGCTATGTTGTTGGGGTGGAAACATAGGAATTTGATATCAGCTTCAGCCTGGCATTGATGAAATGAAGAAGTTGATGGCATTCGCATTAGTCAAATGTTCTGCTGACTAAAGTATATGTAGGGTACGATGTATGTTTGATTACTGTATTATAGGTTTCTGTTCCTTAGATTTGTTCATTGAGAGTGTATTTACTGATAGCTCTGTATACTGATTCTTTTATAATAATTTTGGTCTAAAAGATGATGATCCTAAATAACGTATTTTTCCTTACAAACACTTGGAAAGTTGAATGATAGTATATTATTTAAAAGCATAGAGTGATATCTTATTGCAACAGGTCATGAGATGTCTCATGACCGCTGGATCTAGCTGTATTTTTCTCTTAACAGTACACATAATCCATCATTTACTTTGTGAACTCGGAAAGTTCTATACAGAATCGGCAGGTTCATTGCATACAAGCAAACGTTGTGAATTAGGAGCATGGGGGTGAAGGGAGCACAACTTTGTTTTCCTAGAGACCTATAACATCTTAATATAGTTTCCATAAAAGATCTTTTTAAGTTGGATCCACATGTGTGACTAATTTGGTTTGGTATTTTCCAGGGGAATCAAAGCCAAAGTTAACAGTAAAGGACATCAAAGGCTATTCACACCAATGTTTGCAGCAAGCATTCCAGCTCACTTTTCCCAGTTCTTATCCTTATTGTTCAAAAAGATTAATCCAATCAACAACTAACATGACCCCTCTTCGATGATATCTTAATTTCATTCTGGACATCCACAAGTTAATTTAGCTCCTTAATTTACTAGTCCACATTATTTCTGTGGGAATTAGTTATTAGGCAAGTTGGAGCCTGGAAAGACTTGGATATGGGAATCTTAAATAGAAATTCGGCTTAGTTTTCATGTTTGGGTTTAAAAGGCATAGCATGGTTAATGACAAAAAAGGCCTAACATGGTTGGACCCATTCTTCATCAATGTTTGGATCCACCCATTGTTGAGCTGTATAAGCTTGTTGACATAGGCCTACGGCTGTATCAGATAAGTAACAGTTATCATTATTCACATTGATAACTTAAATGATAAATTTTATTGAGTTTTTCGAAATTCTGGATCCACAATTCAACTAAGTAACTATAATCTATATTATTCAAATAAAATAAATTGTATTTGATTATAATTTAATTATCCCTCACAATGCTGAAATCAAACTTAATGTAGTTGTATAAGAAAAAAGTATGGAATATGTAATGCATTTATTGAGGCGTGTGTTTAAAATTTAAATAGGAATTAAGGGTATTGTTGGAAAAAAAACTGTATTTTGTGATGTTTGAATTTTGAACAAAGGACATCAACTTTCTTAATAAATTAATAAAATTATCATTTAAAATTCATATAAAAACATTTTGTTATATGAAAAATGAGGCGACAAAAATTTGAGATTCATCCGATGAAAGTGATAATTCTAGATTAAATATTATAAAAAAGGAATAAATCGAAATAAATTGGTAAGGTTATATTTGTCAACTTCAAATTAGATCCTCTCCCGTTCTTCATTTTCACTAGACTGAATAAACGGTTAGAGATTTTTTTAGCTGATAACTTGAGTAAGTGCTGTCATAGCATGGAGGCTACCTCTTGTATTTTTTATCATCCTCCAAATATCAGTCAAGCGGTGGATAGTCTCCTGATTTTCCTTGTTTTATTTATCAGTGATATATACAGTGTTTTTATTGAAAAAAGCTCAAAATAAATATGAAAAAACTCGTTGCTAGAAGACTATAATGTGGGTTCAGACTTTTGAGGATTATTAGATTATGATCGTTCCATTGTTATTTGTTCTAACTGATATTGAGAAGTAGAGGTGAAAACAAGTTAAGCCCTTATCCGATGATCTATAGGTTGGCCTAGTTAGGGCCTGGCATGGCCTTATTATGTGAATAGGCCAGGCCTATTATATTAAAGCCTGGTCTGTTCAACATTAAAAAAATAATCATATTATAACATAATATTTATATTATGTTATGTTTTTATTCTAATATAAAGTTATAATATTCAATTACCAAAGAACTCCTATTTTTTAATTTTACATCACAATATTCTTTCTTTTTAAAAATGAAATGCCTTCTTCCAATCTTCCTCTCTTGAAACCTAGTCGCCAGTCACTTACACTTCAACTCACAAAAGTCGATCTTGCAAGAGGAACATAGCGTCACACAAGCTTCTCCTCCTTGACTCTCTATTGGCATTGTGGTATGTTGATATTCTAATCTCATATTGTGGTTTGCCTAAGTTTCGAGACTCTATACCTTCCTTCCTTCTTCCCTCTCTACTTCCCCTTATCTATTATAAAAAAAAATGTGGGTTCGAGACTTAGTATTTATAATAGAAGTTTGAAAGTGGCTCCCTTTAACTTTGTCTTTTTATGGGTTTTTTTATTGAAACACACGATTCACATTATTTACTAACTGATGAGGAACTATTGAGTTCAAAAACATGACAGAACTACGAGGAAACTGAGACAAAATTGTATCATAATGGAATAGTCGCCATAGTTAATTGCACTAGAATAAGGTCAAACATGCCAAAGAAACACAATCAAGAAAACCCATAACTGTATCTTTATGGTTTTTTTTATACATAAGGAAAAGATACAAGCTCAACCTCTATAATTTTGATGAATATGTACAAATTGAGCATTTTATGGAGATTATAATTTGTAAATATACAGGCTTTGAAGCCTGCATATATTTAGTTTATAGTAGGCTTAAAGCTTACCTATGGCCTTTAGGATTCGAAATGTGGGGCTTTTTTAAAAGCCTACATTGTAAGTAGGCCTTTAAAAAGGCTTTAGGTCTTGATAGTTTTTTCGAAGGCTCAGGCTTAAGTATAAAAAAAGCTTATTTTAGGCCCAGGCCTAGGCTGATTCCTTATTTCTCCATTACAGGCTCAGACCTATTTAGTCAAAGCCTGACATATTCCTACCCCTATTGATAAAGTTGATTGATTCGGAACTCTCTATTGAGGTCCCTTAAGGTAAAATGATTATCCACGTCATTTTTTAAAAATAAAACGATAAAGTTTTATCTTAATGGAGCTCGAAATTCAACGAAGAGGTTCCATTTACTCCTTATTGTAAGCTTGCATTAATTGTATGTGTTGGTTAGGTTATTACTCCTCCGTCTTAATTATAAGATTAATTCTTTTTGTGGAGGTTAATGAAGCAAATTAGCCCACTAAATTAGAACATTCAAGACATGTAATTAGATTCTATGTTAGTGTATAAGTAAAATAAATAAATAAGTTTAGAGGAAAAACGATAAATATAAATAAGTTAAAATTATTTATTTTTCATATTTAATTTCTCCAAAATAATCAACTTAATCTTATAATTAGGACCGGATGAAGTAGTAATTTCCGAAGAGTTTACATTATTATTGAGATTTTTAATGCCAGTATAATATTATGGGGTCTTATGAAAAGATAAATTATAGCTAGGGACATTGTCTTAAAATTGACTAATTAAAATTTAATTTGAAATAGTGGCAACGTACTTCCTCCATTTTGAAATATAAGACTTGTTTATCTAATTTGATTGGATTAAGGGTGTTAGTTATGTTAGTTAAAATCATATGATATTATCAAAATATCATAACCACCTATCTATATTCCCACCCTTATTCTCTTACTTGTTTATTTTTTAGGATAATTAATAAGGATAATTAGGGAGATGTTGAAGAAAATCTTATAATTAGGAACAAGTCCACTTTCCCAAATAAATTCTATATTTAGGAAATGAGGACTATTATCAAATGATGTGTTTTAACCACAATTAAAACACCATTCCTATTTAATGAAGTTGGGATGGAAGATGGTAACTGATCGGGATGCTTTCTGGGTTTGAGTTATGCGTGACAAATATAAGTGTGGCAATGACATTATTCCCACTATTAATATGAACAGTAATGGCTCCAACACTTGGGCTGGTATTAAACATACATGGGAGAAGGTTAAGGAGGGAATTAATGTTGATTCGGTCACAGGTCAGGTCAAGTGGTTATGGGATAGACAAGGACATTTTACTGTTTAGTCTGCTTATACTAAGCTAAATGGGGATGAAGCTGGAAATAATATTGGATGGGAGAATCTCTGGAAAGTTAGAGCACCTCAGAAGTGTAAAGCTTTTTTATGGCTTGCGGCACGTCGTCGTCTCTTGACTAATTACGCAAGATACTCAAGAGACTTAACAAATGATGCTTCCTGTCCTGTGTGTGGTGATGAGCACGAAGACACTGATAACGTGCTAAGAAAGTGTGGCCAAGCTAAGGAAGTATGGAGGAAAGTTGTAGATTCTGATAAATGGACCACTTTTTACTCATTAAGGTTTCATGATTGGCTCCAATAGAACCTGAGACAAAGTAAAGACTGGACAACTCAGTTCACAATCACGTGTTGGTGGATATGGCGACGACGCAACTTGCTGATATTTCAGAATAAACGGGTCCTACTGATTTTATCGTTTCTGATGTTACTGCCACAATTAAGAATATGACCATGCTTAAGAATCGGCTTGCTGGAACTTTCATAGATGGTGCGAATTTCAGAAAGAGTGACACTGGTTGGGAACCCCCTTTAGGAGAATGGGTGAAGCTGAATGTGGATGGTGCCTTCTCTAGTATAATGGATGCAACTACATGTGGGGGCCTAATCCATAATTCTGATGGCACTTTTCAACGTGGATTCTTGCAAAGGTTAGATCATGGTGATGCATTATATGCTGAACTTTGGTCATGCTTATCTGGTTTGAGACTGTCATGGGACTTGGGGTGGAGAAAAATTATTTTAGAATCTGATTCAACATACATAATTGATCTCCTGGAAAACTCATTAGATATGAATCATCAAGATTATAGTCTCTTGAAAGAGATAAAGGATCTTATGAGCAGAGACTAGGAAGTTATGCTTTTTTTTGTTCATCGAGAATGTAATGGAGCTGCTAATCTTTTGGCTAAGTGGGGATTACATGCACCTTATGCCTTTCATCTTGTGGATAAACCACCTTATGAGCTGGAGCGGATTATCTTGAACAATTGTATTGGGTGTTTCAAACCATAGTGGTTAGCTGAGGCTTCTATCTTAGTTATAAAAAAAACATTTGAGTAATAAATTAAAAAAATAAACATTTGGATGATTATATTAAGAAATTATTATAGATCAGTCAAACGGACCAATAATAAAGAATATCAACCACATGATTCTCGGTTTTTATCTTTTAATTTACATGCATGAAGCACTTAAAAGACCCACCATGGCATTCCTATTGTTTGAACTCATTCATCACAGTGGGAAATTATATTACACAGTTAAAATACTGTACATAAACACTGCAATATAAATCATTGTTTTTTCAGAACGGAAAATATATTACACACACATACACTCGTTACAAAAGCATAATTTATTTTAAGAATGTTTAGGTCCTCAATTGTTTTGGTCAAAGAACTGTTTAGGTCCTCATACACCTGATATTAACATGATTTTGTGTACGATTCAATTAACTATAATATTTTTTTTTTTGCCATAATTAACTATAATATAAAAAACTTTAGATATGTCGGTTCACTTCATTATTGGTGCAAGTTGCAGGAAAAGATCGACCCAGACAACTCAAGATTTTAATTTAAAATGAATATCAGGTAGGAGTATCGCGTTTCGATTGGGATTGATATGAAACAAGATGCTAAGATATTTAAATATTTTAATAATCCTTCAATGAATGTTCACATTGCTTCATAGTGATCTCTCTTTACTCTTCACTCTAGCCTAAACAGAACAACGAATAATTTTTCTATTATTGATTGGTGAATGAGGTGATAGGTGAAGATGAGTGATCCTATAAATAGCAATGCACATAATAAAGATCTTCAAACTTAGCCAAGAAAAAACACGCAATCGCAGCTTCACACACACACACACACACACACACACACTTTATACGCTCTCACCCAAGGATGTCTTCATCAGCAAGTCACAGTTCTCAAATTATGCGTCCCATGGCCAATTTTAGTCCCAATATTTGGGGATCCCATTTCTTCGACTCTGCTTCTCCTCTTCTGGTAATTAATCTCTTGCTCTCTCTATTTTCTGTCATTATTTCAAGCACCTTGCTTAATACACATTAGATCATTTGTGAAAGAGGAATGCTATATATAAGCAATATCTCAAACTCTAATTAGCTTTCGAAAGTGCAGAATGGAGAGCTGAAAGTCCTACGTAGGTCACAACATGTGAAGAAGGAGGAAGTTCGAAAATTGATACTATCTCCAATTGAGGATGTTACAGAAAAGCTCAACTTGATCGACAACATTAAAAGTTTAGGCGTCTCTTATCATTTTGAGAGTGAGATTGAAGAGATAATGCAGGATATGCACAATAACCCTCCACCTTTCAAATGCAAAGATCTCCACACCATTTCCCTCTGGTTTCGGTTGCTTAGGCAACAAGGCTATCTTGCTCCATCAGGTACGTTAACTTTATTAATCATTTGATTAAGTTCCATCTCATCCAACTATGTTTATATATTAGACATTGACGTTTCTCAAAGTGACACACACACGTGCGCGTGCGCAGATATATTTGACCAGTTCAGGGATGAAAATGGTGGTTTCAATAAGTCACTGATGGAGGATGTGGTGGGAATGCTAAGCTTATACGATGCTGCACATTTTGGTATGCATGGAGAAGATGTTCTTGACCAAGCCATACACTTCACTTCCCATCATCTTAAGTCAAAATTGGGTGACATGAGCCCAAACCTTGAAAGAAAAGTGAGTCATGCATTGAACTACTCTGTTCGCAAAGGAATACCAAGATTGGAATCCAGATATTACATTCCCATGTACTCTGCTGAGTCTTCTCGAAATGACCCACTTCTAGAATTGGCCCTCCTAGACTTTCATATTCTACAGGCTCAGCACAAAGAGGAACTGCAACATGTCACTGAGTATGACCAACTTTCTGAATTATGCAATCTATATGAAGTTAGATATCATATTAAACAGAACGGGAAAGCTTAACATGTATTATATTGCAGGTGGTGGAAAAAGTTGGACTTTGTGAAGAAGGTGCCATATGCTAGGGACAGAGTAGTTGAATCATACTTTTGGCCCTTAGGTGTATATTATGAGCCTCAGTATATAATTGGAAGGACAATAGTGGGCAAATTAGTTGCGGTTACTTGTGCTGTTGATGATACATATGATGCATATGGCACCCTTGAAGAACTTGAACTCTTCACTGAAGCAATCCAGAGGTTAGATTAATAATTTTAAATGTTATATATTCTTAAAAATAAGATTCTTCAAATACTATAAGCTAATATTCTTACTTGAAACTGTTTCTCAGATGGGATGCTGGTCCTTTAGATCCTGTTCCAGAATGCATGAAAGTGGTGTTTCATGCTCTATTAGAGCTATTCAATGAAATGGAGTTGCTGACAGCAAACGAAGGAAAATCATGCTTTGTTCTATGTGTTAAACAAGCTGTGGGATATTTATTGCCGACACCATATTCTACATATTGTGCAAAGTTTGATAGGAAAGTTGAACTAAGTCAATTTATATGTTTTGTACTTTGTAGTTTCAAAAACTAGCGGAAGCCTATCTGGTTGAAGCCAAGTGGTGCAACCAAGGTTACATCCCAACATACGAAGAGTACATGAAAAATGGTGTAGTGACATCTGTTCACCCTTTGCTTCAGACAGCTTCTTTCCTTGGCCTTGGGGACTCTGCAACCAAACATGTATTTGATTGGATTTCCAATGTTCCCAGAATTGTGAGAGCTTCAGCTATTATCTGCAGATTAAAAGGTGACATGAGTTCTCACAAGGTATAACATTATAGTAATCCAAATTATAGATAACATAACTTTGTGATTTATTGTTAGGATGCTCTAATTATAAGTACTGAGTTTGTGGTTTTTGTGAATTGGTGGTAGTTTGAGCGAAAGAGAGCACATGTTGCTTCTGCAGTGGAATGTTTGGTGAGTCAACATGGGATTTCAGTCGAGGAGGCCTATGAGATTCTGCAGAAGGATGTGGAGAATGCGTGGAAAGATATAAACGAAGAATGCTTGAGGGCTGAAAAAGTTGTTCCAAAGGTTGTGCTGGATTGTGTGGTGAATTTCTCAAGCATAATAGAGCTTGCTTATGGAAACTTCCTAGACAGATACACACATGCTGAACTGCTGAAAGATCATGTTGCAGCACTGGTGGTGGATCCCATCGATAATTTACAATATAAACAAATGCTGTAGGGCCAAAATTTGCAAGTACTAATGATGAGAGTTGATGTGGTGCGTATCAATAAGTGGGAACCATAATGCTCCCTTGTGATTTAATTTCTTGGTTTCTTCTACATTTTTGGATTGTATAATAGTTAAGTTTTGGTAGAAGTTTGATAAATTATGTAATTTGTTCTTGATAAAGTTACTATGGTGGGGTTTGTTGTGTAATTCATTAACATAATGGGGTTAATCCGTGGTGATTGTTTCGCATCAATCATTGTAATCTTTTCTAAGAAAATATGTTAATATTTGAGAATATTTTAACATTTAAATTTATAATATTAAAATATTAATGAATTACTAAGAGCGTCTCTAAGTTATTTTCGTTTGAGGATAATCATTTTGAGGTTTGGAGTCCAATAAATGGTTTCTGTCTCTCATAAAATTGGTACATTCGACTCTGTGCTTTTTCCTTTTTTGGGATAAGGCTATTGTCACGTCAACCAAAACCTTTTTTCTTTTTTAAAAAAAAAAAATTCAACCAATAACCTGTTTTTGATGTTAGTATTTTTTTTAATAAAATTAATCTTATGAATACCAGAGGACTAAAAAGACAATATGTATGGTTAAAAGTCCAGAATAAAACCTTTTTTAATACTAAATGATTGATTATGCACTTTAGGCTAAAGTTTTATGCCTATCCTGTGTTTCCAATAAAGTGGGAAAAATATTTTTTTATTTCTAGATGAGTAAATTGTTTTCTTGAATATTTTATATTAGTAATAATTCATTAGAGATGTAAGCCGTTTTTCTTTTTAGAAAAAAAGGGACTTGAGGCGAGTCAGTTCGTGCATCATGTTACTATCGTTGTAGTGCTTAAAATAAGCCTATTGATAAAATTTCAAATTGCATAACTAGATCATGTTGGAGTAATAAGACTGGGCATAATCGGGGCATGATTCGAATTGCTTATCAAAGTGTAATTAAAACGGACTTATTGAATTGTATCAATAATGCCATATATACATCATATTAAAAGTAAAAGAAGCAATAAAGATTAATTTATTTCCCCCTCCAATTATACATATAGGCTATAAATAAATAATTGAAATATGTATATCTTGTTACTTAAAATTGTTTAAAGTACCACCAAACGCTTAGATCAACCGGTTGTAGGTTTTTCCACCTTAACTAGTAATCTAGAGTTTGAACCTTAAATATGCAGTCGTGTTAATTACTTGAAGGTAGCGATGTTTCTCACATTGTAGATCTACATTCTCTCAAGTCGGATTAGTCGGTTGTTAGTAACTTTAGATTTCAATGGATAAATCCAAATAAAATTGTTTAAAGCAATAAATGTGCATAAAATATATTTTTTCTTAAATATATCCTTACTTAAGTAGTGGGATAAGGCTTTGTTGTTGTTGTTGTTGTTGTATATCCTTACTTAAGAATAGAGTGAGGACGAGTGAGGAAAAAAACATGAGAGATATATAATTAATTAAGAATAAAAAGTAAGGAGTTCATTAAATGTTTAGACAGGCACAAAGTATGATTTAAAAAATAATGCCTATATCATATCGACGTATCCAAATAATTATACTTTCTGGTCATTAATATAAGAGTTAGATAACTAATTTGTGAATATTTAAAAAATTTAGTTAATTTATTTATCTGTAATATATGTATTAATTTTCCCAAAATATCTTTTCTAATCTATGATATCTAGCCCTTGATAAAAATTCCATTATCTTATGCAATCAATGGAACAATCAAGGTAAATCCAGAAAGTATAAGAGTACATGGAAATGCATGAGAGACGTACATGACTAGGTAAATTTTCTCTGGTGTTTATCAATTTGATAATGGTGTTTTTTATTGTTCACATGTGTTTAGTACTACTAACGATTAATTAATCTGATTTACCAGAATCTATTGTCACAAACTAAACCAAAACGCTTCGTTATTTTCAAATAATTATCTAATTATTGTAGTTGTGCATCCCAATGTTTCCATGACAATATTGATTTGGATTGTTTGATTTAATGTCCTTTGCTTTCTTGAATATTAATTGTATGATTTTTTAAAGAGTCAAATGAAAGCACACTTTATGGTCAAAAAAAATAAAATAAAAATGAAAGCACACTTATGTTTTAACACGCACAAAACACACTCACGCACATCCCTATCAGATATGACCTCCCCTACCAATAGGGGAGGTGGATGCCACTAGACCAGATGTTCCTCGTAAGCCAGAGTAATTGTATGATAATTAACTTTAACTTACCTATTTAGTCCTATATTTAGGGAAAATGACAAAAAAAAAACCTTTTAAATTTTAAAATCTCAATAACTATTTGAGTATAGGTATTAACAACTGCAAATCACCTATTGAGATTTTAAAATTTGGAAGGTATTTTTTTGTCATTTTTCCCTATGCTATTTATTTATAGAATAGAGAGAAATGTTGTCTTAAATGTACAAGATTACCCTTCACTTATTATACGTTAATTTTATTCTTATGAGGTGTATTTGTGGATATTAATAAGAGCTAAAATCCCAAAGTTGTTAAATTTTAAATTAGAACTAATGAGACCTAATGTTTTCATTATCACTGTAAAACAGGGTTAAAAATGATTGTAAATAGAATGAAGGGTTTTTTTTTGTTATAACGAAAAGAATATTTTGCAGAACTATAGACAGAGACACTTTAAGTTTGATTGAATGCATATTTTGTAAATCTCGTCCGTGTAAGCCTTGCCTTACTTCATCCATTTAATTTGAAATCTCTTCACCACTTGGCTACTTCATGAGATTAAGGGAATCTACCCCAATAATATTATTTTGAAAAATCAATTTTTCTTTTTATCTAGTGGGAATTCTACACACCATTCCGGTTAAAAAAATGTTCTACGCACCGCACAAAATATGGGAAATATAAAATGTACATTTATTATTAAATTATTATAACCAGTAGCTAAAGTGTCTATGTGTTTTTGGGTCGCCAAAATTTTTTATTAATAACTTGTTTGTTATAAATAAATTTCCTAGAAGACAAAGTTAACAATAAATAATTTATTTTAGTTTTAGAAATTAAAAAACAAGTCAAACATAAAGTTGAGTGATCCTTGTAATAACTTCATAGATGTAAAAAATACAATTAACATTAAAAAGAGTATTTGTAAAAATTCTAATAAAAATAAGCTAATGTGTTAAAAATCATACTATTTAACTATTTTTGGAACTGATTCCACCATCATTTTCTTTCATACTATATAAGAATTTTTGTTCATTTGTTCGAATCATCAGATTCAACACATAAATGTAAGGATTTCGATTAAGGCTTGTAACAAGATTGTAAGGTGGCCTTTTTTCCTTAAAAAAAATGGAACATGGCTGATTTTGAAAGATACACAGTCAGCATTTACGAAAACTTGTCAAACATTTTCAAAATAATACTCGTTAGCCTTCTAAAACACGTTTTTAAGGTTCAGCACCAATGTGATCAGGTTAATGAACCATGCTAATCTTGTTTTATATAAAATAGATTATTGTAATTTTTTTGGGCAAAAAGGAATCAGTAAAAGTGGGATCCGCACAGAAAACTGGTTTTTTTGGTCTTTGATGTTGCTGTTTTTTTCCTACTAAATGAGTTTTTTATTTGGGAAAATTCCAGAAGAAGACCCTCGAATTACACAAAGGACAGTTCAGTACAACGAATTTCGAAAAGACAGTTCAGTACAAATGACTGAACTGTCCAAACCCAAATTTAAAGGAAATGTCCAAAATGCCCTTTGCTACAACTAAGTTGGGAATTCCTTAAGAGAAGTTGGGAATTCCTTAAGGGAAGTTGGGACTTCTCTTAAGGGATTCCCAACTTAGTTGTAGTAAAGGGCATTTTGGACATTTCCTTTAAATTTGGGTTTGGACAGTTCAGTCATTTTACTGAACTGTCTTTTTCGAATTTCGTTGTATTGAACTGTTCTTTGTGTAATTTGAGGGTCTTTTTTTGGAATTTTCCCTTTTTATTTTTGGATGGAACCCAAGAAAAAATTTTATGTAGTGCCGTGCAACGTGGCTCTAGTCTAGGGTCAAATGACTGAACCGTACGAAGCTTGTATGAGAGTACACTATTTAAATTTTTTTAAAATAAAAACAGTCTAAATTATAGAAGCTAATAATTATTTTATGTTTTAATTTATTTGCGTTGAAACATCTTTAATGATTTCTTTCTTTCTGTTAAAGCACCTATATTTTTTATCCTTTAAGTATAATAATATATAAAATTTTATTGCACGATAATAATTTATTAATTTGAATTATAATTATTAAAGTGAATTTAAATAATAAGATAATGATTTCAGGGGACCAAAAGCCAAACCGACCCTGTAATGGCAAAAGGCATCAGAGTCCCGCACCGCCAAGATCTGCACTATGCATCAAGCATTCCAACTTTATTTTTCAATATGAGAATTATTAATTGGTCGCTTCATCCCATTTTTTTCAACTAATATCAATTAAACTAAACCGAAGCAAAAGTCATTTTCTTTATCTTTTGAGTGGAAAAGAGAAATAGATTATTCTAACAAGAAGGAATATACTGGCGAAAAACAAATACAAAATAATAGTAACAAGTTAAACAGGGTCTATAAGGAGAAAATGCACAATATTCAAAGCCCTAATAAAATAGTTTACATAATTCATAATGGTAAAAAGTAGTTCACTAGTGGAGGAATATTAGTTGGCAAAAATTTTCTTATCTCTTGCTTCCAACAGCTTCCAACATGTTATACTGAAGATAGCGCAAAGGGCAAACAAGGAACACATTAACACATTGTTGCCCTCTAATACTAGAGTCCATTTAAATACGTCTCTTTATATTGCCAATACTAAGTTCATACTATAGTTATTTCTAATATATACATACATTCAAACTCATTAGCTCCCTTTTTTTTTGGATTAGTTTAATTCAAATCTTCAAAATTTGAATATAAAATAAATGATAAGGTAGAAATTAAGCTCATATACTCCCTCCGGTCCTAAATATAATATCACTTTGACTTTTTTTTATGGAAGTTAAGGAAGCAAATTAGACCACTAAATTATAACATATGTTACATGTAATTAGATTATAGGTTAGTTTATAAGTAGAATAAATTGGTTTTGAGGAAAAAAGATAATTCTAAACAATTTAAAGTGATTAATTTTGCATCCTTAATTTTTTTAAAAAAAGTCAAAATGATCTTATAATTAGGACCGGAGGGAGTACTATTCATTGCTCCAAAGAAATTATAACAGGGCAGTTGGATCACATTTTGATCGGGGTTCATAAGAAAAAGCAGCTAATTATATATTTAAATATCTCGTTGATCCTCCAATCAAATTCAAAGTGCTTCATAGTTATCTTTCCATTATCTTGCCTAAATTGCATTTTTTTTATTAATTTATGAAAGAGTAGTAGGTGACGATGAGTAGTATAAATAGCAATGCACATAATTAAGATCTTCAAACCAAGCCAAGCAAAAAACAAGTACTTAGTCCTTACACTCTTACCCCAAAAATGTCTTCAGCAAGTGTCACCTCTCAAACTATGCGTCCAAGGGCCGATTTTAGTCCCAATATTTGGGGCTACCATTTCTTCAACTTCACTTCTTCTCATCTCCTGGTAAATCTTTTGCTCTCCCTACTTTATTTCATGTATTTTCAAGAACCTTTGCTAAATACGCTACATGAGACCATTTTACGCGCTTTGAATAGAATTTAATTATAGGAAAGATACACACACACATATGTATAGACAAAAACACCTCTTAACTTGTAAAAAAAGAAAACTCTGATTAATTTTTGATGGTGCAGAACGAAGAACGGGAAGTCCCACAGAGATCACAACATCTGAAGGAGAAAATTCGAAAAATGATATTAGCACCAATCAAGGATCCCACAGAAAAGCTGAACTTGATCGACAACATTAAACGCTTGGGCGTGTCATATCATTTCGAGAGTGAGATTGAACACATATTACATAATATGCACAAAAACCCACCGCCTTTCAAAGGCCAAGATCTTCACACCATTTCCCTCTGGTTTCGGTTACTTAGGCAACAAGGTTATTCTGCACCATCCGGTACGTACGTTAAGTTATACGATTTCTCATCCAACTGTATATTATTGGACCTTTTTTAAAGTGAGTCACGCATATTAAATTTTGAGTTCATTGTTTATATATGTTAAGTTTGTCTTTCTATCAAACTAATTTAATAGGACTTGCTCAATATTACCATTAACTCATCTTTGAATCTTTTAAAGAGAGACTTTCATTATATGTATGCAGATATGTTTGAACAATTTAGGGACAAAAATGGTGAGTTCAACAAGTCATTGGTGGAGGATGTGGTAGGAATGCTAAGCTTATATGAGGCTGCATATTATGGCATGCATGGAGAAGATGTTCTTGACCAAGCCATACATGTCACTTCCATTCATCTCAAGTCAAGGTTGGGTGACATGAGCCGAAACCTTGAACGAAAAGTGAGTCATGCATTGAACTACCCTATTCGCAAAGGAGTACCAAGATTAGAATCCCGATATTACATTCCCATGTACTCTGCTGAGACTTCTCCAAATGACCCACTTCTAGAATTGGCCCTCCAAGACTTTCATAATGTGCAGCTTCTGCACAAAGAGGAACTGAAACATGTCACAGAGTATGACTAGCTTTCTGAATCATGCATATATATATATATATATATATATATATATATGTATAAAGCCAGATATTCAGGAGGTCCTAAATATAAGATCACTTTAACTTTTTTTTTGGAAGTTAAGGAAGCAAATTGGACCTCTAAATTAAAACATATGTCATATGTAATTAGATTATATGTTAGTTTTATATGTAGAATAAATTAGTTTTGAGGAAAAAAGATAACTATAGAAAATTTAAAGTGATTAATTTTGCATCATTAATTTCTCCAAAAAAGTCAAAATGATCTTATAATTAGGATATGAGGGAATATCACATTTAAAAAGAACGGGAAGATTGACATATTTATATTGCAGGTGGTGGAAAAAGTTAGACTTTGTTACAAAGGTGCCATATGCTAGGGACAGAGTAGTTGAAGCATACTTTTGGCCGTTGGGTGTATATTATGAGCCTCAGTATATAATTGGAAGGACAATAGTGGGCAAATTAATTGCTGTTACTTCTGCTGTTGACGACACGTATGACGCATATGGCACCCTTGACGAACTTGAACTCTTCACTGAAGCAATCCGGAGGTTAAATTACTTTAATAATAATTTCAAATATTATTTTTGTTAAAAAAATTGGTTTCTTCAAATACTATAAGCTAACGTTGTTACTTGAAACTGTTTCTCAGATGGGATGCCGGTCCTTTAGATCCTGTTCCAGTATGTATGAAAGTAGTATTTCATGCTCTGTTAGAGCTATTCCATGAAATGGAGCTGCTGACTGCAAAGGAAGGAAAATCATGCTTTGTTCCATATGTTAAACAAACTGTAGGATATTTATTGCCAACATCATATTCTCTACATATACTCTAGACCTCTTTATACTACTTTGAGAGAGAATATTTATTATTATCATTTTTATAATTACATCATTAAATTTTTCACGTGTACTTATAGTTATTCATTGTTTTTATTATTATGTTGACTTTGTTTTGATATAGTATATATATTCTATGTTAAAATTTGGTAAAGTTGATAATTTATTAAATTTTAAGTCATATATAGCTAATGAGGTTTAATGTTTTACCTTGATTTACGTGAAATCTGCTAGAAGTAATAAGTTATAAATTAAGATTTGAAAAGTACTCCCTCCATCCCATAATATAAAGTCCAATTTTTTGAATGATCTTGTCCCAAAATATAAGGTCCTATTTGACTTTGTTTGAGTAATAAATGCATTTCCCCCCATTTTATCCATACATTAATTTTCTCACACATTCTCTTTCATCTTCTTTTCATAATTACCCCATCTCTTACTCATTTATAAATAAGGGCAATATGGTATATTTCCCACACATTTATTGTTTTTATCTAACTCTAACTAATTTTTTAGGAACCCGCAGTTCGGTTAAAAAGACCTTATATTATGGGACAGAGGGAGTATTATGTTTGAGTTTCGTTGGCAAGTTTAACTAAGTAAATGCGTGTGTTTGAACGTTGTAGTTTCAAAAACTTGGAGAAGCCTATCTGGTTGAAGCCAAGTGGTGCAACCAATGTTACATCCCAACATACGAAGAATACTCGGAAAATGGAGTAGTGACATCTTGTTACCCTTTGCTCGAGATAGCTTCTTTCCTTGGTCTTGGGAACTCTGCAACCAAACATGTGTTTGATTGGATTTCCGATGCTCCCAGAATTGTGAGAGCTTCAGCTATTATCTGTAGATTAACAGATGACTTAAGTTCTCACAAGGTAAACATAGTTCAAATTAGACGTACATAGATAACATAAGTATATATACTAATGAGTTTGTGGATTTTGTGAATTGGTAGTTTGAGCGGAAGAGAGAACATGTTGCTTCTGCAGTGGAATGTTTGATGAATCAGCATGGGATTTCAGAAGAAGAGGCCTATAAGATTGTGCAGAAGGATTTAGACAATGCGTGGAAAGATATAAACGAAGAATGCTTGAAGGCAGTAGAAGGTGTTCCAAAGGTTGTGCTGGATTGTGTGGTAAATTTCTCAAGTGTAATAGAGCTTGTGTATGGAAACTTTGCAGATAAATACACTCATGCTGAACTGCTGAAAGATCATGTCGCAGCATTGGTAGTGGATTCAGTCCATAATTTTCAAAACAAATAGATGGGTTAGAGGCATAATTTGTAAGTATCATCAATAATGAAATCATGTGTGGTGTGTATCAGTAAGTGGGGAACCATATACAATGCCCCCATTGGAGTACTTGCTTTCTTCTACATGAATCTTGGATTGCATTAATATTGTACTAATGCAACGCAACGCAATTTAGAAAGGATAATGTTAATAATGAAAGAATTAATAATGGAAGTTGATGCGGTGTGTATCAACAATTGGGAGCCATAATGATCCCTTAGCTTGGATTGCTTGCTTTCTTCTACGTACTCAATTTAGAAAAGATAATGTTATAAAACTTTGAAGTAGTTATCCGAATCGTATCGTTTAATTTTGAAGGATATGCATGTCCCCACACAGTGGGTTTAGGTTATTTAGTAAGAAACTTTACGATACGTAGTGCCCTCCGTTGGGATTCTGTCTCCCTGAATTGAATATGTGATCGTGTTGCAAGTCCCCACAAAGCTCTACTTTACAATTTGCTTTTCATCATGACCTGAATTCTCTATTGTAATCGAGGCGGCAGAAGCACCGTGTGCTTTAATTTTCCTTTAGGATAAACTATGAAGCACTGATCCAGAACTCAGAAGAGTGTTACACAAGTTCCTGAAAAACTTTAAGAAACGTGCAACTCTCTGATTTTATTTTTAAAATTGGAGAGAAAGGGAGCAACAGCCTACACTACGAACTGATCAAACACAATAACTTTTACTTTTTAAAACGATTTCTATGCGTCACTAGTCAAGTCTACAAGGTAATAATTATAATATTAAGGTAACTCCTAATGGTTTAAAGCTTATATAATAGAAAGACAAACATAACATATATATATATATATATATATAATTAATTCATATTTCAACATGATATTGGACCATTCAATCTATAGGATAAAAAAAAAAACAAAAGGATATTTATAGACTTGAGAACTCTAAGACTAAAAAAAGTACAATCCTATACAAAGAAAAAATGAAAATGAAACATATAAAAAGTGAATAGGGAGAATATTAAGATAAGCATATAAGTCCCAAATTGAAATACTGAAAGATGAATTGAGGGTATATTATTGTTGAGTTGAGTTTCATCACATTAGCTTAAACTTATGTGACAAAAAGGCAAATCTAACATATATATACAATTAATTCATACCATATCATGTAATGTTGAAGAATATTTCGCATTGGATGCTATATAACTATTATATTGTTCTTTGTTAAAATTTATATACTCATTATAAGTGATTTTAAAAACATGTTTTAGTGAAAGCAATAAAAAAAAATCAAATTTCACCAACCCAGTTTTAAAATAAAATAATTTTTTAATTTTACTCTTATTTAACAAGGCTATATCTTTTTTTTTTTCCCAACTAACAAGGCTATATCAAGCTGCCTACAAGGTTAAGAAAAGGTGGCACTGCAGTTAAAAAAAAGGCGGCATTGTGCATGCACTAATAAAAAGTTGGCTAATTAAAAAGAATAATTAAAGCGGGTTAAGATTAACACTTATTTTAATTTATGAATAAAAATATAATAAACCTTACAATAAAGTGAACAGGCGGGAAACCGTTAACTTTATTTATTTATTTTTTAATTTTTTTTATGGTTAATACAACTTTTGGTAATAACTCTCTTTCAATCTTGGTTTGGTCCCTAAATTTTAATATCGGTGGTTTTGATACTTGAATTTTGGGTCAATTTTTGTCTTAATCTCTGAACTTTAAAATCTATGGTTTTGGTCCTTAAACTTTCAGTCAATTTTAGTCTTGGTCCTTGAACTTTTGATTAATTTTGGTCTTAGTCTTTAGCATCCGAAAAATTTAATTAAGGATTAGTGTTAATTTAAAAATTGATTTTGAGATTAATTAAGGAGTTTTGAGAGTTTTATAAATTTAGGAAAATGGAGGTATTTTAGGGATCTTTTAAAGTTCTAATTTCTTCTTTGATTTGAGAAAATTAGAGTTAGAAGAATTATTTTTAAACCCAAAATAGATTAAGTGAGAAGAAATTTTTAGTTTATTATGAAAAAAAATTTTAGGAGTCAAAAGGATAATCTTTTTCCAAAACAAAATATCTTATATTGATGGTTTAAGGGTCTACTAAATCTTTTTCTTATCTTAATCATTTTAAATACTATTTTTATTAATATTTCCCCATTATTTCTTCTTCTCCCTGACACGATTCATCAGTCATCACCATCAACATCGCTCGCATCCCTCTTCCTCCTCTTTATCGTCGACAGCCGGCAAGAGGAGGCAGCAGAGACGGCGCTGCTGGCGTCGACCACCGAAGAGGGGGGCCGCCTAGCCCCATTCCCTCATCTCTTTCCTTCCTCCAATCCAAACCCCTTCTTCTCATTTTCCATGCACAGCTGTCAGAGAGAGAGAGAGAGAGAGAGAGAGAGAGAGAGAGAGAGAGAGTGGATTTGGAAACTGTGGGGAGCTGCTCGGAGGTAAGGATTCTGGCGTCTCCTCCGGCAATCTTGAGGGCTTTGAAGAGCTCTTTGATTGTGAGTAATTCCCCTTCATTTCCTTCCCTCTTTGATCTTCATTTTGCGAGGTGTTCTTGGTTGGAATTTAGGGCTTTTTGTGTAACCCGAACCCTATGCCTCTTGGAATGAATTTTGTTGATTTAAAACCATATTAGGGTGATATCTACCTAGTCTATGGGTTTGGGTAGCTTTATTTTGGGTTAGAATGAAAATTTGTTCAATTAAAGCATTAATAAATAACGGTTTGATGTGGAATCCGAAAATCCTTAGAGTTTCCTAGTTTTTAGTGTTTCCATATAGTTTTTAGAGGCTAATGGAGGATGCTAAATAGTTTGATTGTTGGAGGAAGACTTGAAACAAAATTGTGGAACCTTAAAGTTGAAAAAGTTTAGATTTGAGTGGGGTATTTGGGACTTATATTGATAATGAGCAAATTGGTGGTTCTAACTAATTAAATGATGTTAATAGATGATTATAGAGTGATGAAATTGGGAATGATTGGAGTAATTTGAATTTTGATGATTTTAGGTGATTTATAGACTACTTTGGATATAAGCTAGAACCCTTTGATGCGGTTAAGAATAATAATGATTTGGGATGCATTTTTGTATCTGTGATTATGTAGGGAATTGAATCAAATTTGTGGTTGAGCTAAATTTCAAGGTTTTGATATATATAGAGGATTTTTGGCCTAGGATAGATTTTAGGGATTAAGTTGTAGGATGATGAATTGGTGGTGTTTTGATGGGTTCAATGGGCTTGTTGATGTCTATCTATGATTTAAAATGATTCGGATTGTTGAGATATGCGTTGAATTTTGTTTTGGGTGTTCAAAGTATAGAAATTCTAGGGATAAGCTAGGTGGATTGAGTTGGATGATGATTCAGGGAGGATGTGATAATGAGATTGTGTTAATTGATGTTAGTAATTAATTATTAAAGAATTTGGGTTGTTGAGATTGGTTAAATTGCAATGGAGGGTCATGTTTAGCCTAGGTATGATTATGTTTGTAATGCAAATAATGATGAGGAGATGATGGTTTTAAGAGCTAATGGGATAGTATGGATTAGAGATTCATAGTTAATGATTGGGAATATTCTCTCTAGATACGAATTGTGAATTGAGGTTAATTTGGGTTAAGTGGCTATGATTAAAGAGAGAATGGTTCTTGATTTAAGAGAAGATTAAAAATTTTGTTATAAGCTTGGTATGTGTTTAATTTGACTTAATCGAGTCAAATAAATGTAAGTAGATTTCTTTGTGTAAGTTTGGACTTCTTTTTGGTTAATCCGAAGTGTAGGGTCAATGCCACTTGAAACGTGTCTTGACCGTGTGTATGTATGTTTGTGGTGATTGTAGATACCAGTGGATCGAACTGAGCTCGAGGACTCTGTGTTTTTGATATTTCCTGTTGTTTTTGGCTATTCCAGGTAACCACTCTCACTTTACTATATTATTGTGGGTGATATTAGTTGGGATTTTCTAAATCCCTTTTTATCTATATATGTATTCCCTGAGTTGCACTATGAATTACTAAAGCTACTTTCCTATCAAATAGCCTACTGGGTGCCTTTGGAAACCACCATTACTTTCATATAAAGAAGTTTGATATTATATGTAATATCCTGGTTGGTTTTATTGGTGGACTGTGATCAATGGAATAGTAACCATTGTGGATTTGATAGTGTAATCTCTGATATAAATGCTTGTTGTAATTATAGACAGGAACCGCTCCCCATTCTGATTGTAAACAGAGGGGAAATGTCATCCTGATTTTGGATAGGGGCACAGTGTCACATTACAATTACCTTTATTAGATGCATTTGAAAACTGTCATTGCTGCAGTGACAAGATTGTGGTGCAAATGGATATGCTTGAGATTATATGTTGTATATATATATATAGATATACTCTGTGATGAATAAATATTTTAAATGTGGTATCTTTTAGGTGCTTTGCTAACCTACTCCCACTTTTATAATGAGTTAACTTGTGGTTACTAAGACAATTTGTCTAACCCTATTATTGTTGACATTTTTGCAGGTAATGTCTCGTAGAGAGTGTAAGGGAAGGGGCCGCTGGACCGCACTAACCTTGTGAGTCTGTAGAGGTAATAGTAAATGAGATTTGTATATTGCTAAACTTAGGCTGCATTGTACTCGCTTCCGCATTTATGTACTTTGAATGCTTTTGAATCAGGATAACTGTATTAGTAGATTTGTTGTATTCAGAATATTGGTTGCTTGTTGAATTGCGTGATTCTATGGCTGAAGGCGTTATTGCTTTGGTTGTAGCGTGAATGCTTGACAGGTTACTCACATGTATGTGATTGATGAATGAGATTGATTATATGTGGTTAATTGATATATTATTCTATGATGTGGGCTAATATTGTATAATTCCAGGATTTTAGGTCCGAGGCCCAATTAGTGTGATTATTGGTCAATTGCACAAGTAACGTTGAATGCTTGATTGATATGTTGTGGAGATCTATAGATTGATTTTTATTAACCATGTTAGGAGGCTCTTTATCTAATATGGTTAACTAAATTGTTAATTGTTTATCAGGTCATTCTTTATTAAGTATATTAGAGGAATTCTTTCCTAACATAGTTAATGTTAATTATCCATGATAGTACGAATGTTGTATTGGGTGGTTGCCTTTTCTATCATGGATTATCTTATGCTTTATTAGATAAATCTTTTTCTAATTATGATAGGATTATTGTTGTAATCGTATGTAAAACCATTTTTTCTATCATAGTTAGTAATGTAATTATGATTAGGTTGTTTGTTAGTGGTTTAATTTGTATTAGTAAGTAAAATTTTACATGATCCCTGAACTTTAAAATAAAAATTGAAAAATTAGGGACAAATGGTTATAAATGGCACAAAGTTGAGGGAATAAAACCTCCAATCTAATGTTTAGAGATCAAGACCAAAATTGACTGAAAATTCAAGGATTAAAACTACAAATTTTAAAGTTCAGAAAGCAAAACTAAAATTGAGTAAAAGTTCAAGGACCAAAAATTATATTTACTCTTTATCAAGGGAAACAGTTAACTTAATAGTTATATACCTTGACTTTAAATTTTAAAATGGCAAGGAGTGTGATGTGTCAGTTTTATATTACATAGAAGAATACCCGTATGTTTATGCTTATATTTGCGCAAAAATATAAATATTATGTTCCATATTGAGTTGATTTTACATATACCATAAAGTTAGACGTGTCTTGTTTTTCTTTTGGGTTTCATTGGATCAGAACTTTTAACTCTTGCCTTTTTTTTTTTTTTTTTGTTATCAGGTGAGTGGAATATCACAATACGGCAGCTAGAAATTACACTCAATATTTGCTATTAGGTTGACTTATGGCTTAACGAGGGTATAGTTTAATTCATTTTAAATTATTGAAGTAATTGTTTAGTGATTTTTTTGGCATTCCTGAATACTATGATAGATTAAATAGGAACATTAGAGTTTGATTGCTTGAAAATTGAAGAGTGTATGTAGTGAAGAGATCCTTGGATGAAACACAGATTTCACGAATCCGTTATTGCGGGTAATAAAATGATCAATTAATTATTAGGAATAGAATTTGTTGGCGAAAAATGATTGCTCAAATTCAATCACCAAAAAAAAAAAAAAAAATTCAATCACTTCTTCTTGGGCCTTCCTAACATAAAGAAAGACTTAGCCCATCTTATCTTTAATCTGTGTCTAACGGTTGAATCTGCCTTCTCACATGTCCAATCAAAATCGCTCATTTGTCCTGACCCCATCACCCTTGGGCCTCATGAATCAGCCTCACATATAAAAGATTTCATCATCATCATCTAACTAAATATTTTTAGCGGCAATTGAAATTGAGGTTCTGACTAAAAAACTTTAATTACCGCGAAGTTGAATAACAATTGAGGAATATGTAATGATAAGTTTTAGAATAAAAAACAAATACAAATTCATACTCCTCACTTGTCGTTAGAACTTTTCACTTTTCAGTAGGGCTGTTCGAAAAGTTCTTATCCCTGTCCTGTCCCAAACCTGTTGGGACCGGAATTTCTCAGGACCAATGTGATCAGGTACCGGGATCAACGGTATCGGGACCAAATTGAAACCGGGATGGTACCGGGATATGGTCACATCTTCGGGATTCTCGGTCTCAGTCCCGGTACTATAAGTATAGTTACTTATTTAATTTTTTCCTCATTCAACTTTGCATTTATTCCTTTATTTTTTTTCAATTGATTAATCAGTCCCCTACCCAAATATTATTTTTTTCTCTTTCTTCACAAAATCATTTAATTATATTGATGATTGATTGATTCAATGTTTAAGGTTTAAGGTTGAACTTTTTAAGAGGCACACTTCTTTTTTCTCTTCCACCATTCCACAATCCTTAATAAATAGGAAGGATTGAAGAAATAGGGAATGACTGAATTGTTAGCTATTGCTTTAATTTTTTTTTCGAACAATAATGTTGCTTTGAATTTGAATGTTTAAATTTTCATTATGGATTTATGGTTGTGATCTTGTTTCGTTATAATAATTTGGAGACTTTATAAGTAGTTAAAAGGGATTTGTTGGACTGAATGATTGTTGAATGAGTAATTTTTTTTACACATAAGTATATATGTGATATTAAAAAATTAATTATATTATATTATTAGTAACTAAAGTATAAATATACAAAGGTGCTTTGTTTTTTTTATTTATTGATAAAGCATATTATGTCAACGAGAATTTGGACATCTCAGTTTTGGTCCATGTCCCGGCCCCGTCCCAATGGGTCCAGGATCCCTTCAGTACTGGTACCGGGACTGGGACATAAATGGTGTCCCGGCTTTCTTCTGGTACCGGGACTCGGACAAGAGGTGTCCAGGTTTCGTCTCGGCACTTGAATAGCCCTACTTTTTAGTGATTAAGTCATTGTTTTGAGATTTCATAATAAATCTCCCTTTTTGATTGAGAATATATGTTTCAATTTTTAAGTGTTTGTTAGATTCCAGAATTGACTTTTCCAGTCTAAAAAAGTCAGTGGGATCCAACAATTATGTTTAAAGTGTTTAGAGCAAATGGGGATTTTTTTTAAAGAAACCAGTACATATGGAAGCCGAAAAGAGTTAGATTTTGGGCCTTCTGTATCTTGACTCGTATTTAAATTTAAAAACTTTTGAAATTGATCACAATACAAGTATTCACCTAGAGGTGGGAAATCGGGCGGGCCGGATTTAAACGGGCCCAGCCCATTTAAGCCCGCGAATAAAAATACCCCCTATTTGTGAAGCCTGGCCTGCGGGCTTCGAATTTAAATGTTTTTTTCCTCTAATTTTGAGTGTGTATTGCTAATGAAAATAATGAACCTATAATAAAAAATATAAATATATATGATCCAAATTGTAGTTAAATACAAACTTACCAAGCATTAGTGTATTGCCATATACCAACTCAATAACTCATAAATTATGTACCAAATCTAGAACTAGAAGTTACACCACAATTACATAAAATGTTCTTAATAATAAGGAATTAAAGTATAAAAGTGGGACGTACGGAACTTGAATCTAACATAATAAGCATTTAAATTATTATCGTCCATATGAATATATACAAAAATAGCACACCCATTTAACTCTTTGAGCAAATAAAAATAAAAAAAATGTAAAAAAAAGGGAGGGGCAATAAACGGGCCGGTCCGTCAAAGCCCGCGGCCCGATGGCCCGGCCCGTTTAAGCCAGCTCCCTTTTTTTTGCTCCAAAATCAAAGCCCGGCCCTCCTCGAACTCGGCCCGAATTCCCGGCTCTACCTTTACCTTAATTAACCTGTATTTGCAAAGTCTAAGTTGGAATGAAAGTTATTCGGCCAAAAAAAAAATCAGCCAAAAAAAAAGTTGGAATGAAAGTCATTTTTCAAATGTTAATTAATCCAATAAGCTAAATCCTAACTATCTCACAGTTGAATCTGCCTTCACACATGTCCTATCAACCTCACTTAAGACTTTTCTTTTTCTTTACAAAGCAAACCGGTGCCAATTATTTCCACTTAATATCTCTAACGTTTGATTTGCTTTCAATAGTTAAGAAATAATACAATTGTAAAAATATTTTAATAGATAACATTATATTAGATATTGACTATTGGAAGCAAATCTAATGATAAAAGTATTACTTGGAGAGGAAGTGGAGAGATTATATACTAGAGAGGCCCCTAACCAAACACCGATCACAACTACACAGCTAGCCCACTATGGAGATTATGATGCATATGCTCTGGAGATCTAACATTTTCTTTCGAGAATATCAACTTATTCCGCGCTCACGTCAACCCTAGTACTCTACATCCGACCGAAAATATCTTATACTGTAAACTCCTGATTTGATACTATAAGGGATATAAAAGCGTGACTACCTAGTACATTCAATTCTAGACATAATAAATACAGGGAGGGAATCAGGGACCATGGCTTGTGGTGCCTGTATTCATTGAAAATGGGAGAGTATAATTTTTACGAAAACCACCAATGGGTTGTGGTCCCAAGAATGCATGATTCTGAATTTCTGATCATACTACATATTCATTGATCTTTTCTGATAGTATTTCTGGTCTTATTTATAGTAGTAGAACCGGGAATTCGGGTCGGCCCATCACGGGCTAAGCTTGCGAACGAAAAACACCACACTTTGTAAAACCTGGCCCTTGAGATGTCGGGCCTTGGGCCGGCCTGCTGGCATCCTTTTTTTCAAATGCTTTTCCCCCCTTTTGAACCTGTATTGCTAACTAAAACTATAGATTTATGATAAAAAATATAAATATGATCCAACTTATGTTTAAATATCAAGCATTAGTGCATTACCAACTCAACAACTCATAAATTAAATACTAAGTGTAGAACTAGAAGTCACACCACAATTAAATAGAATGTTCCATAAGGTCCACACATCCACATAAAGTCCACACATCACAATTAAATAAATTATTACATAAAGTTCAGATACCATAATTAAATAAACTACCACATGAAGTCATAAATAAGAAAAGTGAAAGCCATAAACTACATCAAACATTAAGAATTAGAGTCCTTATCATTTTCTTCGCCATTATCACTAATCATCCACACTAAATCAACAAGGATATTTGATTCTATTTCACTATAAGTAGGCTCTCCTTTTTATATAGCAAAAATATCAATTTTTTTTTCTATTATTTCTTTTTTCAATATTATTAATTAACAATATAGGTACATAAGAAAATGGGGAAATAGACTAGCCTAAACGGCCCAGCCCGTTTAAGCCCGTGGCCTAAGGGCTAGCCCGTTTAGGCCTGTCTCCCTTTTTAGGCTCCAAAATCAAAGCCCAGCCCTTCTCGAGCCAGGGCCTAAACTAAGGAATGGTAGTTGGGTTATCAAATTTAGACTACTTTGACTACTTTTTCTAACTTCACCCCTTATTAAATGACATGATTTCACATTTTTAACTTTGAATCTCCATTAATGACAAGGGTAAAGTGGGAAAAAACAATTAATATAGCGGTTGGTGCCTTATATTTGGGACCAAAAATTTTGTTAGTTGGTACCTTATAATAAGAACCAGAGGGAGTATAAGGCACCAACTAGTCTTTTTTATCTTTTTTATAATGCACTTGTTAGTTTCCAAGGTGCATTGATTATTTTTTCCATGCATATCTGTATTTAGTAGGTAGTGGGAGAGAGCAGTAATTAATATAGTATTAGAGTTTAATGTTATTAGTGGGGGTAATATGGGAAATTACTTGCATTTTAGGATAAATTTAATACTTTTAACCAATTTTATTGGGATGTGATAATTGTTAGTTAGTGTAAGAACTGGAGGAAGTAGTCCACTTCTAACATCACAAGCTAAGGAAAACATTAAACATCATTAATCATACCATAGAATTTGACAATTTTTCAACTTCACCCATAATTAATATCCATTACACCATATAAAAATAAAATCAACATATAATAAATGAATGGTAGAACTGTACATTTACATAAAAAGTTCAATGAAGTGCCCTATAATTATGACCAAATAAAGTATTTAGGACCAGAAGAGTATCAATGAAGTATCAATATAAGATCAAGTTAACTTATTTGAAGAGATTAAATGAGTTAAATACATTTTTTAATCACAACATATGATATATATATCATTAGATTATACTTCCTCTGTTCCTAAATATAAGAACCACTTGACTTTTTTTGGAGCAATGAATGAAGGAAGATAAATGAACCGCTTAATCATAACATATTTTATGTATTATTAGACTATTTGTTAGCTTATAAGTTAAATAAATTAGTTTAGAAAAAAAATTTAGGAGAATTGATTTATAAGTAATTTATTTAACTTTCTTAGGATTATCCAAAAAAGTCAACTAGTTCCTATATTTAGGAACAGAAGGAGTATATCTGTTATAATTCAGATAAATAGTTTTAGAAAAAATTATAAATATAAATATTTTAAAATATTTTATTTTTCTTTACTCAAGCTCTCCAAGTGCCAAGTAAATTTATATCGACTACTGAAGGGAGTGTTAATATTTCCTCACTAAGATATATCCTTTTGGTTGGAAAAGTCCTATAAATTTCGGAAGTTCAGAACCATCGTCAAGGCTTTCTCACTCCAAGCGCTTTAGTTGAAAACTAGGAAATTCAGTATCCATCATCATGTCTTTGGCACTTGTTTCTTCATCTCGTTGCCCTCGGCGCTCTGCAAATTATCATCCCAACATTTGGGGAGATTATTTTATTCAATCTGCCTCCCAATCTTTGGTATTCTTACTTTGTCCTTTTAGCTTTATCCCCACATAAAGTTATCGTTATCAAAGCATTCAATCTGCTACTTTTTGTTTGCAAGATCATAATATATAAGAGTCATTAGCATTTGAGTATCCTATTAGAGATCTACACACACACACCCCATATATGAAAGCCAATATGCGCATATAAGTCCTTGTAATCTGATGTTATCAAAGAGTAATAATAACACAGCGTCAAATATGCAGGAAGTGACTGACAAAATGGAGGTGCAGATTAAAATTCTCAAGGAAGAAGTGAGGAAGATGCTCCTCTTTCCAACCAAAAATATCGTAGCAAAGTTATACCTGATTGATTCAATCCAACGTTTAGGCGTGAGCTACCATTTGGAACCTGAGATTGAAGATATATTGAAAGAGATTCATGATAGTTATGTTGAAATGGTAAAGAAGATCTACATACTCTTGCTCTTCTCTTTAGGTTATTAAGGCAACACGGGCATCGTATCTCACCTAGTATGCCTGTCCATCTATTTGGTCTCTCAGCCACCGCACATACGTACTTATGATTAAACTAACACGTCACTTGTGCCGTCTTTTATAGACCAGATGTGTTTGAAAAGTTCCAGGATGAGCAAGGTAATCTTCGGGAAGGACTTGTGAGAATAAGATAGCCATACATACAACATATATCAATCATATATGCTATCTTTAATCAAAATAAGTAATACTGCGGAAGTCGAAATACCTCTCGCCATTGCTATTGTTTGATGAGTGAAAGATCTACGTGGAACTGCAAAATAGAACACTGTCAGAAATTACCCAAAACTCTTCTAACTGGAGTACGGCACAGTGATGGTATCTGTTGTAGAAGCCTTAACCAGTTAGGGAACCCGGAAGTTAGAGAGAAGAACGCTCTCTGTAAATTTGGTTATCTGCCGTATCTAATGATTTTGGTGTTGGTATGTTTTCCTTATCAGAAAACCCTCTTTATATAAATAACCTATCATGAAAAACCCTAACTTTGACAACTGGGCCTATATATTGACTACGGGCCACCTAAACATTATTATTAATCCTAAATATAACTAATATGATAATATAATAATAATAATAATAATCTAACATTCTCCCACTTGGCCTGTACTCTGTATGTCAACTGCTCCCTTTAGTCAAATCAACTAAGGTCATACTATAAGAATCATGGCGATAAGTCCTTTATCATAAAGTATTACCTTCCATGTATTACAAACAGTATTCCTTACCTAATGGGTATCGCTCCATGAATAAATCTTCAAAAAATATATGTTTATTCGGTTCCAAAATAAAACCTTAAATGTTCATTAATCTCATCAACATCAAAAGTGTACACAACAACCATAGAGATAATAAACAAAATCCCAAAATACTCATTGTACACCTCAATTACACAAAAAGACTTACAATCCCCATATGAGGTACATGTATAGCGAACTCATTCAGTTTCATCCCTTTAGTCAAAGGATCAGCTATCATTTTCTTTGTTCGGATGAGATCAATAGTGACCTGACCATCAGCAATTCTTTCTTTCAAGATAAGGAATTTCAGCTCAATAAACTTTTTGCTTCCACTCCTTCTTTTATTTGCTATGGCCACTGCTGCCTTATTATTGCAATACATCTTGATTGGCCTGGAGATTGATTCTACAATCTTCAGTCCAGCAATGAAGTGCCTTATCCAGATAGCCTGTGAACTTGCCTCAAAACACGCGATATACTCAGCATTACAAGTAGAATGAGCTGTGAGTGTCTGTTTGGCACTCTTCCAGGAAATACCTCCCTCCGCTAATAAGAAGATGTAACCTGTCGTAGACTTGTTGGTGTCCACACATCCTCCCAGATCAGAATCTGAGTAACCCGTCACTTCAAGATTCTCTGTCCTTTTGTAAGTCAACATAAGGTGCTTGGTGCCTTGGAGATACCTAAACACCTTCTTTACAACTTCCCAATGCATTTTACCAGGATTGCATTGGTATCTCCCCAGCATGCCTACTGCAAAAGCTATGTCAGGTCTTGTGCAGACCTGTGCATACATCAAGCTTCCTACAGCAGAGGCATAGGGAACATTTTCCATCTCCTTTTTCTTTAGTTCTGTGTCAGGATACTGACTTAGACTGAAGAAATCTCCCTTTTGAATGGTAGCAACGTTAGGGAAACAGTTCTCATCCTGAAACGCTCAAGAACTTTGTTGATATAGGTTTCTTGAGAAAGGCCTAGAAGACCCTTTGCTCTATCCCTATGGATCTTAATGCCAATGACATAAGATGCCTCACCCATATCCTTCATATCAAAGTTCTTAAACAAAAACTGTTTCACCTCACGTAACAGTCCTAAATCATTGGTTGCAAGCAATATGTCATCGACATACAAAATCAAAAATATGGATTTGCTCCCACTATTCTTGTGGTATATACACTGATCCACGATATTCTCAACGAAACCAAATAAAGAGATTACCTTATGGAACCTTAAATACCACTACCTGGAAGCTTGCTTTAAGCCATTATTGATTTTCCTAATTTGCATACCAAATGTTCCTTATCCTTTGCAACAAAACCCTCAGGCTGCTTCATGTAGACTTCTTCCTCAAGAACACCATTGAGAAAAATAGTCTTAACATCCATTTGGTGTAACTCCAAGTCAAAATGTGCAACCAATGCCATGATAATACAGAAAGAATCCTTAGTCGAAATCAGAGAAAATGTCTCCTTGTAATTGACTTCTTCCACCTGAGTGAAGCCCTTAGCAACCAACTTTGCCTTGTAGCGCTCAATGTTACCTTGTGAGTCCCTTTTGGTTTTGTAAACCCATTTATAGCCAATGGCCTTGGACCCACTAGGCAACTCTATAAGTTCCCATACATGATTGTTTGCCATGGAGTTCATTTCTTCATTCATAGCATTATACCACAATTTGGAGTTCTCACTTTTTATAACCTGAGAAAATGTTAATGGATCATTATCAATGCCAATATCACAGTCATTTTCAATATTATACACTACGTAGTCATATGGAATTGATGGTTTTCTTGCTCTTGTTGATCTCCTTAACTCAACCTCTTGGGTTGGGTCAGATTGCTCGTTTGGAACATTCTCTGTCACAACTGGTGGTAAGTCTGTATTTGTGATAGGTGGACCTTCAGGTATATGTTCCACACGTCTCGTATGATCAACTATGGGTATTGGGACAGTCTTAATTGGCGTGACATATCTAGCGGTAGAAATGTCGCCAACAGCCGATGTCCCTTCCTCAATTGTGCCAGGGGATCCCTCAATGTGATCGTCTACAATCTGATCACTCCCACTAATCACATCATTCTCAAGAAACTTGGCATTCCTAGATTCTACAAAACGCATTGAAGGTGAAGGACAATAAAACTTGTAACCCTTTGACCTGTTCGCATAGCCTACAAAGTAAGCTCTAATGGTCTTAGGATCCAATTTCTTTTCTTGTGGGTTATACACTCTTACTTCCGCAGGACAGCCCCACTCCTTAAAGTGATTTAAACTGGGTTTCCAACCGTTCCAGATTTCAAAGGGTGTCTTAGACACTGCCTTTGTTGGAACCCTGTTCAAAATGTGTACGGCTGTCTTGAGTGATTCCTTCCACAAGGAAATTGGCAATTTGGAGCTACTCATCATGCTCCTAACCATGTTAAGTAATGTCCTATTTCTTCTTTCAGCTACACCGTTCATTTGAGGTAAGCCAGGCATGGTATATTGTGCAACTATACCTTGCTCTCGAAGAAAATCCGCAAAAGGACCTAGCACTTGTCCTTCACTAGTGTATCTACCAAAATACTCACCACCTCTATCAGATCTCACGATCTTGATCGGTTTCCCAATATGTTTTTCTACTTCAGCCTTATATGCCTTAAAAGCATCTAGTGCCTCACTTTTATTATAAAGCAGATAGATATACATGTATCGCGAAAAATCGTCAATAAAGATAATAAAGTACTTTTGACCGTGTGCGGTTAGATCTGGGAAACATATGTCAGTGTGTATAATTTCGAGCAATTCAGAACTTCTTTTAGCTCCCTTATGTGACTTATTGGTTTGCTTTCCCCTTATGCAGTCCACACAGGTACCAAGATCCGAATGGTCTAAAGATGGAAGGATTCCTTCTTTAGCTAACCTCTTGATCCTGTCAGTAGAGATATCGATATGTCCTAATCTCTTATGCCACAAGCTAATAGAGTTCTCATTCATCATAGTATAAAAGGTAACATGACAAATTTTTTGTCCATAATATAAGAGGTAGCAATTAAAAGTCAGAGTGATAAATACATGTTTCCATTTCTGTCATTGTATAAAATGCAAAGAGTGGAGAGAAAATGTGAATATTAAATTATATAAGGACAAAAATAGAAAACTTTATTAAATCTAACCATAATAAATGATGCCAACATGTTTTATTAGTATGTGTAAAAATGTTGACTATATCTCTTATAACAGGGAGAAGAGGGAGTATATTGCAAGATAATATCACTGCTTTCACTTACTCGACAATCATACTCACAGATAAAAAGCTTAATAAAAGCGTACATTGTTGAAGCAAAATGGTATCATAGTAATTATACACCAACAATGGAGGAGTACATGGGAAATGCACTTGTCTCTTGCGGATACCGTATGCTTGCAGCCATATCATTCATTGGCATGGGGCCTATTGCTGCAGAGGAAGCCTTCCAATGGCTATCCAATGACCCCAAAATTATTAGAGCCTCTCAAATTAATTGCAGGCTCATGGATGACATTGTTTCCGAGGCACTACTCATCACAAGTAAAAAATCTCTACCTTGTTAAATGTTCGATATATATAGGCAATATTATAATTTGTACTGTGTTTATGCCGTATATGTATTTGTTAGGATGAGCAAAAGAGAGGGGATGTTGCTTCGGCCATAGAGTAGTGTTACATAAAGCAACATGGCGTGAAGAGAGAAACTGCCATTCAAGAGTTAAAGAGGGAGGTGATAAGTGCCTGGAAGGATATAAATGATGAAATGCTTGAACCCATGCAAATCCCAAGGCCTTTGTTGATGCGAATTCTAAACATGGCTCGCGTAATGGACGTGCTTTACACCGACTCTGATGGCTACGCTGATTCTACAAAATCAACAAAATCTTACATTACTGCTTTATTCTTGCACGCTCTTCCTCTTTGAAATTATGAGGATCGCATGAAGTTAGGTATGAAAGTATGTGTACTTTTAAATAATGCTTTCTATTGAGGCCTGGTTTACAACTATTAATGAAAGTTGACGTGGTGTGCATCAATAAGTTGGAACCATAATGCTGTGTTGGATTGCTTGCTCACTTCTACAGTCTTGGATTGTATAATAGTTAAGCCTTTGCTTAACCGCAGGTCTGGTAAATTATGTAATGTTTTATTCTTGTTGGTTATAGAAACTACGTGCCGACTAGATGATACTCCATGTGATGAAGAAGGTTCACCAATGGAGTCGTATTCATAATTACGTACGTGTCTCTCTAGATTTGATATCTTGTATATTGATTACTATTTTCTTACACCTTGTAATAAGAATATTTACATTATTTTGAATTTTTTATTTCCGTTTAATAAAAAGATAACAAGCTCTGCATTATATATTGAAATTAAATTTGAATGGAGAAAACAAATAGAGAAATTACTTTTTAAGTCCCACCAATGAAACTATAAATAAAAAAAATCTCATGAATTTATGCGATGCACAAAACCCTAAATTCTAATATTTAAATATGTTTATTATAGTGTAGAGTGATGCACTCATTTTATGTTATTATATAAAGATAAGGGTCTAAAATGCCCTAGAAGTTTCCATCAAGGGGCATAAAGTGTTTGGAAGTATATTTTTTAGAGCCAAATTTATCCAAGAAGTCGTAAAAATGGAGAAATTTAGCCCATCCGTTAATATCTCTTAACGGTCAATGACATTGACCGAAAGTTGCAAATGTGGCATGTCTACGTGGCATCCACGTTATCCTCATTTTTTTTACGTCAAAATTTTTTTAAAAAATATTTGGCAACTAAATTTGTCTTCTTCTTTTTTTAAATATGTTTAAAAAATGATTTTTTATTTTTTAATTAATATATGACATGAAAAAAATGAGGATGACATGGATGCCACGTTGGCATGCCACAGAGTGATGTGGACGCTACATATGCATGCTACGTCTGCATATAACGGTCAAAGGTATTGACCGATATAGTGTAACATTAAATAGCTAATTATACTTTTAAATATATTTTAAATTACCATTGACCAATTACAAAACCATTTACTGACTAACTATGGGCCTGTTTGGATTAGCTTTTAGAGAATAACTTCTGAGAAAAAAAGGTGAAAAAGTCATTTTAGAGAATAAATTCTGAAGAATAGCTTCTGAGATTGTAAAAAAAATAGCTTCTAGCAAAACCTAATTTTCTACCCCAAACCTAGGTTTGCATACTAAAAGCTATTATGGAAAAGCTGTGAGTGTTTGTCTGACTTAACCAAAACCTAGGTTTTGACAGTTAAAAGTTATTCTGAAAAAGTTGAGGGTGTTTGGCTAGCTTATTTCAAAACCATGGTTTGGGGCTCTAAAAGTGCTTTTTTAGAGTTACCCAAATAGGCAGCAATATGTTAGGAAAAGAATTCAACTTAGAAAATATCTAACATAGTTAGAAAAGGATTTTTCATAATTTTAATAAAAATACAAATTGATAGTTTAATCATGATAGAAAAAGATTTCAACTACGAAAGAAGTCTATCATGGTTAGAAAAGATTCAAT
Source organism: Mimosa bimucronata (assembly GCA_037074515.1). Taxonomy (NCBI): domain Eukaryota; kingdom Viridiplantae; phylum Streptophyta; class Magnoliopsida; order Fabales; family Fabaceae; genus Mimosa; species Mimosa bimucronata. Next base: position 5,346,948 of record CM073436.1, read on the forward strand.
ATGATTAAAAGAGATATCCATGTTAGAAAAAGAATTGACCTTAGAGGAAGTATATGGCTAACATGGATAATTAAAAGTTTACCTATGACATGATAATAAATCGATCCATAATATTCACCTATACCATGATAGAAAGGAACAACCCTATCTTGGTAATTAAAGAGCCTACATATACCTTATACACTATCTCCAGAGATAATCACACAAACGAATCCTCGAAATACTTAATACTAACTATTAAAGAAAATATCCATAAATAATTAACACTTTAAGTCTCAAAACCATATAACGTCCTTTCTAGTATTAAAAGTCCAATGGCGTATGATAAATAGTAGAACGACAAAAGTCCAACGGGGCTAGGACCGGTCCCAAAAAGGATTAAACATCAGATTAATAAACCAAAACGCTAAAACAAATACTTAGTTCAAAATGACAGACAGAACTTGAAACAAAGAGGAAGCACATACAATTGCATGGATTCCTAATTGTGGCAATATCTTCCGTCCAACTAGCCAACAACTCACTAGCTTAGTGAGAAGTTCTCGGATCCTTCCCTTGGTTCCCTAACTTGTTGCTAGGACCTGCAAAAAGTGAGATAAACGAGGGGTAGACCCACGTAATCACTAACTACTCGCCTACGTGCGGTGTGTGCTAACAAGGTGTTCAGCGGAGCATTATAAAGTATACATTAATTTAAACCACATGATAAGTACCAAATAAAAGCATAGTGATATCAATAAATAACATCTCATACTTTCTAATACACATAACTGATATATCCCTATTTTATTATAGTATTTTATATCTTATTTAGGGATTTTGGCATTAATATTGAGCTAAATTGCATATATTATGATTAAGTTGAATTAAAGATGATTGTGTGTAAAAAGGAGCCAAATAAGGAAATAATTATCACATTTGATTGATTATTTTGAGTGATTAATTCTTGGAATGCAAGGTATTACATTGTGGTTAATTTTTCCTTGTAGAAAATGAAGAAAATGGGCTGAAATTGCTGTTTATGATATTTAGTAAAAATTACAGAAAATGACCCAGAATTCTGAAAAGCTGCAGAACAGTTAGGAGAAAATTGCAGAAACTGGCTCAGAACTTCCAGAAATTGCACAGAAGGCCCAAATTCCGAAAATCAGCGCCCTGGAGGGTTTTTAATTAGGTTTTTTGGCAGAAAGAGAGGAGAACCAGCGCCACACAGTAGCTCTAACATCACCCAACATTAATCTTTCATCAAGAATCACCTTTTTTCATCATCTACCACCAATCTTCACCAATTTCACCTTTTTTCTACCATCATCCACAATCTTCTTCCTCTTTCTTCACTCTTTCTTTATCTCATCTTCCATAACAAACCTTCCAACCATCCATCCATGGCCTCTTGGTGTAGCAAACAATTTGTAGCGGTGATTTGCATCATGAGTGGCTAATTTTCTTGTGCTTCTTGGAGAGGATGAACTAGCTTGAGCTATGGAGTTTCTTATAGGGGAGTTATTTATTTTTCATCTAATTGCCTAATTATATTTCAATTTCCTATGTTAGGTTTTGTTATATGATTGTGGAACTGAGATTTGTCGTTCAATTTCTCTGTGTGGATTGATTAAACTTGTAATAGTTATTGGGATTTGTAACTTGGTGCTTGAATTTCTATTTCCTATTTTTGAGTTCAATAAAATTATATTATCTATCATCGTTTGATCGATTGTATGATTTAGTTGGGCTTATCATTTGTCTCCGTGAGCATTTGAATTTAGAGGAACAAGTTTCCTTGACCAATTTCGATTACACACTAAGCGGTTTATGAAAAATAGTTTAATTGGTGATTATAGCCTAGCGTTTAGGAATAATTGTTGATTAAATTCATTTGATCCAAACCGTGTTTGGGGTTTGTAATTTAACTTAGTGATAACTTTACTCCCATATCTTTTCTCAAGCAAGGATAGCTAGTATTCCATCTCTAAGGAGCATTCCTTCATTAATTTTCCTCAAATCTAATTTAATCAAGTCATTCTTCGTTTATTGAAAAGACCAAAAATAGTAGCTTAGGATTTATTTTCATTGCATTCACAAGTAGTTTGATAGAAAAATCAATTTCAAACCCTTTTAATGTTGCTTTTGATACTTAGTTTAGCCTAGGATTTCAAATAAAGAGGCTCCGCGAGAGAATCGACCCGAGTTGTGCTATATTGCATAATTTGGAATTTTTGAATTTAACCCAAGGCGACTAAAGGTGTTAAATCAATAACCAATCCAAAATCAACAGTTACAGTGTAACACACCAACACCATCATCATACGGTCCAGTAGGGGCTCACAACCCTCACCTGAGACCGGGGGCGTTGTCCCCATTTTCATCTTTCTTATCAATTAGTCCTTGTGGGCCAACAAGGAACCTCATCTGCGATGGCATTTTATTTACTTATTCGGTGTTCACACATAATCACCATAATAAAATCACAAATTTGCAACCATCATCAAATATGTGGCACAAACCCATTCCAGAAATCTTCAAAATTTAATCATGCAATAACCTTCGATATACCATAATTTTCCAAACATACAATACACATCTTCATGCTAGTTCAAAATACATACTCCACTAAACAGTTATATTATAAAATAAACTTTCAAATTCATGTCCGTCCAGATTATAGGCAATCACAAAATTTCAAGTTCCAAATACTTACTAACCCACACACAACGAGCAGAAGTAGTTACCTGGTAGCCTGCACCGATCTCACAACAGTACAGCTCCCCTTTATGCTATCTTAGCAGGACTCAAACTTTACAAATCAAACACATGCAATTGCTATCTACCAAAATAAAACACCAGTCACAATTAAATTCCTAACTACCTATTCTCTCTCTCTCTCTCATTAGTTAATTTGCTAACTTCAACCTTTCCTACTTCACCCACCATGATTCACCATTAATCGATTGCCATTACCATTCAAGCCTAACCACAATTTTCCTAAGATTAACCGTCCAAACTTCCTTACTCAATAATCATTCTCAAATTCATACCTCAAGCCTTCACAAATTGATTCAACCAATTTCAAGCCCATATGACTATACCAACTTTCCCAAATCGAGGCCTACATCAAATCTAACTAAATCAACACCATCGGTAATTCCGTTGGACCTAAATGAGCCCTTAGGTTCCATAAATCTACCTCAATTGCTCAAAATCAAGGAATTCCCAAATTAAAATCAAGCTTAAACTCACTTTGAATAAGAGAAATCACCCATAAGGATCAAATTTATCTCATATAATCTTTTCAACATCTTTAATCGACTTAGATAAACTAAACGGTAAACAAAAATTAAGGACCCAATCATTCAAATTAGGGCTCCAAGCCAAGCACCACAATTTCAAGCCTAAAACACCACTACAACATGCTCAAATCATTATTCAAGCTTCTAACACAATGGGCATACCAAAAAGAAGTCTTAATCACTTAAGAAATCACCTAAAAATCACAACCTCAAGGTTAGATTCGGATTCCTAAACCCCAATTCGAAAATCATCAAGAACACACATGGAATTATAAGAAGATGATTTAGGAGAGGTTTCTTACCAATGGGAAACGATTAGAAGCCCTAAAAACCTCCAAAGACTTAAGCCCTATCAGAGAAAAGTCGAACTCCTCACCCTCTGGCCGAAACTCCAACTTATAAACCCTAATTTTTATGTTTAAAATGCTATTTATAAGCTGTAGATCCAGAATCCAAAAATTATCGGGGCCTAGCCACGGCGACCTCGAGGTACCTCTCGCAACAACCTGGACAAACTTCAAAAATTCATAACTAATGCTATAGACCTCCAAAAATCGTGATTTAGGACTCTATGGAAAGCTTAGGATGTCTACTTTCAAATAAAAATGGAATGACTAAAAAATTCTATCATTTGACCCTTCAAAATGAAAAAGTCCTAATGAAAATGGCAGGAAATATACAAGAGGGGGTGAATTATGTGTCTTAAAAATTCGAATGATTTAAAACAAATACAAGAGATTTATATTGGTTTGGTCCTAACTCTGACTTATGTCCAGTTTTCCAACCTCTGTTGGGTTCCACTAGTGAATCAGGATTACAACAGGTTTCTGAATACCTTTACACCAGAGAATTTTCTCAGTAGGACCTCACTATCTCACCAAATTCTCTCCCCCTTACACTTTGTAAGATTACAGCCCTTTCCTATAGGATCCCAATATCCCAAGAAAATCACACAATGAAAGAGTTTACAGAAGGATGAACTTGGAGTGTTATAGTAGATTTAGTCGTTGCATTTAATGCTCCAGGGTGATTAGCAGTTGTATTGAGTTGCCTTTCTCTTTCTCTCTTTCTGGATTTAGTCTTTGTCCAGAGCAACGGTCTTCTATGTTCAGTTCTCTCACTTTCTGGGTTTCTGTGAATGACTTATGTGTCTAACGATAACTTCCTAAAATAGCCAGACACAAACTTTCCAAATATATTTTGACGTTAGTTAAATCATGAAAAGAGTAATTAAGTTTGAAATTTTGTTCAATCGATCACCAAGTACTCAATCGATTGAAGTTTTCATAGTTCAATCGATGGACATAAGTCAATCGATTGAAGTCTTCAGATTGTACCTGCACCACTCGATTGAAACGTCAGTTTATCGAATAAAATTAGATGAGAACAATCGATTGTCATTCTGTCTATCGGTTGAACTAGTTCAATCAATTGCAAAATAATACATCGGTTGTTTTTGGTTGAGTTTGCTTTGAACATGCAACTTCAATCGATTTTCTTTCTCTTGTAGTTCAATCGATTGATGCTACCTCTATCAATTGAACTTTGTTTAATTGATTGGCATAACTTCAACCGATTGTTTCAACTCAACTTTTGCTTCAAGATTTTTCGATTGAGAGTTGAACACCTGAATGAATTTGTTGTTTACCGATTGAATTTCAACAATCGATATATAATCGATAGCCAATCGATTGAACTTCTATTAGTTCAATCGATTGTCTTATGTCAATCGATTGTTCTTGACTTGGTTTTAAAAACTTGCTTCAAAATATTTTCTAAGTCAAGAATACTTATAATTTTCATATTCTAAGTTATGTTTAGTTATCATCAAAATTTCAAGATCCAACACCTAAGATTGCTCCAAAACTCAGGTTTGAAAGGAGGAGTTCAACTTCAAAATCGCGTAACTCACTCCACAAGGCTCCAAAATTTATAAACTAAGACTTTTTTGGAAAGCTTAGGATGTTAGCTTTCAAATGCAAAAGTACTCATTTAAAAATAATATCATTTACTACTTCAAAACTCTTTATTTCTCAACACTTCGTTAGAAAATCCCAAAACATAACCTCCTGTCTTTCATATAGCTAATTTTCCTTTATTCCTCAATTTAATATATCAACCAACATGAGTGAATTACAAATCACCTAACTCAATCATTATATTTATATCCAATCGATTTCCCTCACCTAAATCATTTATAACCCAATCATTTATTTCCTAACTCTTCTGACTAACATTCTTTTTTCATTATTTTCATAACTATGATCTCAATTCACTACCATAAATAACCATTAGTCCCTTTCCTCAAGTAATTATCATAAATCTCTAACTAATCCTTAGATTAAAAATCTAGGATGTTACATATAGTCTGTTAACGGAGAGTAGTTTTGCCCCGTTTTTGTAACTTCCGGGGTAGATTTGGCCCTAAAAATACTTCCCGATATTCAGTGCCCTTGGTGGAAACTTTCGGGGTATTTTAGGCCCTTATCTCTATTATATATAATGTTTATTCCCAGATCTCCACATGTAATTTCATCTTCAAACGCAGGCTAAATAGTAATACTGTTGAGTTTGATTGCTTGATAATAATTGGATTGATGTCCTCGTATGCTCAAATTCGATCAATTATGTTGCGCCTTCCTCCTGCAAAGCAAGGAATGTGAACATCTGTAATTTGCCTCTGACAGTTGAATCTGCCAACCACACATGCATGTCCTTTCGATCCCCATGTGACGATTACATTAAACATGGATAGTGCCATGACTAATGATAAAGGGAAATTTTAATTCATGGTCTCCTAGAATTTAATTGAGATGAGATCCCATGAGATCCTCTAATTAAACTAAAGTCCGATTAAATTCTTGGTTACAAACAACATTTGGTCACGTGTTGGGCCTTTGTGACATTATGAATATCATTCACAACTATCATAACTTCTTGGTAACTTATAACGTTTGGCCAGACTGTAACAAGTTTTAGGGACTTTGTAACAACATTATGAGATCTATTCAAAACTTTTTAAACTCTTAGTCATTAACAACTTTTGGCCTGGCGATAACAATTTTTTTGCCACAACTAGGAACCTTAGTTTAATTAGGGAATTTCGTGGGACATTAGTTTAATTAGGGGATTTCACAGGACCACATCTTAATTAATATCCTTCCATCTGACCTGTAATTAATTTTCCCTGTTATTATTTGTTAGAATTTATGTAATCATGTACTCCTACTTATAAGTTACTTCCAATATGTTATACTATAAATAAGAAAACCGTTAAATCTTATTAATTTTACTTTAAAATTAAGCAATTTTTCAGTTCACCTTAGTTAATAATATATTACATCTTATGAAATCAAAGTCTACACAATTATAAATGAAGAACAAAATTGAAGATATTAAAAATTTAATGATGTAACTTTGAGAGTTAAAAACCAATTTTGTTCCAAAAGTATTGCTTCGGTTGCGATTTTGTCCCGGGAATTTTTTATGGGCAATATTGCTCTGGAATTTTTTTAGGATTAATATCGCTTTGGAAGTATGAAAAGTATAGCAATGTCGCTTTGAACTAACAAAGGTGTTAACAGACGTCATGTCACGGTCCACGTCAGAATAAATATAAACCGTCCGTTTTTGACTCGGAAACTTTTATCGAGGATCAATTTTGCTTCAAAAGTTTTCTAGGGTGCAATGTTATCTCAGAAGTTTAAAAACTTTTAGGGAAAAATCGCCCATCGAGGAAAAGTTTAAGGATAAAATGGTTCATCTTTATCCTGAGGTGGATCATGACGTGACGTTCGCAAACGGCTCCGTTAATTCAGAACGACATTGCTATATTTTTCATATTTTCAGGGAAATATTGGTTTGAAAAAAACTTTGAGGCAAAATCGACATCCAACGAATACTTCCAGAAAAAAATTGATATTTAACCCTAACTATGAATAGGAACAACAAATTCTTTCTCTCCCCTCAACTATAAATAAAACTGGAAAAAAAAAAATTAGTTCAGAACGCATATCAAGGCAGCCCTACGGCTTCAAGGTAAAAAAAGGCAGCTATGTGTGCATGGACCGATAAAAAGTTTACTAGTAAAAAAGAATTAAAGCGGAATCAGATAAACAGTTTTAGCGGCAGATTGGTTGCTAAAGCTTCTTTGGATTCATCTTTCCCGATGGATTGAGTTGTTCGACCACTATGCAGCTGCGAAGAATATTGGTGGACGACTTGAGCAAATCTGATCGACTTAAACCCATAATAATTTAATCTTCTCTCCATTTTTCATTTTACCTTTTGATTCTTTGTATTCTGGATTGTTACGGATCTCATTCCTTTTATCTTTAAGTTGCTTTTGCTGTTAAGACTACATTGTTTGCATTTATGGAATACAATCAGTTGTAAAAGAGGTATTTTATGAATAAAAATGTATAATGAAGAATTAAGTAATTATTTTTTGAAAAACTACTTAAAATGGGTTTTAATTTTTTGGTGTGTGTTTCAGAGTGCTTTTTTTCTAATTGTGCTTATGGCGTATACTTATAAGTTATAAGTATAAGCCATAAAAAGTAGTTTATGGCTTATGACTTATAACATGCTTTTTGGCTATGAAGGAAAGAGAAAAAATATTACATTTGATCTTTAATATAAAAGCTAGTTGACTAATTTGTAGAGATTAAAAAGTTAAATAAATCATTTAATTATAGTATATATATATATGTTACATATCTCTCTAAAATAATCATGTTAGAATAATCATTTTCTTGTATTTTATTAACATGATAAAGTAACTTATAAATAAGACCAGAAAAACATTTTGAATTTTTTAATAATAAAATATTTTTTTAATGGTTTTAATTTTAATATTTTACTTAAAATTGTTACAATATATATAAAAGCTACTTTTACAACCACCAGTTAAAACAAGTTTTACCTAAGTCATTTCGATCCTTGTCAATTCAAACATAAATCTCATTACACAAACTGACTTATATCCAATCTTACTTATGTATAAGTCAGATTAAAAATAAGTCACTTTTCTAATCTTATTACATTAATGCTTATATTTGATCAATATGAATATTATATTGGATATTCAGTTGATCTTACATATAACATAAAATGAAGCTGGATGTATCTTGTTTTTGTTTTGGATTTCACTGGATCACGCGTTTTAATTTTTGTTTAAAAAAGTTTTATTTTTAAATTTTTTTTTTATTGATAGGTGAGTTAAATATCACAGGTGCAATTAGAAAGTGCACTCAACTTTCGCAATTAGATGGTTATTCCAGAGTTAATACATGTGATTTGATCATCTCCAATTGACTCATGACTCAGTGAGCTAGTGTTTGATTTAATTCATTTTAAATGATTACTTTTGTAATAAATTCAAGATATCCAACGCGATAACAATGGTTAATTTCCTTGCTGCGAATCCTCCAATTAACAGTAAATGATTGGCTACGAAATACTCTCCATACCCAAGGGTAGGATTAGAACCACACCACTTGGTCAAGGGACCAAGTAAAGAACCACTAGGTCACATTTTTGTGGTTATTTTAAATGATTTTGCATTATACAAAGCAAATTTATAGAAAATGAGTGTTGTTCAGTGGTTATTTCTTTTTGGCATCCTAAACACTACTTTGGTGATAGATTAAATAGTAACCGTGGGGTTTGATTGCTTGAAGTTGAAGATCACGTCAATGTTCCTCATGATTGTGTGTACACAAGTCCGTCCGTTATTGCTAATTGCTATGCCAATCAGGGCACGGGTCAAATTGCCTACCACAGGCAAATCAACATAAATTTGCTTTCATTATCTGCACAAGTCCGTTATTGCAGGTAATGAAACAATGAATCGTTAATTTTTTCTTACATATAAGACTTAATTTTTTTTAAGAATACTAAGAAAGATTTAATGGGAGAACTGCTTCTTGGAAGGCAAAATTTTGTCTCAAGCATCCAGGCTTACCTTAATCAAATCAATGTTGTCGGAAGCTAATATTTATGTGTTGTCATGTGTTAAACTTTCTCATTACATTTGTACCAAAATAGATAGTAAATGCCTTGACTTTTTTTGGGGGGAATCTGATTATGGTAAGAAGAAAATACATTTTCTTCACAAATCCCAGCTCTTCAAGCCTAAATCTGAAGGTGGGTTAAGAGTTAGACCTACTGAACATGTCAACAAGTCTCTTATTGCCAAGCAAATCTAGCGCATTCTTTCCATCAGCGATCAGACTCTTATTGACTCCACCCTTAAGGTTAAGTATGTGTATCTTTATAAGAAAGAAATTAAGACCCCTTATAACTCTTCTTGGATTTGAAGATGATTATTATCTAGTGCATACCTTATTCTTAAGAACATTGAATGAAAAGTAGGGAATGGTGATGGAACACCTCTCAACCACCCTTTTGTGGTGGTCCATGCAATTTATATCACCAACTTCATCAAATATTAACAAAGTTAAGGATCTTATCTTGCATACCTCATGCCATTGGAGTCCTTTATAATGGAACTCTCAATTGCTTCAGTCTCTCTACTCTCTTGACATTGTTCACAAGATTATGTCTATACTTATCTCTTATACAGATGCACCATATTGCTTAATCTGGAAATACAACACATTTGGATCCTATTCAGTAAAGGATGGTTTTCTCAAACTTCTTCCTTCCCAACCACACTCTCTTAATGAACTATTTTGGAAGTTTCTTTGGTTCATCTCCTTACCTCTCAAATATGTTTTATTCACTTGAAAATTATTTTCTAAGTGCATTCCTTCTGGGGATATCCTGAGAAATCTCATCTACAGGTCGACATGTACTGTGTTTTTGGTTGTTCATGTTTAGAGACAATCGAGCACCTTTCCTTTCAAAGTCCTTTTGTTCGGGCTATCTAGTTTGGATTACTTGGAATCCGACCAGAATGGGAGCATTTTAATTCCTTTTGCTCTTGGTTTGTCTCGGTTTTTCTATCCTCTAAGGATGGCAATCAAATCTCCATCAATTCTGATCAAACAAATTCAGCAGGCAATCTCCTTCAATTCTATTGTTGATTATGGTCACCCATATGGCAATCATACTCACCAAGCACCCCAGTTATCCTTGATTGTCACCAGGGCGTTAAGTTAGATGCTCAAATTAGCCAAATTTAAAAGATATAAAAGCACTTATTGTTTATTGCAGACTTTCATTGGAACTCAACTAGTTCATACCTTACATTGGAGAAAGGATAGATCGATTCTCTCTAATTTCTCCCTCAGATGCCTATGTGCACTTCTAATCTAGATTTTAGCCTGTGACATTACTATGGATAATGCATCCTTGTCCATTATCCTTAACTGTAGTCTCATTTTTTTCTTTAGCAATGGATCAGAAATGCACGAAGTGAGGTTGCTTGGTACGACATCATGAATTTAACAACCAAATTCCCAAATGTTAACTTCACAAAGGATGATCTATCTACTCTTATCTTGAATGCCTTTTCATTTTCTTATACTAGTTGTAATTGGTTAACAATTTAAGACCTTGGTGTTGTTATCCTTTTTACCTTAATTCATATAATTGTCTTTGAATAAAAAAAATATTAAGAAAGTTAAATAAGTTATTTATAAATTGACTTACTTGAATTTTTTTCTAAACTAGTTTATTTTACATATAAGCTAAAATATAATCTAATAACACACAAAATACTTCATGATTAAGTGACTCATTTTGTTTCCTTAATTTCTCAAAAAAAAAAAAAATTCAACTGGGTCTTATATTTAGGAAATGATGAATAATTAGAATTCGTTGGCAAAAATGATCACCCAAATTCAGTCACTTCTTCTTGGGCCTTCCTCATATAGAGCAAGACTGAGCCCATCTTTAATCTGTTTCTCACAGTTGAATCTGCCTTCCCACATGTCCAATCAGAATTGCTCATTTGTCATGATATATCTCTACAAACCCTTAGGCCTCATGATTGTTCGCACGGCAAGTGTACGGGTTGCACCAAGTAATAAAGTAATGAGAAAGTATCATTCCCACAAGGATTTGATTACAAATGCGATCAAACAGAAGGCTTAGTAAATTAAATTAAGTTGAGCTAAATCAATTTTTGGTTTGAAGATTTAAAATGTAAAAGATTGCCATTTAAAATTCTACTTCTAGTAAAGGTTTTAGTCACAAAGATTATAAAACAAAGAGGTGATTTAGAAAACACTTTTTTTAAGACAAATAAAAAGATCTAGGGTTACTTATCTCCATTTAACTTCATGAACTAGTAAATTCCTTTCCTATTAGCATTCTAATGAATTAATGTGTGAGTCCAATGTTCAATTTCATTTGAAGAAGCTTTCTCAAGTCAAAATCAAATTTATATTTGCATTAATTGCACAACCTCTTGCCACAATTGATGCAAGTCATAAATACTCCACCAACCTCATATGAACAATGTTAGGTTAGTAATTATAACTCTATATTACCAACTAACCATCCATTTAAAACTATAAACTTCAAGTCTAACATGATTTCACCCAAGTTCTAAAACAAAATACTCTCTCTCAAGTTATATTTCATTTAACAAATCAAGTGGTGATCAAGCACTTGTATAAATAATAGCAAGATGAAAATCCACACATAAAAATTCATTCAATGCATCAAAGAAAGGAAATACAAGGTTTAATCCATCAAGTGGTTCAAAGTAACCCTAGAAAAGGGATTTAGTTACACTGGATAAGTAAAAAGATGAAAATGAAGATTAAAACAGAATTCATGACAGAAAAATAGAGAAGAATGAAGAAGAAAGGAAACCAAGATCAATGAATTTGAATCTCTCCAAGCTTCCTAGCTCTTTCCCACTCTCTCTTGAAGCTCCAAAAGTCCCAAAAATATGCCCTAAGCTTGTACTGCCCGACATTACTCCATAATAAATCCTTTTATCCCATTTTAGTCAGCTTCTTTAATAAAACACGCAGCATTTGGAATTTTCGTCACGGCGAAGTCAAGGCGAAATTTCTGGTCTGAGAGGCTGAAAAGTGACACACTCACCATGACCTCGCAGTGGCGAAGTCATGGTGAAGTCACTTTGTTTCTGGTCCCTTGGTCTTCTTCTCAGCTGGTCCTCAGTTCCAATGATGTTTGTGTTTCCTCTGGGCTTTTTCACTTGATCACCTCTTCCTATACAAGAAGGAAAAAGGGTTGATGAGTTTTACAATTTACTAATGTACATAAAATCGTTAAGCTCCAAATTTCATACAAATCACAAATATTTCTTTGCCCTCTTTTTCATTCAGCTTTTGTTTTCTTTTCACCATTTTATTTACAAAATTATTCACAAGCATGGGGTAAAACATGATGATTTTGTTATGAAATTTAGGAGCTTATCAATGATACAGTCTCACATAAATCGATCTCATCATCATCATCATCACATTGGCTCGTTTGGTTCACAGAAAATATTTTAACGGAATAGAAAGGAAAGGAATGGAATGTCGACACGTTTGATACGTACAGGAAAGGAATGGAATGGAATGAAAAATTTTATGTTTTGTTACTTGAAAATAGGAGTAAGGAAACTCAGAATATTATGCAAATGACCATATTGCCCTTAATTAGTATTTTTTTAATTAAACTCACTAATATTAAATTTTAAAATATTATAAAAATAAATGAATAAATATTTTTACTAATTATAATTTCAATAAATATTAAATTTTAATAAAAAATTTTAATTTATGTAAATAAATAGAATATTTTGGTAAACACAAGAATCACTTAGATTTTAATTTTAAAAAATATTGATATTATATGATTAAAAAATAACTACATTATATTTAAATGAATATGTCGAATTTATCTTCGTCGAATTTTCTAGGAAATCTCCATAATAATCCATTACCCAAATTATATACACAATTTCACAATCAGATCTACACACGGCATAAGGTAAATATAAAACAAGCACCAAAGATAAATGGGAAAGAAAGAGAAAACGGTAGGGAGAGGAACATATTTCTTCGTCTTAATGACCATATTCGAATTTGAGTGGCCACATTAGAACTTGATTGTGCCAAATTCGAATTTGAGTGGCCAAATTTGAATTTGAGTGCGTCAAATTCGAATTTGACTGGCCACTTTCAAATTTAAGTGGGTTGAAATTTCTAGAAAATCTCAATCATAATTCACTACCCAGATTATACACACAATTTCACAACCAAAATTTTAGGTGTTTACACACATGCACAAGCACAAGATGTAAAGGAAAAAAGAAAAAAAGAAAAAAATGCAGCTTGTGTATTTTGGGTGATAGATGACTCATGGGCTACAACTCCTTCACAGTTTTCTTAATTGTGACTTGCGCTACAGATTTTTTAAGTGTATAAATGGTGGAGAAAGAGAAAAATTGTAAGGGAAACAAGGTTGTGTATAAGAGGCAGGGGAAAAAAAGATAAATCAGCCACATAGAAAAAAGAGGAAGATGCATTAATTGCAGACCCACACCTCCTTCTTCCACTCATCTTCTTCATCCTGCATGTTCTTATGCTCCATGCCTCCATCCCAAATCCAACCTATCTATTATAAATCTACGCAGAAACTCCATTCATATGCTGACATGATGCCGTCAAGTCAGATCCATTGGCACGTCGCCGCCAGAAAGCGCCACTTCAGCTCCAATTTCTGACGTTAATTTAGAGACAAGCACTACGACCATTCCTCTTCTTCCCTTCCTGCACTCATATTCTTCAACCTCAACCCACATCTCCTTGAAGAGCGTCGAATTTTCGTCTGAACATGAGGGGCATCTTGGTCCATCATGATTTCCATTAAACGTCAGAAATGGCCTTCCCACCAGTTTTGGTGGAAACCGTGTTTCTCGCATTTAAAGGAAATTAAGGAGAGGTAGGAATTGAAAAATTTTCCCTTTCAGAGCACCAAACATGCTTTCTTAGCAGGAAATTCATTATTTTCCTTTTCCTCCCTCCAGTTTCTTTAAACCAAACGAGCCCTTAATAATTTTTCTTAGGGGCAATCAAAACGAGGTTGCAAATAAGAAATTCAATCACCTTACAAATCAATAACTTAAATATGTGATGACAAATTTTGATACAAAAATGACAATAAAATTTATACTTCTCACTTGTTACTGGAACTTCTCAGTGATTAAGTCATCTTCATGAGATCATAGTGATTCCCTTTTTTCCTTAGTGAAATCATATTTCAATTTTTAAATGTTTAATTGAATTCCAGAATTGATTTTGAGTCTAAGATTAGTTGGGGGCCATAATTATGTTTGAATTATTCAGAGTTTGTGGGGATTTTTTTCAAGAAACCAATTAGGATGGAAGCCGAAATGATCTAGATTTTGGCTTATAATTTTTTTAACTGTTCCTTAAGCTAACTTTTCAATGCATAGTTTATGTAAGTTTTTGTAAAACTGATTCTTTTATAAAATTATTTTCAAACATAAATCAAAATATAATAATTCACCTTTATCTTTATTAAATTCTGTTTGTGCTAAAGTATAAGTTGAAATAAAGTCATTTTTGTCAAAACTTATTTATCCAAGCTAACCCTAGCTATCTCGCAATTGAATCGGTTTCCATTCATATTGTCCTGTCTATCAACCTCACGTAAAACTATTCCTCTTCATCTTTTCAAAGCAAACTGGCGCCAATTTTTTTTTTTTTTTTTATAAATATATTACATATATAAACAAGATAAGTAACAACATCATAGTGTAATAAGTCTAAAGAACCCTAAACCTAGTAAACCTATGTAAGATACTAAAACAATCCTCTAAAATTACATTAACAGACACCGACAAAGAAATTTGCTTTTGTAAGACCCGCTTGAATTTGAGATCCTCAACCTGAATAATAATACCAGAATTGAATAAGCTGGAAATGATTTGTTGATTACATATGAACCACAATATCTTCCTTAATTGAGTTAATATAATAGTCCATTTATCTTGAAACCTTTTCCTGGTAACAAAAAAATCAGTTATCCATTCCTTTTGTAAATAAAGCCTTGCAAGCATAATACCATCACCAAATTGAGTAGATATTGAAATATTGGGAATCACTATTACCCAATCAATAACCAATTGATCTGTCAAGTAATAATCATTAATTACTTCAGAAGATTGACTAGATAACATTGAATGAGAAGAATTCACTACTGAATGATGAAAATTGATTTGAGAAGAAATTGCCTTCACAACTTGATGAGGGTGAATAACTTCATTTTCAACCGCCCTCCTATTCCTGAAGAACCAAATGAAGTACAATGACCAAGAAACCATCTTTGCAATACTTTCAGTATTATTTTCCAAAATATACAATAGCCAATGAAAGATTTGAAACTGAGGAATTCGATCAGATAATAAACCAATAGGTAATGCAATCCATACAGCCTTAACCCAAGGACATTGGAAAAATAGATGCTAACTAGTCTCAGTATCATAAGAACAAAATAAACAACCAGACCCTACTTGTAAATGATGCTTGATTAAATTTGCCCTAACAGGTAGTGAATCCCAAATGAACCTCCATAAAAACAACATCAGACGAGGACTAAACTTCAATTTATTCACTTGTTTTCAGAAGCTTGGAAAATCAAACATACCATTGAAATCAGAATTAACCAACAGTCTATAACCATCAGCTACAGTATATTTACCAGAACAATTTCCTGTCCAACAAAGAGAATCCTCTGAATTTTCAATGGAGAAAGGAGTAGATAGGATATTTGCTGCTACTTGTGGAGAATAAAGCATTCGAACTAATGGAATATTTCAACAGCCTCTATGATGCAGTAACAAATCATCAACTGTAGCAATTAATAGTGGATGATTACACTGCAATGGCCACCATAAATGGCTAAAGAGGTTTATTCAATGACCATCCCCAAGTAACCAAGCAATTCAATTTGTAATCAAATCTTGAACTCCAAAACTATCCTTCCATAATGAAGATTGAACAGACCTTGGGATAAGAACACCATCAAGCTGAGACGAAACATATTTAGGCCATAAAATCAAGTGAAGTAAAGAATCATCTTCAGTTGAAAGAATTCTCTAGATGTTTTGGCCAATAAAGCATAATTAAAAGACTCAGTTTCCCTAATCCCCAAACCACCCTCCTTCTTTGGACAATAAATTTTATTCCAATTCAATATATGCATCCTCTTAGTATCATTCCTAAATCCCCAGAAAAAATTAACAATTCACACGTCAATTTTATGAGCTATATAAGAGGGTAACTTGATGAACGACATTTGATATACTAGCTCAGAAGAGATTACATATTTAATAAGAGTTATCTTCCCATCTTGAGATAAAAGCTTAGATTTCTACATCTGAAGTTTAGAATCAATCCTCTGCAAAATATCATTATATAACGAAGATCGTTTCTTTCTCAAATAAACAAAGGTTCCTAAATATTTCCCCAATTTATTTGCAAAGTGAAATCCCATAATAGAAGATAAACGAAGCTTTTGAGTATTAGTCTCATTTGGTCTAAAGACCATGAGAGATTTAGCCTTATTTACCTTCTGACCAGCTGACAAATCTCTGATTTGTAATGCTTTTATATGCTTAATTTGAGGCAATTAACATGACTAAGATGCAAGTTTGGTCTAATAACGTCTAATTAAATGTCTCAAACTCTCAAGTGAAATGAGTGTAAAATTAGGATTAATTAGCCGTAATTGTAGATTAATTGCATTGATTAATTTATAGGGCTATTTGATCTTGGTTTTGTCTTATTCTTACTTACAGGGTCGAGCGAGGACCAAAGATTGGATTCCGGACAAAGAAGAAGGCCAAACAAAGGGGCAGAATCATCTGAAGCTTGTCGTGGCCTAGCCACGGCGAGGCAGACGACGAACGGCCCCCTAAATTCCAGAGAAGAAGTAAGCTCACCGTGGCTTCGCCGCAACGAGTCGACGGCGAGAAAGCCAGAAGAGTTCCAGAAGCGACAGCAGATCGCCGCGGCGAGAGGACGACGAGACGCTGTTCTGTAGAATTTTTCAGTTCGCGTTTTGGGCCTTTGTTTCGGATCCAACTTAATACCCACTCTTACACCCGACTTGGGGGAACTATAAATACAAAATTCTAAACCCTAGAAGGCAGATTTGGTCCACATTTACACCCTCCAAGCCCTAGCTCTCTCTTCTCCATCTTCATCTTCACCTTCTTCATCTTTCTTCCTTCCACCCATGGCTTCCACACCTTCCTCTCTTCTTGTTGGTTCTTTCATGGAGAGTAGCAGCTAGGCTCCACCATTCTTGGTGGTGGGAGCCAAGGGATGAGTTTGAAGCTTGAATAGGGGAGTTTTTCTAGTTCTAATCCTTTCTCCATTTGTTGTATTTATGCTTTTCTAGGGTTCTAGGAGTGCATTTATGGCATTTGGTGGAATGTATTAATTGCATTTGGTTGAAGTGCATTTATGGCACTTGGTTGAGTGCATTTATGTCATTAGGGTTAGAAACTATGTTTATGTTATTTCCTTCTTGTATAATGCTTGACATTGCTACTTATTAACTTTGAGTTTAATGAAATTTATGGGTTCATAGTTTTGTTATTCTCTTTGTGAAAATTATGTGCTAATGCAAGGTGGCTTGGTTAGTGAATTAAGAGTGTTAAGTTATTTGCTTGGAGGAGATGGCATAAGAATTAATTGGTTGTGTTGAGGCATTGGGCAAACACTCTTTAGGTCCTAATTTATTGTATGGGTGGCCATCAATAGATTAGGGTTTAGAGAGAAATTTAGAGCAATTATGGGGTGACCCGAATTGTGGATTTAAAAGTCTTTCATATTCAATTATTTCTTGAATTTGAACTTAATCAACTTGGGTTAAATTAAGTAATATGTGCGGGGTTCCGGCATTAATTAAGTTAACCTAAATCTAGCCTAGAGGGGTTTCTCTAGGGTTCTTTAGAAATCAATTAAACTCCCTAAAAATCCTTAGAAGCAATGATTCCCGAATCTCTCATTAATCAAGAATGATCTTTATCCCATTGTCATCCAAATCTCACTTTTAATTCTCACATTTTACTTTACCTTTTGCACATACCAAACTTCATACTAAAACCAAACGAAAATGCTTTTTACCCGCTTTTTCAAGTTTACATATTAGCTATTAGGAATCATATTACACTAGGCTCCTTGAGATCGACACCCAGGGTTAGCTTCCACTGTCCCCTCGAGTTTAATTTCTTGGAGAGCGGACTCGAGGCGGCACTGCTCCGATACAAATCCCAATTGGTGAGCTCTTCACCAGCCAAATAACCATATAATTATAACAAATCATTCACCATTCTAATGGAATTCTCCTCAGCAGGAACTATCAACAAGTATTTGAAGGTAGATTGATCCGGCCAGAATTATGCCCAATTTCTTGGTGAAACCTAAATACAATTTATGACAGCTAGCCTACTATTCAAAGGAGTTTAATTTTTTAAACTTAAAAGTAAACAAAATAATCATTATTAAATATCATTAATGTGATATCAAATGCAAATTAAAGCGATTAATACGTACAAATCTAAAATTTTATCAATCAACATTAAATTAAAATAAATTTCTGTGGTTAAATCAAAGTAATTATACAATAGCAATCAATTGAATCAATTTACAATAAAAAGCAGAGATGACTTCTAGTCATGAATACAGATTAATGATACTAAGAGGATGCATATATTATGTGATTATACAGATTATTACGCGTATGCTTTAGAAATGCACTCTGGAAAATTTTCCCCCTTCATTTTTGCATTATTTCTTTGTTCCCATCTTTTTCAGCTTTTATGTCTTTATTTTTTAAAAATATTTTTATTGTGTTTTTAGCAGAAATTCAAACTAATTGTGATTGTGATCATGACTCTAAAAGAAGTTTTGCTTTTTGGAGGCCAGATTCTAAAGAAGTAGAAATAGAAAATCTTGGATGATGAAAGCAATGAATCAGGATTTTCCTTGTGAAATTTGGGAGCAGATATTCTATAGACTACCCATCAAATCATTAGTGAAGTTCATCTCTGTTTGCAAAGCTTGGAACTCTCTCATCACTAATCACAACTTCATACATTCACACCTTACCTATAATAATGCAAGAGTCAACAATAGAAATGACGCTCTCTTTCTTCAGCTCCGCCACGTGCCACAGAATCATACATGTTTTGAGCAATTTGTTTCTCTATGTTCTGCTAATGTTCCAGTCAGTGGCCACCCCATTCTTACATTGTCACTTAGGCATCAATACAAGTCTCATTTGACTGTGGTCGGAACTTGCAATGGCCTAGTATGCTTCGCTTCCTATATAAGATCTGGTCGGCATAATAGTCCAATTATAATTACGAATCCTTCTATTCATAAATATATTGTTATAGCCACACCCAACCTCTCCTTATTAACCCTTAAAAAACGTTCACGTGTTTCTTCGAGTACTCTAATAGGGTTTGGTTTTGATGATAGGAATAAGGACTTCAAGGTTGTCAAAATCGTCCTTAGCTCCTTGCGACAAGGCAAACAAATATCCTCCACAAGTTGCTGTCTACTCTCTCAATGTTGGTAAATGGAGGATCATCAACTATGGTACAAGAGTTCCTTCGTCATTAGATAATGAGTGCCAAGTAAATTTCAAACTTGAAATGTTTGTGAATGGTGCATTATATTTGGTTGGCTGTTCACAATGTGTTGGCCAAGTGTTTGTGAACAATATAATGCACTACATTGGATTGTTTGTGCAAAACATAATGATGAGCGTGTTAGTTTTATATTAACGTTTTGTTTGGATGGGGCTTGTTGTGGTCTATCTCTTTTTGTTAAAGAAAATTCCCTTGCTTTGGTTAATAAAAGATATTCAAGGTTGGACATCGTCATATTTAATATATGGGTGATGGAAAAATATGGTGTTCAGGATTCATGGATTCCGGTGTTTTCTTTTGATTCAAGGCATTGTGGTGGTATTGAAAGAGTAATAGCTCTTCGGAACTGTGGCCAGGTGTTGTTTCAAACCATTGATGGTAAGAAAATTTTATTAGATCTAAAGATAAATTCAGCAAAGGGTCTTGGACTTGAGGAATATTCTGTGGGTTTTGCTGGTGATCTTGTTGAGAGTTTGTATGTTTTTGATAAACAAAGAAAATGTTGTCACTTTTTAGGAAAAGTTCAACATATAGTTATTTTATTCCTTTCTATGTGGCTCAATATGTCTAGCATTCAGATTCTTGCATATGTTACGGCATGATAGAAATAATTTGTTTCAATCGTGTTTTATTTAAATTTTGCGTTTTTTGTTTGTCTTACTTTGTCTCTTACGCATTACAAATCATATATATATTTGAGAAAAAAAGTTGGGCAGAATAGATTTTGATGAAAAATGCGAATATGGTAAATTAGAACTCCGTCACAACTTAAGTTACTGTCTAGGTAAAATAAAAATTCCTTAATTTCCATTTTTTTTTAAAAAATTATTGCATTGCTCACAATTTATGAATAAAAATACAGTAAGTTTTTATATTTATCTTTATATCATATCTACCATTTAAAATTGATCAAAATTTTGGTATACCACACAAATATTTATCTTTTCATCGAAGAAAAATAAAGCTATATTATTTTGTATACATTATAATAAGACTATTTTTTAAAGTAAAATAGGAGTACAATTGAGAATAAAATTTACAATTTACACTTGGAAAATTTCAAACTGAAAATCATTCTGTTCACCATTCTATCTTCAATAACGGTAGAACGGAGGCATTTAGTTATAATTAAAGATTTATGGTTAACTTTAATTTTGTATTTGAATATTTAAGGAATTTCTTACTTCATCTCTTGCGATAATTATTTTTTAGGTAAATTCGATCAAATTCATAACAACGCGTGATTTCAATATGAGGATATGTTAGTCAATACCATAACTTTCTTGTACTGTCAAACATGGAGATGATGCCGCACCTGAACTTCTGGCCAACAGAAATAATAGCTCAGCAAGAGCAAAAACAAATTTTCACAACCACATGTAATTTGTTTTGTCGGTTTTGTACGTCTCTGTTCACAGATGGGGCTATCTTTAATATACCTCACCCAAAGTTGAATATGTCATTGAGATTAAATTGATGTTTTTTTTAATTAAGAAAGTGGAATAAGTTAGTTAATTATAACATATGTGATATATTATTAAATTATGTATATTAATTTTAAAAAAATTCAGGTAAATCAATTTTATAAATGACATATTTAATTAGCTTTTTTAGAATTTTACAAAAGAGTCAATTATATTTTATATTTAGGATGGTAGGAATATATTTCCTATCAAAATCATTTTTATATGGGTAAAGGGTTAAAAATGACCCTGTATTTATGAACAAGGTGTATTTAGCACATTGTACTTTTTTTTTTGCTCAAAATTGTCCATAAACTTTTAAATTCGGGTCAATAATGACTATTACGTCAAACTGGCCCAATTGATGTTTCAAATTCGGGCTAATAATATATCATCTGTCAAATTGGCCCAACGAACGTATGTTTCAAATTCGGGCCAATAATGACTCTTCCCTCAAACTGGCATAATTTCCATTATTTTTTTATGGGTAGGTTCCACACTGAAATTTCACAGAAATTTAATTTTTATTGGGCCAGTTTTACAGATGAATCATTATTGACCCGAATTTGAAATATCCACTGGGTCAGTTTGACGGATGAGTCATTATTGGCTCGAATTTAAAACATCCGTTGGGCCAATTTGACGAAAGAGTCATTATTGGCTTAAATTTAAAAGTTGATGAACAATTTTGAGTAAAAAAAAAGTATAAAGTACCAGATACACTTTGAATATAAGTACAGAGTCATCTTTTACCCTCACCCTTTTTATATTTATGGCTATTATCTGCCTACACATGTAGGCCTCATGAATCAACCTCACATGACATTACGCTATATTTATATTTTCTTTAGCAAGAATCAAGTCCACAATATTTATAATTTTTTTGATCATTTGACATGTACTCCAAATCCAAGAATCAATCGCACTATTGCACTCCCATTCTCCTTTTCATATAAATAGCACATACATAGTACATTGCTTATGAGAACCACATATTCATGGCATCGTTCACACTTTTCGAAATAGAATAAACTAGAATTTGCATGAGAACCAACCATCACTTGTAGTCAGTCCATCACTTGTGGTCCATAAAAGCATGGTATCGATCATACCACATATTCAATGGGTGATTATGATATTGTGAACAAACAATACATTTCAAAGGAAAAAAAGAAACATGGAGCACGTTTTGAAATATGATTTTCAGTCCTAAACCCCACTCTATTAGATGCATCAAAAAGTAGTTTTAATACAAAGGATTAAAGAAAGTATTATATTGTAGGAAAATCAAGGTAGATTTTATGTAAATAATTGATTTAACTGGTTTTTTAATAGTTATTAATTAACTATCTAATTTCTTGATTAAAAACACTGCGGACGAAAGTTATCACAGGGCTGACGAAATTTAATTATATCCACAGATTGAAACAGATAGCATTATTAATATTTCCTCACTATTTTTTAAAAAACATTTCCTCACTGAAAATCCTTTAATTGAAAACGTCCTATAAATTCCAAAACGGTCTCCAAGGTTTTCTCACTCCAAGCCCTGTAGTTGAAAACATAACTGAAGAGAGGCATTTAGGCAATTTAGCATCCACATCATGATGTTTTTCGTAGCTTCTCCACTTGTTACTTCGTCTCATTGCCCTCGTCGCTCTGCAAATTATCATCCCAGCATTTGGGGAGATCATTTCATTCAATATGCCTCCCAATCTTTGGTATCCCAGGCCACTTTGTCTTTTTTTGCTTTATTTATCATATCATCTGTTAAGGAATATTCAATCTTGCACTTTTTGTACGCATTATCATAATAAATATATAAATAAATATTATTAGTAGTAGACTATTAGAGATATCTATAAACACAACATATACATGAAAGCCAATATGCATGTATGGGTCCTCGTATTTTGATGTTATCAAAGAGTAATAATAACACAACGTTAATTTGCGTGCAGGAAGTGACTGACAAAATTGAGATGCAGATTAAAATTCTCAAGGAAGAAGTGAGGAAGATGCTCCTCCATCCAACCAAAACTCTCGTGGCAAAAATGCACTTGATTGATTCAATCCAACGTCTAGGTGTGAGCTACCATTTTGAACTTGAGATTGATGACATGTTGCAAAAGATTCATGATAGTTATGTTGAAAATGGTAAAATAAATGTGGAAGAAGATGATCTACATACTCTTGCACTTACGTTCAGATTATTAAGGCAACATGGACATCGCATCTCACCTGGTATATGCCTCAACCTATCCATATATATACATATACACACATACTTCAAATACCTTTTTGGTCTCAACCACTAAACATATGCATGTATGATTAAACTAACATGACAAAAACGTGACTTATGATCTCTTTTATAAACCAGATGTGTTTGAAAAGTTCAAGGATGGGAAAGGCCATATTAGGGAAGCACTAGCTAGTGATGTAGAAGGAATGCTTAGCTTGTATGAAGCTGCACATCTTAGAGTTCACGGAGAAAATATATTAGATGAAGCTCTTGCTTTCACTTCCGCCCATTTTGAGTCAATGATCATCCACTTGAATTATTCTCTTGCTGCAAAAGTCAAGCACAGCTTGAGGCACCCACTTCGCAAGAACCTCCCAAGGCTAGAAGCTCGTCGTTATATTTCTTCTTACCAAGATGATCCTTCCCACGATGAAACTCTACTTTCCTTTGCAAAGCTGGATTTTAATATTCTTCAAAAGCTGCACCAAAATGAACTAGGAAATATTTCTAAGTATGGTTTCTACATTATACTAATAATAGTCTTAATTATACTATATATGTGTGCGTACACTTTACGCTATGTGTGACTCCTCAAACAAGTAATTGTTTTTGAACTTATAGGTGGTGGAAAGAATTGGGTTTCAAAACCAAGTTGCCTTTTGCTCGCGATAGGTTGGTGGAGTGTTACTTTTGGATATTGGGAGTGTTTTATGAACCTTGCTTTGTTTTGGCTAGAATGATAACCACCAAAGTGATATGCATCACATCTGTCCTTGATGATATATATGATATTTACGGCACACTCGAGGAGCTACAGCTTTTCACTACAGCAATTGAGAGGTTTAAGTACATCAAGTGGTCCCAATTATATATTATCGCACATCGATATGTTTTTATTTTGAAATTTTATTGTCAAAATAATTTATTAGCTAACTTTAACTGATTAATGGTTTCTCCAAAATATCATTTTAATTTCCAGGTGGGATATAAGGTGCATTGAATTTTTGCCAGAATACATGAGATATTGTTACCAAGCATTGTTAGATGTTTTTGACGAAGCCAAGCAAGAAATGATCAAGGAAGGAAGAGAATTCAGCGTAAAGTATGCCCAAGACGAAGTAAGACGTACTTTTATACTTATTCACCCAATTTTCCTACGTTGGAGTACGCTTTAAATGATCGATTCTTTTATGATAATGTAAATATAATTCCTTTAAATACATATGGTTTAATTTATTGGAATATGATATCACTAGTTTCACTTACATTAGAATCAAACACACAGATGAAAAGCTTGGTGCAAGCGTACTTTGTGGAAGCCAAATGGTATAATAGTAATTACACACCAACAATGGAGGAGTACATGGAAAATGCACTTGTCACTTCTGGGTACCGTATGCTTGCAGCCACATCATTCATTGGCATGGGACCTATTGCCGCAGAGGAAGCTTTCCAATGGCTATCCAATGACCCCAAAATTGTTAGAGCCTCTCAAATTATTTGCAGGCTCATGGATGACATTGTTTCCGAGGTACAACATACTCATCACAAGTCCAAAATTCACAACCTTGTTTAAGTATCAATACGTTTGATATATAGAGGTAATATAATAATTTGTGTTTGTGTGACAATTGTTAGGATGAGCAGAAGAGAGGCGATGTTACTTCGGCTGTTGAGTGCTACATGAATAAATATGTTGTGGAGGGAGAAATTGCCATTCAAGAGTTAAAGAGGCAAGTGATGAGATCTTGGAAGGATATGAATGAGGAACTTCTTGAGCCTTTTCAAGTGCCAAGAGCCTTGTTGATGCGAATTCTAAATATGACTCGTGTGATTGACGTGCTTTACACTGATTCTGATGGCTACAGTGATTCTGACAAGACAACAAAAGATCATATTATTTCTCTTTTCTTGCACCCTTTTACTCTTTAAAAACTGAGGAATTCGCAAGAGCTCTGTTGATGCAAAATTTCTGAAATAATGTAATGGGGATCATTGAAAATGTTGGTATTAGTCTTCCTAAATTTACAGCAGTCTATAGAAATATTTACAATCAGAGAGTAAGTCATTAAATTTTAACATATAATAATAATAATAATAATAATAATAATAATAATAATAATAATAATAATAATAATAATAATAATAATAATGTTTGTGGTGACTTGGTGGGAATCTTTTAAGGTGGTCTCTCAAATTAAAGTGTCATCTAAGGGGGAAAACTACTGTTTGTGAGTGTAACGTGGTGCAGCAGGATAGCCTTTTATTTGTTCTGATGGTAATGAAATAAATCAAAAATAAAAATACAATAATTCTAGTTTCTGAACTTCTTAATTGCATTACATTAGCTTAAACATTTGTTATAGAAAGAAAAAGCTAACATATATACACACACAAAAATTAATTCATATTTTAACATGATATCAGAGTCCTTCGATCAATGGGATAAAAAAAACAAATAAAAAGAATATTTGTAGGCCTAAAACTGTTGAGATAAAAAAAAAAGTACAAGATCGGGCAAAAGAAAAAATTGAAAATGAAAGAGATAGGAAAAAAAAAATTAGTAGAGAGAATATTAAGATAACTAGTCCTACATTGAAAGATTGACAGACAGATTAAGAATATATAATGTGTAATAGAAAGATAAACCTAATATATATCTATATATAATTAGTTAATACTCCCTCTGTCCTATAATGTAAGATCCATTTTTTTGAATGACTTTGTCCCAAAATATAAGGTCTTATTTGACTTTGTTTGAGTAATAAATGTTTTTTCCCCCATTTTTACCCATGCGTTAATTTCTCACTCACATTCTCTTTCTTCTTCTTTTCATAATTACCATATCTCTTATTCATTCATAAATAAGGGCACTTTTGGGGGAAAATGGTATATTTCCTACATATTTATTGTTTTTAACTAACTTTAACTAATTTTTTTTAGGAAATCGTAATTTGGTTAAAATAATTAATATTTCATCAAGAAGACTGATCTATCCTACATTAATTAGACAATTCATATCCTCGTTTCTCCGAGCCTCTAAATAGATTTATGGGAGAATTAGAACTAGATCTTAGATACACTACTGCAAAATTAGCTTTTAAGACCACCCTTTTTAGACCTTATATGGAGGATAAGGTCTAAAAAGTGTGAGCGGTGTCATTTTTGTAAATAGATGTAAATTATTTAGACCTTATTTTTAGATATAAGGTCTAAAAAGTGTAAGCGGTGTCATTTTTGTAAATAGATGTAAATTATTTAGACCTTATTTTTAGATATAAGGTCTAAAAAGTGTGAGCAGTGTCATTTTTGTAAATATATTTAAATTATTTAGAATTGATTTTTAAATATAAGGTCTTAAAAGTAAGATTAGGTGGTATTTTTTGTAAATATATTGAAGTTATTTAAACTTATTCTTTAAATATTAGCTCTAAAAATCAGGACAAAAAAAAAATATTATCTCTAAAAACGTTTTTTTTAAACCCAACTGTAAATAGTATCATATCGTCCCTGGATCACTCTGTGCGCAACTGATGCCTTTCATCATGTAAGTCATCTTTTTTTTTATGAACTGCATCACGTAACCAGATTTCCTCTACGTTTTCAGCCAAAATCCCTCAACATTGATCACCACCTCTTCTTTTTCGGTCCCGCAATCACCTCTCTGCTTTTGCCCAGAATTCCTCCGTCTTTGATCCTCCTTCGACTATAACCGACATTCATCATCGACTGCTGAGAGATCAAGAACCGTCCCTGCATTGAAATTTTCTGTCTTCTTATTTTTCCAGTACGGGTCTCTTACTTTTCCCTTCTTCTTTCTTTCTTTTTTTGATTACTAACACAGCACACTAGAGACTAAGCAATAGACTTTACATCAGCCCTTAAACTTGTTCCTTGCCCAATATTAAATATGAAACCATACATAAACCTTCTTCTTTCTTTGATCACTGTTTTGTTTCACTTTCATTCCTTTTGTTGCATTTTATCTTGATTGAATTTTTGTTGGTTAAGTGAATTGTGCAGTGATAACGTCTGTTATAGTTTAAAATTGTGTAGTTTTTGGGGGGGGCATGAATTGTGGAAATATGATTGACATTTGCTTCTTTTCATCACAGTCGTTTCTTTTATCATATTAATTCTCGTTCACTTCATCCTCTTGGAAGGAACTTAACTGGGGTTTGGAAGATCGGAACTTGGTTTCCTCAGCCACTTATTTCCGCGAATTGAAGCTGCAAAATATGGTACTTAGGTCTTCCTTAATTCACTTCTGTTTATATTAATTTCAGGGGTTAATGTAATTTTTGGTCCCTATAATTCGATCTCATTTGAGTTTTGGTCCCTGTAATTTCAAACAAGAGGTTTTGGTCCCTCAAATTTTACTCCATCTATAAGGTTAGTCCCTGCCTTTTAAAAAGGACCAAACAGTGTTAAGTTTTGCTTAGGTGTCAACTAACACCGTCTGTTTTGCTTATTTGGCTGCTGACTTGGACTTATTATTTTAATATTAAAAATTAAAAAGCATTGTCTTCTTCCCCACAACATCTGAAACTCCCGACCCCATGCCTTCTTCCTCCTCAACCTTCTCAGAATCACTTTTTCAATCTCCAGATCAACAAAAGGTCACCCACTTCATCTCAAGCTTCTTTCTGGACCTGAAACCGATTTCACCGAATCATCGTAACAACCAATGGGAATTTTGAAGCCAGCACTACTTAGGTTCATATAGAACCGAATTCAAACTCCAAATCTCACGCCAAAGCAGATTGAGAAGGAAATATAACTGCAGCAACCAAAAAAGTACAAGAAAAAGAAAATGATGAGTTTGTTGGAAAGAACAAAGAGCACCCCACAGTCATGGACACTAAATCTGAAGAATGAAGACAAGAAAATAGAGGGTACCAGCGAAAATGGGGAAGGATTTTCTTTTAATCGGTAGGATTGTTCGTCTCCACTACCCTCTTCACCGTTGGCAACGACGAGAAGTGCACGTCGTGGCTTTGACGAACGGAGAAGAAAGAGGTGTGGGCGACCTCGACGGAGTGGGCAAACGGAAGACGAATGGAGAAGAAGTCGACGGCGTGGTCTTCTTTCATTGCGATCAGAGAACGGCGTGAGCAAGTTAGAGGAGAATCTGAAACAAAGAGGAAGAGGGAGATGACGGTGACGGTGACCGACAACTCCAATCCTGTCCATACTTCTGTATTTGAAATCGTGAACAATGGTGAAATCGGTTTCAGATTCAGAAAGAAGCTTGAGATGAAGTGGGTTGAGCTTTTGTTGATCCAGAGATTGAAAAATGAATCTGAGAAAGTTGGAGGAACAAGGTGTGAGCTCGGGAGTTTCAGATGCTGTGGGGAAGAAGACAACGCTTTCTAATTTTTAATATTAAAATAATAAATCCAAGTTAGCAGCTAAATAAGCAAAACAAACGGTGTTAGTTGACACCTAAGCAAAATTTAACACCGTTGGGTCCTTTTTAAAAGGCAGGGACTAACCTTATAGACGGAGTAAAACTTGAGGGACTAAAACCTCCTGTTTGAAATTACAGGGACCAAAACCCAAATGAGATCAAACTATAGGGACAAAAAATTACATTAACCCTAATTTCAGTTTCCTTGTGATTCCAATTCCTATTGATATAATCCTACCTGCGGTTTTGAATTAGTCATTGGCCGTGAAATGCTTAATCAGGTGGTTTAAAGCAAATATTTTTTTCCCAAAAGAAAAGTGCTATCTATGTGCATATAGGAAGTAGTCTGATTCACCTTTGGAAAAGAACTTGTTGAAATTGGCTTTTAAATAAGAGAGAAAGAAATAAAAAACATAGGCATTTTGTAAATTTTGACTTTGTGGAATTTATGAAACAAAACCTTTTATGTTTCTTCCGATCATTTACCATATGAATTGAAAGGATTCAACTGAATAACAAAAGAGGCTTTGTGGTAGAAATTATCCAAAAGGACCATAGTAAATATCTTTCAAAGTTATAAAATTCTTTTGTCATTGAATGTCTGAGTCATTAGCCTTCGGGGCTTGAATGTGTAGATCATTAGCCTTCAGGGCTTTGACATTTGTTATCACTAAATCATCAAATTATAAGTATATATAATATGTATTATTTAATATGCATCAAATTAAATATGCAGAGGGGGTGTTCCGTAAGAACTAAATGGCGTATGAACTAAAGGCGGTAGAACCTGCCAATCTAGTTCATTGTGATAACCTCTCTAATTCTCCAGAATAAGTAAGTATATGATGCATTGAAATTTAATAACTATGTAAGAAAAAAAATAAAATAACAATGTAAATCAATTATCATAATAAATAACAAAAAAAATAAAAATAGATAGTATAAAATAATATAAAACGTAAGAACAAAAAGGTAAAATGGAATAACATAAAACTTAAAATATAAAGGTAAAGCAATGTAGGGAATAATATAAAGCTAAAGCGTTGGAATAATATATTAAATAACCATATAAGATAACATAATGTGAGACAATGGTTAAAATAACAACGTTAAGTAAATAACAAAAGAAATAATAAACCGACGAGAATAGATAGTAAAAGAAATAACATAAAAAAAAAAAAATAACAACTGTAAATATATAGAAAGAACCACATGAAATTAACAAGATAACATACAGCAACATGAAATTAAATTATAACTGGACAAAAGGATAATGACTAAAGAAAAGCTAATAGAAAACGCTATTAGACATACTACAAGAGAATATTAATTTACTCAAAACCCAAACCAATTTTTTTTAAGAGCAAACTCGTACTGATAACGTATTATGAAAATAAAGAAAATAGTAGAGATATAGATAAGGGAGATGAAGAAAGACAAGAAGAAATTAGAGAGAAAGAGAGGGAGAATAATATTGTTTTCAAGCTTACCATTACTTGATGTATGCATATTATTTATAGGCCACAAGTTCTTAAATTCTTTCTCAAGAGTTATAACAAAGATTAAATCTACATAATTGTACATGAAGTGGTAGGTTACATAGACTTAGGTGAAGAAACTCAAGGGACACATCTTAGAAGGTTATGAACATCCATACTATATTGTAATATTTATAACAATATTTAATTTTTTTTTATTTGCTAGTTGATTTTTTAGGATGCCAAATCATATTAAAAATTACACGTCAGACTTTATATATTTACTTATAATTGGTCAAACCATAAATGACGAGGTCCACCGGGTTCACACAAGAATTCCTCCATATTTAAAGGTCGGTGTTCTCAATCAGGTCTCTAATTTTATTTGTTTTCTAAATAATCCCATGTTCTTTAAAGCCCTTCACCAATCACCACCACGATTCTGGGTCTCTCCATGAGAAGGATGACTGGGAAGGGAAAGCAAGATGAAACGGGACGGAAGTGGGTGGCTGATATCAGAGAACCAAACAAGAGAGACATAAATCGGAAAAGGGCCACTGAAATCGGCGCCAGAGTTGACGTTATCCAAGCTGCTCTTCATCATCACCCAAATTCTCACATCCAAACCCAACTTGAATGAGTTCCCCCAACCCAAAGATCTTGCTGACAATTTCAATTAGTTATCATGATACATCTTTAATTGCCGCCGCCAGAGACCAAAAACGAAGATTTCAGGGTGAACTGGTGGACGGCGGTGACGGGCTAAGAGGGGGTCATTTATATAAAAAAAATAAAATTACACAGACCTGATTGAGAACACCCTTAGAATATGGGGATTTGGAAATTAATTTTTCCATTTTATTTTCTAAAATATAGGGACTATATTGCATTAATCAAATTCTAGGGACCGAATTATAAGAGTCAAAACTACAGGGATTGAGTTGCACCGAGTCAAACTATAAGGATTGAGTTGCATTTATATCAAAATTATAAGTACCAAAGGATTAATTTTTCCTCTCTCTTTTTTTTTAAAAGAGATTAAAAAAGCAAAATAAATTAATTAATCATAACATATATAATATATTATTAGATTTTCTATTAGTTTGTACTCAAGCAAATTGGTTTAAAGAAAAAATTTAGATAAAACAATTTCTAAGTGACATATTTATATTTTTTTTAGGATATTCTAGGAAATTCAATTAGGTTTTATATTTAGCACAGGAGAAATATATATCCTATCAAAATCAATTTACATTTATGGCTATTATCTGCCTTCACATGTAGGCCTCATAAATTAACCTCACATGACATTTTGCTATATTTATATTTTCTTTAGCAAGAATCAAGTTCACAATTTTTATCATTTATTGATCATTTGACATGTCCAAATCCAAAAATTTGAATGACAGCCACATGTTGATTTATCTGATTATTTATTTTTCATCATTTGGTGTATAGAAATAGATATAATATAAGTTTGATAAAAAAGAAGTAGAACGTAAGATTTAATGAGAACTTCACATTGCTTCATTTTCCAAAATAAGTATCATGTCCATATATATATATATATATATATATATATTGGTGTGGTTCTTGTTCCTCTCTGGCCACACTATTGCACTCCCATTCTCGGACCCAACTAATCTGCAATTTAACAAAAGTACACACCAAAGCAAGAAATCTAGAGATAAAACTCAAGAGTTACTGTTACTGAAATGATCTCAACAATACACAGTGCATGAAGTCATAAAAAATTAAAAATGATAAAAGCATACGAAAGGTTGGTTACTGAAGGATAAAGAGATGAAGAACAGATAAACAGAAATACAGAGGGAATAACAGAACAGAGAGAGAAACTTCATACAGGGAATCTTCATAAAATTCTTAGGGAAACACTTGCCACGCCTAACATTGAATCCTGCAGCTTCCATTTGGGCTCTCTCTCCCGTATCCACTTGAGCCGTTGGGTTTACAGTACCAAGCCCAACAACAGGCACTGTGACACTCTACCTTTCATATAAAAAGCACATACAAAGTACATTGCTTGTGAGAACCACATATTCATCGGCATTCACACGTCTCGAAATAGAATAAGCTAGAATTTGCATGAGAACCGACAATCACTTGTGATCCATAAAAGCATCACTTGTGGTCCATAAAAGCATGGTATCGATCATACCCCATATTCAATGAGTGTTTATGATCTAGGCGTGAGCTACAATTTTGAACTTGAGATTGATGACATGTTGCAACAGATTCATGATAGTTATGTTGAAAATGGTAAATGAACTGTGGAAGAAAAAGATCTACATACTCTTGCACTTCTCTTCAGATTATTAAGGCAACATGGACATCGAATTTCACCTGGTATGTCTCAACCTATTCATATATACTTCAAATACCTTTTTGGTCTCTCAACTACGTAACATATATACTTATGATAAAACTAACATGACAAAAACATGTGACTTGTGTCCTTTATAAAGCAGATGTGTTTGAAAAGTTCAAGGATGGGAAAGGCCATATTAGGGAAGCACTAGCTAGTGATGTAGAAGGAATGCTTAGCTTGTATGAAGCTGCACATCTTAGAGTTCACGGAGAAAATATATATATATATATATATATATATATTAGATGATGCTCTTGCTTTCACTTCCTCCCATCTTGAGTCAATGATCATCCGTTTGGATCCTTCTCTTGCTGCAAAAGTCAAGCACAGCTTGAAGCACCCACTTCGCAAGAACCTGCCAAGGCTAGAAGCTTGGCGCTATATTTCTTCCTACCAAGACGATCCTTCCCACGATGAAACTCTACTTTCCTATACAAAGCTGGATTTCAATGTGCTTCAAAAGTTGCACCAAAATGAACTCGGAAATATCTCTAAGTATGTTTCTCTAAATTATGGTAACAGTCTTAAATATACCATATATGTGTGAGTGTGTACTTTACATTATGTGTGACTCATCAAACAAGTCATTGTTTTTGAACTTATAGATGGTGGAAAGAATTGGATTTTAGAAGCAAGTTGCCTTTTGCTCGCGATAGGTTGGTGGAGTGTTACTTTTGGGTTTTTTGGAGTGTTTAATGAACTTGGCTATGTTTTTGTTAGAATGATAGCCACCAAAGTGATATGTTTAATATCTACCCTTGACGATATATATGATGTTTACGGCATAATCGAGGAGCTATAGCTTTTCACTAGAGCAATTGAGAGGTTTAAGTTCATCAAGTGGTCTCAATTATATATTATCCCATATCGATATATTTTTATTT
Source organism: Mimosa bimucronata (assembly GCA_037074515.1). NCBI lineage: Eukaryota > Viridiplantae > Streptophyta > Magnoliopsida > Fabales > Fabaceae > Mimosa > Mimosa bimucronata. Next base: position 5,380,728 of record CM073436.1, read on the forward strand.
TAAAATTCTAGTGTCAAAAGAATTTATTAGCCAACTTTAACTGATTAATGGTTTCTCCAAATTAAAATATCATTGTAATGTCTAGGTGGGATATAAGGTGCATTGTATTGTTACCAAGAACTATTGGATGTTTTCGACGAAGCCAAGCAAGAAATGATCAAGGAAGGAAGAGAATTCAACATAAACTATGCCCAAGACGAAGTAAGGCATACTTTTATATTTACTCACCCATATTTCCTATGTTGGAGTACACTTTAGATGATTAATTCTTTTATAATAATGTAAATATAATTCGTTGAATTCTATATTTGGTTTAATTTATTGGAAGATGATATTACTAGTTTCACTTACACTAGAATTAAACGCACAGATGAAAAGCTTGGTGCAAGCGAATTTTGTGGAAGCCAAATGGTATTATAGTAATTATACACCAACAATGGAGGAGTACATGGGAAATGCACTTGTCACTTTTGTATACCGTTTGATTGCAGCCACATCATTCATTGGCATGGGACCTATTACTACAGAGGAAGCTTACCAATGGGTATCCAATGACCCCAAAATTGTTAGAGCTTCACTTATCATTGGCAGGCTCATGGATGACATTGTTTCCGAGGTACTACTCATCACAAATCCAAAATTCCTAATTTGTTTAATTATCAATACCTTTGATGAGTAGAGGTAATTAATATAATAATTTGTGTTTGTGTCGCATGTAATTGTTAGGATGTGAGCAAAAGAGAGGGGATGTTGCTTCGGCCATAGAGTGCTATACATGAAGCAACATGGCATGGAGAGAGAAATTGCCATTCAAGAGTTAAAGAGGCAAAGTGATGAGTTCTTGGAAGGATATGAATGAGGAACTTCTTGAGCCGCCTTTGCAAATGCCAATAGCCTTGTTGATGCGAATTCTTTATATATGACTCGTGTGGTGGATGTGCTTTACATAGATTCTGATGGCTACATTGATTCTAAAAAGGCAACAAAAGACCATATTATTGCTTTGTTCTTGCATGCTAGCGCTTTTCTGCTTTGAAAAATGAGGAATTCGCAAGGGCTCTGTTGATACAACATTTCTGAAATAATGTAATGGGGATCATTGAACGTTTTGATACCAGTCTTCCCAAATTTACAACTGTCTATAGATATATCTACAATCAAAATCATTAAATATTAACGTATGATAATGATAGAAATGTTTATGGTGACTTGGTAGGGATATTTAAGGTGGTCTCCTAAATTTTAGTGCTAGTGAGAAAGATAAACAAGGGATGTTCCTCCACTTTAAGCTGTCCGTATCTAATCTGAATAGTTCAAAGTTAATAATTTTTTAGTTTATGATTTTTAATGAAAATTATAATTTAGGAAATGATAAGTAAGAGATTATATGGATTCGCTTTCACCATAAATATGTGTGTGTAACACCCTCTAAAATATGTACTAACCATCTGATTCTTGCTTAAAAATAACAACTCATCTTAAACCAAAATCGTACTACTCATAAATGGCAGTTAGGAACTTTTTTCAAAATGTCTTTGACAAATCTCTGATTTGTATGGTTTTTATATGCCTAATTTGAGGAAATTAACATGATTGAGATGCAAGTTTTGGTCCAATAATGCTTAATTGAATATCTTAAACTCTCAAGGAAAATGAGTGTAAAATTAGGAGTAATTAGCCATAATTGTAGATTAATTGTACTAATTAATTTATAGGGCTATTTGATCTTGATTTTATCTTATTTTCACTTGCAGGGTCGCTCAGGACCAAACGATTGGACCCGGGATAAAGAAGAAGACCAAACAAAGGAGCAGAAACAAAGTGACCTCGCCGCGGCGAGCAGACGGAGAAAAGAGGCCTCCAAGTTCCAGAAAGAAGTGGTCCTCGCCGCGGTGAGGTGACGGTGAAAACCCCTGGACAGGCATAACCAAACCTTGCTCGCCGCGGCGAGACGACGGCGAACGGACGTTTCTGCAGAATTTTCAGTCGCGAATTTTGGGCCTGAATTGGATCCAACTTGATACCCACTCACTTGACCTGACTTGGGGGACTTAAAACACGAAAGATACATCCCATGAGGGCAGATTTGGTTCACATTTCACACCCCCAAGCCCTAGCTCTCTCTTCTCCATCTTCATCTTCATCTACTTCACCTTCTCCTTCCATCCATGGCTTCCACACCTTCCTCTCTTCTTGTTGGTTCTTCCATGGAGAGTAGCAGCTAGGCTCCACCATTCTTGGTGGTGGGAGCCAAGGGATGAGTTTGAAGCTTGAATAGGGGAATTTTTCTAGTTCTAATCCTTCCTCCATTTGTTGTATTTATGCTTTTCTAGGGTTATAGGGTTGCATTTATGGCATTTGGTGGAATGTATTAATTGCATTTGGTTGAAGTGCATTTATGGCACTTGGTTGAGTGCATTTATGTCATTAGGGTTAGAAACTATGTTTATGTTATTTCCTTCTTGTATAATGCTTGACATTGCTACTTATTAACTTTGAGTTTAATGAAATTTATGGGTTCATAGTTTTGTTATTCTCTTTGTGAAAATTATGTGCTAATGCAAGGTGGCTTGGTTAGTGGATTAAGAGTGTTAAGCTATTTGCTTGAGGGAGATTGCATAAGAATTAATTGGTTGTGTTGAGACATTGGGCAAACACTCTTTAGATCCTAATTTATTGTATGGGTGGCCATCAATGGATTAGGGTTTAGAGAGAAATTTAGAACAATTATGGGGTGGCCCAAATTGCGGAATTAAAGTCTTACATAATCAATTATTTCTTGATTTGGAACTTAATCAACTTGGGTTAAATTAAGTAATGTGCGGGGTTCTTGCATTAATTAAGTTAATCTAAGCCTAGCCTAGAGGGGTTCCTCTAGGGTCCTTTAGAAATCAATTAAACTCCCTGAAAATCGTTAGAAGCAATGATTCCCGAAGCTCTCATTCATCAAGAATGATCTTTATTCCATTTTCATCCAAATCTCACTTTAAATTTCCACCTTTTACTTTACCTTTTGCACATACCAAACTTCACACTAAAACCAAACAAAAATGCTTTTTACCCGCCTTTCCAAGTTTACATATTAGCTATTAAGAATCATATTACACTAGGCTCCTTGAGATCGACACCCAGGGTTAGCTTCCACTATCCCCTCGGGTTTAATTTCTTGGAGAGCTGACTCGAGGCGACACTGCTCTGACATAACCCCAACGGTTAGGTGCTCTTTAGTCTTACTCTAACCAATTCGGTTATGTTGTTTTTTGAATTTAACAAAAACTTGTTCAAATAAAAAGTAAATTTTGTACCATAGTACTTTCAATCTTAAAAATGTCTTAATGATAAAGTAAAATAGAAAATCATAGGGTATGACAAATATAAATAACATATGCTCAATGGACATAAAAGAGCCTTTAGGTCTCACTCTTCAAGCGCTTTCCTCTTACTTCTTACTAAATCATTCAGTTGACAAATTGTTGATAAGGGGGTTGGGATGAGACATCCCAATATGTAACATCTTGATTTTAATTTTTTTTTTCATTTTTCATAATAATATTTATTAATAGATAACATATTATTAAATAAAAGTTTTAAAATTAAATTTGTAATAAATTTATATCTATATATATGTATATATTAATTTTATTAATGTTTATAAATATCATTCATTAATTAATTTATTTATAAAATATTTTTTAATATAAATTAAAATAATATGCTATTTATAAAATAATTAATAAATTAGCAACGGAAATTCCGTCAGTAAAATTTATTGTCGGAATTTCTATCGAAAATCTGTCGAAAATTACTGATGGAAATTTATTCTGTCAGAAATTCCGTCGGTAATTCTATGTTTTTTTGTAGTGTAATTGTTTTCTAAATTTCACAAAAACTCATTCAAATAAAAAGTAAATTTTGTGCCATAATAATTTCAATTTCAAAAACGGGGTATGACAAAAATAAATAACATATGCTCAATGAGCATAAAAGAGCCTTTAGGTGCCTTTAGGTCTCACTCTTCACGCGCCTTCCTCTTACTTCTTTTTAAATCATTCAGTTGACAAATTGTTGATAAGGGGGTGAGATTGACATCCCAATATGTAACATTCTGATTTTAATTAGAATAATTGAAATAGTATTATGAAAGACTTATTTATGACAAGTAGGATTTATTGAATATTTATTGGAGTGAATAGTATTTACCCAAAAAAATGATTTATTCAGGAGAAGGAAAATTATAAATAATATATTAAAAATAAATAAATTAAACATTAAGGGCCAATTTAGTTCACAGAAGATATTTTAATGGAATGGAAAGGAAAGGAAAGGAAAGGAAAGGAATGGAATGGAATGAAAAGGAAGTCAACACGTTTGGTACGCATAGAAAAGAAAATGAATGGAATAGAAAATTTTATATTTGGTTGACTGAAAATAGTGATAAGGAAACTCAGATATGCAAATAACCATATTTCCCTTAATGAGTATTTCTTAATTAAACTGACTAAATAAAGTTTCAAAATATTTTAAAATTAAATAATAAAAATAAAAATAAATGAATAAATTATTTTTACTAATTATAATTCAATGAAAACTATAATATACATAAATAAATATTCACATAGTCAAATTCAAATTTTGCTTTCGAAAATCCGTTTTGAAGTTTCAATATTGATTTTGAAACTTGTTTTTCACAGCAAATAGACATGTCAAATTCAAATTTGATAGCCCAAGTTCGAATTTACATGCTTTGAAACTTTTGCGAAATCTCAATAATAATCAATTACTCATATTATATACACAGTTTCAAATCCAAAATCTTGTACAACTACACACCCATAGACGAAATGAAGAAAGAAAACAGAGAAAAACTTGAGAAAACACACTATTTTGAACAAAAGTAAAAAACCTAAAACTATTCATCTCCTTCAAGCACAGGAGGAGCAACATAAAATTTTCTTTTTCCTTGTCTTTTTCAATTCTTCACTACCTTGGCCACAGGATCTTCTGCAAACGCCACTGTTCCTTCGTCATCGCCAGAGTTGAGAATGAGACTGCGGAGCTGGGTGGGTGTGAGTGAAACACACTGACACACAGAGGGAGAAGATGAAGAACAAATGTGAGGGGTAGTGTGGTCCTTATCCTTTAAAATCACATGCTGGAAAATGGCTTCTCACCATTTTTGGTAGGATCCCATTTTCTAGCATTTAAAGGAAAATGAAGGGAGGCGGGAAAGAAAGTTACGATGGTTCGACGAAGCAAACATGGGAAGATGAGGGAAAATGTTGATTTTCCTTTTTAATGAGCCAGATTTCAGCTAAGCAAATGGGCCAGGAAGAAGGAAGGGAAAGGAAAAGAATATATATATATATAAGAGGAAGCACGTGGCTCCTCTTATATATTTTAAAAAAACAAAAAAAAGGAGAGAAAGAGACGGAAAGTAGAATTTAAAGGTTAAAAAAAATTGATTTAAACCCACTTTTGGTCCTTATAGTTTGCTTTGATTTGGGTTTTGCTCCCTCCTTTGTTTTAAATAGTTAGTCCCTATAGTTTTAAAGGGACCTAATGTTGTTAATTATGCTAATGTGTCAATAAGTTCTCTTAGTGTGTGTTTGGTATGGTTTTTGGGCCACCAAATGCGGCCTGGCCGGGTAAGTCATTCTTTATTTTTTGGGAAAATCACAACCAGATCCCTCATAAGGGAATTAATTTCAACCAAGTGCCAAACAAGTTGACATTGTGTGTATCAATAAGTTGGAACCATATTGGATCGGATTGCTTGCTCACTTCTACAGTCTTGGACTGTATATAATAATTAAGCTTTTGCTTAACTGCAAGTTTGATACATTATGTAACGTTTAATTCTTGTTGGTTATATAAACTATAGAGTAGATGATACTCCATTTTATGAAGGTTCACAAATAGGAGTAGTACTCACACTTACATACGTGTCTCTCTAGATTTGATATTATAATATTGATTACTGTTTTCTTACACCTTAAGTTATAATAAGAACTAAAGTGAAGTCCCTTGGCACTTAAGGTTGCATTTTTTAAAACAAAATGTGAGATTACAATATTACCAATCATCCCGGAAGCGGCCTTCCACGTCAGCTCACTACTACAAAAAGTATTTTTAATGTCACAAATTTTGGGGGTTTCCAAGTCACTTTTTCAGGGGACATTGAATCAAGTGACATGGAAAATGGACTTTTAACGTCACATAAATAAGTGACGTAGAAAGTCAGAGAAACAACGTCAAACATAATATTATGTGTGACGTTGTAAGTTGCTCGGAGAAACCACGTCACACATAATATTATGTGTGACGTGGTTTCTTTTTTTTTAAAAAAAACGTTTTTAATTTTTCTATTCTCCGTTGATATACATACATTGCAAATGTTTCATGCAGGTCATCAGATAATACAATATACATAAAATTCAAGTTCCAAGCAATGTACAGAGCATAACAGTAAAATGTTATCACTACTATACAATCATCAACATAGGCCGGACCAAAGAAAATAAGTCGAATCGAATGAAAGGAAAGATCACCAGCACATAATTTTGATTCAGATTGTTACATAATCAAAAATAAAAGGAAAAATTGAGCAATACGTTCACGAATCGCATCAATGTCTTCGACTATAAATTCGTCGATTCGGTCATAAAACTGCAACAATAATGGATACTATGATCAATACAAAGTTAGATAAAACATCATATATATATATATGTATTAATTGTATGAATCATATAATAAGCTATAGATAAGAATTTATACCTGTGGGAAGGATCCGCTACGATCACTCTCAATAATGTCACACATATACTTCATGACATAATACCCACACTCCTTATTCGTCGGTTGCTTGGGGTACTTTATAAATCAAAGGAAATAATATAAATGAATAACAAAGTAAATAATATCTCAATTGACTAACATTGAAGGAATTTAAATCAAAATACTTACTTTAGGTCTTTGTACCATGATGGGATTATTCATTTCATTGGTATCTTCCACAAAATGCCATTGCTGAATGCCCCTGAAATGGAACCAAAATTAGCACATATACATGAAAATAATTTATTTAACCCAAAGTAAAAAGTCATTAAAACTACTTACTTCGATAAAAGAGTTTTATAATAGGAGGTTATATTATGCCTCAAGGAGTCAAATCAAACCAAACGATGTTGTCTGGGGCAAATGACAGCTAATGACCAGTGCTTACTGAAAGACATTAAAAATATTAAGTCCACACAGAAACAAAACATTTGTAAATGTGCAAATGATGAAAATTTGGCAAAAGGTAATAATCACACTAACTCTTGAAGAATAGGCGCAAAATAGATAGATCCCCGATTCACTGACATTTGATGTATGATATAAGCCCACATCTCATCCTCATATCTCAGCTGGTCCGCCTTGTTGTTGAAATCATCTCTCCTCGCCAAGGCCAATGGACTGAGGAATCTGTATTGTTCTGTGCCTAATTGGATGCATAGCTCGTGGAAGTACCTATCGTAAAATAATTGAAATTATAAAAGAATAGAAGTACAAATATTGCAGAGACATAAATAGTAATAGTAATTTACATAGTCGCTAATTCGAGCCAGGCGAGGTCAATACAGTCCATTGTCAAAAACTCCATGATATCTCTGTCACTATCAATCGTAAATTCATATGTACGATCTGGACTGACTACTCCTGGAGGCATCCTAATGGATGTGGATTGCAAAGTTGGTTGCATCTCCCGCAGGAGTTGGAGAGAAGGATATTTATCTGGAAAGACCTGTAGGTGATGAAAAAAATCAGTGTTATATATTCTTACATGCTGTAATATATTAAAACAAGCAATCTCAAAAATTAAGTGTACATACCACATCAACCGGCGCCTTTTGTTGAGTCTTGTGTACAAGTCGTCTTAGCCACAAGATGAATGCCCCGATAGCATCGCCTAGTCTGGTTACTTCGCTATCATGAAAAGGTATAGCCGAACCCCTCTCATTCTTTCGAACATTTGTAACAGACACCTTCACTTGGTCCTCCGGAATACGCTTATTATGTATGAAGATCTATACAAACCTGAAACTTTTTATCTAATCGTTTCTTAACAAACGTCTTCCAAGTCTCCGGGTCAACAGAGGGGTAGGTCTGACAGGGATCTTGATCCTTCTTGTCCCCCCGGATGTAATCTTTGGTCAGGGTAGTCTTGAAATTCTTCCACATCTTGCGCGCTTCATTCAACCAAAAATCCCTGAACTGTTCGGTGTTTGGGACATCGAAATTTTGCTGCAAAGAATAAGAATAAAATACACATCAGTTGAGTAACTAAACAAACAAATACATGCATATTAGGAACAAACAGATAGATAATGATAAAACATACCAAGATATCTGACCAACATTGATCCTTAATGTCTTTTTGGACTTCCCTCCAATCGTCAACCAATATGCTTACTCGATTCCTTGCCACAAAACCGACGTAGCTCACGAAATTCGCGCCAATTTCCCCGATAGGATTCATGTCCTCGTCAAATTCCACATGGATAGGCTGCACATTTGTCCCATGACGGACAACAATGTCAGTGAGCTTCGTCGGACCTCTTTTCTTTCTTCGAGGGGGATTGTTTTGTCCCTGATTGTTAGAATCATCCTCCATGATGTACCTGTTAACAAATCAAAGATGTGATGAGTCAGTATAAGACAACAACTTTCACAAAAACAAAATAAAAACAATAACAGTACTTAATACATGATAATTCAAAAAGGTTCTCACTTTATGTGTTATCCCATATCCCTTCACAATGATCATTTCTAGAGGCAAATTGGTCATCATCATCATCTATCAATTCAAATTCACTTAGTTCAAGTGGTCCTGCGCACAAAGGTAGTATCTCATCTAGATCTAAAGTGGGAGCGCGGTCCTTTTGCTTTTTACTTTGCAACACTATGGACAATTGCTTATTTGCGGGATCTGTTACATAGAACACCTGTTTTGCGTGACTTGCTAAAATAAAAGGCTCATCTCTGTACCCAACCTTGTGAATATCAATTGAGATCATACCAATGTGGGGATCAACTCCAACTGCACTATTGTTAACCCACTTGCATTTAAAGATTGAAATTTTGAACTTGGTGTAACTAACTTCCTAAATTTCTTCAATTACCCCATAATATGCCATGGAAGCCAATCGTGGGTTTTTATCTTTCGAACTGGAGAAGTGCATCGCTTCGGCTACCACCATCACGCCACTGTTTTGCATGGTGTTGTTGTTATCCTGAGCCTTAGTGTAGAAAGAATAGCCATTTATGTCAAAAGAGCCCCAAGTAACAACCTCAAAACGAGGCCCTCCTGCTAACCATCTTATTGTATCCGGCCCACCGGTCTCCTTTTCAACTTTCTCTTTGAACCACCCAATGAATGTCCTGTTATGCTCGTTAGAAATCTGCATGTCACTCTTTTTCGGGTTCTTTTTGATGACTCCCCATTTTTAAATAGAATTTGAGATATATTTTGATATATTTGGGGAGTCATTGATGCAAAATAAAGGGATTTATTGAAATTTTGATAAGATATCAATTAAGTGCATTATTTAGGGGATTTCATTGTGAATATCATAGTTTTAATTAAAATAGAAATATTATAAGATAAGAAAATATGAGCAAAAAAATATATAAATATATATATTAACAAAAAAAAGAAGAAGAAGTTTCAGTTTGCTTGACTTGTTGTTATTATTATTATAATACTCCTTTCCATTTAATGTTATCAGGTCACATGTTCTTTTATGCATCAGGGAAGCCATTTCACTAGTGATTGGCGTTCAAGTGGAATTTAAAAAGAAAGGTGCACGGCACCGTTTTGGAGACTTGAACCAACAAGAAGAAACGGTGCGTTTTGGAGTGATTGAATTGAAGACCTAAAAGAAGAAATGAAAAAGGCATGCAGAGAGGCATAGAGGACAGGGGCGCATTTCACTATTCACCTTCACCATCTGCACATCTTGTTCGACAACTTCATCCAGAGCGAGAACCCGTGGGCGAGAGAGCAAGCGAGAGGGAGAGAGAAGCTTAGGTTCTATTCATCACCTCCACAGGAGGACGAGAGGACTGTGGAGGTGGTTGATTTAGGACCATTGACACTATCTTGGCCAGAGCTCATGCATGAAGGAAATGAAGGAGAGGAAGAAGGGCATTTGTTGGGGAGTTCTCTAAACAATCTCTTGTTACTTTTCTTCTTATTTCTAATTTTATTGTCTGGATCTGGATTCTGTAGTTGCTTATGGGATGATTTTTATGATTTTAATTTTAGTATGAGTAGCTAGCTTTTGTATTAGGATTATTTTGAAGTTTTATATGGATTGATGCTTGAACTCTTTCTCTCTTAATAATTGATGATTATTAGGTTGTGGATTTAACTTGAGCTTTATTTTTTTCCTAAGTGGTGGCCAACACTTAGCTTGTTTTCCTAATTAGTGGCTTGAGAGAGCATTAATTAGCAAAGAACTAGGTTGAATTCAAGCTTGTCTTAAAATTCCAAATTGGGATTGAGAGTTTGTTAATGAGATAGAGATATTTATTAACCAAGTTTTGTAAAATTGAAGTGGGATGTTTATAGAGACTAATTAACATAATATGTAGTAAGAAATTATGCATATTAAAGTTAATTAAGGTTTGGATAAGCTTGAGAGAGTTATTCAAATGGATATGACTTCAAACATCAACTTAGTGTTCATTAATTGTCATTAGAGGAAGGTCAATCAAGCATCATGAAATACAAAGTGGATAAATAATCCTAGACATCCTTTGTTTTAAATTAAAGTTCAATTTAATTTTTGTCAAGTTATTTTCAATTTAGGTACTTTTGAAATTCAAAATGCAAAGATTCTCACTCAACCTAATTGATAATATAATTGTGATAATTAATCCACTTTTGCCTTAGTCCCTGTTGGAACGACAACCTTTTCTATACTACTTTTGACGACCCCGTGCGCTTGCGGATATGCTAAACCTCGAACACTTTTCTTTCAGGATCTTCTTATGCTCATCCAAATAAGGCTGCACTTCTTCCATATTATTCAAGATGTATAGGTGTGCTTGTAACACCTCTTCACGGCGCATAGTCTTCACTTTGACGCCACGTACCCCCTTACCGATCCCATATTCATGTCGGGGGTTTTCCTCAACCCCTTTTAGATACGATTTGCAAAAATCCATTGCCTCCTCAACTATGTGTCTTTCAACAATTGATGCCTCAGGTCGATGTGGGTTCTTCAAATACCCTTTCAAGACTTTCATGAATTGCTCGAACAGGTACATCCACCTTAGATAAACAGGGCCACACAGCCTTATCTCCCTTACCAAATGAACAATCAAGTGCACCATAATATCGAAAAATGCTGGAGCAAAGAGCATCTCTAGTTGGCACAATATAACATAACCCTCATTTTCCAACTCGTCGAGCTTTTCAATTTCGATGAATTTGCTGCAGATCGTATTGAAAAACATACACAGTCTTGTTATGGTCATCCTGACATCATCTTCCAAAATGCCTCTTATAGCAATTGGTAAGAATTGTTGCATCAATACATGGTAATCATGCGACTTCATTCCCACCAACTTCAAATCATTCATAGACACAAGTCCGTTAACATTGGAGGAATAACCCTGCGGAACCTTGATCCCACTCAAACACTCATACAGATTTTTTTTCTTCTCTTTGGAAAGTGTATGAGCAGAAGGTTCCATATAAGCCTTCTTGCCATTTTCACTGACTACAGGATGCAACCATGGTCTTATGGCCATTTCAACCAAGTCTAATCTAGCATTGAGTCCGTCCTTTGTCTTCCCCTGTATGTGCAACAGTGTCCCAACAAGACTATCACCAACATTTTTCTCCACATGCATCACATCAATACTGTGCCTCACATCGAGATATCGCCAATAAGGTAGATCAAAGAAGATTGACCTCTTCTTCCAAATAATCTTCTTAGAACCGGTTTTCGTTTTCTGTTTCTTACCGAATACCATATTGACATTCTCAACACGGCGATAAACTTCCTCCCCGGTTAAGGGGGTCGGAGCAGATCGGTACTCAGATGAGCCATTAAAACACTTCTTTAGTCTACGGTAAGGATGGAACCGATCAAGAAACCTCATGTGACCGAGGTAGATGGCTTTTCTTCCGTGTTTGAGATAGTGGCAGTGTGTGTTAGACTCACATATAGGGCATGCCATAAAACCCTTCACACTGTAACCAGAAAGATTGCCATATGCAGGGAAGTCATTTATTATGGTAAATAACATAGCTCGCAACTTGAATGTCTCCTGCCTGTAAGCATCAAACACATCTACGCCTTCCTCCCACAACATCTTCAAGTCCTCAATCAAAGGTGCCAGGTAGACATCAATATTGTTACCAGGATGTTTCGGCCCTGAAATCATCATTGACATCATCACATACTTGCGCTTCGTGCACAACCAAGGCGGCAGGTTGTAAATGACCAGCAAAACTGGCCAAGCACTATGTGTGCTACTGAGACTCCCGAAAGGGTTGAAACCATCCGTACACAGTCCGAGACGAAGGTTCCTCGGCTCACCACCAAATTCAGGAAACATGGAATCTATCTTCTTCCATTAAGGAGAATCAGCAGGATGCCGGAGATATCTTCCATCGGAGATTCTCTCATTACAATGCCATCTCAGTTTCTTTGCTTTTGCCTCATTTGCAAACAAGAGTTTAAATCGTGGCATAATTGGAAGGTACCATATTACCTTCAAAGGTACCCCTTTCTTTGATCCATCATCATCACCAACAACATCCTTCCTCGGCTTATACCTCGGAGTATTACACTTTGGACACTCTTTCAGGCCTTCATACTCATTCCTGTATACTTAGTACACCCCGGGAACAACGCTGTCTCTGCATCACTCCTCAACTTATCGAACTCATGGACCACAGAAAATGACTCCGCCCCAATGTCATTAATCATCTCGTCCATTTTGATCATCACAAACATCATCCACCGCTACTTCTACATTTGGTGACAGGCACGCATGTACGGTACTTCCCAATTCCCCATGCCAAAGCCACTACTTATAACGGAGATTAATCCCATCATAAAGAAGGTGATCCCTTATATCATCAATGCTCTTACGATAAGCATTTGCACACTTCACACAAGGGCAAAGATACATGCCATTCTTACTGGACACGTTTCTTTTGGCAAATTCAATAAATTCTTCCACACCTATCTGATACTTTTTAGTGGTTCTCAATGCATGCATCCAACTACGATCCATTCTATTAAACCTATGCCATTTCCAACAAACTAGTCAAGTTTATCTCACTACATTATTGGGAAGAAATGGGCATGCTATGCATATCTTCACTTCATGCAAATTTTTTAAAAAATTTGGCAAAGCCTCCTCTTGTAAATGTGACATCCAAAAATTACATGTACAATCCAATTTCACTCCAGTAATTTGAAGTGATTTATAGAAGCAAAACCAGCAAGTAAAATGCAACAAAGAAACAAGCAACAATGCAACGAAATTCACGAGGATTTTAGTAGCAACAAGATCAATTAGACAAAATAAATCTTCAGCAATTTGAGAACAAAAACCAATAGCAAACCAATTTACAAGACTTATAAAGCATTTTGGCAAGTATGCAATATTTGCAGCAACTACAACGTAACAGCATTTGCAAACCAATTTACAATTGAACATTAAACATTCTATGATAGACCAATTTACAAGACTTACAAAACCATTAAATATTTTATGGCATTTTTTGCAATTTACAATTGAGAAAAAAAGGCAGCAGATTTAATTATCAGGAAAAAAAAGGAAAAGAAGGAACCTGGATGAAGTGAAGCTGCGAACGGAGGCACGATTAAAATTGCTAACCCGATAGGAGGAAAACAGAGCTGAAAAAAACTTTGAACAAGTAAAAAAAAAGAACCTAATAGAAATTGCATATTTAATTACCAGAAGAAAAAAGAAAAGAAGAGACGAACCTGAGGGGGGTGAGGGCCCTGAGGGGGTGGGGAGCTGTGGGCGCTGGTGGGGGGTGGGGGCGCTGGTTGGGTGGGGGAGCTGAGGGCGCTTGGGGGGGTGGGGAGCTTTGGTTTTTGTTTTGGGGGGGTGGGGGCGCTGGTTGGGGGCGGGGTGGGGGCGCGCTGTGGGGGGGATGAGGGCTCCCTAGGGGGTGGGTGGGGGAGCTGAGGGGCGCGCTGGGGGGGTTTGGGGAGTTGTGGGGGGTGGGTGAGGGAGTTGTGGGACGCGCTATGGGGGGTGGGTGGGGGAGCTGAGGGGCTTGCTGGGGGGGTGGGTGGGGGAGCTGAGGGTTTGGGGCCAAGTAAAAGAAAATGGGGGGCGGGAGATGAAAAAAAAAAGGAGTTTTCTACGTCACACCAAAATTTTGGTGTGACGTGGAAAACAACTTTCAACGTCACACCAAATTTTGGTGTGACGTTTAAACATTTTCCACGTCACACCAAAATTTGGTGTGACGTGGAAAGTTCTTTTCAACGTCACACTTAAAATTAAGTGTGACGTTGAAAAGTTTCAACATCACACTTAATTTTAAGTGTGACATTATTTCTTTCCTGTATACACCCCTTTGTTTTCAATGTCACATTTTTAAATAAGTGACATTAATTGGTGACATAAAAAGGGTTTTTTGTAGTAGTGACTGCACTCTAAAATTTTTTCGCTGGTAAAGATGATTACAATGATGATGGCTTGAGCAGGAGCATTCTTATTGAACCACAGCTAACACCATCGTCCCCATCTTCTTCATCATCGTTGACACTCTTCTCTGAGCTATCCCCTCTCTTCCTCTTGCTGCGATTCGATCTATCTTGGCCGCGTTCCCTATCACTGTCATGATCTCGATCCTTTTTCCCACTCCCTCGATCTCGTAGCCTGGATGGCTCCTGAAGCCCCATCGGCATATCTCCCTCTACAACTCCAAAATAGAAGTCAGAAAAAACAAAAGCCATAAAACAAAACGGGTCTCCTTTGAAATCAAGGGAATTGATAGATATTGAGAGAACATGAAACCCACTCCCAATCTCTAAAACAAAACATTGAACGACAAAGCGGGTCCTCTTTTTGTGCTCCAATCTCATTTTCTTTTTACTTTTTCACTCATCACTAAACCCATCCCCACCCCTTGTTCATCCGCGTTCGAGCAATCCCAATGATGAGTTGAAGTGCTGTTTACATTGTGATTTTTTAATTTTTCAAAAAAATCTTACGTGACAAAAAAAAAGAGCTGTCATGCCACGTAGGCATGACGCATCTATATAATTTGATCAACAACGTTAATTTTTTAACTTTCGATTTTTTGTATTATGGATTGTTATGGATCTCACCGTGTTTTATCTTTTAGTTGTTGTTGCTGTTAAGACCATTATAGTAAAAGTCAGATTGAAATATGAGTAGGAAAGGTTACTGGGTCACTGTTTGCACGGTCGAGCGGTTGGATCGACGGTCGAACCAATAACACAATAATTAATTAAAAAAATTATATAGATACACATATATGTAAATAATATAACTATATGAAACAAAAAAGAAATTTTAATAAAACTTAAAAACAAACATATTCAAGAGCTCCAATGTAACATTTTTCTCAAATAATCCAATACCAAGTTATAATATGTTGGAATCATTAAAAAGTGTGATTTGATTACCACATTAAGGATTAAGGGGTATTTTTGGACAAGAGATTTTTTTATGGGTAGATATGTGTATTTATTTATTTTTAGCATTTTCTAGGTGAGTTATTTAATCATCTGGTTTTTTAAAAACCACTCCAGTTTAAGGTTGAACCTCGGTAATTCTGGTCTAGCGAATGGTCCAATATGGCTCAACATTTAAAGTGGCTGAAGCACTCATAACGAGACGAATGATGCTGCGGGTGACGGTCGGACCGGTTCAAATGCCCTGTCCGATGAGGGTTTTACAACACTAATTAAGATTGCATTATTTGCATTTATGGAATACATTCAGTTGAAAAAAAAAATTATGAATAAAAATATAAGGGACCTTACAATAAGGTGAACAAGCGGGAAACAGTTAACTTGAATGCTTAATGATTATGTTGACTTGTGAGTTTTAAATGGCAAGTAGCTAGTGTGATGTGTCTATTTTGAATATTATGTTCGATATTCAGTTGATTTTAGTATTTTACACATGACATAAAATAAAGTTGGATGCATGTATCTTTTTTTTTTCTTTTGAATTTCATTGGATCACGAGTCTTTTTTTGTTTAATTTTTTCAATTTTTTATTTATATATAGGTGAGTTGAATCTCACCGGTGCAATTAGAAAGTGTACTCAACTTTTGCTATTAGAATGCTTATTCCAGAATTAATACATGCCATTTGATCATATTCAATTGACTCATGACTCAGTGAGTGTTTAATTTAATTCATTTTAAACGATTTTGAGTTATACAAAGCAAATATATAAAATGTGTTTTGTTGATATTTTTTGGCATTCTTAAACACTACTTTGGTTATAGATTAAACAGTAACGTTAGAGTTTGATTGGTTGAATTAAATACTCTGACAATGATCCACATGATTGTGTGCTTACACGTCCGTTATTGCGGGAATGAAATGATGAATAGTTAATTATTTGAGTGAAATACACTAATTTCCTGGTTTGCTTTAAGTACACATATATTTCTTCTATTTTGAAATTATACAGTTTAGTCTGATCATTTCACAAATTTAAATTATGAAATTTTATATTTAAATAAAAATTAATAAATTTTGAAACTATATGTGTGCGCCATTGTACGAGAATTAGTTTTTATTTTATAAAAAATATTTTTGAAAAAATATAAATCGTTAAATAATTATGTTAAAAATAAGTATTCTGATCCAAACAAAGTTTAAAAGTTAAACTTAACGGTCAACTAACATTTTGGGTGAATGGAAATAAATTCTCAAATGTAGAGGAGAGGTTTGTGTAACATATATCACTACAAAAAAAACGTAGATTTGTCACGGTTAAAACCGTGGTTTTGTCACGGTTAAAACCGTGACAAAGGCGTTTGTTACGGTTTTTCAAACTGTGACAAATCCTACCGTGGCAAATGCTGAGTTAGTAACGGTTAAAACCGATACAACAATGATCAGATAAACACATACTTACAGAAAACCGTGATAAACAGGGGGCTGTGTCACGGTTAAAACCGTGACAAGTTGTAGCTTGTCACAGTTCGAACCGTGACAATATGTGTCACGGTTTGAACCGTGACACCACTTGTCACGGTTGGAACTGTGACAAGCACTGTCACGATTCCAACCGTGACACAGCTTCAGTTCTTGAAGTAGATAGGAAACCGGCTCCAGCTGCCGCCTAGATCACTGCAAAACCGATTGAACAAATGGCCTCCCAACAATTTAGGTTGCCTAATTTCATCATTGAAAGGCACCACAACTCGTAGGCCCATTTCCAACTGATTGGTTGTAGTCACATCTAACGTCCTCTTTGTGATCCTGCCTCGTCGATCTGCAAAATATCACAGGTTAAATAACAACTAAAATAACCTTAATTAACAAATTAGTAAATTAAATACAACATATTATTTATTCGTTGTCGGGGACGGATTTGTTCGTTGTTCGCTTCTTCTGTACTCATCACGTTTTCTCCTTCAAATATGGGAAAATCGTTGAACAACGCGGCCTCTATATTGTAGTCATTTATGTTGATGTCATCTATATTATCGAGGACTTCAGGAAAATGTACATGAGCTTCTGGTTGGCTCGGTCCGGCTTTGTCGGGTCCGGATGGTACATATACCGGTATTCTACCTCTTCTACCTTGGGCACCCCTACTTCTACCAGAACTTCCTCTTCTAACACGCCTAGGCTCTTCTTCTATTACCTTTCCTTTTCCCTTGTCTCTCCCAGATGACATTGTTATATATATAAACGAAATATGAAGATAAAAACAACGACCATCCACTAAACACGCACGTGAGATGTTGATGGAAAAATGGAGAGAATTGCAACGGTTCAGTGAATAACAAAACGTGACAAGCATATATAGGCTATGTCACGTTAAAAGACACTTTTGTAACGGTTCGAACCGTTATAGCTTAGAAACGGTTCGAACCGTTGCAAGAGTCTAGTAACGGTTCGAACCGTTACAAAGCAGTAACAGTTCGAACCGTTACTAGACTCTTGTAACGGTTCCAACCGTTACAAACTTTTTTTTAAAAAAAAAATGTTTGTCACGGTTTTTTGTTGCAACCGTGACAAATTCCAAAGATTTGTCACGGTTTAGCACAACCGTGACAAATCAGCGTTTTTCTTGTAGTGTATCTTAATTTTGATGGAGGTTTATATACGTTTTCAAAATAGATTGAGGTTTCTATAATTAAGGTAAAATTAAGGGGATGTGAGTATATTTTACACTAATTATTAATAATAGATTCGTTGGCAAAAATTAGGGATAGGAATAGGCTAGGCCCTTATCAATGGCCTAGGGCCTAGCCTACAATAAGCATAATCTAGCCTATTTAGTAAATATGTCAAGCTTATATTCAGGCTTATTGTTAGGCCTATTTAAATAAATAGGCCAGGCCTTTTTTCGTAACGCCTAACTTACAAGCCTACAGGCCTGGCCTATTTAATTTGTTCATAATTTTTATTATGATATATAATATGAAATTAATAAATTGCATAAATTAATTATAACATTACCACTATATTCCTTATTATAAGTCCACCCTAATTACTTCTCACATACCAAGGAGTAGAAGTTAGGGCATTAAATATAACATATTTTTTAAAAAAAAAATTCAACTTTGCTCTTATTTAAGAATAAGTGTTAAAATAATATTTTATATATTATAAATATTTTCTGTCATCCTCCCTATTTCCAACATAGGAGTAAAGTAGTCATAACAGCATTAATTAATCCCAAACTGGACTTATATTTAGGAACAAAAAATTCGTGGTAGTTAGACGTATAATAAGGAATAGAGTGGTACCAACTTATCTTTATCTCTAAGCTTCACATCCCATCATTTGTACACAAAGTTAAACCCTTTTACTCATTAGTCATTCACCTCTTTTTGATCCCTTTCAAATACTTAAGATGAATTGCTAAAGTGGTACCAACTTATCTTTATCTCTAAGCTTCACATCCCATCATTCGTACACAAAGTTAAACCCTTTTACTCATTAATCGTTCACCTCTTTTTGATCCCTTTCAAATACTTAAGATGAATTGCTAACTCAATACTATTCTTTAATTTGTATGATTTCTTAGGCATAATAATTGTTGCAATTAGCAAGTTTATTCCAATTGTGCCTATATGAAATATTAGAATCTCAAAAAGATTAATTTATCTTAGTGACAAATCTCTGATTTGTAATGCTTTTATATGCTTAAATTGAGGCAATTAACATGATTAAGATGCAAGTTTGGTCTAATAATGTCTAATTGAATGTCTCAAACTCTCACGTGAAATGAGTGTAAAATTAGGATTAATTAGCCATAATTGTAGATTAATTGTGTTGATTAATTTATAGGGCTATTTGATCTTAGTTTTGTCTTATTTTTACTTATAGGGTCGTGCAAGGACCAAATATTTGATTCCGGGCGAAGAAGAAAGGCTTTTCAAAGGGGCAGGATCACCTGAAGCCACGGCAAAACTCACGCCGAAAGCAGCTCCAAAGAGGCAAAGAAGAATGTAGTTCATTGTGGGTTTCGCCACGACAAACCCACGGTAACAGGCCACAAATTCCAGAAGCAAACCAAGCTCACCGTGGCTTTCGCCACAGCGAAACCCACGGCGTACTGCGCGAATTCTGCAGAATTTCAGTCACGTTTTTAGGCCTGATTCGGATCCAACTTGAACCCCACTCACTTGACCCGACTTGGGGGACATAAAACTCGAAACTTAGACCCCATTAGGGCAGATTTGGAGCCACCACTCACTTCCTAACCCTAGCTCTCTCATTTCTCTCCATCTTCATCTTTCTCACTTCCTTCCACCCAAATCCATGGCCTCTTTCCTTCCTACCTTGGTTGCTGTTCTTCCCATGAAGTAGCAGTTAGGCTCCACCATTCTTGGTAGTGGGAGCCAAGGGATGAGCTTGAAGCTTGAATAGGGGAGTTCTAGTTCTAATCCTTCTTCCTCTTGTTGTATTTATGCTTTTCTAGGGTTCTAGGGGTATATTTATGACATTTGGTTGTGTTCTTCATTTCTACATGTTGTATAAGGGTTGGAAACTATTTTATGTTGTTTCTTTCTTGTTGAATACTTGACATTGTGTTATATTAACTTTGAGTTTGATGAAATTTATGGGTTCATGATTTTGTTATTCTCTTTGTGAAAATTATGTGCTAATGCAAGGTGGCTTGGTTAGTGGATTAAAAATGTTAAGTGGTTTTGTATGAATGAAATGGCATAGGAATTAATTAATTGTGTTTAGACATTGGGTGATCACTCTTTTCAACCTTAATCTTTGTTTGGGTGGCCATCAATGAGTTAGGGTTAATTGAGAAATTAAGTGCAATTGTGGGGTGACCCAAATTGTGGATTATAAGTCTTACATAATTAATTGGTTCTTGAATTTGTCAAATTGCATGAGTGGCATTGGACTTCAATCCTAGAGTCTTAATTTGTTATGTGGGGTTCCAGTAATTAATTAAACCCTAAGATTAATTAAGTGGCAATTCGGGGTTCCGGTTGTTGGATTAGGAGCCCTTTACAATTAACAAATTCACTTTGATTTTTAGCTTAATCAACTTAGGTTAAATTAAGTAATGTGCGGGGTTCCGGCATTAATTAAGTTAACCTAAGCCTAGCCTAGAGGGGTTCCTCTAGGGGCTTTTCGAAAATCAACAAAAACTCCTCGAAAATCTTTCGAAGTGATGAATTCCAAAGTTTCCATTCATTAAGAATGATTCAATTTCCTTTCCCCTCCAAATCTCACTTTTATCTTATTTTTATTTTACTTTTGAACATATCATACCTTTTGAATATTTTCTAAATAAAGAACAAAATACAATACTTTTTACCTGCTTTTGTTAGTTTGCATATTAGCTACTAGGTCATCTTTTGCGTTTAGGCTCTTCAAGCGAACGACACCCGGGGGTTAGCTTCCACTATCCCCTTGGTTCTTATTTTCTTGAAGGGCGGACCCAAGGGCGCGCTACACCACACACACACTCGAGAGTTGAGCTCTTCAAGTGGCACCGTTGCGGGGGAGCCAAGTAATTGGTTCCCTAGTAGCCGGTTGTCAAACTTGTTTTGGTCGGGTCCATTTTTTAGATTGCATTTAGTTTAGTTGCATTTTAGGTTTTCTATTTGTTTGTACATACCATTATTTTTGCATCTTTTTCTTTTATTTTAGGTTTAGGCATACTTGTATAGCATAGCATCTTGCATTTTGGGATTTATTTAATTGTAATTTTCATGTCTTGGTTTAACAATAACCGTGATTTTTTGTTCAACACTACTCTTATGCATTCTTTTTCCAGGAATGATGAAACACCAAGCCTTCCACATACTTGGAGAAATGAGGCACATTTGACTCTAACTCACTCCCAAGTTGATTTTATTTTACAAGAGTTGGATTCTATGAGAGCAGATACACAAAGACACAACAAAGTCTTTGGATCTCAAGCACCTAACCATTTCCAAGCGGATTTGGAACCATCTTGTCCACCAATTCACCCCACCCTCCCCCCTACACCGCATAGAAATACATATAACTCACCCTCTCCTCCTTACCATAAAACTCCACCTCCACCCTCCATACCCTCAACCCATGGACTTGATGCCTTCCTCACCTTTCCAAACATAGATGACCAAACCCTCTCTTTAAGAAAGATGTATGATGAGCTCAAAGTTCAACAATATGAGTTGTTCATGTTAAAGGAGGTTAATCAACTTCCTAAGGAGATGGAAGAGTGGCTTGAAGCAATACAAGAGTTTATCAGGGTATTTGTGCAACATGCTCTCTGGAAGAAGATTAATGGAGAAGAAGGAGCACCATGGCCTTATGACTACAACAATGATGAGGAGATTGAAGAGTAAGAGCCAAATGCCACATCTCAAGTGGATAATCTCCAAATCCCAATGTCTATTCCCACACAAGCCATCAAGACGGAGCAAGCATCTTTTCGACCACCAGAGGAGTCGCATTTATAATTTGGTAATATTCCTCCTCTTCTTGAAAATGTTAACTCTCCTCATACTACTGTGATTATTGATGTGAATGATGATGAGGTGGATGAAGAAATTGTTGTTGAATCCCCTCAAATGCCTGATATTGAAAATACTCACTATGAAGTCTCACATGGTAGTTGTGTAGTTGATGATCTTGCTTGTAGTACTCATGTGTGTGGTGATCATGATAGTGCTAGTTGTGATGATGATCTTGGTTTGCATGAGCCTTTACCTTGTTCTTGTGGTGAAGTGCATGATGCATCTACCAGTACTAGAGATAATATTGTGGAAAATAATTCATTAAGCTTGGATGTCCAAAATGTGGAGAAGTGTGAACAAGCATCCTCTTCTTCAAGTGTTGATAAGCATGATTTGAGTTTCTTTGAATCTCTTGAACATGGTGAAGAGTTCATCTCCCCCTCCTCCCCATATCCCTCTTTTATTTGCACATGTGAAGGTGATGGGCCTTGTGCCATTTGCATAGAAATTAATAATTGGCTTTCCACTTCACATGATATTGCTTCTTCATCTAGTTTGATTGATAACACTAATGAACATGCCACACTTGATAATCAACATGATAATTGTTCATCTCTTGATCCCAATTCTTTTCTTTCTTTAGGTAGTTTAATAAGGAAAGATTCCAATGCTTTGATTGATACAATTGTAAACAAGAATGAATCTTTCCATTTAATTTTATCTTGTGACCTGCCACCTGACATTGGTGGAAATGAAATTGATTGTTTTGCTACACCCAATGTCAATGGTGATGCCAATGTGGCTGCATGTTTGGTTCTTACTGATGGGAGCCATATTGACTTGCTTAGTTGTGATGTTTACTTGGAGAATCCTGCTTTGAAAATACATATATTTTGTTTTAGATCTCTCCATGTATTCTCTTTTAGACTAGATATTGCTGCTGGTCCGGTGTTTCTTTTTCAGGAACCCCCACTACCAAGGAAGTCTAATATAGGAGAAGGAGCCACATTGAAGAAAAGCATGCTTCTCATCTTAGATGAGAACTTCTCCTTCAAGAGCTTGAAGAGGCCATAACGGAGGTTGTCTCTTTCCTCACTTATTTTCTTCCTAATCTTCATGCATACTATAGCTTAATTGTTGTATGAGGAATATAAGTGTGGGGGAGGGACACATTCCAGTAGTAAAAAGAGTAGTTATTTTTCTTTCAATTACTAGGATTAATAAATGCTTCTTGCTCACACACCAATACCACACTTGATTTCAACATGCTCTGAATTGATATTTCCATATTTTTGCTACATTGAGGACAATGTAGGAATTAAGTATGGGGGAGGGATGTGTGAAAAATCTCTGATTTGTAACATTTTGATATGTTTAATTTGAGGCAATTAACATGATTGAGATGCAATATTGGTCCAACAATGTCTAATTGAATGTCTCAAACTTTCAAATGAAATGAGTGTAAAATTAGGAGTAATTAGCCATAATTGTAGCTTAATTGTATTAATTAATTTATAGGGCTATTTGATCTTGGTTTTATCTTATTTTTACTTGCAGGGTCGCTCAGGACCAAAAGAACGGACCCGGGATGAAGAAGAAGGCCAAACAAAGGAGCAGAAGAAACGTGCTGCGGCGAGCCCATGGCTAATGGATCCCCAAAAGGCAGAAATGAATGACTGATGATGATGAAAAACCCACTTTGGCAGAGAGCAATGCAGCTCGCCGTGGCCTTGCCACGGCGAGATTCTCGAATTCTGCAGTTATTAGTTCGCGTTTTGGGCCTGATTCGGACCCAACTTGAATACCCACTCACTTGACCCGACTTGGGGGACATAAAACACGAAAGACACACCCCATTAGGGCAGATTTGGTTCACATTTCACACCCCAAGCCCTAGCTCTCTCTCTTCTTCATCTTCATCTTCTTCACCTTCTCCTTCCTTCCATCCATGGCTTCCACACCTTCCTCTCTTGTTGTTTGTTCTTCCATGGAGAGTAGCAGCTAGGCTCCACCATTCTTGGTGATGGGAGCCAAGGGATGAGCTTGAAGCTTGAATAGGGAAGTTTTTCTAGTTCTAATCCTTCTTCTATTTGTTGTATTTATGCTTTTCTAGGGTTCTAGGAGTGCATTTATGGCATTTGGTTGAATACATTAATGTCATTTGGTTAAGTGTATTTATGGCACTTGGTTGGGTGCATTTATGTTGTTGGGGTTAGAAACTGTTATTGTTATTTCCTTCTTGTACAAATGCTTGACATTGCTATTTATTAGCTTTGAGTTTAATGAAATTTATGGGTTCATAGTTTTATTATTCTCTTGGTGAAAATCATGTGCTAATGCAATGTGGCTTGGTTAGTGGATTAAGAGTGTTAAGTTATTTGCTTGAGGGAGATGGCATAAGAATTAATTGGCTGTGTTGAGACATTGGGCAAACACTCTTTAAGTCCTAATTTATTGTATGGGTGGCCATCAATGGATTAGGGTTTAGAGAGAAATTTAGAGCAATTATGGGGTGGCCCAAATTGTGGATTTAAAAGTCTTGCATAATCAATTATTTCTTGATTTTGAACTTAATCAACTTGGGTTAAATTAAGTAATGTGCGGGGTTCCGGCATTAATTAAGTTAACCTAAGCCTAGCCTAGAGGGGTTCCTCTAGGGTTCTGAATCTCTCATTCATCAAGAATGATCTTTATCCCATTCTCATCCAAATCTCACCTTTAATTCCCACCTTTTACTTTACCTTTTGCATATACCAAACTTCATACTAAAACCAAACAAAAAAATGCTTTTACCCGCTTTTTCAAGTTTACATATTAGCTATTAGGAATCATATTACACTAGGCTCCTTGAGATCAACACCCAGGGTTAGCTTCCACTATCCCCTCGGGTTTAATTTCTTGGAGAGCGGACTTGAGGCGGCACTGCTCTGACATAACCCCAACGGTTAGGTGCTCTTCAATGTGCTTCATAGTGAGTGAAGTGGGTTAAAAACTATTGCATCTTGGTTATGTTTCTAGCTTCAAAACTATTGCATCTTGGTTATGTTTCTAGCTTCAAAAAGTTGGAAAAATTTGAAAATTTTTAACTTCTCCTCACTTCCACTTTTGTTCCTCTTTGGACTTGACATGATGTTTTTGGAATTGTTTTGGCAATATGGGAATTGTTTCATGCTTCTGGATGTGTGTTTATGCTTTTGACTTATCTTCTTGATTGGCAACTTTGTTGATTGAAATTGATGCTTTATGGTTGAATCTTGGTTGTAGTTGATCTTTGTTTATGAGTTTAGGAGAATTAGCCATGTTGTGAGGTTTATTTGAGCCCAATTGTTTATTCTTGTGTGAATTCCACTTGGTTGCTATTCTCTAGAACTTGTTTGCATTTTTGGTCAAAACTTGTTGCATTTAGTGTAATGAAGCATGATAAAGGCATTCATGTCATACCTCCACATCCCAAATACAAACTACAAACACTCTTTCCATTTGTCACCTCATTTGAGCCCTTCACTTGATGTTTTGCATTTGACATGCCAATAGATAAAAAGTTGCATCATTGTTTGTGTTGTTTGAAAAATGCCACTGCTTGGTTGTACATAAGCATGTCATGTATAAAGAAAAACAAAAAGAAGAAAAATAGTGAAAGAAAAAGAAAATGTGAAAAAATTGTAAAGTTGCAAAATTGCAAAATAAGGCATGTGTGGTCTCCAACAAGTTGCAATTGGTGCTTTGAGTTGAAATAGGCATTCAAGCATGCATAACATCAAATTCTTTTCCTTTCATCATACCATTGACCTATTCCATCATTATAACCCCACAAACCCTTTTGAAGCATTACACTTCTTGTTTTTGGGTGAAGATCTTAGAATTCTTACAAGCTTATTTTAGAATGTGCTTTAAAGTGGATATTGAGAGTAGAAAATGAACCCAATATGGTGAGAAGAGTGAAACACTTATTCTTGAGTGACTTTCTCCTTTACTCATCCACATTGCATCAACTACATTCATGGTTAGCCCTTTAACATCATTCCATTCCTCAATGCTTGTTGGTTAGGGGGTTGTCTAATTGTGTTAACTCATATTCATTTAGCATTGATCTGAACCTTTCCTAATACGCCTTGGGGTTCAAATGCAAAATTATTAAAACCAATGATTGCAATGTGGTGCTCTCCCGGATCGTCTCACGTGGAGCCTAATGAACTAACCTAGGAAAAACTAAATGCATAAAAAGCTATAAAATCGGGGTTTTTGAGATTTTAATTAAGGGAACTAAACTAGATTCTTTTTGGGATTTTTGTTATTAAGGAAAGCAATTAAACAAGGTGTGTAAACTATATGGGAAATATGGGTCTCTTGATGAATTGGGCAACCTTCCTAGCTTCTAAAATGATATGGGAATTATTAAACTAAGTTCTAATGCAAAACCTAAGGTAATCGCTCTTAGTCCAATTAACTTACTTAACCAACTAACGTGGCGCATCGCTCATTCAATTAATTAAATAGGCAATCGTTAAGTTTCAACTTAGTAGTGAAGATTCATGATAGACACGCAAGGAGACTCTCGTTAGAAGTAAATCGAACCATCTAACGTTGGACCTAGTGTCTAAACACACATATAATCGCACATGCATTCAACATATTCTAGAAATCCAAAGGGAATATAAATGAAGCATATCCATTGCATAATATCAAGAAAACAACACTTAGGTTCATACATATAAAAGACATCTCTTAATTACATGCATGACCGTTTAAACAAAAGATCAAACAATGAAGCACACTTGTTCCAAGACCCATTACATATAAAAAAAGGGATTGAAATACATAATAAGACTTAGACAAGAGAAACTAGATAACTCCCCAATAGAAATATTGAAGCTCCGGTTGCCTTCATCCATCAAGATCCCCACGAAGAACTTAGCCACTCATGCTCTTGAACACGATCGAATGGAATTTGGAGTTGGAAGCCATGGAATTAAGGTGGAATGAGTGGAATTGATGTAGATGGATGGATGGGGGGTGAATTTTCGTGCAGAGGGCAGAGGCTAAGGAGAGGAAAGGGTGAGAGTGAATGAATGATGAATGGAAAATCTAAATTGGTGGTGGAATGGTGGTCTGGAAGAGGGAATTCGGGTATAAATTTATAGAATAAGATAGGAAACCCAAAAACCTTCCTAATTCCCTCTAGATTGTTTGGGAAGGTCGAATTCATCCTTTAGGAAACAGTGGAAGAAGACCCAATCACCCAAAATTTGGAAATAAACTAAAAACTTCCGTTTTAGAATTTTTATCGGGCCCTCGCTGTGGCGAGCCACGGCGAGGAAACTGACTTGTTGTGTGCTCTCTGTCCTTCGTCGTAGCCCTCGCCGTGGGGGGCTAAGGCGAGGACCAGAAACTTTTTCTTTGCTTTTCTCACCTTTTCTTCATTTAGGGCCTCATCCTTTGCACCTATAATGGGAAATTAAAGTATATGTGAGGTATTTTAAGTCCATAATCATGAAATGCATGAGTTAAAAACCTAATATGCTCAAATTACCATGGAAATGCAACTAATTCCTTAAGTATGGACCATGCATGCAATTGTACTTAATTCCCATTGAATTCTCCTAAAATGAATGCTAATTTCCCATTATTAGTAGTTAAAATAGTATAATAATAATGCACAATCAAGCATTTTAAAGTTCTCATTTATGCCTTACTTACCATTGTGCTTAAGTTTTTTTTTTAAACTTGTCTTTGTCCGGGAGTACAAAGGTCTAAGTGTGGGGGAGTTGACAAATCTCTGATTTGTAATGCTTTTATATGCTTAAATTGAGGCAATTAACATGATTAAGATGCAATTTTGGTCTATTAATGTCTAATTGAATGTCTCAAACTCTCAAGTGAAATGAGTGTAAAATTAGGATTAATTAGCCATAATTGTAGATTAATTAGCATTAGTTGATTTTTAAGGCATTTTGATTCTTGTATTTTGCATATTTTATTTGTAGAGTCATCCGAGGATCAAATATGAAGGATTCAATATGAAGAAGAATACTTGAAAGGGGAGAAATTGGGGCCAAAATCTGAAATCTCAAGAAAAAAGGGCAAAATATAAGTTCTGGATGAAATGTAAATATTACAGAAAATGACCCCGAAATTCCCAAATTACAAAAAAGGACACGAAATTTGAAAATTACAGAGAAGTCCTAGTTCGCCGTGGCGAAACCCACGGCGAAAATGCTACAACGAAACCCACAAATTCCAGAAGCAAACCTAGTTCGCTGTGGCTTTTGCCGCGACGAAACCCACAGCAAACTCTGCGAATTCTACATATATCAGCTCGCGTTTTCGGACTCTAAATGGATCCAACCCAATACCCACTCACTTGACCCGACTTGGAGACATAAAACTCGAAAGTTACAACCCTCTAGGGCAGATTTGGTCCACATTTACACCCTCCAAGCCCTATCTCTCTCTTCTCCATCTTCATCTTGATCTTCTTCATCTTTCTTCCTTCCACCCATGGCTTCCACACCTTCCTCTCTTCTTGTTGGTTCTTCCATGGAGAGTAGCAGCTAGGCTCCACCATTCTTGGTGGTGGGAGCCAAGGGATGAGCTTGAAGCTTGAATAGGGGAGTTTTTCTAGTTCTAATCCTTCCTCTATTTGTTGTATTTATGCTTTTCTAGGGTTCTAGGGGTGCATTTATGGCATTTGGTGGAATGTATTAATTGCATTTGGTTGAAGTGCATTTATGGCACTTGGTTGAGTGCATTTATGTCATTAGGGTTAGAAACTATGTTTATGTTATTTCCTTCTTGTATAATGCTTGACATTGCTACTTATTAACTTTGAGATTAATGAAATTTACGGTTCATAGTTTTGTTATTCTCTTTGTGAAAATTATGTACTAATGCAATGTGGCTTGGTTAGTGGATTAAGAGTGTTAAGCTATTTGCTTGAGGGAGATGGCATAAGAATTAATTGGTTGTGTTGAGACATTGGGCAAACACTCTTTAGGTCCTAATTTATTGTATGAGTGGCCATCAATGGATTAGGGTTTAGAAAGAAATTTAGAGCAATTATGGGGTGGCCCAAATTGTGGATTTAAAAGTCTTACATAATCAATTATTTCTTGATTTTGAACTTAATCAACTTAGGTTAAATTAAGTAATGTGCGGGGTTCCGGCATTAATTAAGTTAACCTTGGTCTAGCCTATAGGGGTTCCTCTAGGGTTCTTTAGAAAATCAACTGAACTCCCTAAAAACTTTTAAAAGCAATGATTCCCAAAGCTCTCATTCATCAAGAATGATCTTTATCCCATTTTCATCCAAATCTCACTTTTAAATCCACTCTTTTACTTTCACTTTTGAACATACCACACTATCATACCAAACTTCACATTAAAACCAAACAAAAATGCTTTTTACCTGCTTTTTCAAGTTTGCATATTAACTACTAGGTCATCTTTTGCGTTTAGGCTCCTCAAGCGAACGACACCCGGGGGTTAGCTTCCACTATCCCCTTGGTTCTTATTTTCTTGAAGGGCAGACCCAAGGGCGCGCTACACCACACACACACTCGAGAGTTGAGCTCTTCACTTAGTTTTTACGATAAAAGTGAAAGGAAAAATTTAGTTTTAAAGCTATAAAATCTTTGAGGTATACATATGCGTTTTAATAGGTTCAAAGGGTAATTTATGAAAGTAGAAATATATATTTTTGAACCTATTTAAAAGTCTACATTTTAAGTAGCTTTTTAAATAGGCTCAGGCATTGCCAGGCCTTTTGAAGGCTCAGGCTCAGGCTTAAAAAAAGCTTATATAGAGGCTCAGACCCTAGCTTAAATTTTACATTTTTAATCAAGCCCAGACCTATTTAGTTGCAGCCTACATAAGCCTAACCTATTTCCACCCCTAACAAAAATGATCACTCAAATCCAATCACTTCTTCTTGGGCCTTCTTCACACAGAGCAAGACTGGGCCTATCTGTAATATGTTTCTCATAGTTGAATCTGCCTTCCCACACGGCCAATTGAAACCGCTCATTTGTCATGACATGTCTGATTTCTCCACAATCACCCTTGGGCCTCATGAATCATCATCACAAGCGCAAAGAGATGATTGTTTTTTACTAATTACTACACTAAAAAATATTATGATTTCATTTTTTTTTTCTTTTCCTTAATCTTTTATTTCAATGAGATTTGAGACAAGAAAGTAGGGATAAAGACTTAAGGGCCAAGAGATGGTTTTTTTTTAAGATCAAAAGGTATAAGGACCAATAAGACAT
This sequence comes from Mimosa bimucronata, assembly GCA_037074515.1. Taxonomy (NCBI): domain Eukaryota; kingdom Viridiplantae; phylum Streptophyta; class Magnoliopsida; order Fabales; family Fabaceae; genus Mimosa; species Mimosa bimucronata. Next base: position 5,411,185 of record CM073436.1, read on the forward strand.
GTCCTGCCCTGTCTTAGTTCCAGGTGAAACAGGATCAGGCCAAGCTTCGGGCCAAAAAAGTTAGTCCGAAGATTTTTAGAATAGGATTTAGAACGTATATCTAACAGATCCTAACCCATTTTTGTGTAACCTTATTATTGAGACCTTGTAGTAATTCCCTTTTTCTTATTGAAAACACATTTCAGTTTTTAGTGCTTGCTTTGGGATCCCAGAATTGATTTTTAGAGTCTAAAGAAAGGTCAGTTGGAGCTATGATTATGTTTGAATATCGAGAGCACATGGACATTTTTTTCAAGAAACTAGTTAGCTAGGATGGAGGCCGAAAGAACTAGATTTTTAGAGTCTAAAACAATTAATACGTACAAATCTAAAACAATATCAATCAAATCAAATTAAATTGCCGCAGCTGAATCAAATTAATTATACATAGCAATCAAACAAATCAACAACAACAACAACCAAGCCTTATCCCACTAAGTGGGGTCGACTACATGGATCTCACGATGCCATTATGCTCTATCGGTAACCAAATCTTTAGATATATTATTTATTAAAAGATCTCGCTCTACAACTCTATTGAGTGTACGCCTCCGTCTCCTCCTTCCTCTCTTAATCGGACTCCAACCTGTTTGATCTACCATTTTCACTGGCGTATCTAATGGCCTTCTTCGTACATGTCCAAACCACCTCAAACGATTTTCTACAATTTTCTCACTGATAGGTGACACTCCAACTCGTTCGTGTATATGATCATTCCGAATCTTATCATTTCTTGTGTGACCACACATCCATCTCAACATCCTCATTTCAACTACCCCCATTTTATGTTCATGTTGACCCTTCAAAACCCAACATTCACTACCATATAATACTGCTGGTCTTATAGCAGTGCAATAAAACTTCCCTTTTACCTTATGGGGTACTTTTCTATCGTAGAGAACTTCAGTAGCTTTCATCCAATTACACCACCCAGCTTGAATTCTATGATTGACATCGTCATCAATCTCACCATCTTGTCTTATAATTGATCCCAAATACCTAAACTTTGTCATTTGAGGGATTGTTTGCTCTCCCAGTTTAACCTCCAAATCACCTCTAAGTTGTCTATTTGCAAAATTGCAATGCATATATTCTGTCTTACTCCTACTTAAACGGAAACCCTTCGACTCTAGCGTGTTTCTCCATATCTCTAATTTACCATAAATAATGAAAAATAAATATATAATATTAATATCAAAGGTAGATAAGCTAGCCATGAAGGAGAGCAAAACGCAGAACTGCTTGCGTTTCAAGCACAAGAGGCGTCTCCTTCCTCAGTGCAAACGTAGAAGTCGGGCGACGGACATTGGATCAGAGGAGAAAGAAGAAAGTTCGGTGAGGCCAAGAATGAGTGCCAGCCATTTGGTATGTTATGACTTATGTGATTATTCTGATTATTACGCATATGTTTTTGAAAAGCAATCTGGAAAATTATCCCTTTTCTTTATGCATAATTTCCTTATTTTTCATGTGCTTTTGCATTAGTTTTGTATGCGTTTTTTTAAATTTCTCCTTTCATTGAAGAGTGAATACAGTTGACGTATAAGTGTACTTGAAAGAGATAAATATACCTGAAATAAATTTATTTTCTTAAATTTATCCTTATTTATGATGGGATGTATAAGAAAAAGATATAAAATAATAATGATAAGAGTTAACATGAAATATTCAGATACAAGGAGGGTCAAAATGGGGAAAAAAACATTAAATATTATGACATCCCTATGCAGGCTCTTATAATAAGGGACAAAACTATTCAAAGTTTGGACTCTTATAATAAGGGACGGAGGGAGTACTTTTTGATGCATTAAATAGATTGGGGTTTAGGACTGAAGATATATTTCAAAACGTGCTCCATTTTTTTGTTGCCTTTGAAAATTTGCATGAGAACCGACCATCTATCACTCGTGGTCCATAAAAGCATCACTCGTGGTCCATAGAAGCATGGTATCTATCACACCACATATTCAATGGGTGTTTATGATCTTCTCGATAAACAGTACATGTCAAAGGAAACAAAAAACATGGAGCATGTTTTGAAATATATCTTCAGTCCTAAACCTCAATCTATTAAATGCATGAGTCCAAAATTTGAATGGTTTTATTCTTTATTATGGGTGTGTTTGGATTGGCGGTTGAGAATTAACTTTTTTTCAATCTGATTTTTTCAGAAGTAAGATTGGATAAAAGTCAGATTGTGTTATGTGAATTATATTTGGATCTGCAATGTTAAAAGTGACTTTTTTCCAATATGACTTTTAGATATATGTTTGAATGATTATTTTTTAAAAGCAAGTCTAGATAGAAAATTACTAAAAATGACATGAATCTCATTTAATAATACACATATAATATATGCATATATATTTTTTATAATTTAGAGAGAGAAAGTGAAATTAAAATTATAAAAATTGAAAATACTAAAAATTTAATGAATAAAAATGCAGAGGAATTCTTAAGTGTTTACTTGTGATTGGTGAGATAGTGCATCGACTTCACCTACGAATTCCTCTAAAAATGCATATAAATTAGAAATCATATAAATTTAAATTTGCTCAAGTAAATTATATAGCTAGTTTTTTTTTTTTTTTTTGCCAATAAATTATATAGCTAGTTGGACCACATGTCCTGTACAATTTTTTTTAATTAAATGGATACAAAAATCTAGGATCATCCATATCAAATAAATGCAGTAAAATATAACAATTCTTAAATAGTAGGGAGACATGATCAAACTGATAGAAATCCAAGATTCGAAACAATAAATAAATTTAGCTAAAAAATTAATGAATTTAATTAAAAAAATTAAGGAAAAACTAAACATTTAACAGCCCCCAAATCTAAAGGTAAAAAAAATAACCTCCAAAATTCCCAACTCAATCTCTTGAAGCACCGTTTACACAGACCTTCTTCATTCAATTCTCACTCAAATAAAAAAAAAGTCCCCAAATCTCGAACAAAATAAACCCAAATCCACAAATATTCACCCTCCAATCTCCATAACCCGCTTAACCTGCTGCATCACCGTCACCAAATACTCCAGGTAATCAAACCCGGCCGGAACTCGGCAACCCAAGAATGGAACAGGTCTGGGTAAGCATCTAACCCAGTCAAATGACAATGCGGAGTGACCCAGGAAAACCCGGACTAATCCGAGCAACCTTGCGAGAGTTTGGGTTAACCCGAGTTGCATATTTTAAAACAAAATTGGTGTTGGAAATGACATAATTTGTGTTTTTTAATTTTAATGATAATTTTGATATTAATTACTATTAGTTTAGTGATTAAAAAAATTATTGGTATAGATATTTTGTTAACATTTATTTATTTTAAATTTTATTAAGAAGAATATTTAGTGATTAATGACTCTAATATCAATGAATAATAGATTGATGCTATTGAGTCATAATATCAAAGAAATTGTAAGGAATATTGGATAAAATATGATTATTTTATTAGTAATTCAAGCTATTGAATTGGCATTTAATATTTGGATAATATGATGATAGATTTAACATTTAAATTATTTTTTAATTTTTTTATTTCTCACCGGTCTGACTCCCAAGTTGACTCCGAACTGACCCACTAACCCTTGACCAATTGCCTCAACCGGTCAAGATGCCGGTCCAGTATAATATCCTTGATACAACTAATAAACAAAGTTATCGAGCTGACGAATTTTAATTATATCCACAGACTGAAATTTAACATATAGCATTAATAACATTTCCTCACTATTTGCTAAGAAAAACATTGCCTTACTGAGAATCCTTTAGTTGAAAACGTCCTATAAATTCCAAAATGGTCTCCAAGGTTTTCTCACTCAAAGCCCTTTAGTTGAAAACATAAATGAAGAGAGGCATTTAGGCAATTTAGCATCCACACCACATCATCATGTCTTGGGCAGCTTCTTCTCCACTTGTTGCTTCGTCTCATTGCCCTCGCCGCTCTGCAAATTATCGTCCCAGCATTTGGGGAGATCATTTCATTCAATATGCCTCCCAATCTTTGGTATTCCCACTTTGTCTTTTTTGCTTTTTTTTTATCATATCATCAGTTAAGGAATATTCAATCTTGCACTTTTTTGTGCATTATCATAATAAATAAATAAACATTATTAGTGTTAGCCTGTTAGAGATATCTATATAAACACAACATATACATGGAAGCCAATATAATATGCATATATGGGTCCTTGTATTTTGATGTTATCAAAGAGTAATAATAAGACAAGGTGGAATTTGCGTGCAGGAAGTGACTGACAAAATGGAGATGCATATTAAAATGCTCAAGGAAGAAGTGAGAAAGATGCTCCTCCATCCAACTAAAACTCTCGTGGCAAAAATGCACTTGATTGATTCAATTCAACGTCTAGGTGTGAGCTACCATTTTGAACTTGAGATTGATGACATTTTGCAACAGATTCATGATAATTATGTTGAAAATGGTAAAATAAATGTGAAAGAAGATGATCTACATACTCTTGCACTTACGTTCAGATTATTAAGGCAACATGGACATCGCATCTCACCTGGTATGCCTTAAACTATCCATATATACTTCAAATACCTTTTTGGTATCTCAACTACATACCATATATATGTATGATTAAACTAACATGACAAAAACACGTGACTTGTGTCCTTTATAAAGCAGATGTGTTTGAAAAGTTCAAGGATGAGCAAGGCCACATTACGGAAGGGCTAGCTAGTGATGTAGAAGCAATGCTTAGCCTGTACGAAGCTGCACATCTCAGAGTTCACGGAGAAGATATATTAGATGAAGCTCTTGCTTTCACTTCCGCCCATCTTGAGTCAATGATCATCCACTTAAATTATTCTCTTGCTGTAAAAGTCAAGCACAGCTTGAGGCACCCACTTCGCAAGAACCTCCCAAGGCTAGAAGCTCGTCGTTATATTTCTTCTTACCAAGATGATCCTTCCCACGATGAAACTCTACTTTCCTTTGCAAAGCTGGATTTCAATATTCTTCAAAAGCTGCACCAAAATGAACTAGGAAATATTTCTAAGTATGGTTTCTAAATTATACTAATAATAGTCTTAATTATACTATATATGTGTGCGTACACTTTACGCTATGTGTGACTCCTCAAACAAGTCATTGTTTTTGAACTTATAGGTGGTGGAAAGAATTGGGTTTTAGAACCAAGTTGCCTTTTGTTCGCGATAGGTTGGTGGAGTGTTACTTTTGGATCTTGGGAGTGTTTTATGAACCTTGCTTTGTTTTGGCTAGAATGATAACCACCAAAGTGATATGCATCACATCTGTCCTTGATGATATATATGATGTTTACGGCACACCCAAGGAGCTACAGCTTTTCACTACAGCAATTGAGAGGTTTAAGTTTATCAAGTGGTCCCAATTATATATTATCCCACATCAATATTTTTCTATTTTGAAATTTTATTGTCAAAAGAATTTATTAGCTAACTTTAACTGATTAACGGTTTCTCCAAAATGTCATTCCCAGGTGGGATATAGGGTGCATTGAATTTTTGCCAGAATACATGAGATTTTGTTTCCAAGCACTATTGGATGTTTTTGACGAAGCCAAGCAAGAAATGATCAGGGAAGGAAGAGAATTCTGCATAGAGTATGCCAAAGACGAAGTAAGACATACTTTTATACTTATTCACCCATTTTTCCTATGTTGGAGTACTGATTGATTCTTTTATAATAATGTAAATATAATTCCTTTAAATATATATGATTTAATTTATTGGCAGATGATATCACTAGTTTCACTTACACTAGAATCAAATGCACAGATGAAAATCTTGGCGCAAGCGTACTTTGTGGAAGCCAACTGGTATAATAGTAATTATACACCAACAATGGAGGAGTACATGAGAAATGCACTTGTCTCTTGTGGATACCGTATGGTGGCAGCCACATCATTCATTGGCATGGGACCTATTGCCACAGAGGAAGCTTACCAATGGCTATCCAATGACCCCAAAATTGTTCGAGCTTCACTTATCATTACCAGGCTCATGGATGACATTGTTTCCGAGGTACTACTCATCACAAATCAAAAATTCCTATTTTGTTTAGTTATCAATACCTTTGATGAATAGGGTAACTAATATAATAATTTGTGTTTGTGTTGCATGTAATTGTTAGGATGAGCAAAAGAGAGGGGATGTTGCTTCGGCCGTAGAGTGCTACATGAAGCAACATGGCGTGAAGAGAGAAAATGCCATTGAAGAGTTAAAGAGGCAAGTGATAAGTTCTTGGAAGGATATAAATGAGGAATTTCTTGAGCCTTTGCAAGTGCCAAGAGCGATGTTGATGCGAATTCTTAATATGACTCGTGTGATGGATGTGCTTTACACTGATTCTGATGGCTACACTGATTCTGAAAAGACAACAAAAAATCATATTATTGCTCTGTTGTTGCATGCTTTCCCTCTTTGAAAAATGAGGATTTCGCAAGAGCTCTGTTGATGCAAAATTTCTGAAATAATTTAATGGGGATCATTGAAAATTTTGATGCTAGTCTTCCTAAGTTTACAGCTGTCTATAGAAATATTTACAATCAAAGAGTAAATCATTAAATTTTAACATATAATAACATAAATGTTTATGGTGACTTGGTTGGAATCTTCAAGGCGGTCTCTCTCAAACTAAAGTGTTAAACGGGGGAAACTACTATTTGTGAGTGTAACGTGGTGCAGCAGGGTAGCCTTTTATTTGTTCTGACGGCTAATAAAATAAATCAAAAAATAATAATACAATAATTCTAGATTCTGAATTACATTCTTTTGTGATAGAAAGATATAGTTAACATAAATATATACAAATCAAAAAATAATAATACAACAATTCTAGTTTCTGAATTTCTTGATCGCATTACATTGGCTTGATGAGCTTTTGTGATAGAAAAATAAAATCAACATATATATATATAGAAATATCCAATTAATTCATATTTGAATATGGTATTAGAGTCATTCAATAAATGCGATGATAAAAAGAAATGAAAAGAATGTTTTGTAGGCTTGAGGCCTTTCAAATTAAAAAAGTACAAGATCAAGCAAAAGAAAAAATTGAAAATGAAAGAGATAGAAAAAAAAAGTAATGGGGAGCATATTATGATAATAAGCCCCACGTTGAAAGACTGAAAGATAAATTAAAAGTATATAATGTTGAGGTAAATCTCATCACATTGGTTTAAATTTATGTGATAGAAAAACAAACTTATTATAAAAGAAGAAAGACAAACCTAACTCATATATTTATATATATATATATATATACACACAATTAATTAATAATAATAATTACTAAGTAATGTTTCAACGCTTGATGGAGACTGATCTATCCTATATTGCCAGGTCTTCGTGTGTGTATATACGTACAACTAATTAATATTTTAACAGAAAGACTAATTTATCCTACGTTGTTATGTGTTTTTAACTGACTTGATTGGACAATATCCATATCCTCGCCTCTCCGGGCCCGTAATAGATTTTGTCCGCTTGTCTAACTTTGAATTTTTTTTTTTCTGAAAGTAATTAAAAAAACTCAAACTGACCGAACAAAAATAATAGTGTAATTCCTGTATTGCCTATTTGACTACATTGGTCAACCAGTTTCCTTATAAAAAAGATGAGTAAGAAAATATAAACATATCTAGAACATCTAAATCTCATATTGATGGTCTAGACATGATTTTAGATTGTTTATCTATTAAAATATTTTTTTTTGGACATCTATTAAAATATTTTTAATAGAATTAAATATAGATCTTTAGATGAGATCTATATGATCTAGATACGCCTAACTCTCCTTAACTATTTAGAAAAACTGGCTCAACGTCTAGGCGATGACAATCAAGGGAGATTGACAGGAAAAAAAAAACGCAAAATTGTTAGAGCCTCTCAAATTATTTGCCCGCTCATGGATGACATTGTTTCCGAGGTATACTCATCACAAGTCCAAAACCGCTACCTTGTTTCATCATTTAGTAAAGAGCCAAAAGACAGAAAATTGATAAATGAATTGTATGTTCCTAATTGATTATTGGGTACAGAGGTATAGAGAACAGGTTACAACTAGGGGATCCAGAATCATTTAGCACCCACATCATCATGTCTTTGGTAGCTTCTCCACTTGTTGCTTCTTCTCACTGCCATCGGCGCTCTGCAAATTACCATCCCAGCATTGGGGAGATTATTTCATTCAATACGCCTCCCAATCTTTGGTATCCCCAATTTATGTTTTTTTGCCTTATTTATCCCCACTTAAAGTTATCGATCATATCATCAGTTAAGGAATATTCAGTCTTGTACTTTTTGTACACGTGATCATGATAAATATCTATGACATAGCCTATAAGAGATTTAAATAAACACAACATATACATGAAAGCCAATATGCATATATAGGTCCTTGTATTTTGATGTTATCAAAGAGAAATAATGACACAAAGTTGAAACTGCGTGCAGGAAGTGACTGAAAAAACGGGGATGCAGATTAAAATGCTCAAGGAAGAAGTGAGAAAGATGCTTCTCCTTCCAGATAAAACTTTCATGGCGAAAATGCACTTGATTGATTCAATCCAACGTCTAGGCGTGATCTACCATTTTGAACTTGAGAAGATTGATGCCATGTTGCAACAGATTCATGATAGTTATGCTGAAAATGGTAAAAAAAACTGTAGAAGAAGAAGATCTACATACTCTTGCACTTCTCTTCAGATTATTAAGGCAACATGGACATCGCATCTCACCTAGTATGTCTTAACCTATCCATATATACTTCAAATACCTTTTTGGTCTCTATGTACATATGATTAAACTAACATGAAAAAAACACGTGACTCGTGTCCTTTATAAAGCAAATGTGTTTAAAAAGTTTAAGGATGAACAAGGCCATAGGGAAGGACTAGCTAGTGATGTAGAAGGAATGCTTAGTCTGTATGAAGCTATTAGATGATGCTCTTTCTCTCACTTCCTCTCATATTGAGTCAAGAATCATCCATTGGGATCCTTCTCTTGCTGCAAAAGTCAAGAGCAGCTTGAGGCACCCACTTCGCAAGAACCTTCCAAGGCTAGAAGCTTGGGGTTATATTTCTTCCCACCAAGATGATCCTTCCCACGACGAAACTCTACTTTCCTTTGCAAAGCTGGATTTCAATACTCTTCAAAAGTTGCACCAAACTAAACTCAGAAATATTTCTAAGTATGTTTTTCTAAATTATGCTAACAGTCCTAATTATACTATATATATGTGTGTACTTTACATCATGTGTGGCTCCTCAAACAAGTCATTGTTTTTGAACTTATAGATGGTGGAAAGAATTGGATTTCAGAAGCAAGTTGCCTTTTGCTCGCGATAGGTTGGTGGAGTGCTACTTTTGGATTTTGGGAGTGTTTAATGAACCTGGCTATGTTTTTGCTAGAATGATAGCCACCAAAGTGATATGTTTCATATCTATCCTTGACTATATATATGATGTTTACGGCACACTCGAGGAGCTACAGCTTTTCACTACAGCAATTGATGATTCTTTATATTTAAGAGATTTTTAGAAATATTTTGTTATATTTAGGAGTCATCAATTCAAAAATTAAAAGATTTTGTTGGGATTCGATAAGATACCAATTTGAGTATTGTTTGGGGATTTTCTTTTAAAATAGCTTATATTTAATCAAAATAGGAAAGTTAAATCTATTTGGGAAAAAAAAGAATATTTAAAAAGCCAAAAAGAAAAGGTTTCAGTTTTTTTTAATTATTATTATTAATGTTTTTGTTTGTTTCATTTTAATTTAGTTTTATTTTAATTTTTTTTTAGTGGGCCTGATGCGCACAGTTTTGGGGATGAACTAAGTGATCTAAGCTACTATCCTATATATTTTAAATCAAAGCCTTTGAGCCGCCTCTTAAACGGCTTATCATCAGCTCCTCACTCAGAATTATTGTTCATCCTCATGCCTATGGCTCCGTGCCTGTTTCACTCTCTTACAAATGGTCCTGCCTGTACTTTAAATTTCTTCCTCAGTGGGCCCTTTTCTTTTGTCTCTCTCTCAACTCAAGTGAATCACAATTTTGGAGAGGTATATTTAGCACCTTAGTGGGCCCTACACAAACACATCTCCTGCAAGTAAACCAAAACCTCCCTTTTGTATCATTCACGCCTTCCCCTCTCTCAAGTATACCATAGCCTCTAAAAAGTTGCCTTTTATTAGAAGTCAAATTGAACTTGTTAAAAAGTCAAGTATTACTGCAAGATACAAATAAACAAATAGAAAGCAAAGTCTTCTACAAGGCAGTAGCATCTTCTACATGATTCCCTTTGGCGGTGAACAAACCAAAATTTGCAACAAACTTCTACATAGCTCTACAATCTCTTCTTTGGTCAAAAAAGGCTGCACATAATTATTTCAAGAGGCATCTATATGGCGGCAATATTTCTCTATATATATGTGTGTGTGCACCCATGTATGTGTAGTGCAGAATTGTAGTGCGTGAGTGAGTGAAAAAAAAGAAGAGAATTAGAAAGAGCAAAGCTCTTGTCTTGTAGAAGTGCTGTAGCACTTACGTGTGAGAGCGGTGCATTAGAAATAAGAGGGAAGAGAGCAAAGCTCTTGTAATTTGAGAGAGTGCTAAAGCACTTATTTGAGAAAGAAAAAAAATAGTGAGCCCTATATTGTGAGTTGAATTTTGTGATTTGTAATATTTTGCTTATTTTAGTATAAAAATACTATTATTGCTCACCACACTTCCAACAAGTGGTATCAGAGCCAAGTTTGTGCAAACACCAAGATGTCAAATATGTTCCAGTTCCGAGTTCCAAAGTTAACGAAGACAAATTACGGCAACTGGAGTATACAAATGAAAATCTTACTTGGAGCACTTGATTGTTGGAATTTAGTTGAAACTGGTTATGATATGCCAGCAGATGTAGCAGCTGAAGCAGCCCTCTCAAATGAAGAAAAAAGAGTGCTGAGGAAAAATCGAGAAAGAGATAGCAAGGCGCTAAACGCAATTCATCAAAGCATTGATGAAGCAACCTTTGAAAGAATTTCTGGAGCAAAAACATCTAAAGAAGCATGGGAGATTTTGCAAAAATCTCTTCAAGGAGCAGAAAAAGCCAAAAAGATACGTTTACAAACTCTTAGAGCTGAATTTGAGACGTTAAAAATGAAAACGTCAGAAAGTGTAAATGATTATGTCACTCGAGTAAAATCGGTGGCTAATGAGATGAAGAGAAATGGAGAAACTCTTGATGATGTCAGAGTAATGGAGAAGATTTTGCGTTCACTAGCACGCAAATTCAATTATGTTGTTGCCGCAATTGAAGAATCAAAGGATTTATCACAAATATCCTTTGATGAGCTTGTGGGTTCCCTTCAAGCCCATGAGCAAAAGATGAAACAGAATGATGACTCTGAAAATTTAGAACAAGCTTTGCAAAGCAAGCTGTCTTTAAATGAAGATAGAGCAAGCAGCAGCTCTAGACAAAATTTTGACAACCGTGGAGGATATAGAGGAAGAAACAAAGATGTTCGAGGACAACATGAACGTGGCTATAAAGCAACTGCCAGGATATATGAAAAAAATGCAGGAAGACAAAATCTATCGCACAAGAAAGCTTAATTTGAGGGAGAGTGTTGGAAATTCAAATTAAGTCAAAGTCAACATTTGCTGCATTTAAGGACATAAACATATGGCTGGACAAATAAAATAATAATAAATTAATAGAAGGAAAAGTTTGAAAACATCACGCATGCAAGTTCTACAATTATCTATTTAATGCTAGCAACTTCTACATGATGATGTGGCGACTTCTACAATATATGTGGCAGTGAGAAATAGTCAAAAATGGCTGCATATAATTATTCCAAAGGCTTCTACATGGCGGCCATATTTCTCTATATATATGTGTGTGCAGCTATGCATGTTAATGTATGATAAGTGTGCAGAGTAGTGTGCATGAGTGAGTTCCTTAGAAAGAAGAAATAGAGAGCAAAGCTCTTGTGTTGTATAAGTGCTGTAGCACTTATAAGAAAAGAAGAAATAGAGAGCAAAGCTCTTGTGAGATGAGAAAGTGCAGAAGAAATTTTGAGAAAGTTCAGAATGCAAGACTGTAGGCAAGTAACCACGCCAGCGGAACCAGGCATGAAGTTAAGTATTGATTCAACACATGAGCCAGTGGATCCAACGTTGTTTAGAAGCATTGTTGGAAGTTTAAGATACTTGACTATTTCAAGGCCAGATATTATGTATGCAGTTGGACTGGTTAGCAGATTTATGGAGAAACCAAAACAAGATCACTGGATTGCTGCAAAGAGAATTTTGAGATACATCAAAGGTACGATAGATCATGGCCTATTTTACACACATTCTAAAGAATCAAAATTAGTTGGTTACTCAGACAGTGATTATGGGGGAGACTTGGATGATCGGAAAAGCACGTCTGGATATTTATTCCATCTTGGCTCAGCAGCATTTTCATGGTCATCAAAGAAACAGCAAACAGTTGCTTTATCAACTTGTGAAGCAGAATACATAGCCGCTGCAGCATGCACCTGTCAAGCAATTTGGCTAAAATATATTTTGGGTGAATTATCCTTTACACAAGAAGGACCAATCATAATATATGTTGACAACAAGTCTACCATCTCACTTGCAAAGAATCCAGTGTCCCACAGCCGTAGTAAGCACATTGATACAAAGTATCATTTCATCCGTGAACAAGTGAAGAACAAGGAAGTGGAATTAGTCTACTGCAACACTGAAGACCAGTTAGCAGATATATTTACGAAGCCATTGAAAGCAGATATATTTCATATGCTCAAAAGGAAACTTGGAATGACAAGCTTAATTTGAGGGGGAGTATTAGAAGTCAAATTGAACTTGTTAAAAAGTCAAGTATTACTGCAAGATACAAATAAACAAATAGAAAGAAAAGTCTTCTACAAGGCAGTAGCATCTTCTACATGATTCCCTTTGGCGGTGAACAAACCAAAATTTGCAACAAACTTCTACATAGCTCTACAATCTCTTCTTTCTAATGCACCACTCTCACACTTAAGTGCTACAGCACTTCTACAAGACAAGAGATTTGCTCTTTCTTAGTCTCTCCTTTCTCCTTTTTTTTTTACTCACTCACACACAAGTGGTATCAGAGCCAGGTTCGTGCAAACACCAAGATGTCAAATATGTTCCAGTTCCAAGTTCCAAAGTTAATAAAGACAAATTACGGCAATTGGAGTATACAAATGAAAGTCCTACTTGGAGCTCTTGATTGTTGGGATTTGGTTGAAACTGGTTATGAAGTCCCAGCAGATGCAGTAGCTGAAGCAGCCCTCTCAAGTGAAGAACAAGGAAGTGGAATTAGTCTACTGCAACACTGAAGACCAGTTAGCAGATATATTTTCGAAGCCATTGAAAACAGATATATTTCATATGCTCAAAAGGAAACTTGGAATGACAAGCTTAATTTGAGGGGGAGTATTAGAAGTCAAATTGAACTTGTTAAAAAGTCAAGTATTACTGTAAGATACAAATAAACAAATAGAAAGAAAAGTCTTCTACAAGGCAGTAGCATCTTCTACATGATTCCCTTTGGCGGTGAACAAACCAAAATTTGCAACAAACTTCTACATAGCTCTACAATCTCTTCTTTCTAATGCACCACTCTCACACTTAAGTGCTACAGCACTTCTACAAGACAAGAGCTTTGCTCTTTCTTATTCTCTCCTTTCTCCTTTTTTTTTACTCACTCACACACAATTAAGTGCTTCAACACTTTCTCATCTCACAAGAGCTTTGCTCTCTATTTCTTCTTTTCTTATAAGTGCTACAGCACTTATACAACACAAGAGCTTTGCTCTCTATTTCTTCTTTCTAAGGAACTCACTCATGCACACTACTCTGCACACTTATCATACATTAACATGCATAGCTGCACACACATATATATAGAGAAATATGGCCGCCATGTAGAAGCCTTTGGAATAATTATGTGCAGCCATTTTTGACTATTTCTCACTGCCACATATATTGTAGAAGTCGCCACATCATCATGTAGAAGTTGCTAGCATTAAATAGATAATTGTAGAACTTGCATGCGTGATGTTTTCAAACTTTTCCTTCTATTAATTTATTATTATTTTATTTGTCCAGCCAAGCCATATGTTTATGTCCTTAAATGCAGTAAATGTTGACTTTGACTTAATTTGAATTTCCAACACCTTTTCCTCATCTGTGGGCCCTACAGGTACACATCTCCCTCAAGCAACCTATTTCCTCTCATTTGCATAAATCTTCCATTTCATCGCTTGCTATTCATTTTGCCTGCCTCCTTCAACTCTCCCGAAGGTAACACACAATCTATTTTGCCTGGTTCGACCTTTAAGCAGGTGAGATTTTTTTTATTCATACACCAAGTTTCTATTTTCGAGCTTCCACATCAACCCCTATGAATTTTGTTCCCGATGTTTCTTGAATTATTTTATTCCCACAGTCTTGCGGCGTCGCTCTTGCCGTTGGGTTCTGGTACCACCGTGGGATTCGGTTGTTATGGCGGTAGTTCGCGACTCGATTCTTCAATCTTTAGCAATGACTTGATTATAGGTTGCCTTTTATAGATCTGTGAATGTATAAGGAAAAAGTAACCCTGTTTATGTTGATTTATTCTTGTAACTTATTTATGTTTCCATTAATTATTCGCCGATATCATGCTTTTTTCCTTAGGGTTTAGATCCGTGATTGTATAAGGAAGAAGGAACTGTGTTTATTTTGATTTATCGTTGTTACTCATTTTTGTTTCCTTTTATTTATCCCGTGTATTTCTTTTTTTCTTTTGAGATAGATCTGTGGGAGCTACATTTAGGCTTGTCGGCACCAATATTTGCGATTTTGACAAGAACCCATTTTATCTCTCAAGTGGGTATTCATCCTTCATTTATCTCACTCTCTTCTATTTCAATATCCATGTTTCTTTTGTTTTAAGGATTGTTCTGTTTGGTGCTGATGGATTTTGTGGTGTTTGTGATTTAGTTTTTCCTTGACAACCATGAGACTGTGCCAGACGGTTTTGTGAATTTGATGGTTTGGCATTGCACTATTTCTTAGGAAAGCAGGGGTACTTATTGAAATTACATACATCTACTGGGATGGAGCCGGAATAGGCGTGTAATCCAGGTAATCCAACGCTGTTGGCTTCAAGCAAAGGTATTCTCCATGCTACTGGGTTTTGCACATATCCATATTTTGTGGGAGATTTCACTGACATTGAAAGCAAGACAAGTTAGGGATTTACTTAATGTATCATACACGTGTTCATATGATTTTACTGCTACTTTTTAAAATATATGATTATCAGATCAATGAAAGCAAGAAAGTTAGATGGAGATAGTCTGCAACACGCCATGAGCAAGACAAATGGGACAGCGCCACCAAGGCTGCAACTAGCGGCAGTGTAAGTATTGTTTATTATAATTTCAACTTCCAACTTCTGGAAAAGACAAAGCTCAAAATTTCTGGGTTTTATTAAGATGATGTGTTAAATCTGTATCTTTCAGTGGTGTTAATTTGTTGATGCTGCCTGTCTCAAAAGTTATTTGTGGAATTTGGGAGAGACTCCAAATATCTAACCTTTTAATTTATTTAATTGTTGTTTTAATGCTATTCTATTTCTCTAAATGAATTTAAAATACCCTTTTGTTTTTTTGTCTCCTTGAATCTAACGTCTACACTATTGCTTTCAGGTTGATAACAAAGCTACAGGCCAATGTGAAGTTGTTCTTTTAATATGTAAGAATTTTAGAAAATACAAAATCAATTTGAATCCTGTTAGATAAAATTCTTCTGATACGCATGTCTATGGTACTGATAAGACTGGATGGAGGCAAAAGGCGGGAAAAGCATTGAAAGTGTGAGAAGTTAGTGCCACATCAAAGTCTTTTTATCAGTATAGGTTCTAACAATATAAAATTAGCAACTACACTACAGCACCCATCAAAATGCAAGAAATAGCACATAAACAAAAATCCCATGACACTTGTCGACACAACCAATTTATAAGATGCAAGCAAAAGAATTGAGAGAGGAACCAAGTTCTGCATCATCGCAAGAAAATGCTTGGAGAGCGAGATGTAACATCTGCTTTTCGGCCATTGGTGGATTTCCCTGAATGAAGGATGTTGTCAATGTGCCTACTTTATTCCACCTTGAAGAGCCTGGGTTATATAATGTCGTCTGTATGTATGCTGCATTTCTGTAAAATATTGTCAGTCACACTCTTATATTGGATTTTCCTTAGTGGGTTTAATACGTTGTATGCCCCTATTTATTGGTTTTAATGTATTACTTCGGATTTTCCTTAGTTTTTCTAATATTGTCAGAAACCCAATCCTATCCATCTTCTCATCAGTTGAACTTGACCTGCATCCTTTGAGGCTTGAGGCCCACGAAATTTAAACTGATGGATGGACGTGCGTCTCTATATGTGTGTATATATAAAAAATATGCAAAATTGCCAACTTGTATGAGTATTGATATATATGTATATTTAAATATAAGTCTTTTGTACGAACTCAGCCTTGAGTCCCACCGAGTAGGTTTTGTGCGAAGCTGAACTATGTAACTTTAAGTGGACTTATGCCTAAAATAAATTTATATGTATGTGTATTGATTTTACCCGACTTAAACATTCACAATGTCATTTATTAACACTTCGTTAAAATGCTTGCAGATTTTAAAAATAACAAACTTTTATGGGTGTTATTATATATGAACATATATATATATATAAATAAAGATATGTCTTTTGTACAAACTCAGCCTTGAGGCCCAGGTAAAAGGTTTTGTGTGGAGGTAAACTATGCAATTTTAAGTGTACTTTTATCTATAATAAATTTATATTTATGGGTATAGATTTCACCTGATTTTAAGTGTACTTCTATCTATAATAAATTCTATCACAGCATCTGATCCCTTTTACCTCAAAGATATCATATAATCAAATATCATATATCAAAAATCAAAAAATCATAGAAAACCTTTTCCAACGATATAATTATATCATACTGGATGTTCTTCTATAAGCCCATAATCCTATCTTCTTTTTTTCCATCAGCCATTTATCCAATTTGATGAAATTCCAATAACTCCAATATTTAAAATATGAGAGAAGTGTTTACTAAAAAAATGGAGAGGGTAGAGAGAGAGAAAAGGCAATAATGATGTCTCTAGGTTGTGTTGCTTTGGTGCGCATCTCCCACATTCTTAAAGGATTATTCATCACTCTGTATGTGTGCCATCCATCAAATATAAATAATTTTAAGGAATGAGATGACGATCACGGGAAAATGGGCAATATATTTTCTTATGGTTAAAGTAGGGGTCTAGCCAGTAGGATAATAAATTTCCAATGTTTTATTTAGTAGTATTATTATTAAATGAGGATATTTAACCGTTTGGTTTATAATTTTATTTATTAATCTTTTAACATTTTTAATTCATGTAGTTTTGTGAAGGCATTTGTACGGTAATTAAAATCTCCTAGTGGACTTGCTTCACTGACTTCACGTAACAATATAATAAAATATTAATTACTTAGAAATAATAAATGAATATAGTACTTTGGTATAATTATTCGTTCCTTGTCGTACAAGCTGAAACAATAAAGGGCAATACTTTAGTAAATGTTTGTTTGGAAGTTAACTTTTTAGCTTTGTGGACTCATGTATTGCTGGTGATGATGCTACCTAGAGCCGGTAATATGGGCCAAAACCCGTGGGCCAAAGCCTGTGAGCCAACCCGAAACCCGTAAAAAAAATATGGTTATGGGTTTGAAAAAATAGGGCCCATATTAAATGGGTATTTTGGGCCCGAACCCGTCAAACCCGAGCCCGTGATGGGCTAACCCGTTAAACCCGTGGGCCAACCCGAACCCATTTTCCTTTTTTCTTTCTTTCTTTTTTTTTATTTTAAAACAAAATCAAATTAAACCCTAATAGTCTAATACATTTCCCTTCCTGACTTCCTCACTTACTGTCCTTCATCTTACTCTCACGAGCACGCCGCTGATCTCTCACTCACTGGCTAGTGAATCGGCATTTAGTATTGGTGCATGAGTTCTCACAAAATATAGGAGTTCTCTTCTTCCTGATAATGTCCAATCCCTTATTTGTACTAGTAATTGGATGCTTGGTTTCCCTACAGAGGAGGATATCGATGGTAGACTATTTATATTTATTCATTTATCACATTCTATTTTATCATATGTTATACTTATGACTATTGACGTGCCTCTATTTTGTTCCAACAATGGCAGATGTACCAGAGCAATGTGAGAATGCTCAGGCTCAAGATACTCTTGTCGCTTCAGACAATGCTTCAAGTTCAAATCTTATTAACATTGATTGATTGTTGATCATTGATGTTCAAATATTTGCTGTATTTAAGAATATTTGAAGTTGAACAATATGTTCTATGTTTTACTATCACTTTTGTTATTTGTAATGTGTTAAAACCTTGAATTTGAATTTATAATCTTGTGTTGTATATTTGTATTATAATTATATTATAAAACCTCGGTCCTCGGGTGGCTCATTCGAAGAAAGGAAAAAAAAGTGATAAAACAGGGGTTTAAAATGGGTTTTTTTGGGCCCGCCCGAAACCCGAACAATATGGTCCGGGCCTAAAAATCAAGCCCATATTCAAAACGGGTTTTGTTGAGCCCGGCCCATTTTTTGACGGGTTTTTTTGGGCCCGGCCCGAACCCGACGGGCCCGCCCATATTACCAGTTCTAATGCTACCCTCCTATTTGGGATGTCACCAATAGGGATAGGATCGAGATGAAGTTAATTTTTCCTACAAAAATTCTTCATACAATGCGGATAAGAAAGGAATGAAGGCAAAGGGAATTGTTTTGTTGGGTGAAGGGATAAACATATTTAGATTATTTATATTTCATGAAAATAATTATGATTATAGATTAATTTTTAAGAAGAGTAAAGAATTTTAGTTAAAAAATTATTTTAATAGATACAAAATCTAAAATAAAGATAACTTTTTAGCCATAATTGTTTTTTAAATCTTTATTTTAAAAATAAGCTATTTCAAATGATTTTTTTAAATCTAAAATAATGATAACCTTTTTTGTAATTTTGTTTGGATTTGTGATGATAGAAGTGACTTTTTTTTTTAATATAACTTTTAGAAACATATTTGAATGATTATTTAGAAAAGCAATTTTGGATACAAAATTACAAAGAAGGACATTATTGTTATTAAATAATACATATATAATATGCATATATTCTTATAGTTTAGAAAGAAAAAGTGAAATTTGGGGTTTTTTGAGGATTTTAAAGGTTTAGTTTCTCCCTTATTTTAAGGGAAATAATTTAAAATATATATATTTTTAGCTCAAAAGAGGATATTGTGGGAGAAAATAATTAGAGATTATTATAGTAAATTTTTGGAGATAAAAATGAAATTTTAGATTAAAAAAATATTTTATTTGAAAATTTTAAGGGTCTAATAGTTTAATTATTTTATCCACCTTATTTCTTTTCTTTTTCTTTTTCTTTTTTTCCTCCCCTTTCTTTTTCTATACTTTTCTTCCCTTCATTCCATTCTAGCCCCTGCAGAAACCAAAAGCTATAAAAGCTCCAAATTTTTTCTTTTTCCTATAAGCCTATTAGAAGCCATAACCTCATGTCCAAAAAAACCAAACCAAACATCATAAAAAAGTAAAAGCTTGCTTCAACGGTTGGGCCGCGCTTTTGGGCCTCCAAAAGCCATCCCAAACACACTGACTCACTAACTCTTAAACCACTAACTCATTAACTCTTAAACCAGCTTCTTAACTAATTGTATCATTCTAAGCTTATTTTTATGGTCACAATCATTGCTGTAAATTATTGACTGATTTTGCATATTATATGAAGTCAAATCTTTGCATAGACTTATCTTTGCATGGACCGGTCCTATTTTGTTATAAAATTACTTTGAAAGACCTAAGTGTATGCTCTTATTTTTATGATACTTTTATACTTTTAATGTTTGAAGCTTCAAATTGGTTTTCGATTGAAATAATTGTGTAAATGTATTGTGATTTGTGAGTATGGATGGAGAGGAAGAAAGTTATATAGCTTCTATGCTTATATTTGGTAAAAAGAGTTTATTTGCTGGTAAAAGAGAAAATGAGGAGAGAGTTTTGTTAAAAGGGTAAATATGGGTGATCATTTGTTTTTTTTTTTTTTTTTGGGATCTCTAAAATAAATAATGTTGGGTTTAAATTACCGCACAAGTCATATTTTAAGCCAGTGATGTGGCATGGTGTATTTCTATAAATGATCTGGTGCTCTAATTTATTATTTTAATGATTATAATATCAAGAATAAAAGTAATCTTTTAGATATCATTGTTCAAACAAATTTATAAAGAAAGCAAACTATTTCAAATGGTGCCACTTTCTCTACTCACAAAAATGATAATTGGATGAAGCTAAACATATGTTGAATATCATTTACACAGTCTATATTTATTTTTCAAAAAAGTTCATTAAAATCTTCTAATATGAATGAAGTGGTTTTGATTAGTAATATTATGTATTAAATGCTATATTTCATTTTCTTAAAAAGGTAACCATTTGTAATTCTTCTACACGGCTACAAAATTTGAAATAAAAATAATCTCTTAGATTTCATTGTTTTTAAAAAACAATATAGAAAGCATATTATTTCAAAGGATACTTGTTTTTCTACTTATCAAAAAGTGAGCTAAACATATTTAACTAAACATGTTTGTCCGGATTCCATTTAGATTGTATATATTTATTTTTCCAAAAAAATTCGTCAATACCTGTTAATCTAACAAGTTTTGTTAGTCAATAGTGGCCATTGAAGAACTTTGGAAAAATTTGTGCTATACTTTGTGTGGGAATTGGTTGCAAAGGAAAAATGTTATTTTTCATGGTGATTCTGAAGTTGCTAACAGAACCACTAACATTGTTTATAGGGAGACTTTTACAAAGTTTACCTCTTAGGTACTATGATCATGTTTATGTCATCAACCATTGTTTTTTCCCCTTTCCAATTTGGCCCTAATGTTACTATAACCATTGTTCCATTTAGGACGATTGTATCATATATATATATTCACTTTCATGTGTTACATTATTTCTCATATTATATGTTATAACGATTGCTCTTTATATAATGTTACTTATTGCCTTCAATTACAAGCTCCCCGTGCAACGCACGGGAAAGCAAAGGCTCGTTCATACACACATTGAACGCCGCAGGAAAGGAGGGCACTATTCCTCTTCTTCAAGAACCATCGTTCAGAGCGTGAAAAGAGGGAGGCGGCGCACAAGTGAATCATCATCGTCAAATCAAGCGAGAGGGATATACACTACAAAAAAAACGGCATTTAGTGGCGGTTAAAACCGTTGATTAGTAGCGGTTTTAACCGCTACTAAGTGGTTACTAGCGGTTCTACATACCGCTAGTAAATCACCCGTGACTAACATTTAGTGGCGGTTATAAAAACCGCTGGTAATACGGTCAACACCGCTACTAATCCAGTAGCGGAAACAAAAATCACCACTAATCATATATTACAGCGGTTCAGAACCGCTACTAATGAAGAAAAATTAGTAGCAGTTCTCAAACCGCTACTGGATGCTCAAAAATACAAAAAAAAATTCTGATGAGACCCAATTTTACTATTTGCAATAATGTTTAATTTTATAAAACATTTTAAAAAAATTTAACATTAAATAATCATAAAAACAATTTTATCACATTTTCTCAATTGATATATCCAAAATGATATGTCAAATAAATAATTAATAGTATGAAAAAAGGTGATTATAACTAATCAATTTAATTTAATAGTATTCAAATGAAGATAGTGAGTATGTACACATGAAAACGAAAACAAAGAAAAAGTTAGTAGATATATATGATTGAAAATTGAATGATATAATTAGAATAAAAAAATATAAAAGATAAATTTATGAGATTGGTGGAAAAATTAAGAGCATCAGAGGAGAAGAATTGAGAAGGAAGGTTTTATGAGGTTGAATGAAATGAGGAGAGGAGTAGGTATTTATAGTTGTTGCAGGCGGGAATCAGTAGCGGTTTTAGTGGCGATTAAGAGAATCGCCATTAACTGCACAAAAAACCGGTACTTACGCATTTAGTAGTTGTTCTCAAGAACCGCTACTAATAGCGGCGGTTATTTTTGGAAAACCGCCGCCTAAACCTCCACTAAATTACTTCTGCATTTAGTAGCGGTTCTTGAGAACCGCTATTAATAGTAGCAGTTTTAAAAGAATCGCCACTAACTACATGACCTTCCAATTTCTCGCGGTTTTTCCAACGCAACCGCCACTAAGTTTCCCTCCAAATGGCGCCACTTTAGTGGCGGTTTTGTGGGACTAACTGCCACTAAAATACGCCACTATCTTTGATAATGGTCAAACAGACAGATTTAGTCACGGTTTCTTATTAAAGCTCCTACTGTTAGAACTGGCTGTCATCCAAGAGGGGGGTGAATTGGGTGATAGGATAAAAGTTTAAACTCTTTGCGATCTTCTCTTTTACAAACTCACAATGAAGGCAATCTTTTCAAAAATGTTAAATGCACTAAGAAATGTATAATGTGATATGTTGGAAACTAAGAGAGTTAAGGGAAGAAATAGTGCAAACAGTATTTATCCTGGTTCGGTCTACCCTGACCTACATCCAGTCCTCAGGCTCCTCTTGAGATTTTCACTACCCTCTTGTTTAATCTGGGCACAAGAGAAGCCTTTACAACCCACAAGTTTAGCCGGGCACTTGTGAAGCCTACCACAGGTTTTACAAACACAGGTTCACCTGCCAACCTTTACAGAGTTTTAGAATCCCTCTAAACACTCCCCCTTACTACCTGTAAGGTTACTACCCTGTTCTCAAAGCACCATGCTTTAGAACAACCTCAAACAATAGAGGATTTCAACAATAAAGTTCACTTAATGAACAGATTATTATAATCACTAAGGTACAGAGTAATGTAGGATGAAATACAAATTTGAGCCTAATAATCTGAACAATGAATGTGCTCTAATTCTTCTTTTCTAATGCACTCGACTCATCATTTCGGGCTCACTTGAATATGACTGATTCTCTGTGCAGAGCCTCTGATTTTCATCTCATATCATCTTTCCATGTAAATGCGTCGTATGTTCGCTCGCTACTTGATTCTGATGTCTTCAAGTCTTTATATATGGTGGTATACTTTTCTATCCATTGGAGACTTGGAGAACTAGCTGTTAACACTTTTTCTTTCTTTTCATGCTTCAACTGATTTTGCAGAGGATAAGATAAGAGAGACAGAAACTGTGAGTAACGTTATCCTGCTGCTACCTGCCACTGTACTTGCATGTCAGCTTTTTTATTAGCGCTAGCTCCCTTGGCTATCGCTATCTTGACAGTGTGAGTCCTGCACTTAAGCTGTTAGCTGAAACAAATACTCATGCAGTTGATGTTATCGATAGAACATTTCATTAGCTCAAAGAGATAGAGATAATATATCAGCTAAGGTATTTTCAAAGCATTCTCTATCGATAGCTAATTCCATTATCGCTAGTTGATTGCTCATTATCTTAAGGATACAGTTATATGAATATTCAAAGGTATTTCAAGTATCCTATTATCGATAGCTAAACGTGTTAGCGCTAGCAACTATGTTATCGCTAATTAACTCATTTGCCCAGGCACTAGTTATCAGAATGTTTGTTATGTGAAGTAATTTGTTATCGATAGCTTAACCTGTTATCGCTAGCTGATTCCATTAGCTCAAGGACTTTGGTTTATATTTTTGCTAGATGTTCTTTTCTTCCATTTGTCCATGTTCTCTATGAACTTCTAGCGATAGAATATTCCTTTAGCGATAGTGAAAGACTTAGCGATAGATATTAACTTTGTTATTTCTAAGTCTTCACTTGCTATGGCCTTTTGACTATTAGCGATAAGCTCTAGCTCTAGCGATAGTGATTTGTTACCTATCAGGTTTTACTTGTTTAATTCAAAGGTAACTTTACATTCTATTTACTTATGCTATCTATGGGGTCAGTCTTCATCAAAACTTAAGATTCTAACAGCTACTAATGTGTAATTAGTGGCGATTTTAGTTTTACGCTACTAAATGAACCGCCAGTAAACCCTGCTTTTTTTGTAGTGATAGTAGTTGGGTTTTTTCTTCATCACAGAATCATCAGCTTCATCACGACGAAGTCAGAGAGGAGGCGGGGCACAGAACTCACAGATCAACCGTCTTCTCTTTGGCAGAATCAAACGGGCTTCATCTGATATTCCGGTGCTTTGACGAGACTGCGATCTCTTCTCCTTTTGATTTTTCTCATGATTTTGGATCTAGATTTTAAATCAGTTACTATGTTGATTCAAACCATGCGTGGCTAATTTTCTTTTACAACCTAGGGTACTATGAACTTGTCTGTTACTTAGATATTTTTTCCACTTATTAGTTATACTTAATTTTAATTCAGTTTATTTAATCTTGTTTTTAATTATTATTATTTAGTGACTGGCCATCATTGAACATGTTTAGGGAATTTAGGATTGAACTCGACGGAGGGAATTCTAAATAGACCATGTGATTAAATAATATGGAATTAGATTTTTAATCTAATTAAGATTTTAATCTAATTTACGTCTAAGATAGACATATACATAGAAGTTCCGCATAATCAAGTTAGAGTGTTACCGATATAAATTGTACCTAGTTAATTTGTGTGAGACATTGCATAATTAATCTAGGTAAGGATATAAATGGACCGACAGTCATTTATAGACATTTATAGACACTTAGACTCTATATTAGCTGATTAAGTTAAGGCATAATTAATTCAGTGGGAATAAAATCTAAGAAACAAACAAGGGATTAATGACTTTAGGTTGTTCGTTAACGCTTGAATTTAATATGTTTCAAAGTTTATAGTTTTTATTATATATTAGTTAATTTTTCTTCGCTCATTTGAATTCATTCCTATTTCGCTCAACTTAAACAAAAGTAGGAGATTTAATGCCTAATTATTAATTGTTTTGAATCTCTGTGGGATCGACCTTGATTTGCCATTTTACTATTCCTACGGCCCATACACTTGCGGAGCTTAATTAAAATTTTGGTAGCATCAACAATTGAGAGGTTTAAGTTCATCAAGTGGTCTCAATTATATATTATCCCACATCGATATAAATTTATTTTAAAATTTTATTGTCAAAAGAATTTATTAACTAACTTTAATTGATTAATGGTTTCTCCAAATTAAAATATCATTTTAATTTCCAGGTGGGATATAAGGTGCATTGAATTTTCGCCAGAATACATGCAATATTGTTACCAAGCACTGTTGGATGTTTTTGACAAAGCCAAGCAAGAAATGATCAAGGAAGGAAGAGAATTCAGCGTAAAGTATGCCCAAGACGAAGTAAGGCTTACTTTTATATTTACTCACCCATTTTTCCTATGTTGGAGTACATTTTAAATGATTAATTCTTTTATAATAACGTAAATCTAATTTGTTGAATTCTATATGTGGTTTAATTTATTGGAAGATGATATTACTAGTTTCACTTACTCTTGAATCAAACTCACGGAAGAAAAGATTGGTGCAAGCGTACTTTGTGGAAGCCAAATGGTCTTATAGTAATTATACACCAACAATGGAGGAGTACATGGGAAATGCACTTGTCATTTCTGTATACCGTTTGATTGCAGCCACATCATTCATTGGCTTGGAACCTATTGCTACAGAGGAAGCTTACCAATGGCTATCCATTGACCCCAAAATTGTTAGAGCCTCACTTATCATTACCAGGCTCATGGATGACATTGTTTCCGAGGTACTACTCATCACAAATCCAAAATTCCTATTTTGTTTAATTATCAATACCTTTGATGAATAGAGGTAATTACTCCCCCCGTCCCTTATTATAAGAGTTAAAGAGATGAAATCACACATATTAAGGAAGTGTTGAGAGAGATAAATGTGTCTGAAATAATTTTGTTTTCTCAAGTTTGCCCTTATTTATGATTGAGTATATAAGAGAGAGAAATATGATAATAGTGTAATATATGAGTATGAAAGATAATGTAAATAGAGAGAATAATGATGGGTAAAGTGGGAAAAAACTCATTAAATACTTTGACAAATTTGGACATGCTCTTATAAAAAGGGATAAAACTATTCAAATTTTTTGCTATTACATATAGGGACGGAGGGAGTAATATAAAATTTGTGTTCGTGTCGCATGTATTTGTTAGGATGAGGGCCATAGAGTGCTACACAAAGCAACATGGCGTGGAGAGAGAAATTGCCATTCAAGAGTTAAAGAGGCGAGTGATGAGTTCTTGGAAGGATATGAATGAGGAACTTCTTGAGCCTTTGCAGATGCCAAGAGCTTTGTTGATGCGAATTCTTAATATGACTCATGTGGTGGACGTGCTTTACATAGATTATGATGGCTACACTGATTCTAAAAAGGCAACAAAAAATCACATTATTGCTTTGTTTTCGCATGCTTTTCCGCTTTGAAATATGAGGAATTTGCAAGAGCTCTATTGATACAAAATTTCTGAAATAACGGAATGGGGATCATTGAACATTTTGATACTAGTCTTCCTAAATTTACAGCTATCTATAAATATATCTAAAATCAAAATCATTAAATTTTAACGTATGATAATATTAGAAATGTTTATGGTGACTTGGTAGGGATCTTTAAGGTGGTCTCCTAAATTTTAGTACTCCTCAATAAGATAAACAAGGGATGTTCCTCCCTTTTGAGTTGTCCATATCTAATCTGAATGGTTCAAGTTTAATAATTTTTACATTTATGATCTTTAATGAAAACTATAATTTAAAAAATGATAAGTAAGAGGTTATATAGATTCGTTTTCACCATATACATGTGTGTGTGTAACACCCTCTAAAATACGTACTCACTTTCTGATTCTTGCTTAAAAATAACAACTCATCTTAGACCAAAATCATACCACTCATAAATAGCAGTTGGAAACTTATTTCAAAATGTCTTACTCTAAGCAGCTCGATTTCGTTGTTTTCTGAATTTCACCAAAACTCGTTCAAATAAAAGGTAAATTTTTTACCATAATACTTTCAATTTCAAAAATGTCTTAATGATAAAGTAAAATAGAAAATCATAGGGTATGACAAAAATAAATAACATATGCCTAATGTGTATAAAAGAGCTTTTAGGTCTCACTCTTCACGTGCCTTCCTCTTACTTCTTACTAAATCCTTCATTTGACAAATTGTTGATAAGGGGGTGAGATTGACATCCTAATATGTAACATCCTAAATTTAATTAGCATAATTTAAATAGTATTTTCTTGCACTGAGTATAATTTAAATGGTATTAGGAAAGACTTAACTTATTTATGACAAATAGGATTTATTGAATATTTATTGGAATAAATAGTATTTACCCAAAAAAATGATTTATTTAGGAGAAGGAAAATTATAAATAATATATTAAAAATAAATAAATTAAACATCAAGGGCCCATTTAGTTCATAGAAGATATTCTAAGGGAATGGAAAGGAAATGAGAGGAAAGGAACGGAATGGAATGGAAAGGAAGTTGACATGTTTGGTATGTATAGGAAAGAAAATGAATGAAACAAAAAATTATATATTTGATTGGTCGAAAATAGTGGTAAGGAAACTTAAAAATATATGCAAATGACCACATTACCCTTAATGAATATTTCTTAATTAAACTCACTAATATAAAATTTCAAAATATTTTAATAATAATAAATTAGTACATTATTGTTACTAATTATAATTCATTAAAAAATTATAATATACATAAATAAATATTCATGTAGTCAAATTCAATTTTTGCTTTCAAAAATCCGTTTTGAAGTTTCAATAATGATTTTGAAATTATTTTTTCACATCAAATAAACATGTCAAATTCGAATTTGATAGCCTAAATTTGAATTTATGCGCATCAAAACTTCTAGGAAATCTTAATAATAAGAAATTACCCAGATTATATACACAGTTTCAGATCCTCGTCTTCTTCAACACTTCACTACCTTGGCCACAGGATCTTCTGCAAATGCCGTTGTTCCTGCGCCATCGCTAGAGTTGCGAACGATACTACGTAGCTGGGTGGGTGTGAGTGAAATAGAGAGAGGGAGAAGATGAAGAACAAATGTAAGGGGCAATGTGATTCTTATCCTTTTCCATCACATGTTGGAAAATGGTGGTAGGATCCCATTTTCCAACCTTTAAAGGAATATGAAGTGAGGCTAGAAAGAAAGCCACCAATGGTTTAGCGAAGCAAACATGGGAAGAGGAGGGAAAATGTTGATTTTCCTTTTTCATCATAGGCCAGATTTCAGCCAAGCAAACGGACCCTAATTAAGGGAAAAAGGAAGGGAAAGGAAAAGAAAACACACACGTATATATAATTTTTATATATAAGAGGGAGCATGTGGCTCCTCTTATATATATAAAAGAAACAAAAAGAGGAGAGAAAGAGATGGAAAGAAGAATGTAAAGGTTAAAAAAGTTGGGTTAAACCAACTTTTGGTCCTTATTCTTTACTCTGATTTTGGTTTTGGTCCCTGGAGTTTTAAAGGGGTAGTTTGGTCCCTGATTTTTTTAACGGTATTAATTATGCTAATGTGTTGGCAAA
Source organism: Mimosa bimucronata (assembly GCA_037074515.1). Lineage (NCBI taxonomy): Eukaryota > Viridiplantae > Streptophyta > Magnoliopsida > Fabales > Fabaceae > Mimosa > Mimosa bimucronata. Next base: position 5,439,951 of record CM073436.1, read on the forward strand.
TTCTCTTACTGTGTGTTTGGTATGGCTTTTGGGCCACCAAACGTGCAGCCTGACTGAGTAAGTCATTCTTTGCTTTTTTTTTTATGTTGGGGCAGCAATGAAAAAAAGGACTTCTAACTTAAACGTATAGTTGAAGGAGAAGTTGAACTTTGGGACTTCTATGGTGCAAAAGCTCAATGGGAAGAGAGAGAAGGCAAACATGTGAAGATTTGACATTATCACCGTTAGCTTTCTTTTCTCTTTCTTTTTTTTTATTCTCCTTCCTACTTATCTACCATTTTCTTCACTTAAGCATTTTTTTTTTCTTTTTCAAACTTCATCTCTTACTCAAACTATGACCTCAATTACCTGTTTTTATTTTTATAAAATTCTAACTTTTTATAAAAAAAATGTCGCATTTTTGTAATAAAATATGGAAGCAAAATAAGTAAGTTAATTATATTATATGATATATTATTATATTATGTATTAGTTTATAAATAAAAAAACTAGTTAGGAGAAAAATTCACTTAAATTAATTTATAAGTGGCTTATTTAATTTTTTTACTATTTTCTAAAAAAGCCAACTAAACTTATATATAGGATCGGAGTAAGCATAACATTAAACTATTTATCACAATTTTATTTTTCTAATAATAAATTATTTTTATAAACTTAATTTAATATTTCTCTTAAAATTATCATGTCTTTCTTTAGTAATTTTTCATCTAATTTTACTTTTCAAAATAATCACTCAAACATATATCTAAAAGTTATATTTTTTTAAAAAAAAAAGCTTTTCTACCATCACAAATCCAAACATCAATCACATTACACAATCTAACTTCTATTCAATCTTACTTCTTTAAAAGTTAGACTGAAAAAAAAGCCACTTTTGCACCGCTAATCCAAACACACCCTACTCGGCTCGATGACTAGGCAATAGGGCATGGAAATAATGTGTTTAAAAATAAAATAAGAAATTTAATTTTTTTTCTTAAAATAAAGTGGCCAACATTGGTTTGAAGAATCAAACAGGAGAAATTGAATAGCAGTTCGTAAGTTTTCAAATCAAAATCTATCCTTTTGCAGCAAACGAAATTACCCAACAATTTCCTGCTCTACACATTCCTACACGAAGCAATGTGAAGGAGAGTTCAACAATGGCCCAAAAATAGCGCCATTAGCACCCTTGGTTTTTTTATCCTAGATCCTCTAGCTAGTGTTTCAAACCCAAATCCCACCCTAATAAGTAATACTCCCTCCATCCCTATATATAAGAGCAAAAAATTTGAATGGTTTTGTCCCTTTTTATAAGAGCCTGTCACAATTTGTCAAAGCATTTAATGAGCTTTTTCCCATTTTACCCATCATTATTCTCTCTATTCACATTCTCTTTCATACTCATTTATAACACTATTATCACAATTCTCTCTCTTACATAAATAAGGGCAAACTTGAGAAAACAATTATTTCAGACATATTTATTTCTCTCAACCACTTCCTTAATCTGTGTGATTTTACCTCTTTGACTCTTATAATAAGGGACGGAGGGAGTAACATAATGACCGGAAATTGAATTGCAGAAAAATCCTCGATGATTCGAGAGCCTAATTCTGCATTTTTCCTTTTAAACTTCAGCAGCATAAACATGAGTATGAGAAAATGGAAACCCAAACATTTATCTCGAATCACCAACCTTTCTTCCCTTGGCTTCGACGCCCTCTGAAATCGATCGTGCTTGCTTGCAATGGGCCTTCTTCCAAATCATCAATAATGCGTCTCGTCGGAGCACCGTCACAAGCTAGAGGAGGCGAGGGACAAGTTTTTCAAGCTTAGCTTGGATGATTAAAGAAAGGTTTGGAGAGACACCGATAACGTTAATGTGTTCGCGTATTAGGACAATGAACATCTGAGTCCTTCTTCCCTGATCTCTCTATGTGATATGGGTTTTAGGGTTTTTCCTTTTTAAAATATATTTCATTTTAAATCATTTATTTCCACGTCATTTTATCCCGTCAAGCCAAATCAACGAATTTAACGAAGTTAGTGACACATCATTATAAACTAGCACCATTAAGTCCTTTTGAAACTACAAGGACTAACGGTTTTAAATAGACTAAACTTGAGGGACCAAAGCCCAAATCAGAGAAAACTATAATTAAGGACCAAAAGTGTGTTTGACCCAAAAAAAATTAATAAAATAACATTGAGGGGCATGTGGCCCCTTAATGTGTCATGTGGGGGCGGAATGAATAAACCCCCCATTGCCCCCACCAGTGCAATCAAAACCATCGACTGCGTCTTATAGCAGTGGCGGATTCTCCCATTTCAAGTCCAAGTTCCATCTTATGAGCTCAAATAGGTAATAGAATCTACTTCTTTTCACAAAAGTTGTTCTATATAAATTTGTCTTTCTAACAATACCATTTTTGTATCGATTTGGATGAATTTTTGGGTTAGGGTTTTTGTATTGATTTGTGATTTAACAATTTTTATGGTTGAAACCAACTTTAATTTGCAGATTTTGTATAATATAATTAATTTGATGTTACTTTTTTATGCAAATGAGTTGTTTAAGATAATAAAAATATTTTAGTTGAGTTAAACTACACAATGGATGTGTTAGTGTAATATTGGAGTTTTTGGGAAAATAGTTCAAAACTTTAAATTTATATAATTGAGTTAATTGTTCAATTTGTATATTAAATCTGTATCTACATTATTGTGTTGCTTGATTTGTAATTGGATTGTGTTTGTGTTGCCTTAGTTCCTCAAAGTTTGTAAGAATAAGCTTGAAGTTGAGATAACTAAGGTTAAATTACATTACATACATGTTTTGGACTGTATTGTTTTGTTAACATTATTTTCCCTATTGTATTATGTTGGAAATGTGATATTTAATACAAAAGTAGATATATTAGTATATTTGTAAACTTATCCTAGTGAAGTAGTGTGTGTGAATAAATTGTTTCTTTGGAAGTATATTTTTGTGTATTGAATAATTGTGATGAAATAACTATTTTTTAATTGAAGATAGTATTTAGTATTGACTTGTGAATTACTATGAGGGGATGAGAATGTGGAAGGACTTTGTGGGATAATTGAGGGAAAATATAAGGGAGGATTTTATTCTTGTAGACCGCACGACATGCTTACACTGTGGTGTATAGTGTTTGGTCTCTTGTTAAGCCCTTGTACCAAAGTCTAATAATAGATGGCGTAGATAAAAATGAGGCAGACACCTTATTTTCCATGGTCCAGCAATTGGCGGTGTAGGTATGAAGGGAACCCGTTGACTTGGTACAAGTGAAGCGATCTTTGTTTTGAGCTCTTATAATAAGAGGGAAAGAGGGGGTACAAAATGGGTCCATATAGACATCTTCTAGATGTGTTGCACAGGCGGCACAGACACAGGCACAGGCACATGCATTGGTTTTAATATATAGTGTCATCTTTCTAATAGGATGGTCTGATCCACAACTTGGTGTTATTAAATTTTTGAACGGCTAACATTATCCTTAACATGTAACATCTGCATCAGTCAATTCCAACTTTGAAGTACTTAAATGAGGATCTGATTTACTCGTAACGGGACGTTCAGCTTAGATTTTCACAACACCACATCACTTACAAGTGTGCTGATTATGTAATGTTGTGTTTTAAATATGCTCATCCTAACTGCTATATGAGAGACGTGGATTTCTTACACTAGTCAGTTCTTTCATTGTAATACCTTTGTAATTTTTAAGCACTGGAATACTTGATTATTGAAAAAAAAAATGGTATAGTAATTTATTGTTAAAGGAAGCACTGACTTCTTTATTTTGACAAATTTATAAAGTTTACGTCCTTAATAGGGGAATAGGCCTCAAAGTTTTTTTTGAGACTTGAAATAAAAAAAATCATTAAAAATAGTTATGTATTTAATTTATTTTTGCACGAGGGAGACGCATGATTGTTTCCAATATGATTGAGGAAGAATATGCTTGGAAAGAAAAAAGGGATAAGATTTTTTGGCCTAGAAGTCATCACTAAGGATTGTTGGATATTCGCAAATTTTAAGGACTAATTTTGCCTTAAAAATTTGCAAAACGTATTATTGTATGGAATGCCACTCCAACATTCTTGTTTGACCCAGTATGCTAAGTGGAATGCCACATCATCTTCACTCCCCCTTCCTTGTTTAATCTTTCTTTAAGGGAAAATGATTGAACAAGGAAGGGGATAGGAGAAAATGATGATGTGACATGCCACCTCAGAATAACAAGTCTAACAAGGAAGTTGAAGTAGTAAGTCATATAAGATGTTTGACTTATTTAACGGTCAAACTTAATAGATTATTATATAACGACGGGTGACATCACTACATTTTACAAACTTCTAGGACAAAATTGATCATAACAAAACTTCCGGCTACCCAACCATTCTCAATAAACCTTTCAAGAAAAAAAAGGACCCTTATCCCAAGAAAAAGAGATAGAGAAGGAATAAAAGAACGGGCCTATATATATGGCATATGAAATTATTGATATGACTTTGGGCCTCCAAAAATTTTGCTGGTGATCATGAGAAACATTGTGTCTGGGCCTTGAATATTCACATTCCAATAAGGCTGAATTTGGTTGAAGGAGGAGGCCCGTTTATAGCCTTGTCTTTATTTATTTAGAAACCTCCTTAGGAATAGATTTTGGTGCAATAGTAATTACGGCTAGTTCGTGTAAAGCACCTTAATTCGGTGTATGCTCAATTTATATAACCACAATGATCAACACACGCACACGCACTTACTCTTATATATGCTCATCAAGTCAGCCATCGGCCTTCCTTAATCTGTACACCAACTATATATATAGAATCAAAATGTAGCAGTTTCTTTCCAAGCTTAAGTGTACGTTCACATTCCCATGCAAATGGTCCTCTTCGCTTGCATGATTGCTAATGAAGCTATGCTATCAACACAGTAGACATCTTATAGATAATTAATCCGGAGCGATGACAATATAGATGTATGCATCATTTGCTCCTTCCTTTCAACACAACTCCAAACCACATTTTGTGTTATATGCATGACACACACACACAGAGATTCATTTGGGCTATATAATGAAGCTTGATGTCAGAGTAACGGTCAAGTAGATCACTTGTACTTCTTTGCCAAAACAATAGTAAGCAAGGACAGTGACCGCAAGACAGGGCGATGATCAATTAATGGAGGAAGAATATGTAATAAGTCGGCATAAAATTTTCGTAGTTTGGAGGTTAATTTGAATATGAAAATCATTCTAAATTTTGTCCGTAGTTTATCTCATCCGGCCTCTTCCCCTCCTCCAACTTTCCCCAAATTCTCGCCTCTCCCTTCTTCTTTTTTTAATATAACCTGGATATCATTAATGGGTAAACATTAAGTTACAATCAAGCTAAGTAAGACCATCATCAAACCCACTCTCTTGTGGAGGAGATGAAGGATGGTCAAAGAGGCGCCAATTAGCATCTAAGCTATGAGCTAGTTTCGCTAGGTTGTCAGCTATTACAAGATTCTCTCTACATGAGTGAATGATTGTCACCCTCCAATCCCAATGCAAAAGCATCCTGATATCATCTACAACTTCCTTAAATGGATGGTTGCTATCCACCCCCCTTAGGACAACATCTATGGCTCCTATACAATTTGAAAATAAAATTATCTTCTTAAGACCCTTCCTCCAACATAAGGTAAGGCCGTGAAGCATTGCTAACAACTCAGCTATATTGGGAGGGACAGATATCAGTTTGCAACTGAAGCCACAGATCCAATTCTGAGATGCTTCTCGAATGGCACCGCCACAGCCACTACTTCCATCTCTCAAGACCGAGCCATCTACTTCTAGTAAGGTCGCATCCTCCCCAAACTATTGATGTGGGTTATGAACTGCTAGACTTACCAAGAAGAAGGAACAACGCTCCAAGAGGTCTTGATCCGAACAAGCTCTGAATAGGCTATCGTTCGCATTGCTCCTATATTCGTCGACGTCATCCTCAAACAACTTATTACATCTTCTAGTCCAGATATCCCAGCAAACATACCCAAACAATTGCAGCTAGTTGACCTTCTTGGTAAACGGTTTCCCAGATTCCTGTTGGAGGTCCCATTTGATCCAATCTATCCCTTGTAAGCTCTTGAAAAAACTCCAATGAGAGGGAGAAACCACTGACCTCTATTTGTCTATGGCATTCCGGCAGTCTCTAATCATATGCATAGCATCCTCCACCTGTGAACATGCAAAGGGACACTCAAATGTATCCGATATCCCACGGTGCATCCTCAATTGACTTGTGTGTGTGCTCTTCCGTGAGCAGACAGCCACATGAACGTCTTCAGCTTTTCTAGGACCTTCCATTTCCAATGTAGTTGCCACACTTTCTCATCCTGCTCCTCATAACATGCAAGTAAAAATCGATATGCAGAGTTAAGGGAAAAACACCCATTAGAAGATGGGTACCACAAGTATCTATCCTCTCCACTCTTCTCTCTAGGTGGGAACTGACTAGTATGCGATCAACCATATAAGGGTGAAGCCAGCCCAAAAGCTTTCCTGTGTCCCAATCCCCTCTAGGGTCCACATAATCCCGAACTCTCTCATTTATGTTAATGAAGCCTTCATACCCCGTAATAAGATGAATGAGAGGGAGCCTATCTCTGACCAATTGTCAAACCAGAATGAAGTCGAAGCCCCATTACCAATTCGTCGTCTTACTCCTTTCTTAAACTTATTGTAACAATGCACATGCTTCTCCATGTCAAGGATGAGCTTGCTTTCTTTTCTAGCTCAGGCAATCTACCTTCTTCGATCCCATATTTATGCCTCAGGACTTTTACCCATAGAGCATTCCTATCATCAATAAGCTTCTAGCATAACTTCCTCATATAAGCTTCATTCTGGAGTCTTAGGTTTTTTATGCCGAAGCCTCCCTTCTTTTTCTCTTGCATAACTTGCTCCCAAGAAACAAGATAGATATTCTTATGATTCTCTGACTCCCCCCACAAGAACCCTCTACTGGTCTGTTCAAGGCCCTTAATCAGTTTTTTCGGTAGGAGCATGGTTTGCATGTGGTAGGAGGAGATTGCCGACATGACTGAACAGATAATAAGAGTAGTATGCCCAGCCATACTCAAGAATTGTCGCTTCTATCCTGATAGTCTTCTTCTTGCTCTATCCATTAGGGGGAAAACTAGATGTAAGACGCCTTACTATGAAGAATGGGGATACCCAAGTATTTGCGAAGATCACCTATCAACTCCACCCCCATTCTCCGGCTCATCTCCAAAGCTCTTGAAAAGTGAACATTATTGGAAAAGCATATTTTCGTCTTGGCATTGTTCATTTTCTGACCTTAAGCTTCACAAACCTTTTGATACAACTCATCATGACATCCACCTGAACGGTAGAAGCTTCACCAAATAGGATTAGGTCATCAGCAAAGAACAGGTGGGATATCTGGGGCCATAAGTTCCTAGCCTAACAGGAGTCCATGATCCACTGTCAATCTCATCCTGAATGACATGGTGGAGTCTCTCCATGCAGAGGGTGAAGATGTAAGGAGATATGGGGTCACCTTGCCTAATGCCTCTCGAAGCCTGAAAAAGAATCTATCGCCTCCCCATTCCAAAGGACTTGGAAGGAAGGGGAGGTAATGCATGACATAATAAGGTTGCATAAGCCTGGATCAATTCCCAGAGTAACCAAGGTATCCTAGATGAAGCTCCATTCCAACCGGTTATAGGCTTTCTCGAAGTCAACTTTAACAACCATCCACCCTTCAAGCCCTTTCTTGGTCCTCATCGAGTGAATGACTTCTTGAGTGATGATCACATTATCACTGCTTTGCCTCCCTGCAAGAAAGCTACATTGATGTCTCCCAACAACTTTGTCCATAATGTGCTTAAGTCTCCTGCTTAGAATCTTAGTAATGATCTTGTAGCTGACATTGCATAACGAAATAGGACAGAAATCCTTTACATACTTAGGGGTTTCTGCTTTAAGGATGAGAACTAAATTGGTGTTGTTCAGTTCCTGGATCATCCTGGGACCTTGAAAAACCTACTTGACCATACTAATGATGGGATTGGTCAAGATACTCCAATATTCCCGATATAAAAAGGCTTGAATACCATCAGGCCCAGGAGCTTTGAAGGGACCAAGGTCGAATACTGCTACGCGGATTTCAAATTCATCAACTGCCGAGTCTAATATCACTTTATCAACTTGATCCAGCATGGGAAATGATGTGGTTGTGGATATGGGGATATGGTTCTAAACCTCGCTTCTGAAAATGGCCTTATAGTACAAGGATACTAAGGATTTCAACTCCTCTTGATCGAAGATCCAATCTCCGCTGTCATTCTTGAGGCCGTCAATATGATTTTGTCATCGTCAGATAAGGGCCGAGGCATGGAAAAAATTGCTATTGCAATCTCCCCATTTAAGCCAGTCGCATCGTGATTTCTGGTACCACAGAAGTTCGTCCTGGGCTAGCACTTTATTATATTGCCTCCACAGATCCTTCTCTATTTCTATAAGCTCTAAGGAGTCTCTTCGTCCCCTCGACCAATCAACTCTTTTGATTCTTTGGCTGGGATATTGCCTATTCGGTTCTTGTTCCAAGCATCAGCCAAAGTAGAGAACTTTTGAACTTGTTGGAACCAGCTGCCTTGTGACCAACTGTCCTTTATCACATCAATGAAGTCTTCTTCCAACACCCAACCCGCTTGACAACGAAAGGGGCTTTAATAGGTCTATGAAATACACCAGGGGATGGTTTGAAAAGAAGAGGACAATGATCTGAACCAAAATGATGCAGATTATGGACCTTAGAGAGAGGAAATAAGGTGTTTCATTCCGTATTGAGAAGGCCCAGTCAATTCTTTCTTTAAGTAGGTTCCTTTTCCAAGTGAACTTTTCCGCTACAAAGTCAACCTCCATTAGTTGAGAATTCCTAATGCATCGACTAAAGTGGTTCATGAAGTACACATTTACAGGGCCACCTCCAGTTTTGTCTTCTTTGTTCAGATAAGCATTAAAATCTCCAATGACTACCCAAGGGTTAACCACTGAATGACTGATTGCCTCTATATCTCTCCAAAGATCTTGTCTAAGATGAGCAAATGGTTTGACATAAACACAAGTAAGTTGAAAATTGAATTTATAGTTTATGGGTGAGACCTGGACATGAAGTAATTGCGTAGTAGACGTGACATAATTTATTTCCACTGCTTCTCTTTGCCATAACACCCAAATGCCACTCACATAACCAATGCTCTCGTCTCAGATCCAATTAGAGAAACCCAATTTCCCCATTATGCTGTCTGCCTTAGCTCCACTAACTCTAGTCTTAAGAAGGATGAGTAAATTAATCACCCTTCCTCTAGTCAAATGTCTAATTCTTCCCGGGAACGTTCTTGAGGCAGTGCCTTTGCAATTCCAGACAATAAAATCCATAAACACAGAGCAGTGACAAGGATTAACAGTTCTCTTATCCTAGAGCACGCTCTGTTGTTCATCCATCACCATCTCTTCATCATCTCCTCCCTCCACAACATTATCATGTGTTTCAAAGCATAGTTCAGAGGGCTCATTCAAATCCTTATCAAAGTTCAATTCACTTATTATATTCGCTGGGTCAGGTGGTTTTCTTAGGGAACTGACTAATTGCTCTTTCATTTTCTTGAACTCTCGCTGATCCATTGCAGCACTCCCCCCACTCGTTGTTGCTTTTCAAAATGAATATTTGTGTGGTCTTCCAGGTAAATAATACCTACCTGCATGTTTTCATTCGAGTTCTGGGCCTGATTATTGGCATTTCCCTCTGCATCATTCTTGGGCTGACTTAACACTGAACCAATAATGATTTGGTGTGATCTAGATGCTAGCTTTCTTTTTAACAATGGGGAAACCACTTTGGGCCTGGACGATTGGCCTCTCTTCTTGCTACTTATAACCTTTTTTGAAGCCTCATTTTTGCTCTTACTAAAAGCCTTGGGCCGAGGGAGCTTGACTTTGGCCCACTTGAGTTTCTTTAGGGTTATGAAGGGTACCTTTTTCCTCACTACTTTTCCAGCGGCGAATTCATTCCTACTTTCCCCCTCCTGTACTTTTTTAAGCGCCTCTTCTCTCTCTTTCTCTTCTACCCGATGCTCTTCACCTTTGTTACCCGTAAAATTTCCCTTGATAGGCTCTGTACCCATACTCTCTTTCTTCTTCCAAACTTTCCTTTTCCATTATTGCTATCAGGTTTCTTGTTTTCTTGTGAAGGAGCCGTTTGGTCAACCTCATTTAGAACGTCAAATCTCGTAGGGGAGCTACTTTTCTGAGTTGTGATGTTAGCCTTGCTTCCTACCCCTGTTGTCGTTTTCGTGCTATGGTCGAAAGTATTGTTTGTTGTCTTCCTCCGAATAGGCTTCTTCGCTTGCATCCATTCACCATACCGGTCGGAGTTGTTGCTTGCCAGCGAGCTGAACATAGTCTGGTGGCCAGAGGTCTCAGTCTGCGTGTTCGATGGGTCTATCGCCGTGGAACCGGTGGTATGTTCACATCCCTTGCCTTGTCCATCACTTGTAACAGGACAATCCTCTTGATTATAGCTGTATTTACCACAGTTAAAAAAAATTACTTATAGTCCCTCGTATTCCACATGAAAGACTCTCTTTCTTAGAACAAACCTAGATTGAAGGGGTTTACTCAAATCAACCTCAACACTCACTCTTGCAAACTTACCCCTCTCCACCCAAAGAGTGTTGTTGTTGTAATGAGCCAAAGTGTAAAGATCTACTTTTAATGCTTTGCCAACCAAATTGCCTATCTCCCACATAAACTCCTATGAGTAGAAGTGAATGGGAAGGCATGGCACCCTAACCCAGATGACCACCTTCTTCATTTTGTTGCAATAGGGGTTAAAATTGGGGCTCCATCTTTGGACAGCTAGATAATGGCCCTGAATTACCCAAGGTCCCTCAAAAAAACAAACGCTTGCACAACTCTATATCATTTGTTCTGAAAGTGAAATAGTTGTTTAGCAGGTCAACTACTTCAAACTGCTTGGCTTTTAACATCCATTGGAGTCTGTCCCTCATCATATCACGGCTAGTAAATCTCCCCAGCGGAGTGATGATAAAGGAGTCCTTCCAAGGTTTACAAAGCTCTCTTAGACGTTCATCTGGCATATTAATCCTGGGTAATCCTTCCAGAAAGGTAGCTTGTTCCTTGGTAAGGATTGGGGCTGATTCCTCTTCCTCTTTTAGCCACTCTGCCATTTTCAAGTCAAACTCCTTATCTGCATCAATGGCTTCATCCTTTCCCATTAGCTTGGACTTATACGAAATCTGGGTTCTGATGTTCCCCCCTTTTGCATCATCAGTCATATTGCTTTTCGGTTTATCTGTGTCATGGGACTTGCTTGCCTCTCCCTTCTTCTTCTTCTTGTGCCATCTCCTCTCCCTTCTTTTTGATCCTTTTTTTTATGTTTTTACTTCATTATAGTACAACGTGGTTCAAATTTTTTCTTATTTTGACTTTGAATATTACTGTTAAAGCTATATATGACGTATTTTTTACACATCACTTAACTTCACTCGAGAGTATATACAGGAGCTGACCAGAATATATCTGTGGCCCGATTTAATTGTACTAGCTTACTCAGTTATCTGGGATGCCCACAGCTTTGATGAAGTGGGACATCTTCTCGTGTCTTTCTATTGTATTTTCCATTTCCACGGTTTTAAACTCCAGGTCTCTTTATTTTCTCGTGATGATTCATATATTGCCGAAAATTTACATTGATTCGCTAATTAAATTGATAAACATTAAAGAAAATAAAGAAGCTAATTAAATTACTTAATTATAATGTAACTTACATAATATATCTGAACACGTTAGGTAAGTTGGATAAACTTGTTTAGAATAAAATGATAAATATTAGAGGAAACAAAGAAGCTGATTAAATTACTTAATTATAACATAACTTACATAATATTTCTGAATATGTTAAGTAAGTTGGATGAAATTATTTAGAATAAAATGATAAATATGAGATAAGATACCGGCCAAAAAATATATACGAGAGATAAGATAAAAAAAAGTTTAAAATTAAAGAAAAAATATTCCCATCTGATTCTTATGCTCAGGAATAAATGGTGTAAAACCCAATGACAGGAATGCAGCCAGGAGAGAGAACGGGGCTTAATTAATCAATATATATTCCATTTACAAATGAAAGAGCAAGGTACAAATATTGAACGATAGAGGCCTTCTCACAATAATAATGAAGCCACTCTGAAAGCTATGCATCTTTATTTATTTAAGCCCTCTCCTAATCCGGACACCAAATATTGTACTGTTATATATACACATTTAATAATCCGCTTTTCTTTCATATATATATATATATATATATATTATGTCCAAATTTGATTCTCAGAACATGAAGGGCGTCGGAGAAAACGTTGGCATGACCGTCGCAACAGTAACTCGCCTGCTATTCCCATCAATCAATTACGCATTTAACCATCAGGGAAAAAAAAACCATACATGACAATTGACAAATATTACAGATAAATAAAATACTATAGAAATCTCATATTTAGCATTGAAACCAACCTCCTAACTATCCCCAAGATTATTATTAACATGCATGATGAATTATGAATTTCTATTTTATAGAATGAAAGTCTACTCAACACACAGCATATGAATAATCTCAAGCCAAAGGAATGCACACCAGCTTAAGTAGGTCCCGTAACTTGTAAGAACCAACCAGACTCAATTATAAATGGTTCCTTAAGATTACTAATTAATTTAGTGCGTTTTTAATGTGTGCGTGTTACAGATGAAAGAAATAAAACGGAACGCCAAGAAATCAAATAGTAGTAATTTAATGATAACGTGTTTCTGATGAATAAACTAAAACTGAAGTTAATAGTTGGAGTAGTACTAATTAAAACAAGAAACCAGAGAAGGAGAGAAATTAATTACTTGTGATCGTCACGGTAATAACGGTGGCGAACCTTAGATCTAGAAGCAGAAAGAGAGCCATTATCGGCGTTCCTCTTCTTAACCTCCCTTTCCGGTTCAACCTTACGATTCTGGCCGTCGATTCTCTCTCTCGGCTGAGCGATATAGTCCTCCGATATAGATCCAAGCGACGGCCTCCATTCCGGTGTGTTTGACGCCGTTAACGACCTTCCGCGTTTCTTACGGTGGCGCGTCCTAGGAGACAGATCCACCAGCGATCCTTCTTCCTCCTCAGCCACCGCCTCCGACGAGGCTGTGCTCTGAACTTTGGAACGTCCGGCGGAAGAACCACACCACAAAACGAATTCCAAGAACCTCATCGCCCGAATTGAATTCGCTCTTTCCTTGAAAAGCCTAATTAAGAGGAGTCGCCGGAGAATATTTTCAAATTCCTCGGCGAATATGGACTCTTACAGAATCATAGGGTGATGCCATTGGAGAAGAGAGAGGAGCTTCATTGTAGTTGATGCGAGAAATTGAGGAAGAAGAAGATAGGGGTGTGTGTGTGTGTGTGTGTGTTTATTGTGTGAGTTTTCGACTGTTGCTTTGTGAGGCAGTTATATAGGCTTTAAACGGAACGGACGTTACTCTCAGGAATTTGTCCCTATCTGGGATCAATTCACGGTTTTACCCATAAAGATCAGTTTTATTACAAGTTTTGCCATTACTTGAGTGAGCGGGTAGTGATTAGTGATTTAGCAATTGATATGGTGGTGGGCCCAGTGGGCTCATGTGGCCCACTCCACGTGCTCGGTTTTATTAGCTTTGGTATTATCTTCTCCATGCACTAAAAATACTTTTCTTTCTTTGCCCCACCAAAAAAAGAAACATCCATTTCCTTCCTTCTTTCCTTTTTTTTTTGGTTAGTTTCGTAGTATAACTTCATTATCGTTAATTTTCTAACAAAAATCGCAATATTTATTATGACATGAAAAATCATATTCTACCAATCGGATACCTAAAAAATATCTTTGACATTGACATTGGTTTTGTGACTTTGACTAATTAACCGGAAATTGTAATTTGTAAGAAGGTGATTAACAAAGTTTTTCCGTACTTATAAACTAAAATATATTCTTTTCACCCATATGACTGATTTTTAAAATAATATTTTTGACCATAATAAGTGAAAATGGCTAGCCTTCGCTTTTTGTCTTGTGTATTAATACAACATACTTTTAAGATTATCTTCCTATACTAGGTTGGGTTGATACTAATGACCACCTCTAATGTGACAAACGTAAAGATGAAACCAGTGTTATTGACGTTCAACTAAACATCATGTCATCACCTACAGCATTACAGAATTGATTTATCATGTTTATCAGTATTATTATCTTTAAAACTCTGGTCCCCCCGGTACAAATATCAAGTTTAAAATACATGTTCATGGAGGCCACTCGTTTATTTAGAAGTGATTTGAACTTGTTTTCTTCGATAATATCAGAAGTATCAACGACTTTCGTAATCACAACAAGTTTTCTAAATTGACTTTTCTTTTCCTTTCATAATTAGTAAAATAAAATGAATTTCCAAACTTTATTATGCAAATCGTGCAACAGGTATGATGCTGGGCTTTGCTGCTGGGGGTTCTAAAATCGTGTGCTTATATTAATTAAAAGAGAATTAAAATATCGTGTTATTACGTCTTGAATTTCATTAGTCTAATCATCTCCCCAGTTTCTCCAATAATTAAGAGGAAGACCCACAGGAAGCATGTGCGATTAAATTAAAGTTGAGTATAAACAAGAAGTGGAATTAAAAGTTGAACATTAAAATGCATATGCAATATATTTAAACCCACCCGAAGCATGTGCAATTAAATTAAAGTTGAGTATAAACAAGGGGTGGGATTTATAGAGTTGAAAATTAAAATGCATGCGAAATAAGGAAGCAGCAAGTTTGTATTATCCAGTATTTTTATTGATGACTGCATGATTTAGTCTCCATTTAACTATAATTAGAGATACCAACCGGCAGTTGATCAAGCTAGTAAGTGGGTTTGCCCCTCGTAAAGATGAGAACGTGTGTTCGAATCACAGGAAACGCTTCCGATGGGAGATGGGATGGCCCTGCCTATGTGGGCCTCTCGAATCTGGATTAGTAGGTTGCCAATAGGTGCCGGATTACCGGGTGATGTTTAACACAAAAAAACTATAATCAAAGATATACTCCTGATCTGATATTATTTATAAGTTAGTGATTATATTTACACTTTACGTATATTATGTTGGCTTTGTGTTTTACACTTCGTTTATTATTCCCTCAATCCCTTAGTTTCAAATGATTGCTTTATGTTTATATCAAGCTAAAAACTAATACAATTAGTTAAAAGCGATAATTATGTAAAAGTTGTAATTTGTTTTCATGTAATACCCTTATTATTAAAGATGGAAAGATAATGTATAGAGAAGAGATAATGAGAGAGAATGTGGCAAATAAAAGATAATTAAGATGAAAAAGAATGTATGAGAAAAGATAAACAATTGGTAAAATTGGAAAAATGCAATAAATATCTAGACAAATCTAAAATAAAGATTATATTTTGGGAAAAGTCCGTTCACAAATTTAAAGCTTATCATTAAAAACGGTGAGTTGGCAAAATAAGAAGAAGAAGAAGCAACGGTGAGAGTATTAAATAGGGACAAAATTTAAATTTTGTTGAATTTTAAGACTTATTGAACGAAAGATTTAAAGTTTTTTATACCTGTATCCGTATGAAAACATGCTTGAAATGATTTTTAAATAGAAGAGGAGGAGTATTAATTATGAATACAAGTGGATCTTGAATTAGGTCAAGTAGGTGGTTAATTAACAATTATGGATAATCGATTGTGATTAGTAATGGGTTGATAGTGGAGTTTATAAATTAATTAGCCGGTATATTTTTTGTCCTCTTCACGAAAGGCGCACTTTCATTATCCTTAATTACTTAAATCCTTCAAAATGTCACTATTTCATTCTGCTGCACACATAGGATGTCAATCATAATAATCTCTTTGGAGATTTTATGATCTTTAATTTTGTCATTGTTGATGTTTATCAAAAAGTTCCTGGGACCTAAAGAGAGACTTCAATATAATGACTGCAAGTTAGAGCACATTAAAAAAACTTGTTATAGTTGGATAAGCCTTTTAATTTTAAAAATCTCACTTCCCTTGCAGGGCTCCCCAGTGTGGTATTGACCACTGAATTATAAGACTAACAAGCCACAAAAATAAAAAAAAACGAAAGAAAAGTTCAATGAAAAAATACTTCTGCTACATTGATTTGTATTGGTCACAAATAAATTAAAATATTTCTTACATGCATAATTTCTCTGCCCACATGGTCATCAAGGTACGTAAATGGTTCTGCGAGGCACAGCTATATATATATATATACATATATATATATGTAGAAACATATTATAGCCAAAATGGGGCGTAATAGAGTAAAAATAGAAGTGTCTGTGTATCTAAAATTATAATCAACCAAACGTTGTTGGTCGAGTGGTCAGCTCACTCATCCGTTTAAACAAGTGTTCGAATCCCGCTTTGTATATGCAGCAACCTATATATTGGTCAACAGCAACCCCTTAAATGAAACTTAGATTCACGAAGGATTAGTCTTTAGCCTGTCGGGTTTAGGGATACCTTGGGGGGAAAAATGATAACCACATAGGCTATTGTTTAGGCAATGAATTTCTCTTTCAAAGAAGTTAGATTCCGTTTTCTGATTCAGATGTGAACATTTTGGGTAACCAGAGACAGATTCATTTAACAATATATAACTATACTGACTAATTGTATGCACATATTCAAAATCCATTTCCCACCACAATCTCTCTCTAACAACTTGCATCTTCTTCTTCTTCTCGCTTTTGTCACTTTCCATATCTCGTTTCTTCCCACTATCTGTCTAGAGGAAAAAGGGCCTAGAAGCCCCCATAAACAGTAGCAGAAAAAATTGTCTGGTCTGAAGGAAAAGTTAAAGCTGCTGAGAAACGAGAACGCACGTACACCTGCAGAGAGAAAAGTAGCAACAATAACTACAACAACCAAATCATTGTCGAAATACGTTGACACGAAAAATATCCACTGTTTGGTTTCTTTCATGTGTCATTAATTTGTTGGGGTTGCTTGGGAAAAAGGGAATTTCTCTCATACCATTGGTTCATTGCTTAGAAGGGAATAGAGGATGTCATGGGGCATTATTGAATAGAGGCCATGTGTGTAATAGGAGAATCAATTGTGTTGTGTGAGCGTGAAAGTGCTTTGAGTCGCTTTACATAACTTCATTTAATTTAGACGTTTTTAGTCTCTCACAATTATTATGGCTTTACCCCAAAATACTCAGGAACCACACTTGTTCACATCAGAAAGCAACAACTACGTTATTAACTTTGTGAATTGCAAAGGGATTCAATTCATCCAGCAGAACAAATGTCTCCATTAATTTTTTTTATCTGTGTGTGAGCTTTTCATTGGATCTTGCACACCTGTGGGTCTTATCACCATGGCGCTTTAATTATTCGCTATTCTATTTTTCTTTGCCAAAGTTTGGTGTCTAGAGAATCACCACGTTTCATGAAATAATAAGTTGGATATCATTAAAAACTTTATTTGCCATACATTCATCACATTCAACTCCCAAGAAAGTTTTCCACTGTGAATGTTTAACCACCATACACTCAGAATTAGCAAAGTCTCCCGTAGTGTAGGTGCGAGGCAGAGGTACTCCTTTTGGTTCTTCTTATAAGACATCAACTAACAAAATGTTTTGTCCCAAATAAGAGGCACCAATGGCTACATTAATTGCTTTTTTTTTCACTTTACCCTTGTCATTAATGGAGGTTCAAAATTAAAAATATGAAGTCATATCATTTTATTGATTGGTAAAGTTAGAAAAAGTGGCCAATTTAACCTAAATTTGATAACCCAACTACCATTCATTAATTTGTGAGAATTTGTAGTTGGTACCTTATAATAATTTATAAGGATGAAATGGAGTACTATTTGAAAAAATGGTCTTGTAAAGCCTCGAATCCGACTTAGTATGAGTCTCATGGATTTCTTTGCGACAAGGGGTTGACATGGGATAATGAGTGCATAAGAAAAAGAAAAGTAACCTTTATTATTTTTATATGCTTTTTTTTTTTTTGCTTTCGCCCCCGGTGTCCTACACCCTTCGAGTGTAGACTAATCCGGAGTCGCCGCCGGGAGTCCCATAATAAATGGGTGACGACTTCCCTGGGATTCGAACTCGGCACCACAGGCTAAATGGCGGGGTCAACACCTTGGCAACCCACTTCAAACCATCGAGCTATGCCCCCCCGGGCTATTTTTATATGCTTTTGATCATGTCAAAAAGTCTGATTAAATGATTTTTGATTCAATATATTGATGAAAGTAATAGCTTTAAAGCATGACATAACGCCCCGGCTTCTTATAAATAGAGCTGCTTTTGTTGTTTCAAAAGTCATATTAGAATTCAGTCCAAAAAAAAACCATATTAGAATTTAGAATCCGGTTGTGAAATAAGTATTACTCCCTCCGGTCCTTAATATAAGACCACTTTGACTTTTTTTCTGGAAGTTAAGGAAGCAAATTATACTACTAAATTATAACATTTGTCACATGAAATTAGATTATAGGTTAGTTTATAAGTAGAATTAATTAGTTTTGAGGAAAAAAGATTTTTTTTGGACTGAAACTACTTTTTTTTTACTGAAAAAAAAAAGTCAATAAAGTTAAAGTGGTCTTATAATTAGGACCGGAGGAAGTAGTATAGATTAGGAATACTGCAATTGAAGTTATTGTGCCTTGAAGTATAAAATCTGTTAAGACATATAGTGAGACAGCTTTTTGTTGGTCTGTTTGTTTATACATGTTAGGAATGTTGTTTAATTCTTGAAGTATGCATATTTGTTTTTTTTTCTCCTAACAAAATTTAGGTGAGCTTGATTGATCCTGGGGCTTACCAATGTATATTTGTTTTTTTTTTTTTTTTCCCAACATGGTATCTGTTTATACATATGTTAGTTTTTTTTTTAAGACACAAGTTATAGACTTATTCTAAAATATATTAAGGAGTGTAATTATGGATTGTCTTTAAAGTCAATGATAATATTTACCAAGTATGTTCTGAGTTTTGTTCATATGGTATGGGCAAAGCGTCACAACTAAGCGGATCCAACCTGAAATTGTTAGGGTCCCTACTGGGAGGAATGAGTATTAGGTTGTGTTTTGCAGCACGTTCACTGTGTGTTGGATATCGGCCCACCCACACCCAACTTTGCCCATGCTCACTTGCTCCCCACTATCTTTGATGAATTCATTTTAAATTAACTATGAAGTGAAAAAATTTGGTTATAAATTGGATTGACTTTTAATTTGTCACTTAAATAATAAAATGATGAGAAAAGGTAAATTGGGGCAATATAAAAGCAGGCTAAAAGCCTAAAAGAGAGGATGGGTAACAGGGAGAAACGGGCCAAAAGCCCAAGTGTTCTGGGTTAGTTTTAACTTTTAATGGATTGTTTACGAGTTAGATACTGGGGAGGCAGAGAGTAGGGGGCCCAAAAGATGGTGCAGTTCAATCAGTGAGCAGGTATTCCAATCCAAGCATTGTGCTCTTTTCACTTTGGACGCATTTCCCATTTTGAAACATGGTGCCAATTAGTTGGCTTCTATTGTAACTCTCCCTTTTTGGTTTAGAACTGTTCAAATGATCACTTTGTCACGATTAAAATAAGTATATATTTAAAATAAAAATAAAAAAATCTATCCCTAAAAATGATATTTTCCATAAAATATATGCAAACTACTAAACTAAAATATATAACAGAATAGTAAAACTTTAATTATTGGTCAACAATTAATATTTATATTCTGAGTTTTCTTGATTACTACCCGATCACACCCTAATTTTCAGTCAGGCTGGAAGAAAACATGAACATACTTTTCCAGGAAAAAAGTTAGACAAACCATATCTGATACCATAGTACCTTTTGTTTTGAATAAGCATAGTATGTTATACAAGCTGTAAGAGTTGGGACAGTACTTTTTAATGTTATTTTGTACAAAGAACCGTAATATTTTAGCTTTCAATCCTTTTTATCATCTTATTAACGTACTAATAAACAATAATATGGCGTATTCTTTTTCTTTTTTTAGGCCATCAACCTGGGTGGCGTGTTCATTCATGTACTAAAACTTGTAAGGTTAAGGACAGCCTTTTTCATGGTGGAAGATCAATATACCTTAATAAGCTAAGTAATGAACAGTCATGGCTCTAAAGTTGCATGATAATGTTAGTTTTCAGAAGTCCCTATAAATTATTTAATGGGAAGCTATTTATTTTTAAAGCATTGTATTATACGTGGATATAAGAGAGTCTTGCATTAGAATGGTTCAAAATTCGTACTGACTAATACAGTTTGGAGAAATAAAAAAATAAAAAAAAAATTTGGATCAGAGCACAAATAGTTGCTTGGAAGGCATCCGATGTTTCGTGTGCTTGTATTCTTCACATGCATGCTGACATGTAGGCATTATTTGTTTAACTTAAAAAAATAGTTTTGTATAATGAGAAATTCTTAGGTGAAACGGTTCGCCATGTCATTTGTGATCTCCCCCAATCACAAACAAATACATAGGATATGACGTGGATATTATAATCTATGTAAGCACCCTAAACAATTACTTGTCAAATAAAAAAAAATTATTTTGTGTTTTCTTAACTTTACAAGTTAAAAAAAATAAATTTATCTAACATCTAATTGTTTAGGGTGCTTACATAGATTATAATATCCACGTCATATCCTATGTGTTTGTTTTTTATTGGGGGTGACCACAAATGACGTGGCGAACCGGGTTCACGAAAGAATTTCTCTTGTTTAATTTCGGTAACTTACAACGGCAAGGCTGATATCAGAAACGCTGACACATGAGAATCCAAAATATTATCCAAATTATTATTATCTTTTGCGAGATGGTTTGAACTTTCAGTCCGAAATCTCGGTGTTTGGACAAATTTTGGTAGGTGGCTTGAGTTTATCAGAAATGTTGCCAACCAAACACACATTGCCATTTCTTATTCTTATCTCCAACAATTTTGTTTATTCCAAAAGAAATACTTTCTCTCTTGCAAGCTTCCGTAATCATCAATTCCACTTCATTTTTCTTTTCTTTTGTTTATTTTACTTGTACTTTAATTTCCTGCATATACAAATAAAGTATTCCACGTTGAACTCACACTCCACAACCTTATTGGTTTTTATCATAAGAACTTTTTGTTAATCCTGTTCTGTATTTGATAGAATCTGAGAATCTAGTTGAAAAGGGTATGAAAATGTAATTTATTATTTGATGAATGATTAGTGAATAAATCAAAGCTATCATTTTGAGTGTCTTTTCCTCAAATCAGAGGCCACAAGAAAACGGGGAAGTGTATAACAGGAAGGTTCCACCTCTGATATGTGTCACTCGAGAAAAGCACACAAAAGAGGTCTCTTCCCCGCAACTAGAACCTACAATTGATGTGGATAGCGCCATTTCCTGATGTTTAAGTTTCCTATATAGCTTTTTTGTCTCTCTTCACACTCACACACACTTTCCCACCATATTTTCTGCAACAAGAAATCAGGAAAAGAAGAAGAAAATATCTCTTTCTTGTCAAATGTGTCACCCAAATTCCTCCATGATCCTCTGTTTTCCTCTGCCTCTATGGGGTTTCCTCTGTTCCTGATGGTCTTGCAAATTCCAATATGAACAAATTTAAGATTAGCCCGCATCACTTGTCAGTTTCTTAGTAAGCTCATGGTTGCTTCTGGTTTTGTCTATTTCTTTTTCATCCTTAACCTTCAAAACAAAGTTATCTAGGCATGCTCGCTGTGTATTTATTCCAAGTTGTACAGCCTGAAACCACAAAGGAGTAACTAACAGTGTATAGTCTTCCAACCTCAAGCACCATGAGGGTTTGTATTGCTTTTCTTCTCATAATTCAGTTCTTTGTGAGGGCAGAATCAATTAGCAGAGGAGATTTTCCAGATAGGTTTATCTTTGGAACTGCTTCTTCAGCTTACCAGGTAAGAATTATACTTTTTCTTGCAATGTTCAATCCAAGATAGTGAAATAGTACCAAATAAAGGATGTGCCAACTCTTATCTCTTGGGAATGCTTTGTTGTATAGTTTGAAGGAGCTGTTAATGAAGGAAATAGAGGAGATAGCATATGGGATACTTTCACCAGGCTTCCAGGTAAGATCAAATTTCAAAAAGCAAACCACAATATATCATCATAATTAATACATACTATTGGTATTGTTTTTG
The DNA here is from genome assembly GCA_037074515.1 of Mimosa bimucronata. NCBI lineage: Eukaryota > Viridiplantae > Streptophyta > Magnoliopsida > Fabales > Fabaceae > Mimosa > Mimosa bimucronata. The sequence goes on from CM073436.1 coordinate 5,462,289, forward strand.
CATACAAGTTTCTGATTTTCAGTTTCGCATTTCTGATAGGGAGAATTTTGGACTTCAGTAATGCAGACATGGCCGTGGACCAATATCACAGATTTAAGGTAACAAAGATGATCCTTTTGGGTCTTCAAATTGGATTAATTTATCACATTGTTTGTCTGTCTCTCAAATAAATTTCAAGTGGTCCATATTCAAGGTGAGCGTGCTCATATGAATGGGAAAAGAAAGTATAAGCAATTTAGGATGGGATGATGCACCATTATAAAATATGAGAGAATATTGAGATGATGACGCCGACATGTCACCCACTTTAAGCAATAGACAATCAAAATTGTAAAGCAAACAATGCCGTGAAGTTTCTCAAGGTGAAAAGGGTTTTTAAACTTATATACTGATGTGACATTACTCAAGTTTTTGTTTTTTCCATTATAATGGACTACATTTTTTAAAAAAAAAATACAGGTAAAAAAAAAAGACTACATTTTTTTTAAAAAAAATATTTAACGGTTAACTGAAGCATTAATAATATTCCACTTTACGCAGAACGACATAGAATTGATGAAAGATATGGGAATGGATTTTTACAGATTTTCCATATCATGGTCAAGAATTTTTCCAAGTAAGTTGTAAACGTTTTCAAAAGTTTTTACTTTTTCCCTTAAATAAAAGGGAAAAGGGTCATTTTTTACCCGAAAGTTTTAGTTTTGGAGCAATTTTGGTCTGAAAGTTATTTTTGGACCAATTTTGACACGGAAGTTTACCAAACGTAGCAATATGGACCTTTTGATATTAACCAATTTTACAATATAAAAAGGCCTCAAAAGGTCCATATTGCTACGTTTGGTAAACTTCCGTGTCAAAATTGGTCCCAAAAAAACTTTCGGGCCGAAATTGCTCCAAAAATAAAACTTCGGGGCCAAAAATGACCATTTTCCCTAAATAAAATTGTAGTACAGTATTATTCATGGCTAACTGTATACGTGATAATTCTGAACAGACGGAACAGGGGGACCTAGTTCAGAAGGAATAAAGTATTACAACAATCTCATAGATGCTTTATTGGAAAAAGGTTACACAGAATTTCTATAGGAATATTTCTTTTACAGACGGAACAAAATTGCATTAAAATCTTAGTTCTTCTCTTCAATCAGGAATCCAGCCTTTTGTAACCCTTTATCATTGGGATCTTCCACAGATGCTAGAAGATCAATATGAAGGATGGCTAAGCACACAAGTAATGTAAGTTAAAAATAATATTATTAGTGACATGTTATAGATCTTCTGAGATGAAGTGGTGAGCTTTGTTCTAATTCATTTGCAGAAAAGACTTCGAGCACTATGCATATACCTGCTTTAAAACTTTTGGAGACAGAGTGAAGTTTTGGGTCACCTTCAATGAACCACATAACTTTGCCCTCCATGGTTACGATTTAGGCATTCAAGCCCCAGGAAGATGTTCCATTCTGGGTCATTTTTTATGTAGGAAGGGAAAATCATCCACTGAACCCTACATTGTAGCTCACCACATTCTTTTATCTCATGCAGCTGCATATCGCACTTACCAACAACATTTCAAGGTTCTAAACAAGTCATCCTTCAATTCCTGAAATATACACAGCTTAATTATTCAATCCTTGACTCTTACTTCTACAAGTCATAAATTCTCTATTAATTCTCTAAGAACTAAAAAACCTGATCTTGATAATCCAGGAAAGACAAGGGGGTTCAATAGGGATCGCTCTAGATGCCATATGGTATGAACCCATAACTGATCTTGATGAGGACAAAGATGCAGCAGCCAGAGCTATGGATTTTTCAGTTGGATGGTAATTTTTTTGTGACTACAACAATGTGTTATACATGTAGCTCCATGATATTTATGAAAACCTGAACAATTTTTATTCCACAATAGGTTCCTTGATCCTCTCTTTTTTGGGAAATATCCTCTTTCAATGGAACAACTTGTGGCTGAAAGATTGCCAGAGATCTCAGATGCAGCCTCTAAAATGCTTGTGGGATCCTTGGATTTTGTTGGCATAAATCATTACACCTCACTTTATACTCGGAACGACAGGACTAGGATTCGGAAATTGGTTTTGCAGGATGCTTCTTCTGATGCTGCTGTCATCACTACCCGTAAGCCTTCAATGAAAATTTTGATCCCTTTTTCTCCTTCATCTTCCATTTTTCCTCTTGGTCTCATTTATTGTCCTACTTTGTAGCATACAGAAAAGGGGCTATAATTGGAGAAAGGGTATGATTAAGAAACTCACTAAGATTTAAACCTGGTGTATAGACTTTATTCTGAAGCAATTCTTCCTACTTCTCCAGGCAGCTTCACGATGGCTTCACATTGTCCCATGGGGAATCCGAAAAATGGTGAATTATGTGAAGAACAAGTATGGGAATCCCCCAATGATTATAACAGAAAACGGTGAGGGAGGATTTTTCCTGATCATAAGCTAATCAAAACAACTCACAAAAGTGTTCACGTTGTTAGATTTACTGTGGCAGGAATGGATGACTCAAATGGACCTTTCATGACCTTAGAAAAGACTTTGCAGGATGATAAGAGGATAAGCTTTCATAGGGACTATCTCTCAAACCTATCTGCTGCTATAAGGTAGTATTTATCAAGAGAAACCAGGTCTTTTATAATAAATTCTGCGTCTGAATCACTGCATAACATGGATATTAAATTATTATTATAATACAACAGAATTAAAGTAATAGTATGTCTAATACAGGGAAGACGATTGCGATGTTCGCGGTTACTTTGTGTGGTCATTGCTAGACAACTGGGAGTGGAATATGGGCTATACTGTTCGGTTTGGACTCTACTACGTGGATTTTAAGAACAACCTTACGAGGATACCAAAAGCTTCAGTACAATGGTTCAAAAAGATGCTCAGATTAAAAACAGAAAAGAGAAGTGACATTTAATTTGGTTTTGTTTTTGTTATTCCTGTAAAGGATTCAATACACATAGTGGCCCACAATGTAAATGGAAATGTAAAGTGCTTCAAAAATTTATGAAAGGAAAGCAACAAGGAATGAATACCCTCGACCATGTTAAAAATGGTGACAACTAACAACTCTTGTCATTCTCTGCTTCGTCCCCTTCCCTTTCCCTCGAATTAAAATTATGGTGAAGCAAATATGATGAGAAATTAATTCATTATTGGGAGAATTGCATTTAGGTTTTATGAGATAATTAATTAGGGCTGAGTAAAAAACCCGCGACCCGCGGGGCCCGCCCGTGACCCGTATATTTTGCCCGTCAAAGCCCACCCGTTTTTTGCTCATAAAGTAAGCGGGCGGGGCCCGCCCATTTAAGTATACACGGGTACGGGTACGGGTGTGGCCACGGGTGCCCCGTTACCCGCCCGTTTATATATTTTTATTTTGAAATATGTTAAGTTTACTATAATATTTATAATTTTCCCATTCATTCAATGATAACCTTTATTGGTCAAGTGGCAAAAGGCATCCTCAATATTTTATTTCAAAGCTCCTTGTCCATGGTTCGATTCCGCCGGCTACTCTCCAGTCTCCACTTTACTTTTTTTGTCCCACACATGACAAGACAACTCAAATAAAAACAACCATCCATTTGTTCAATTCCTTTCCCCCATTCCCATTCCATTCCTGCCGCCGCCTACTGTGTTTGTCACCTCCTTTCTTTATTTTTTTTTTCTCTCCCCCATCACACTCTTCACATTTTCTTCCCTCATCTTCCTCATATTGTTCAGATCTGCTTTCTTCTTCATATATCTTTCTTGTTCACACAGATCCACCTTCTTCCCTCATCTTGCTCCATAATCCGCCGCCGCTTCTCCACCACCTCGCCACTGCAACAGATACCCACCCCAGCAACCAGCCCCTTCACCTTAGCAAGTAGATACTCCTCCTCTTCCTTCTTTTCTTTTCTTCTTCTTGTTGAGTTTTAATTTTTAGGAGCCTGGCGAGTTCTCTTTTTTTTTTTCTAGAGCTTTTTCTGGGAGAGTGGGAGGCTGGCAAGTTTTTTTTTTTTAATGATGATGGTTAAACGGGTTACCCGTAACCCGCCCCGTACCCGCGCGGGTTTTGCCAAGCCCGTTAAGCACGGGTTTAAACAAGCTTCTTGCGGGTACGGGCTTCCCCGTACCCGTTCAAAAATAAACGGGCGGGCTACGGGTACACCCACGGGCCACCCGTTACTCAGCCCTATAATTAATATCAAATAAGTCCCGATGAGTTGTCACAGTCCAGTGAGTTGTCAATGTGACAACTCATCGGCACTTTTCTCATATTAATTCGTTTCCTTAAAACTTTAATGCAATTCTCTCTTGATTATTCGATACTCCATATAATATAGTCAATCTTATTTTATTGTATAATATATATATATTCAAAGAAAAGTGTGAAGAAAAAGATCGGTACGGAGGCTTTTCTTTGGCATAATCAGACAGAATATTAGAAAGTAGCATGGGAAAAAAAGTTAAAGTTTTTTACAGCATAATTGAAAGAGGGATAAAAAACTAATACCACATTTTTCCAATGTTCAAAGAAACGGATCGGACCGGCCGGTTGAACCGGGAACCGGCCAGTAATCCGATCCGGTTGACCCAAAAAACCGGGAGGAAGGTTGACCCGGTCAATGACCGGGTCAACCCGGATAAACCGGCCAACTCGGGCGGGCAAGCGACAGGGTTGAACCGGAAAAACCGTCCAACCCGGGGGTTGAATCGGGTTGGCCCCTTTTTAAAAAAAAAAATCATTTTATTATAATTCACCTAATTACTAACTTTCACTTCACTCAATTTTAGAAATTAGGAAACTATAATATTTTAAATGCTATTTTACTTGCATATACTTAATATTTAATTATTGTTACTCTTAGTATTTATATTTTAGTCTATGGATTGTAGAATAATATTTATTTTCACATGTAATCAACTAGTACTTTCTCTTTTTTCCTATATAGAAACATTAAAATATTTATATTTGATGAATCATGTATACCTATCTACATTTACATTTTGATATTAGTGAGTATTAATGTTAATATCAATAAAATTTTATTATTTTAATATAACCGGTTTGACCCGGTCCGACCCCCGGTCGGACCATTAACCCTTAAACCAGTACCTCATCCGGTTCGATGCCTGGTCCGATTTTTTGCACCTTGCATTTTTCTTGCTCGGTTTCGTTTGTGCCATTACGATGGAAAGCATCCAAGTCCAACACTGCAAAGGCCAATTTTTTTTAATCCAAATGCCGTGGAATGTACGGGGATTAATATACAGATTCTCTGACTTGCCACAATAAAAATTGTGGGAGTTGGTACCTATATTCTTGTTGAATATTAATTTAAACGCCTGTGGTTCATAATCTCTTAATTAAAGCAATAATTTTGCTCAATTACTATTATAAACTTCTTCTATTAGTATGACAAACCTTTGTATAAAACTAATGGTGATTAAAAATTAAAATTAAAACATTTTATTATAATAAAAATATATATAGATACCAAAGTTAAAATTAAATGAAAGTATAGTTAATAAGAACAAATGTATTTTCCCTGCAAATTTAAAGCAGAGGAATTATTTTTATTGGTCAACAAAAGCCGCAATTAAAACAAAGAAAGATTAGTGCCATTTTAAGATCAAGCTTTTTTTATTTATTTATTTATTTACCCCTTGGCCTCTTCCCCCTCGGTGTTGAAAGTGAAAATCTTGAAGATTGGGGCAGACGGTGTTTCAGGTTGCGACGTTCTTCTATGATTGGGATTCGTTGCTCGTTGCTTCTTTGAGCTACAAAAGCTGATACAACAAGTAGTACATCTACACTATCACAAAGTTGTTCTCTTTCTTTCTTTGGCAGAAATATGCCTCTTTCTCTTTCAGATGTTACGCAGACCACCATTCTTCGCTCTTCTCCTTCAATCACGCTTTGCTAGATTCCCTCACCGCCTCCATCTTCACAGCAAACATCAATTCTCCACGAGACTCCAATCCATGTTCCCCTCCGCGCCTTTTTCAACTTGAGTTTCCATTATTATTATTATTATTATTTTCCGCTTGACCGAACTCCACGTCAAGAAATACCAAAACCCGCTTGTGTTTGATAATACCTATAATTTAACGGTTCTTATTGCTTAAAGCATCGAGGTTGAGTTGTGCTTTCTTTCCGATTGTTCCACATGAAACGAGGATACCAGGAATCTCCTTCAACCTCTTTTGGGCCACCTCAATCGAAAGCTAGATATAACCCAGAAGGTAACTTTATGCTGCTGCCCTTTCTTCGATTTGTTTTGTCTTATAGTTGTTCACAGTTATAAGGGGTGATTTTGTTGTTTCATGGATCTGGGGGATGTTGTTTAGGGTGTTAGGCTTGGTTTGGTTCCTGATAAACGAACAAGGAGCCAGGATTCTGCTCGTGAACTGTGAAAGAGGGGGAAATCATCTCTGCAATTCTGAATTAAAATAAACGAATGATAATGAGAGCTGCCTTAAAAAAAAAAAAAAATAGGCTTTATACTTCCCTACCGTTTAATGAAGAATCCCACTTGCTTACCTGTGTATTTTCCCGTCCCCATTTGTTGCTTTTCCTGTAGAAAGCTCATGAGGTTCTGTTTAGTGTGCTATTGACATTTAGTGAATTGTGTTTAGGTGACTCACATTTTCTGGAGGATGAAAGCACTAAGATATATGCTCGGAAAGTGGCTGATCATTACAGTGCAAGAACTAACCAGACCCTGGAAGAGCGGGAGGCTAGTCCAATTATTCATTTAAAGAAACTCAACAATTGGGTATGTGTTATATTTTGAAACGCTTAAAATCTTATGAGCAGTATATTACATCATTGTTGGTTGATTAATTGTTGTGTATGCTCTTATTGAACAGATTAAGAGTGTCTTAATTCAGCTTTATGCACGCCGAGGAGATGCAGTCCTTGACCTCGCCTGTGGCAAGGTGCTAATGGGTTATAATCCATGTTCAATATTCGAAATAGCTACTCTCCTGCAGCAGCTAAGCCTCTTTATGTTATTCTTTTGTTTTCATAGGGTGGAGATCTTATTAAATGGGACAAGGCCAAAGTTGGATATTATGTTGGTATTGACATTGCTGAAGGCTCTGTAAGTGTTAAAATTTTCTGGAATTGTCAAATTGTGATGAGTTGAAGTAGGATTAGTTTTTGAAGAAACTATTCATTTAAACTCCAGATAACTTCTATTTCTATATCATACGCCTCTGTCATGGCTTATTTCATGCATGAAACTCCTTTTTTGATCTATTTCTTGCAGTTTAACACCCCCCCCCCCCAAACAGTTACAGAATTCTGTTTTTGGCTGTTATGTGCTTAGGGGGTGACCTTGAAGCAAGTGTTCCCCAAGAATGAATTACTCTTTTTATTCCTTGTACACTTCAAGCTATACTAATTTTGATTTAAAATTATCCATAAACTTATTCTTAATGGCAGTAAATTTTTTCATTGTAACTTTGTATTTTCCCTCATTCCAGGTGATGAATTTCTTATATGTTATACCTCAAGTCCTTGCTATTTGATGGTGAAAGATTACATGCCTTATTGTATGAAAATACTTGCAATTTTCGTATGTTTGTCATCCTCAGTATCAGCTCACTGATTTCAACAATCTTCCAGATTGAAGATTGTCGTACACGATACAATGGTGATGCAGACCATCATCAGCGACGGAAAAAGTTTACATTTCCTGCTCGCCTCTTCTGTGGAGATTGTTATGAGGTGACCAAACCTTCATTGTTCATCTCCTGAAAATATAGGTCATTGATGTTGATAGAATGACTAAGCCTCAATTACATCTTCTATGAAAACTTTCTCCCCCTTCTTCTATTAGCAACTTCTGTATTTTGTTTAGATAATGCAAATGTGTTCTCTTATTCTTAACAATTGTTTATCATCAGGCTCGCTTGGATAAGGTTCTTGCGGAAGATGCGCCCTTTGATATTTGTAGCTGTCAGGTGAATTAATCACTCAAGTTAGTTAGTATAAGTCATCCTCGAATCACACCAAAAGAGAGAGGAACTTGCTTGTACTATTAGATAAAGAATCTTTTATCTTTAAATCATCCTTGCCCAGCAATCAGCTTGTTTTTGGGCAAACTGTTGGTTCATGGATTTTTACTTCATATATTCTTGACAACTGCCATTTTCCCCTGCCAACTGTCACTACTCTTTTATACCATGTCATGCAAATTAAATTTATGGGCTACTTTCAGTTTTGAAAGTGTATCTTCATTTCTAATCAGTCAAACCTCTTGAATTCTGCAGTTTGCTTTGCATTACTCTTGGTCTACAGAAGCTCGTGCTCGGCGAGCCTTGGCTAATGTGTCAGCATTACTTCGTCCTGGAGGCATTTTTATTGGAACAATGCCTGATGCTAATGTTCTTATTAAAAAGCTAAGACAAGGTTTTGGATGCAATAACAATCTGATATCTTGTGATTTAGCATTATTGTGTCCTTCAAACTTAAGACATGATCATATGCAAGGGTTTGATCTCTGTTTGAAATATATCTCTGGGTTGCTAAAGGACGAATTTTGATTAGCTCAACCGCATATTCAAGTGTGATGAGTCTGATAGAGCTATAGTATGCGAGTGTATCTAAATGAGAAAAAAATTATCTATATTACTATTAGTGCTTTTGCCGTCTTTCCATGATTTCTCATTATGAAGTGAATCCTCAAGAACAATGTATTGCATTGATTTAGGATTCAGTATTCAGTGTGTGTGAAGGGCTGTACGACAGTTTACTCAAATTATCATGAACTGTTCTTGTTCCCAGTAGAGCTGACTAAGTGACATTCTTGTTGAACAGAATAATGACATTTTGGTCCTTCTGATGTATATTAGCGTAATGTCATCAATTTTGCAATTCTTGAACTTGATTCGAGACGCTGTTTTCGTTTATATTAATTATGCAGCTGAAGGGCTGTCTTTTGGAAATAGCGTCTACTGGGTTCATTTTGATGAAGAGTTTTCTAATAAGGTGTATTTGCTCTCCTCACGTCACATCTTCCTAATTATGTTTTTGGGGTGGAAATTGCTAATGAATTTCTTACTATTTGTAGAACGGTATCTAGACCTGATAATCTTTTTGTTATTCAGAAATTTAAATCTTCCAGCCCCTTTGGCATAAAGTACAAGTTCCATCTAGAGGTATTGTTTCTATTCTTTAAAGTTAAAATTTTTCCTTGCACTCCAGTAGGTTTCCATTTTAAAAGCTTCTCAATATTTTAATGTCAGGCTATTTGTTGGGTCATAGATGTGACTCATGAATACTATTTACACCTCTGTCACTTACATTACAACTTTTGTTGCAGGATGCTGTTGATTGTCCCGAATGGATTGTCCCGTTCCACCTATTCAAGAAGTTGGCCGAAGAGGTATCGCATCTTTCAAAAGAGCAAATTAAATTCAATCTTTATATTTCCTTCCAAGTTATAGATTAAGCAAGCTTGTGCTTTCTTGATAAAATTCTCCTTCACTCTTCACAGTACGATTTTGAGCTTGTCTTTGCCAAGAACTCCCATGAGTTTGTGCATGAGTACATGAAAAAACCAGAATTTATTGAGCTCATGCGTAGACTTGGTGCCTTGGGTGATGGCAACCAAGATCAGAGTAAGTCTTTCTTGCCCTGTTATTTAGTTTTCTTAGTCCCATGAACAATGATTAGTCATCATATCTGAACATCCTTTCTCATTACTTTCATCCTAGTTAAACACGCTGCTGCTTTTAACACAAAATGCCATATACCTCTTTTATTTTCAGGCACACTGTCGCCAGATGAATGGGAGGTAGCTTACTTGTACTTGGCGTTTGTGTTGAGGAAGGTAAGTGTCATGTTTAAACAAAGTACCACCATGGTCACCTAGGTGCGGAAATTCTCTTTAAAACTTGTTCATGAATTTTTATTGTTTTTTTTTTTAAATTTTCTCCCGCTGATGTTCCAGCGAGGCCAACCGGACCGAACGCAAGCGAGTGCCAGAAGAGACAGAGGGTTGATGCATATATCAAAGGAAGACATTATCGATATTAGCAATGATTTTTATGAATAAAACAGCCCGTGTCTGGTTTTTCCAAGTTGATGGCGAAACAAGACGTGTTGCAGTTAAGGGAAAAAGAACTTCTGCTCACGAATTCTAGCATTGCATAATACACAGAATTTTGTACTTCTTGGTTCGCATTAATTTGCTGAGAAATATTTTTTTTTCTTTAGTATTTATTTGTACACACTCCGGGATAAGGAACTTATACAAATCGACCAACTATATTTTTCCCCTTTTAGCAACAATTGGCAGTGATTTTGGAGAACATTAAATGATTGAATGTCCCTGACACGGCTAATGTAATATGTTCCTTGTGGTGAGAGAGCAAGAAAAGATCTATCCAGCTTTTGTTTCTGGCACTTTCCCGTTGTTTGTATTAAACTGCAACATCTTACGTTGAATATATAACCAAGTCGCAGAGACTCGTAACTAACGGAAATAATATCCACAGGAGCTTGTTAAAGAACTAGACACAATCACAACAACGACAAAGATCCAAGGACTGCACATTTATTATTCTACGTTTAGAATATCTTTTTAACCCGGTCAACAAACTCATTCCCTGACACGAGTTCACAAATTTCACATTCAACAGTCAACACCCTGTAAATGCCCAGGAGAAACTGGCAAAAATATATATATATATATATATCGAGTTAATGATAGGGTCAAGAGTTTTAAGCCCGCTTGAGTAGAACCAACATAATCACCAGTACCGCCAATCCCATAAGAGTTCCTCCCATGGCCAAAGGATCCATTAAGTTTGCTCTCGTGTTCTCATTAGCACCAGGCGACGTTTTCTCCTCTTCTGATAACCCAAACATATTGTTAAAGTATTTTGACACATTGCTTGCCATTTCAGTCACTGTCACCTTAAAATTCTGCATCATCTCCATGAAATCCTCAAACCCAATTCCTTGGTTGTCCTTTTGTTCGGAGTGGTGAAACTTCTCCAACATTTCAAGAGATTCTTCTGATAAGACCCCAGCAGCTGCAGAACAATTTGCATCAAACATGAAATCCACAGCGCATGACCTTACAGAAGATGCATTAATATGCGACCGACATGAAATAGAACAAGGCCTGGTAAAATATTGAATACCTGTTTGATGAGATCGGAGGAAACCCTTTAACGAAGGATTTTGCATGACTGCATTCCATACATTCGGATCAGAAGCAACAGACGCTACAATGGTCTGGTTGAGTCAAAGGTAAATCAATACTTATTCCACTTTCCAAGTAATTTATGGGGTACCAAACACTTAAATAAGCTCAATAAGAATCACTGCACAAAGAAATCTCCAACAGATAAGAAAGCTTATGAATCACCTGGGCCTCAGAATTTGTGCTGAGAAATTTAAAGGCCTGAAGGGCATGCTTGGGCATTGAAGGAGTTGAAATAGCTTCGATCACACGAGATTTGGTCTGCGTCCCAGTAAGAAGAGGTGACTGAACAGAGACTTCACTACCAGTAGAACCCGAGCACACAGAAGAATCAGAGGACATGTATACCCTGACCATTGATATATAAGATATGGTCTTAGCACGACGAGAAGTGCCCCCAGACAGAAGATAAATCATATCTATGATACATATAAAGGAACACACATCATCTCCATCAGCATTAGTTTCAAAATAAAGCTCATTAGTTTCAACTAGCAGTCCTGATTCCCTGTTAGAAATCTGTTAGCACCTATCTATTCTGGGAAAAAAGATTGAGTTATTTTTTTTTTACAAATATCATGTATGTAGTATCATGAATATAAATATCGTTATAAAAGAACAAACCACTCAATTTTCAATGATTGATTCGTCCGGTCCTAAATATAAGATTTTATTGTCTAATTTAATTAGCTTAAGGATGTTAATTAAGTTAGTTAAAATCACGTGATATTATCAAAACACCCTAACCGTTTACATTTACTCTTACCTGCCCTCTCTTGTTTGTTTATTATTGAGAAGCATCAACATGGATAATTTAGGAAAAATTTGAGAAAAATTAGAAAGACTTCTTTATATACTCAGTAACAAGGTCACCTCTCTAAACATGTTTTATAGGACCGGAGGGAGTAGTTAAAAAGGAAGAGACAAAACTGGGTTTGCTGGGATCAAAAGGGAGGAAACAGGGATTAGAAACTACTAAGAAGCAGAATGTAACATGGAGGAACCTGAAATTTCCACATGAGGATTAAAGGAAAACAATAGCTACAATCAGCGGCATCTAATAGTAATTAAGAACAGAGGGATTTAAAATAGAGGTATAGGCTGAAAAAATTGAAATAAGAAAGACGTAGAAGAAGTTAAGATATAATAGAATAGAATGTCTACTGATGAACGGCGTCTTTCAGATGGGAGGCGGCAGCTTTGGCTTCGAGAAAGGTAGGGACGTCGCCGAACACCACATGAGGGGAAGGATCGCCGGAGTGATAGGCCGGCGGTGCGGCGGGGAGTCCCCTGAGGCCGGCGGAGGCGACGCCGACTCCGGCGACCTTGGATGCGGACCTCAAAACTGCTCCGCCTCCCATAAGCACTCTTTGTTTGTTTGAAGGAATCTCTGTTGACGTGGAATTGGGAATTGTGGGGCAACTTCTCAGAGAGGGAGTTTATACCATAGGCTGTAGTGTAGACTGTACAGTCACTTTTTCGTGGAATTCTGTTTCAGAGAGGGCTCCTTCCTGGGAGGCTGCCACGTTTGTCTCACTTCTTATTGGGGCCCACATGAGTAATTAATTAATAATCAAATACTTTGTTTTTTCTTCCCCAAATATAATACTTATTTATTCTTTTTATATTAAGTAAACGAAATAAGTCAAACTTCATGATCACATTCACATGTATTTTCCATATTACTAAATTATCCCTTTTATAAATCAAATAATCTAGTTTTGAGAAAAAATTTAGGCAGATTAATTTATAAGTAACTTATTTAATCTTCATAAGATTTTCCGAAAAAAGTTAATCATATCCTATATTTAGGAACTGGGTGAGTACCAACCATTTAAAGAATTAAATGAATGTATTTGGATTAGCCATTGGGTGTGTTTGGATGGACTTCTGAAAAAGTGACTTATAGATAAATCAAACTGAAAATAAGTCAAACTGAAAATAAGTCAGATTGTGTAATGAGATTTATGTTTGGATGGGCTGTTAAAAAGAGTGACTTATAAGTCATAAGTCATATTGTGTAATGAGATGTATGTTTGGATGGACTTTTGAAAAAGTGATTTATGTTTGGGTTAGTTGTGATTTGATGTGTAAAATAAGTTAGAATTGTGGGGTCCACAAAAAAAAGTGACTTATAAGTCATAAGTTGAAAAAAAGAACTTATACTTATTTTGACTTATAAGTAATAAGTTACCTATTTTTATAAGTCGAGACAAACATACTCATAAGTCCTTTTCTGAAAATAAGTCATTTTTTATCAAAATAAGGATTTATTTGGCTGCAAGTAGGCGAGCCAAACACAACCATTGTAAATGTCATTTTAGTTTGGATTAAGTTTTGTAAAAGTCAAATTGTGCAGTGTATCTTATGTTTGGATAAGTTTTTATAAAAAAAAAACTAAAAAAATTGTTTTGAAGATGAATGAAAAAAACAAGTTTAAATGAAAGATAATTGAAATTGATATTAAATAATACACATTTATATTATAGATAAATTTATCATTTTTCCAAACTATTTTGTCTTATTTATAGACGGTTATATCTTTATATATATAATTTAATAATACACATAATTATTTTAAAGAGATATATGTAATATATATATACTATAATTTAATAATTTGTTTAATTTTTAAATCTCATCAAATCAGTCAACTAGTTACTAAATGAGCAAATGTAATGTTTTTCCTCTCTCCTCAATAGTAAAAATTTCTCTTTCTATTTTTCAAAAGCCTCCTTATTATAGCTTATGACTTTTGTTACATAAGTCAAATTATAAAAAAAAGCTTTCCCAAACATTAGCCATAAGTTCAAAACCCTCCCGTTGGCAAAAAAAAAAAAAAAAGTTCAAAACCCTCCCTTCATGATCTTGTCTTAAACCCCCCCCCCCATCAATGTGTCAAACGCATAGTCTCTGACTAATTACAAGAAAACATAAAACTTTTATCAAATAAAAGTGGATTGTGAATATACAATTTTTAAAAGTTATATAATACCGTTCAAATTAGTTGCACGGAAAAAATAAATATAGAAAATTGCTATATCAACCGAACCCCTAGATTTGTGCTTAACTATATAAAAATCTGATTTCGTCTTTATTCGTGGCAGTGAGGGTGAGGGTATGATTGCATTCATTTAATAATTGGGAACCATATTGCACGAATATTTCCATCTTCCCTGATTTGTTCCAACTAACTTCCTCCTTCCTTAGATGCGAAGCAAACCCGGAGAGACTCAGACAGGTACCCATACCCTCAACATCATCTTACATTCCTCTTTCCTTAAATTTACATTGAAATCAAAAATTGTAGTGACGTCAAATCAATATTTCCCCAGATTTTATTATATTACTAATTGATTGATGTGGGAATAGGGATGAGAAAATACTCAACATGAGAATGGTGGAAGGAAGAGTTGCGTGTCGGTAGATATGGATTAATCAAAAAGAATGGAGAAAATATTAAATGAGAATGGGATAAGAGGAGTGTGGAAGCGGCAATATATTAATATTATCGATGGAGACGCCTCATGAGTTACTATAAGAGAAGGTGCGTGTTTCAGTGTTATTGGGGATGTGTCTAAATAACGTAATTTCCCATGATATTCCCCTCATCCTCCCCTCCTAATATTTTGTCCCAACTTAACACCACACAGTAACACTCCTTCATCCACTTTGGTCAAATTGCCTTCTCAACCCACAATATGAGTTACTTGTGACTTATTAGTGACTATTTCCCCCAAGATCCATCCCTTTTACAGTTATTTTTACAAGACTCAGTGTAACGCAGTATTCATCTATACTGTTAAATGCGGTTGAAAAAAATGTTTCGATTTCATGCAAAGTTCTTGTCTTAATCTTAAAATAACTCAACAAAACACTATGGACCTGAAAGTATTCACTTCTTATTATTTCACCGCTTGGAGTGCTGCCTCCACTCATTTGAACATTGACAACACTCCTTCCCACCATATTAAATAACTAATTTCTGATCTATCCTCCGAAGGTCGCCATCCCAAAAGCTTGAAAGAAGCATGAGGTACGTGGTTGAATAAAGTATAAAACGAGTGCAAGTAACGGAACGAAAAGCGCATCAAAAGGTAAAGGATGGGGGGCACACTCAGTGTGTGAGAGAGAAGGTGAGGGTTAGTTAGTGTCGTGGAGGCTCGAGAATACACCAAAAAGATAAAGTGAAGGATTAGAGTGAAGTCCAGTCCCAATGGTAAGAGGTCGCTTCTATTCTAATAAACTATTGAGACCACACCCGTGACTCCACTCCATTCCAAGCACTCCCAAACATCACTGTTCCATTCACAACCACACAAGTATCCAACAATCACAACTGACACCTCCATCTACTTTTTCCACTTTCCATGCAATGCAAGGCCTCCGGAATAATTCAAAAAAGGCATTTCACTCCCTCGCTCGTATCTACTCATTATTCGCCTCCCACAAAAGTAACGAACATATACTGCTACTACTACTTGCCTCCTTATTCTCCTCTCAACCCCAAACATCATGCAGACAATCCGCATATTTTACCCCATCTTCTTCCCCAAGATTGCTTTCTCAATTATACTTCATTTACTTACATACTACATAATATTTGCTTGATTCTTTGCTTTCACATCTACTCAACACCCAACACAAGTATTATGATTTATGAAGATCACAACTTATCATTTCATTAACCACATTCACATTCCATTGTTTTTGCTTTTCCCCTCTTTCCCTCTCTTTACAAGCCCTCTGCATTCTCTCTGCTCTCTAATATAACACCAGACCTACTCTCACACTGAAAACGCAAAAGGTGAAAACTATATACTATAAACAAAGACAGAGAAAAAGACAACAACCGATTCCTCAAAGACAACACAGGGTGGCCTGAATCTTCTCTCTATCTCACCGCCTCGAATCCTTTCTCCTTCCTCACATGATTCCTCACCAAACCTGCACAACCACATATAATTAGCCTCACAACAACCAAAAGTGTTGCCTTTTACTATTTCTTTCGCAACTTCATCAATTTATGTATGGAAAGGCGAAAGTGGTGACAAAAACTTGAAGGAAAAAAGGGTAAAACGAGCAGAAAATCAATAATCAAACAAACTCTGAAGCTGCTGGTATGTCTGTCTTGCTGGACAGCATACTGATGCTGCAGTCTCTGCAGACAACTCCCGCTGCACAATACCAACTTTTTTTTTTTTGGGTGAAATGCACAATACTAACTTGATGGGGAGAACAATTGCTAAATCAGAGGGAACTTCCTTTGATTTCTAGTTTTTTTACCCAAATAGAATATAACAAGAGTGTTTTTTTTTTTTTTTTAGAGGGGCAGTCTCTAAAAAAACAAAACGATGAGTCTGTGTTTGTCACCATGTTAATGTTGTTTTCTCGGGTAGTGGCAGTGCGGCTACAGAGATGCAGATACAGTGCAGATACGTATTAAACGCAAAGAGATAGGTACTCGTACTAAAAGATACGTCCCATGAATGCAGCTAGAATGATCAAATAGATGCCAGAACTATAAAGATCCCCCAAAAAAAAAAACAGCTATTTCATTCATAGTACCAAATAAGAGAGAGCATTATGAATCGTGGATCATACAAAATGCTACACTATGTTTCAGATTTTCTCCACCTCTTATCAGGTGAGAAAATTGCGAAAAGAAATTGAGCAACCTAGTCACTCAAATCGAAACAAATTAAACTGTATCAAGTAAAACCGAAGATCTCGTGTAATGTAAATTCTGTGTAGTTCCGAAAGCCATATCAATTGGGATAGAAAATTAAAGTGAATTTGATGAGAGAAAAAGGAAAAGGCGTTACCTTGGGGCTTGCAGTGAGGTGGATCTTCAAAAAGAGAGAGGGAGAGCTGTTTATGAGCAACCCCAATGTCGAATAGAATCAAACCAGAGTTGGGATCATCGACTATGATATCTTTAACAGGAAGCCAAAGAAAAAGCTCTTCTTGAGACAGACCCTCCACTCCAATTAGGCTACCATAAGTGAGGTTAGCTCTCACCACACTTTCAAAGAGTACTCTGTTCTCATATTTCGTCAAGCAGGGCCCATGTAGAAATACCTCTAATCGTCCGTCCTGTGATAAAGTGTACGACTCTACCTCCTCTGGCAAAAGACCCGCCGGCAAACCCCTTTCCCGGAGGAGATCGTGAATGGAGGAGGAAGAAGAAGAAGAAGAAGAAGAAGGAGAGAGAGAGGCGAGAGAAATGAAGAGAAACACTAAGAAAAACAGAGTGTTAAAGAAAGCCATGGTTGATGGGCACCAATTAAAAAAAGAGAAAGGGGGAATTTGAGGTTTAAGCCAAGTTTTTCTAGGTGCGCCGGAGAGAGATGAGAGAGAGAGAGAGGGAGAGGGAGAGAGTGAGGAGAAATGGGAACACGGAGGGAGAGAGTGAGTGAGGAAATTAGAAAAGGAAGATGCGATTGTGGATTGACAATACTACCCCTCATTGTTGGTGACTTTGAATTATGGTGTGCATTGGGGCCACACGGGGCTTTCATTCAAGCTTGTCCCACATTACGTACGGCGTACACCCATAAAATGTGCCTCAATTATATATTACGTTGGTTTGTTTTTACGCTTGTAATAAACGGTGTTCCTTGTTGTTATTATTATTATTTTTTATTTTTTTTTGGTTCAAATCGTTTTGTTTAGGGGTTTGGTAATGCCAACGGAAGGAAATTAGTTATACGATGGACGTATTAATGACAGTAATAGTAGTTGCTCTCAATAGCCTTTTCCCTTTCCTCCAAGTGAAAGCAAGGTGCAGGTCGGAATAATATACGTCTTCGATCTTATTGAAAGGGTAGGGAGAGAATGTTTTATTTAATCCTATTTATATGACATTTTATTAAATTTTTCATATGAATTTACAATTTTATCCCTAATTTATTATGTGTTAATTTTATTTTCATGTAATGTAGTAAATATTAAATAGGGGTATAGTTGGAAAGCTATCAAATTTCAATGCATAATTAATACTCCTTCTGTCCCTAATTATAAGCTTCATATTTGTGAATAGACTTGTCCCAAAATATAAGTTTCATTTTAGGGTTGTCTAAGCATTTATTACATTTTTTTCAATTTTATCCGTTGTTTATCTTTCCACATATACACTCTCTCTCATCTTTATTATCTTTTATTTGTTATTCTTTTTCATCTTTAATTAAAAGAGTAAAGTTGAAAAATAAATTAGATTCATCGCATAATTATTGCTTTTAAATAACTTAAGTCGTTTTTTCGAATAAAATAAAGTAGTTATTTAGAACTTATATTTAGAGACGGGGGAGTAAGGTTTAAGATTTTCTTTGATGTGGTGGAACATTTTAGAAATGCTTTGTAAATAGAATTAGGGAGCATATCATCAACAACTTTACAAGTACGGTGATAAAAACGATTATTTAATTTAAACATACGAAATGTTTATTAATCAAGTGTAGTCAAAGCGACGCAGGTAGAAGAAAAATGATAGATTAGTGTACAAAGTGGCCCAATTAGCTCAACCAGCCATCACCCTCGCCTATCTTTTTGTTTTAAAGGGAGGGTTGTAAGGCATAAGAAAGGTGGTTAAGTACACTAAAGAACATAATCATATACGCGTGTGTGGATGAAAAGAGGGACATAATGATGATGAAATCTAACCCTGGTTAAGAATGCAGGGCATTTTTGTAAAATCGACAACGCTAGGAGAAAAAGGCACACGTATATGGAGAGTATTAGATCAGGAGAAGGGTGAAAGCGTAATTTAGAGTATATATACTTGGTTGAGAAAGATTCGAGGACGCTCATTGAGGCATAGATTTTGGGGTGGGAATTGGTAAAATCGAAAACGGTAAGAACAGCTGAGCTTAATCAGGGAATTGAGGAATACCTGACGCAGCCTGAGATGATTGTTATCCACTCTGTGCCATGTCATTTTTTTTACATTTCATATAAATATATATATATAATTATATACCACTTTTTGAACCCAAAAAGCTTTGGAATGGGAAAAAAAATGAAAAGCTGAAAAGAAACAGGTAAAATAAGAAAGAAAAGGAGATAGAGAGAAGGGAGAATGATGACGGTGGAGAGAGGGGACCGGGATATGATGTTGCATGATTTGGAACACGTGGATAAACAGTAAAGTGGGAGTAGGAACATTAGGTTTACCTGCCGCTCCTTGTGGATGGGCGGTTTAAAACCTCTTTATTTACGTTACTCATCTACTTAAATTTATTTAGATGAAACTACGTTATTTTGTTAAAAATATTATATTGGACAATCATATTATCTTTAAAACAAAAAAAGCATAATTTGAAAAATTTGTTGGATCAATTTTTTTAATAATAAGACATAGTTTTATCTAAGTGAACCTAAGTGTGTAACAAATGTTTCTTTAAAACCATTTCAAGTCGTCATTAACCGACCTCAACCATTTTAATCAAGGTAGTAAAAACCGGACGGACCGGCCGGTTCGACCGTGAACCGGCGTCTGGTCCGGTCCGATTCATCAGTCAGATCGGGGATGCAGTTGACCCGGTAGATGGCCGGGTCAACCCGGTCAAGACCCGGTCGGACCGGAGAGAACCGGTTCGCTTTTTAAAAAAATGAAAAATGTTTTTTTTATTTTGTTACAATTCACCTAATTACCAACTTTCACTTCACTCAATTTTAGAAACCAGGAAACAATAATATTTTAAATGCTATTTTACACTTACATATGTTTAATATTTAACTGTTGTTGCTCTTAGTAATTGTATTTTAGTCTGTAGATTGTAGAATAATATTTATTTTCACGTGTAATCAACTAATATTTTCTATTTTTCTCTCTATAGAAACATTAAATATTCATGTTTGATGAATCATGCATACTTATTTACATTTACATTTTGATATATTAGTGATTATTAATGTTAATATCAATAAAATTTTATTATTTTAATATAACGGTCTGACCCGGTCCAACCTCGATTCGACCAATGACCCTTGAACCAGTGCCTCGTCCGGTTCGATGTCCGGTCCGATTTTTTGAACCTTGATTTTAACAGCTAACTATGTTAGAAAAAAGGATTTGTCTTATTTTAAATTACTAACATAGTTAAAAAAGAATTTTCATAAATATTTTTAATAAAACAATTTTCACGGTCTAACTATGATAGAAAAGGAACTTCCAAAATAATAAAATGAGCCTATCATAGTTAGAAAATAATTTCCATAAATAATCTTAATAAAACAATTTTCACGGTCTAACTATGATAGAAAATACACTTCCAAAATAATAAAATGAGCCTATCATAGTTAGAAAAGAATTTAACATTATAAAAGTAACTCATGTTTGAAAATAATTTAACTAATTGGAATAAGCTAACATGGATAATAAAACAACACTTATAAATCAAATATATCCATGTTAGAAAAAGAACTTTCTAAAATTATGAAACTAACATGGATATTTAAAATCGTAAATATTTATAAAATAGTTAATCCATGATAGATAAGGATTTGCCTAACATGGATATTTAAAAAAACATAATTACAACGCAGTAGGACTAATTCAGATAAGTGCACCTATACAATGATATAAAAGAAAATTGCAAATCAAATCTAAGAGACAATAATGCTAAATCAAAGCGGAAGCATAAAAAATGCATGAGCCTAAGTGTGGCAATAACCCCTGTCCTTACGGCCCAGAGGAACTCACTATATCAGTGAGAAGCTCCCGGATCCTTCCCTTGACCGGCTACTCCGTGACTCAGACCTGCGAAAGTGAGATAAAAGTGGGGTAGACCCAAGGTAACCACTTACTACTCGCCTACGTGCGGTGTGTGCTAGCAAGGCGTTCAGTGGAGTGCTAATATATATATATCACTTTGAAACGTATGACAAGTATCAGATAAGTGCATAATAATATCCAACATCTCTTTCCAAGCCTTCTCAATCATCAATCAGTATGCAACAATTTCTCAGATGTCATTCACATAGAATAATACCAAAATCATAAATCACAGTGTATCATAAAAACCACCGGTATCATATTACGGTCTAGTAGGGACTCACAACCCTCGCCTGAGACCGGGGGCATTCTCCCCATTATCGTCTTTATTTTCTATTAGTCATTGTGGGCCAACAATGAACCTCATCGCGCGATGGTATTTTATTTAATTAACCGGTATTACATACACAATCACCACAATCAGATCACAACTGTATGCAGCACCAACAAATATAAGGCACAAGGCCCATCCAGTACTTCTTTAAAATCTAATAATGCAATAACCTTTAATGTATAATATCGTTCTAAACATGACAATACACATCTTCATGCTAGTTCAAAACACATACTCCACTAAACAGTTCATATTATAAAATAAGCTTTCAAAATTCATGTTCATCGTGACTATAGCCAATCACAAAATTATAAGTTTCAAATACTCACTAACCCACACACACACACAAGCAGAAGTAGTTACCTGGTAGCTCGCACCGATCTCACAACAGTGCAGCATTCCCCCATGTCAACTCAGCACAATCAGACTCTACACGCATATTCATATAACACAATTACTATATAACAAAAGCAATCACAATCTATAGATTAAATTCCTTGTTACTCAACCTTACTTTTAATTTCCAATCTCAACCTTTCTTTGTTCCACCACAACCATCATTCACCACTAATTCTAATTACCCAATTCAAGCCTAGGTATACTTTTCCATTCATTAATCGATCATTATTTAACCACAAAAATCCCTTCATCAATCAATAATTAATTCCTTAATCTTCCATATGTAAATTCTTTCATATTCAAGCCTAAGAGATAACTCAATTTCTTCAAATCAATTCATACACAAAACCTACCCATTCAATATTTTCAGTACTATCATTGAGTCCAAATGATTTCTTAAATTCCATAATTTCACCTCAAATACCCAAATTCATAGATTTCTCCTATTAAAACCAAGCTTTAATAAATTTAGATAACCCAAACGATAAACTTTAATACATTACCCAAGCAGTAATTTTCAAAATCTATTATGAATTCTAAGTTTTCAAATTTAGAAAATTATTTTAAATTCTCAAATCACCTCACAAACAAATCTAAACCCATAAAATCAACCTACTAATTTGCCTCAACAAATCTATGGTCAGTTATTATCAAAGCTCAACTCCTACTTCAAACTTAAGTCCTAATTTTTGCTCTAATCACCCTAATATTACTGCCATTAGGAAGCTTAAATTAAATATAAAAACTTTTATGAAGGAAGCTAAATCAAAAGAAGTGATTTATTTTGATCAAAAAAAAAAGAAGTGATTTAGGCCATCTAAATTATCGGTAAAAGTTACCTAAATCTGCGGCTGGACACGACACTGTGCGAATCAAAGGATGAATTGCTTCTCGGCGCACAATGACGATGGAAAAGGGGTTTGGGGGTATGTATGTATATATATATATTTTCTACGTGCGGGCCTAAGCAATTATTTTATTTTATTTTTTTCTTTTTTTTTTGGGTTCCTTTCTATTTGTTAATGTAGGATAGATATACATCTTTTTTTTTTCTGCGCACAATTTTTTTTTGTTATATACATAATCATATCTAAAAATAAATAAATCTTATCATTAATTTAGTAACTCTTCCCTAAATTCAGATAATTAGCTGAGTTTAAGACCCTATCTAAATATTTATTTTAAAAGAACAAGGATACATTTTCTATTTTCATATTTCTCATTTAAATTATTATCTAATCTCCTAATTAGTTTCAACCTATTTATTCTGTGGAATTAATCCTCATCAATAAATCTTAACTCACATAGAAATTTCTCCGTAACTGATAAAACTCCCCAACTAATCTCCATAAAATCCTCAATTTCAAATTAAATCCTCAAATCCAAATTAAGTCTTGAAATTCGAATTGAATCTCAAATTCAAATTACATCCTCCAATTCAAATTAAATAATTTATTATATTTCTTAAAATAGGAAAATACTAAGCCCCTAGAATCATCCACAACACTCAAATTCTCAAATCCTAATATAATTTATTCTTCAACTCTTACTCATTTATTCTAATAATCAAATAACACTCAAAACACCATGAAATTCGCCAAAATTTCGCAAATTCCCTTATTAAACTCCTAAATAAAATCACTAAACCTTAATTAATTTTTCAGGATGTTACAAATTGGATAAAATCTAAATAGAGTAGGTTGCCGGTGAGGATAGGGCCCTGTTCCTACAACATTGGCCCCAACTCAAACCTTAACTAGCATTTATATCTTGTATTTGTATTCATTTTAGCTCACATTATAAGATGTAACTTGGGAATTTATTTTATCCTCGTTATAAGAGGTAATAGTAAAAATTAAAATAATAAATATATTATTTTCATTTTCACCATTGCATAGTAAATATAAAGAG
Source organism: Mimosa bimucronata (assembly GCA_037074515.1). Lineage (NCBI taxonomy): Eukaryota > Viridiplantae > Streptophyta > Magnoliopsida > Fabales > Fabaceae > Mimosa > Mimosa bimucronata. The sequence goes on from CM073436.1 coordinate 5,485,941, forward strand.
ATGAGAAGGTGTGTATAATAAATGATATATATGTGTAATTAAAAAATCACATTAATTTTACCCATAATAAATGATTTCAAAACGTTTCCTTGATTTATATAGAGAGTATATTATTTTTCAAGGGGAAAGAAATCAGGACGAAGGGGAAAGAGAGAGCGGAATTAGTGGGATTGATTTGGGTCCTACTCATGCCACACCTCACAGCTTCTCTCGCTCGTGATGAATCTCATATTGTTTACTTTGTTTCTTTCAGGTGGGACGCTCTTTAAATGAATCCCTATGCATGCACTCTTTCTTTATTCTATATTTACACTTATAAAGTTGCGACCGGCTCCGGTATGTGGTAGGATTAATAATATATTCGCATTTGGACTACACTCGCTAGCTGTTTGTCCAGAGTTTTTTTTTTTTTTTTTTTGCCAACTTTATCCAGAGTTTTAAATGTGTGCGTGGGTGTGTCGTGTATAGAAGTAAGAAGTTGATACCTTATACTCCCTCCGTCTGAATGGTTTTGTCCCTTTTTATAAGAGTCTGTCACAATTTATCAAAGCATTTAATGAATTTTTTCCCATTCTACCCATCATTATTCTCTCTATTCAATTCTCTTTCATACTCATTTATAACACTATTATCACATTTCTCACTCTTACATAAATAAGGGCAAATTTGAGAAAACAAAATTATTTTAGAATTTATATCTCTCAACTACTTCCTTAATCTGTGTGATTTTACCTATTTGGCTCTTATAATAAGGGACAGAGGGAGTAATATACTCCTCATATCTTATTTATAAGTCACTTCCAACATATTTCACACAGACCAAGGAAAAATTTAAAACTCATTAACTTTCCAATAAAATCCAATAAATTTACAACATTACTCATATTTAATATCCTCTATACCACATGAAAATAGAGTTAATACATAATAAATGAAGGGTAAACTTATACATTCATATTAAATATTTAATGATGTGACTTGTATATAGAATCAAATAAAACCTTCTCTCTCTACCTTATAAATAACACCAAAAAAGAGTACTAGCACTGTGACAGCATAACAACAAGGAAGTGTCATAAACTAACCAAGGGCATTTAATGAGCAGTGAATTTTATATATCGGCGGGAGAGAATCGGAGCGGCTGAACTCCATCCCAAGGTGACACCATGAAGATGGGTTGATTAATTAAATACTTCATCTGTACCTATATATAAGAGCAAAAAATTTGAATGGTTTTGTCCCTTTTTATAAAAGGCTATCCAAATTTATCAAAGTATTTAATGAGTTTTTTTTCCCACTTTACCCATCATTATTCTCTTTCATACTCATTTATAACACTGTTATTACATTTCTCTCTCTTATATACTCAATCATAAATAAAGGTAAACTTAAGAAAATAAAATTATTTCAGACACATTTATCTTTCTCAATCACTTTCTTAACATACGTGATTTTATCTCTTTTACTCTTCCTCTTATAATAAGTGACGGAGGGAATATATAATCAAGTTTCATCCAAGGACATTGACTTGACTACTTCACGGGAATGAATGGTGGTGAGGGCTTGACGGGAGGGTATGACAGGTAGAACTGCATCTCCTGTCTGTGATGCTCATAAATGTGAGTGAGAGCACTGACAAGCATGAGCCGCACAAAAGGAGAGTGTTTTGAATAGGGAGGGGGCAAATTAAAAGTATACAGTTGAAGGGGGCAGGTGTTTTGGAAGACATAATAAGATGGAGGCCCAGAGAAGTCTAGAGCTTGGCCCAGAGAAGTCTAGAGCTTGGCCCACTTCTGTGGCCTAAGCCACCTTCGGGTGGCACCTATGCAACAAGTACAGTCTAGGTATCCAACATCTCCACCCTCTCTCCAACAACGTATTTCCGCTTCCTGTGAGGTCAATGTGAGCCTCCAACAACAACAACAACAACAACCTCCTCCTCCTCCTCCTCTTTTTTTTTTTTAAATACTACTCCCTCCAGTCTTAATTATAAGATCATTTTAATTTTTTTTGAATTTTTTTCAATACAAAAAATTAGTTTCAGTCCCAAAAAAAATCTTTTTTTTCTCAAAACTAATTTATTTTACTTATAAACTAACCTATAATCTAATTTCATGTAACATAGTATGTTATAATTTAGTGGTCTAATTTGCTTCCTTAATTTCCACAAAAAAATTCAAAGTGGTCTTATATTTAGAACCGGAGGGAGTATAACCTCTTGTATTTTACCTTAATTACACAGATCTCCCCCCTATTTTAAAAATATACACTTAGGTCCAAACGGTTAACTCCGTTAAGAATATTCTAAAAGGATGCTTTTTATAATTGAAATTCATAATAAAATACATTTTCTTTACCAATTTACCCTTCATCATATTTAATACCTAATTTGACTAAATATATATTGAAGAAGTGCAAATTTTTCATTTTCATAGTTTTAATTTCTATTTTTTTAAATAATTATCTGCTTAATGTGTTTAATGATAGAAGTTTGAATAATTTAATTAATGTAGAGATAAATAACTTATTGAAAAATTAGTTACTTATTTGAATAAATATATACCTGACTAAATATAATTATAAATATTTGTAATAGTTTTTTTAAAAAAAATATAAATTTAAATGACTTACAAAATCTCCCAAATCTACTTCATTTATGCACATGATAAAAAAATCAATAAACAAATGCATTTGAAATATTTTTTAATCATTTAAAATAATTCTAAATAAATAAATTTATTTAAAAATATAATTATTAAATGTTATAATATAATAAAATTTTGATAAATTTTATAAAATGTTAATATTTTTGAAATACATGTATTAAAATTATTTTTTGGTACATATAAAAAAATATTTTTTTGGCAAATGTAAAAGTTTAAAAAATTCTTATGTTTATTAGGGGTATTTTAGTCAAAACAAAGGGTTTAAATTCAAACTTAACGGTTGGGTGGATAGAAAAAAAATATTTAATATGTAGGGGAGGTTTCTGTGACATATATTTTAATTTTAAGGGATGTATATATAAGTTTTCAAAATAGAGAGAGGTTTCTGTAATTTAGATGAAACAGAGGGGTGGTCAGTGTATTTTACTCTTTTCTTTAAAAAAAAGATAACACCAATGAAGTTTTACTTGGGTCCATATTAAGAGAGATTTTCACATTCAATGCCTGACAATAATTTCAATAGAAATTGCTTTCGGTATGAAAATAGGGAAAATCCCAGAAAAAGACCTTCGAATTACCAAAAGGACACTTCAGTACAACGAATTTCGGAAATGACGAGTCAGTACAAATCCGTACAGTGACTGAATTGTCCTTTAAAAAATTTAAAGGACAAGTCTAAAATGCCCCTGGTTCAATTATTTTTTTTAAAATAATTGCCCACCAGCCACCACCGGCCGCCGGCGGGGCCACCACATGCCACGTGGCAGCCCCACACCACGCCATGTGGCTCGCTGTGGGGCTGCCACGTGGCACGTGTCCCTTGTAAAAAAGGGACACAAAAGTGTGGGGGGTGGGAATCGAACCCACCCCCTCCACCAAGTCCCTCATGATATATATTGCAAAAGTAATATATATACTATATTTCATTCTTTTTTAATATTTTCCCAGAAACGTTCAAGGGATTCCCAACTTCTGTCAAGGGATTCCAAACATGTACATTACCATTTACCAACTTCCAAAATACTTCACCAACTCTTCCTCCTTGTTACTAGAACCGTTCAAGGAATTTCCAACTTCGCATAAAGGATTCCCAACTTGTGTTAAGGGATTCCCAACTTCTGTCAAGGGATTCCCAACATGTACATTACCATTTACCAACTTCCAAAATACTTCACCAAATCTTCCTACTTGTTATAAAAAACGTTCAAGGGATTCTCAATTTCGCATAAGGAAATCCCAACTTCTGTTAAGGGATTCCCAACTTCTGTCAAGGGATTCCCAACATATATATTACCATTTACCAAATTCCAAAATACTTCACCAAATCCTCCTACTTGTTAGCATAAACGTTCAAGGGATTCCCAATTTCGCATAAGGGAATCCCAACTTCTGTTAAGGGATTCCCAACATGTACATTACCATTTACCAACTTCCAAAATACTTCACCAAATCTTCCTACTTGTTACCAGAAACGTTCAAGAGATTCCCAACTTCGCATAAGGGATTTCCAACTTTTGTTAAGGGATTACCAACATGTACATTTTACCAGAATCGGTTAAGGGATTCCCAATTTCGCATAAGGGAATCCCAACTTCTGTTAAGGGATTCCCAACATATACATTACCATTTACCAACTTCCAAAATACTTCACCAACTCTTCCTCCTTGTTACCAGAATCGTTCAAGGGATTCCCAACTTCTCATAAGGGAATCCCAACTTCTGTTAAGGGATTCCCAACATGTACATTACCATTTAATAACTTCCAAAATACTTCACCATGTTGGGATTCCCTTAACAGAAGTTGGGATTCCCTTATGAGAAGTTAGGAATCCCTTGAACGATTCTAGTAACAAGGAGGAAGAGTTGGTGAAGTATTTTGAAAGTTGGTAAATGGTAATGTACATGTTGGGAATCCCTTAACAGAAGTTGGGATTCCCTTATATGAAATTGGGAATCCCTTGAACGTTTCTGGTAACAAGTAGAAAGATTTGGTTAAGTATTTTGGAAGTTGGTAAATGTTAATATACATGTTGGGAATCCCTTAACAGAAGTTGGGATTCCCTTATGCGAAGTTGGGAATCCCTTGAGCGTTTATGGGAAAATATTAAAAAAGAATGAAATATAGTATATATATTACTTTTGTAATATATATCATGAGAGGGCTTGGTGGCCTGGTGATAAGACCACCAAGCTGAACCCACCCCCTCACATTTTGTGTCCCTTTTTTACAAGGGACACACGCCACGTGGAGGGAGTGGGCCCTCGCCACGTGGCGCGGGGCCACCAACACACGCCACGTGAGGTGGTGTTGGGCTGCCACGTGGAGGGAGTGGGGCCCCCGCCACGTGGCGCGGGGCCACCACCCGCCGGTGGTGGCTGGTGTGCAAATATAAAAAAAATAATTGAACCAGGGGCATTTTAGACTTTTCCTTTAAATTTGAAAAAGGACAATTCAGTCACTATACGGATTTGTATTGACTCGTCATCGTCATTTCCAAAATTTGTTGTACTGAAGTGTCTTTTTGGTAATTCGAATGTCTTTTTCTGGAATTTTCCCATAAAAATATATGTATCTATCAAACGAAAATATAAGAAAAAATATTTTGTGCATTTTACAAAGTAAAAACTATTATCACATATTTATTTGTAGGACATAAAATTACTAGAACATTTTTTCAGGACAAGGTAGCTCCTACAAACACGTCATCGTTATGGAAGTCCTATAATTAATTCCTCTGCAATTGACCTGTAGTTCACCTTAAGTGCAGATGAAACATTAAATTTCAGAAATTTGGTGGAAAATCAGTATCATGTTTTTAATAAATACTCTATGATATATTATCCACTCACACTGCTCCTTCTGGAAGATTTGGATGATTTTCAAGTAATCACCGAGTCTTTCCCAGATGTCTCTTCTCACGACTTTGCTTGCGCAGAGAAGTAAAATCCGCAAAACACCAATAACTTTTTGACTTTTCGGCAACATGGTTCAGAAACTGCCAGCCAGAAAGAATATAAAATATTGACTTGCCCTGCCGTCATCAACCTTGGTTTGGCCTGGTGGGTGTTGAATTATGTGTCACGCTGCTCAATTATCACTACATGACGTCTCAGTTCATCAAAGTCTCAGATTTTAAAGCTATTTTCATCACTCACAGCCCTTCTGCAATCTCTACAACTCCATGGCCATTCTTTCTTTCCTCAGTCTCCTTTCCTATGTACTTGTCACTTCTCTTCAAACTTCCATGGCAGTTGATTCCATCCTTCAGCCTAGTTCTCAAATGAGTAGTCGCATGTCATTAGTTTCCAAAAACGAACGCTTTGAACTTGGTTTCTTCACCCCTGGAAACTCTGGTAAACACTATCTGGGAATTTGGTACAACAGCATCCCAATTCAGACGGTAGTTTGGGTAGCAAACAGAGCCAACCCAGTCAACGATTCCTCTGCAACAACCTTAATGTTAAACGCCACAGGCAGTCTTGTCCTCACTCAAAACGAGACTTTGGTTTGGTACTCAAATCCTTTGAAACAAGTGCAGAATCCGGTGGCTGAGCTCTTAGATTCTGGGAATCTTGTGGTGAGGGATAAAGAAGAAGCAAACCCAGAAGCATATCTGTGGCAAAGTTTCGACTTTCCAACTGACACACTATTACCAGAGATGAAACTAGGAAGCGACCTAACAAGAGGTTTGAATAGGCGTCTCACAGCTTGGAAGACTCAAGAAGATCCATCTCCAGGAGACCTCTCTATGACTGTGGCCCTCAATAATTATCCCGACTTTTATTTGATGAAAGGAGATTCAAGAATCTTCAGAACTGGACCATGGAATGGCATGGGATTTAGTGGCTCCCCTGAATTAAAGCCAAATCCTCTGTTCAGTTACACGTTCGTGTCAAACAAAAGTGAGGTCTACTATGCGTACAGTCTCAAGGATGATTCCATAGTCACAAGATTGACAATGAACCAAACCAATTCTGTTCGTTATCGTTATGTGTGGGCAGAGACTGATAAAACCTGGAGGATTTATTCAACCATTCCACAAGACTATTGTGACACTTATGGGTTATGTGGACCCAATGGAAATTGTATCCTTTCTAATTCACCAGTGTGTGAATGCTTGGAAGGGTTCAAGCCTAAGTCACCGCAGAAATGGAACTCAATAGACTGGTCTGATGGTTGTGTAAGGAAAATAGAGTTGAATTGTGAGATTAAAAAAAAGGTTGGGTTTCTGAAAACGAGTGGGATGAAATTGCCTGATACTACTCATACTTGGCTGGATGAGACAATAGGCCTAGAAGAGTGCAGGCAAAAGTGCTTCAACAATTGTTCTTGTATGGCCTATGCAAATTCAGATATAAGAGGACAAGGTAGTGGTTGTGCCATGTGGTTTGGAGATCTGATTGACCTCAGACAGTTTTCTGTTGGGGGACAGGATCTGTATGTTCGGATGGATGCTTCAGAACTAGGTAGGGTATATATCTTTCCTTCATCGTGGCTTCGATTTTTCTTTTCTTTTGTTTTTTCTTGGAAATCTCAACTTCATTCTTTCAACATGTGGTTTAACCATTGTCCCTTTTTGGGCCCACTTTTTCCTATTTATTTTGAAGGTTCGCAGAATGAGGGTGGGAAGAAGATGACAATAGCAGTTGCCACCGTTATACCCCTTGTTTTTGGGATGCTTTTATTTGCTGGGATATTTTATATCAGAAATGTGAGAAGAAAAATGAATGGTAAGATCACTTGCCCAGTTTTAAGGCTGCATTTTCTTTATGCCCTTTCATTAACTTTTAGGTGCATTCTAGGAAACTAATTGAATCAGAAAACATCTTCATTTCCTCCGTGTTACCTATTATCTTAAACTTATCCAAGTGATGCACCTCTTAGTTTGACTTAATGCGCTTTCTCTGCATATAAAAATGAAAAAGTTCTACTTTTGACCCCCGAGAAAGAAAGAATGTCAGAAGAGTTAAAAAAAAACTCCTCAGCAAGAGAACCGTTTAAGTTTAATGCTTTTCTGATAAATTTCTGGAGTTCTGTAACTTGAAAGATCATGAGAGTACAGATGGGTTGATGCATGTCTTTTTCATTTCAAACATTATATATTCATTTAAATCATCTTATCATGTTTATTTGTTTTAACAAAGGCAAATTTGTCCATATTGCTAGAGAAACCAAAATATACTGGAGCTCGAAATAGTGAAGGACAGGAAGAAGATATGGATCTCCCGTTGCTTGAGATGTCTGAAATTTCTACGGCCACTGATGACTTCTCAATGAAAAAGAAAATTGGAGAAGGGGGCTTTGGAACAGTATACAAGGTAAATTTTAGGATGAAATTTAAGAACAAGTAACAGCCTATAAAAATGATAGCCAGCTCTATGTACTGAAAAATTATTCATGTGCAGGGAAGACTAGAAAATGAGCACGAAATTGCAGTGAAAAGACTTTCAAAAGTTTCAGGACAAGGAGTAGATGAGTTCAAGAATGAAGTAAAACTGATTGCAAAACTTCAACATCGGAATCTTGTCAAATTAGTTGGATGCTGCATACAAGAACAAGAGAGAGTGCTAGTCTATGAATACATGCCTAATGGTAGCCTAGACTCCTTCATATTTGGTATGAATATTGCAAAACTGTTGATATTATGATGCTGATTTTGATTATAATGCATTTGGAACATAATGAAACTTGAACTTCTGAAAATAAATATTCAACATGGATGAAACAGATAACAATAGAGGTAAAGTACTCGATTGGCCCAAGCGCTTTAGCATTATTTGTGGGATTGCTCGAGGTCTTCTATATCTTCATCAAGATTCTAGGTTAAGGATCATTCATAGGGATCTCAAAGCGAGCAACATTTTACTAGATGATGAGTTGAATCCCAAAATATCAGATTTTGGATTGGCTAGAACTTTTGGAGGTGACCAGACAGAAGGAAGCACAAGCAGAGTAGTGGGGACTTAGTGAGTACTTTAAACTAATCACCCTACAGAATCTTTATCATATTTAGTACATGCTGAAATCTTTTTATTTTGGATGTGTTTTTGCAGTGGCTACATGTCGCCAGAATATGCTGCCGATGGGTTATTTTCAATTAAATCTGATGTTTTCAGTTTTGGTGTTTTGATGCTAGAGATAATAATTGGGAGAAGAAATAAAGGGTTTTATCATGCAGATAGTACTAATAACCTTGTTGGTCATGTAAGTGCTTGTATAAATGTTTTCTTTACCTTTGTGAAATTGATATGTGACGAGCAAATTTCACATTTCAGGCATGGACACAATGGAAAGAAGGGAGGGTTCTAGAACTCATTGACAAAAATATTGAGGACTCATGTAATGAACTAGAAGTATTACGCTGTATACATATTGGTCTTTTGTGCGTTCAACATAATCCAGAAGATAGACCTGCTATGTCCATGGTGGTTCTAATGCTAGGAAGCAATATGGAATTGACAGAGCCTAAGCAACCTGGTTTTTATGAGAGGAAACTTTCAATTGAAATAAATTCTTCATCGACTCAGTTAGAATCTGCATCTACTAATGAAATAACAATTTCTCAATTAGAAGCTCGATAATATTTAGTTTTTGTTTAAGATGTTGTATTTGAATTGATAATTTAGAAGTTTCTTTTGATATTACTTAGCTAAATTGCTATAGGGTCTTTTTTTTGCCCTATTACCTGATATTTTTTTTTTCTTTGGAACAAATCATTCCAAAATTAGCTTAAAATGCATTCATAGATTAAAACGAAATGTTTCCAAGTTTATAATATTTAAATTGTAATGAATAATTGAGTGCCTTGAAAGATTATTTGTTTTAATTTGATATTGTCAGTTTTTTTATCCGTTTAAAATGTTTTGATGTGCTCCTCTAGATCTTTTCCCTCAATATATTATGATCTATGAAAGAAAGTCATAAATACTTCTTTGAGGAATCATTATATTTGAGAGATTAAAATCTGACATTATATTTTGTTTTCTCATAATCAAGTCAACGCTCTTTCAAAAAAAATTGAGAGACTTTATTTTAAAAGAGTTGGATTAAAACCTAAATTATGGATGTATTGCAACTTGTATCAAACAAGGTCATTCAATGGCAACTTTAAATCAGTGTTTTTCTTTCTCCTCCTTGGGAAACTCCAGTGAGTTTCAGTTTACTTTTTTTTTTCTTCCTTATTTTTACAATGAATTAGGGGGATGGACTAAGGCATTAAACATTTAAACCACAAGGTAATGACAAAGACTTTGATATAAGTTAAAAGTACATCCTGCTCTGGTTAGAAAGATTTATACACAGATTTTTCCTCAAGGCAATGCAACTGACTCGGTCAATGAAGTTAAGTAACTATCCCGGTAATCATTATTCGTTTTCAACATACTCCCTCCCTCCTAAACATGTGACCTGTATAACTAATTTGATGAAATTAAAAATGTTAATTATATTAGTTAGTATGTTGTATTTTTTTAAAAAAATACCCCCCAATCATCTTCCCTTATTCCACCCCATCTTAATTTACTTCATTATTATTGGAAGAGCATCAATAGCAATAATTTGAGAAAAAATTAATAAAAATAAAAATTAGATCTTATATTTAGGACTTAAACCAACTCTCCAAATAGTTCTTATATTTAGGATAAGACAGAGTAATTCTTATTGGAAATTAGCTAAAAGTCAATATAAAAGAAGGAAAAGAAAATGAGGGGGATGTAGATAGTCAATCATCATCACATGTTGAAGAAGAAGCCAACGATAAGATGGACTAAATGGCGATTGAAATTCCAGTCAACACTTGGAATACAAGTCTCCTTTAGCTGCTTTGATGAGCCCCACTAGTGTTCTGGTTTGGAATAGGAGTGAACCATGATTCCACTATTTTGTAGTAATCAATACACAAAGAGTATGCACGCTACCAAGTGTAAATTACTGAAATATTTGATTTCATGGAACCAGATAGTACACAAATCAGTTGGTCCATATATACCCGAAGGTCGGTTCACCCCATTCAACAAGTTAGTTGATAGTCAAAAGCACAGTGCGTCTCAGCCAAACCCAATAATTGTTCTTATTTCCATATCTTCTTTCATTTCCATCATATTCTTCCAAAGCGGCTGCAACAGATCATTCATGAAAGAAAATCATGTCCGATGGGCCCTGCCGGAATTACTGGGGCTGAAATATTTGGCATCAACGTTGACTCCTGACTTTAGTTGTAGACACTATTGACTTGCCAAGGCAATATCACGATTCACACAAAATTCTCAGTATCACTGTCATGGGAAGAAGATATAACTGTGAACACCAATTGGAGTTAGCATAATGCATACACCGCATAACACCTAAAACTCAGTATCACTGACATTATATATCTTATTCTTCAGCTACAGCTTTATCAGCAAATTAACTTGTCTTATTTTGATGGCTACCCTTACTTTCTTGATAATCATTGCTGTTTTACTCCCATCCTTGTCATCAGTTTCAGTAGCAATGGATTCCATTGCCCCGACCCAGTTCATAACAGATGGCATGACCTTAATTTCTAAAGGTGGAGACTTTGAATTTGGTTTCTTCAGTCCTGGAAAATCAAAGAAACGCTACCTTGGTATTTGGTACAAGAACATCCCAATTCAGACTGTATTTTGGGTTGCAAACAGAGTCAACCCAGTCAACGATTCATCAGGCATTCTAACATTAACCACAAGCGGCAACCTCGTCCTGCGCCAAAACGACACTGACGTTTGGCAGGCATTCTCAGAGGAAAGAACACGTAATCCAGTGGTGCAGCTCTTGGATTCTGGCAATCTGGTGATGAGAGAAGAAAATGAAGCAAATTCAGAAAATTACTTGTGGCAAAGCTTCGACTTTCCGTCTGATACATTAATGCCAGGTATGAAATTTGGATATAACCTGAAGAAAGGGAAAGACTGGACTCTCACAGCTTGGAAAAGTCCAGATGATCCCTCTCCTGGAGATTTCTCTTGCGTTACAGATACCCATAATTATCCAGATTCAGCATTAATGAAAGGAGATAAAGTTTATAGCAGATTTGGACCTTGGAATGGTCTCCACACAAGTGGATCCCCTGATGTGAAACCAAATCCTGTTTATCACTTCAAATTTGTCTACAATAAGGAAGAGATTTCCTACACATACTATCTCACAAACAGTTCTGTATACTCAAGGATAGTAATGAATCAAACTGATTACAATCGGTATCGATATGTGTGGGTGGAAGCTAATAAAAACTGGATGGTTTATAAATCAAAGCCAGTTGATTACTGTGATCATTATGGTTTATGTGGGGCCAATGGGAATTGTATCATCACTGAATCACCAGTTTGTCAGTGCTTGAAAGGGTTCAGTCCTAAGTCACATCAAGCGTGAAATTCTATGGATTGGTCTGCTGGGTGTGTAAGAAATAAACCTCTGAATTGCTCTGAGGATGGGTTTATTAAAATGCAAGGATTAAAAGTGCCCGATACAACACATACTTGGCTTGATGAGACAATGGGATTAGAGGAATGTAGAAAGAGATGCTTGAATAATTGTTCTTGCATGGCCTTCACAAATTCAGATGTGAGAGGACAAGGGAGTGGGTGTGCCATGTGGTTTGGTGATCTTGTTGATATTAGACAGTTTGCTTCTGGAGGGCAGGATCTGTATGTACGAATGGCTGCTTCAGAATTAGGTAGGGACTTGCATAAACTTTGTCACTTTTATTGTTTTTCAAATTTTATTTTACTGTGAAGGATCCTTTCCCATTTTTCAAAGATTCAGGTTCCCTCTCTCAATCTGTATATTGAACGGTCTTTTTGTTTGAACTGGCTCGACCATGAAGAAGCGAAATATGGACGCAGAAAGAAATTGATAATAATAGTTGCTACCACCATTGCTGCGATTTCAGGGATGCTTCTAGTTGGATGTTACTTTATTTTCAAGGTCCGCAGAAAGATGACTGGTAAATTTACTCTTTCTTTTTGCGTGTATGACAGATTTTTATGAGCCTCGCTTCATGCTTGTCAGATACTAGTTGAATACTTTTCTCTTTTGTTTTGTAGATAAAGCAAAAATCAAAGAAGAAGATCAACACAGTGAAGGACCTGAAGATGATGTAGACCTCACTTTGCTGGACATGCCAACGATAGCTAATGCCACCAATAACTTTTCTCTGGAGAACATAATTGGAGAAGGTGGATTTGGAACTGTCTATAAGGTAAGGTAATTCTATACCTTTATCACGTGTGTAACGCATTGCATTCCTATACTTTTTTTAATGTATTATTGTATCAATATAATAACAACGTAATTGTGCAGGGAAAATTAGTGAATGGGAAGTTAATTGCGGTAAAGAGACTCTCAAGGAGATCAGGACAGGGGTCAATAGAATTCAAGAATGAAGTGAGGCTAATTGCAAGACTTCAGCACCGAAATCTTGTGAAACTTCTTGGTTGTTGCATTCAAGGACAAGAGAAGATGCTTATTTATGAGTATATGCCAAATGGAAGCTTGAACTCCTTCATTTTTGGTACAAATATAAGAAAATATCTCTGGCCTTCACTGTCACTATGTAGAAGCCCATGATAAATATACTTTAAATTAGAGAAGTTATTTACTTTTAGTGGAATTTGTCACAGATGAAAATCGAGGCAATTTATTGGATTGGCCTAAGCGTTTCAACATAATTTGTTGTATCGCTCGAGGTCTCATGTATCTTCATCAAGACTCTAGATTGAGAATTATTCATAGAGATCTAAAGGCGAGTAATATTTTGCTCGATGAGAAGTTGAATCCAAAGATATCAGATTTTGGCATGGCTAAAACTTTTGGTGGAGAACAAACAGAAGGCAATACAAATAGAGTAGTGGGTACTTAGTAAGTTTTCCCCCCTTATTTTATTTACACAAAGCTTCTTGAACAATTGGAGACCACCAACAACTTCTAATTATTATTTTCAAAATGATGTTTTGTAGTGGTTACATGGTACCAGAGTATGCATCAGATGGATTATTTTCAACAAAATCTGACGTCTTTAGCTTTGGTATTTTGGTAATAGAAATTATCTATGGGAAGAGAAACAGAGGGTTCTATAATGCAGACCATTCTCATAACCTTATATGTCATGTAAGTGTATGAGACCTTGTTTCCTAATCATAGTATAGTTTGTGAAGTGACATATGATAAGAAAGTTGTGTTTCAGGCATGGTTGCTGTGGAAAGGAGGGAGGGCTTTAGAATTGATAGACAAAAACATAGAAGAGACATATGTTGTATCAGAAATAATGAGATGCATCCACATTAGTCTTCTTTGTGTACAACAACATCCTGAAGATAGACCCAACATGTCTTCTGTTGTTCTGATGTTGGGAAGTGAGAATGAATTGAATGAGCCTAAAGAGCCTGGTTTCTTTACACCACAAGCAATTTCATCAAGTCATCACATGCAATCTGGGTCCACTAATGAAATAACTTTCACCTTACTTGAAGCTCGATGATAATCAAAGACCGCTTGATGAGTGTGTTTAAAGTTTTGAACTTATCCATCTCAAGTTACAAATACAAGTCTGAGTGGCACATTTTCTGTATATGTGAATTGAATAGGAGGACCAAGTCAGCATGGAATAATAAATGCATTCGTTTTGATGTTTGTCTTCTGATCTTTTTTCTTTTTTTGGTTAAAACAAGTCCATTTTATTCATTCTACAAACAGAAAAACGCTCACAAGTCTACATATATACAAACTACACACACCAAACATACAACACTAACTGAGACCAAATCCAGTTCTGTTATCCAATATTGCTTCTTTCAGCATCATTAATATCAGAGCCAGAACAAAAATGCTAGGGGTGGAATTTTTTTACAAGAAATGGAAGGTAAATTCATTTATCTAATTTCAAATGCACTATACACCTACTGCGTGACCACCTACTGCTACATAATGTTTTTCAACTTTCGTAAACACCTACTGCGTGAATTTCATTCAAATGATTGATTAAAGAAAGGAAATATCTTTGTATGTTCAGATAAATAAGTGTAAAAAGAAGTCACCTACGATGAAGCTGAAGAAGAGAAATGACTCAATGAAAAATGTAAGTACCAAGAAAATCTACCTCGTCTTTTTTCTGATTCACCCTGTTTACATTTTTCTTCACTTTCTTTTGTGTGTGTTCACCACCAATCAATAAGGAGATAAAGGGAACCTGAAAATAATCGTTCTTGGTTTTCTTCCTACAGGCCGATGAATAAGGAGACAAAGCAAGTGGGAAAATATTTGTTCTCCCTTTTGAACCGGTCCCTAATGATAAAAACAGTAGTTCTTGCTTCAAACACTTAACAAAATCAAAGCTTTCCCTACCATATAAGTGAATCCGATAAATATATTAAAAAACAGAGCCAAGAGTGAACTATTGGGATGCAGCACTATTGTTAAAAGCTCTTATTTAAGAATAACTAGCGTTCAATCCCCGCGCTTTGCGCGGGAAGCAACGTTTGGAAGAATGGAAAATCAGGCATATAAATGATATGTGCAAACAAAAAATTTTGCTGTTTCCAAAAATGGATAACGGTATGAGTGTTACATTACAATTGTTATGATTTAAATGAAACAGATTAAACAGCATCAGTTACGCAACTTTGTAAACACCTCTTTGTACACAACATTAGTAGTTATACCAACTTTGCCGTCCACTCGTGTTGGCACATAAATTTTCAAAACTATCATGCTTCTAACTCTTGACAGTGCCACATACAATTGGCCGTGGGTGAAAACTGGCTTTGATAAGTATACGCCAACATTTTTAAGAGATTGTCCTACAATAAAACACATGAAAACAAAGCTACTGTTAGCATACACTCCTTGGTTAATGTGTATTTGTTTCTGAATAGTAGGTGAACAATGAAGGGATAAACTTTAGAAGCACATTGACATTTTAAAGCTACTGACCTTGACTCTTGTTGATTGTCATTGCAAAACTAAGAATGATAGGAAACTGTCTTCTACGCATGACAAATGGCAAGCGACTTTCAGATGGATTCATATCCACGCGATGCAAAAGAACCTTTTGATTAGGATGCGAGCCATTCAATGTTATAGCCTCGATAACATGCTTCCCAAGTTTTGATATTTGTAACCGAGTTCCGTTGCACAAGCCAGATGACTGATCAATGTTGCGCAACAGCATGATAGGTGCTCCTACCTTAAGGATTAGTTGATGGGGAGGCAAGCCAGAACTGTTTATGGTGTTAAGAAACTCAGTTGTGTAAAGATTTTGGAAGGATTCACAATCATGAGATGATTTGCAAACAAAATCACAGCTCAGATACTCAAAAGAATCTCCAGGAATAGTTGAACACATGTACTCATTGATTTGATTAACTGCTGTAATGGTAGGTGCAAGAATTGCCCTGTCATTGAAGTAGTTTTTGTTGTTCAAGTTCAATTGCAGATCTGGGTAAGTAGCTTGAACAATTGCATGTAAGGGATTTGCTGACTCATGCACCAACAACTCATTAGGTATTTCAATCTCAGCAATACCATCCGATTCATTACTTAACGTACCATCACCGACATCTAGAAGCCATTGACTAAACCACTTGAGACGTTTGATATCTTCCAAAGAAGTAGCAGAGGTTAGTCTCATGTTTTTAGTTAAATGAAACACGGTACAATGATCCCATAAGAATGACGAACTGATTACTGCATTGACGATCGAAGCTCGTGAAGCTTTAGGCAATACAGGTAGTATTTGACGGAAGTCACCGCCTAATATGATGCATTTACCTCCGAAGATTTTGTCTGAGTGCATTAAATCCCTAAGAGTTCGGTCAAAAGCTTCTAAGCAGAAACGCTGAACCATTGGAGCTTCATCCCATATTATTAATTGGGTAGCAACTAACAACTCTGCCAATGGTGATTTTTGACGGATAGAGCACATGGACTGCTCATTAATTTGGATTGGAATAGCAAATCTTGAATGTGCAGTTCTACCAGAAGGTAGTAATGTTGCTGCAATACCGCTTGAAGCAACAGCTATGACTATTTGACCAGAAGCACGTAACGAAGCAGCCAAGGCATTCCAAAGAAATGTTTTTCCGGTCCCTCCAAAACCATCAACAAAGAAGAAGCAAGGAGATGGTGATTGCAGAGAAGCCATGACGGAGTCAAAGATACTTTGCTGCTCTGAAGTAAGAGACCCTATTAGTGTCCTTGATTGCTCATGGAGTAAGTGTCTGTCATAACTCAATTCTTGCATGATAAGGTTGTTTTCAAAATCCGGTACAGATGATGCTGAAGGAGTAGGTAGAGTAGGGTAATCATTTAAAGTTTTGCCATTCAAGAGAAGCAAGGATTCAATGTGTTGCAAAGCAGCATCTTTCCTTTGAGCATCAATAACTTGAATATCTATAATTGGGGAAAATATAAGCACTTAATTTCGATTGTAATTGTGTAAGACCTAAAAACTTGTATAATGAAATACTAATTAAAATTACCTTTAAATTGAGGGTTGGAACGGGGAATGTACAGCAAATCTTCTGAAAGAATTCTACCACATTGATTCCAAACAACATCTGGGCATTGTAGGCAATTGGATAAAAGTAAGCTAACAAATAATTTACGTAAAGCATTACCACATGCCCAAACTGAAGCTTCAACAATGGCATTTATGTATTCTCGATCATCATCTAACAATCTCAAAGCATCACAAGCTGCACGAAATGAGTCATGTACAACTCCATCAACTGTTTTAATGTCATCAAATGACTTAGGACCCCTAACTTTAGTGAGCAGCATACAGAGGTAATATAGTTCACCAGAGCTTGGTGAGGCATTTGCTATACGACCAACAACAAATCCTTTGTCTCTTTTCTTCCAAGCCCTTGTATCTTTTTTATAAACATAATGATTGGGGAACTCAGCATATGTTAGCGTTTCAGCAAAAGCATCAGAGTCATTAGTTTTCATCCAAGCCAAAAACTGGGATTCACATACTCTTGGTCTGTTAAGCAAATCAGACACACTGTCATTATTTGAGTACACAACATATTGTTGGTTTGGTAGATGGAAGCTTAACCTTTGAACTGATGGTGATCTGTAGTGAATATCGAACCCAAAAATACGCCAAGAGGCTTCACAAGCGGATACATATCTGCAGTTGCAGTATTGCAAAATTTCATCAATCAATTTGTCACCATGTTTCTTTGAGTTACTGTCGAAAATGCCAGCCACAACACGATCATGGCCTTTGCTAATGTACTTAAATAAGTACTTAATGGCCGTTGATTGATTGCATTTCTCAACGTTTATATGAGCCTGAAACATTGCTAATAATGTAGGATTGTATGGGACAACATAGCGATTGTCTAATGGAATCCCTTTAACATCAATGGTTCGGCAATTGTCTCTTCTTCTGTAAGTAGGATAACCATCATCATCTATATCAGTGTGCTGTGCAAAAGGTTTCGGAAAATGCTTGCTACATTTCTTGTCCTTCATACAAGGAGATCTTGGGTTACACGAACCACAAGGACCGTGGAGCATGAATTGTTTGACGAGTTCATGGAGTAAGGGTTGATCTTCCTTGTTTGGAATTTCTGCACTAATAAGCTGGTCGATGTCATCTGGGTTTTTGATCTTTTCATTTGGCTCAAGTAATAACAATATGTGAGAGCGCTTTTGGAATTCGATTGTATACACCTCTGAACAATAAATATGAATACAATTAGTTTCAAGAGCAATGACATTAGATGAAGAGAAAGAATTACAGTAAAAACGTTATCTGTTATGAATTTCAAATCACCTGAACGTATAGTGCCGAATATCTTCTTTTCCCGTAAAGTTTTCATGAGGGATGTCAATTTTATCTTGAAAATTCGTGTCAGAACTTGTGGTTGGTCTGAAGGATTAACGTTATGTTCCTTGCAAAATCTAGAAATCTCAGGCCAAGCAGGATTACAAGTGAATGTGATGAAAATATCGGGGTATCCAGCCCAGCGACAAATTGCCATGGCATCTTGATAATTCTGTAACATATATCTAGCTCCGCTGGTAAATGTCGCAGGAAGTATGATGCGTTTACCAGTAGAGGATGCATTTACTTCGCCCTGTATTAATGCATCAGATAAACCCTGGTATAAATCAACTCTGAGTTGCCTCTGGTGTGTTCTAATCCAATGTAAACGTTGTGATTCAATCATGGTGAAACCATCAACTATGAACTGTTGTAGTAATCTATTAGCATGCAGTAACATAGAGATCTCACGATGCCTAATCATTAATCTATAGGCAAAAAATTCTCTGATGCTAAGTCGCTTCCGTTTTCTGGTTTTACTTAATGTCTCCTCTCTATGTTCAATATCATCTCTGTACCCATCTTCACCAAATGGAAATAGTAGAGGATACTGTAGAGGTAAATAGGATGGATGCAACTCATTTATTCGTTGTGGTTGACCTGATTGTTCTTGTACAATAATGTCTCTCACATTGAAAGTCATATCAATGTCACCAACAATTAACGCTGCGACTTCAGAAGCTGTTGGTACATTATAATTTCGACCATTACTTTGCCTTGAACTGATTAAGCACAACTTGAAATTATTGGATGGTTGGTTCATTAGATGTGTTGATGCAAAACGATAATTCTTGACAAAGGGATTAACTGCATCCAATACTTGCTTTATTTGCAGAACTATATCAAGATCAATGCTACTTTGTGTTGTCCTTTGGCTGAAGGTAAAACAATTATTATGTCACAAAAATTGTCATGGATAATTAATATAAGCATTTAGAGATTTGGAAAAAAAATTGAGGATGAGCCTTTACCTGACTGCATCTATTCTATTCCGTACTTCATTGTCAGTATCGTAAACATAGAGCTGAGAATAAACTGGCTTAGACCTTTCTGGTGGCAACAAACTGCCAATGCTGTGATGATTCATCCCAGCAAGTACAAAGCAATAGGGTCCACCTCCACTATTTTTTGAATGACCAATCTTGCCTCCCATTGAAGTGAAGGAGAACATATTGTTATATTGCCTTATATTTGCATGAAAATTTCTTGAAATAGGCGATTTTTTATCAGTGAACAAATGATATAGGGTTGATGGGGGAGGCTTCATATTGGGTAATTGTACTTTTCCTTTTAAGCAACATAATGAGAAAATATTGGCAACTCTCTTCCTTGCATCCTTCTTGGCCCTTTCATTATACCAAAAAAGTGCACCACAAAATTTACAAGTGTGTACAGGATCACCTTCATCCACATATACTCCTACCAATGGAATGAGTTGGAAAGAATATAAGCAACAAAATACAAAAAATAAAAAAATAGTATATATATATGCTGAAACAAATTATTACCTCCAGAGAAAGAGTCAGAGCAAGAAAAAAATAGGAGGATGCTCACTTTGTTGTTCTCCCACTTCATCTTCTAATGGTGCTGCATTATGTAAAAAGTAAAATTTGCATGTTAAGCAGTGTAATAAATTAGACTACATAACACTAATGGAAAGCAACCGAAGAGAAGTAACGATTCCATAATACCTTTTTCATCATCAGAATCTGATGAAAGTGAATCCACGAAGTTTCTCTCATTGAAGTCCAAATTGAATGTAATGTCCGTATAGTTTATTTGTTGTGCTTATATAGAAGAAATAAAAATGTCAGCAATGCGAGTGAAACCTCCTGGTACCTTATGTTTGAATTATAATGCAGTAATTACTAATAGACAATGGTTTTATTGTTAATTAAAGGAATATGCAGTTTTACCTATGTTAAAGGGGAGTTTCTGATTCTGTAACAAATCATGAAGGCTACTACTGCTTGTTGTAACGTCTTGTTCAAGTTCTTTTGATGGTTGAAAGAATAGATTAGACCGCTCGATCTCATGTAATCTTTCTTTTTGGCTGACGTGGTTAACTTTAAACAAAATGGTATAAGACAATAAGCTATAAGCTTGAATATTAAACGCCTAATGAAGGACATAACATATGTATGGTGCGTAAAAATGGTGAAATAATAGAATATAGGAGATGCATGGTTTATTTTTACTTTTTTGGCATTGATTGGATGGATTAAGAGATATTCTACCGCCACAATTAATGATCCCTTTCAGTCTTGCACTCTTTCTTTGGAAGCACTGGTCTAGTGGCAGTACATATTCATTGATGAAGGGTTGTGGCAAAACAGAATCAGCACCTAATGACAGTAATATGCATAATTTAGGCACATTATTTGACAGATTTAGTCAAACATTAAATATAATTTAGGCCTGACAAATAAGTGGACATTTCAATGTCGAATTATTTAATAGTGAGACATACTATTTTGCCGGCTGTCACAAACTTGTGGCGTCGAAGATTCATCAATGTTCTGTATCACACGTTTGAGTCTTGCACTTTTTCTCTTGAATGCTTCGTTTGAGGGTGTGAAATACTCCCTAGCGACATTTTCTTCTACAATGTATAAAACAAAAATTTGCATTAGAGGGACATTTTTGGTATAAACTGATTAGATCAAATATGAAGGGGAATTTCCAATTATTTCTCTATTTAACAAATAAATGTGGTAAATGTATATATTTGAAGGCTTAATAATTAGCATTCAATTGAATATTAAAAAATGTAAGATGTTACACATACTACTGTGGTCGCCTTCGTGAACAGGAGGAATTGAAGATAGACCATTATAATTTACAATGCCTTTCAGTCTTGCACTTTTTCTTTTGAATGCTTGGTCCAATGATGTGGTAGATTCACCACATATGTTTTCTGGTAAAATATAGTAAACGATTTAAGTGAGTATGTAAAAATAAATGGACATATTTGATCATTGATTAGGCGATGGTTTTGCTGAAATCATTAAATTAAACCTGATGATGATGTTGCAGTGAAGCGGTTGGATAGTTGAACAGAAACTTCTGTAAGGTTCTTGAGGATCTGTCGTTTTCTCTGGTTTTTTTGGACAGAGTTCTGATCAAGTTGCGTGAACACATTATATGGTTGTGTGTGAAGGTGATCACCTACAGACAGATTTGAGGAAGGATCATTAGGTGATGCGTTTTCTTTGCCACAAAGAAATGGAGTACTGCTGCCTTTCTTCATTGTGTGCCTTGTGTGAAGCAAAGATTTTAGAAGGTAAATCAGCTACGAAGAAAATAGTTCACATGGATTATTGGGTTATTTGACGTAAGAGATGAAGTTGAACCTCCAAGTAATAGAAGAAAGGTTATTGGAGTGTTTGGGATAGTACAATATGTTTTAGAAACTTGTGAGTGATCTAAATCACAATGATGGTGTGTCATAGGAATCACTGTTCATTGCCAAAGACCATGGCTACTGTAAAAAAATATGGTAAAGTAATAGTACACGTGTGAGGCAGTGAACCATAAGAAGATGCAATTACTTGAAATGTTTTTAGTCATTGTCTCACAAATGTCAACTAAATCACTGACATGGTCACAAGTGGGTTGGTTTCCATTTATATATTATTCTTTTGTGAGTGATCATATTTAAAAATTATATATAAAAGGAAGACTTTTCCCTTGAGTAAAATAAACATATGCGTTAGTTTGTGTAGAATTTGCTAAATGATTTTGCATTATATCAATTAAGTAAGAGAAACCCATATTGTTCAGTTCCCAAAAAAAAAATCCAATTGGGTGGTTTCATATGGTAACTAATGTAGTTAGATACAAGGCGGACTAATTTATTAGTCGTTATTCTAATGTATTATATTTAAGGTATTTAATTTATTTCCAAGTTAAGAATAAGAGGTTACATTGTATAATCAATTGGAGTCAATTGAAAATAAATTATATTCTTCACCTGTTTATGTCATACTATTTTCTCTCTTAGTAATCTTGTAAAGTTGACATCATTTAATAATAAGCAGTTTGATAATTTTAGTAATCTTGTAAAGTTGACATCACTTAATAATAAGCAGTTTGATAATTTAACTAAAATGAGATGGTATCATATATATATATATATATATATTTCTTGAAAGCTCATAACAACAATCTCATTGGTCTACATGTCCAATGACATCATCTTCACTTAATTCAATTATTGGTCCACATGTTCACATAATCAAAGTCATAATAGAAGGTTTTATTCTTAATTTCAAATTTCATTGACAATAATAAATCATTACTCATCATATATTTCCACTTATGGGAAGGTACTTTTTTAATTTTGAAAGTTATTTAAAATTAAGCAAAGAGATGATTAAATACATAAATATATGAAAATTATTTAATATTGAGCAATTGTTAAATAATACATATATATCTACTTTTAAGAAGGTATCCTATATTAATTTTCTTTTTTGTCACACATATACC
Organism: Mimosa bimucronata; assembly: GCA_037074515.1. NCBI lineage: Eukaryota > Viridiplantae > Streptophyta > Magnoliopsida > Fabales > Fabaceae > Mimosa > Mimosa bimucronata. The sequence continues at coordinate 5,508,949 of CM073436.1, forward strand.
TCTTAGTGTAATATTGTTTATAGAAAAATAAATCTATATGTATTTATTTTTAATATGAAATATTTGACTTTTTCACATATAAAAATTAATTATTATCTTCAAATAAGTCACTATTTTAGGAAACAATTAAAACATATATATATATATATATAAATACATGATTTAAACTCAACACTATTAATTTTTCTAATGAAATTTATAAAATAATTAATGTGTTTACATATGTTGGTAAATTAGACAACGGGGTATTAATTATTTTTGTATTTGGAATTTTTTTCTTTTGAATTTTCATTTCCATCATTAAAAATAAATTGGTTACTAAAAAGGTACACCGATGAAAATCAGTTCTCATATGCATATATCTTAATTTACTATTGTTTTTTTTTTAAAAAAAATGCACCATATAAATTTTGTTTATTAATCTATAATATTTGGCTTTTGAAATTTACGAATTGATAACTATGTTCAAATAAGATATTAGTTTAGACAACAATCCAAACATATATATTTCATTTATAATATGACATAACTCTAGAAAAAGACTACACTTATTTGAATATTTGATCATTTACATACTTATTAATTTATTATTGTTTATGAAAAATTCAAATCATCTATATTTGTTTTTAGTATCCAATATTTAGTTTTGAAGTTTAGGAATTAATTATTGTGTTCAAATATATCGCTATATTTTAGGCAAGAATCAATATTATTAGTTTATTTTCAATTTTCAAACTTACTCAAATAGTTGTCAATCTCATTTATATATGATTAAAATTAAATGAATATCTAAATCAATATTTTAATGACTCACTTAATTTTGAAGTTAAGCCATATAAAATTAATTCATATTTTCTCTTTGATTCAAATGCAATCAATGGTTTAGATCATTTATATTCATATGAAATCAAAAATATATAATGAACATATAATATGTATTTTGATAACTTACAATTTGGCAATAAGCCTTTTAAAAATAATTCATATTTTCTCTTTTATCAAAAAAATTGCAATCAACGATTTAGATTATTTATATCCATATGCAATCAACTTTTGTTGTTTTCAAGTAACATTTTTAATCATAAAATAGTAACTCAAAAAATTATGTTCTTTAATTTTAATCATATAATTGCCGTTATGAGACGTATTTGAAGAGAAGAAGGACAACAGTTTATGCTAAGTGGTGACAAAGTTGATAGCAATTGTAGCGAATTGTCCACCAACAAATATCGGGTTAATTTGATCAACGTGTATTGTAGATCGGAGAACAATTTAAGTTTGAATAGATGCATCAGATGAAAAGTAAACAACTTCATTACGAAAAGGTAAGGAAACAGAACATTGAAAGGAAATGGATAACAGAGAATGTAAAACAACGTTCAAAGCAACAACATAACAACATGAAGGGAAATGATGCAGAAACAAAACATAGGACTGTTAAACAATGGCAATTGCTTGATCATTGCCATGAGTAATGAAACTTCCAACATTTATTTCTTTTCTTGCTTAACCACTTTGAGAATTTTAGTGTTTTCAACTGTTGGAGGTGTATCTTTACAGGCTGTAGTGCTTGCCGGCATAGAAGTAATTTTTTTCATTGACGCCTTTCTTTTCCCTTTTGAAGATGCTGGAGGAACAAAATGAACACTTGACATCAATGTCTCTTCCTCAAGCTGGGGGAACTGTGCAGAAGCTTCAGCAGATGCTGAATCAACACTTGGAAGCACTTCATTTTGGGCAGCCTCTGAGATTTTAACTGTATGCTGAACAAAACAATATAGACAATATTTAATTTTAGCCTAATAATTAAATTGATAAATTCTGCCAAGAAAGATTATCAGACATGAACATGTAATACAAAATCAGAATAGCAGAATTTTTTTTAATATAAACTCCACAAGTTAAATTGAACAATGATAGTTTCACTTTAGCTCATGAACATACAGCAGCAGTAACATTTGTGGAACTTAAATCTGGGGTATCATCCTGCACAAGATAGCACAAATAAAACGTTAATACATGAGGGGAAAAACAGTACGGATTGTATAGTATTTAAGTTAACATTGATATGTATATCACTTACTTTAGTAACAACTTCATCAAACTGTTCATTGAGGTCTTCACATAGAGCGTACTGCACTACGCTAATGCTTGAAGCAAGATGTCTCTCGTTGAACTGATTGCGCTTAAGTTTTAGCAGCATTCTTTTTCCAACAACCGTGTCACATTGATTAGGGAAATCATATTCGCGTTGTTTCTAAAGACAAAGCACAGATTTAATTGGACATGTCTTAGATATTTATATAAGGGAAATAATGAAAATTGGGGGAACAAATTTTTTACACTTATAAGTTCGTGTTTAAGTTCCACTGCAGATTTCTCAAGCAATTGTGCAGCTAATTTGTCCCAGAAAACAACAGAGCAACTACCAGTCTCATCAGTAACTAAGTAATGGATCTTCAATCTGCATAATAAGACATAAAGGCTCAGATTGAACATTGAAATGGAAGATTGGACATATAAGAGTGATTTTTCAGTTGAAGGAGGCTATACTTAGGCTCAATAGATGTTGGTTTCTTCTTACAAGTCAGACAAAACATTGTCGTTCCCTCCATCCTAGGTTTGGAGGCACACTTACGACACCCTTCATAAATCCACCCATGCTTAGTTTCTAACTTTTGCATCAATACATTAATAACAAAACATTCCCCCTGGCAGCAACAAAGGAATAATTTAGAGAAAATGGAAAATTATAGTTTGAATGCACACTTCAAGTATAAGGCCTTATAAGAGTTAGTTCAATAAGAAATGAAAAATGCAATTCATAGTGCATACTATCTTCTGCTGGGGTATGTCTGATATTGGAATCCTGTAATTTGAACGTAGGATGTTAGAAGTTGTCTGTTGACTTGAAAGAGATGGCATCAGCTGGCTTAAACCACATCCTATTGGCGTTTCTCTTTTGTTGCCACTGAAACAATGGGAAAAAATGCATAAAATAGTATGACTAATTTTAATGTGGTATTAATATTTGACGCAAGATGTGCACATCTTATGTTGTACAAATTGTAAAATTGTACAAGCTAATTCTGAAGGGTAAGCTTGATTTAATCTTCAAACCTTTCAATCAAATCTTCAACTTCTGGCAAGTCGGGATTGAAAAGAACACGTGTGGCACAGAACGAACTACAAATCTGAGGTCTCCCTTCAGGAATAAATAGATATAGTATTAGGTTAATGTGTGAAGGCTGATATAAGAATGCAGTTACAGAGGAAGTGGCATAAAAAATATAACCATCTTCATCGAAAGCTATTCTTGCGAGGTTGATGACAGCAACTACAGGGGTGTCCATGTTTTCCATCTGAGACTTAAATGCTTTAGTGGAACATTCATCAAACAACACATACTCAACATTGTTGTTCCTAACATAAGACATACAAATTTATCATTATAGGAGACAATTGTGTGGCAGTAACACTATGTATTAAGTTATTATTTGGAGTAATGGTTAAGGAAAAACAATTAGTTACTCGATGTCTGTCACGACAAAGCGGAGCTTGTTCTTCGTCTCATTGTCCTTACGATACTCCTCAAGAGATCCCATATTTTTCACGAAACCCATAACATCTGCAATCACGTAAGATAGATAAATTAATAGTAAGTATAACCCAACATAACAAGTCACAATAGAAGCATAATGGAGGATAATAGGTTTCAAATACCAATCAAATGAGGGGGAAAATTGTGCTGATCAGTCTACATGATATCTCTCAGAGGCATAAATGTGTAACCATTAACCAGAATATCTGCAATTTCATTACGAAGAAAAGTCTGCGGGGTAATTTGCAGTTTGAAAGGGTGGGTAGTAGCCTTGTATTGATTCGAGTTTTGTGAAACCACAAAATTGGCGACGAAGTATGTGTTTCCTTCCTGCAAATTGTCTTGAAATTTCTCCAACAGATTTTTAGACATTATGCTTGCTTGGATCTTTGTTCCCTGCAGGCAATACTTATTGGTTAGACCATATAATCTAAAAACAAATGCAATGAAGAAAAGTATACGAACAGATACAAACCTCTTTGTCAACTAAGACCATGGTTGAACAAAATACAACTGTAGGAGATGTCTTTTGATAAACATCCCACCTTCTTAGAACTCGGACAACTACCAACCACCTATCGGTATGATCAGTAACATCTCTCAATAAAGAAGTGTCACTCATTATGTTTGACGAACAGATAGATGTATGATTAATGTGGATGGTGGGAAATAAGGAGAAGGTTGTTACCTACTTATAGCAGAATGGGAATATGGAGATATGATTTTGTGGCGGGAGATTTGACGAGGCGAGAAACATTTCGGTGAGGGAACCAAAATAATTTCTTCAATAGTTGGTGTAAGGTACAGAAGAAATAGTAGTTTAGAACTAAGCATTCGAACAAGTTCATAAAAAGGGAAACAATGGGTTACAATGGAATGTAACAGAAATGATACTACAAGGATGAAACATAACATATAAGGGCACAAACACAAACCACAGCAACTATCCCCAACCGGTGAACAGGGAAGTGTATTAAGGTGACAATGACAGCAGAGAACATTGGGATAGATAACTGTGATTATGGTGGGGCACAGGGATTGACAAAGCATAAGTACATTATTAAGCATGCAGAGCAAATAAGATAAACATAATACTATACATACAGGTTGTTTACTCCCCAGTTGAAACTTGTAGGACAAGAAAAATTAATAGGAAATGGCGATGACAGAGAACGGGTCAGAACAATATGTGAAGTCAGAGGTAAATTGGGGAGTAACTTGTAATTCTTGTTCAAGGGGACCTCTAACCAGGGAAAGGAAGAGCTCGAGGTATAGCATTGTACTGTCACAGGCCTAAGTGCAGAGAAGATTGGACAGAACAATTAGCGGTTGTGGATGAAAATTTAAATAACAATAAAATATTAGAGGTGAGATATAATGGCGGCACAAAATAATCATAGCTTGGCAGTGCACATAGAGCGTCCTAGCCGACCTAACCGACACCATAATCCATTTATATTACTGTTAAAAAATGCATTGGGCTTAGTGGGAGAAGATATTTAGTCAGATGCACTGATCTGATAAAAGATTTAGTTGAAGGCCAATGTTATTGAACCAAAACACATTTAAAGTGGAACCAGATAAAAAACGACTAAAGTGTAATGAGGGGTTTAAAGAGAGGTACATACATCTAAACATTATAAACCACAACTGTAATGAGGGATTTCAAAGTAATCGTGACTAAAATTGAACAGGGTGACAGTCGAGACAAATAAATAAATAAAGGTGAATGTGCAGTAGAAAGGTCCTATTTCATTAACACCTATAAATGGATGCATGACAACAAAAGAAGACCCAATGTTATGTTCTTTAAACATTGGAAACACCCACCTTGGAAAGACAGTGTGAGAGATGAACGAAAGCACCTGTGTTGTTGAACCCTTTTCTTATCAGGAAGTGTACAACTGTATATGTCGATGGATAGAGTGTGGAGTACAAACCATTTCCATCACAATGGGTCCTCTTAGAGTTGGGAGACAAAATAACCCAATAACAGGGGAGGTTGACTTTGACTTCTTAGAGGAGAGAAGTCCAGTCTGGGTCGGTAGTGGGAGGTTTTATGCAGCTAAGTATAGACTATTTCGCTATCTGTACCGTATATTTAGCTACCACGGCTTGCGGAATATGCATTGGGATTTTGCAGACTCAAGTGAGGAAGTAACAGACGTAGTGGATGCATACATTTGTCAATACAACATACCATACCTCCATTCAACTGTGGATTTAGGTGAGAAAGAAGAGTTAACATTTTGGAACATGTGGCAACATTCTTACATGAAGGTGGAGCCGAACTTCCCCAGGCGGAGGCGCGAGTTTCACAATGCGGTAAACATCTCCAGATCGAATGAGACAAATGAAGAGTGTGGCCAGGAAGAAGCGATGGCGGTGAATGTGGAGGCTGAAGCTAATGGAGCTGAACCAAGTGTATGCCTACCATCTGCAACAGTGTTGGGCTCGGATTTAGGGTTCGTTGGGAGTGATGACGACTGAGGTAAGAAATTAAGTTGCAATCGTGTATGTCTCAGGTTACCTGTGCGAAGGTTTTGGGAACAAATTTGTTAATGTCCTTTTCTTCCCCACATCAGGCGTTAATTGTCACATTTAGTTTTACCCTCTTCAAGTGGTGTTTGGCGGCTTTTAAGGCTTGAAGGCGTATATTTCCCATTTCATTTTTTTTTTAAAAAAGTAGTCAACTGTTGTGTTTCATATAATTATTACATATATTGACCAAACGGTATAACAACAAACCACGAAGGGTTTAACATGGAATGGGCCTGGGCTAAAAGGAACACATTTGAGGCCCATATATGAAACAAAAACAATGACTAAAGAAGGGGACATTGGATAATAACAGAATGAAATACTGAACAGAGCATAAATGTCATAAACGCCAAATAAAACTACGAAAGCTGAAAGTAAGATCGTTGCATGCCGTGTAGGCGTTAAAACTACAAGATTGGTAAAAATGAAGGTGAATGTGCAGGAGAAAGTCAACCCAGCATAGCAACCCGTTGTTCTAATATCTCTGGAAATGAAGGGTTAAAGAAGACTCTTGTTGCGTTACAGTAAGACATCAACGTTGGCTCTCCTGCAACACAGAAAGCAACAGGATGAGTTATCAATGGATTAGAATGAAATGATGTCTGTAATTATATAACAGTGCTTCAAGGCTGACACACCAACCTTCGGATGTTTGAACAGCACGGGCATATTGAACAACTATGAAAAGTGGATCCTGCATCAGGCCGGCCTCGTAACCACTCATTGCATTGTCGGCACACACACCATGCATCCTGCAAACTAATTCTGTTCTTCCCCTTAAAACGGTCAAAAACAACAAAGTTTAGTTACTAATCAGACTCTTGTCATCTACAATGTACAAGTACAACAAAGTAAAAAGACTAAGGCCCACCCCAATGCCAATACACCACTGTCCTCCAGTAATATTGTCACCTCCCTGCGTAAAATGCCGTCAATCTGTACCATTCCACTATCGTAAATTGCTATGAGGAAACCACACACATCTGTCACACACAATGAACAATGTAAGTTAAAACGTAGGACTTAAGGTTACAAACTGACAAGGGGTAAACCACACATCTGTCATTACCTAATAAACTAGAGTCATATGCAGCTCCGGTGTTGACATGTGGTACAGTAATAAGATCAAAGCTATGGTGAGGCATCGAAGATGGCAAATTGACAAGGACTGTGTCGAGGCGCAGCTTAATGTGTAATGTATGTTGGTTGTTGGGAACTTGAACCATGACGTCGAAGTGTGAAATACGGAATGACCTCTGCTCACAAAACATGTGAGCGAACCGACATATTATAGTTCTGTCATCAAGAACCAACAAGCCCCGCGTGTTCTAACAACGGAAAACGCATGAAAACTCAGTACTACTTTCCCATTAAATCGTTGGCAACATGACATGTTCACAAAAGATTAACAATAACAAATAAGCTGAAAAAAAGAAATAGGAAGTGAAAATTTGCTACGCACCCTCTCATCAAACACAACTATGTGAATAGCGTCTTGTTCTACCATAGGCCGATGTCTCCCTAACGGAAAGCGGACCACTTCCTTGAATATGACCCTGTCAACCTTGACAAAAATTTGATGTGCACATACACCAACGCGGATATCAGAAAGGTGTACAAGATGGGGAGCTGCGTCCATATCAGCCATGACCTGCACCGACGAATGATATTTACATGGACGCCAAAAAAAAGTTGTTGGGAAGCAGTTTAACACATGCAACCTTAATATGAAAGGTGGGGTCGTAAACAGAACAACCAACTTACCTTTACTGTGATGGCGTGAGGTTAACGTTGAAAGGAGGAGGAGTTCCTGGAGAATGGCGTGAGAGGGAAGGAGTGATTGGGGGGAGTGACTGAGCTATTTTTATTATAAATAGCGGACATGTTTTGACTAGTGAGGGAAAAAATAGCGGGACCATTGGGAGGGAAAGTAGAGACCTGTTCATTGGATTCAAAATCAAATGTTGGCGGGGAGATGGTGGAAACACGTAAGTAATAAAGCATGGCTTAGGTGGCAATAGGTGAATGGTGGGAAATGGCTATGAATAGTGTTTAATGACTTAAGAACAGTGGAATGTGAGTGTGTTTAGGGGGGTAGGCATTGTTTATTAGCAGGTTGTAGGTGGAAGAGTATTAATTAAGAGATTGATTGATGATAATCGTTGTTCAAACGGCGTCTCCGTTACTTGCGTCGTCGTCTGCTTCCACACTCTGTTCAGTTCTTTTTAATCCCTTCATGTTTGACTTGAACCTTACATTATTATTTGCATTTACAGGGACGAAATGTTGGGCCATATTAGCCATACAGTAGTGAAAAATCTTATTTTTTAGCCATTAAAAAGCTTCCATAGTTGGGAGAGCGAGTATACACAAGTGGGGGAAGGATATTCACTGGGGAATCTATTTAGGGGAGGGGGAGGGAAAGAGAGAATGGGATGGTGAGTAGTGGGAAAAAGGGAGAGAAAAGGGACTAAATTTATGTTGTTGGTGAAAGAGGAAAGAACCTACCAAAAAAAATCCCAGCAAAGGTACAAAATGAATCACCACTTTTTTTATGGACGAAACGCATCTCATTAAGAAAGGAGTTACCTTTGTATCTTTCTCATGTATTTTCTCTTACTGTGCCAATTTTATTGCAGATTCATATTACACTCCTTTTTGCAATGGCCTCTTCCTCTGGTCACGGACACGACGATGTCGCAAACCTCTGGCGACTCTCTCTCCCTCACTTCGCCGGTCCGATCATCCTGGCTGAAAAGTTTCCCTACGTTAGCAGAAAAAAAGTAATGAGAAAGCTTTGTTTTTTGCCACTAAAACAAGCGGGGGAAGGAGATTAGTTGGAAAAGCATTTCAGGAGAAGGGGGAAAGAGAGAGAGGGATGGTGAGAAGTGGGAAAGAGGGAAAGAAAACGTTCTAAATGTGTGTTGCTCTTGGAAGAAGGAACGATTTTTCAAAAAACAGGACGGCCTGAGAAGTGAGAACCCAAAAACAATCAGTGAGCAGAACAAGAAGAAAGGGCAGAGATCGGGTAGGAGAAAAATTTAAGAAGACAATAAATCATAAACAGCAACAACCCAACAATTACATTACAAAGATGGTATCAATGAACTTTATCTCCACACAAAAAAAAGTTGCAGCTGTGTTTTTATTTTTAATCTATGAGAGTCACTGGACTTTAAACAAAGATGAATAAGAAAGTGGAAGAGGAGCCGAGAAGAGAGATATTCATATTCTGCTGATCACTTGGAACCAATGTTTTAAAAGCTAAACCGATGTGGAGCCGGAAATGTCAATGGGTCACGGTTCAAACGGTCAAATCGGTTAGATCGTTCGGTTGGACCGCTAGAGTAGTAATTAAATTTAAAAAATTAGGGTAAAGGGTCAAAAATGACCTTGTACTTATGTCCAAGGTGCAGTTGGCACCTTCTACTTTTTTTTGGCTCAAAAATATCCCTCAACTTTCAAATTTGGGTCAAGAATGACCACTCTGTTAAATCCATGAATTTTGACTGTCACTTTCAAACCTGTTGACCAAAGATTGTGAGGTGAAATTGAGTTGGAGCACACGTGGCATGGAGAAAAAAATAAAGGTTAGGTCCCATAAAATGACCAAATTAAATTGAGGTCCCTTGGGACTTGGATTATATTAAGTAGGAAATGTAAGTTACATTCTTGCCCTTGTGATCTTCCACCACACATCTTCCTTCTTCTCTCCTCGTCAGCGTATGAAATTCCAGAAATTAGAAGATCAAGGGGATCTCCACACATCCCCCCAATTTGCTTCAGTGGCCACGGCATCTTTTCTATCCATCTCTCACCCTTTTTAATTCACAAAGAAAGGCAATCACTTTGCAGCAAAAAAATCTATAAAAGAAATTGTTTTTCACAGTAAAAATAATATTGAGATCCATTAGAGGGAATACACAGAATCTATGCTCAACATGTGTTTGATTGAAGGGCAAAGAGAAGAAGAAGGCCCCACTTCAACCATAGCAATCCACAGCTTCCTAACCCACTCAAAAGCATCTGCTTCTTCCTCTATCATCTTTTGTCGAGGCCGGCACCGCCGCCGCCGCCACCATCACTACCAACAACCCAACAATTTCTCTATCTCTCTTCCATTTTTGTTAACCCCCTTTTCTCTTACTCTGCTTCCTCCAATAATTTATCCCCCAGAAACCAATTTTTCATTATTGTCCCAGTGCAAAAAGTCCAAATCCACCTTCTTCTTATGGTGTGGAATTCCAACAAAAACTTGTTGTCTAACTACCTTCCTCTAACCGATCACACCGCCATAGAATGTGTGGACCCACAACGCCAGATTAGCCAGTGTCGCCTACATCTCCGATCAAAGACCCCCGCTGCCTCGCCCACATCGAAGACCGCCTCACCACCGGCGGCTAGGGTTAGCGCCACCAGGAATAACGATATTGTTTCGCCTGAACGGTCGGCGGATCCTCTCGGATTCCTCCGCCGGCAACCGCTTGCTCAATGTGGTGCAGTGTTTGAGGAGCTTGGGCTTAGCCTTGATAGCAAAGCCATTCTTCAGTGATAAGATCCATGGCTATGGCTATGGCTAGAGGAAGATTAATAATGTTAATTTCAAAATGTATCGTCTGGTGAAGATTAATAATCATCTGGTGGCATTTTGACTGAAACCAAGTCAGGCATGAAGAAGAAGAAGAAGAGATTTAGATCAGATAGACATTAGGTGAAGATAGGTTAAATGCCACGTAAGGTGAAGACCATGGCCTGATGCACAGCTGGACCATAACGTGGGCCCCACCCATAAAAAACTAACGGACGTTGAGCTATTTTAACGGTAAAGACATTCTTAACCCATATTTAAAAGTTAAGAGATCTTTTTGAGCCAAAAAAAAGTAGAAGGTACTAGCTGCACCTTGGACATAAGTACAGGGTCATTTTTGACCCTTTACCCAAAAAATTATATGCCTAATTACTTAATAATGTGTAAAAAATAAAGGGTGAAGGGGCAAATTTAACCACGAACTTTCAGTTCAGGAGCATCTGGCACCACGAACTTTTTTTGGGGGCTTAAATGCCCACCAACTTTCAAATTCGGACCATTTTTAACCACTAGTGCCATGGGGGCTGACGGGGTCAAATTTGAGAGTTAAGTAGGACTCAGAAATGCACACATATCCCTTGCCCAGTAAGCAGAATTGTACACGTCATTTTTTCTTTAAATAAAACACATCTGCTAAGTTCAATATCAACCTCCAAAATTAACATCCAGATAATCATTCACAGTTTTATTATTATTTACTGTACTTAACAGATGTGTTTTATTTAAAGAAAAAATGACGTGTACAATTTTGCTGACTGGGCAAGGGACATGTGTGCATTTTTTTGGTCCCACTTAACTCAAATTTGACCCCGTCAGCCCCCATGGCACCAGTGGTTAAAAATGGTTCGAATTTGAAAGTTGGTGGTTAAAAATGGTCCGAATTTGAAAGTTGGTGGGCATTTAAGCTCCCAAAAAAAGTTCGTGGTGCCAGATGCTCCTGAGCTGAAAGTTCATGGTTAAATTTGCCCATTTACCCAAAAATAAAATATAAAATAACTAAAACTTATTTTACTAATAATGTCCAAATTCTCTCATATTTAACTTTATAGTTTATAGTATAAATATTTTGTATTTTGGGAAAAATCATTTATATGAAAATATGTAAATAGGTTTTAGATAAATAAAATCTAAATTATAAGAAATAAAAAAAAGACTATCAATGAAGATGGCAAGTTCGAACAAAAAATAAAAAAGATGGCAAGTTAAAAGATTAAAAAAAATAGTCTTGTCAGCTTTCACAAATAACTAGAAGCAAGAGGGAGGTGAATTAAAAAGTCATTTCCTCCTTCCCAATGTAATCAGAAACATGGCGCAGTACATCTTTGGCTTTGCGACTTTTCTTCTTCTCATGGTCTCACGGAGTCACCGTCAAAGATAACCCTGCAACTTTTTCTTCTGTCACCAGTAATTTTTGTAGAAAAGAAGTGAAACCTCTCGCCATGGATGATGGAAGTTGTAAGGATTAGTACTCGAGATTAAAGAAGTAAAAGAAAATGCGGTTAGAATGATTTATTTGGCATTATTCTTGTTTTTCTCTTTATTACCTCATCTCCTCTTTTTCTTCATCGTCTTGCTTTCTTCGTCACAGTGAAGTGGACGCTTTCTTAAAGAAATTATGAGACTCGTCCGGTTCTCTTGAAACCGCTTCGGGTTCCGGCTTAAACGCCGGTTCAAGGCGGCCCAAAACGGATCAACCCTTCAGACGGTCCAATGCCTTGAAGCGAGCCGCTTGGTGGAACAGGTGATGGTCGAACCGGTCCGACTTTCACAACAGTGCTTGGAACTGTGAAGCATATATTTGTAATGACTGGTGGAAATTAAAATGTACTAACAGTCAATAATCCATTGGATAATTGACAAAAAAATAATTCTTTGGATAAAAGAATGGAATCTGTAATGTCACTGTATCAGTTTTCTTCTTCTAAGGCATATTAAAAGCCATCACGTGAATTATTATTTTTTAAACCAATCGTTTTTTTAAAAGAATAATGAATAGGGTAAGATTTTAGAAGAACGAGCCTTTACTCCCCCCGTGCGTTGCACGGGAAGCTTGTAATTCTAGGCAATAAGTAACAAGATGTCAAGGTTAATCATTATAACATATAATATGAGGAATAATGTAAAACACAAAAGTAAATACACACACACATATATGATATGATTGTCCTAAATTGAACAATGGTTATAGTAACATTAGGTCCAAACTGGAAGGGGGAAAAACGGTTAACGACATAGACGCAATCATAACACCTAAGAGATCAAATCCCTAAAAATCTCCCTATTAATAACATTAGTGGTTGTGTTAGCAACTCTAGAATCACTATGAGAAATAACTATTCTGAAACCGTTCATCTTCTTAAATTTGGACAACGCAACATACAGTTGGGCATTAGTGAAAACAGGCTTAGAGAGAAATTTGAATTAATCTAATAATATGGTTAAACGCCAAAATGTTATATATCCAATAGTTATGATTGTGTGGTGCTAGCTCGTGCGTTGCACAGGGGGGCATTGAATTTAGAGGCGCATAGACTTTAAAAAACATGTTATCCACTCAAAATAAATTAATATAAGCCACGATTAAATATGAATGCAGTTATTTAACTAATTAACAAACAATTTTAGAGATAAAAAAGGAATGAGAAGCAACATGTGTTAATGAAGACAACTTGATAGAGAGATAATTACTTTCTTTCAGTGAAATTTAAATAAAAAAAAACAAAAACCTTGTAGGGAAGAGAGGTTAGTGTGATGAATGCACAGAATTTTTTTGGACGAGTAGAGAGAAAAAAATAAAAAGATGATGGCAGAGAGTAGGTAGGATATTGAGGCGATGACTTCAGAATAAAGAGGAAGAAGATAGACAATGAAGACAAAGGAAATAGAGAGAGAAACTGAGAAGAGGGTACGTATCACAGCAATACCCACCCCACGTAACCCCTGTCAGTACGCCCACCAATGAGATAAAGAATTAGTTACATCGGCTAAGATGCATAAGAAAAGTAGAGAGGAGCCGATCTTAAGCCGAATAAGTAACCGGCTTTCAGGATTAGATTTCTTAGATATAGGATATAGGATAGCTGGCATAAATTAAAGAAATGTTGAAAGGACGGTGTCTCAGCGTCATGTTACAGGCTTGTAGTGTTATAATAAATGTTAAAATAAATTAATGTGTTCAGATTAATCTGAACATACCATATGTTTTTAAATAACATCAAGATGCAATTTTTAGTCCATAATAAGATTTTTTAAATGTGAGTTTTGTTGTAGAAATTTAAATTAGTTACAAGATAAAATTATGTTAGTTTAAATGATAAAAATTTCTGATTCCACAAAAATGTTAAAATAAATTCTTAAATAACATCTTAATCTATTTATTTTCAAATTTTAAGAAGAATCCCTTAAATTTTTAATTGATGTGTATTAAATATGACAAAACATATTTAAAAATCTCCTAAATTTGAGGATTCATCACAAAAGGCCAGATGAATCATTGCATGACCTATTTGGCTTAGTTTTACCATAAGTGAATCCTGAGTATATAAGTGATTATTTGTGTTTCTTAGAAGTAACTCTCATTATAGGGAGTATTAACCATTTTAAAAAATAGCTACTTTTAAATAGGGAGACGTAAGCACATCTAGATTTTTTAGATTTGATTGTTAAAAAATTATTTATTATTAACAAAATTATTTTAATAGAGACAAATAGAATATTTTTTTAGTTCTGTTTTAATAGAAATTTTATTTCATTTTTTTTAAAAGAGATTTTTATAGAAAAAATAAGCTATCTAAAAGGGAGATGAGAGGAAGACAGTGGAATAGACAAGTTAAAAACTAAAGGTTAATAGACTCCAAGTTAAAATCTAAAGGTTATTAGTCTCTATTGGTCACTTTTCAAATTTGGTGCTGACTACCTCGGGCTGCGTACAAGGAATCTCTCTTGTGCTTTTTAGATGACAAACCATGGAAGAAGGGGATGCCATGTTGCCTTAAAAGCTCCGGTGTTTATTTATTGTTAAGCCTAGAGAGAGGGAGGGAGATAGGTTTTTTTTTTAGGAGAAAGCTAGGTTGAGACTTGAGAGATTCAAATTGTAAGGAGGTAGAAGGCAATGTAAAAAGCTTGACTTCTGAGTATGATATGACAGGGTGCTTGAATCCGCCCCCCTCACGAAGCTCACGCCTCCACCCTTCCACCGCATCTGATCCTTTTTACATAGAAGATATCATACATGAGTATCATATATAATTAAACAAGTCCAACAATTTAGTTATACTCGTTTCCTTTCCATTCGTTCTTAATTATAACATCAGGTTGATTTTTTTTAAAAAAATAAGAATATAAAATAAATCACTTTAAAATGTTTATATTTATCTTTTTTTCT
The DNA here is from genome assembly GCA_037074515.1 of Mimosa bimucronata. Taxonomy (NCBI): domain Eukaryota; kingdom Viridiplantae; phylum Streptophyta; class Magnoliopsida; order Fabales; family Fabaceae; genus Mimosa; species Mimosa bimucronata. Next base: position 5,524,063 of record CM073436.1, read on the forward strand.
CAAAACTTATTTATTTTACATATAAACTAACCTATAATCTAATGACATGTAGTATATGTTATAATTTAATTGTCTAATTTGCTTCATTAACCTCCACAAAAAGGGCAACTTGATCTTAAAATTAGAATGGGAGGGAGTATTATACTGCAGTACTGCACGTTCTTCCACAAGTCTATAATTAGAGCCGGGAAAATGGGTTCAACCCACGGGCTCAACCCACCAGCCCGCGGGTTATAGCAGATTAGGGTTGAGAAGAGAGCGGGCTGCACAGGCCCAACCCGTGTAGCTCGCGGGTTGAGGCGGGTTGCCGGGCTGACCCGCCATATATATATATATTTTTAAAAAAAGAAAAAAATCATTTTACTTCATTATGTTATTTTTTAGACACTTTATTAATATAAATTGTGGTTGACATAACAAATTGTGGTGTTTATATGATAGAATCTAAAATTTGTTGATAATATTGTTGGTAAAATAAAAGTAGTAAGATGTCAATACAAAAAATATGTAATTTTAGATTTAATGTTTTTATAGTATTTGGGGTATTCTACTTTAGTTGATGCAATGTTGATGTATTTTTGTTGATTAAGAAATTTATTTAGTCTCTTTTGATATTTTTAAAATAAAAAATATATATATGTGTGGCGGGCCAACCCACCAACCCACTGAGGAGGGTTAAAGTTGGGGTTTTTGCAACCCATTAAGAAGCGGGCCGCACAGGCCCAAACCATGTAACATGTAACCCGTGACGGGCCAGTGTAGCTCTACCTATAATCATATCCATTTTCTTTTTTTCCCCAACAGCCAACAATCTTATTTGATGGAATTGGAATCCCTTACAATTAATTACAAATATATGTGTGTGTGGACATATATACTATGAAGCGGTTTTCTTCTTTTATTACTTATTTAAATATATGTTACTCCCTCGGATCCTATAATTATAAGGGTCAATTGATTTTTTTTAGAGATTAAGGAAGGAAAATAGATCACTAAATTAATAATTGATACATGTAATAAGATTATATGATGTTAGTTTATAATTAAAATAAATTAGTTCTGAGAAAAAAAATATACACAATTTAAAGTGATGTCTTTTACATTTTTAATTTTCTTAACAAAAATTAAATGACACTTATAACTATGACCAGAATATATATAATGGCTATATGCAATTAGTTTTGGCATTTCTTAGCTTCTCAGCCTCTGTTATAAGAAAGACGTTACATAGCTGTATATGGGCCATGGGACGAAAAAATAAGAGATAAGGGTCATATTTATCCTAAAAGTATTCACTAAGGATCACTGAGTGTTCGGACGTTTTTTGAGGATTAATATAACTCCAGAAGTTTCCAAAATATAGCAAGGTTGCCCCACCATTATTTGATGTTGAGATTATATACCGCAGAAAAAATTCAAGGTTGTATATGTTGGTGAAACTATGTATATTCAATTTTGTGTATTAAATCACAATCCTCCTGCCGCAATGCGCGGGGAAATTATGGCTAGTTCTACAAACAGAAAAACGCTCACAAGTCTACATATATACAAACTACACACACCAAACATACAACACTAACTGAGACCAAATCCAGTTCTGTTATCCAATACTGCTTCTATCAGCATCATTAATATCAGAGCTAGAACAAAAATGCTAGGGGTGGAATTTTTTTAAAAGAAATATATACTTATCCTTTTTAGTTGTAATATTTGTATTAATAACTTTATAAATATTTAAATATCAGATAGAGATAATAAGACAGAAAGTCATGCAATTTAAAAAAAAATTAAATGCTTCTCTGAAATGCTTGATTTTCTTCACTTTTCCCCCTAACAAGAGTACATCATTGTTGGAGCCAAAGATCCAGGTAACAATCCTTGAGTTTCAATAGTTTCAACTTTTGATACTTAGGCGTTAGGCCACCAAATGTAAACATCACTGATATATTAAAAAAAGAAGGGAAAAAGGCCATTTTTTGCCCGGAAGTTTTGTCTTTGGAGCAATTTTGGCCTGGAAGTTTTTTTAGGATCTATTTTGACCCGGAAGTTTATAAAACGTAGTAATTTTGACCTGAGCTAACGGAAATGTAATGATGACCGTTAAAGTGTGCCTATTTCCAATATAATTTATGACACATGGCAAATTTAGACTACTAAGCCCTGAAATTTTCAAATAAGATATTTATTTTTGAGCTACAAAATTCCTTTCACTTCAAAAGTTTTACCTACCAAACCCCTTAATTATTTTCTCCCATAATAACCTCTTTTGAACCTAAGAATAATTTTCCAAATTTATTTTTCTTAAAATAAGGGAGAAACTAAGCATTTAAAATTCTTAGAAATGCCTCAAAAATTCCTCAAGTATTCTCATAATCCATAATCTCTCATGAATTAATTCCTAATTAACCTACTAATCCTCAACTAATTTTCTAAGATGTTTAAATAAGACATAGTTTCTATGTTCATATAGTTTTTGACCTCAAAACTGAGCTCAATTAAATAGCAAGATAAACCGTACCAGCATACTTTGATTCCCAAAAACTAGTGAGGAACCTAACATCAAACCAAAAATAAACCCCATCTACATCTAACTAATCTTAATGTCTATTTACTTTAATTTAGCCACAGTCTGGAAAGAATCATTGATGAACAAAACTATAAAACAATTTCAACTCAACTGAAAACAACACAAAGATGAGAGAAGGAGGTTTCAGATTAAAAATTCCAATTGCAGAGCAACAATAAATCATACAGTCACCATAATAAACTATAATGTAATCCTAATCTAAGATTATACCTCATCTTGCTCTAGATTAAGTCGAAAAATGGCAAGTGCAGGAATGGACAGAAACTTGAAAAGGGAAAACTTGCAAAAGTTTTGTAATTTGAAAAGTAAACTTTAAAAGTTTTTATGGGAGAAAATAATTAAGGGGTTTGGTAGGTAAAACTTTTGAAGTGAAAGGAATTTTGTAGCTTATATGAACATAGAAATTGTATCTTATGTAAACATCCTAGAAATTTAGTTGAGGATTAGTGGGCTAATTAGGAATTAATTCATGAGAGATTATGGATTATGAGAATATTTGAGGAATTTTTGAGGCATTTCTAAGAATTTTAAATGCTTAGTTTCTCCCTTATTTTAAGGACAATAAATTTGAAAAAATTATTCTTAGGTTCAAAAGAGGTTATTATGGGAGAAAATAATTAAGGAGTTTGGTTGGTAAAATTTTTGAAGTGAAATGAATTTTGTATCTCAAAAATAAATATCTTATTTAAAAATTTCAGGGTCTAGTAGTCTAAATTTGCCATGTGTCATAAATTATATTGGAAATAGGCACACTTTAATGGTCACCATTACATTTCCGTTAGCCCAGGTCAAAATTGCTACGTTTTATAAACTTCCGGGTCAAAATAGGTCCTAAAAAAACTTTCAGGCCAAAATTGCTCCAAAGACAAAACTTCCAGGCTAAAAATGGCCTTTTTTTCCCAAAAAAGAAAAAGAAAATTGGGGGTGGGAGCCCACACAACACCTGAATCCACCCTGCTTAGAAAACTGCTAATATTTTGACTCAAACAATAAGTGGCGGTCTCGTGCAAATTGTTGTTATACTCTATTTTCTATCACAGGAGATACATGTCGTAAAGCAATATGAACAACGTGTGCAGTATTTTCAAGAGATTGGAAATTCACGAAGGCTAAACTTTGACGAAAACGCATCAGGCCGATTATTTTAAAAACCAAATCCTATATTCAAATCTCAAGTCATCGAAAAATCCACATCCTTTAGATACCGTACACTCAACTACTGTGTTATATTGACTTGTGTTTGAGGTGGGACAACCTCTCATCTTCGTTCACTTGGTGGACGGATGGATTGCCTCAATGATAACCTTGTAACTCCATCTAAATTCCAATAGTTTTCTGCAACAACATGAATTTAGCTTCTGTTAGCCTTCCATATACACTCTACAATCCCATGGACATCGTTTCTTTCATCACTGTCGTTGTTTCCATGCTTGTCCCTTCTTTCCAGGCTTCAATGGCAGTTGATTCCATCCTTGAGTCCAATTCCTTAATGAATGGTAGCATGAGATTAGTGTCCAAAGGTGGAAGCTTTGAACTTGGGTTCTTCAGTCCTGGAAATTCTGGTAAACACTATCTGGGAATTTGGTACAAGAATATCCCAATTCAGACAGTAGTTTGGGTAGCAAACAGAGTCAACCCAATCAATGATTCCTCTGCCACTGCCTCCTTAACACTGAACAGAACAGGAAGTCTTGTCCTCACCCAAAATGGTAGTGTTATTTGGTACTCAACTCCTCTGAAACAAGTGCAGAATCCAGTGGCTGAGCTCCTAGATTCTGGAAATCTTGTGGTTCGAGATGATAATCCAGAAGCTTATTTGTGGCAAAGCTTTGACTACCCAAGTGACACAATGCTACCAGAGATGAAATTAGGATACGACCTGAGAACTGGTTTGAATAGACGCCTAACATCTTGGAAGACTCCAGAAGATCCAACTCCAGGTGACTTTTCTTTAACTCTGGCCACACGTGACTATCCTGAATTTTATATGATGAAACAAGGTTTAGAGTTCTTCAGAAATGGACCATGGAATGGCGTGGGATTTAGTGGCTCCCCAGAACTAAAACAGAATTATCTTTTCAATTACCAGTTTGTATCCACAAGAAATGAGACTTACTATCAGTACACTCTCAAGAATAATTCTGTAATAACAAGGTATACGATCAACTTAACCGAGCAAGCTATGATTCGCTATGTGTGGTTGAAAGGTGATGACAATTGGAAGATGTATACTAAAAAGCCAAGTGACTACTGTGATCAATATAAGCTGTGTGGGCCCAATGGGAAATGTGTTATTACTGAATCACCCCCATGCCAATGTCTCAAAGGGTTTGTGCCCAAGTCACCACAGAAATGGAACTCAGTGGACTGGTCTGATGGATGTGTCCGAAATAAACCTCTCAACTGTTCTGAAAAATACAAAGACAAATTTATCAAAATTGCGGGCTCGAAAGTGCCAGAAACTACACATTCTTGGCTTGACAAGACAATGAATCTAGCACAATGCAGAGATAAGTGCTTGGATAATTGTTCTTGTATGGCCTATACTAATTCAGATATCAGAGGGGGAGGCAGCGGTTGTGTCTTGTGGTTTGATGACTTAATTGATATTAGATCTTATGCATCTGGAGGACAGGATCTGTATGTTCGAATGCCTGCTTCAGAATTTGGTGAGGACTTCTATTTTTTGCTTTATATGTGGTTCATTTTCATGCTTGAATGGTTCACCCGAGTTTCTTTATGTATGAATAATTCAACAATGATTATGCAGAATCTGGGAACAATAAAAAGTTTATAATGATCGTTGCTACCCCCATTGCTGTGATTTTATGCATACTTTTAGTTGGGGGCTATTTCATTTACAAAGTCTGCAGGAAGAGGATGGGTAAAGTTCCTTACTCTAATTTTTTTATTTCAACTAATTCCCTTCGCTTTAGATTTCTTCTTAGAAATTCGTAGTTGCTACATGTCCATATTTTTTTTTTGGTCGAACTACATGTCCATGTTTATTATTTGTAAATATGGGTTGGGATTAAGGTAACACAACATTTAGCAATATGGAGGGAATCTTCATGAACACTATGTACCATATTTATGTTTATTCATTACCCTCACTATAGTTCTTAACTTATAATTTGATTTTTCACATGCTACATTAATCACTTATGTTCCCATGGCCTTTAGAACAATCATGCACACTCATGACTCATCGTCCACCCCTTGCCCTCACACAAGTTACATGCCTTTTTCAGAGAAACCAAATAATGCAAATGTTGAAATTCAAAACAGCCAAAGAGATGATCTAGATCTCCCACTGTTTGATCTTCCAGCAATAGCACAAGCCACCGAAGATTTTTCAGAGAAGAACAAGATCGGACAAGGTGGATTTGGACCTGTATACTGGGTAATTCACTGTTTGAGTCATGAACTTTAATTTGAATAATCATTTCTTTATTTTATAAATAATACTATTTCAATACCCTCACATTTCAACACACAGGGAAAGTTATTAAATGGACAAGAAATTGCTGTGAAGAAGCTTTCACGAAGAACAGAATTAGGATTGATTGAATTCAAAAATGAAGTAAAATTTATTGTCAAACTCCAACATCGAAATCTTGTAAAACTTCTTGGTTGCTGCATTCAAGAACAAGAAAAGTTGTTGATATATGAGTATATGCCAAATAGAAGTCTGGACTCCTTCATTTTTGGTATGAACAAGAGAAGTTTTTAATCACACCAAGTATTTAAGTACTAATGGTTAAATTGTTTAACCCATGAAATAATTTGTTTTTTTTTAATGTTAATAGATGAAACGAAAAAGAAATTGTTGGACTGGTTTAAACGCTACCACATTATTATGGGAATTGGTCGGGGTCTTTTATATCTCCATCAAGATTCAAGGTTACGAATAATTCATAGGGATTTGAAAGCAAGTAACATTTTACTTGATGACAAGTTGATCCCAAAAATATCAGATTTTGGGCTAGCCAAGAATTTTGGAGAAGAGGAAATAGAAGGCAATACAAGAAGAATAATGGGCACTTAGTAAGTTTATTGACCTCATCTTATATCTAGCCTATTTTTTACCATTTCACATTTAATTTGTTCTATTCTTCTCATGTATTCTTTTAGTGGGTACATGGCACCGGAATACGCTGCAGATGGACTATATTCAGTGAAATCTGATATCTTTAGTTACGGTATATTAGTGTTAGAGATTATTAGTGGGAGAAAAAATAGAGGATTTTATCTAGAAGACTCCAAGCATAACCTTATTGGCCATGTGAGTGTTATATGTCTACTTTTATCACTTTTTTTTTTGGGTGCCCAATTGAAACGGGAAGGCTCACTGATAAGCAAGTTGACTATTTCAGGCGTGGGTACTGTGGAATGAAGGAAGGGTTTTAGAATTGATTGATAAGAATATAGAGGGAACGTGCAATGTATCAGAAATACTAAGAAGCATTCATGTGAGTTTATTGTGTGTGCAGCAACGTCCAGAGGATAGGCCCACAATAGCATCTGTAGTATTGATGTTGGAAAGTGAAGTTGAACTTCCTCAGCCTAAACAGCCTGGTTTCTTTCATGGCATGGATTCAGTTGAGCCACATACTTCCAACTCCAGTCAAAAGCAACGTAGCTCAACCAATGAAATCACAATGAGCTTACTTGAACCCAGATGAATTTGACTGCATGTAGTTGCTGTAAATTAATGTGCACATACACAAATTAAAAAGATCACTGTAGCAAAACTGAGTAGGATGCAGGATGATGTTGAAGACGGCTGAAACTTTTGGGTTTGAGTTGTCACACTAACAAGAATATATGCAAGTTGTTCAAGTAAATTTTTGGATTACTCATAATTTTATTGAAACAATAATATATAAGGGGTGTTACTGTTTGGCATCACATTTGGGCCCAAACGTGCGGCCCAGCCGCATAAACACTTTTGTCAGCTTTTTCTTATGTTTGGGTCAGCGCTTGGCAATTTGCACTTTATGCTGAGACACACGATTTCACCTGAAACAACTTTGAGTTGCTTTTTCTCCACTGCTGAGAGAGAAGCAATTTTGACAAAAAGGAAGGTTGTTTCTTCTAAATAAATTGCTCTTTTTTTAACATAAAAATATTAAATTCACTCTTATAGGCCCAAATTTGCAAAGAAAAATCATTAAAAGAAAAAAAATTAATCTTAAGTTTTTTTAGTTTTCCATTACTATTTCTCATGTGATAAAATGTTTTTATTTTCATTTTATCTTTATCATTTTTCTTAAAATTAATTTAGAGAAATCACATATGTCATAATTAAGTAATTTATTTAGTTTATTTAATCTCCTAAAATTAGAGAAAAGGAAGGAATTAATGAATATAATTAGGGTGTTTTAGGAAATATACGTCATATTAACTATTTTTACTAATAAATTTAATTTAATCAAATTAGAAAAATAAATTTCTTTAATCACCCAAATTTGTTTTTTAAAATTTTTTCACCCAATTTTTTTTTAAAATAATTATTTGAACATGTTTCAATTTAAAAAAAGCTACTTCTGTACAGTCAATCCATATATAAATCATATTACACTATCTGACTTTTTCTCTTACTCACGTTTACATAAATCAGATTGAAAAAATGTCAATTCTCCACGCTAATCCAAAACTGCCCAAGACCATGGATGATGATTTGGTTGCCTGATAATGAGAACGAATTAAACGAGCCTAAACATCTTGGTTTCTTTATAGGGCGAAGCGATTTCATTCAAAGGTCATATACAATCCTACATGGGATAAATGCATTTGTTCTGTAGTTTCACATTGTCACGATGTTGGAACGTTGTTTCTTAGCGAAATTAGCTGCTTGTCAGTTGTCATGGATACCAAAGCTATGCATAAAATATATTTAGGGCCTGCTTGGATGAGAGGAAAAATTGGGAGGAAAGAAAATAGGGAGGAGAGAAAAGTAGGAAGAAAATATTATCCCTCCTCTTACCTGGATGAATAAGAGAAAACTGAGAGAGAAAAAATTGAACAAATATTAGAGGACTAAAATACCCTTATTTCTATGACAAGTTGACAACATAATTATATTTAATATTTAAAGGATTAAATAAATAATATATAAAATAAAAAGTGAATAATTTTTTAAAACGATATATATTAAATAAATAAATTATATTTATCCAGGATTCCTAGTAATTAAAAAAAATGAAAGGATAAAATCTTATAAAAAAATTATTAAAATAATCTTTTTCAATCTAATTTCTTTTTTTTTTTTAAATAAATATACCTATATTGCATGGATAGTGTGGGTAATTATAAAAGAAAAAAGAATGCAGTTCATAGAAAAAAAAGGAAGAAGCATACGCACAAAAAATGACGCAGTTCATAGGAAAAAGAAAAAGAAAAAGCATATGCACAGGGGTCAGGGTAGTACGGGCAACATCCTCCCCCTCCCCCCAAAAAAAAAAAAACTTTCCACATGTGGAAAGAAAAGTTGGGAGAAAAATGGGGGGTGGGACTCACATACTTTTTCTCTCCATTTATCATTCTTTCCTCATTTTCTCTCATATCCAAGCAGGAGAAAATGCCCTCTCTCCCCCCATTTTCCTTCCTACTTTTCTTTACTCTCATGTTTTTCCTCCATCCAAGCAGTCCCTTAAAGATTCGAAAATAAGACCCATGGCCACAAAAAAAAAAAAAAAACAACACACACACACACAATCTGAAGCAAAATAAAAAATCTGGCCTTGAGATTATAGCTGATGCTCAAAATGTGTATCTATTTATGATATATATTCTATAACTTAAATAAGGTGTTTCAATATGAAAGCCAAAGAGAAAAAACTGCCATTTTGACCCACTACTGAGTAACGGTTACTAGACTTAAAATTGATTTGTTCCAATCGAAAGTTCTTATGTCAGTCAATGGATGGATTGCCTTGCAAATAAGTTTATGTTCGCCAATAGGCATCCACGTACACTCCAATATTCAACTTGTGTGTTTTTCGGATTTATTCTTTGTGGCAATCCGTAAAGAGCCATTTTCGATATATTTGAGATTTATTACAAATCAATTCTTTTTTTTTTTTCCGGAATTAATGAATATAATTAGGGTGTTTTAGGAAATATACGTCATATTAACTAATTTTACTAATAAATTTAATTTAATCAAATTAGGAAAATAAATTTCTTTAACCACCCAAATTTGTTTTTTAAAATTTTTTCACCCAAATTTTCTTTTTAAAATAATTATTTAAACATGTTTCAATTTAAAAAAAGCTACTTCTGTACAGTCAATTTAAATATAAATTATATTACACTATCTGACTTTTTCTCTTACTCACATTTACAAAAATCAGATTGAAAAAATGTCAATTATCCACTGTTAATCCAAAACTACCCAAGACCATGGATGATGATTTGGTTGCCTGATAATGAGAATGAATTAAACGAGCCTAAACATCTTGGTTTCTTTATAGGGTGAAACAATTTCATCCAAAGGTCATATGCAATCCTACATGGGATCAATGCATTTGTTCTGTAGTTTCACATTGTCACGATGTTGGAACGTTGTTTCTTAGCGAAATTAGCTGCTTGTCAGTTGTCATGGATACCAAAGCTATGCATATAATATATTTAAAGATTCGAAAATAAGACCCATGACCACAAAAAAAAAAAAAAAAAAAAAAAAAATACACACACACACAATCTGAAGCAAAATAAAAAATCTGGCCTTGAGATTATAGCTGATGCTCAAAATGTGTATCTATTTATGATCTATAACTTAAATAAGGTGTTTCAATATGAAAGCCAAAAATAAAAATAAACTGCCATTTTGACCCACTACTGAGTAACGGTTACTAGACTTAAAATTGATTTGTTCCAATCGAAAGTTCTTATGTCAGTCAATGAATGAATGGATTGCCTCGCAAATAAGTTTATGTTAGCCAATAGGCATCCACGTACATTCCAATATTCAACTTCTTTGTTTTTCGGTTTTATTCTTTGTGGCAATCTGTAAAGAGCCATTTTCGATATATTTGAGATTTATTACGAATCAATTCTTTTTTTTTTCTCTGGAAATATGACCGACATATTAAAGCTTCCGGGGACCAAAGGTAGTATGCTTAAATATGAAACCTTATAAAAAAAATTGACGTTCCAGTTGCGGGCTTGCGGCCTCTGGTACTTTTTTTTTTTTTTTTGGGTTCAAAGCCTTTTGGCACATGGGACGCTCGTTTTTAAGGTCGAAGAGATATAAGTGAAGCAGAAAAAGGATCATTTCTACAATATTGTCAAAAAATTTGAAATTCACCAAAGCTATTGTTTCTTCCTTGTACCAAGATAAATTCACATAAAAAAAATTGTTATACTCGACGGGGACCCATCTAACTGATTATTCCTAAAAAACTAATTACAAGTTCTAGATTTAACGCTCTCAAGTCATGCAAAGATTAATTAATCCACAACCTTTGTTGACACTGGATACACTCGTATTCGTTTGAAGTCCCTGTTCGCCTCTGAGCATTAATTGCCCAACCATGTGCCCCAGTACAGCCGTCATTGATTCTTGACTTGTTACTACCTCTCATCTCGGGCACTAGGTGGATGGATTGCTTCTCATATAACCCTGTTTCTCCATCTAAAATCCTACATTTTTCTGCAACAACATGAATGTAGCTTGTGTTGGCCTTCCATATACACTCTACAATTCCATGGACTTCCTTTCTTTCATCACTGTCGTTGTTTCCATACTTGTCCCTTCTTTCAAAGCTTCAATGGCAGTTGATTCCGTCCTTCAGTCCAATGCCTCAATGACTGGTAGCATGAGATTAGTGTCCAAAGGTGGAACCTTTGAACTTGGGTTCTTCAGTCCTGGAAACTCTGGTAAACACTATCTGGGAATTTGGTACAAGAATATCCCGATTCAGACAGTAGTTTGGGTAGCAAACAGAGTCAACCCAGTCAACGATTCCTCTGACACTGCCACTTTAACATTAAACATCACAGGCAGCCTTGTCCTCACCCAAAATGATAATGTTATTTGGCACTCAACTCCTCTGAAACAAGTGCAGAATCCAGTGGCTGAGCTCTTGGATTCTGGAAACCTTGTGGTACGAGATGAGAAAGACAATAATCCAGAAGCTTATTTGTGGCAAGGCTTTGACTACCCAAGTGACACACTTCTCTCGGGGATGAAATTGGGGTATGACCTGAGAACAAATTTGAATAGACGTCTGACATCTTGGAAGACTCCGGAGGATCCATCTCCAGGTGACTTTTATTTAACTCTAGCCCCACGGGACTATCCTGAATTTTATATCATGAAAAGAGATTCAAAGTTCTTCAGAAATGGACCATGGAATGGTGCGGGACTTAGTGGCTCACCAGAACTAAAACCAAATTACATTTTTGATTTCGGGTTCGTATCCACAAGAAATGAGTCTTACTATTGGTACACCCTCAAGAATAGTTCTGTAATCTCTAGGTATACAGTCAACCTAACTGAGCAAGCTATGATTCGCTATGTGTGGTTGAAAGGTGATGTGGAAGCTTTATGCTAAAAAGCCAAGTGATAACTGTGATCAATATAAGCTGTGTGGGCCCAATGGGAAATGTGTTATTAGTATTACTGAATCACCCCCATGCCAATGTCTCAAAGGATTTGTGCCCAAGTTGCCACAGAAATGGAACTCAGTGGACTGGTCTGATGGATGTGTCCGCAATAAACCTCTAAACTGCTCTGAAAAATACAATGACAAATTCATCAAAATGGAGGGGTTGAAAGTGCCAGAAACTACAAATTCTTGGCTTGATGAGACATTGAGTCTAGCACAATGCAGAGAGAAGTGTCTGGATAATTGTTCTTGCATGGCCTATACTAATTCAGATATCAGAGGGGCTGGTAGTGGGTGCGTCTTGTGGTTTGATGATTTAATTGATATAAGATCTTATGCATCTGGAGTACAGGTTCTGTATGTTCGAATGCCTGCTTTAGAATTAGGTGAGCGCTTCTATTTTTGCTTTATATGTGGTGCATTTTCTTGCCTCAATTTTCATCCGAGTTTCTTTATTCATGAATCATTCAACCACTGTAACGCAGAATCTGGGAACAAGAAAAAGCTGATAATTATTGTAGCTATCACCGTTGCTGTGATTTTATGCATGCTTTTAGTTGGGGGCTACTTCTTTTACAATGTCTACTGCAAGAATATTGGTAAAGTTCCTTGCTCCTATTTTTCAATTTCAACCAGCTCCCACTGCTTCAGGTTTCTTCTTAGAAAAGCGATTGCTGCTACTGCTATGATTTTGTAAGGCAAGATTGGCCATGTCTACATCTATTATTTGTAAATGTGAGATGGGATTAAGGTAGCATACCATTTAGCAACATTAATAGGTGAATTCCTTCATGATTATCCTGTTATGTAATTAATCCAGTCCTAGGATTAGTTAATTAATTGTTGAAGACTGGTACTTAGGGAGAAAATATATTCACACTGCTATGTTTGTGTTTATTTATTCTTACCCTGTACTTCTTTATTATAATTTGTTTTTTTTCCCGTGCTATTAGTCACTTATGTTCCCTTGGCCTTAAGAGCAATTAGCACTGTCATCGTTTATCCCTTTCCCTAACACAAATTCCATGATTTTTTCAGGGAAATCGAAAAATGCAGAAGTTGAAATTCAGAACGTTGAAAGAGATGATCTAGATCTCCCACTATTTGATCTTCCAACAATAGCACAAGCCACCGATAATTTTTCAGAGAAGAACAAAATCGGACAAGGTGGATTTGGACCTGTATATTGGGTAATTATTTTGTTGGCCAGCTGTATATTGGGTAATTATTTTGTTGGCCAGCTGTATATTGGGTAATCTAATGTTTGAGTCGTGTACTTACGATAATCACTTGTGGTTTTTATAAACAGTACTTATTTCAATACTCAAAAATTTCAACATGCAGGGAAAATTACCAAATGGGCAAGAAATTGCAGTGAAAAAGCTTTCAAGAAGATCAGAATTAGGATTGATTGAATTCAAAAATGAAGTAAAATTTATCATCAAACTCCAGCATCGAAATCTTGTAAAACTTCTTGGCTGCTGCATTCAGGACCAAGAAAAGTTGTTGGTATATGAGTACATGCCAAATAGAAGTTTGGACTCCTTCATTTTTGGTATATAATTACATGAAGTATCTTAGTACCAATAGTTAAACTTGTTATGGTACTTTAAATTTGAATTAACAATTCTGACAAGAGAAATAATTTATCTTTTATGCTAATAGATGAAACCAAAGAGAAATTGTTGGATTGGCTTAAGCGTTTCCACATTGTCGTGGGAATTGGTCGGGGTCTTTTGTATCTTCATCAAGATTCAAAGTTACGACTAATTCATAGGGATTTGAAAGCAAGTAATGTTTTACTTGATGACAAGTTGATCCCAAAAATATCAGATTTTGGGCTAGCTAAGAATTTCGGAGAAGAAGAAATAGAAGGCAATACAAGAAGAGTAGTGGACACTTAGTAAGTTTCTTGACCTCATCTTACTTTTAGCCAACTTTTTACCTTTCCATTATGTCTAATTTGTTCTGATCTTCTCATGGATATTTCTTTAGTGGATACATGGCACCGGAATATGCTGCAGATGGTTTATATTCAGTGAAATCTGATGTCTATAGTTACGGTATATTAGTGCTAGAGATTATTAGCGGACGGAAAAATAGAGGATTTTATCTCGAAGATTCCCAGCATAACCTTATTGGTCATGTGAGTACTTTGGATACAATATTATAAACTTTTTTTAATGTCAAACAAAAACATGATAATTGATATACAAAATATATGTCTCAGGCATGGTTGCTTTGGAATGAAGGAAAAGCTTTAGAATTGCTTGACAAGAACATACAGGAAGTGTGCAATGTATCAGAAGTATTAAGGTGCATTCATGTGAGTCTGTTGTGTGTGCAACAGAATCCAGAAGATAGACCCACCATTGCATCTGCAATTTTGATGTTGGGAAGTGAAGTTGCCCTCCCTGAACCTAAACAGCCTGGTTTCTTTCATGGCATGGGCTCCCTCGAAGTGCATACTTCTAACTCAAGCAAGAAGGAACGTAGCTCAACCAATGAAATGACAGTGACCTTACTTGAAGCCAGATGAATTTGATTGTGGTGGCTGTATTGCAAATATACTTTTAGAATATACACGTACATACTTCGATTGTTTGGAGATTGTTTTAGGGGTTGCTATTGTTGTAGAAACCATTGGAGCAGAATTGAATAGAATGTGGAATGATGTTGAAGACAACTGAAACTGTTGGGTTTTGAATGTATCAAAAAGCCCGTTTATTGAACTATCTTATTGCTTAAAGACTCTGCATGCTGTCCTTCATTCAATAGTTACATTTGCATGTCACGAAGCATTTCTTCTAATTATAATTTATCCAAACCTAGACAATATGGAACAAATTACCAATAAAAATTGTATCCTTGCTATGTTCTGATGTGTTCTGTATGGTCCCACAGTCAGAAGAATCTTCTTCATCTATGATCCTTTGCTTGCTTCTATAGCATCATTGACCAAGTCCTTGGTTTGTGAGACTTGTAATTTGCTGCATTGTTCATCTGTTAAGAGTAACATTGATATGTCCCTATTTTATCATAATATTTTAGGTCTTATTTCGGGATTTTATCACTAATTTTGATTTAAATTGCATTTATTATAACTAATTTGAATTAAAGATGATGGCATGAAAATAGAGCTTAAAAGGTCTTATCTTGTGCTAAGAGATTTAAGTGAAGCAGTTAAAGGACCATTTGTCCAATATAGTCAAGAAATTTGAAATTAACGAAAGCTATTTTTTCTTCTTTCTACCAAATATAAATTCACGAAAAAGAAACTTACTTTGACTGGTACGCATCTAATCAATTATCCTTAAAAAAACTTAAATCCTAGATTTAAGGCTCACAAGTCATGCAAAGAGTAATCCACATCCTTTGTAGAACCCATATACGTTAAAAGTCTCTGGAAACTCTGAGCATTAAGTGCCCAACCACTATGTGCCCTGTAACAGCTGTCGTTGACATGTAGTTGAGTTGTGACAACCTCTGATCTCAAACACTATATGGATGGATTGCTTCATAGATAACCTTGTTTCTTCATCTAAAATCCAACAGTTTTCTGTTACAACAGGAGTTTAGGTTGTGTTGGCCTTCCACATCCACTCAGAAAATTCCATGGACATCGTTTCTTTCATCACTATCGTTCTTTCCATACTTGTCCCTTCTTTCCAAGCTTCAACCGCAGTTGAATCCATCCTTCACTCCAATTCCTTAATAATTGGTAGCATGAGATTAGTGTCCAAAGGTGGAACCTTTGAACTTGGGTTCTTCAGTCCTGGAAACTCTGGTAAACACTATCTGGGAATTTGGTATAAGAACATCTCAATTCAGACAGTAGTTTGGGTGGCAAACAGAGTCAACCCAGTCAACGATTCCTCTGACACCGCCACCTTAACACTCAACAGCACAGGCAGCCTTGTCCTCACCCAAAATAATAGTGTTATTTGGTATTCAACTTCTCTGAAACAAGTGCACAATCCAGTGGCTGAGCTCTTAGATTCTGGAAACTTTGTGGTAAGAGATGAAAACAACAATAATTCAGAAGCTTACTTGTGGCAAAGCTTCGACCACCCGACCGACACTCTTCTCTCGGGTATGAAATTGGGATGCAACCTTAGAACTGGTTTGAATAGAAGTCTAACATCTTGGAAAACTCCAGAAGATCCATCTCCAGGTGAATTTTCTATAACTTTAGCCCCTCGAAGCTACCCTGAATTATATATAATGAATGGAGATTCAAAGTTCTTCAGAACTGGACCTTGGAATGGTGTGGGATTTAGTGGCTCCCCAGAACTAAAACAAAATCATATTTTTGATTTTGGATTCGTATCCACAGGATATGATATATACTATTATTGGCTCAGCCTGGAGAATAGTTCTATTATCTCAAGGTATGTGATCAACCAAACTGAAGAAGCTCGGATTCGTTATGTGTGGTTGGAAGGTGAAGAAAATTGGGAGACTTATACTAAAAAGCCAAGTGACAACTGTGACCGATTTAAGCTGTGTGGGCCTAATGGGAAATGTGTCATCACTGGATCACCTGCTTGCCAATGCCTAAAAGGGTTCACCCCCAGGGCACCTCAGAAATGGAACTCAGTGGACTGGTCTGATGGCTGTGTCCGCAATAAACCTCTAAACTGTTCTGAAAAATACAAAGACAAATTTCTCAAAATGGAGGGGTTGAAAGTGCCAGAAACTACGCATTCTTGGCTTGACAAGACAATGAATCTAGCACAATGCAGAAAGAAGTGTTTGGAAAATTGTTCTTGCATGGCCTATACTAATTCAGATATTAGAGGGGGAGGTAGTGGTTGTGCCTTATGGTTTGGTGATTTAATTGACATAAGATCTTATGCATCTGGAGGACAGGATCTGTATGTTCGAATGCCTGCTTCAGAATTTGGTCAGGACTACTATTTTCTCCTTCATGTGATGCATTTTCATGCTTAAATTTTTCACCCCAGTTTAGTTATTCATGATTCATTTTATGCAGAATCTGGGAACAAGAAAAAATTAGTAATGATCGTTGCTATCACCATTGCTGTGATCTTATGCATGCTTTTAGTTGGTGGCTACTTCATTTGCAGAGTCTGCTGCAAGAAGATTGGTAAAGTTCCCTGCTCGTATCTTTAATTTCAACCAAGTTCCACCATTTGAGATTTCATACGGCAAGATTGGTCATGTCCATATCTATTATTTGTAAATATGGGTTGACATTAAGGTAGCATACCATTTAGCGACATGAACAGGGGAATCCCTTCATGATCATCCTGTTTGGTACTTTCCTACAATCAATTAACCTATTGTTCATTGTGGGAACTTAGCAGGACATATATTCACACAATTATACATGTATTTATTTATCTTCACCTTGTACTTCTTAACTGGAATTTGATTTTCCCCGTGCTACAGTAGTCACTGATGTTTTCCCTTGGCCTTTAGAACACTTATGCATACAATCATCGTCCATTTCTTGCCCTGACACAAATTCGATGCTCTATTCAGAAAAATCAAAAAATGCAGATGTTGAAATTCAAAACAGTGAAAGAGATGATCTAGATCTCCCATTGTTTGATCTTCTAACATTAGTACAAGCCACCGAAAATTTTTCGGAGAAGAACAAAATTGGACAAGGTGGATTTGGACCAGTATATTGGGTAATTCATTCAATGCTTGTTGCATGAAATCACTTGTGCATTTTATGAATATTACGTCTTAATACCCTCAAAAATTTAAACATGCAGGGAAAGTTACTAAATGGACAAGAAATTGCTGTGAAAAGGCTTTCAAGGATGTCAGAACTTGGATTGATTGAATTTAAAAATGAAGTAAAATTTATTGTCAAACTCCAGCATCGAAATCTTGTAAAACTTCTTGGTTGCTGCATTCAAGACCAAGAGAAGTTGTTGGTATATGAATACATGTCAAATAGAAGTTTGGATTCCTTCATTTTTGGTAAGAACACAAGAAATTTTATAATTACTCAAACGAAGTATTTCAGAAGCAATAGTAGCAGTAGGTAGAGATGTTATGTCACTACAAATTTGAATTAACAATTCTGATAAGAGAAATGATTCACTCTTTTATGCTAATAGATGAAACAAAAAGGAAATTGTTGGATTGGCTTAAGCGCTTCCACATAATCATGGGAATTGGTCGGGGTCTTTTGTATCTTCATCAAGATTCAAGGTTACGAATAATTCATAGGGATTTGAAGGCAAGTAATGTTTTACTTGATGACAAGTTAATCCCCAAAATCTCAGATTTTGGACTAGCTAAAAATTTTGGAGAAGAGGAACTAGAAGGCAATACAAGAAGAATAGTGGGCACTTAGTAAGTTTCTTGATCTCATCTAACTTTTAGCCAACTTCTCCGCATTTCCATGTCTAATTTGTTCCAATCTTCTCATGAATATCTTATAGCGGGTACATGGCTCCAGAATACGCGGCAGATGGGCTATATTCAGTGAAATCTGATGTCTTTAGTTATGGTATATTAGTACTAGAGATTATTTGCGGAAAGAAAAACAAAGGGTTTTACTCAGAAGACTCTTCTCACAACCTCGTTAGTCATGTGAGTATTTTAGATTCAATAAGCTTTTCCTGAATGTCAAAACAAAACATAATTATTGATATACAAGGTGTATGTTTCAGGCATGGTTACTTTGGAATGAAGGAAGAGCTTTCGATTTGCTTGACAAGAACATAGAGGAAGTGTACAATGTATCAGAAGTATTAAGGTGCATTCATGTGAGTCTGTTGTGTGTGCAACAAAATCCAGAGGATAGGCCAACCATAGCATCTGCAATTTTGATGTTAGAAAGTGAAGTTGCCCTCCCTGAACCTAAACAGCCTGGTTTCTTCCATGGCATGGGCTCACTTAAAGTGCATACTTCGGGCTCAAGTCAGAAGGAATGTAGCTCAACTAATGAAATGTCAGTGAGCTTACTTGATGCCAGATGAATTTGATTGTGGGTAGCTTTAAATTGACTGTTTGGAGATTGTCTTAGGGGTTGCTATTCTGGTGGACTCATAATTTCATATACATGTTTAAGCTTAGCAACATTTGTATCTCATTGAGTTCTCTGACATTTTCATTAAAGGTTACTGAATTGATTCAGCAATTTTATGAACTGCAATAAGTGCCACATCTCTTACATATATACATGTTTATTAAAGGATATACTAATATATAGAAAGAAACATGATTTAAGAGAGAGAAGGCATATTGCAGGTGATGCAAAGCATAATCAGTATACTGTCTTCGTAAAAATTCAGGGCAAATATTCCTTGACATGAATGAAGGAATATTTTTTTGTGGGAATAAACGCAGCATTTGTTGTTACATTCGGAGTTTATATTCACTATCCAAGAATTTAATCTGCGGACATACCTTTGGATTGAGTGATACCATCGTTTGAATTGAAGATGCAATAGATTTAAACGTGCAACCATTTTAAGAATGTATGCAAGTGAATTGAAAATCATTGTTTGGGGATTGCGTAAACCATTGGTACAGAATTTAGTTGGACTTGTTGAAGACGGCGAATGAAAATTTGAGGCTTTAAGCTCATATAAAATTAGGAAGAGAGAGATAGCAGCACTATATGATACTAAACAGATAAATCCAAAGAATTAAAATAGGTTTTGCAAGTGTGACGGAGAAAAAAACATAAATTAACCCAGGTTGGTTGGTTAATGGAATAGGAGTATTATACAAACTGTTTGACTATATATTTCTGGATGTTTGTGTATGCGTCTACTGTCTATCATACAAAATACATTTCCCCCTACTTCTATTGAAAGAAACGGTGGAAGATGGTCCCATTATTCGTTGGATTTAGGAACTTCATTTTATTAAGGGGAAGCATGTGATATATGAGTAGTTTACAATTGTCTTGGTCTTCTCCCTTCTTCATATTTTATCTCTAAATTCTTTCATATTTGCCTCCATGGCACTCTTAATACATCCAGAAACGGTCCCTTTTTAATATGTTGGACGTACGCTAGTGGGACTATATTATTATTTTAAAAACAAAAAGATATTTGATATCCAAGGTACTTCTTTAGTCTTATTTATAGGGTAGAGAGATAAGACCTCATTTATTCCTATTTATAAGGTACTTCATTAAATTTTTCATATTAATGTACAATTTTACCATTGATTTATTATGTATTGAGTTACTTTCATATGGTATATGGCTATTAGATAAGGGTAAAGTTATAAAATTGTTAAATGTTAAGGCATAATTGATAAGGTTTAAGATTTTTTTATCTGTGTGAAACATGTTAGAAATGACTTATAAATAGGATGAGTAATATAAAGTTTGAGAGATGAAGGCAGAAAAATTAAAAAGAAAAAGGGTTGGTTAATTATTTGCGCATCTAGACAAGTCCTATTTTTTTTGCCCCCAAGAGGCAAGAGTATCTATGACATTGACAGGTCTTGAATTTGGAGGCTTTTGTTGATATTGCAATTTTTAAAAATAAAAATAAAAATGCATATTCATGGGAGGTCGAACTGAATAAATAATTTATGGGGCCTCGGGGCATTGACGTTTACTCATTGACTTAGTGGAAGTACTTTCCTGCATATCAGAGCATCGTTTCTTGCCTCAGTCTCACGAAACTCAGCCGTCAGATGACATCAACACTTCAGGCTGCCCAATGAAAGAAAACTTCATATGTACTCACTATTGGAGCGAATCATATTTTACTTATCTTCTAATCACAATTCACATTCTTGAAAGCATCTAACATGCAATAATCTGTAAAACAGACCATATGAAATCAACAAGCTAATGAGTCATATGGTATATCACAATCAAGCAGAGTAATAGAGTAATAGCAGAAGACTTTTATAAATATCTGATGCCGTGGACAGTTGATCTGAAGCAAAGATCCATATAGTCACACTCTAATATTGGAGAATCTGAAACCATAGAACATAGTTAGTATAAAAGATCTGTTCTGATGGGGAATAGGCACAGAAATGGTCTGGGGAATTGCCATATCCAGTTAGGGAACTCCCAAAACAGTTATGCATGTATCGCTTTAACTCAATCTATTGTTAACACGTTACCTCTCATCAAGGTCACCAGTAGTTAAATAGACTTAGTAAAACCCCTAACTTGACTGGGCCTAAATTAATTAACGGGCCACACTCAAGATATTTTAATTTCACAAATATGATATAATAATAGATATAATAATAAATTTTAAATATAATAAACAATTAGGTTAAATGTTAAAAAATGACCATGTACTTTTCTTCAATGTACATATGACACCTTGTACTTTTTTGTAGTGCGAAAATGCCTATGAACTTTTATAAATGGGATGAAAATGACAATTTCGTTAGAAGAGGTAAATGGTAGTTACTTTTTTGCGAAGTGGGCCCCACACTATATTTTTAAAGGCAAAAAAATGACCATGTATTTTTCTCTAATGTACGATTGGCACCTTGTACTTTTTTTGTGGTGCAAAAATACTTACGAACTCTTATAAATGGGGCCAAAATGACAATTACGTTAAAGGAGGTAAGCGGCGGTTACTTTTTTATTAAGTGGGTCCCACACTATATTTTTAAATGATTATTTTATTAAAAAACCCCACTCCTCCCCTCCCCCAGTCCGGTCAAATCCGTCCTCCTCTTTACCTTCTCTTCCCAAATATTCTGGAACTGTTTAGGGATGATTTGAAGCTTTGGTTGATGACTCAATGGATGACAAAATTTGTGGCTCATTTTCATATTGAAAAATGGGCCCAAAAACTAATCCAAACAGAGAGTGTCAAGCGAATTTTGAAATTATTGTTGATATTTCAAAAATTGAAATCGAAAAACCAAACCACAAGAGAATATCGTTGAGAATTCAAAATTGAAATCGGAAAAACAAATAAGGAAGAAACAAATTAACTAATACGACATAACCTAAGGAACAAGAAACACTGATTAAGAA
Source organism: Mimosa bimucronata (assembly GCA_037074515.1). NCBI lineage: Eukaryota > Viridiplantae > Streptophyta > Magnoliopsida > Fabales > Fabaceae > Mimosa > Mimosa bimucronata. Next base: position 5,546,228 of record CM073436.1, read on the forward strand.
GAAGTATAATTACACAAGAGATGAAGATGAGGGGTGGAGATTGGAGCGAATAAGAGCATGGTTTCTGAATTTGGGCAGTGAGAGAGAATGGGAAATAGTGGAAGAGGCATGGAACATCTGTCACTCGGATTATGTAGTACGATTATGGATTTGGATGTGTGAGAAATTGTTGGTGGGAGTGCATGGTATTGGGCTGGGGTGGGTGTTGAGAAATTGAGGAAAATTGTTTAGTAGAGGGTGGGTGGGGGTAAGGGATATGGGTTTGACCAAATTGGGGGAGGAAGGATGGAAGGAGTAGGGTTTTTAATAAATAGTCATTTAAAAATATAGTGTGGGACCTACTTCACGAAAAAGTAACCGCCGTTTACCTCCTTTATGCAATTGTCATTTTGTCTCATTTATAATAGTTCGTAGGCATTTTTGCACAACAAAAAAGTACAAGGTGCCATGTTCACATTTGATTGTGCTTGATTATTTCATATTTTTATCTATTAATTATGGGGAATTAGCACTTGATATAGGCCAATACATGATAGTTTAAGTACTTGTGTACTTAGTGTTGGCCGGCCATTTGGGGGCGTAGTTCCAATGTTTCCGGCGAGTTCCGGTGGCCTTAGAGAGCTTGAGAGTTTTGGGTCATTTTTCTTTCATTCCCCCTCTTTGTTCTTGAATTTCAAAGTGAAATTGTTATGGTTTCATTGATTTCTGATTCTCTGATTGATTGGAGTAAATTAGTTAATTCTACATGTTTATATAGACTATTTGACGATGATAATATGGGTAGTTTGGTTGAATTTTGCCTTATATGAGATTTTACTTGCTTAAAGTTGGATTATGATATGTTTAGAACAAGAAATCCTTTGAATTTGGGCTTTTAAACTTGATTTATGATTTTTATAGGGTTATTGGAGTTTAACGATAATGTTGTTTGGATTCTTTGGGCTAGATTTAGTGTTGGAAGGAAATAGGGAGTTTTAGATGCTTATAGGGGAGGTAGATAGTTGAAATTGGTTATGATGAGTATGAAATGATGTATAGATCGATTTAGTTTGTTTGAATTGTGGTATTAATGGTTTTGACTCATTAAAGTGTTGAGATCGTGGGGTTTAAAGGGAGAATTCGAAATTGGTGGTGATTATTGGAATGTGATGATCCGTATAAGTTTATTGATGTTATATGATAGTATTAATTAGTTGGTCTTGTTGGAATTTGTGCCTATAGGTTGATTTATGCTAAGTGGTGGTTTTGATGTGGATTGGTTTGTTGTGTTGAAATTGAGGGTAATTATGGGGAAACTGGGATATGGAAATTGACATAAGGAATATGTGATGGTGATTTAGAAAGTTAAGACATGGTGAATATGGTTAAAGCATATTGATAAAGAATCTTGACTGAGAGGATATAAGTAATTTTGGTAGAATCCTTGTAGGACTTAAATTGGTTGAGAGGATCTTTTTAGGTTTGGTTCGTGAAGTGGGACAAATTGAACAGAAGTAACTATGTTAACGTAATTTGGGAATTTAGTTCAATAAAGATAATTGATGGTAAACAGTTGCCTTAGGCTTGATATGGGTTTAATTTAACTTAATCAAGCCAATTAGACGTGAATTTTGTATTGACTTTGTGTTATTATATTCTCTAGCGGTTGTAAACTCAGTTGGATCGGGCTGAACTCGATGACCGCACTATCCTGGTATTTTCCTTGCTTTTGGCAAGTTTAGGTAACCACTCTCATCTCACTACCTGATTGTGTGTGATGTTAGTCGGGATCTTTCTCAAAATCCCTTTTTATATATAAACGTATATGTCTATTAGCAGGTAACTAGAATTTCAAAAGATATGTTTATATTAAAGTGCCTATTGGGTGCCTTTGAAATCCCATATACTTTCATATGAAAATATCATGAGTTTTGTTTTAATAATATATTTAATACCCTGGCTGGTGATATTGATGGATAACGTTTTATCTGGGATGTTGAATATTATGGTTAAGATATTGAGAAATAACTGGTTAATGGTTATTGTTACATAGATGGTAATGGGTGAGCTATGGTGTGAGCCTTGTAAATATTTGTTGTAGTTATAGTTGAACGACACTAAAATATACCAGCGCACGATGTAACCCTCGGCTGATCAACCGAGGCGTTATTTGTACCGGTCATTCTGATTATATAAAGAGACCGTCTCCTTGATGAGAGACAAGGAGATTCCCATCCTGATTATAGACATGGGGAGTCCCCATTCTGATTATAGATAGAGGGGGGATACCATCCTGATTATAGACAGGGGCACAATGTTATATCACGTTTATTTTTGTCCTATGCATTTGAGAACTGATGATCCTGTGGTGGTGTGATATTGTTGCAGATTGATTTGCTGGTGATGATATGGATACAAACATATATATATATATTCCGTGATGATTAAATATTTTTATAAATGTGGTACCATTTAGGTGCTCTACTAACCCACTCACACTCTTGTATTGAGTTGAGTTGTGGTTACTGAGACAATTTTGTCTCACCCTATTATCGTTGTCATTTTGCAGGTGATCATGCACAGACCAGAGTGAAGGGGAAATGGGATGGAAATGTTCGACCTGAACTGAGCCAATGAATTGGCTGGTAGTGATATTTTGAACTGTATATTGCCATCTGCTAGGCTTGCATTCGCTTCCGCATGTTTATATTATAATTTGGTTTCATTAGAATTCTGGATGACTGTACTGATTACATATGCTTGAATGACTGTTGCTTAGGCTTTATTTAAATAAACATGTTAGGTCAATCCTTTCTAACATGGTTATGTTGAGTGCTTGTATGATAAATGTCAGAATGTCAGGTGAATTTTATTATCCATGTTAGGTGACGCTTTTCTAACATAGATGGGTGTTTACTATCCATGATAGTGATCCGGTAGTATTGTGGTTAGCTGAATTGTTAATCAGGGTTATCCATTTTAACCATGTTAGGGAAATTCTTCTTCTAACATGGTTAGTGTTTTTATTATCCATGATAGTTTGCATTGTATTAAGGTCTTGCTTTTCTATCATGGATAATTTATGGAATGATTAGAAAGATATTTTTCTAACTATGATAAGGTTCCTTGATTTGTATGAAATATCTTTTTCCTATCATAGTTAGCATTAATCTTTGTTTGATGAGCTGATTATTAGTAATTAAAATGTATTAGTTGGTTGGATTTTACATCAAACGCCGCTGGTGAGAAAGAGAGAACATGAAGGAAAAGGGAAGGATGAGAAAAAGAGGGACTGTTGGGGAAAGAGAGAGAAAAGAGAATGGTGAGGAATGGAACACGTGGGAAAGGAAGAAAATAAGGAAGAAGAAGAAGAAGATATTTTTAATAGGTACTTTACCATTTTACCCCTTCTACCATAACTGAAGATATTTTTATCTAGGGGCTGATACTGTCATTCCCATTTCCTCTCTCCCATTATACCCTTCTTTATAAATTTTATTTACCATTTCCCTTTTATTTTAATCTGAATTATTCCCAAAATAATTTATCTAGATATGCTTTAATTTCCAAATTTATTTATAAGGTTTTTTAAATATCAAATAATACCCTAATATTCTAAATATTTCTGACTTGTCCGAAGTTTGGCATATCCGCAAGCGCACGGGTCATCGAAAGTAGTATAGAAAAGGTTGTTGTTCTAACAGGGACTAAGGCAAAAGTGGATTAATTATCGCAATTATATTATTAATTAGGTTGAGTGAGAATTTTTGTATTTTAAATTTTAAAAGTACCTAAAGTAAAAATAACTTGACAAATACTAAATTAAAACTTTAATTTAAGACTAAGAAAGATCTAGGATTAATATTATTTATCCGCTTTGTATTTCATGATGCTTGATTAACCCTCCTCTAATGACAATTAATGAATACTAAGTTGATGTTTGAAGTCATATCCATTTGAATAACTTTCTCAAGCTTACCCAAACCTTAATTAACACTAATATGCATAATCTCTTACTACATATTATGTTAACTAGTCTTTATAAACAACCCACTTCAATTTTACAAAACTTAGTTAGTGAATATCTCTATCTCACTAACAAATTCTCAATCCCAACTTGGAATTTCAAGACAAGCTTGGATTTAATCTAGTTCTTTACCTAATTAATGCTCTCTCAAGCCACTAATTAAGCAAACAATCTAAATGTTGGCCACCCACTTAGAAAACATTAAGCACAAATTAAATCCACAACATAATAGTTATTAATCATCAAAAGAAAAAGTGGTTTAAACATCAATCCATACAAAGCTTCAAAATAAACCTAGAACAAATTAACACCTACTCATAACTACTAATAAAATCAATAAAATCATCCAATCAGCAGCCATCAACAATAATTTCAAAGCTAAAAGAAAAGAGAAACAACATTTAATTTCATGCACACTTTCTTCCCTGCTTCAATGAAGTTTCAGATCAGACTGGGGAATAAAATGATGAAATGGTTCAGCTCCTTTCTCTTCTCCTTGCACAAGCACAAGCTCTCGGTCTGGCGGCAGCTTCGACGGCGGCGACAGTGGATTTGCTCCGTCCAGTGGCGGCGTCTCTGACGATGCGGGTGAGGACACTTCGAGTCTTAGATCGACCACCTCCACAGTCCTCTCGTCCTCCCAGGGAGATGGTGAACAGAACCTAAGCTCCTCTCTTCATGTTGCTCTCTCGCTCACGCCCCTCCAGAAGAGAAGACGATAAAGATGATGAATAGTCCCCCCGTGCCGCCAATGCCTCACGCATTTTTTCTTATAGCCTCCTTTAGGTCTCTTTTACCTTCCATATAAAACGGTGTCGTGGCTAGTGGCTGAAGTTAAAGGCCAAAAATAGTGAGTAAAACATTTAAGTTTAATCAAAAGGAAAATAAATTCAAAATAAAATAAGAAAAATTGCTGCACATACCGACTACGGTTTAAAAGGAACTTCACATATTTTGTGCTTTCTTTTTGTTTATATATATAGATATATATATAATTATTCTAAGTTTAACCACTTCAAATTTTATTTAAAGCTAAAATATTTACAATAAAATCCCTAAATGCACCTATTTGATATCTTATAAAATCTTAAGAAAATCCGTTTAATTTTGTAAATATGACTCCCCAAATATACCAAAATGTATATCAAATCTAATTAAAAATGGGTAGTCATCAATTTCCTTATTAATTCTTTTTGAAATTTCGGGGTGTTATACTTGTTGGCCGTGACAGCCCACGGCGAGCGGTACGGAGAACACACAATTTGAACAAGTTTTTGGAAACTTTCTATTTTGAGTGATTGGGTCTTGCCTAAACCTTTCCTAATTGATATTTTTGACCTCCCCAAGTAATCATAAGCTAATTTAGATAGTTTTTAGGTTGTTTCTTGGGCCATAAGTTAATAAATCCAAATTTACACATTCACACACCAATTCTCTCATCTTTTTCACAATTTTTTATCTGTTCTAGTTGCAAACCTTCTTCGGTGTTTCCTCTTCCTCCTTGATGAACTAAATTCGCTTGATGCTCTCTTGGACAATGCGATGACGTGAAACAAGCTATCCTTCTACCTTATGAAGTTTTTCTAGTTCCAATTATGTTTCCATGGATTTCCATATGTTCCCTTGAATATTTGTTCTTCTTATGTTCGGATTTCATTTGTGTTTGAGGTTATAGGCTATGTAATTGTTGAATTTCATCTTTTTGTTTGTAGTGGATCTAGTTTGGTTTGATCTATCCTTTCAATTGACATTATCTTTATGAGCACTTGTTGATCTTATTTTCTATCATTGTGTGTGGTGATTTAGTTCATTTAACTTGTCTTGATTATATCAATTGGATGGATTATTTGGTTCGAGCATGTTGAAGGTGAGTTTCTTCTTTAAGCTTCTTCTTTAAGCGCTTAAGTTACAAGTGATTCACCTAAAGAAACCATGCTATTGATTCAATATAATCACATGAGAGTGATTAATTAAAGTTGTACAAGTATGAGGGTTTGATTGTAAGCTAATATTGATTAGTCATTGGATCCGAATGATATTGATTAATTTGGATGGGATCTAAATTATTCTATCTATTGGAACTTATTTCTAGTTGATGTTATATTCTAATTAATTTAGTTGGTCTATTGAGGTTGAGTGGATTGTCACAAACATATTCCTTCAATTAACACTAACTGAGTTTACTCGCATGAGCTTGGCTTAATTATCCTCTTAATTCCCTAAGAGTGTGAAATATATGCTTGCCACACATCTACCCTAACCAAGAGTGCATTCCATTAACTATCCAGTTTTATTCTAGAAATAACAAAAATAAGTCTTTCAATTTACTTTATGAAAAATACCAAAAATACCTACTCTCAACCCCCGGTTTTATTGCTTTAATTGCATCTAGTTTTCCAAAGTTAGTTCATTAAACTCTTTGAGAGGCGATTTGGGAAAACACTACTAGTGCCATCCTTGGTTAAATAAATAAACTTGCATTTGAACCCTAAGGCTAATTAGAAAAGTCTCAAATCAACATTGGAGAAAAGTACATGGTCATTTTTCACCCTTAAAAATTTGTGTGAGGCCCACTTTGCAAAAAAGTAACCGCCGTTTACCTCCTCTAACGGAATTGTCATCTTTGCCTCATTTGTAAAAGTTCGTATACATTTTTGCACCACAAAAAAGTACAAGATGCTAGATGTACATTGGAGAAAAGTAGATAATATTTTTTACCCTTTACCCAAATAATTAAAATATCTAACATTCTCCTACTTGGGCCGTACATTGTATGTCATATGCATGTCAAGTTAGTTAAGGCTATACTACTAGAATCACGGCAGAAAGTCCCTTTTAGGTTGGGCATTACCTTCTATGTATTAAAAGCACACCCTTGCTTAATGGGTCAACGCTTTATGAATAAACCTCATATGTTTATTCAGTTCCAACTAGTATGTTTGTCGATCTCATATAAATAGGTACCAACTTGAGACCACAAACTATAACTTGAATTTTATCACTGGATAATACCTCATCTAAATCACTAAATGTGATCCATCTTTCATATGAGGTATTTGATCCCTCAATCTCTTTAAATGCATGCAATTCATTGAAAGGATCTACACCATATGTATCTTATGACCAATTGACTTTTATGGTCATATAACATCCTTGATAGGTTTAAATTAATTTAAAAACTCGGAATCCTTTGATGAAATTCTTTATATGAAAATCTTATAACTTGCCTTTGACACCACATGTAACATAGACCATATGAAATCAACAGAAAATGAGTCATATGGTATCTTACACTCAATCAATAGCAGTGGAAGACTTTTATAAATACCCCACGCCATGCACAGTTGATTTGAAGTAGAGACCCATATAATCACGATCTAATATTGGAGGATCTGAAAATGTATAACACATTTAGTCTACAGGACTTCAGGGTCTCTTCTGACTGGGGAATAGACACAGAAATGGTTTGGGGAATTGTTATATCCAGTTGGAGCCCTCAAAGCAATTATTCCCGTATCGCTTTAACTTAGCTTATTGTTAACATGTAACCTCCCATCAAGGTTAGTACTAATTAAATAGACTAAGAAAAACTCCTAACTTAACTGCGCCTAAGTTGACTAACGAGCCACGATCTGGAAATTTTAATTTCACAAATATGATATATTAATAAATAATATAACAGATAATTAAAATATCTAACATACTCACTTCTCTCTAAAGGAAATAATAATAATAATAATAATAATAATAATAATAATAATCACCCCTCTCTAATTTCTCACTCACATGTTTTTCTGTGGATTATTTAACGGGTAAAGGTGTAACCAATACCTCAAACTAATTATGGAGGTACAATTAGCACCCTAAATATTTTGTTGTGCAATTCGACCTAAAATAGTAAAAGTAGAGCAATCAATACCCCACCGTTAACTTTTCTTCTCTCTCCCTAACACTGTGAGTTCATCTTCCCTCTTCCTTGCACCCCTCCTTTTCCACCGCGATAGCTTCTTCTTAAATGCCATGTGGTTTTCTCTATGGTTTCTCTCATAAGCTTTCACTTAAAATCGTTTTTTGAGTCGAAGGTTCTAGAGATCTAAAACCAATGCCAAAAAAAACAAAGGTCCAAGTTCTTTCCTTCCCTTTTCTCTTCTTCGTCTGAGTGACTCAAGCTTGGTTTTTGTCATCTTTATAATTTGTTTAACCCATAGAAGCATCCAAAAAAGTGATTTTTGAAGAAAAAAGATCTTATCTTTGACTGGTGGTTTTTGTTTTACGAAAATGGCGAATTGGTGGTAAATTACATTATCTTAAAAATATCTTTTATTAACTACACAAGTGTGATCTAGTGGTTCCTCACTTGATCCCTTAACCAAGTGGTGGGGATTCGAATCCTACCATTGGGTATGGAAAGTATTTTGTGGTCAACCGTTCACCCTTAAATGGAGGATCCATGGTAAAGGTATTAATCACGGCTATCAGCGGTAGATATCCTGAATTTAATCAAAAAATATCTTATCTTATCGAGAGGGAGAGAGCCAAACCACTCATCTCCACCATGTTCAGTGAAACAAACAACCCACCATCTCGTCAAATAGAACAACCGATGGTAGTGAAATCGCCGTCGCATTTCTCGTCGGAATGTTGGTTCAATGACACATGCATCTTTACTCTGACCATGTAACACATTGTTGTAGGAGATAATGATACCGTCATTTAGTCACATGTGTGAGACATTGTTGGATGTGGGATTAGTGATAAGGTTCGAAGAAGAAGCTACGCGGCTGGAAAAGGAGGAGCGTAAGGGAGAGGGAAAGAGGAATTCACGGTGAGGGAAACAAATGTAAAACTAGTTGCTCCATTTTTATTATTTTAGTGTGTCAATTGCACCACAAAATATTTTAAAGCGTTAATTGCACGTCTGCAATTAAATCGGGTGCTCGTTGCATCTTTACTCTTATTTAAAAATAAATAATTCCCAACAACAAAAAATAAACATAGACTGAGCCAGCCTCCCGTAATTGCTTGGTTTACCAGCCACCAGGAATTTTGATTAAACCGAGCTAATTAAACAACAATTTTCAACGAACCCAGTTTTACTTTGAATATGACTGCATAAAACTAACCTTATTGTTGGAACATTAACATTTATGGACAATGATCCACACCCTTTTTTTTTTAATACTATTCGACTTTTTTTCTCATTTTCCATTCAAGGGATGGAACTCTGCAACATATAAATGAATTAAGAAAATGTGTTTGATGCCGTTATTGAGGTAGAAAGCCGTGAGGATTATATAAATTGAACACAAATTAAAATGTGCTTAATAGAAGCGACACAATCTCATTTACAGGAAATTATTTTTATACCGTCCGTCAGGTCGGTAATAGCCAACTTTACTGTTCCAATCAACGGGAAACTCAATTACGGATTTACTGCACAAAATAATTTCATACTTTTCTTTTATTCCAAATATAAGATCAATTTACCTTGTTTTGTAGAGATTAAAAAACAAATAGATGACTTAATTTTAACATACATCATATGTAATTAGATTATACGTGAATTTGTAAGTAAGGTAAATTATCAAACAAAAAAAGTAAGGTAACTTATTTTTTTTTAAAAATATAAATATAATTAGTTTTAAGAAAAATTATAAATATAAGTATTTTCAAATTATTTATTTTGCATTCTTAATCTCTCAAATTTTTTTCATCAAATAAAAAAAAAGAGGGAGTATGTAGTAATTAGTGTCACAATTTTGCCCTTATTAAAATATGTATATAGAAGAAAGAGATGAAACTTAATATGTAGAATTTTATTTAAATACTAATTCATAAAGAAGGGAAAAATTGAAAAAAATACTCCCGTATAAGTTATCTTTACTTAATTTGATTAGATGAATGATTTCAATTCAGTTAGTTAAAATCACATTATATTAACAAATTGCCTAACCATCTACATGTATTCTCACCCTCCCACTCTTGTTTATTTTTCATTGAGGAATATCAATATGGATAACATGGGAATATGTTAAAAAATTCTAAATATATCTTATATTTAGGAATAAACTCCTCTCCTCAAATAAATCCTATATTTAATAATGGAATGAGTATTACTTTAAGTCGTCTTTAACAAGTTAACTAACTTTTCTTGGTATGTGTCAATTAAGTGATATGGACTTATAAAAAGGAGTGTACAACTCTTGTACTCTTCTTTTGTTAATTAAACATCGCTCGGTAATCTTACGCCTATTGACAACCGATTAATCCAGACTCAAAGGGTAGGAGTGCTGCTCACATATGCAAGGTTATCCCCCCTCTCAACGAGAGGGTTTCCCGGGATTCGAACACACGTTCTCATCCTTATGAGGGAAAACTCACTTATCAGTTCGACCAACTGCTCGTTGGTGCAATTCTTGTCCTTTTTATTAGTCCATTTTGTGGAAAGATTTAGGTTCTTATTATAAGGTTACTTTGAGAGCAATTAATGTGAGTTTTACAATTTTACTCTTGTATAAAATATTGTTTCAACACCCTTTCATAAATGATAGTAAAATTGAAAAAAAAAAACTTAAATATTTTGGTATTGAGTTAACTACTTACTCATCAGGTCTTATTTATAAGGCATTTCTAACATATTTCACACAGATGTTTAAACCTCATCAACTCTGTCTTAAAATTAAAAAATTTTCTAACTTTATCCTTATTTAACATCAAATAAATAGCATAACAACATAGTCAACACATAATTTAAAAAAAAAAAGGATAATACCTCTATTCTCTTCCCTATTTTTTTGAACCAGAAGAGTGTCATTCATGTATGAACTGTGAAATACCACTCTGTTCCTTATTATATATCCAACTGTCACAATTTTTTTTGTTCCTAAATATAAGTCTACTTTGTGATCAATTAATGCTATTGTGACTAATTTACCCCTGTGTTGGAAATAGAGAAGATGAGAGAGAATGGTTATAATGTATAAAATATTATTTTAATACATATTCTTAAATAAGGGTAAAGTTAAAAAAATATGATATATTTAATGCTATAACTTCCATTTTTTGATATGTGAGAAGTAGTTAAGGTAGACTTATAATAAGTAACGGAGATTGTGGTATGAACTTAGAATAAGAACTAGCGTGTGCTTCCCCGCGCGTTGCGCGGTTAGCATCAACTGAATCCAATTCTTTCATCTCACATTAAATTGATTTGATTATCATCTCACCTTACTCAACCAACAAAATGAAAAATTTCTCAAGCATTTACTAAGGGAACAATGGAATTCACACCAAAGGTTACACAAGATTAATTCATCAAAATTAATCCTTCTACAAATAATTTGCTACCAATCCAAATGAAATGCAAACAAAGGATAAAATTGAAGCCTTGTTTTAATATTGTACCACTTCCCACATTATTATATAGAACACATCTTGAAATATGGCCCAAAAATTGTCATATGTTGTAGGAATCAAGGTGAGCTCACCACGCATGTAAATATAACACTTTCCATCCTTGTCCATGTTGAAGTATCACAATTCATTCATCTCTCGCTCTTCTAATAATAACCAGTGAACGTTTTGTTAAGCAATTCACCTGAGCTGTTGAAGGCAAAAGTAACAGAAAACAATGAGACATAATGACTCAATCAGATATAAAAATATCTACCATCTGCACTAACACCAGATACAATGTTATCATTAACAATACATACATATAATTGGCAATTAAATCATAAATATCAACCATTATTTCTTTCTATGTTTCGGAAAATCTCTTTGAAGACAGCGTATGTAAGGGAAGCATCCATGTATAAGTTCTTGCTTGGGATGTAAATTTTCATGCCTTCAAGATTCCTGACACGGGAGAGTACAACATATAATTACCCATGAGTTAAAACAGGTTTAGAAAATGTGTAAACCAACATGCCTTGATTGCCATTTAGAGTAAGTAACTTCAAACAATTTTTTTCATATTTACAATTAATAAAAGAAATCATTTTACAATCTTTCATTTGAATGCTTTTAACAGTGTCACAAATTTGATCAAATGTAAGTTCTTTAGAAATAGAAGGGACATTTATGTGATTTTGACATACAATACAGGATGTCATTGCATTTTACTATAACATTAAACACTCTAAAATAAAAAACTCCATATGATCTTAAATATAAGATCGATTACTACTGTGAATTCATTGATTTATTGGATACAAACATTGCATATTTTCAGCCTACCTTCAAAATATTTTTAAATTTATTAAACACATCAGACACTGTTGTCTCACATTTTAGTTATCACCACTACTTTGAATTTCATTGGATCCATAATTGCTTGATATTATATAGAGAATGACTACTAAACTTAACACATGCATCACATGCGTGGGTATATTTAAATTTTTATGCAATTAGATTTCTATACAAGTTTTCACTTCCAAATTTCTTATTCAATTTGTTTACTACAGTTGTGAAGTGATGATTAATTTAATTTATGGTATCTAATTGCTTTTGCAAGTGATATTTCGATTTTGATTCTCATAGGATACATTTTGTGTGCGGTTTGTGTTGAAGGGTGATTGTAGGATTTAGAATAATAGGTAAGGGGCTTTTAGTCATTCTATATTGTAATTGCTTAACATATTAGGGTTTTTTTTTTATTGTTTTCCATTATAAAAGGAAAAAATAGGAAAGGAATGGATTATGAATGATATATCGAGACTTTTGAGATTTCCTATATTCTTTGTCTATCTTTTCTTCACTTAGCTTCTTCGTCTTCTTCTTCTCCGATTTACCAATGGCTTCTTGTGTTCTTTATTCTTCTTCTTAGTGAATCTTCCACTCCTATTCTCTTCTACTAATACAAATTCTTAACAGCTTCCGAATGGCTCTGCTTAATCTGAATATTTTGTGGGCTTTGAATTTTATCTGATAATTTATGTTAGATAATTATGATTTTTCTTGATTGTTACTCTTCAATGCTTGATGACATAAATTTCTGTGATTTAGTAATGTCTCGGGTTTCTTATTTGTTGCAGTGGCTTCATATTAATTCCTAGGGTTAGGCTATGTACTTGGTTGCATATTTGTTTTACAGTTTAATGTCTATACATTAATTTCTCCCGTTCATTCTCTATCATTTTTTAATAATTATTCTTTCTCTTACTCTTACAGCAATTTTTTTAAAAAGGACTATTTTCTACATATTTATTATTCTTAACTAATTTTAACTTAATTTTTACGAATTTGTAGTTCAATTGAAAGGACCTTATATATAGGGACTTTCTACCCCCAACATAGAATAGAGTAAAATTTGAATGGGTTTCCGTTTTTGAAAGAGTTTGTCATACCAACATGCTCTAAACACATTGGTATTCCCTTATACCATTCTGGTAACGAAGAAGAAGAATTTGCTAATTCCTTATATTATTCTGGTAGCAAAGAATTTGGTATTCCCTTATATCATTATAGTAGTGAAGATGAAGATCTGAGGGTTTTTTGCATTTTTCCTTTTAATTTTGCATTGAACACTTCAATCAATTGTACTGATCTGTCCTTTTTGAAATTAAGTGTACCAAAGTGTCCTTTGCTATTTAGAGAGTCTTTTTCTGGAATTTTTCCTTTATTTAATCACAGATTATTTGTGTAAAAAAATTTATTATTTCATAGTTATTACGAATAATAAACCAACACCACATCTCCTTAATTCTAACTACCTTACTCCCAGTTCTTATTATAAGAGTCCGGTGTCAAATTGAGTTTCTTAAAAAAATGTGAAAGTTAGTTAAAAACTATAAATATACCTCAAATAGAATTTTTTTTTAGTATTACTCTTATTTATAATGAGACTATAGAGAGAGAAATACGGGCATTAATGCGTATAAAAGAGTGTTGAAGTAAAATGGGAAAAGATGTATTAAATCATTCGTATATATATAATAACAATCTCTCCATAAAGCATCTGGGTTTTTGACCCACTTTAAATTTTGAAATGGTAATAAATAGGGGGTGAAAAAACTACTGAGAGATTTTAAGAAAAATCAACGGACTTAATATGCATACATATCAGATATTTATTTCTATAGAATAAAAAGAAGGGCTATGATTAGGGTGGCTTGTTTGGAATGACTTCTGGCGGCACTACAGAAGTCATTCCCCCTTTTTTTGGTATGTTTGTAAGAGGGAGGGATTTATGGGTCAGAAACTCCGGTTTCTGGCTTCTAATAGGTTTTATGTCTTTTATTATGTATTATTTAATAAAGTGGGTGGGAAAATTAGATTATTAAACCCTTAAAATTCTCAAATAAGATATTTTATTTTAATCTAAAATTTTCTTTTTATCTCCAAAAATTTATCATAATAATCTCTAACTATTTTGTCCCACAATATCCTCCTTTGAGCTAAAAATATTGTTTTTTCAAATTATTTTTCTTAAAATATGGGAGAAACTAAGCCTTTAATAAGAGTATATGCATATTATATATGTATTATTTATTAATAATAATAATAATAATAATAATAATAATAATAATAATAATGCCCTTTTAGTAATTTTTCATATAAACTTGCTTTTCAAAATAATTATCCAAATATGTTTCTAAAGTCAGATTGAAAAAAAGTTACTCCTATCATCACAAATCCAAACATAAATCATTTCACACAATCTGATTTTTATCCATTCTTATTTATAAAAAAAAACCCTTCTAAAAAAGTCCTTTTAAAAAAAGCCAACCCAAACACACCTTCCAATGTTAGATGAACGAACTTACTTTCGGAAAATTGGTTGTACACACACATATGTATATATAAACAGGAAAAAAAAAAAAAAAAGCAGGGCATCAGTATACTTTGAGGTTGCATTTTAATACACAATCAGGTTTTGTCACGTAGCCATGAACATTCCTAAAGCCAAAGCACACATCAGTAATGTTTGTGACACGCGGAAAATATTTTAAAGTGAAGTCTAAGATCAGCAAAAGAATGGTCAAAGAAGAGGAGAGAGAGAAGAGTTTCAACTTTCAACTATTTGCACTAGCAGGGATATAACACCGAACCAGTTTTCTTTAAGATCCATAAAGTAAGGACTTGAAAGATGGTTCTATGGTTTCTTTCCTCCTTGTGGTCCCAACTCCCAATTCTCTTTTCCCTTCCCCTCCAATACGTGCACACACTGTCACACACTTCTTTTTTTTTTTTTTACAAAACTAAATAAATAAATAAATAAAATAAAATAAGTTAACAACAAAATGGAAGATTGTCTGCAAAAAGTATAATTCTAATTTTAAAGATAATGTAATTATATTCCCTTAAAATTGTATGTTGATCTTTATTAAAATAAAACAATTCGGATAATGGTACTTCCAAGCGTCATGAGCGTGATATTAAACTTTTATGCAATCAATATCATATAGAAGATTATAAGCATCATTCAACAAATATAAAAATATAAGTAGGTAGTTAAATATAGTCATTTAATCAAATAAATAGTACACAATTTCATCCTTATGATACAATATATTTAAACACTTCCTCAAAAACAAACCAATGCATTTGTTATCGGTTATCACCACCACCATTGTCAAGGAACAAAAGTTTTTGAGCAATTTGTAGTATGTAGTATGTACTCCAGATAAAACATATAATTGATTATAAGTGAACACTGATTATAGTTAGTGATTTCCCATATGTCTGAATGACGAATTAGTCAAGATATATAATTTAAGCTTATTTTGTTTTGAATATTCTAATTCTAATATAATATCAACTATTATTGTAGCTTTTTTAAAAAAGAAATAATTGAAGGTAAATAAATCTATCGACGTCTCATCTGATTTCATAAGATCCTCTCTTTTATTATTTTTGACAAAAAAATTTCTCCTTTCAACCATTCATTAATTTCTCCCATTCCTTCTTCTTTGATATTTTTTAATAATTATTCTTTCTCTTACTCTTACATAAATAAGAGCACCTTAAAAAAAGAGTATATTTTCTACAAATTTATTGTTCTTAACTAACTTTAACTTAATTTTTACAAAACTGTAGTTCAATTAAAATGACCTTATATATAGGGACCTTCTACCCCCAACATAGAATAGCTTAAATTCGAATGAGTTTCCGTTCTTGAAAGAGTTTGTCAGAGTTGTCATACTCCCTCCGGTCCTAAATATAAGATCATGACTTTTTTTGTGGAGACTAAGGAAGCCAAATATGCCACTTAATTTTAACGTATCTTACATTTAATTGTATTATACGATAGTTTATAAGTAAGTTAAATTAGTTTTGAGGAAAAAAGATAACTATAGACATTTTAAAGTAATTAACTTTGCATAAGTTATTTCTCTAAAAAAATCAAAGTGATCTTATAATTAAGAACGAAGGGAGTAAGTAGCATTTAATTATTTTTTTCTCCAATTTACCCATTACTATTCTTTCTATTAACATTTTTTTATATTCATTTCCATCTTTATAATAATTTGTCTATCTTACACACCTCATAAAAAGTAAGGATACACTTAAAAAAATAAAAATGATTTTGGGCACATTTTTAATGATTAACTATTGTTTAATATACACGAATATATTTTTGAGCTTTTATACATAAGAACAAATAAAGGTCACAATAAAGTAGTTAACAATTTGACTTATTCTCATTGCTTATTCATTAAATGAAGTCTTTAAAAAATCATTACTTAAATATCTGAGGATATTGATACACAATTTTTTTAACTTAAAAAATGCTGCAAGAACTCATTAAAAGGCTACTCATCATTGGAATTAAAATAAACTACACAAAGTAAGAATAATATATTTGCCCGCTCAAATTCTGAGAAAAAGTCATTAGAAACATTTGTTGTTGACAATTACAAAGCATCATACTCAAATCTGAGAAAGGAGAAAAATATAACAAAGGATATGAAAATATAAGAAAAATATAAACATAATAAAGGAATAAAAGAAACAAAAATTGTGGGTGATGACTGATGCCGTGGTGCTTTAAATTTGTGTGGCTGTGGGTGGTCCTTCTTTCACCTCGGTGGACGTGCGTGGCTAATGTTGGGCCAAAATGAATTGCATTGAAAAAGAGAGATAGCAGCTGAAAGAAAAAATGAAGAAAGATGATGAAAAAACGAACTGTTGAGTGCAAGTCAGATGCCATGAGTTCTCCTTCTTCCTTCTTCTTCTTCTTTTTCTTTTTTTGGCTGGTTCAAGTGTGAGTGCAAAGAGAATTGCTTCTTAGTGCAGGTACGAGTGGGATTTTTTTTTGGCCGGTTCTTCCCCCTTCCGTCTTCCTTCTTCTTCCTCTTTTTTTTTCCCATTCAAGTCTGACGCCGACAGCCTTCCGGCCTTTGAAGAAAGCCTCTTCCTTTACAATAATCCCTTACTCATTTCTGCGTCTCTCTCTCTATACCACTATGTAACAGCTCTATCTGTACACCTGCATGCAAACCCATTCAAAACAGAGAAACTGGAGAGTGAAATATACAAACTGAAAAAAGATTTTTCTTCACCATCTCTCATCAGGTAAAGAGTGTATTTTTCTTACCTTCAACTTCCTTCTTCGATAACTGAGAAGAACCCTTAAAACAGTTTTCCATCAGAAAGCATGTCGTTTGTATCTCCAGCCAATAGAGTACGGAGGGAAAATGTCTACAAGAAGATATATGAAGAAAGCGCATTCAAGTGCTCCAACAAAGAAAACACATGATGGACAACGATTATTTTCAAACAGACAATATCAAGTGAAGAGACCATTATTTTCAAACAGAAAATATCAAGTGAAGAGATCATACCAACAGCTAGCACATTGTGAAAA
Source organism: Mimosa bimucronata (assembly GCA_037074515.1). Lineage (NCBI taxonomy): Eukaryota > Viridiplantae > Streptophyta > Magnoliopsida > Fabales > Fabaceae > Mimosa > Mimosa bimucronata. The sequence continues at coordinate 5,564,047 of CM073436.1, forward strand.
GGTAATGAAGCTATTTGATCCCAAAGATCTTTACTGTCATTGAATTACAGCTGTATCTTTGTGAATGAGGGACTGCATTGAAAAGATGGAGGACTTCTATTTATTTATGGTGTCTACATAGAGTTACAGGCGGGGTATTTAAATTTTGAATTTAAATTTCAAATCAAGCAGTTATATGAAAGAATGGAGGGAGAGAGGGGAACAGCAAGACATGTCTAAGCTTGGGGAAGGCAATGCAGGAAAGAAAGGGGGGAAAATTGGTTTGATGCCTTCTTGCCTTTTTGATGATTGTCCTGCGCCTTCTTTCCCCTGCTCGTATTTGAGGTTACCACAAAAGAGGGAAAGAAAGCAGGTTTTGATGACTGCATTAATGGCATCATGTGCTGCTTGCACGGAGCCCAATAAGGCGGAGAGATGAGCCATTTCACTGTTGTAAACAGTGAAATGAGTCTATAGCCGATGGAAAACTTGGAACGGCTTAGCAGCTTGGTGGAGTTTCTTTTAGATGTTAAGTTGGTTGATTGATGATTGATGGTGAAGCAGGTCATTTTTTCAAAGTCAAAGGGTGAAAATGTGCCAATAAATTGTGGGAGCGACGCAGCCTATTTGTCCGCGTATTTACCAACTGCCCCCTGCTTCCCCCTGACAATGTCGTTTGAATCTTCCATCTTGACACAGTCTTATTCAAAACTTCACAAGGACTTTCTTCGTCCTTCCTTCCCTCATTCTCTCTCCCCTTCCCATGGACCTTCTTGCTTGCTTCACTGTTTTCGTTTCTGTCCTTCTTCCCATCCTCCACCCTTCCCTTGCTCTTGATTCCCTTAGCCAATCGCAGTTCATCAGGGACAATGGAACCACCTTGGTTTCAAAAGATGGAACCTTTGAGCTCGGTTTCTTCTCTCCTGGTACTTCCACCAAACGCTACCTCGGTATTTGGTACAAGAACATCCCTGTTCAAACCGTTGTCTGGGTCGCTAATCGCCTCAACCCCATCAACGATTCTTCTGTTACCTTAACTTTGATCCCTTCTGGTATTCTTGTCCTCTCCCAAAACAACTCTCCTCTCTGGTCAACAAATGCCACCGCAAAACCGCAGAGTCCAATCGCCCGCCTCTTCGATTCTGGAAATCTTGTGGTGATAGATGAGAACGAAGCTGACCCAGATGCTTATTTATGGCAGAGCTTTGACTATCCCTCTGATACGTTATTACCAGGTATGAAATATGGGTGGGACTTAAAAACTGGTAGGCAATGGAATTTAACAGCTTGGAAGAGTCCAGATGATCCATCGCCTGGAGAATTAACTAGTGCTGTGGTGCTCTATAACTATCCTGATTCCTTTATAATGAAGGGAACCAGAAAGTTTTACCGATTTGGACCTTGGAATGGAGTTCGTGGGAGTGGTGGTCCTGAAATAAAGCCCAACCCTGTTTTTGATTACACCTTTGTTGACAATAAGGATGGATATTACTACATGGACCTTATCAATAATAATTCTGGGTTGACAAGATTGGTGTTGAACGAAACAGCCTCTGCTCGCTATCGTTATGTATGGCTGGAAAATATCAAGACATGGCAGATTTATTCGACGAAGCCAATAGATTACTGTGATACTTATGGTCTTTGTGGACCCAATGGGAATTGTATCATTAGTGAATCCCCTGTATGCCGATGCTTAAAAGGTTTCACTCCTAAGTCACCACAAGATTGGAATTCGGTGGATTGGACTGGAGGATGTGTGAGAAATAAACCTCTGAACTGCTCTGAGAAATACAAGGATGGGTTCATTAAATTGACGGGCATGAAGGTGCCTGACACTACTCTGTCTTGGCTTGACGAGACAATGAATCTTGAGCAATGCAGACGAAAGTGCTTGGAGAATTGTTCTTGCACGGCTTATACTAATTCAGATATCAGAGGGGGAGGTAGTGGTTGTGCCTTATGGTTTGGTGATCTAGTTGATGTGAGATATTATGCTTCTGGGGGGCAAGATCTGTATGTTCGAATGGAAGCTTCAGAATTAGGTAAAGATACCTACTTTCTACTTATGATGTTCGTTTTCATATTTGAGTATTCGAATTACCACTTTCATTTTGTGATTTTAGCCACCTTCTTAATGTTTGAGTGATTGAACTACGACTGCAGAATCTGACCATAAAAAGGAGGTGATACTGATCGTTACTGTTACAGTTGGTGCAATTTTGGTTATGCTTTTTGTTGGAGGCTGTATCTTTTACAGAATTCGCAGAAACCAGAAAGGTAAAGTTCTTATTTGTCGTGAAGTTCCAGCGTTTTATGAACTCATACGGCAAAAATATCTTCGTATTATCTCTTATTTGCTTAAATGGTGCCAAAGAACTTGTGAAGCAAGAGTTATATAAAGTTATGTATATATGTCAGATATTAGGCCGAGGACTAATTAATAAGGCAGCATTCGGTTTGGCTGAACAGAGGACTTCATTCACAATCTTCTTGTTCTGTATATATTCCTGTTCTTCGAATGAGTATATCATCAGACAGGCAGGGTTAATTAGGATATTATTCATTCTCCTGACATTAGTGTTGATTTATTCGTACCTCTACACATTTGTGCTTACAGTTGCATGATTTTAATCTTACGCGAGTTTGACAATAAAGTTTTTTGAAATACACGGTTTTCGCATGGGACACCAAAATTGGTAGTGAGAATTGGTGCTTCAATTGTTTTTCCATTTTGACAAGTTTGCCAATATTGATTGCTTTTCAAATTTTCCCCTCTTGGACGTAAAGTTAATTCTTTCCTGTCATGCTTTCAGCCGACACAGAAGATGTAAAAGATGATATTCAATATAATGAGAGTCCACAGGATGATCTAGATCTTCCCTTGTTTGATCTTGCCACAATAGTAGATGCCACTAACAACTTCTCCAGGAAGAACAAAGTCGGAGAGGGAGGATTTGGACCTGTATATTGGGTAATTCCACGTTTGAATTATAGACTAGCTAGGACCAATCAGCAATGCATAATATCGATATTATCATAACATGCCTATAAGTGTCTGCATGCAGGGAAAATTATTGAATGGGCAAGAAATTGCAGTGAAGAGGCTTTCAATAAAATCAAGACAAGGATTGGTGGAGTTTAAAAATGAAGTAAAATTTATTGCGAAACTCCAACATCGAAATTTGGTGAAACTTCTTGGCTGTTGCATCCATGGACAAGAAAAAATGCTGGTGTACGAATACATGCCCAATAGAAGTTTGAATTCCTTCATTTTTGGTATAAATTTAGTAAAGTTTGTAGTTGCATAGACTATTTAGTGTCAATAATGAAGCATCTTATCAATTTTAAATTAATAATAAGTTATATTTTGACAAACATTACACTGATCATGGCTTATAAATAATACACCTTATTATAGGTTTAATATGATATATTTATTTTTTATTGTTAACAGATAAAGTCAAAGGAGAGTTGTTAGATTGGTCTAGGCGTTTCCACATTATTATGGGAATTGGTAGAGGTCTTATGTATCTTCATCAGGACTCAAGATTGAGAATTATCCATAGAGATTTAAAAGCAAGTAACATTTTACTTGATGATAAGTTCATTCCAAAAATATCGGATTTCGGGTTAGCTAAAACTTTTGAAGAAGAACAGACAGAAGGCAATACAAATAGAGTAGTGGGGACTTAGTAAGTTTCTTATCCAAATCTTACTTTACAACTATCTTGCTCAATCCTCTCCATATCTCCATTAACTGTTTTATTATGTACTTTGAACGCATATTCTATAGCGGATACATGGCACCAGAGTATGCTGCAGATGGGCTTTATTCAGTGAAATCTGACGTCTTCAGCTATGGCATATTAGTGTTAGAAATTATATGTGGGAAGAAAAATAGAGGATTTTATGTAGAAGACTCCAAGCACAACCTTATTGGTCATGTGAGTGGTTGATATACAATATTCTAACAGTTTTTCAATTGTATTGGTCGAATTGAAATGGCTTAACTAGTGACTAAGTTGTGAGTTTCAGGCATGGATATTGTGGAATGAAGGAAGGGTTTTAGAATTGATTGATGAGAACATAGAGGAGACGTGTAATGTATCAGAAGTATTAAGGTGTATTCATGTGAGTCTTTTGTGTGTGCAACAAAATGCAGAAGATAGACCCACCATAGCTTCTGCAGTTGTGATGTTGGAAAGTGAAATCGAACTTCCTAAGCCTAAACAGCCAGGTTTCTTTCATGGAATGGGTTCAGTTCAACCACATACTTCCAACTCAAATCAGAATGAACGTAGCTCAACCAATGAAATGTCCATGACTTTACTTGAAGCCAGATGAATTTTGATTATGCTGAGCAATAAATTTAGTGCCAAAATGCTTTTGAAGGTACAAGTAAATTGAAAATCATGGTTTGGTGATTGGCTTAGGGGTTGCTATTATTGTACAAACCATTGTTGCAGAATCGAGTAGCACGCGGAATGGCACTGAATACAAATGCAGATATTGAATCTGGGCTCAAGGGGAAAATAGAACGGAGATAGCAACACAAGAAATAGATAAACCAAGTGAACAAACTTTCACCTTATGGCGGAGTAAAAAAGGCGGTACAATAACTAGATAAATTGAGCCACTTTTTTTAGTTGTTATACAATTAGTTTGAGTTCATTTTTTTCATCAGTAATATCTTGTCCATCGTTTTTTTCCTTTGCTAGATAGAAGATGATGGACTATGATATTATCACATTAATTGTTGAACCTCACCTTACCTGGAAGCGTGAAATATGCACTAAAAATTGTTCATTTCTTTTGTGTGTGTGTGTCTCTAAATTCTATCAGGTGGGCACCCTAACTGCATAGCCACGTGAAAATAGTTTAGATTGTTAGATATACAAGAGGGAACTAAAATAATGTATTTTCTTTGTATACAATATATTATAACATGATAAAGTTTTTAGAATACATTGAAAGATGATGCCTCAAAATATCTAAGAGAGAAAATGGAGATTGAGGGTCGATGATAAATTATGAGTTAATTATTGTTAGAGATCTTATTAAAAACCTTTTGATATTCAAGAGATCAGAAATACTAGCTCGTTCCAGAAAGCTTGCACTGCGTTGATGGTGAATTGTTAATTGAGAATTATAATCCGTTGGCTCTTCAAAGTTCAAAGTCTAATAGTTTCAAGTCAACTTTTGAATTGTTTGCACCTTCTTGCGTAAGATGAAGCTCAACCGTTAGATGACATCAACGCTTCAGGTTGCATCTCTGTTGTTGTCAATTGAGTGACCAATGATTTTGAATAAATACACTTGTACATACATAGGAATATCCAACTGAACATTGACTTTGAAGACGCAAGTGCGAAAAACTAACATTATTTTGTAACATATAATACATAGAACCTTTAAATATTAAATACACGCACTCACACGAGGACAAATGTAACTGTTTTCTTTTTGCCTTTCTGGGTCAGGAGAAATGTGATGATTAGGAAACTTCAAAGAAACAGAGGGTCCTGAACAGACTTGAATTTTGGCCATATATGGCTATAAACTTCTTCCTCTGTATGTTTATATAGCAGATTTAGCTTTATCCTCATTTGACAAGAGCATTCGTAATCTTTTCCTGAACTTTAATCCCGAAACACTGTAAAAAACAAATATAAACAAATCGACAGAAATTCTTTTAAAAAAAAAACGATAAATTAGATATTAAAACTTCATCAGCAAGGCAGACCTTAACTACACAAAACATCGCCGGCCCTCCATTGAATCCAGATATTTCAAACCTTACTACCATTCCAAGTCAAAGTTAAACACAGAATTCCACAAATAAATTGCTAAACAAATCTATCCATCGTTTTCCAAGTCAAGTAAACCAACAAATGATGCTAAAATAATCAAGCACCTTTGTCTACATATCACCAACTACATCTTTTCTGACCTTCTCGTTTCAGCAATGAATGTTCAAAAAAAGGCTGATTCTGACGCCTTAGCCTAATTCCACATTCCATGGGCCCTCTTCCTTCCTTAACTATCTCTATTCTTTTCATCCTTCCCATCCTTTCCCTGGAACTTGATTCCCTTAGCCAATCGCAGTTCATCAGGGACAATGGAACCACCTTGGTTTCAAAAGATGGAACCTTTGAACTTGGTTTCTTCACTCCTGGTACTTCCAACAAACGCTACCTCGGTATTTGGTACAAAGACATCCCGGTTCAAACCGTTGTCTGGGTTGCAAACCGGCTCAACCCAATCAACGATTCATCTGCTACTTTAACTATGACCACTTCTGGCAATCTTGTCCTGTCCCAAAACAGCACTCTTCTTTGGTCAACAAATTTCACCGCAAAACCACAGAGTCCAATCGTCCGGCTCTTGGATACTGCAAATCTTGTGGTGATGGATGACAACAAAGCTGACCCAGAAGCTTATTTATGGCAGAGTTTTGATTATCCCTGTGACACGTTATTGCCAGGTATGAAGTATGGGTGGGACTTGAAAACTGGTTGGCAGTGGAATTTAACAGCTTGGAAGAGTCCTGATGATCCATCTCCTGGAGATTTGACCAGCGTTGAAGTGCTCCATGGCTATCCTGATTCATATATGATGAAAGGAAATAAAAAGTTCTACCGATTTGGACCATGGAATGGTGATCATGGGAGTGGTGGTCCTGAAATAAAGCCCAATCCTGTTTTTCAATTCACCTTTGTGAATAATGATGATGGGATATACTATATGGATATTTGGAGTAACAATTCTGTTTTGACTAGAGTGGTGTTGAACCAAACAGACTCTACTCGTTATCGTTATGTATATCTGAAAAATATCAAAACTTGGCAAATTTATTCGACAAAGCCTGTAGATTATTGTGACACCTATGGTCTCTGTGGACCAAATGGGAATTGTATCATTAGTGATTCCCCTGTGTGCCGATGCTTAACAGGTTTCACGCCCAAGTCACCACAAGATTGGAATTCGGTGGATTGGACTGAAGGGTGTGTGAGAAATAAACCTCTGAACTGCTCTGAGAAATATAAAGATGGGTTCATTAAACTGACAAGCATGAAGGTGCCTGACACTGTTTTGTCTTGGTCCAATAAGACAATGAATCTTGAGCAATGCAGACGCAAGTGCTTGGAGAATTGTTCTTGTACGGCTTATACTAATTCAGATGTTAGAGGGGGAGGAACTGGTTGTGCCTTATGGTTTGGTGATCTTGTTGATGTTAGATATTATGCTTCTGGGGGGCAAGATCTGTATGTTCGAATGGATGCTTCAGAGTTAGGTATGACTTTTATTTCAATGTTTGACACTATTCAACTTATACCTTTTAATTTAGGATTTCACCTTAGTTTCTTGAAGTTTGAATTATTTCAACTACGACTGCAGAATCTGGGAAGAAAAAGAAATTGACGATTATCCTTACCATTACCGTTGTCGCAATTTTTGGTCTGCTTTTAGTTGGGGGCTATATCTTCTACAGAGTCCGTAGAAACAGGATTGGTAAGAGTTACTTGCTCCTATTTTATTATGTTCCAAAGTTTCAGGTTTCTTCTTGCAACTGCTATGATTGTTACGATGAACTCATACGGCATGACTGGCTATATGGTGCTAAAATCTTGTCGTGTAAAAACTTGACTACATGGACATAGATTTGAAATGAGTTAAGTAAAAAAGGTAGCATTTTGACAAGCTAAATGTTTGACAGTATAGTTATTTAAAAGACAATGATTTACCCGATCGAAATCTAGTAAACTAGTAATATTTAATGTAACTAAAATGTTTTGCCATTTTCACATGTTTATCAGGATGGACTGTTTTCAGACCCCAAAAGAAATTAATATAGGGTGTTTTCTGTTTTTCCTCCAGTGCTTGTACAGAAAGTTAATGTGTTTTCTGTCATGCTTTCAGCTAAATCAAAAGATGCAAGAGATGATATTCCATACAGTGAGAGTCCAGATGATGATCTAGATCTCCCCTTGTTTGATCTGGCAACAATAGCAGGCGTGACTAATAACTTCTCGAAGGAAAATAAGATCGGAGAAGGTGGATTTGGACCTGTTTATTGGGTAATCCAGCATTTGAAATATTAAGTGAGAATCTGCTAAACATAATGAATATTAACATGATATGCTCACAAATCGCTACTTCTTGCATGCAGGGAAAAGTATTGAATGGACAAGAAATCGCTGTGAAGAGGCTTTCAATAAAATCAAGACAAGGATTGGTGGAGTTTAAAAATGAAGTAAAATTTATTGTGAAACTCCAACATCGAAATCTGGTGAAACTTCTAGGCTGTTGCATCCATGAGCAAGAAAAAATGTTGGTGTATGAATACATGCCAAATAAAAGTTTGGACAACTTCATTTTTGGTATAAATTTATTTTATATTTTAATTACATAGAGTATCTTAGTATAATTAATGATTAATGAAACAGTTAATGTCACTTATTTATTCTCATCATGCATCTTGCTTGTTTATATTCCTAGATGAAACCAAAGGAAGGCAGTTAGATTGGTCTAAACGTTTCAACATTATTTTGGGAATCGGCAGGGGCCTCATGTATCTTCATCAAGATTCAAGACTAAGAATTATTCACAGAGATCTAAAAGCAAGTAACATTTTACTTGATGACAAATTAATCCCGAAAATATCAGATTTTGGGATGGCTAAGACTTTTGGAGAGGAACAAACGGAAGGGAATACAAATAGAGTAGTTGGAACTTAGTAAGTATTTTGTTTAACTATTGCTTTAGAGTTATCATGTTCCATGTTTTCCCTAATTTAGTTGATTTATTCTAAACTCTTAATGAATATTCTATAGTGGATATATGGCGCCAGAATATGCTGCAGATGGACAATATTCAGTGAAATCTGATGTCTTCAGTTATGGCATATTATTGTTAGAGATCATATGTGGGAAGAAAAATAGAGGGTTTTATCTAGAAAACCCCAAGCACAACCTTATTGGTCATGTGAGTACTGTATATATAGTTTAATTTTATATCCTTTTCCATTTACGCCCAGTCCAAATTGGATGACTGATAAGCACAAGTTGACTATTTCAGGCATGGATACTGTGGAGAGAAGGAAGGGTTCTAGAGTTGATTGATAAGAACATAGAGGAAACATGCAATGTATCAGAAATATTAAGATGCATTCATGTGAGTTTATTGTGTGTGCAGCAACATCCGGAGGATAGGCCCACCATAGCATCTGCAGTTTTGATGTTGGAAAGTGAAGTTGAACTTCCTCAGCCTAAACAGCCTGGTTTCTTTCATGGCATGGATTCATTTGAACCACATACTTCCAACTCTAGTCAAAAGCAACGTAGCTCAACCAATGAAATATCAATGAGCTTACTTGAACCCAGATGAATTTGATCATGTTAAATACAGCTAGCAATTCTATGGGAGCTATTCTTCAGAAGGTAGAGTCGATGAGGCTGCAGACGAATGGAGCTATTGTGTTTTAGGCTTTTAGGAAATTAAGAGCAGAGACGACAGCATAAGAAACAGATAAAACAAGTGAAGAGTTTTGCAGCTTGTTGCAATTATACAAGACAAATTCAGCTTCTTTGTTAGAGATATTGGGTGTGTTTAGATGGACTTCTGAAAAAGTGACTTATAGATAAGTCAAACTGAAAATAAGTTAGATTGTGTAATGAGATTTATGTTTGGATGGGCTGTTAAAAAAAGTGACTTATAAGTCATAAGTCATATTGTGTAATGACACGTATGTTTGTATGGACTTTTGAAAAAGTGATTTATGTTTGGGTTAGTTGTGATTTGATGTGTAAAATAAGTTAGAATTGTGGGGTCCACCAAAAAAAGTGACTTATAAGTCATAAGTTGAAAAAAAGAACTTATACTTATTTTGACTTATAAGTTATAAGTTACTTATTTTTATAAGTCGAGACAAACATACTCAAAACAACTTATCTGAAAATAAGTCCTTATTTATGAAAATAAGAACTTATTTGGCTGGAATAAGTCCAGCCAAACAAGCCCATTATACAATTAATTTAAGTACTTCTGGATAATTATATATTTTCTTTCAAGTTCTCTCTCCTTTGTTTTTGCTTGAGGGTAAGATGTTAATGGATTATGATGAATAACTCAATTGTTTAACTTCATTTCACCACGAAACATGAGATATGAATTAAAGTCACATAATTCTTGAACAATTTAAAGGGCTAGATCATGAATTAGTAACGTCATCCAAATTTCAATCTCCAAAATAAAACTTCACCAAATGGGGGCCCATATAGAAATGGGCTAGCTTTTTTTAGTTGATGGGCCGACTCGATGAAAAAGTTTATGGATATTCGGTATAAGGCTGATAAGTCCAATCTCAGGAACCACCAGAAGAACAGCCCTGTTAACACCTGGACTTGTAGGTGTTAAAAGGGATTGGATTCAAGTTTTCTCTTTCTTATTCTACTTCTGCCAAAATCTAATAAAAATTGTAATATTAGTGCCGATAACATTTTCTTATTCTTGTAGGTTGCTGAAAAATTTCTTCGATATCTCATTTGACAAATTTTCATTTTGCAACTTTGTTTGTCGTGCTTTATGTCTTGAGCATCGAAGTATTAATTCTAGTAATTATGCTTGTGTGTGTGTGTGTGTGTGTTTTGTCTTGTTTTTTAGAAGACACAAACTTTCAGTATGAAAGAGAGAAGTTGGTTTAAATGACATTATTTTTCGCAGTAAGGTGGAGGGCTTATCAGATAATCGAAATCTTCCCTAAAGATCGATATAAGCTTCTCAAGTGCCAAAAAAACACACACGAGGATTATAATAATCCAATCTAAGATTAGGTTTAGGGTAATTGTAATATACTCTACTTCCGAACATAATGGGTATGATGACCCACTGAAAGCACCATAATCACTAAAGAATTTAAACGCTGAGTTGAGAGAAACCAGATGCCAGAGAAAGTAGGAACAGAAACCAAAGAAATCTTTGTCGTCCTCTGATTGCCTGATTAAAAATCACGGATAATATAATAATAAAATTTTTCACTTGATGAAGAACTAATAACTAGAGTGGATTCTGTCGTGCACAACACACAAAAGTAGTCAAGGTTAATCATGATCAACGCCAACAAATGAGATTGTGGAATTCATAATTTGAGCAACATCCTTATTTATTTATTTATTTTGGCTAAGCCTTTTGCATATTTCAAAGACCTTTAAATAAGCTGGTCCTAAAGCTACCAGCTGTTCAGATGCATCAGGCAAGTGACATTGGGCTTGTATATATCTCTTTTCTCTCTGGTCCTCTCGTCGACAAATATAAACATGGGGTCAGGAGTAGGTGGAAGCATGAAGCTCGGAGGCATTGTTATCGCTTTCACCTTTCGACTTTCAGCTATTATCTGTATTGACAGGAGCTTATGCACTATAGGAGCGGAAATATACAAAGTATTTATAATAAACTGCTTATCTATAGTGCCATCCTATTTTCTGTATAGCATCCTCTTCTTTTAATGCAAAATCGTTATCAACACCTGCACCAGTAGTGGGATTCATTATTTGATATTTCAGAAATATGTAGATCAGATGCCGGTCAATTTAGCCAACATTGATCATGTCTTATTACTACCTTCAATCCTTAATATAAGATTAGTTAACTGGTTTGAAATGATTCAAAAAGTTAAATGGATTACTTAACTATAACATATATTATATTATCTCTTTAAGATATTTATGTGTATCGTCAGGTTATGCGTAAATATATATATAAGCTAGGCAAAATAATTTGGAGAAAATTAAAATAATAGTTACAAGGAATAAAATGAAAAATGTCTTATATATACATCCAGAATTAAAATTACTTCTAGCTCTTGTTTATTTACAACTGGAGGTAAAGTATTATTGTTAAAGAAACCAACAATATATATTTAATATTTATTACTTGTTGCTAGTGAATATTGGTGTGAGATTATATTCAACTAATAAGCTCTCTGACAATATTCTGCTTTAGTTGCCTGGTGGTCTAGAAACATTGATGTACGGAGAAAGATCAGGCAGATGGTAATTGTATAGGCTTATCTTGTTTTTATATTTTATATGCTTACAAGCTTTCGTTTATTGTATTGTACTCACCAGTTATGTGATATATACACTCTCCCATCAACATCTTATTGTTCAAAGTAAAGTAGTTTGATTAATAATTTTATTAGAGGTTAGATTTATGTAGCTATCGTTGTAGGGCAAACTGTGTAGATGGTCCAACTGATATATATTTATATATATATATATATATGCAGCTATGCTAGATGTTCGGGAAATGTTAGGCACTAACCCTTCCATTACTTTAATTCCAATATACGTGAAGATAATATAAACTATCTATACTCTATAGTAATATATATCGTTAGATGATTTATGTGAAACCATACTGATAATCTGTATTTGTATACTGCAGTGTGATGATGAAACATGCATGGAGCCACTATGATAGTTTAATATTGAAACATGTTTTGGTTGGTGGACAAGATTGCTTAAAAAAAGTAGTAGTTTAAGGTCATTCTCTGAAAACGGGGCGTATGATGAGATAACAATAAAAAAAGGATATTATCATGAAAATATAATACACACTTTATAATATGTTTTCTTTTTCAAGAAAAACGAAAGCTAAACCCCATCGTATAAAAAGCTAACGGGGAAAACGGATCAAGTGGTTGATCAAACAGGCGTGGCACATAGCATACCACATTTCAATAGGGCCATATTAGCACCATGAAATTAAAGAGTAGGGGCTCCATATACAGTTTCGTACGTTGAAAAAAAGAGAAAGATAACCAACAAGTATTGGGTGTAGTGGTAAGGCAATTGACATACCCCAGACGAATATGAGTTCGAACCTTGGAGACGTGCTTGTTGGAAGAGGTTACCCGCCTTTGGTGCAAAGCACCTTACACATGAGCATGCCTATCATACAACTCCGTTCCGAATTAGTCGATCGGTTGTACTGGGTTATCTGGCCTAGTGAGAAGGTCAGATACTCAGAAAAAGATGCTGGACACCAGGGAGGAAATGAAATGCCAAGGGAAGGCCCTGATCACTCTAATTTACCAAAAAGGTGAGAGAGAGATGATGCAAAGTCCCGACATAATTTTTAATGCACAATTCTACCCAAACAATACATCTCAGATTGTGTGCATCTGCGAGTTTAAACTTTCAAACTAAAATGGCCAAACTCAACGATCCAACCACCCTGAATCAGAAAGATTCTCTCAATATTCAACATATTCGTCGGCTTTTTTTTTTTGGGTGAGCTGTCGTTATGTTATTTATATATTCTATTAAATTTAATATATAACATAAAATTTATAAAAAAATATTTATAATTTATGAATAATAAGAATATTTATCATAATTAACTGTTCAGATTATAATTTTTTTATGAGAAAATGAAAAGGGGTTTGAAAAGGGAAAATCCCACAAAATACCCTTAAAAATGAAAAATGACAAATTAGACCTTTAAATTTGAGAAACCCTTAATCCGACAAACATAGGGAGGAATCTTGCATTTTTCATATATTACCAAAAGAAACGAATGCCCTCAATAATTGAAGTTATAAATTGTTAATATAAACTTGAAAATCGTTGTGATTATGTTCAAAGTTCCAATGTTAAATTTGTGAAGGTTTTCCTAATATATGCCTTTTCAATTCTTTATGGAAAAAATTAGATATGTGAATGGTTAACATGAACTTAAAAATTGCAATGATGAAATTGAAAATTCTTATGTCGATCAAACTTATGAATGCTTATTATATAATAGGTGTATTTTTGTCGAATAAGATAGAAAAAATTAAAAATCCCAAATTTCTTCTTAGAGCCTAATTTCAGATTTCTCACATTTAAGGAATTTATTTGTACTCTTTCAATTTCTTAAAGTATTTTTTGGGAGTTTTATCTTTGAGAAATTGGATTAAATTAAATGTGGAATGGATGGGAATTAAGAATTAAGATAGAAGGGGAAGGGGTGAGGAAAGATGAGAGGGAGATGGTGGGCCCGACAAAAGAAGGAGAGGGAAAAAGCTCACGTGTGGGAAGGGATTGAGAGGTGCGAAGGATCCCCTGTGATCACACGTGTAGGTGTCGAGGAAGTTGTCCCATCAAAGGCGACCACGTGTGAGGTGACTCCCTCATTTGGTGGCTCCGCGACCATCCGACCACTCCCCCCTTCACGTGCATTTTGGCCCCCTTTCCTTCCCCTCTCCTTCCTTCCCTCCTGCCTCATGCTTCTCCATATCCCACTCTCATTTTCATTTTCTAGGCCCCCCTTCAGTATCCTGAATTGATTTTGAGTACTGTGAATTCGAAAACTGATAAGTGATATGTATATTATAATGGGGTCTTTAAAAGTGTGTTTGCCATGTCATATTATATATATATATAGTTATACCAACAAACCCTCTATAGAAAACCAATCTCCACATAGTGATGAATAAAGACCCTCCCTTCTTAAACCACCTCATTCAAAAAAAATTTCACATTATCATCATTAATTTCATTTTCATATTTATCTTTCATATTTAATAGTATTCTTTCAATTAAAAAAGTGGTTTAAGAATAACAATTGTAATCCGTCTAGTTGGCCAATAAAGAGTTAACTCATATTAATGAAGTTGCAAGTTCAAATTCTACTATTGATACAATGGTTTTGCTGATAAACAATCTATAAATACCTTTGCAATATCTATTTGAACAATGAGGCAAGATCTTTACTTTGGTGATCTTATAGAAATTGTATTTATTACCTTGCCTCAAGTCATACTTATTTTTAGCTACCAACACATAGTTGGTCTAATGGTGTAAGGCCCCGTTAGATCTCTTAAGGTCTCGAGTTTGAGTTCTAGAGGAGATACTTGTGTTGAAAGGGGAAGCCACGAAATCCAAAATTTGAGTAGTCAGTCGTTGCTTGAAAATATGGTAATAGGATCCAGAAAAGGCGCCGATTGCCTGTTGATGTATAAAAGAAATACTTATTTTTAGCTAACATTACATGAATCACATCAAGAAAACATACCTTATTCATGTTAATTTCTTTAGCAAAACATGCTTAGCATATATTACGTTGGACGATAGTTTCTGTAGAAAAAATTGTGTCCATTGCATCAAATTATTTATTTACATATATGTGCGTGAGGCAATTAGATAGTTCATAGTTTAGTGTTATTCAAGCATTGAGACGAGACCAAAACATCCATATCCCAACTCCCGATACTAGAAGAAGGTCGTGACTCCATTTGTGTTCAGGCCCAGGTATCAAGGGTGTCCCGATTTTGTCGGGATAGGATCGGGACATGGACCAAGACCTGAGAGTCCCAATTTCTTGAGCATAATTACATTGGCGAAGAAACAAAAAAGAATGAAGCATATATGTATATTTATGCCTTAGTTGCTAATAATATATAGTATAATTAATTTTTCTAATATCATGTATAACTTGTATGCAAACAAAAGATCAATAATTCAACAATCAATTGTTCCAACAAATCATTTCTAACTAGTTCCAAATTCTTCAAAATATTAATAATTGAACAAGGCAGTAATACAATGAAAATTAATTAAAAAGTTAAAGGAAGAAATGGATATTTAGATCAAGAAAAAATTAATTAAAAGTGCTCATAGGATAGATAACTATTTAGATTGAATTTTTTTTTTAACAAAGTAATTACATTAATGTTGCTGGGAACAGGACCGAGAATCCCATATATATGTGATAGTATCTAGGTATTGTGTCCGTTTCAATTTAGCCTCAATCTTGCTGATCTCAATACCAAGTACTGTTGAATGTTGATCCCATGAAATTCCGCTCCCAACATCCAACATGTCTATGATAGGATCAAGACAACAGGGGCATGAACACTTTGAACAATCTTAGATAGCTTAATGGGTGAGGGGAAATTGTAATCCTTCCCTGGGTGATAAATATGAGAGTTAATTGAATGGTTGACTTAGATATTAAATACAAGACCTCAACCTATTTTACTCCTCAAATTTATAAATTTTTTCATAAACTATATACTCATCTGATCCTATTTGTAAGTCATTTCTAGCATATTTCATACAGCAGATCAAGAAAAACCTAAAAATTCATTATCTTTCCATTAAAATTTAACAAATTTCTAACTTTATCCGTATTCAATAATCTTTATACCGCATGAAACATAACGTTAACACATAATAAATGAGGGTAAACTTGTACATTCACATGAAATCTTTAATGAAGTGACTTATATATATACATATATTTATATGATCAAATAAAACATTCTCTCTCTACCCTATAAATAGAAACAGAGGACTATCATGATTGATTGCTTTTTTTTTTTTTATAGATGAGGTAGTTTCTACAACTGATTAAACATGACATTACAAAACAATTGACAAAAACATATACATCATTATACAAATAACTAATTTAATTTATTTTTTAATATATAGATATATATATATATATATATATAAGTCAATCATCTACCTCATACGTACATGATAATTGAGGGAGTAAATTAAGTAGTGGGGAGAAGATATATGGAACCAGGCTAGGGTGGATGAGCGACACATAGATACTGGGAGCATCATATTATATGAGCAACTTAGAAGTCTAACAATCATCGTGTGGTTCATTATTGTTGGCACTTGATAGTCTCAACTGAAATGGACTCTCGTCTTGTTTACATCATCAAATATAAACATATCGCTTAGTTTATTTCATCTTCATATATAATTGCCCCTCCATCTCTTTCCTTGCTGCCTCCTCCCTCAGCACAGAAAAGTAAACTCAACTGTGTTCCTTCAATCAAAATCCTTTTGCTTTTCTCTCTTAGCCATTCGTATTCCACTCACTTCCATTCCTTTCACTGCTTTTGCTTTTCTCACATCATCACCTTTTTATTTCACTACTTTAACACTAGCCAATCAAATGCCTCATTCATCCTACTTACCCGTCATGAATCATATACTATATCCAGAAACAAAATTATGCTGACGTTCATTAAAGCTATCTATTATCTACATATATTTGTTTATTTGCATCCATATTAACTTTGACACCGTGTTTAGACACGAAACAATTGCAGTTATAAAAAAGTGAGGTGTAAGCAGAGTAATGCAGAAAACAGTGTGATGACTTTATTAGTTTTGGACCAAAAGTGATTGTGTAAGCGTTTATTTATTAACTTTTGGACAGAGTTCGTCATCGTTTTAGGAACATAATTACACATCAACGATTCTTTTGTCCTCTTTTAACGTACATTGTATCTGGCTTCAATTTTTTTTTTTTTTTTTAAAAAGGAGGAATGTGATGTTCATTCATGAATGCCGTTCCATTTTCTTTTAATATTTGTGAAAAAAATATAAAAGGTTATGAAAACTCCATAATTATCGGCTTGCCAACTCTTCGTTAATCCTACACCATTTCTTTGTTTTCTATTTTTTGTAATAGCCTCAACTTGGGGCTGATCAAAACGGATATTAATTAAAGAGGGCACTTAGCTTCTTATCAAATAGTATCTAGCTAGAACCAAAAAAACCACAGTATAGCAGACAATTCCCTCTCTTTTGTTTCTCTCCACTTTAAATTAAACCATACGTAATCCTAGCTATCCTTACACTACGTTATCCTTAATAGTGGGATTTGATTTTAAATTACTGTGCATCTACTTATCAGATTTAACACCATGTTCCATATTACTTAAAGCCCCTGCTTTTAGAAGCATTATCATCAACATTGTGCATATACTGCCATCAAATTTGATTGATATGCTTAATTAGGAAATGACATATTTTGAGTGTGTGCGCGTGTCTCCGGAAATTGACTTGATTGATGAATGGAAGTAATTTAATGTAGCTGATTTATCAGCGCTATATGATTAATTAAAAGCCACAAGCCACTCCTTCTCTTCCTAAATATAAGAGTTAATCACTTAATTTGATTAGATTAAGGATATTAGTTAAATTAGTTAAAATTTCATGATATCACTAAAGCACCCTAACTTCTTATCTTTATTCTTACATACACTTCTTATCTTATTTGTTTATTATTGAGCAGTATCAATATGGATAACTAAAGGAAAATGTGAAAAAAAAATAGAAAGAAATTAAAGTTTATATTTAGGAGTAAGCTCACCTCCTCAAACACTACATCCGTTTTTAAATATAAGATCTATTTAGGAATGTGAGTTTGTTTCTAAATATAAGACATCTTTATAATTTTTCTCAACATTTTCTCAAATTATCTATATAGATACTCTTCAATTATGATAAATAAGCAATATAGAGAGGCCATGGAAATAAAGGTAGCTAGATTATTAGAGTACTTTGGTAATATCATGTGATTTTAACTAACTTAACTAACTTCCTTAATCTTATCAAATTGGTAATTAGGTCTTATATTTAGGAACGGAAGGAGTAATACTTACATTTTAGAACGGATTTATGATATAAATCACCTAGGAAAAAATTGGAAGTCCATGATATAAGTCACAGATAGTGTTGTGAATTATTTAATGTAATCATTTATGTAAGAGATATATAGCTGACCAATTTATGGATATTACAGAAAATAATTAAGTTCATTATTTATAACAAACATGTGATTGTTGACCTAAATCACACTATTGAATCATGTGTGTTAACTTAGAGATGAAAACCCTCTCACTATCTGCATATTAATAGGGATATTTAAAATAAAAATATATAAATCTGAGAGATAATGAGGATTGAGATATTATATTTATGATCAAAATAAATCCTTATTCCGGTTCCTATATTTGGGATTAGTGGTAGTATTTTTTCTAATATTACCCTTAGTTTCTAGTCATACAGTTTGGATATAAAAAAGATAAGAAAGGTGAAACAAATTTAATGTATTAAAAACACTGGGCTCTAATTTTGGTGAAATGTTTTCAACTGACATATTATTTAATATCACAAAGAGTATATATATGTGTGTGTGTGTGTGTGGTAAAGATATAATTGATGCATGGTAAGATAGTGAGAGGGCATATCCTGCACATAGATATTAGGGTGATTATAACCAGATATCGTTGGTGAAAGAAGATGGAGGTAGTCAAGGATGAAGACGGAACAACAAAATAAATGGGATATGATGATTGAGGTCAGATAATTTGATGAAATGAAGATTGGAGAGGGCTGAAAAGGGGGACAAAGGCGAGCAGAGAAAGGCCTGAAAAATGGAAGGAACAGTGGCACGTGGCGTTCCTTTGTGTGATTGGAGGATTGATGGGTCCCACCCCCTGCCTCCCATTTTTTCCACCCGTGGGTTCCCCTGCCTTTAACATGAGGAAAAAGACGAGACGCTCATGCATAGGTGGACCCCACCTTCATTATTTGGACCTCTAGTCAACGCTCCCTTCTCACACACCCTCACACATGCCTTTGCATTCATTTATATCCGCCTTTCAGTTGGATTATTCTTAAAAAAGCTTTGGCATTTAAAAATAAATCACAAACAAGGGACAGGCCCCCAGTGGATCATGAGTCAGGAGCCCTGTCCTTGGATTGGGTTAAGCCCGAACCCCTTCCTAAAATTTTGTTATCAAAAAAAAAATAAATCACAAACAACTCTAGTGCCAAATGGAAGTCGTTTCTAACAAAATCCACACATATCAATTAAATAGTTCAAAATTCGTCATCATTATTTGAGTGGTTTTTAATATTATAATTCTTATTAAACACACTAAACTTAGCTTCAACATTATACTAACATATATAATATTTAATACTCATTAAAACTATAGAAGGATATGAATACTTTTTGAGGAAACACAAGGATAAAGTGGGGTCCAATTTCCCTACTAAGCATAAAACCTAATAAAAAAAAGTTATTAGTCTGGAACTTCATATTTAATCTGTAAAATTAGATCAAAATTGATTTTTTAAAAGCTTATATTTTATTAAAAAGATTATCTTGGATGTAAAATATAATATAAAAATAATCTCTTGACTATAACTTTTTCAAAACAAAAATTTTACTAAAATATGTCATTTTAAAAAGAATTAAATTTAAACCATACAAATTATTAGATTTGAATGGTTCAAATCTGATTAACTCTCCCCTGCTAAAATCTAAGGGGTAACAATGGCTGTTCAAGCCATGACACCCTTGTTATCCTTATCATCAATCAATAACATTAGAGGTATGAACATGTGTTTTAACATCACATGCATGTTTAGAATTGGATTTAAATGAAACAGAACGCACTTGTTTTGTATTATCTTGCAATGGATAATGTACTCAATGATTATGATGTATGGACTATGGCGGAGGGGGGAGACGATCTCCATACACTAATAACCATGTATACGTCCCTCCCTCCCTCCCTCTCTAAGATGTGCTTGTACGGATGGAGATTAGAGCGTAATTAGGAGGAAAGATAAAGTGGTGGAGTGTATGATTAGGCGCACAAGAAGGAATGTGAATGATGAACAAGGCACTCCCTTGGGCTGCAATGTACATGCATTATGTTGTAGCACGGAATTGGAAACTCATAAAGCTTCCTTTTTGTTTCTCACACCAATGAGGCAACCATATATATGCCATTATATATCTAGTCTCTATATACCATATCCTTATCTCCTTCTAATAACTTCTGATGCCCTTTCATGTTTTATCTCTGACCTAACCACGCCTCACTTGTCTCCATCTTCCTTCTGCGTCCCTTTGTCTTGTGCGCTTTCAATTATTTAATTCTGTCTCAACCTTCACTATATAGTATATAAATGTAGGTGTTCACTTTCCCATTTGAAACATACACTATCAACTATTTATCAATATTCTTGACGAGTAATTCTGATTCTCTCTTATCTCCCTTTCAGACTAATAACTTTCAGTGTCATTTAGCTAGCTAGCTAGCGTCTCTCTTTGACTGGTCCTGCTATTTCCCGGCGAGTTTTATAGCCTCGAGGGCTTATCTTATTGTTTTGGTTTTTTCTGGGGACGGCAAATATCAACCCTTTCGATTTCGTCTTCACCACCGCCCACTTGATGCCTTTTTTTTTTTTTTTTTTATTTCATATTCTAGACACTGTTCACTGCCCTGTTCATTTGATGCCCATACTTGAATTTTTGCTCCTTCACTTTGTGACAGAATCTGACAGGACCAATATACTAAAACTAACGCACAGAGAGAATCTGGAAAGAATCACACTATATATATTGCACCCTACACCTTCATCCCAAGCACTCTTGAGTTTTATATCCTCATTTTTTTTTTCTGTAAATTAAATTTACTAATGCTAGGTTGAGATACCGACAAAAACTCTCCACACCAGTCTTGATCATCAAGTTGCAAAAAAAATTTATGAAAATAGCCCTATTCTGCAAGTAAATTAATCACTAGATGACCACAGTTATTAGAGATAATATCAAGGCCTACGTCGGAAGATTGAGACGTGAATTAAGGGTATATAATGTTGGGTTGAGTCTCCTCACATTAGTTCAAGTTTTTGTGATAGAAAGACAAAGTCTAATATATATACAATTAATCCGTATTTCAACACATAGCTTATTATTCTTATTGGGTTTTTTAAATGAAAAAAAAAAGAAAATAAACAAATTGGTTGTAATATGCATTCTGAACACTAAATCAGCGAGATGGATGAAAAACTCGGCAAGCCTTGTTCCTTTCTCCTTGCCGTCACAGGATAAGCCCCATGAAACTTCAATGACTAAAATTTCTGGCTGAAATTAAGAAATAAATTCTTACGAAAGTAGATCACGATGATTACTGCAATAAAGTAGTAAAAAGTTAATAACTTGCTGCAATTTACAACGGCCAAGTCCAGGAAAATACATATTTTACACAACAGGAAACTGCGGGGGCTAAAGACATCATTTAACATGGACTGAAACAAGAAAAATCATCAAATTTTCCCCATATTACAAGAACACATCGAACAGACTTTGTTAACAACCTCAGTTCTGATTGATCCATAACTTATGTCCTGGAACCCACCTGGGACATTTAGGACTAAAGTAGCTAGCCACTGCCCTCGAATTCAACAGCTCCACGACAGGTGCAAATTTAACACACCTCGGTGTCTTATACTGATTCATGGATGCTCCTAAGCTAATAGCATAATCCATGAGCTTATCAAACGTCCCCAGTTCCACAATCTTAATCTCAAGTGGCCCTATTGATTTGTCCGACACACGTCCTTGACGGTACACACTGTTGAGCGATTCTTCAATGGTGAGACAGTAATCCTCGTATACAGAGGCAGGAGGAGTTGTCCCATTGAGGTTAAGCTCCCAGTACAGAACATAGTGCCCTGGTATTGTCCTTGTATCTGCATAGCTAGTGTACTCTGCCACGGAAGCATCAAAAGGAGCCAAATGAGTCACAGCATTCTTCATTGCACACTGAAGCTCAACTTCATCTGTTTTATCCGAATCAATACTCAGCACCACATTCTTCCTGCATATAAAGTTGAACTGGGGTGCTTTGTTCTTGAATCCAGCCACTCTCAGAACATCTCCCACCTTATACCTATATAACCCTGAAATTTCCAGTCACACATACCTATCAATAAAGGTTCAAGCTTTTTGCCTGAAAAGATTCAGAGTGTAATTATTTACTCACTCATGTTACTAAACACTACCGGAGCTAGTTAATTTTTTTTCTTCAAAATACTTAAGTAAGAAAGTTAAATAATTTATTTATAAATTGATTTGATTGAATTTTTTTTTTAAACTACTTCTCCTAAATATAAGGTATAGTTGACTCTTTTGTAAATATTAAGGAAGCAAAACGAAACACTTAATCATAATGTGTTTTGTGTATTACTCCTTCAGTTCCTAAATATAGGATCTATTTGAGAAGATGATTTTGTTTATAAATATAATACCTGTTTCTAAATTATCTCAACTTTCTCCAAATTATTCCTATTGATGATAATAAAAGCAAGAGTGGGAGGGGGATGGGGGGAGAATCAAGGTAGATGATGAAGGTGCTTTAGTAATATCATGTGATTTTAACTAAATTAGTCAACTTCCTTAATTTAATAAAATTAGGTAATTTAATCTTGTAATTAGTAATAGAGAATTTTAGATTATATGTCACCTTAAAAATCAAATAAACTAGTTTTATAAAATTCAGTCAAAATGTTCTGATTAAGTGGTTGATTCTCTTTAAAAAAAAAAATAGTCAACTACTTATTATATCGTACCGGCGAAGGTTGTGACGACTAGCTCATATTCATGGCCAAGCTTGACATCAACGAGGTCAACTAACTCTTGATGTTCATCGTGAGAATCAGAGAGTCCATTGCTTCTGTTAACAGGGAGGAACTCGAAGTAGGCCATGGTGGGAATGAGGGTGTAAGAGACCTCGCTGGGTTTGCAAAGAGGGTTAAGATTGAGTCCGAAATAGCATTCGCTAGAACCGTACATGGTGCTAACAAGTGGGAGGCCGTTGGAGTAGTAATCAAGTGTGGGGATGTATTGTGACATCGTCCCTGTCACAATAACATCGACATACTTAGTGTTGGGCCACAACCTGGGGATGATCCCCTGCCAACAATTTTTGCCACACTCGAATTCTATAAAATCCGCGAGATTCGGGTCTGGTTTGAGGATCCTCATGACAGAATCTCGAACAGAGGTGTCTGTGATCTGGGGGTTAAGTGCTCCTGTTCTAATGTCATGGCAGAGAAGGGCCCAGTGTTTCTCAAGGAAGCGTATTCCCCTGATGAAGGCAGAGGCGAAAACAGAACCAACACGAAGAACGACATCGTTTTGGCAGAGACCACAGAGCAATTGGGAGTACATGCTCTGATAAGAATCAAGGCAAAGGATGGTCTCAATGGGGCTGGTATATTTTGCATAAGGATCAGTGAGTGATCTGTTCTTAAAATGAGAGCTTTTGTAATAATAAGTGAGAACGGGACGAGCCAAGAGGCCAGAGGGTGTTTTAGCCTCAGATTTAATGAAGTAAAAGTACATTCCTTTGCCTTTTTCAAGGCCAGGCACAAATTGGCTCATCACAGGCATCAACAGGCTATAAAGCAAACTCCTCCTTTCACCCTCTTCCTCAATTGTAGGCATCAGCTTTCTCTCCCCTCCAGAAGTCCCAGAGCTGCAAAAAACCACAACCCATTAAATTACAAGTGATGATGATGTTCAATATATATATATATATGGTGATGAGGATCATTATTTTACCTAGTGAGGAACTCAGAAATGGGTTGGGAGCAGAGGATAGGGGAAGAGTCGCCATTGGCGATGCGGTTGATGTCAGATTGGATGTGGTCGTAGGTGACGACGGGGACGAGTTTTTTGAAAGTGTGGAGGTCTGTACGGCCGTGGAGGCCATGTCTCTGTAAGTATTCAACATGGGAATTACGGGAGAGAATTTGGGAGAGAAGCTTGTTCTGGATTTGATCTGCGTTGGAGGTGACATCCTCAATGAACTGAAGAGCTTTCTCATTGACCTCACGGAGGTCTGAGTCTATGGGAGCCTCCGGCATGATGGTACTCAGAGAGAGAGAGAGAGAGAGAGAGAGAGAGAGAGGAATGATGGGTCGGGGTGTGAAGTGAAGGGAATGGGACGGAGGGGTATATATAGATTATAGAGGCCAATTTCTTTTCTTTTTTCTTTTTTCTTTTTGACTTTTCTTCTTGTTTTGATAAAATGATCAATTATCATTAATAAATAAAACGATACAATAGTCCAAAATAATTACAGTAGCATATCAACATGAGGTGGTAAAGTTGGAGAGAAATTAAAATGAAGATATTGTGTCAGCTCTTCCTTATTTATGGGACCTAAAAGCTTTTCTTTGAAATAAGACAGCATGGCTATTAAATCCTGTGAGACAATATCTCTTGTGCTTGATGGTTGAATTACTAGTCCTCTTGGTTTGTGGGAGAGAATGGTGAGCATATGTGTGGTTTGGTGGGTTGGAGATGATCCAGTTTTGTCACAGCACGCAGGCATTTGTGCAGAAAGTTTGAAGAAGATAGTCTTGATTTCTTTCGGTGAAAAGAATGCACTTGCTGCTGTTCCAAAAATATTACAGCATTGCACCAGTGACCAGCATAAGACCTCCTTTTGTCCAGTAGTACAATCCAATGTTGATGATACAGATATTGTGCTCTTGACTTTAAGAAGGAAATCTCCAAGATGTTTAAGGGTGGAATCGGGAATGTGTATATATATATATCACCTTTATGCATTGTTTGGTAACCAAGTTTACTTTCCACGGAAGAACAATAAATCATCATTATTTCTAATCTTGTTATAAATACAACTTTTTTATTGATCGAATTAAACATATTTTAAATATTTGTTATTTACGTTTGATGAATTTTTTTTTTCGAGATCGTAATCTTTTTCATATTTTAAAGTAATTAAATTGATTTTTGCACTATAATTTTATTTTGATTCTGAATATTATATCTTCCGGGTTAATTTTATTATTTTCATATATATTGTGCTGGAATGTTAAATTTTACCCGGCCTTTTCATTATTAGAATGAGGGACAAGTACAAATATTGTCCGTGCCGACTTTCTTTTTGCCAGAATTGTCCGTGCCAACTACTATCAATTAGATGACAAATCCATATCTATACACTTCAAAAATATCTATACTATCTTACTTCCACGAAAAGTACAAAACTATGTACGTAAGTTATTAATAAAGAAATTAGTTTCCACCGCGTCTTACGGAAAAAAAAAAATCATATTAGATGTTTTTTGAATAAGCTCATTTACATTACAAACTTTTTTATTTGAAGTGATGATTACGATAGAAGTAGGAAGACTTTTGAAAGAACAGCAAAAAAAAATCAACTGATAGGAATGGGGGTGCTGGAGTGAAGATATAATAAACTCATAAATTAAGTAACCAAAAGAAATCTCGGTTTTTTGTTGTCATGCGAAGACAA
Source organism: Mimosa bimucronata (assembly GCA_037074515.1). Taxonomy (NCBI): domain Eukaryota; kingdom Viridiplantae; phylum Streptophyta; class Magnoliopsida; order Fabales; family Fabaceae; genus Mimosa; species Mimosa bimucronata. Next base: position 5,589,977 of record CM073436.1, read on the forward strand.
TAATCAACAGTGACAGTTAATAAGACAACACCCTTAAGAGGAACCAACTTCTCACTCAGCTTATAGCATCTCGATGGAAATAATTAATAAGACAATATCTTGTGGTACATTGTAACATCGACCTCTTGAAATTTATCACTCTGTTTTTTATTATAAGTCCAACTATCATGAATTTTTTGTTCTTAAATATAAGTCCACTTTGGGGTTAATTAATGCTACAATGACTATTTTACCCTTGTATTGGAAATAGGGAAGATGAGAGAGAAAGTTTATAATGCATAAATATTACTTAAATATATATTCTTAAATAAGGACAAAATTGAAAAAATATGTTATATTCAATGCTATAACTTCCACTTCTTGGTATGCAAAAAGTAGTTAAGGTGGACTTATAATAAGAAACAGAGTGATACTTGGTTCCCAAAAACTAAATGTGCGTGATAGAAATCATGTATGGTTTTGATTTCATTCGTATAACCATGTCAAGAAGCCAAGTTCTAGCTTTAAAAATAACGTTGCAAATTACTCGTCATTGGACCCCATAAATTTGTTTTTCGATTTGTTCTCTTTAGCCAATTTGTATAAAGATTCCCATATAGAATGCTCCCTAGTCCCTACGTTTCCTATTATTGAACAAATGGTTAAAAACCTTAAAGTTGAATGAGGACAGATACGTCAGTAGTGAACTAACTGGAGAGAATGAGAAAACATGTCAGACTTATCGTTCAGCATAATTGTTTAAATTAGAAATAATATAAGCAACAAATAGAAATTGATCAGCACACTTCAATTTATTGATTATCAATTCAGATCACATATTTTCTGACAAATAATTAATCACAATTCGCTGCTCCTCTCTCTCTCTCTCTCTCTCTCTCAGCATTTATATACACACATATTTCAGGATATCGTACGTCCTTATTTGATATGGTATGATAGTCTCTTTTGTCTCAGTATAAAGAAAGAAAAGGACAACAATTTTGCGGTGCGCTTTTGTCTAAAAACGTGCCATGTTGAACTGATGACACGTCTGAATTATTATATATCCAGTAAAAGCCAATGAATTCTTCGTACGAAATGTATTTTCAAATATGACGAGTTCTCTGTTTAAGTTAGCAGTCTCTGGTATTTTACCCGAAGGGAGGGTTAGGATAGGAGTATGAAAAAAAAAAACCAACATTCACTGGGTAAACCCCTAACTAACGCTCGTTCACTACAAAAAAAGCGGAGTTTACTAGCGGTTACAATAGTAGCGTAAAAAAGAAACCGCTACTAAATACACATTAGTAGCGGTTAATGAGAAAAACCGCGACTAAAATGGTCAGTTTGACCAAAATGAATATAGTGGCGTACATTAGTAGCAGTTACATTCAAAATAACCGCTACAAAGGTCGCGCCCTTTGGCGGGAACATTAGTGGCGTCAATTTAGTAGCGGTTTGGAGACAGAAACCGCGGGTAAATAGCGGAGTTATGAATTAGTAGCGGTTATTTTTAAATTAGTTGCGGTTATATCAAAACCGCCACTGATTGAAGGGACGCATTAATTGAAGTGGGACATTAGCGACGGTTTTTTTATTTTAGTAGCGGTTAACGCAACGGTCGCATTTATTGCTGGAGCGTATTAGTGGCGGTTTTTGTTTATAACTGCTACTATTTGTAGCGGTTATTATGAACCGCTACTAAATTCAAGTACTATTTAACTTCCTTGGTTCCATTCATAAATGTACGACGAATCTAGTGAAAAAGACATACGCACGTACATTATTCGGCTTTTTCGAATATTAGAAGGACATACAGATTTTCAGACACCAGTTTAGGCACCAATTATGGCAGAGAAGAACAACCGCGGTAAAGTAAAGGCTCATATGACTGCTGAGGAGGAGGAGCAAGAGCGACAACGCCAAAATCAACTGAGAGAGGAGGGGCGTATACAAGCGGAGCGGAAACGTATACAACGAGAGGCAATTCCTGAGGATATCATCAACGAGTTCTACAATGAGAACTCTCCTCATATTCCGGATTTGGATGCCTTCGAACAATGGTTGAATAGTGAGGACACTGAGGAAGCCGGCGGGGGTGCTAGCAGACGGTCCAGTCGAAAGACAACTGGATTCAATGTACAAGTGCAGGGTAAGGGAATAAAATTTTTTGTCGTTTTTATGAGATAATTTAAATTTTTACTTGGGTTTAACAGTATTTTTAAACTATGCAGACCCTTCTGGTAGTACCACGAGGAGGACGCTGAGTGTGCAAGATGCGCACAACCTCCCGACCGGCCACAGGGTGAAGGTTGACTGGAACTTGTTCACCCTTCAACCTAAAGGGAAGGGGGGTCAACTGTTTGGCAGGTTCTGCGGGAATGTTGGCCAGAATTACCAGCGCTTCCCGATTGACGCTTTAGACTGGAGGAAGGTTAATGCAGAGACGAAGGATTTTGCATGGAGGGAAATCGTGAAGGTCAATTTAATTGAGTTATAGTTTATCTATTATTTATTATTTTAGGAATATTATTTTCTTAAATGATATGAATTCTATTTATTATTTATTATTATTGAAATATTATTGCAATTGTAAGTACATTATTTGTTCAATGATCTTTTTCATATTTTGCAGAAGAAGTTTGATGTGCGAGATATGTTCAAACGTTGGGCAGTAGGGAAGATGGGTGACGGTTGGAAGAACAAGAGGTTGGATTTGTTCAACCAAAAGGATGCCGGTGGGAGCAGCCGATGCAGGAGTTGATAGATGATGTCCCTGGTGGAGTCCCTCCGGATGCCTGGGAGAGATATGTCCGTTGGAGGAGGGGAGACTTAGGAAATGTATATTTAATAATTTAATTATTAAGGTATTCATCATTATTAAGAAATATTTTTTATTTATAATCATGATTAAATTTTATTTTATGTTAACAGAAGAGATCGCAGCAAGGCGTTTACAGCCGATCACAGCAGAAGGTTCATCATACGGCTGGCACGAAGCCATTTTCGGTCGGCTACGGAGAGATGGTATGAAACAATAAACCTTTCTTGTTTAATTGATATTTATTTTTAATTTATATTTATTTAACTGTATATAATAAATTATTCAATAATTTCAGGAGGACGAAGCTTTGCAGCAAGGGAAGAAGGCTACATACGGCCTTTTCTACCGTCAGAAACACAGGCACCATGACGGGAGTGCAACATCCACAGAGGCTGAGGAGCATATTGTAAGAATTCTATTACTTTTATTTGGATTTATCATATTTTTTTAACAATTATATTTGTAGAAAAGTCTAATATATGTTCTGTGTTCAGGCTAGAATTGAAGAAGTAGAGAGAGAGAGCTTCAGGAGTCGCAGGGGGATAATATAGACCCCACTGCCTCACTCAGGGCCGCTCTTGGGACCCGTGAGCATCCTGGCCGTGTGCGCGGGATGGGTTACGGAGCCCTACCGTCAGTGGTGTATGGCCGGACTAGGTCGGCAAGCACTGCCCAGTCTGCAGCAGCCGGCCAAGCGTCTTCCAGCGGCTCTATGATGCACGATCCAGAGTATAAGGCTCAGATGAGGGAACGGTTGACTCAGGAGATTACAGATCAGGTGTACAATCGATTGGAGTCCTGAGTCGAAAGTACCAACAGTGCACTCGACCGGATCATTCAGAGGATGGACCCAGGCGGACCTCCTATACGTGTACCAGGACTACCACCACATCCACCGAGACAAACCCGCAACCGTTCTTCAGGATCCCAGCCAGAGGTCAATCAGCCAAAAGGTGGTCAGCCGGACACCACTCAACCAGATGCGTAGTCATAGGGTTTTTTTATTAGTTGAACGTTTGTAATTTCAGGACTGTTACATCTTTTTTTTAATTGTGAAACTTGTGTTTTATTTTTGCTACGATTGCAGAAATTTCAAAAAATTTCGTTATGATATCATTTATTTTATATGTAAATGCAATTTTTATAAAAATATATATATATATATAAATGCGACTGAGTGGGACCACTACTCTACTATAGCGATATTTATTTAAAAAAATAATATACTTATTTAGTAGCGGTTCAAAAACCACTACAAATCCTTATTGGTTTTAGTAGCAGTTTAAATACGCCACTAATTGTCAGTACTTTTAGTAGCGGTTCAAAACCGCTACTAAATAAATGTTTTTAGTAGCGGTTAAAAACCGCTACTAATATTAGTGGTGGTTCAAAACCGCCACTAAAATCAATGGACTTAATTTGCGGGGGTTCTGATCCGCTACTAAAAGCACTGCACTCAATTAACTTATAAAAACTCCAGCTTATTCATTTCATTTCACATTTCCATCAAACTTCAATCCTTCCAATCTTTGATATCTTCTCTCATATAATGGATAGATCTTGGATCAATTTGTCACGTACGTCCTCCCGCTATTTGGTCGGTTGAACCATTTTTTAGATTTTGCTTTCGATCGCTCAAGTGTCAACAATAATATTCTTTGTCCCTGTCCGAAATGTAAATTCAAGAAGTGGCATCCAAGAGATGTTGTGTCTGAGCATCTTATAGTGATACAATTCACATCCAATTACACTTTCTGGGGGATTCATGGGGAGAACGATGATGACGACGACGGTGAACGAGCTGCTGCAACGTCTCAGGTTGGATTAATGCAGATCGATGATCACGAAGATCATGTAGATCCAATCGACGATGCCGTGCGTGATGCTTTCGGTGCGCAACATGACAACATCGTTACTGAAGAAGGCGTTGATGGACCACTGCCAGATTTTTTCCGAAACGATGCCGCTAGGAATTTTTTCGACCTTATGACGGAAGCTGATAAGCCATTGTTTCCAGGTTCTACTAAAAATTTTGAACTTTCATTTATAGTTAGTTAAATTATCTTTTTTACACTAAATTATTGTTTATCTAGGGTGCAATAAACACTCTAAACTTTCATTTCTAGTCAAACTCTATCACATCAAGTGCTTGTGTGGCTTTAGTGATAAGGGAATGTCAATGGTGTTAGAATTATTGGGAGATGCATTTTCTCAGGCAGAAATCCCACCTTTATTCTACGAAGCGAAGAAGACAATCAATAAGTTGGGATTAAACTACACCAAAATTCATGCATGCCCGAATGATTGTATGCTGTATTGGGTAGACGACTCTAAGTTAGACAGATGTAAGCGGTGTAACGCGTCTCGATACAAACAGGCAAAGAGAGGTCGATGGGCAACCAAGAAGCCTGCGAAGATTTTTAGATATTTTCCATTGACTCCAAGACTTCAAAGGTTGTATACTTCGTCTAAAACGGCTGAGCACATGCAGTGGCATTCATCAGAGGCCAACGTGGATGGGAAGTTGAGACATCCTAGGGATGCTGAGGCTTGGAAAGCATTTGATGCTGAATTTCCGGAATTTTCTGCGGACCCAAGAAATGTCCGCCTAGCTCTCGCATTAGATGGTTTCAATCCGTTCGAAAATCTTAGCACTACGTACAGTATATGGCCTATTGTGTTGATACCATACAACTTGCCCCCTTGGATGTGCATGAAACAAAGCTCATTCATTCTTTCGATGATTATTCTGGGGAAGAGAGCTCCTAGAAATGATATAGATGTCTACCTTCAACCGTTGATACAAGAGTTGAAGGAACTGTGGAGCAACGGAGTTGAGATGTTTGACGCTTACAGTAAGACGTTATTCACACTCCGTGCGTCTTTGATGTGGACAGTTAACGATTTCCCTGGACTTGGCACATTGTCTGGTTGGAACGTGCATACAGGGTTTGCTTGTCCTAATTGTAACTTTAATCAAGACTCTGTTCGCCTCCCCCACAGTCGCAAGTGATGCTTTATGGGTCACCGACGGTTCCTTCCTCGAGGTCACAGGTTCAGGTTGCAGAAAATTAGATTCAACGAATCACAGGAAATGAGAGATCCACCTGTGTTGTTGTCTGGCGTAGATGTTCTTCAACAGCTTGAAGATGTCGACGTACAATTCGGGAAGCAAGTTGACGTTCAGCCCGGTGGCAGAAGGCCTGCGGCCAGTCCCATGCGGCTGGGGATAACGTGCAGCAGTGGAGAAAGATGAGCATTTTCTTTCAGCTCCCTTATTGGAAATCTAATAAGCTTCGTCATTGTCTGGATGTCATGCACATCGAGAAAAATGTGATGACAATGTTTTGTACACGTTGCTGAACGAGTCCGGAAAGTCCAAGGACCATCTGCAAGCAAGGAAAGATCTCATGGCTATGGGAATACGTCATGACGCCTGGCCAAATGAGAATGATAAGTTTGCCCCAGCCTCATTCACACTCACAAGAGGCAACAAAGAAGTCTTCCTCTCCACACTTAAGGACATTAAGGTTCCTGATGGTTATTCAAGCAACATCTCAAGATGTGTCGACATGCATGCCAAGAAGATTGCCGGGTTGAAAGGTCATGACTGCCACGTTTTGCTCCAGCAATTCCTACCTCTGGCAATTAAAAGCACACTGCCCCCGGAGGTGTCAAATGTTTTGGTTCAACTCAGTTCTTTCTACCGACGATTGTGTGCAAAGGTTTTGGACGCAACAGAGTTAGATCAATTGCAAGAGAAAATATTTCCTCCGTCTTTTTTCACTGTGATGGTCCATCTCACTGTCCACCTCGTTCAAGACGCAAAGATGGGTGGCCCTGTTCAATACCGTTGGATGTATCCCATAGAGAGGTAATTTGATTAATTACTCCGTACAGTAATTTCATGATGTTTGTTTCAGTAATCTGATTGTAAATGCAATTACAGATACTTAGGGAAATTGAAGTCGTACGTCAGGAATAAAGCATCTCCAGAGGGTTCAATAGCAGAGGGTTACATTGGTGAAGAGGTGTTAACATATTGTTCGCGGTATTTTGATGACATGGAGACCTCGTTCAACCGCCCTCCTCACGTCGATGACAGCCCCGCCAATGTCCACTCACCTTCTAACACATTATTCCCACCCGTCGGAAAGCCAATTGGAGGAAGTCAGTATTACAAGCTCACTCCTACTGAGAGGTTGCAAGCACACAGACATGTCTTGACAAATTGCCCTCAAGTAGAGACCTACATTTAGTAAGAATCATAACACTATACACACGCATCGTATTATTTTATATACAAACCACGAAATCTTCTGATTTGTTGTTTGAATTTAAGGGATTTCCGGCGTTATGTTAAACGCCAGCTTCGTAGTCGCACAAGGTCGTCTGCTGAAGTGGATAAAAAGGTCCATCGTGAGTTTCCAGATTGGTTTGCACACAGAATACTTAAAGACGACAATCACCATCCGCCTGATATAATAAATCTAGCAACTGGTCCGCTCGACCATGTCAGGAGATATACGGCATACAACGTCAACGGTTTTAAGTTCTGCACCGTTGCACGGGATGAAGGTTCCCTCACCCAAAATTCCGGAGTGTTCGGCACATTTGGTACAAGGAGTTATGCCAGCTCACGTGATACTGACATGCAATTTGGAGGCGTATCATATTATGGGAAGCTCGTTGATATCATCAAGCTAAACTATCAAGGCCATTTCACCGTGCCTCTCTTCAACTGCATGTGGGTGGACACCAGAACTTCTCGAGGCATTACAGTAGATAGCTTGAGCATCACATCTGTCAATTTCTCAAGACTCATTCACATGGGGGAAGTACCAGATGACGAGCCGTATATTCTTGCCTCACAAGCGCAGCAAGTTTACTATGTGCAAGATCAGAAACACAAAGATTGGCACATGGTGATTCATATGAAGCCCCGAGACCTCTACGAAATGGGTGAGGAAGATGATATGGAACTAGACAGCCAGCATTTTGAACCTGAAAACTTCGATAACCTCATTCCGGAAGAAGACGGGCATTTACCAGTAGTTAGGTGAGTTTGCTCACTACAAAGTTATTATACAATTTTTCGCATATTTTATTATCAAAAATTGATATAGGTGTTTATTATTTTCTTCTTAGGCGGGAGCAAGAAGATGATTGAAGAAACAATTTTTTTTTTAATTTGTACCATTTTACATAACGGTGTGTATCAAACATTAATATATGTTTTTTTTAAAAAAAATATTCATACATTTCTTTTATCAAATTTTTTTTTCATTTTCGAACATTTAGTAGCGGTTCTAACCGCTACTAAATATATGCTACAATTTGTAGCAATTAAAAGCGGCACTAAATTACGCTATGTTTAGTAGCGGTTTTTAACCGCTACTAAGACACATAAACCGCTACTAATTAGAGCCTCCAGCACCTATAAATACCCACCACTCTCCCATTATTTCTCTACCCTCTGCTCATTTCCTTCTTTGCTCGTTTCTTTCTTTCCTTGTATTCCTTCAGCTAACAATGTTGTTATAATTTTTTTATAGATATAATTATTTTATGTAATATTGAATTGTTCTGTATACAAATGTCTTCTAATTTTTGATTCAGATTTGCACTATAATATTAAATTTGATTTTGTTTATAGTTAGATTGGTTCTTGTTCTAATAAAATGTTTTTGCGTTACAAATTATTAATTCGATATATTCTTTTATAAGTTATGCGCTAAAAAACCTTCTTAATTATAAATTGTAAGTTGTTGCTTAAAAGCAGTTTAGTTGATATAATTAGTAGACAATTTTAATTTGACGTGTTGTTTTGTTTTTAATTTTTTCCCACTTAGTAGCGGTTCTGAAACCGCTACTCATGATTGATGACTTTAGCGGCGGTTTATAACCGCTACTAAACTTATGACACATCAGTAGCGGTTCTGAACCGCCGCTAAATCCATCATATCCTTAGTCGCGGTTTCGTAACGCCACTAAGTGTACGTGTATTTAGTTGCGGTTTGAAACCGCCACTAATAAATAAAATTACGTTTTTTTTTCTTGACATTAGTAGCGGTTTGATGAACCGCCGCTAATTAAATACAAAAAACGAAATTTTCATTTGTTGTTCTCTAACGGTTTCTTTAACCGCTACTGAATTAGTAGCGGAGTTGACCGAATTAGCAGCGGTTATGTATAACCGCTACTAAATGTTTGTCACGGGAGATTTAGTAGCGGAAATAGAAACCGCTAGTAAAGTGTTAGTTGCGGTTTCAACCGCTACTAATCAATCTAAATAACCGCTACTAATACACGCTTTTTTTGTAATGGTTGTAATCTCTTCCTAATCGTAGAGATTATCAGAAAATTTTGAAAAGCTCTAATTAATTGTTGTCAAGAATTAGAGAGAGATCCACTAGAAGAAATTAAATAACTTTAATATATAGTTATGCTATATATTAACAATAGATCTGGTCAATTATATAATAACAGTAATGAACAGATTAATTAAAGTTTAAAATTTTTACCAAAAATGTTCCATCGAACCTTTATCAATTTATTCACCGGAAAATAAACAAGGCGCGCACGTATAATATTTTATCAAAACCTCGCTCATAACAACGGTACGGTGATATTTGCTCGTTCATAATTAAAGAAATATAGTTAATATATATAATGATATTTAAAAGGTAATTTGGTTGAAAGAAAAACAATTCCATGGGAGAGGAACCCCACCTTTTCCCTTACATCATTTTCCCTCCTTTTCTTTCTTAATAGTCATTAGATTCACTTTAAATCTTCCATATTTAATGTTTATAACATCATTATTGAAATCTTATATTATAAAAAGAAAAATTACATAAAATTTGGACCATTTAAAGTGTACCTAATGGCTATTAAAGGAGAAAATGAGAAAAAATGATGTAAAAGAAAAGGAGGAGTTTCTCTCTGTACGCGTCATTTTATGTTTGTCTAAGCATTAATTCCACTTTTTTTCCAATTTTACCTATAGTTTATCTTTTCTCCATGCATTCTCTTTCATCTTTATTATATCTTATTTGTCGCATTCTTTCTTATTTTCTTTTCCCCCTACATTATCTTTCATATCTATCTATATACTTTTCTAAAAGTCCTAGCATGTTTCTGATTGATCCACCTAATCGTTGACGTCATCTTCAATCAACACAATTAGTGATGGCACCTATATAGAAATGCCACATATATCATAGTTAATGCATTATCTACACTATTGGTAATGATTTAAATCATTATTGCATTAACTATATAATTGTTTTATTTTCAAAATTCAAACTTGCCCATAGTCCTCTAACATTTATCTTCGATTTAACATTATTTTTTTTTGGTGACAACATTATTTTAGTGTCCATATAATTGTTTTATTTTCAAAATTTAAACTTACCTATCCAGCTTACCAATTACATATATCTCTGAATAAAATTAAACAAAGATCAATATTTTCATTTTGACAACTCACACAAATCTGAAATCATGTCTTTTAAAATTAATTATAGTTCCCGATTTAACCAAATCTATAAAGTTCACATGATATATGTGCAAACGCCAGGTATATCACATTTACATTAGACGTTTAATTTCTCAAGGAACATTTGTAAATCTGATTTTTTTCTATCAGTATATTTTAAAAATATTCATAAAAGAAAATTTCGAACCGTGCAAATATAATAAATATATCAATTGTCACTTTTTCCTTTTACAATCTAAAATATGCTTAATCAATTGTTCAATCACATTTATTTCTAATTTAAATCATTATTGTATTATCAATATAATTCATTTATTTTAAATATAAACTTGCTTAAACAGTTACTCAATCTCATTTATTTTTGATTAAATTGAAACAAACATCTAAATTTGAATTTTGAATATTTTTGATAACTCACACAATTTTTCAATCAAGCTTTATAAAAACAATTTATATTTCATGTTTAATCGAAATAAGGGCAATCAATGATTCAGATCATATATATTAATAAGAAATCAACTTTTGTTGTCTCCGGATTATTTTTTTATCATAAAAGAGCTACTTGAATAAACATTCAATTCTTTAGTTTATTTTTGTATTATTAACTTTCGTGCATCGCACAGAGAGAAAAACCTAGTTTATTAAGAAGGGTATAATTGAAAAACAAATCATATTCTAACATAATCATTGTTTTTAACTAATTTTAATAGTTTTCTTGATAAATATAAATGAGTTATTTAAAGCTTATATTTTGGAACGGAGGGAGTATTCTCTTGATGGAATCATGCATGCAATCCCTCTTAATATATATAATTGATAGGAAGGGTTTTGAAAAGAAAAAAAATATAAATTTGGGGACGAGATGTTTGAAATAGTCCTACATTTAATATCAAAACAAATCCCTTAGTGTTAGAAGGACTGGTATGGTTGAATTTTCTAGAAGAGTAAACAGGTGCATGCATGTTGCAAGACGTAACACATGCTATGATGACCAAAGTCTTGAATTATATTGGTAGGGATATAGGTTTTTTTTTATATATAAATATTGTCTCAGGTCTTTAATATATACAAGAGTCTATTAACTTTACTTAAAAAGACTAAGAAAGTTAAATAAATTCGTTCAAATTATACAATTAAACAATTTGAAAGACCAAACTCTAGAGGTGGTAATGTATAGGGTGCACAGTGAAACCCTCAAACTCGTGTGTCATGTTATTCATATGTTCTGTAACATTTCTACTACTTAGTCTTTTCTCTTTATCACCGGCCTTCTGCATTATTCTACCTTTCATATATCGCCTTTGTCTCTGATGCGGCACACATAGCTACAGTGGTCACCACCACCACCAACAAAGCTTCATCACCCATCTCTTGAATACCTTCACCTTGCATTGTCATGTGATTTTCATAATATGAACTCATACGCACTTCGTTCACACTCTCAAAATATAGCGCTAGCGATATAGCACGCACGTTGGTTGATGATGATGGCAATCAAAGAGTTACAATCTGGCCCTAATTTTAATTGTCTATAATCCAAGTTAAAAAACAAAACAAAAAACAAAAGCAGGTACACATGCTTTTTTCTTTGCTTTTCGCTCTACTCGACAGAGCCTCTGAATCTTGTAAATTTGATTTCTTCCTTCGGGCAGAAAAGTTTTGGTCGTTTGGAAACGCGCTTTAATATCTTCATTCTGCATCCACCTCTCAGCTAAATCACCACTCTCATGTAGCCCCCACCATAATAAAGACAACTTTTGAAGAAAGAATAAAAAGATGTTTCCCGCAATAAAAATGTGCGTTTTTATATCTTAGGGGTCACAATAGTGGGACGTTTTTAGACTTGCAGCTTAATTTTCCTATCAACCTCACTTACAATTTTTTTGTTACTTCACCAATCATGCATATATCCAACATTATATTTGAAAATATATACTTCAAAGAAACAGTACTCCCACCGGTCGAACCCTAGCCTTTTAAATATTCATTTTTATGATCTGCATCTGCATTATATGATTTTTTTTTACTAAATTAAAATATCTCTGGTCAGTACCCAATTTTTTCGGATAAAAATCATTACTAGTTTAGACATCTCGTATGTTAGGGGGAATAATTGTGAAAGAGTAACACAAATATTTATTTTCCAAAGCCAATCCACATACATATAGAAGCTCTGCATGCTTTGCAATAATGAATAAAAACGACATAAAGTTGAACACTTTTTTTAGGTGCTCTGGTGAATGGTGAATATGATAAGTTCATAATCAATGCGCAGTGAAATAATTGATGAGCCATTTGTAATTTAGTTCAGAGGGAGGAGACAAAGGAGACACCACAATCTACAAGTATACTTTGGACACATATTACTCATCAAAATTTCTTGATACATATATAGTGAATAATAATGTGCGGTGTGGGAAAGTGGGGGTGACTTACAGCCAAAAAATCAGACAACTTGGACTGTTGTTCATATTTCACTGCGCTTTTAGTTATTCTCATAGCCTTTTTACCGACAAGAAGATCCTCGATCGTCTTATAGCTAGCTATGCTGCGAGATGAAATTAAAACCCATGTTTTCTCATCAGTACTTGGGTTGTACCACATCAAAAAGTAATGAATAGTGCAAAAGGGCAAGAAGATAAAAAAGCAAAATTTACCCTCTGGTACTATGGCTTGAAAAGCAAGTAGTACGATTCCTTATGTCTTCCACTTGATACAAAACAAACACATGAAATATGAATTGATTGTATCTATATATATTTATCATTCTATCATAAAAGTTTAAGCTAATGCGATTGGATTCAACCTATAATATCATATATTATTAATTCATTTTGCACACTTTTGATGTGGGAATATTTTATGTTTTTCTCTAATAAATACACCATTACTAAAAAAACAAAGTTAGCCGTCAAATTCTGTTTCCTTCAACAAACTGTGTCAAAAACTCACTAGGAGAAAGATTTTACAGAATCTGAACGAAAAGCTTTTAATCTCCTCGTCAGCATTTTAAGAACTCTTTCCCCATGACGTATAGTTTGGTCAGAATTCATGCACGCCATTTATTTTTGAATTTGAAACGACGTATACCAATAACTTTGAACTTCGGAGAAAGTGTTTCTTTTTCTCCGTGCTTTTCACTCTTTTTTTTCCTGTCTGATAATAAACATGTTGCTTTCTCTTTCATTTAGACTCTTGTATCGTGAAGATATGCAAAACTTTGTGCTCATCCCTCCCAGCTAGGCCTTGGTGGCTTATATATATTTAGCTGCTTAATCCATATCTGCTACTCCAAGAAGCCCTAGTTTTAAGTTTTAACACGGCACGCACATAAGCAATCATTAATAATAATTAACTGGATCAAGATATAATCTTTATGAACATCTAAACGACTTATTATTTCATATTCTCTTTTCTCCTTAATTACTTTTGGTTATCAATTTCTGCACATAACTTGTGTAACTTCAGAGTGAAATGATTGAAGTGACTAGAGAGACATTGACTTGGTACGTACGTAGGCTACTTATTGATGACTGTATTATCCAATTGGACAACTTGATTAGTAAGTCACTAATTGAGTGGTAAGCTGCTTCACGATAGCGATTAGCTGCACGTTGAAGCATGTAAATATTTATATTGATTAGAACAGTACAATATATATAGGATGCTGTCTCTCTAAAAACAAACGCAAAGGACAAAAATATAAGGATGCTTCATCCCAATAATGTCTGTATACATTGCACTATGTATATGTAGTTTGAGGTTGGAATGGTCCTCGATCGTTCGTGTGGTTGGAATTTATTGCAAATCAAAAGCATTTCAAGCCATCATTACCATCTTTAGTGGAAATATATTTTAACCTTACATATCTAAAGCATATATATTACAGTAAGATAAATAACAGATCGAAGGCTACTTGGGCTCCGAAAAAGACATGTACCTGGATATTAGTGCTTATCTTCTTCAAGTTTTCTGAACTCCTTGGGTCTGTATTTGAGGCCTATGATCACATGGCAAAACCAGAAAAATTAAAATAAAAACAAAAAATTGTGTGCGCTCCTTTTCAGGTTTTCACTTGTATATGTGGCAGATGATGAACATTAATCCAAAAGTTAAAATAATGTGACCCAGTACCACTGTAATTTCCAGCATAAAAAAAGGTTTTGAGTAGGCTTGATCTTATATGATCTCAACCCAAAACATCTACAAGTTTAATTTCATAAACTTGACGTATCTAATAATGATATGGTTAAGTCTTTAGTATCTTTCAATTACTCCTACATATGCTCCTTTCAAAAGTAGCATGAACATTGAACCAAAACTTGAGGGATGTTGAGGATATAAATTTCTACATATTCACCACAAACATATATTTCAAGGTTTCTTGGTTTGAAGTCCAAAACTTTAGCCTTTGCCTGCTTTGAAACTTTTTAAAATACTGGAAGCAAACAAATTCAGAGTCATTTCATCAAGGGAAAAATGCCATTTTTGGCCCGGAAGTTTTGCCTTTGGAGCAATTTTGGCCTGGAAGTTTTTTTAGCACCTATTTTGACCCGGAAGTTAATAAAAAGTAGCAATTTTGACCTGGGCTAACGGAAATTAACGCTGACCGTTAAAGTGTGACTGTTTTGCAATTTAATTTATGACACATGGCAAATTTAGACTACTAGGCCCTGAAATTTTCAAATAAGATATTTATTTTTGAGCTACAAAATTCCTTTCACTTCAAAAGTCTTACCTACCAAACCCCTTAATTATTTTCTCCCATAATAACCTCTTTTGAACTTAAGAATAATTTTTTCAAATTTATTGTCCTTAAAATAAGGGAGAAACTAAGCATTTAAAATTCTTAAAAATGCCTCAAAAATTCCTCAAATATTCTCATAATCCATAATCTCTCATGAATCAATTCCTAATTAGCCCACTAATCCTCAACTAAATTTCTAGGATGTTTATATAAGACACAATTTCTATGTTATGCTTTTGACCTCAAAACTGAGCTCAATTCAATAGAAAGATAAACAGTACCAGTACACTTTGATTCTCAAAAACCAGTGAGGAACCCAACATCAAACCAGTAAATAGACATTAAGATTAGTTAGATGTAGATGGAGTTTATTCTTGGTTTGATGTTGGGTTCCTCACTGGTTTTTGGGAATCAAAGTGTGCTGGTACTGTTTATCTTACTATTGAATTGAGCTCAGTTTTGAGGTCAAAAGCTATATGAACATAGAAATTGTGTCTTATGTAAACATCATAGAAATTTAGTTGAGGATTAGTGGGTTAATTAGGAATTGATTCATGAGAGATTATGGATTATGAGAATTTTTGAGGCATTTTTGAGAATTTTAAATGCTTAGTTTCTCCCTTATTTTAGGGACAATAAATTTGAAAAATTATTCTTAGGTTCAAAAGAGGTTATTATGAGAGAAAATAATTAAGGGGTTTGGTAGGTAAGACTTTTGAAGTAAAAGGAATTTTGTAGTTCAAAAATAAATATCTTATTTGAAAATTCCAGGGTCTAGTAGTCTAAATTTGCCATGTGTCATAAATTAAATTGCAAAATAGGCACACTTTAACTGTCAGCGTTAATTTCCGTTAGCCCAGATCAAAATTGCTACTTTTTATTAACTTCCGGGTTAAAATAGGTTTTAAAAAAACTTCCAGGCCAAAATTGCTCCAAAGGCAAAACTTCCGGGCCAAAAATGGCGTTTTTCCCTTTCATCAATCATTGTCTTCTATGGGCCTTTGTGGGCCCATTATTCTCTATCG
The DNA here is from genome assembly GCA_037074515.1 of Mimosa bimucronata. Lineage (NCBI taxonomy): Eukaryota > Viridiplantae > Streptophyta > Magnoliopsida > Fabales > Fabaceae > Mimosa > Mimosa bimucronata. Next base: position 5,606,053 of record CM073436.1, read on the forward strand.
GGCTTCCAACTTCAAATTGTAAATTGTATTGACCAAAATGGCTCAGGCCCACTTATTTGGCCCAATTAGCTTAGAGCCCTATCCCTATTCCTCCTACATACCTAAAGTCTCGGCTGTTTATAGTGCACTACAAACTAGATCCCATAATTTATGATTGGGAGATGGGAGATCTTCCCTACATCATCAAAACCTTGTAATATATATACTCCCTCTATTTTTAAATATAAAATCTAGTTATTTTTTTTGCAAAACTCTAAGAAAGTTAAATAAATCACTTATAAACTTATTAGCATAAATTTTTTTCTAAACTAGTTTATTTGACTTATAAACTACTATATAATCTAATAATGTATTACATATGTTATGATTGAGTAAATCATTTAACTTAATTAATAATCTCCTAAAAAAGGTCAATTAGATCGGAGCAAGTATTACAAATGGATAGGTTCCATGATATTAGAATTTAGAAGCAAGATAGGATGGGGAAACTGAACTCTCAGCTGTCTTCTGTGTAGTATATGATATGAGGGGTGTAATATGGAAAGGAAGCAAATTCATTTTTATTTGAAATGAAAAAAAAAGTAGAAGAGGGGTAGCTTGGATTTGGATAATGAGTATGGGACTAGAAAAGGAAGGGGGTAGGTCCACTGTATTTATTATTTCCCCTGCTTCAATCATTAGTTATATACCTCAAGGGCCTACTCTAATCGCCTTTGCTTCTTATATTAATAATATTCATTGCTCATTAAAATATATATATATATATAGATATATATATATATATGTGTGTGTGTAGAAATACATACATCTATAAAAGAATTTATCCTCTACTACAAAATTTGTTATATTTGATGGTTATTATTAGACAGTGATACTTATTTAAAAAAACCATCATATAATTAAATAATTTATTTGACACTTTTGTCTTCCATCAGCCTCAAATCCCTCTATAATTGCCACCACACACACTTTTGGAAAAATTAAGCTTGAATAGTGTTTTTTTTTTTAAAAAAAGAATACGTTTGTGAATAATCATATTAGGGAAAATGATAATTTATTTAACTGCATTTACAACTCTTGACACATTCGATTTAATATCACTCAGGTCCCTATAGATTTCAACGTAATATAATTTCAAGGGATCTAATCATGTTTCATTCTCTTCTATGGGCTTAAGTGTAATTCTCCCATTATATTATTGATGACGTAAATGTGAGGTCATGCTGTGCAGCAGCTGTTGTCCTAGAAAATGAGCCACGAGGCAGAGTTTGATTGGTGGGAAAATGACAGAAAAAGACCTTCGAATTACACAAATGACAGTTCAGTACAACGAATTTCGAAAATGACAGTTCAGTACAAATGACTGAACTGTCCAAACCCAAATTTAAAGGAAATGTCTAAAATGCCCTTACTACAACTAAGTTGGGAATCCCTTAAACGAAATTGGGAATTCCTTAAGGGAAGTTGGGAATCCCTTAAGGGAAGTTGGGAAGGCTTATGGGAAGTTGGGATTCCCAACTTCCCACAAGGGATTCCCAATTTCCCTTAAGGGATTCCCAACTTCGTATAAGCCTTCCCAACTTCCCTTAAGGGATTCCCAACTTCCCTTAAGGAATTCCCAACTTTGCTTAAGGAATTCCCAACTTAGTTGTAGCAAAGGGCATTTTGGACATTTCCTTTAAATTTGGGTTTGGACAGTTCAGTCATTTGTACTGAACTGTCATTTTCGAAATTCGTTGTACTGAACTGTCCTTTGTGTAATTCGAGGGTCTTTTTCTGTCATTTTCCCTTGATTGGTTGTATATCCAGTGAATCATGTAGGTGTAATAATATTGATAATTATTAGGAATAAAATTACATGTAATGGGGCTCAACAACATTGCTGCAAACCGGAAGGTTCCATACGCTCATAAATTTCAGGTTACAACCCTCACTTATAGAACCTCTCCTTTCTGCCTAGCTATTCTAATAAGTTGGAATTATGGCTAATCAACAATGATGCATCCTCTTGAATTTTAAAATTTGTTAATTGATCATAAGTGGGAATTGAATTTTTTTATTTACTCTTAACATATGGTTAATTATACATATATGTATATATCTGAAACATGTATCAAGTGAGGTAAAATTTCACAAAGTACTTGTACTGATTAGTAACCATATATAGGCATTGTTTTCTCTATTTATTGTAGACATAATTAATCAATTGTTTAATGTTGAAAAGTGATAGAATATTTATACCTCACATATTTAATTGAACCAATTATAATTAAAGTATTATAAAAAATTTAGTTAATTGGCAATTGAACATTTAAAATAGAAATAATAAAATGAATTATATTTGGTTTGATGACATGTCAATATACTTTATGAAAAGGTGGCAAAAGGATTGAGTAAAGAAACCAGCTGACAGCCTCACGCATGTCAAATTGCTATTATCTAAAACATTCGTAAAGAAGCAGGAAACTAGAGATAATGACAATAATACTTGTTTTAACAAAATTGTCGTCCTCAGCTTTTATCAGGTCTCCTTCAATTAACTATCAAAAGATATTCTTGCTGTCCAAACATCACAGCTCTAAAGATCAATTATATATATAATTTAAAACAACTTTATTTATCTTAAAACGCGGCTAATTTTTTTAAAAATAATTAAAAAAGAATTGATTTTTTAATGAAAAAAAGGTAGGAGGGGAATATATTGAAGGAGAAGAGGACAAAAGAAAGAAAAAAGAAGGGGGGAATTCAAAAAATGAAGGATGATGAGTTGAAGTGTAAGGAATGTCTCATCGAAGAGGGTCAAGAAACTTGTCAACCCCACCATCCCATTATCAAAATCAAAGTCTCAATTTTTTTTGGGGCGACGAGACACAAACTCCACTATCTTGGCTCCTACTCAGTCAAATTCTTTTTTTTTTTTTTGGGTGGGATTATCAGTCATCACCATCATAATCATCTTCGTCATCTTTTTTTAAATTTTATGGCTCCAATTCCACACACATTCTATTCTCGAATCACCACTATGGGGTCAATGAAAAGAGACACGGTCATACTTAATAGCGCTCCATCAACATCTAATTTCTAAATTAGAGGAGGCCAATATTAATTAATGTTAGGGAAAATTCTAAAAAAAGACTCTCAAAATAGCTAAAGAACAATTTGCTACACTAAAATTTGGAAAGGACAATTCAGTACAATTGAGTAAATTGTCCAAATCAAATTTAAGTGAAATGTCTAAAATGCCCTTTGTTTAAATTATTATTTTTTTTTACTGAAACATGTTGGTAATTCCCTATCCCAAGTTGGTAATCCCTCTATCCGTTTTTGGTAATCCCTTATACAATTCTGGGAACGAACAAAGGAAGTTGGTAATGATGTTGTAATTGGATAGAAACATGTTGGTAATCCCCTATCTTAAGTTGGTAATCCCCTATACAATTCTGGGAACGAACAAATGAAGTTGGTAATGATAATTTGAACCAAGGGCATTTTAGACATTTCATTTAAATTTGGTTTGGACAATTCAGTCAATTAAATTGAATTGTCCTTTCCGAATTTCAGTGTAGCAAACTGTCCTTTAGCTATTTTGATGATTTTTTTTGGAATTATCCCTTAACGTTACTCCTTTAATGTTATTTATAAAATAGAGATGAAAGATTGTTTGTCTTATTTACAAGACTTAGTTAAAATTTTCATATAAACACGCAATTTTATTTTTTATTTATTATACTGCAGACTTTATATTATTGGAAAAAAGTATATATTACGTAAATACAGAGTTTAAAAATTACTACTATTAGGACCAAATTGTTAAAGTTTCTTATTGATTCTATAGAAGCGTGTTAGAAGCGGCTTATAAATAGAATGGTTAATACAATTTTTGGTTCTTGAACTTTCACTCAATTTTGGTTTTGGCCCCTTACTTTAAAATTGATGGTTTTGGTCCTTGAACTTTCGATTAATTTTGGTCTTGGTCTATGAACTTTAGATTGGTAGTTTTGGTTCCTCAACTTTGTGCCATTTATGATCATTGGCCCCTGATTTTTTAAGTTATTTTTTAAAGTTCAGGGATCAATACCAAAATTGACTGAAATTTCGGAAACCAAGACTAAAATTGACCGAAAGTTTAAGGACCAAAATCACCGATTTTAAAATTCAGGGACCAAAACTAAAATTGACTTAAAGTTAAGTACAAAAAGTTGTAAATTATATAAATATGTTATAAATATAATACTACAAAAGCTGCGTTTTTAATTTGTTCTTGGGATTAGAGGGTTTGGTAAAGATTATGCCTTTTTAATGATATGAAGGGATAAATATGATAAAAAACTCCCTTAACATTCACTCAAGACATTAGAGAAATTTCGACATTTTTATGTCGATTCTTATACCTTTTTTCTTTTCGTTCCATACTCATGTTCTTGTAGCTAGTTCTGTTCTTTGTAAGAGAAAAATATGCTACTCCTACATTTTATGTTAAATTAGAAAACTCATGGACAAAAAGGTTTGAATAGTGTCTTAATTAAATAACCAATCCTACTGGTGGCCATATTCAAATCTAAGAGCATGAATATACAATGAATGTTAAAAAATTATATGTCCTCACTGAGAAATAAATTAATTTTCGGGTGTTCTAGAAGCTATGCGTGCATCTAGCTACTTGTGTCTTTATATATTGAAAAGAACTGTTTTTCTTAATTATTATTGCTCTTTAAATATTACATGCCGCATTAATTGTTAATTTCGGTTGGACATAACTTTTTTCTTAAATAAATGAGCAAGCTTGCGTTGTTAGGCCGTCAAAGAATTTGTGTGAACATGGCTTCACATGAAACAAGTGGAATTCTTAGTTGGTTTCGTTTTTTAAAAAATATGTGATTTGTGAGGACTGGGAGGGATATCTCGATTCCACAAAATAATGATATATGTTTCGGTAGGTATGCATACCCAAAAATAAAGAAATAAGTATAATAAAATTGAACCGGGGAAATATTTGTTGAATCAACTAGCCACATATAAAACTGAAATTTAAATAATAGGCTTTAATTTAACGCTTTATGCCATGATACATATTGATACTCATCATGTATATATCCATATACACATTTTCTAAATTTGTGAACTGACTCTCACAAGTTGTCACACATCCATGTATTCAGACATATAAGAACAACTAAATTTATGTGTTTCTAAAGAGACAAATTTAATTAAGAAGACATGTTAGTGTTTTTTTATTTATCCGTTGGCGTTACTAACAATCATCTAATCCGATTAACGGGAATATAAATATACAATAGGGAAGTCTCATTACCTCCAAGTAATTATCGTAATTGCATATTTAAAACTAGAATTCGAGACCACTGGACAACAAATTGGTCATAACGTTAGGTGGTGATATCTTTGTGTTTTTAATACATACTGTATGTATCTGTTTGATTGGGGATGACAAAGCCCGTTAAGCCCGCAATTTTACCCGTGCTGGTCCGTCTATTTTGGGCCCGGGAAATAAATGGGCGGGCCCCGCCCGTTTATTATATACGGGCACGGGTACGGGCTTGGCTACGGGTGGCCCGTGGCCCGCCCGTTACCCGTATATAAATAAAAATAAAAAACCCTCCCCCCCATGTCAGCGTCTCACATCACACACTGACACAGCTCTCACTTCACTTCCTCAGCACCATCTCGCCTCACACACACACACTGCCACACTCACACGCACACATCGTCTCACATCACAGCCCTCCCCCCAAATCTTGAGATGCATCATCAGCATCACGCTCACTCGCCGTTCTCTGCTCACCAGTCTTCGCTCGTCCCAGCGCCGCCGCCGTCCCAACACGTCAACGCCGTCGTCTCCGGCTTCTCCTTGAAGAAGAAAACAGGTGATGACCAATCTTCTAACATCTCGGATCTCTTCTCTTCGTTGTTGCTCACTTGCTCATTCCTTCATCTTCGTATCTTTTCTGTCAGCCCAGGTGTCTCGAATCGGCGGTTAGGGTTAGGTTCTTGAAGTTGAGGGGAAATTGCGGGGATGATGTTAGGGATGAGATTTTGGGGGGTTTTGGGTGGAATTAAGGGTAGATTCAGTGGGATTGGTCAATTCAGTGTGGGGAAAATTTCTCACCTGGAAGGGATTAAGGAATTGGAAGCTGTGGATTCGGATGAGGAATTGATGAAGCATGAGAAGGAGAAAATTTGAGAGTATGTGGAGAGTGAGATGTGATTAAAATTTGGGGAAATTGTGAGAGTGAGGAGGTTTATTAGTCATCATCGTGGCTAAATTAAGAAACAGAGCTTGGGTATGTCCCGTTTCGTCTCTTACCCACATGGGTTAGTTTATCTGTATTCTATTAATTTATGATTCTTCTTTCAATTTCTGTTCTTGCTTCTGCCCTTTTATCCTCTTCTCAATCTCTGGTGCCTCTGCTTCTTATGTTTTCTAATACTATGCTATTCAATTTGACTTGTGGGATTTTGAGAATTTCCATTTCACGTTTGAACTAACCAAATGGTTCACTCTTTTATTGTTGTTATTCCCGTGTCATTGTTTCATTGTTTTGTGATTTTGTTGTGATTGCCTTTGATTTTTTTGGGAATTTTCTGCCCCAATTTGTGTGTGGGCTACGCTGGGCAGAATGAAAAAACGCAGGTGCAGTTGTTCTTTTTTTTTTTAAAAAAAAAAGAGATGGGCAAATGGGCCTCGCCCGTTTTGCCCGTCTATTCTCTGGCCCGTTTATATTCAGAAGGGTACGGGTAAGCCCGTACCCGTGTGAATATAAACAGGCGGGTAACGGGCACCCCCACAGGCCACCCGTACCCGCCCGTTACTCTCCCCTAGAGATAACACATGCACGCGCCTCACACAAGATGAAAAGACAAGAAAGATAGATAAAATGAGAAATGAAAATGGGGATTGGTTAATTCAAGTCAAAGGCTTTCATTGTGGAATATAAACCATTCAATATGCCCCCGAAGGTTCATCTGCTCCCAATAGTCAACCTCCAAAATTATATCATTTGACTTGTATTAAAAGTTTATGATTGTTGACTTATGACTAAGCATTACCTAGTAGCCAACATGCCCATGCCCCACCACCAATAATCCATCCTATCTCATTCTCATTTACTGCGACCACGTTTTCTAAAACTAGCTTAGAGATCAAAACTCCCATTTATGTAGCCAGTCAACTTTAGAGAGCTGGAGATTAACTAGTTCAAATTGATTAGTCCTAAATTAATTAATCTGTTAACTTAGTAACATACAGAATCAATTTGGTGTTTCATGTTAATGAGATCAAACCAAAGATATTGAGTCTTTGGCGTGCAAGGCACATATGTTTCAATATTTCAACGTGCCCCCTCTTCATATTTATACATGGCCGCAGGCTGACTTGACCCAAAGATCACTGAGGACACAGCTTTATTGAAATGGAGGACATTACAACAAGTCAAACACGTCACCTGATTAACACAATGATAAAATCTAAAGTAAACATTCTCTTAGGTTTGTCACCGATCAAATCTAGAGAGAGAGAGAGAGAGAGAGAGTACTGCCGATGAATATATGGTTGATGTTGTACTAGACAAATTTGTTCTTGAGATTTGTGATTCTTCAATTTGTTGGGTCGTGTGGCTTTGTCCCCTTTCCTTACTGATCATGTGGAGGAGGTCACCACTCACTTCTTTTTGTCCTTCACATCTTTTATTCCATCTCCCCTTTCTCCCATTTTTGTCTGGTAGCAGGACACCTCAAGCTTACTGGGATATGACCTCATTATCATATGAGTGTGTGTGTGAGTTTCTCCCTCCCTCTCCCTCTCCCTCTCCCTCTCCCTCCCTCTCTCTCTCTCTCTCTCTATATATATATATATATAAATATTCCCCCTAAATATAGATCCCAACTGTTTAGAATGATTAGGGCAGCATTCATGCCTAAGTTTGCTTCCATACATATGTTTTGTTTCATATATATGGATCCATGACCTGTTAATCATTGCCTCAAACATAGCTAATAATGCATCAAATTAAAATGGTGTGGCTTACTATATATATGAAGCATGCATGCATACAATATTATAGATGGGGTTTGTGTGGATATTAATTAATCAGGAGATTTGTCCCAGATTGTAAATTCTTGTCAGCCATTTGGCATTATAATTTTTTTAGGTAAAATGGCATTATAATTAATTAAATATAATTATTGTAATAATATGTGTTTATAGGGGATGATGATAAATGATTTTGTTAATCATAGAGAAATAACCCCCTGTTGTTTAGTAGATTTGATGACTTCCACGTATAGCACAACAGTGTGTTGGCTTCCAATATCAAAGATCCAATTTCATTATTAGTGTATTTGTTTTTATTCGGACAATCAATCAATCAAACATCAGCTATTATAGGGCAAAAACAAACAAATCTTATGAGTGTGCGTGCGTGGGTGGATCAATATTCATTCCGTTTTGCAAAAATATATACACTATACTAATTAGTGCTTAGAATTTTTAAAAAAATTGAGACGTGTTTTTGTTTGGGGTTATTAGTATCAAGCCCGCATATACAACCATTATAGGCACATGCTGCTTTATTATATATGGATGATGGATCGATGTAAATAGACGTATAGTAATTAATTAAGAAATTATAATACTGGTATAAAAAGACGCTCTGGTCCAATGAAGTTTTTTTTTTTTTTTTAACTGAGTCCAATGAAGCTTTAGGATTTCCAGTCTTTGCAAAAGTTTGCCCTGTTATCATTTTCTGGGATCAAACTTGTATGCTAATAATGCACCAAACACTCAGCTATTATACTCTATCAATATTAATTCATATAGACATAATTAGCAATATAGATGTTATAAACAGCCCACCCCTGACCTAATAATTAAATAAACAGCCCTGACGTAATTCATATATACAACTTGCAACCGTTGTGGTACTTAATTAATAGAAATTAATTAAGGCATATTGTTAGACAAAAAATTGAAGTCATTAGTGATAGTGTTAACAATGCTAAACATAGGAAAAGAAGAGGAAAGAGTCATAATTTTAGGAGTGACACCCCCACTTATTCGGCTACAAGCCTCTCTATTTAGTGTCTCTACCATTAGATTTGCTTTCAATAATCTAGATTTATTACAATTGAAAATTATTATATATAAATAATAATATTTTCCAATTGCAATAGATCTCGATCATTGAAGCAAATCCAATGGTGGAAATACTAAATACAGAGAAAGTTGAAAGACAATGTAGTTGAGATGTCTCTGACCATCTAGAAATGTTATTCACGAAATTAATTAAGCAGTGGGGGTGAAGACATTGCCAATTTCAACTTTTGTGTCTATGATCAATGGGGCAATAACTTATAAGGTTTATTAAACCAACACATAAACTCTTTTGGGCAAAAAACACTCAAGGATTCTGCATACAATAACTCATTTACACTAAACAAAGTCAACCTATATATGTATTTATCTTCTCTGTATTTGTGTATGAACTTAACATATGTAACAGGAAAATCAATTAATTGTTTCTGAATAAGAATATGTTCATGATTATGAGGTCTTCCAACCACCAAATTAAAAAAAAAAAAAAACTGTGTACTTTTTTTTTGGCCAAAAAAACTGTGTACTGATTACAGAAGCAGAACAACTTCAAGCTTCCTCACACATCTTTCTACATCGCCAACCTCAATTCTGCCAATACAGCAGTACACATCCCACGTGTTTCGATAGTTATTTTTTAATAAATAGTAATGATAATTTAATTAGTGAGTTAGTATAGAATATTGAAGAAAAATATAGAGTAATGGGAATAAATGATGGAGACGTGAGAATGAGAATATTCAAAGAGAGTGAGGGAGTCATTTTCAGGGCTCTGACTCTGAAGGGTAAGGCTTAGGCGGAATTCAAGTGGGTCCCACGTGTCTCACACGCGTGCACGCCGTCCCGGCCCCACACGTTGACTCCTCTTCCCATTCCCTCTTCCTTTTCAACTCCCACATCACCACCTTCTCCCCCTCACTACTCTTAAACGTACTCTCAATTATAAAATATAATATCACTATAACTTTTTTTCAGGTAAAAAAATTAAATAGATAATTTAATTTTAACGTATCTAATATATAATTATATTATATGATAATTTATAAGTGAGATAATTAGTTTTAAAGAAAAAAAAATATAACTATAGACATTTTAAAGTGATTAATTTTGCATCCTTAATTTTTTCAAAAAAATTAAAATAATCTTATAATTATGACTGGACTACGTATTATAATATTTTCCTCTATTAAATCTCAATCACTCATTTTTATTAATGCCATTATTTACTCCTCATTTAATCATTTTCAATTTTTGTTCAATATGTGTGTGTGTGTGTGTTTGTGCGCATTTCCAATTGACTAATTTGGGTCCCTCATTAACCCATTAATATTACCCAAGTTCTTTACCATAAGTTTTTTCTGTTCTTACATTATGTTCATGTTCCTGTCTGTTTTATGCCCTTCTCGTTCAGTCTTTGATTTATGAGTTGGGTTTCGTATGTGTGATTATCTTACCTTTTAATAAAGTTTGATTTTTCTAAAAAAAAAAAAGAAGAGGTTATTCACCATAAGTTGAATTCATCATCTCTTGTTTCTTCAGATTTTTTTTTATTGGAAGTCACATATGATTTAATTTTCAAATATAGGAGTATATATTACAATATTTTCTAAAGTATTTCTGTCATAACTATGTAGTCGGGTGAAAAATATACGAATATGAAGGAAAATTTTTAGAGAACTGTAAGAATAGAGGACCAAAAAAGCAAGTGAGTTGTCGTGGCGTCTGGGGCCTTATAAGATAATTCATAATTGACTATATATATGCAAATGGATTGATGGCAAAAAGTAAATCAAAGAAGCCGTATAAGAATATTTCACTAACCTACGACCACATTTTTTTTCCCTCTTACCGTTACGTACAGAATAAAAATGTTTACTTTTTCGGAGAATTTTGTCAAATGTATACTTGTTTCTTCATTCATTCCTAGACTTGGCCAACCATAATTTTCAGGCTGAATTTCCTATATTATATACGAAATGATTTTTTTGACAAAATTAAAAATATGAAAAAAAAAACAATGTCTTATTATTAATAGAGCTTTCGATAATGATGCGATTAGAATTTTTTTAAATTCTTATTTTATACCAAAAGATCTCTTAGCATTATTTCTCATTATGTTTAATTTCCATTTTCTTGAATCTCAATAATTAATAATAACATTTTTTTTAAAAAAATCAAATTTTATATACATTGTTGTTATTCACATTTTAAAAGAGGGTTAATGTGCAAATTTGTCCATAAAGTAAACACTTAAAAGTACTAAGTATCAGAAAGTTTTTTTAGTAATTTTGCTTGTTTGAAAGTAGCCAAATATAGCAATTTCGTCATCTATTATTGCTATTAAAAATGTTAATAGTTAACGCTAATTTTTAAATGATTTATTCGGATTTGCTCATTTTTAAACACTTCCGACGACTTCTGTGACAAAATTGCGCCTAAAAAAACTTTCAAATATCCAATGTTTTTAGTGGTTACCGGTAAAGCAATTTCTTAACCTAAGAATTAGTAACAGATTTGTATGGAGAGAAGGTCTAACGTGGTCGGGTCTGACTTTAATTTTTTATATTTAATTAAGTATAATCATCAACGTTTTGAAAATTGATATATAATTAGTGCTGCAGAATGACATAAGATCGATCTTCAAAATGTGGTTTGACCCACAATATTCAACTTGGTTTAACACGCCACAATTCAACCGGTGATCGATATCAAAGGCATGACTCCAAAAAAGCATCAAAATGTCCTGGTATTTGTATAAATATGGTATAATTCCTCAATAAATTTGGCTACTCACTCCCAAAAAACATTTGCTACGACGTATGGTTACAAATTAAACTATGGTCATTTCAACCAGTTCCCCTGTTGATATTTGACAACGGTTTTTCATTAGTTGATGACACTGGTCATAAGTTAAAATATTTTATTATTGATACTTCAGTGTGTAATCAGAAATATATTCTAGTCAACACACGAGTTAAAGAAATTACTCCAACTAACATCACATAAAATTATTTTTTTTCCTTATTTTTTACTATCTATTTAATGCCTCTATACTATTTTTTTTTAAATATAAGTGTTAATTACATTTATCTATAAACGTGTAAGGATTATTTTGTAAAGGGATAATACCACTTATGGTACTTGAACTTTCACTTGATAATGGTTTTTGTCTATGAACTTTAAAATAGGTGATTTTAGTCTTTAATCTTTCATTATTCGATTTTGGTTTTGGTTGTCCCTGAACTTTAAATCGATGGTTTTGACCTTGAACTTTGTATCGTTTTTAATCATTAACCCCAGATTTTTCAATTTTTTTAAAGCTAAAATACTAATGATTATAAAACACACAAAGTTTAAGGATCAAAATCAAAACTGAACGGAAATTCAAGGATCAAAATCACCGATATTAAAGTTCAAGGACCCAAACCAAAATTGAGTGAAAATTCAAATAATTAAACCACCGATTTTAAAATTTAAAGACCAAAACCAAAATTAAGTTAAAGTTCAAATACCAAAAGTTTTTGTAAATAAGCAGTTGTTTTATCTAACAATCCTTTTATTAAACCTTATGTTTAGGAACATAATTTAAAAAATTGGAACTTCTATTTAACAAAGGAGAAAGTTATATACGTATGCCTTCTTATAGTTTTCATATTGTTTATACACCTCGCTCACACACGCTTATATACATCACACTGTTAATTAAATAATGATGCCTACTTAAAATAAATTCACGCAAAATTTTCCTTTTTCCCTCATCCTAGGATATACCTCTCTCCTTATGTAGACAAATTTTAGATATCCAGCGTTCTTAGCTTCTTTAATACATATCATAGTTGTTTTTCTTTAATCTAACATACATACAGTTTGTAAGTCAGTTTTGAGAGAACCATTCATCTAACGTTTTGGGTGAATGCTACTGAGGTGATGCAAGTGCAACATACACAAAAACAAATAAAAAAGCCAATAAAATTATACAGTTAATCTATATCTCCTTTTAAACTGAATTCAACACACACACACACACACACACACACACACACACACACACACACACACACACACACTCAGTTCATATAATTCAGCATGATTTTTCAAATGAATCCAGCATGAATTATTATTTCCAAGATAAGTTCTTTAAACTCCGATTGTAATTCAACTTTTGTCACTATAAAAATCCAGTTTTCAAAACGAATTTTGTCAATAGTGATAATTACAAACGTCGAGAAGCTTATTACAACTATTTTTGAGAATATAAGGCCTTATAATTAGTACATTTGTTTAATGCTTTCCTTTAGTAAAAAAAAAATACTTTATTATGATTAGAAAAATATAGTTTTGTTTCAACAAAATTTGATTGATTTGAGTTGAGATCCCTTTTGTTTTTTAAATCAAATAATTATTACTTAAAATTATTGTCATTCCCAGGAGGAAGAGAGTTAGCCACTCTAATTTAGTACATGCGAGGGAACCCATAAGTTAAGATATGTTTGTTTAATGATGTTGTTAGAGATATCATTTGATGCCACTTAATGAGGAACTCGCTTTACAATAGTCCTTTTTCTTCCTTTATCTCGTCATCCTATCAACATTATTAGATTGACTAATCAATGGTGGTTGGTGTTTAATAATTTTTACTATTATTATTTATATTATTTTTTCAAATCTTGCTGCATTAAATTATCCATGTTAAATCTTAGTAATTTAAATTTATTTATTTTATTTAGTTTTATCCTAATTTTACTCATTATTAAATCTAAATTGTTAATTTTGTTTAATAATGTTGTTAGAGATATCATTTGATGCCACTTAATGAGGAAATTGCGTTACAATAGCCCTTTTTCTTCTTTTCTCTCGTCATCCTATCAACACCGTTAGATTGACTAATCAATAGTTGATGTTTAAAAATTTTTAATATTATTATTTTTATTATTTTTTTAGATCTTGCTGCATTAAATTTTTCAGGTTAAATCTTAGTAATTTAAATTTATTTATTTATTTAGTTATATAGTTATATCCTAATTTTACTCATTATTAAATTTGAACCGTTAATTTTGTTAATCAAATAGTGGTGATCAGATGAGGGGGGAAATGAGAAAAAATGATGAGAAGAGAATCCAACCCATACTATAATGGAAGGAGCTCATCCTTCAAAATGTGACAAGTCAATGTTTGAATTTTGTTGAAGAAGTACTTGCATTTATTGCATACATATATTTACAAAAAAAGAAGTAAATCTTACCAAAATTCACAAAAATCCATGATCGACTCGTTGGTAAAAAATAATAATAATAATAATAATAAAAAACTGGGAAGATCTCATGGGACTAAAAAGTATATATTTTATTAGCTAGAATCTTTTCATAGTTTTAAAGATTTTCATTTTCGGTTAAGTTGTTGCTTTATATGATGCGTACTTTTTGAAAATATTGAAGAAAAAAAGTGTTAATCTTGACATTTTAACCTTTTTTTTTTTTTTTGACTATAAACTGGAGAAAAAGTTTACATGAAACTTAGAGTTCTAAACAACATTGGTTTGGTCTCTACCCCCGACTGCCTCAAGGGATGGTGTGTGTGTGTAAATATATACATATATATGAGTTTGAGGGTTTAATTTTAAACTATAAAAACGATTCTAAGTTATGATTAACTACTCCCAGTGTACAAAGCATGTCTTGATTACTGGTGTATTTTTTTCCGAAGTTTTATGATACTCGCTCCCATTCTTACATTTCTGTCAAATAGTTTAAGAGCTTCTTTGTTTTATTCTCTACATTTGATAACGTTCGGAAACAAGCCTGAAGCCTCCATTTTTGTTTGGTGTGTTGATAACTGTTTTATCACTTTTATGTCTGTGCTCACTCTACACAATTGACTTACATAACACAGTAGAATATATTTTCCCTATAATTACATGAATTTCACTTTTGTGGTGTTCAGATATTTTTTATAAATGCTTTTGTCTTTCTTTTTCTTTTTTAATAGGACTTCTTATAGTTTGGAATGCGTGAAACATTTCTTGTTTTATTAGTATCATTTTGTCGTATTGCTTGAATTATAGTTGAGGAAATTAAATAGCGCACAGACTAATTGACTAACAATCTAATAAAATGCATTAGAAACTATTTATTTTAAACAATTAATGCAATTATATTTTGAAATATTAATTTAATTCGAGTCAATTATTGTTGGATCTAAGTAAGAATGAGAGAGTACCATTTCAGTCACCAATCAGTTTATTTTTTATGTACGAAACTTGTAGAATATAATGAACTGTTGATAGTAAACCACGGTGCCTGGGGCAGAGAATATAATATAATTCAACATTTGAACCACATAGACTCAATAGTCAATACACATAAGAAAAAGGAAAAGAAAAGAAGAAATTCAATTTGAAAGGGAAAAAAAAAAAAAAGACGCTTGAAAATTCTGGCGTCTAATGAAGCTCTCCCTGAATTGTTAACTAATTCCCTCAACTTGGGTGTACGTTTCACCTCTTCACCTCCCAATATAAATACTGCGAAGTTGCGAACCGTTTTAAATTCATTTTCTTCTCTCACAGAAAAGAAGAATCTGATGCTCTCCACAACCACACACCACCTTCACTAAGCAGCCATGGCGGAAGATCAATTCCAAGCCACTGGAAACTGGTGGGACTCTGCCAGAAACTCCACCAGGTTCGAAACTGAGGCCTCTCAATCTTCTTCCTCCATCCCCAACTTTGCCTGGCAACACACAGACATGTCTTCTCATGAGCTCAAGCCAAGGTCTTCCATGGCGGCTTCATCTCCTTCCTCCTCCGACCCCAACTTGCACATGATGGGTCTAGGCCTCTCTTCTCAACCTCTGGACTGGAATCAGCCTTCCTTTCTGTAAGTAGTGCACTACCCCATAATCAAAATCTTATCTTTCTTTTGATATCATGAAAAAGTTTGTAACTTTAATCTGTGCATGTGGGTTATAGTCGAGGGACAGAGAAAGGTGGGGAGAGCAGTTTCTTGAACTCATCCAGCACTAATTTTCACCAAGAAAGTGGGATGGGTTTGTCTCAAGTTCAATGGAGGGACAAGTTGTTTTCTGCAGAGTCTTCTTCTTCAACAAACGAGTTCAAACAAGTGAACAGGGGTTTCTCTTTGGATCAAACTCAGTTTAGTCCTCAATATAGTTCTGGGGATAGTACTGTGACCACCCAAGGCTTAGCTTCTAGTACTAACTTTCATCACATGGATTTGTATGGTAACTCATCCATATTACAAGGACTATTAGGATCTGATCATCATAATAATACTAACAACCAAGTCCAGTATGATCACCATCAGAATCGCCAGATAAACCTGCCATACCAGACAAGCTATGGATTGAACAGTAACGATCAGTTAATGCCTTTCACAAATAAAGTTCCTCAATTTCTGAGAGCTTCACCTCCAAAACAACAACCACCACCACCACACCATAATAACAACCAGTTGCATTTCACAAATAACGCTCCTTTCTGGAACGCTTCTGAGGCCTCCAACATTAAAGACGTTAGACCTGGCTTCTTTCCCTCTTTGCAGCCTCCATTCCCTTCTCCAAGCTTCGATGTTCAGCCCAAGGTATATAGTTAACTAACTACTATCACACACTCTACAATGTCTTTTAATTACTGTGTGTATGTAATTAAGTGTGTTTATGATTATTGCATTAGTGTGCCATAAACGTAAGGTTTTGCAGAATATGTGTGAGGTTAGGGAGCCGAGTGGAGTGGTGAGGAAAAGTGGGAGCGAGGTAACAACCAAAAGGCCTCGTAACGAAACTCCGTCTCCTATGCCAGCGTTTAAGGTATTCAATACTTTTTTGACAAGAAGGGACGTTTTTGTTTTGATTTTATGATCTTTTGTTGTATCCGAATCCATAAACATATGGATATATGAAGCTATATATACTTCTGGTCTTATTAATTAGCAGGTAAGAAAAGAGAAGATGGGGGACAGAATCACTGCACTTCAACAATTAGTTTCGCCTTTCGGAAAGGTGATGAGAATGATCATTCATTTCCCCCCTGCAAATTTCATTAACATAGAATTCATGTGTGTCCATATGTATTGTGATTTATACTAATGGGGTTTTGAAATACTTTTGTTATATAATGTTGTGCCAGACGGATACAGCCTCGGTGCTATCTGAAGCCATTGAGTACATCAAATTTCTCCATGAACAAGTGACAGTAACTCCCATTACCTATTACTGTTATAAGATTAAAAAAATAGTAGCACAAAGTTTCGTCTTATCCTTATATGCTTTTCTTTTTCTTTTGCAGGTTTTAAGCACACCGTATATGAAAAGTGGAGCTCCCATACAGCATCAACAGGTAATGATTACTCGTTTATACTATAGTTCTATATCACCACCACCATAACCTCTAAAACAACTGAATTTATTTATTTATTTTTGAATGTAAATAATACAGAGTACTGGTAAATCTAAAGAGGGGGAGGGTGGAAAGCAAGATCTGAGAAGCAGAGGGCTATGTCTGGTGCCAGTGTCGAGTACATTTCCAGTGACTCAAGAAACAACAGTTGATTTTTGGACGCCAACATTCGGAGGAACATTCAGATAACTAGTGGTGACAAATTGGTGCACGGAAGTAGGACACACATATCTTATCAAAACCTGGCCAAGTTGGGGACGATAAGATTTTCACAACAAAGAAAGTGAAGACACCGAAGCCCACATAAATTTGTAAAGTTGTCAACTCTGCACTTCTGGGTCTTTGGAAATGAAGAGAGAGAAGAAATAGAGGGGGGAAATGCCATGAAAGAGAAAGGAAGAAAAAAAGAAAGATGAAATGACCCTCAAAAAGAGAAGAGAGAAAAAGGCCATTGTTGGGCCAGCCGAATGCAGAATGATGCAGGGTGTGGCAAAATATTGGGACCAGTTGAAGCATATTAGTTTGTAATAATTGAAGAATTATATGTTGAGGGCGGCCAAGTGTGATTAGGAAGGACAAGGCTGCTCAATGTAGGGATTGTTATTAGACTAAACTAGAAGGAGATTTGTTGTTTGTAGGAGGAAAAAAAGAGGGCTTTGTTTTTTTTTTTTAAATTCCATGTTATTACTACATATTGTTAATAGAGTTCGCACTACCTTAAAAAAATCTAATCAGAAGGAATAATTGATAAATAGAATTCAACACAAGATTGTTTAGTGTGAGGATGTTTTTTTATTGGAAATCTCACTGATTTAGAATATGTGAGTGGAAGTCAGAGGGTGGCCCACACTTTCTCTTTTCATATTTTAGTTTCAATTAACTTTCATGTATCAGAAATAATTTGCAATAAAATATATATTTTTGCAGATGCTTTTCGCACATGCTTCTGTGCTTTATACCGAATGGTCACATAAAGGGCCTTCTATTGGAAGTATATGGAGGGAGGAGAGAAAACCCCTCATTACTTTATCCTCTTCAAATTTCAGAAAAGCCCTTTCTTTCTTTTTACTATTAATTATACACAATATTCTGTAAAGAACTTCCCTGTAACATAAAAATTTGAACCAATATTTAAGAATAATAATACATAATTAAAAAAATACCTTTGTAGGTATTCTCCCCTTCCTATCTTTTAAATTTTTTCTTTACAGATATGACCACCACAATCCAAGCCACATGATTGGCATATATACGTATATATATATATATATCTATTTGTATATTCCATCTATGCAAATTAAAAAAAATGACAATGTTATGCTACTACCTTGGACTTGCTCACAAAGATTTCTAATTTTAAACTTGATAACTTTACCTGTTATGAGTTATGACTTTGCAGCTATTGGACAGAAAATGATTACTAATGTCGATCTGGGCCAGGGGATTGGAGCCTTCTGATTTAAAGTACTTTACCAAAATCTCACTTTCTAACTTGTGAAGCAAGATTAGAACATATATTAGTGCAAAGAAAGAGCATCTAAGCATAAGTCATTATTATGCTAACCAAGCTAGCCTGTCATGGGGCTCTCCTTATGTTGCCCTGTATTACTTTCTGCGAATTTTTGTCTCCATTAAGAAACTGTCAAACATGATTTCAATGATTCATTCTTTTCTCTTCTGTCACAACAACCTGAGTTTGTACATTCATCTTCCATAGATTATGTTTGGCGGGAATCTATTATCACCTTCCTGGTAGACACGTTTATTTATCTTGAAAGAAGTCCCTATACGGTTTCTTTCTTACAATTTTTTTGGTCGCTACTTGGTATGTACGCAGAATTTTTGAAAATAACTGGTATTTCAGGTCCTGATATTTTTCCCCAGTAGATTTTCTCTCTCTCTCACTGATTATCATTTTCAGTCAAGAGTGATCGTTCCCATGAATATGTCAGTTCCTATCTAAGTACTAGAAGACGCTATATTTCATTTCTACATTATTTTAGCACAGTTTCCTTTTTTAGAGGTAAAGAAAACTCCTTTCGTTTGTCTTTAATAGCTTGTGTCCTGATGCTAAAACATGATTGCTAATAAGTGAATGTTAGACAACAGAGTTTTAATGGATCAGAAAGTGGAAGAATAGAATCTTTAGGTTATTTTGGCCTGTATGAAATTTCTAATGATTCCATAATTTCTATATACTACCTTTTTACCTAACACAAGTCTGCGGACAAATTTTAGCTTAGATTTCATTAATGCTCTTCATCATGTTGAGCATTTATACAAGCAGGTGATAAAACAGTGAGCTTAGCTTTTCATTATATTCTAGAACTTGACCTGACACCATAGTTAACTTTACTGCAGATTCCATTACCAGATTTTTTTCCCCTTGAACTTGTCATGTGTGTGTCAGATCCTCTTCATCATGTTTGAAAACGACAATGCCATAGGAGACCGAGAAAACTGTTGCTAAAATTCATGGGCGTGGCTAGCTAGTTGGAAAAAGATAATAGGCAGGTGCCTTTGAGAAGGAATGGTGGTATTAGATGCTTCACGGCCACATGTAGAAACAAGTCGACGCAAACCAATGATAGGAAGGGGGAAAATGGGACATAAATGGACAAGAATACACAAAAGCTCTGTGAATCACATGTCACTGTGCTTCTTTCACAATAAAGAGAAAGGATGTAAAGTGTCTCAGAATATATTTCTTTTACTGTGTGGCCTCTGCCTACTTAGTGTCCCCTGGAGGGTCTTATCGATACTGCCATAATCAAAATTTATCAACCAAAAGTTGATAGAAAATAAAGGAAAAAGAAGTTAAGAAATCACGGACAAAGTCTTGTCATTTTATTTGCTTGCTTATTGGAACTAGCAAGTATTCATGAAACGGAAATACAATAGAAGGAAACAGACATATTTCTCAGATAAAAATGAAAGCACAATACAATACAATACAAACTTTCTCTCCTTCACAAATAGCAACAAGCACTGGACGGTGTAACACCCATAGTATTCATTTATATGAGAAAGAAAATGAAAATGAAAATGTTAAACAGTTATTACCTGCAAGCAGAGAAAAATAGAAATTGTACATTCTATAGAACTAAAAAAAATGGGAAACAATTTTAAAGCAATATTATGTATCCATTTATCCTTGATAAATAGTATCTCTCGGTTGTTCTAACATTATCATGCAGCTTGCTTAAGCTTCTTTGTGATGGTGGCAATATATTTTCCTTGATGGAATGCTTGCTCCAACTCCAGCTCAGATGGCTGTCTTGAGCCATCACCGGCAAAAGTTCCAGCACCGTAAGGACTTCCACCTTTCACTTGTTCCATCTCAAACATTCCGGCGCCAAATGTGTATCCAATTGGGACAAATATCATCCCGTGGTGAACCAGCTGAGTGATAGCAGTTAACCTGTCATAAAATCCATAATTTCTTAAGCAAAACTTTTTTTAATCTATTTTCAGATTTGATGAGGAAACTAAATTCCCGAGGAGAAACTCTTACGCTGTGGTCTCTTGTCCACCGCCTTGAGATCCGGTGCTGTAGAAGATTCCAGCAGGCTTGCCAGCAAGCTGTTGTGTTCTCCACAATCCTCCAGTTGCATCTAAAAATGCTTTGAACTGAGCAGCCATCATTCCAAATCTTGTTGGAAAACCAAAAATAAAACCATCAGCCTCTGTTAATTCATTGGGAGCAATGATTGGGACATCACTCTTGGGTGGTGCACTCATCTTTCCAAGCACCTCTTCTGGCAATGTCTCAGGTACCTGTTCAGAAGCTCAATATTAGCAAGCATGAATCTGTAAGGCATTGAGACTCTTCCACCACAACAAAGGAATTCAGCCAACAGAAAGGAACAACAATATTGAGTTAAACCAATTTAATAGCTGCGGGTATCAACCATAAATCTGCTTCATTGAGAATTAAGTCTTAGCTTTGAGATTGGTTTAGCTTACTGATTATTCATGCAGTAAATATTTGCAATGTATGGGAGTAAGAAATTAAACAGACACGTACCTGCCATAGTTTAGCCTCAACTCCTTCTATAGATGAAGCCCCTTTCTTGATTTCTTCAGCAAGTTTCTCAACATGTCCATACATTGAGTAGTATCTGTCGAAGTAATATAGCATTTGCATTGTGTGAATAAGGCTTAAAGGAACACTGTCAATCAAATGGATAATCTAAATTTAAATTTTTCCAAACACAGAAAGACCTTACTTCCATAGGAAATTTCGTTTCAAAGGTGAAATCATTTGCTATAATTGCGGCTTTGCCACTTCAATAATTTATAAAAAAAACAAAGAAAGTTTGAGATATGTGTCTCTCTAGTTCTGTTAAAAAAAATGCTTTGAACATCCCAAACTGACATGATGATCCTAGGCATTGATACCTTAAAATATCCACATTCTCAAACTGTGCCAGCAGTCTCACCATCATGTGCCTATAACTACATCCTTCTGGTCAATTCCTTTTCTATTACAACTACTGTAGAACTAATATGTAAAAGTGATTTAGAAAAAAACTTTTATAAACAGCAATTTCCAAGAAAATGACATGTGGAATTCATTTTGCTCAGTGATTTTCTCTTCCCTCATTTATTCTATTCGAAAAAGCAGATAGACAGGTACACAAAGACGCGTTTAACAGATAGAGAAGTGTGTTACTATCTCAAGATCAGCATATTAACTACAGCAATAGTATGGTTATAAACAATACTATCAATACATTAAATGTTGCCAATTTCATCCGACAGAAGATGGAGAAAAAAGGAAACTTGGGCAATATAAAGACTTAGAAGCTCCTGCTAAGGAAATGGGTGGAGGGAAAGGGGATTGCACCCAGCACTCAGATTCTCAGAACCTCCAGAACGTCGGAATCTTTCTATGTTACAAAATTATAATAACTTCTGTTTATTTGTAATGGATATAAGGCACAGTTTCATGTTTATTTAGTATGAATATGAGCGAGGAAATAAAACTATTACACTTCCAACATAGAAAGAAAAAAATTGATGGCTAAGAAAATATCGCAGTGGCACACTCTCATTTTAATACCTAAAAAGAAATATTAGGCACATAATACTCTCATTTTATTCTATCTTTTAATAAGCATTGCCTACAAATGAGGTCAATGTTTATTAAAATGACATGATATTACCAAAACATTCTAACCATCTGCCTACTCCCACCTTCCCTCTCTTACTTGGTCATTAAAAAGCACAAATACGGATAATTTAGGAAAAATGTGAGAAAAATTATAGGTCTTATATTTAAGACCAAACTCACCTCCCCAAATAGGTCATATACTTAGGACCGGGAGTAACACTTTCACTTATATACTACAACTGTGTAAATACTAAATACATATTCATCTGATATGTCCACTGTTTAACATGAGAATAGAATGGACATAACCTTCCCAATAAAACAAATCTGAAACTGACATTCAGCAAATTTTGTAAGAAAACAAATTTCTTAACCCATTGCTTTGCAAGATCTCATTGAAAAAGTACAATGGCAGATTGAGACAAATCTGGAAACAAAACAATGAATGATCAATTCATCAAACATACACAGATGGACTTTGCATCTAAGCCCAAATAGTGGAAAAGTGGTCGAATAGTTTGAGCCGTTCTAACTTAATATTCTGGGAAAAGGAAAACATTTATGATTATAAATTAAAAGAAGCAAATATGTGTGTGTCGCTGGTTCCTGGAGAAATTCAGGTCAACGCAGAACAATGAAGTGTGATTTGCTATAGTTTTGATTATTTTCAAATTATATGCATCAAGAGAAAAAAGTTACAGAAGAGACTTCTACCGATTAGAGTCAGTAAAAGTAGCTAAGAAATGAAGAAAGAAAAGGGTTTTAACATTCATGGTGCAGTACACAGTAGAAAAAAAAAAAGAAAATAATTATTTTGTTCTGTTTCTCCAGTGATCAAACAAATCAACATCCCAAAACAGAGCAGAAAAAGGGAAGAGCATCAAGGTGACAAGAAGAATGCAACAGATCGCAGAAAATTATACTCAGCAGCTCAAACTCAAGATCGCCAAACAATTTTCAAAGACAGTAATTTTCAATACACATTGAACAAGATAAGGAAATCCAGCCTTTAGAAATTGGATATAGAGAACCAAGAAAAGCAAATAAACATGGAAGGGGAAAAGAACTAATGGCAAAGACAGTTCAAAGCAGAGATCATCATTGCAGATAAAATAGAAAGAAAAGAAATTGAAGATAAGAGAGAAATAGAAATGCATACACAATATAAACTTTGACAGCCATGGATGAAGAAGTGGTGCTACTCTGTGTTTCTTTGTTCTGTGTGTTTGTATGCGCTTTGATTTATGGGGTAAAGAGTAAATAAGCGATCGTGAAATGGTGGGGAAGGCGAGGCGTATTATATAGTTGCTCATTGGGCTGATTTAAAGCAGAACTGACTTTTGTTTCCAAAACAAAAAAGTAGGAAGACTTTAATTAATTCGGAGATAATTTATATTTTATGGATTACTATTAACATTTGAGAAATGTAGTACTATAATTTATGAATAAACGGCACCGTTCCGTGAGAAAATTAAGGGATTAAAAGAGTGTGGAGGCGATAGGGAAATAATGATGGGAGAGTGGTGTCACGCTGATCATCTTAAACAAAGCCATCCCATCCTCTAGAAGATGTCAATTGTGGGAGCATGTGTTTTAAATTAACAATAAATAAAATAAAAAATAAAAATTGAGGGGTTTGACTTGAACGAGGCGTCTAGGAGTGGACAAAGAGGAGGGTGTTTGATTTGAATATCCGAGAGGTGGCTTTTTGTTTTGTGGGGCAGGGCAAATGGTGTGAGATTCATAAAATTTGAGCCCTTCATATGGCTAACGTGGCAGAATAAGGGTAAGGGGGAGATTTGAAGTTTCTTTTTTGTGGGATATTAGGAATTTTTTAGATTTTAAGATAAAAATTATTAGGAGGACTGTGAAATGTGAACAGTTTTGTGTGATAGTGATGGTAAATGTGAGGTATACAAATGTGGTTGGTATGGATATGAAATTATGGTAGTATACTCTTTATTTGATATAATAGTCATATAATCAAGTTACTTAAATATTGTGAAAAAAAATTGATGGATTGGAAGGGATTAGATTTGATATGGAGTAGAATAGTAGATACATGGGATGACGTAACTCACGCTGCATGCACCCCCACCTCTGCTCTCTCAAGATCATTCATTCATTCCCTTTAAAGTACCTCTGGTCTATGCTATTGCCTACATACTATATAACCTATCTTCTCTCATTATACCCTGATTACTGTTTTTCCATTATTAAATATAGATTGTAGTTGATTTTTTTAATTATAAGAATGTTAAATAAGTTGTTTATAAATTGATCTATCTGAATTTTTTTAAACTGATTTATTTGATTTATAAACTAACATATATAAAATATTTTATGATTGGATAACTCGTTTCGCTTTCTTAACATCTCAAAAAAATAAATAAATAAATAAAGCAGATCTTATACTTAAGAAAGGATGAAATATTTATTAATATGCCACATTTATATTATCAATATTCACACACAATTTTACCCTGAAATTCTTGTTGGTATTTATAATTTTGAATTTTTGTTTTTAGATATTATACTTTCATAAGAGTTTAGTTTGAATTTATCCATAGAAGTCAAAACAAAATTTTATTATTTTAACTTGAATGAACAAATATTTATTGAGAATATATGAACTCATCGTTAAATTCAAACTAAAGTTTTAAAAAAATTTATGGGATTAAAATCAACTATTTAAAATCAAAATTAATGAAATTTAAGATTGAATTACACTATAAGAAATAACAATTACATTAGTCTTGATATGTGAACTAAATAGCTAGTTTTTACATATTAAAATTTAATAAAAATAATTATATTTGACAAATGTATATTGTTTTTTAATTTTAAAAAATAATATGAGAAAACATAAATCGAGATATTATATACACACCCATATCTAGATCTTCTTTGCAGCAGATTTGGTGGACTTGGTAGTTATTGACATAGAATATTCCTTGCAGGTATTTAGCCTCCGTAGTTACTACCGCTCATCTCTATCTTATCACTCTGTTTTTATTATAAATTTAATTATCATAAATTTTTTATTCTTAAATATAAGTCCATTTTGGGGTCAATTAATGATACAATGATTATTTTACCCTTATATTGGAAATATAAAAAATAAGAGAGAAGGTTTATAATATATAAATATTACTTTAATACATATTCTTAAATAAGGGCAAAGTTGAAAAAATATGTCGTATTCAATGCTATAACTTCCACTCTTTGATATGTGACAAGTATTTAGGATTGATTTATAATAAGGAACAGATTGGTATAACATAAGGTTAATTTTTTTTTTCAATGATGTTATCTCAAAATATAAGGTTCTATTTGACTTTGATTAAGTAATGAATGTGTTTTTTCCCATTTTATCCTTACATTAATTTCTCCCATACATTCTCTTTTATCTTCTTTTCATAATTACCATCTCTTTTACTCATTAATAAATAATAGCACATTTGAAAAAAAATGATATATTTCTTTCACATTTATTGTTTTTAACTAATTAATTTTTAACTAATTTTTTAAGAAACCACAATTCATTTAAAAAGATCTTATATATTGAGACCGATGGAGTATATGCTAACAGTTTTATTTATTCAGCTTCACCTCCAAGCTCACAAAGATACCTTGTAATCCAAACGTATAAAAATAAACTATCCCACAAACTTATTTTCCAACTTTAACCCATGCTGAGATTTTGTCCAGTAAATAAATTTCTCAGCATTAGCATTGAAATATCTTTTTTCAGTTTTTGATTAACGTTTAACGTTTATGATAAACTACGACAAAAATCTGATTAATGTTTATGAGGAAACAGAAAGCCACATGAGTGCACGTGGATGATTAATGTTTATGAGGATAACTAACATAAATTGGGAAAAGTCAATTTTTCAC
Source organism: Mimosa bimucronata (assembly GCA_037074515.1). NCBI lineage: Eukaryota > Viridiplantae > Streptophyta > Magnoliopsida > Fabales > Fabaceae > Mimosa > Mimosa bimucronata. The sequence goes on from CM073436.1 coordinate 5,632,585, forward strand.
ACTTCTAAATTGGCATTTTCCACTGCCTCCTCCACTCGTACGCGTTTTTAAACGATATTATTGCCAAATCAAGGCCGTGATTTTCCAAAACGGTGTTTCCACCTTGAGAATATTTTTATCTTTTGACTTTAATTTCTTCTGCCTCAACTTTTAAGATACGATCAACTGGTCCCTGTCTATACATATATATCTCTCCAATATGATGCGTGTGACAAGTGAACATGTTCATGAATTTACTAGAACACTGTCCCATCTCTTTACAAGCTAAATGTAATTCGACCCACCCATATATCATTGGCAAAAGCCAATGCTACGTTAATTATAAGGGTAAAGGTACATTTTTATCAAGAGTAGTTGCAAAAGAGTATTGAGTATTCGAAAATAACTTGAGAAGTATATTTATCCTGGAAGTGTCAAAATCGTTGTAAATTTACCCCACCGTTTAAAACATTAATTTAGACCGTTATCTTTGACCCACGGATGCTGATGTGGCTCTGTTACCATATACATATCATCATTTTAAGGTTCATTTTTATCTCAGAAATAACAATCAATGAGTGTTTTTGCCGTAGAAGTAATCATCACTTTGAATAACGATTCGGACAAATTTTCTATGATTTGCATACTTCTGGGGCAAAAACGCTTATTAATGGTTACTTTCGGAGTAAAAATGGACTTTAAAATGATGACATGTATAAGGTGATAAGGCCAAGTCAACATCGGTGGGTTAAAAATTAGGATTTAACTGTCAAAGTTAACATTCTAAACGATTGGGTAAATTTGCTATGATTTGGATACTTCCGAGGCAAATATGCTCCTGAATTTACTTTCAGATACTCAATACTCCTTTGAGGTTACTTCCAGGGTAAAAATGGACCTTATCCCTTAATTATAATAAATTAATTACTTACACTTATATTTAGTACCAAACCAAATTAGAAGCTAGGAAGATGTTTGAGTACCACCAAACTCTTAGATCAACTGGCTATATATTGTTCTAACTCAACCAATTGTCTCGAGCTCGACCCTAGGTATGCAGCCGTAATAATTACTTTGAATAGCATAGTTTCCCCTATTGTGAGTTTACATTCTTGCAAATCAAATTACACGGTTGTTAGTAGTGCCGAACAGCTGTGGATAAAAAAAAAGATACTTGAGTAATTTAATTTATTGGACAAAATTTAGATTCAATTGCTTATTGCGTATATCATGTAATTCTCTGATTGAATCTTGCCTTGTGACTTTTATTATTGAAGTTGTTTTAGACTATGATTTTGAAAACTTCTTCATATGAATATTTGTTGTTAGAAAAAATCCATGCCTTAAGAAATGATGGGAGAAGTGGACCTAATGAATTAAAGCAAATAGATCTGAGTTCATTTACCAATTTTGTTTTTCAGGGTCAATGAAGTGCAGCCTTTTTATCTCCGACTTTAAATTGATTGCAGGAGATTCTCAAGATTTGTCTTCCAGAAGCTACAAGGTCTAACTTGCCGATGGCCTCTTATTATTTTATTTGTTTTGCTCTAATGAAGCTGAAAATTGCAACTTGAACCCTTGGGATGATATGATGGTAATGATGATGAAAATTAGCATTTAATAGGTCAAACTGTTAAGTTGATACTCCCTCCCTCCGGTCCTAATTATAAGATCATTTTGACTTTTTTTATAGAAATTAAGGATGAAAATATATCACTTTAAATTGTTTATAGTTATCTTTTTTCCTCAAAACTAATTTATTCTACCTATAATCTAACTTATAATCTAATTACATGTGATATATATTTAATTTAGTGATCTAATTTGCTTCCTTAACTTCCATAAAAAAAAGTCAAAGTAATATTATATTTAGGAGCGAGAGAGTATATATGCAGCTTCACTCAAAGGTTGTACAGTTCAAAAGTTTAAAATTAGGTTCGTTTCTATAAATCTAAAACAGAAATTAAAGTTTAGAAAAGGGAAGTTTGGTTAATGCAGGGGCCCAAGAGGCAGATTTTGTCGCCGGCAAGTTTTGTGATAGAGGTAAGAAAAGAAAAGGAGGAGGCTTTGCTTCACTTGGATAATCAGGAACCAACTGTGAGAATCATCATTATTGTATCTTTCATCATTCCTAAAAGCGTAAATCTGCAAAAGACTCCTCCTGATTCATGAGTCATGCTCACGCAATATTGCAATTTTGCCTTTTGCTTCACCAAATTCAACCCATTATTTGGTCTCCTTCAATCTTCTTCAAAAGTCATCTTATTACTTCTTCATCAAGCTCGCCACTTCATCTTCCCTCAACCTTTTTGGTTGGTCCTACATGTTTTGGATTCTCATGCCAAGTTGTTAACTACCTACTCCTGCAAAATAAATCTCCCTTGAAGATATGTACTACAGTACATTTTAAAAAACTACTAAAAAAATAAACCGAACTCTCTGTTAAGTTCGGAATCAATGTGGCTTTTGATACATAGTTAGTCTTTGATATATGTCTTAGATAGGGCTTAACACAACGTTTTTCTCCTGTTTAGACTTGGGGCCGGTTATGAAGAAACATAGGTAAGTTTTATTACCCAAAATGCCAAAAAGAAGGGGGGAAAGGAATATGATTTCACGTGGGCCAACTTAGGCTCATAGCCTCATACCTTTGAGCCTATAGTTTAGGTCGCTTTCTTTTCTGCTATTTATGCAAGGGTAATAATTAATTGAAGAATGGTATAGCCATAATCATTCAGTTTCGGGTTATAATTAATGGAGCTCATTTCACAGTTAGACTTCTAAATTTCACTTTCATCATATCCTTGCTAAGCAAAAAAACATTAAAATCTGACAGGTACCAAAATCTGAATCATGTATATACCATCACCAAGTTTCATAAGGTTTCTAGAAATTTTTGCCTGTTGAGAAAAAAATCTGTTAAAAGGGTCCAAGTCCTTTCACCAATTGGCATTATTGAACTAGATATATAAGACGATATCAAGATGTGGTTTTTATTTCTGTAAATTTGGGCACAAATGAAGCTCTTTTTGAATGCGACCTCTTGTGTAGCCCATGTTGTTAGATGCTTTGTAATGATCTTCTGAAAAGTTGAACTTTGCATAGACAATATATGAGGTAGTTTGAACTTATGTCAGAAGAATTATAGGGTCCCAAATCCATCAACAAAAGAGCTTATTTCGGCCCTTCTGTTCATGAACAAAAAGTGGATTTTATGGGCCTAACTGATACAAGCTTGAAAAGAGATTTGACTGTGCACTTGCAGGGATGACAGCTTCCACTTACTGCAGAACAGTTGTTCCAGAATCTAACTTCTGATGATGCTTTACGCAGCACATCATCTTTTTGAGTACCAGAATATATAGGTTTTCTTCTTAATGATCAGCATGTAAACCTGATTGAGATTTATTATCTAGCTTAAATTTCAAGCTTGATATATTATGTCAGAATACTTGCTGCTAGTATTATGTTGTGTCGGTCTAGCTACCTGTTAAGCTATTTAATACATCGCCGTGTTCGCAGCGTATTGTGAGTGCAAGATTCTCTATTCTTTCTTGGATTAGCATACGAACTTACTGATTTACACTCAGAAACCACAGCCAAATGAAAGAGAGGAGAAAATATAGTCCATGACCTTGGTTAAATACTTAAAGTAACATAATCCTGCATCTATACAATATGGACTTGCAGAGTGAAGAAATATCATCGAGGTTCCAATAGGGTAATGGTTATTTCATTTGTTGAGCTCAGTTCCTGTTTAACTGCAGAGGAATATGCTTCCACAGAAGCATTCCCAAAGTAACCAGGCTGTTTAGGCGCAGGCAATTCGATCTCACTTAAGAACATCAGTAGGGCACATGACATTCCCGGTCTATCCTCTGGATGCTGTTGAACACAAAGGAGGCTGACATGTATACAATGCAATATTTGTGATAAATTGCATGTGTCTTGTATACTTGAATCAACCAGTTCTACCGGTTTCCCTTCTTTCCATAATTTCCATGCCTGAAACACATTAAACTTCCTTGTCATGTGTTTGCATGATAACATGAATGAAATGTGTGTGTGTGTATATATATATATTTGTCATATACTCACGTGGCCAATGAGGTTATGGCTGTGATTTGGATTATAATATCCTCTGCTTCTTCTTCCGGATATGATTTCCAGCACCAAGACACCAAAACTAAAAACATCAGATTTCACTGAAAATAGCCCATCGGTTGCATATTCTGGTGCCATATAACCACTGTAAAATGCTTTTGGAATGAGCCTCTTAACAAGAAAAGATATATAAAAATTCTGAATTCAAAGCAAAGGAAAACACTTACTAAGTACCAACTATTCTCTTTGTATTTACTTCATTTTGATCTCCAAAAATTCTAGCCATGCCAAAATCTGAAATTTTTGGATTCATTTCTTTATCAAGCAAGACATTACTTGCTTTGAGATCTCTATGAATGATCCTTAACCTAGAATCTTGATGAAGATAGATAAGCCCTCTTGCGATTCCCAAAATTATGTGGAAACGTTTCGACCAATCTAATAATTTACCCTTGTTATCATCTGTCAAATCATTAATCATAGTAAAATGTAAAAATTCAAGAGTTAGTTATCAAGTGGTACTAAAATTGTGAAACTAAACTATATCATTACTTTAATAGTATCATTCCTTGAGTTCATACCAAATATAAAGGAGTCCAAACTACCATTAGGCATGTATTCGTAAACCAACATTTTCTCTTCCCCCTGAAGGCAACAACCAAGGAGCCTCACAAGATTGCGGTGTTGAAGTTTGGCAATCAGTTTTACTTCATTCTTGAACTCATTTAATCCTTGTCCTGAGCTTGCCGAAAGCCTCTTCACAGCAATTTCTATCCCATCTTTCAGTTTTCCCTGAAAATACTTGTGTCAATTGATTGAAATGTGTTTATTTAATGTTTTATTTTCTAAATTTCTACAATGGTTTTAATATGTCAATAAATTACCTGGTATACAGGTCCAAATCCACCTTCTCCAATTTTTCTGTCGGTTGAAAAGTCGCAAGTGGCAGCGGCAATTGATAACAGGTCAAAGAATGGTAGATCCATGTCATCATCCGCTTGACTCTCTTCGTGATCTTTTCTAATGCTGTGGTCTAATTTAAAAAAAAATATATATGTATGTAAGTTTAGTGTTCTTCATATTTGTGATGATTACAGGAAATTGACAGAATATTTACTGTATAGACATCCTTTAATATTCAAAGAGGCAAAACTCATTTCCCTTCTCATGCCATTAAAAATAATCTACTACTTTTCTAGTGAAATGACCAAGACAACCACTTTCAGCATGTTCTATTTCAATTGAAGGCTTTATGATTTTTGTCCAGTGGTGATTATATAAAACTTTCCTTGAGCAGCATTTCATACAGAAATTACAGAGATTACTTCTAGTCTGATCATCAGAGAGAATTGACATGGACACTAGTAAACAATTTTAAAACTTTATTGCTAGCGTCATTCTGTAGCCTTATTTACACGTTAGTTTGGTATGTGGGTTCAGAACAAGAATTATAATGTTGACTTAGAAAGCCCCCTAGCCCTAAACTTCACGTGCAGCATGCGGATACACGCCAAAAAAGGTGAATCAAAGAGGCACCATGCACTGTTTACTCCAATGGTTTTTACTAAACGAAGACAAACTTTTTACAAAACTTCACATGTAGCATGCGGTTACACGCCAAAAAAGGTGAATCAAAGGGGCACCATGCACTGTTTACTCCAATTGTTTTTACTAAACAAAGACAAACTTTTTTAAGTCAGTAATCACTAAATTGCTGAAAGGCCTGACGTATGAATATGAATTAGCAATATAATAATTTCATTCTGGATATAACGCCTTCCCAGAATCACCAAACAGAGGTATAAGGATATTTACCTCCCTTCATTTTGCTTCCTTTCTGAATATAACACCATCCCAAAAACAGTGTAGCAGTAATTGTAGCTACAGAAACAGTTACCACCAGTGCCACCAAGATCCCCACCTTTTTGCTGTTACCGTCAGCCTCTTCACAATATAATTTCATCAGACAGGAATATAAGGTTAGATCACAGATTTGAGGAGGGAAATCGAAAGTATAAAAAAAAATGTCTACACTAAAGTTCATGTTCATATACCTAGTTCTGATGCAGACATTCTAACATATAGATCCTGCCCACCAGCTGGAAACTGCCTCATGTCAATTAGATCTCCAAACCACATGGCGCAGCCACTACCTTTTCCACTTATATTTGAGTTAGTGTAGGCCATGCAAGAACAATTATTCAAGCACATCTCTCTGCATTGCTCTAAATTTATAGTCTCATCAAGCCAAGAGTGTTGCGTATCTGGCAATTTCAAGCCACTGAATTTGAAAAACCCATCCTTGAGTTTGTCCTCACAGCTTAGTGGTTTCTTTCTAACACAACCCTTAGACCAGTCCATTGATTCCCATGCATCTGGTGACTGAGGCTTGAATCCTTCTAAACATTGGCACACAGGTGATCCTGATATCACGCAGCTTCCATAAGCTCCACAAAGATCATAGCTATCGCATAAGTCCAATGGCACAGAAGCATAAACCCTCCAAACTTGATCATCTTCCAACCACACAAAGCGTTGTCGAGCTTTAATTGTTTGGTTCAGCACTTGTCTTGTGATCACTGACTTGTTTTTCAGGCTGTACATGAAGTACACCTCATCCTTGTTCTGCACAAACTCAAAGTGAAACAGAGGATTTTCCTTTAGCTGTGGTGAACCAGTAGGACGCAGTCCATTCCAAGGCCCTGATCTGTAAAACCTCTGACCACCCCACATCATGTAAGCATCAGGATAGCTATAAAGAACCATGCGCCACGAGAATTCTCCTTCACCTGGATCATCTGGACTCTTCCAAGCTGTCATATGCCTATTTAGACCAGTTCTTAGGTCCCACCCAAACTTCATACCTGGCAAGAATGTATCACCCAGGTAATCGAAGCTTTGCCACAAAAAGGCTTCTGGGTTTGGGTCTTTCTTGTCTCTTACCACTAGATTTCCAGAATCTAAGAGCAGAGCCTCTGGACTCTCTGGCTCTCTCAAAGTGGTTGTAGACCAAACGACTGTGTCATTTTGGCTGAGTACGAGGTTTCCAGTGCTGTTTAAGGTTAGGATGCCAGAGGAATCATTGATTGGATCGTTGCGGTTGGCGACCCAAACGACCGTTTGAATTGGGATGTTTTTGTACCAAACTCCAAGGTAACGTTTCTGGGAGGAACCAGGACTGAAGAAACCTAGTTCAAAGGTTCCACCTTCGGAAACTAAGGTCATGCCATCAGTGATGAGCTGTGACTGAACAGCGCAAAAAACCGCCAAGAATACTTCACAAAAGACAATAACAATCACAAAAGTATCCATCAGGGAAAGAATGGAAATTCTCATTTTTATGGCTCAATTTGGCTTCATTTATCCGCAGGCCATAGTGCTACTATTTACTTAATGTGAGAAGGGCATATGTTGCCTGCATAAACATCAGAACAGAAATAAAGCTTTGCTTTTTGTTCCCAAGGTTTTGAAGACTTGAAGTTGACAGGGACATGAAAAAAAATTATATCATCAATCAATCATCAATAATAGAAATTAGAAAATATAAAAATAGAATGAAAAATATCGTATTCATAAGATGAAGACAATGCAACTCATTCTAGCTAGTACTCACTCTAGATAATCCAAGATGTATCATGAAAACTTTGTTATCCACATTATAAAGAGCTAAAATGTAAAAGTTAAGTTTATAAATGTTTGTTTTTTATTTTTGTCATTGTATATTAAATGTAAAGAGGGAAAAATCACTATAAGACTCCACTATGTTTTCTTGATTACAATACACATAAGAAAGATGAAAAGAGACACTCCTCTATTATGAACAGTTCATATCTAATATGGATGATCCGGATTTATTAATTTAAAGTTTATAATTTTTAAATGAAAACTATATTTTATGATAAAATGATAGTTACATGATTATCTTTATTTTTGATTTTGTACCCATTAAAATAATTGTCATTTAAAAATCATAAATTTTAAATTAATAAAAATTAAACCATCCAAATTAGATCTGCACGGTTTATAATGGAGAAACACCCCTACTTATATTTCTGACGAGCACTAAAACTGGTTCATTCATAATGTGTGCAAAGGGCGTAGCAAATTGTAAAGCAAAGATTGAATGTTGGGGGTGGTTGGGACAAGTTCAAATATATGTTTTATCAAGTTGGTTCATTTTCACACAAATTCTAATGAATTAATCCTAATTAAAAGCTCTGAGAAAGTTAATTGAGAATGAAAGTTAAAGTTGATAGTGAAATAATATTAGTGCTGGAGTAGGTGTAAAAACATTGGCAGCTCCAAACCTGCCATGAATTTTAATTTCCCAAGTAGACCTCCGTGTTGTGGCCCGAGCTAGTCAACCCTTTGTGGAAAACTTGTCAACATCGGACCCACAGCCACAGCCCACAGCACCTTTTAGCTCCTTAGTTAAATTAAGTGGCTTCTGGCAAAAAAAAAATAAATAAATAAAAAATAAAAAAAATAAAAAATAAAAAATTAAGTGGCCGAAACGTAAGCAATTCGTTATCAATGACGGTACTAGGAGTTAATTCATCCTTATCATTTACAAGAAGACAAAATCATATATATATATATAAATAAATATAAAAAGAAAAGATAAAAGGAAACGTAGCGTACTATACATGCTAGTTTTTTTTTGTTTTGTTCGAATACTATATTAAATGCATATAGTGACAAGGTAAAAATATATATGTTCAAGAAAGTTAGGCCATCGCCTGTTGTGATCACTTCTACGAATCTAACTTTAATCTAGAACTAGGCAGTGTCTCAACCTCTTGATAAATTATACAATCTGAGCGTAACCAGAAGGATTGAGTGGGTGGGATTTTTGTTGGGGTCGGTAATAACCAAACAAAAGCAACTTTGGTTAAGAGTTTTTTTAATTTTAGCTCCAGCTTATATTTGCGTATTCATGGTGGATTTTGACGAAATAGAAACCAAAGCCAATAAGAGATTGAAAAAAATTCAAGGGAAAGAAAGGAGTGTGGGAAAAGAAAGAGGTGGGGACGTTCTAAAACAGTCAATTTTGGTCAGTTTTGATTGGAAATGAACGTTATTGAGGCAGTTTCCAGCATTTTCCCTCACGTCCAGTATCATAGGGACGAGTGTAAAGTAAATGAACATATAAAAAATCAAACGTGATGTGAACGAGAATAGATGCCCAGAGTTTGACGAAAAGCTAGATGTGGCAATGGAACTATAGAAGGACGCCTTTACGCCCAAGATGAGCTCATGCTTTTGTATATTTTTCTTCTGGATTCAAAAAGTTCAAACACAAGGTAACTTTTTTAGTTGTAGAAACTCTTCAGGGCCTGTTTAGTTGGCTGATTCAGGGTGTCGATCACGGGGGCAAATAATTAGGACCCGTTTGGTTGTAAGAAAATATTGTAATGGAATGGAAAGGAAAGGAAATGGATGGAAAGGAATGGAAATGAAATGAAGGTTGACTCGTTTGGTAGGCACATTAGAACAATGGAATGGAATGGAAAATATTATGTTTGGTTTGTTGAAAAGAAAGGGTAAATGATGGAAGCAAAACAGGAAATGTCCATAATGCCCTCATGTTATAAAAAAATGCACAAATATAGGTTTTGAGCAACTGGGAGAACTCGTGTGACTGTGGAGACGAAGGAAACGAACAGGGAGGCTTTGCCCATCCATTATTGCAGCGTAGAGGTTGGGAATGGCTGCCGAAAACAAGGAACCAGAGCTCTGGGAGGCTGAAGTGGCAATGATTAGAGGTTTGTATTTTCACTACCATTAAATTTCTGATGAAATGCTGAAACTGGTGGGTTTTGAAAGTGCTCAGAAATTGTGGCATAATAGGGCATGTTCGCCATTTGTGGACACACGATGAAGATATAATGCTTGTTGGGATTCTTCGGGAGATGGTGGCTATAGCAGGTAACGAGGGGTTGGAGTCAAGACCGGGCATCCAGCAGCACATTGTCAACAATATGAGAAAAAGATTGGGCGAATGCACAAATATAAGCGTGTCAGACGTTAGAGATCGATTGAAGAAACTGAAGTTTGAGTGGCGTGTAGTGTTTGACATGTTGAATGCTGAACAAGCTAACTGGTTTACATGGGATGCAGGGACACAATCAGTAAGGGCAGAGGAACATATCTGGGACGCTTATGTTGTTGTGAGTAATAATCAACATGCATATTTGTGTGTGTGTGTGTGTGTGTCTAAAGCTAGTTGTGATATTAATGCATGTATTAATTTTAATTTCAGGTACGTACATGTGCAGGCAAGTATAGGAACAAGCCCTTTCATCTGTATGAAAAGCTAAACGACATATTCATATACCAAGGACACAATGTGGGATGATAACACATTTTGTTTGTGGCTAGATGTTTAGTTGAGAAGGATCAGTGGAATATGTAGGATAATGTGTACAAGTAGTAATGACTATTTTGGCTTCAATGACAATGCAATGGAGCAAGCTATGTTGCAAATTTGCAATTTGTACAATGAGACATGGTGATGATGGTTTCAACTATGTTGTAGGACATAGTACTTTATAAAAGCTATGTATGCAATGGTGTTGAAGATTTTGGAATGAATTGGTAGGTTGAGAACATTGAATGAACTTGTTGAATTATACTTAATGAAATGATGGCCAATTTACAATGGCAGGTAAACTACATACAAACATGGAGGTTAAATTGCAATTTGAGTACTTAAATTCGAAAGTGATGATTTACAATCGAAAGTGAGTGGTTACAATCGAAAGTAAGGGATTACAATCGAAAGTGAATGGTTACAATCGAAAGTGAAGGATTACAATCGAAAGTGAATGGTTATAATCGAAAGTGAGGGATTATAATCGAAAGTGAGGGATTACAATCGAAAGTGAGGGTTTACAATCGAATTTGGTAGGTGCAAAGTTTGGTGATGAATTGTTGACAGGTTCTGTTTAAAAATGAAGTCACCTGCTGTTTTGTTGTACAAATAAATATGAATAGTGCAGATAAACTCAAATAAGTTCTTGAACATCAAAGTACATTAGCATAAAAGTGTTTTAGCACATAAGAAGAAATGATGCAGAGTTTTTGCACATTTGAACAAGTCAATACAAAAGGAACCATTGAACATCTAAACCAACAAAAGGAAATAGCAGCAGTTTACACTTGATGCAATAGAAAATAATCTAAAACAAAAGCAAGATTTTGATAGACACTAATTTCTTCTCCCGCGTCCGAGCTTTGGTGTGGTGGCCCTTGGTTGCGACTTCCTCTTCTTGGGTGTAGATACAAGAGGTCCAAGTTGAACATGGCTCCACATAGAAGGATTTGAAGTTTGCATCTCAGATGAGGTAGCATTTCTTCCAAACAGATTTTGCAAGTTTTCAGCAGCAAGGCCTGACATGAACTGTGGATTTGGGATGAAGGACAAAGGTGTAGGTTGAAGAGGGATCCTAGATGGTTCTTTGGGAGGAATTTGCATGTGGGGTGAAACGGTAATGACGGATATTGGAGTCATAGGGTCCTGAGGGAATGGGAGGCCTGTGGGAACTTGCACAGGCTCACTTGTGGTGGTTTCTGTTGCAGTAGTGTCAGGGTGTATGTAGGTTTGTCTATGTGGAGTGTCATGTGGGGATTGGCTTGTATGTAGAGTGTCATGTGGGGATTGGGTTGTATGTGGAGTGTCATGGGGGGATTGGGTTGTATGTGGATCAGGCTGCTCAAAATATGTGTTATGTGTGCTGCCAATTGGAGGATCTTCAAACACACCAAAGTCAGTGGGCTTACTTGTTGAGGAGATGAAGTCTGGAAGTTTGGTGAATGAAGTGTTGTAGGTTCTGCTAAGGTCCTCCAAATCAAAGCGGACCTTCTTCATATCGCTCTCCATAATCCCAATCATTGTGGATAGGACCTGCAACTTGTCATTCATCTCAACCGAAAACTCATGCAACTTCCCATTCAAGTTCACTGAAAATTCATGCAGATTACGCACAATTTGGTTACCCAATTCATCAAATTTCAACTGAATAGTATCTTCCAACTTCTTTGTCATTTCATCTACAGACAAAGATGAATGGGGAAGAGTATCACGATGGACATTTCCATGACCACCAATCCCTGGCTCTTGAGTAGGCCCTGCCTCTTGAGTCTGATCCTGCACATGTGCTTCTGGAGTCTCGTCCTGCACTTGTGCTTATTGGCTATGAATTGCCTGGGATCCTTTTTTTGTGATCTGCATATGACACAAAGCCTTGACATCAAACTCATCTGTCCACAATGCCGGCTCACCATCTTCCAAGTACCAAACTTTGTGATGGTCAAGGATCAGTGAGACTAGAGAAAGATAAGGAAGAGACGTATTCCTCACTTTCACCGAAGCCGCCCTGCGGATATGGTGCATAATCAACTGTGCCACTTCGATAGGTTGCCTTTTGATGAACTTTGTGAGGTTCTGTTTGTCCTCCGGTGAGAATTGTCCATAACTACCCCCCTTATTGAGAAAATTACGAGAAAACAGGTACCACAACACTCTAAAACGTGCAGGCATCAACGCAGGTTTCACCATGGGGTGAGCAGGGGAACTCTGTGTGTCCATAAGTGTCTGGTAAATATCAATGTCATAATATGTCCCCCCTGTAGCCCGAGTTGTTTTTAGGTCCAACCACTTGGCAATGTTCCTTTCACTGATCACAATTTTAGTCCCTCGAACAACAGTAGTTAATTCCTTATCCCCGTTCTTCAAATTTGAATAAAACACCCTAACCACTGACTCACTGTATGGCAAAGATAGTTCTAGCAATATCTTATACGGAGACAACAAATCAGACAAATTATACCCGAACTCATCATCAAACTTATCCAAATTAATCCTACTCATGCGGCATATGTTACGACCTGAAAGACTTTCTTTGTACCTTTCAAGAGTGGTTGCATTGTAATCTGACTTGTGGGTAGGCAGAACAAAGCGGTTGGCCTTTTCTTTGATCAAACTTTGTTTGTCAGAGTTGTTGCTGGCCTCCTCATGACTTGCATCATCACTTCCAGAGGTCTCTTCATCACTTCCATCATCACTTGCGTTGGCCTCATCATCACTTTCTTTGTCATTTGGTGGGCTCTGTTCTTGGGTTTCTTCAGCACTTGATCCTTCCACGTCTTCAATGTGATCCTCATTGTAGTTTGAAGAATCATTCGAATGTCGAGACTCCTCTTCGTCACCCGCATTGTCGTGTTCTTCAACATTGGCCTTCTCCTTGGTTAATGGTGATTGTTTTTGACTCCCCTGTTCTCTTCTCTTCTTTAATATATCTTCTCTTCGCAAACGGTCCTCTTGCCATTTGAGCGCCGCCTCATATTCATCAACTTCGCTTGCGTATTTCTTTTTTGCCGAGCGGGTGGACGAACGTCGTCTTCCAACTTCCTCTCTAAACTTTCTCAAAAGCTCTTTGTCAACATTGGGCGTTTTCGTTCTTGACACAATTTATCGAATGTTGTCCTATACATTCTAATTTGGTTGAAGCACGTTGAGTCGTTGCTATATATCATAGCCCTCAAGTTTGCTCTCTTAGCATGAAAATCTAACCTATATGACCTCTCAGGTATGTCCCTCAATCTATATGAGGCCACTGCGACAATTGTCACTACCACCCTTCTTACTGCTAGAAGTATGGCTAGGCAAGCAACCATAATTTCATAATACATTTCATCAGATACTTCATCCATGACCTACAAAAATGTAGCCCACACCCCTTTCCTTAATCAACCATAAATAGTACACACACTACATAGACAAGGCATATGTCTGTTTTCAAAAGAAATTCCATTTTGACATTTTAAATTTCATTTCAACTTATCACTTCCCATCACAGGTCATACATTCGATTTTAATTTAGCACTTTCGAATTTAACAAGCAAGAACACCCTAAACATCCTCTGTCCTATTATCACAGGTCATACATTCGATTATAATTTATCACTTTTGAATTTAACAAACTACAGCACCCTAAACATCCTCTGTCGTATATCGTATTACAGGTCATACATTCCATTTTAATTTATCACTTCAGAATTTATTAGCAAACGAAGAACACCCATCCTCTGTCGCATATCAATCACAGAAACAATCACACAAACAAATCAGTTCACTATATCATGTTTTGCATTTTCCATTCACTCAAAATTCATGGATGCCCAGTACATTACCCAGGATTAAAATGGAATTTCGTTACCTCTATAACCTACCTACCCTTCAGCGACTTGGATTTCTCTGCTACTGGGTTTATGCTACCACTCAGCTCCAGTTCGTCCTTCAGCTCAGGTACAAGCTCACTCTTCAGCTCTTGTCCGAATGTTGCCCAGAGCTCACTTCAGCGTGGCTTTTATTCAAATGAGGGGCATTTTGGTACAAAGCACTTTCCATTAAACGCCTGAAATTGGCTTCCCACCATTTTTGGTGGGAAGCTCATTTCACGCGTTTAAAGGAAAATTAGGTCTGCGCGGGAAACGGAATTTGGGTCATTTCAGCGCGCCAAACAGCCTTGCCCGAAGGAAAGCCCTCATTTTCCATTTCCATCGGCCTATTTTCAGTCATCCAAACGGGCCCTTAGGAGATGAAGAATCTCAGAATCTGATCTGAGTACATCATGGCAGATTCGTACTTCAGCTGAGATATCACGTAAACGACATGCGTATTATTCTATGTTTTGGGCCTCATTGACCAAGTGTGATCCGCTATAATCAGCCCATATGAGATCGTGAGCAATATGATTTATTACTATAGGCGGTTAGGAATTAGGATTACGCAATATATAAGGTCCCTCCAAATTATATTGAGTCACATATGATATATAGATCTCATTTCGGTGCTATGCACCTTTATCAGCGCTTGACGCTAAGCATGCCTTCCTTCTATTACGGGTGTTCAAGAATTTTCCATCCCGCTCTCGTCCCGTCTCTTCCCGATCCCGCTTATTTTGGGATAGGAAATCTTGTCACGAAAATTTTTGGGACGGGACGGGACAAATTTTTTATTGTGAGATGGGATTGAGTCATCCCATTCCTGTCCCATCCCGTTAGTATTATATTTTTTTAGCACCTAATAGTCTAAACCTATAAGGACCGCTTATACAATTATAAACTAATATGAATCAAACTAATAGGAGTATTACTAATGGTAAAAGAAAAACTAACAAGAAACTTAAAGAGTAACCTTGAGATGCATGGGGAATATCAATTATTACTGGAAGTTCAGGCTTTCCTGGGTAGAGAGTGGACAACACCAATCAATCTAATTAGTAAATTTGAGAATGTTGATGGTGATAAGCTGGCGAAGAGGGCTCTTAGTTTTTAATTCTTGGAATTATAAAAAAAAAGTAACCATTTTTATTGCAGAAAACACTCGAGCTGCTTACCACATGGTATACATGTTTTTAAGACATATTTTTAATTTAAAATTTATATATTAATATGAAAGTTTCTTTTAGACTCAATTTAGATGTGTTTTTGTTATTAGATGTTGAATTTGATTATGGTTTATTATGTTGTCAAGACAAAAAAATTGTTTAAACAATAATATTTTGTAAAAGCCCATAGTCAAATTTTTTGGTGCAATATTGGACTCATATTTTCCCTAAAAAAATTGTTAAAACAATAATATTTTGTAAAAGCCCATAGTTATCTTGTCCTGCACAGGACGGGAAGGGACATGGGATAGAAAACCTGTCCTGTAAGCCTTTTGACAGGACGAGACGGGATAGGGTCGCCCCGTCCCATAAACACCTCTACCTTCTATTGTCCAACAATAAATTTGTTTACTTACTATAGCAATTTTTTTTCATATCTTTTTTTTAATGAAGATATAATTAAGACATGTAAATTACATAATTGGGGATTTTAAAATCCAAGTCATAAAAATCCCCTCCCTCCAAATCACTGGTACCAACCAACTCTTAAATATGAGACATTTATTATTTTATATCTTATATTTATTATTTTTCTTCAACTAATTGGTAGTATGACTTATGAACTAATATTTAATTAAGTAGTTTATTTAACTTTTTAATCTTCCTAAATTAATCAGTTGCATCTTATATTAAAAAAATAAGAGGTGGTAAAAAAAGTTTGAATGCTGAAATTAAAATTCACTGAACGACCATGATAATCTTTATAGTAAATAAATGGTGCAGATCATGCTTAGCGTCGAGCACTCATGAAGGTGCTTAGCACCGAAATGGGAGCATGCGGGGGCACAAGAGCATGATGCAGTAATATGCCACTTACCAATCATGTATATGTAACAAACAAGATCAATGATCCATTTACAGGAATGTCGCGGAAATACCATCTTTTCAATAACTGTAAAGCACGCGTCATATTTAACTTGAAGCCACTCCTTTTCAATGTAGTCCATTGGATTTGGACCTTGCTTTCATGCGATTCATTGACCTCAACCGTTAATTGATCAGAAATAAACGAGGTAGTTGCAACACAGATTCATAAATATAGTGTTTACACGCCACTCTGTTTTAAAGTAGAAAAGTTTATAAGCGAAAGGTAGAATGCTTGGCACTCATAGGTTTTCAAAGTCACTTGTACTGAAACACTACCCTAATGGTTCACTTATATCGTATCAGTGGCTTCAAGGTAAAATAAAGTGGGGACAGTAGCAATATGCAACATGCCATCTTATATACTTAGAAATCAGTAAAAGGTCCATAAAGCTATCCCCTATCTAGGCTCTAACATGGTGACAGTTATTTCATTAGTTGAAGAAAACTGATTCTTGCAACAAGAGTCCGTCTCAGAAAATTTCTTCTCTATGATGTAAGCAGGTTCTGTAGGTTCGGGTAAGACACTCTCACTGCTTAACATAACAACCACATTAGACATACTTGGCCTATCTTCAGGATGTTGTTGCAGGCATACAAGGCCGATGTGGATGCAACGCAATGCTTCAGATAGATCAAATAGATCATCCAAGCATGAATCTATTAATTCTAAAGGTCTGCCTTCTTTCCAAAGTCTCCATGCCTGATGATTCACACAAATATTTATCAAACTTTAACATTTTATGATTGTAACAGAGAAAAGATCTTATTCTTTTGACACTTACATGGCCAATTAGGTTGAGACTCATGTTTGAATGGATGAATTCTCTGTTCTTTTTTCCACTTACTATCTCCAGTAACAATACACCAAAACTAAATACATCCGATTTCACTGAGAATAGTCCATGAATAGCATATTCAGGTGCCATGTAACCACTGAAAAAAATTATGAAATAGTCAAGACATATGTGTTTAGTTAGATGTGAATGTTAACCATAAATTGCTTTACGGACTACTTACTATGTTCCAACCACTCTGTTAGTATTTCCTTCAGTCTGATCACCCCCAAAAGTTTTAGCCATGCCAAAATCTGAAATTTTTGGATTCAACTCACTATCAAGTAAAATATTACTTGCTTTAAGATCTCTATGTATGATCCTCAACCTAGAATCTTGATGAAGATACAAAAGCCCTCGAGCAATTCCACAAATAATATTGAAGCGCTTAGGCCAATCTAGAATCTTACATTTTGCATTATCTGCCAAGATGTAAGAAAGATTTCATTTTGAGCTTAACATATCAAGTATGAAGAGAGGGGGGGGGGGGAAGAAGAAATATATGAAAAACTTTTTAGGATTAAAGATCAATTATTATTATATAGTGGGATATACAAACCAAAGATAAAAGAATCCAAGCTTTTGTTGGGCATATACTCGTAGATGAGCATCTTCTCCTCTCCATCAATGCAACAACCAAGAAGTTTAACAAGATTTCGATGCTGTAGCTTGGATATCAATATGACTTCGTTCTTGAATTCACTCAACCCTTGTCCAGAACTTTGTGAAAGCCTCTTCACTGCAATTTCTTTTCCATCCACAAGTATACCCTAAAATTGTCACATTAAACATAAGCATAAATAATAAGTGAATAATACTTCATTAGTTCGTTAGATTA
Source organism: Mimosa bimucronata (assembly GCA_037074515.1). NCBI lineage: Eukaryota > Viridiplantae > Streptophyta > Magnoliopsida > Fabales > Fabaceae > Mimosa > Mimosa bimucronata. Next base: position 5,650,659 of record CM073436.1, read on the forward strand.
GTATGCTTCATGATTACCCTGTATACAGCCCCAAATCCACCTTGTCCAAGTTTCTTGCTGAGTGAGAAGTCATCAGTTGCTTTGACAATTGTTGGGAGGTCAAGGAAAGGAAGCTCTAAATCTTCTTGGTCATCTTCATCATGATACAATGCCGTTAGGCTATGCTCTGTTTCCTCTGATGTAATGTGAATAATACAATTAGAAGGTTGATTATGTTAGACATAATATGTCATCTAACAATTCCTAAAGCACATGTTGTTTGTCTTCTCATCCAATCGAAATCCCAATAATTTAATTAAGAAATTGGCAGAAGAAACAGAAAGGCTCAGTAATGTGGGTCAAAGTCATTTGTTGAATTTAAAAAGTAAAAGATCATATAAGATGAAAATTAAAAAAAAAACATTTAAAATACAGTTATTTGAAAGAATTGAAATCATGTGCTATCCCGAGCCGTGGTTTGCATAATGTAGATCATGGTACCAATAATTTGCATACCCATTTTGTCTATTGTTCTTTGAAAAGACTAGTAAGCGCTCAAGCCAATCTTAGCATTTCAGGATTGCATATTACATGTGATGGCTTCAGCACCTCCCTCCCGACGAGAGAGAGCAGCGAAGCAACTAAGCTCAGACTAGAATTGAATAATTTTGTTCAGTATGTAATGGCAATTAATTAAAACTTATGAGTACCTGTAAACAATTTCATGGTCTTGCCAATGTAGAGGAAAATCAAAATTATCACAACAACTGAGGCAGCAATGACGATAATCGCAGCCACCTTCATCTTATGGCCACCTTTCACAGCTTCACGATTTGAGAAAGAAATATTGAGTTGATCAGAAGCAGTTGTAAATCAGCAAAGCAAGTATTGCCCCCAAAAAGAAGAAGAAGCATGCATTAAATTGAGGCAAAAATAAGTATAAAAAATGATCGAGTATTTCTAACCTCATGACTTCGTTACAATGTATCGAAGGCTAAAGTCTAGAGAGAGATCAAGAGCTCACCTATCTTAGAAGTTTTCATCCGAATATACAGATCCCGACTATCACCGGAAATCTGTCTAATATCGTTGAGGTCACCAAACCACAAAATACATCCACTACCTCCTCCTCTGATATCTGAGTTTGCATAAGCTGTACAGGAACAGTTTCCCAAGCACTGCTCCATGCATTCTTGAAGATTTATACCACTATTGACCCAAGAGTGCGTAGAATCAGGATATTTCAGCCCACTAAATTTTTCAAATCCCACTTTATTCTTGTCCTCACAGCTCAATTGTTGACTGCGTACACACCCATGAGTCCAGTCCATCATATCCCAATTCTGTGGGGATTTGGGATGAAACCCACTTAAACACTGGCAGACTGGAGATTCACCCATGACACAATTCCCATAAGGACCACAAAGATTATAGTTGTCGCAGTTGTCTCTTGGAACAGAAGCATAAAGCCTCCAACTTTGAGCCTTTTCGATCCATATGAAGCGCTGCCGAGTATATGTGGTCTGATTCAGGACAATTCTTGAAATCATTGACTCATTCTCGAGGGAGTAAGTATAGTACAACTGATCCTCAGTGGAGACGAAATTGAACCCAAAAAGAGGATTCTTCCTTAATTCTGGTGCTCCATCGAAGCTAAGGCCATTCCAGGGTCCACTCCTGTAGTACTCTGATGAACCCTTCCACATCAACAATTCGGGGTAACCATTACGTACAAGTCCCCATGTGAAGTCTCCGGAAGAGGGGTCATCCCAATTCTTCCAAGAAGATAGAGTCCTGTTCAGACCAGACTTCAGATCCCACCCTAACTTCATTCCAGGCAACAATGTATCAGAAGGGTAGTCAAAGCTCTGCCACAAGTAATTTTCTGGATTTAAATCATTCCCATCTCTTATTACTAGATTTCCAGAACCAAGAAGCTGAACAATTGGGTTCAGGACCTTTCTTCTGGGATTTGCTGACCAAACAATGGTTTCGTTTTGGCTTAGAAGCACGAGGTTTCCCTGTTTATCAAACCTCAACGTGCCAGACTTGTCTTTGATTGGATTTTCTCGATTGGCAACCCACACGACAGTTTTGACTGGGATGTTCTTGTACCATATTCCCAAGTACAGCTTTTCTGAACTACCTGGACTGAAGAAACCCAATTCAAAACTTCCATCTCCAGAAACCAGGGTCTTAGCTCCAGAAATTGACTGAGATTGGTTCAGGTAATCAGCGGCACTTGAAGTATGGAAGAGCAAGAATAAAAGCTGGGCAATGGAGAGCCCATAAAAATGGTTTGAAATCGATTGCCAATCTCGAAGCTCCATTTCAGATACGCATATTCATTCAGCAGCGGAAACAAGTATTACACGATGTAGTGGACTGTTTATGACTTTTGTTTTTGCCTGAAAGTTGAAAAACGAGGTAGTTGTGTAGACCGAAAACAGCACGCAACCTCCATAAAATATCACCGCCTCCTTAAAAAACAGATTTCTTCTGCACCATTTTTGCAGAGTCTTGTATACCATTGGTCCACATGTGATATGAAAAGAAACCTTGTTAGACTCAAAACAAAGCCGCCCTGTCTCTTTTCTCGACAGCTATTATAAAAAAACCGGAAATGAGAATGTATTCCCGTAAGTCACGATGTTCACACTCACCCTGATCCACATTTTCGCTTTTAGGTGAAATCAGGAATGAATGGGAACAGGGGCAATCTAATCTGCACAAACACATCTTAGAAAAATATATTATGGAATTGTGCTGCTTCCTTAGAGTGATACCTCCATAAATATCATTATGCTATAGGTAGGTCCATAAGTCAAAAGCGGAAGAGATCAAAGTCAATAAAGACAATAAATGAGCTATCCAAAGTCCACTAAGCCCTCTGTTTTCTTCAACTAATAGAGACGCATACCTAACGAACTTCAAGCTTAATAATCACGACCAGGAAGACTTACTTTTTCACTCAGTCCACTCTTTCAGTTAAACTGCTAAACCGAATGGAACCGGAACCAGTTCAGACCTAACAGAAGTAAATAAGTGTGTAAGACTTGAACAACAAGCACACACGAATGCCAAATGGTCAAAGAAAATAAATGCATTTGGCTGGAAAATTGGCATAATACCGGAGGATATGAAGGCAAAATCAAATGAATTATTTGTTCCATTTTATTCATTCTTTTTTCTTACAACTATGCGGGACAATTGCCCAAAATGGAGAAATTACAAATGGGAGAAACATGGGGGAAAATCAGACATAATCTGTGAGTTCTTGCTGAAATATTTCCTGTAACCACAATTTTGATCCCTCCATAAGTTCAGGACTCAACCTGAACATCAAAACGCAAAATTCTAACTGATTCAGGGCGCCATCACCGTCAAAATCACCTTCTCTCAGCATAGAGCGAAGATCTTCATCGGCAAAATCCTGTAGACCCAGCAAAGCGGAATTCCTCTTGAGGCTGCCGAACGTGATGACTCCTTTACCAGAATCCATTAAAAGATCAAACCCATTGCACAGCTCATCTATCAAGCCATCTCCACCGAGCTTGTGGGCCATAATAGGCAAGAAATCATGGAAATTGACTTGTGGGTTTTGAGATGCCATAGTTGGGAAAACAGAGTGATATATACTTAGAAGAAGAGAGATACATGAGGAAGAGTGAGCAAGTAAATATATATAGAGAGAGGGGAAAAGGGGAAGGAACAAGGGTTTCCATGAAGAAACCGTGGAAGACAGCTACGCTACAGGTAAGGAAAAAGTTAATTAGCGGGTCTTCTCTTGAGTCTGCAATTTGCCCACAGCTTGGTCGTGAGGGATAGGTGTGTTTGGATTGAGACTATGGGAATTGATTTTTCTTTGTTCAGAATGACTTTTTTTTTTTTTTAAAAATTCAGATTATGTAAAGTGATTTATGTTTGGATTTGTGATGATAGAAATGATTTTTTTTCAATATGACTTTTAGAAACATGTTTAGATGATTATTTTGAAAAGCAAGTTTAGATGAAAAATTACTAAAAAATGCATTATTGTCATTAAATAACACATATGTAATATGCATATATTCTTATTAAAGGCTTAGTTTCTCCCTTATTTTCAGAAAAATAATTTTATAAAAATAAAATTTTTAGCTCAAAGGAATATATTATGGGAGAAAGTAGTTATAAATTAATATGGTAAATTTTTGGAGATAAAAAGAAAATTTTATATTAAAAGAAAATATCTTATTTAAGAATTTTAAGGGTCTAATAGTCTAATTTTCATACCCACTTTATTAAATAATATATAACAAAAGGCGTAGGACCCACCAGAAGTCAAAAGTCAGAAGTCAAAAGCCACTTTTTTTGCTTCTGACTTTTAGCTGCGCAGAAATCATTTTGGACCAAAAGTCATTCTGAAAATTTGCCCATCCAAACATAATTTTTTTTTTCAAATTGACTTTTGGCTTCTACAACGAAGTAAGATCCAAACATGCACAAAATCTTCCATGGCTAATTGTGCAAATGTTTTTTTTTCCCTTTTGGCAAGTGAGAATGGAATTGCATTGCTGAAACAGAGAAAACCACAATAGGTATGGAATACAAGTAAACATCATAAAATCATAAAAGAAACATATATAACAATAATAAACTACTCTCTTATCCGATCCTAGTTAAAAGATTAAGTTAACTTTTTTTTGAGAAATTAAGGATAAAAAATAAATCACTTTAGATTATTTATATTTTCTGACCTCAAGAGAATTACAAAATCTCACATTCCAACTGAAAAATGCTCAAATTAGAATTGATGTTTCTGAAGGACAACCAAAAGTTGCAAATGAAACTACGCCTCACCTAAAGCGTGGTAGACCAATCATTTCCAAAGATAACAATCCTAGAAAAAAAGGTATCAAATAATCAAGATGGTCAAGTTGAAGAGGCTGGTCTTATAGGTGAAACCCAAGACATTATTAACCAGAATACCCCATAAGAGGTTCAGGTACCTCAAAATTATGAAGAGATCTCGATATTATGTCACAACGGGAAAAATATGTTACCGAGAAAATATAGTTGTCAACAACGTATTTTCATACAATGTTGCTGTTGAAATAATTAATCATAATGAGGATCTTGAACCTAGGTCTGTTGGAGAATGTAGACATAGAAGTGATTGGCCAAAATGGAAAGACGCAATTCAAATAGAGTTAAATTCACTCTCAAAACGAGAAGTTTTTAGACCTGTCGTCCAAATACCAAATGGTGTACAGCCCGTCAGATAAAGATGGGTATTTGTGCGAAAACGAAGTGAGAAAAATGAGGTTGTTAGATACAAAGCATGACTTGTAGCACAAGGATTTTCACAAAAGCCTGTCATTGATTATGAAGAGACATATTCTCCTGTGGTGGATGTAATCACTTTAAGATATTTAATTAGTTTGGCAGTAAGCAATAAACTTGATATGCATCTAATAGATGTTGTCATAGCCTATTTATACGGCTCTTTAGATACTGAAATTGACATGAAAATTCCTGAAAGATTTAAGTTGCCAGAAGCACATAAAAATTCTCGAGAAAATTATGCAATTTGCTTGCATAAATCCTTATATGGATTGAAACAACATGAAAGAATGTGCTATAACCTCTTAGCTAATATTTGTTGAAATAAGGTTATAAAAATGATCCAATTTCCCCATTGTTTTTATAAAAAGGAATGGATCAGAATTTGTCATAATCGCTGTATATTTGGATGATTTAAATATAATTGGAATTCCTAAAGAGCTTCTAAAAGCAGTTGATTGTTTAAAAAAAGAATTTGAAATGAAAGATCTTGGAAGAACAAAGTTTTTCCTTAGATTACAAATTGAGCACCTTACAAATGGAATCATTCTTCATCAATCAACTTATATTGAGAAAATATTAAAGCTATTTTATATGAATAAATCTTTTCCATTAACTACTCAAATGGTCATAAGATCAATTGATAAGGAAAAATATCATTTTTGTCCTCAAGAGGAAAAGGAAAAGTTTATTCGTCCAGAAGTACCATATCTTAGTGCTATAAGTGCACTAATGTATCTTGCTAATTCAATGTGTCATGATATTGTATTTGCTATAAATTTATTGGCAAGATTTAGTTCTTGTCCAATAAGGAGGCATTGGAATGGAATCAAACATATATTTCAATATCTTCAAGGGACAAGTGATATAGGATTATTTTATTATAATGAATCTACTGATAAATCTAGATTACAATTGGTTGGTTATGCAGATGCAAAGCTTTTATCAAATGCACCTAATGTTATATTACAAACAGGATATTTGTTTACTTGTGGAGGTGCAGCTATTTCATGGTGTTCAACAAAACAAACTTTGTCAGCTACATCATCAAATCATGCAGAAATAATTGCAGTTTATAAGGCTAGTTGACAGCGTGTATAGTTAAGGTCAATGACTCAACTTATTGAATCAATGTGTGGTTTGATTCTTGCACAAAAGGTTCCGACAATATTATATGAAGATAATACATCATGCATAACTCAACTGAAAGGAGGATATATTAAAGGAGACTGAATAAAATATATTTCTCCAAAATTCTTTTTCACTCATGATCTTATAACACTACTACAGAAATAACATATTGCGGCGCTCACAAACTGTAAGCGCTGGGGTTGGTTCAAGTTTACCTATCCCGGCGCTTATAAACCTAAGTGCCGAGATAGGTTTATAAACCTAAGCGCCGGAATAGGTCTAAACCTATCCCGGCGCTTATATATTATAAGCGTCGGGATAGGAATTTTGATCTTATGTTTTTTTTTGAATTTTGACCTTTACTAGTTCTTATTTATTGTAAGCGCCGGGATAGGTGTTTTTGTTTTTTATTTAATTTTTTATTACTTATCCCGTCGCATATTTATTGTAAGCGGCGGGATAGGCGTTTTTGTTTTTATTTATTTTTTTTCTTACCTATCTCGGCGCTTATTCTGTTTAAGCGTCGGGATAAGTCTTATTTTTTTTTTATTTTTTAGTTTTGATCTATCCCGACACTTATTTATTGTAAGTGTCATGATAGGTATTTTTGTTTTTTTTTTAATTTTTTCTTGCCTATCCCGGGTTAGGCATTAAAATTTTCGATGATGCCCAAATTTCCCTCCACCCCGCGCCACCATCTTCTTCACAACAAAATCATCTTCTTGAAACCCTAACTTAGGGGTGTTCATGGGACGGGACGGGAACGGGACGATCCCGTCCCGTCCCGTCCCGTCCCGAAGAAAGGGTGGCGGGACAGGATTCCTGTCCCGTGTCCCGTCCCGTCCCGGACTTGTCCCATCCCGTTTGGGACGGGACGGGACATTCCCGAAGTCTTTTTTTTTTTTACTTTTTTCATATTTTTTTTTTGCTATTGTTGAAAAAAAAAATTAATTGCAAGTAATTGTATCAAACTCATTGGAAAATCATTATTCAGAATGGAAAAAGCCTACTAGAATTTATGTTAATTGTTTCATCTATTTATATAATCTACCTCTACAAGAATTCAGTGGAAGTCGTTGTTTGAACAAAAAAATGGTATACAGTTGGCAAGTCGCTGTACATAACAATGTTTGCTTTGTCTGCTACTGATAAGTCTGAAATCTCCAAAAGGCTAATTAAGTTATTTTGGGATGGCAGTGCAATGTTTTTGTTCTCATCTCTTTCCTGTTAATGGGATGAGACTGTAAGAAATTGCATGTTTAATAGAATATTTTGTCTACGGCACTTTAAACAAATAGTGTATTAATGGATTTTATAGAATAATTTATATGAAGGCTTCTCAAGAAAAAGATGAATAAGAGGGAAATTTCAAATAAAAATGCGATGCAAAAAGAAAGATAAGTGATAGATCAAATGTTTTAAGTAAATCAAATAATAATGAAGTAGAAGAAATATAGTGCAATAGAAGAATTAAACCCATATAATTAATAAATTTAATAAAAATATTAATAAATAAAATATATATATAATATAACGGGACGGGAATGGGACACCCCCCGTCCCGTCCCGCCCCCTTTTCTGTCCCGTCCTGTTTTTGTCCCGTCCCGGTCATTTTCGGGACAAGAAATCCCGTCCCAAAATGACCGGGTTCGGGACGGAAAATATATGAATACCCCTACCCTAGCTCTTCATCCTCTCTCCTAACGTACCCCTCTCCATCGCCACCATTAGATCTCATCACCATCTCATCTTCACTTCCCCAACCCTATTTTCCCCTTCTCCTCGCGTGAAGTCCCCATTCCTTTAACCATCTTCATCGCTCTGCCATTGTCATTCATCAACACCACCATTCTTCTTCACTCGAGCGAGAAGAACCGTTTTCATCTTTGGTCTTCCTTTCTTCAATCTGGTCTGCAATGACGTCATTCCAAATCAGATCTACTAAAATGAAGACATAAGATCAGCGATATTCAGGTCAGTGAAGCCAAGCCACCACTTCTCTTTCTCTATCCTCCTGAAATTTTCTACGATATAGCGAAGAGGAAGGTGAGATAAAATCACTCAAATCACGTACTGTGTGATGCCGAATCCCCAATCTCAACTTCAACGGGTGAGAGCTGTAGCTTCATCGGCATGGCCTGGAAATCGGGCTAGGGTTCCGCTGATGCAGTTATTTGGGGTGGCACCGGTGGCTTGGCGGCATAGGTATTTTGTTCACTATGATGTTTGGCAAGTATTGTCTCTTTTTCTTCGGCGTTTAGCAGTGATTCGGTGATGAAGGAGAGAGAGCAAGAGAGGGAGTGGAGTTGCTAAGCCCCGTCACCGTCCGCAGCCGCCACCGTCGTCGTCGCTGTCCGCCATCACTGCCATCCTCTTGGTCTCTTGCTCTAAACCGTTTGCACCCTTCTGATTTCTCTTGGGTAAGCAAATTCCTTCTCTTCCTTTCCTACTGTGATTCCATTTTTAGGTTTGTATTCGAGATGTTCTTGGGTGTTCATATGTGAGTCTGATATGTATTGTAAGTATGAGATATTGGGATTTCCTTGCTTTTATTGTGATTTTCATTGAAGGAACTTCCTTGTGGATTATCCCATCGTTTCTTTGGGCCGGTGGAGGGTATTTGGCTGGTGAAATGGATTTTATATTACGAATTGATGAACGGTTTTGAAAAGTTTAGAAAGATTCTTTATTTGTTTGGGGATTTAACTATAGCTGTAAATCCTTAAGCCTTATCGATTGCTTATTGTGCCCTTTGTTTTTTTGGGGTTTACAGTTTTCCTTTTTGTTCCCTTATCATGAATTACTATATGGGATGATACTCTGCTCTAGTACGCCTTATTGTGACAAAAGTGAACCTCTGGGGCTTGTTCTATACAAGAACATATTCTCTGAATCACGAGCTTTTTGTTGAGTTGCAGATATATTTCTAATGATTTGAGTCCAAAAATGAAGCATGATAAGACTTTTGAATTCTTGGTCTAACTGTTTGTGTGTTGGTATATCAGGATATTAGTGTGCAATGATGTATTGGGCTCTTCATCCTCAACTGCAATGGAGTTTTTTCTGGGTTTTGGCCCCTTTTTTCCAACCAAATTAAGAATAGTTCTTTGCTTCACATGTTTTCATTCCTTTCTCATCCTAGAACTACGTAGGGGATAGGTCAAACTGACTTCTGTTTTGCTGTCACAGAATATATTGCATGTGTTTCTTATTTTAGGTTCTTTTGCTCATGGCTTTTGCTAGTAAAAGAAGACATGTCATGATTTTATTGAGTTTTCTGTCAAAATTGTATGTAGTTGGTACTCTATACTAATAGCTTTTCTTAACTTTTATTCTTGATCAGTTGATGGTTTTTGCCTCCTTATTACTCAGAAGTCAGAACACAAGACATGATTTTCGTTCTTTGTCTTCATTATCAGGTTGTTGAGCATGGCCTTGGATATTTGCCATTCACTGAAAAGCAAGTGGTTACTCCAACAGGTTATTATGTGTCTTTAGCATCACATGTGAAGTTTTGAACGCTGCAATATTTCTGGTTAATATGCAAAGAAAGTTGATCTATGTCTGGATATTTATCTTACAAGCACTGATCAAACTAAGAAATGCCATGGGAAAATATTTTGTGGTATAATGCCCTGAGAAATTGTTGCTTATTTTACAGACAAGCCCTGTTTGGATACGAAGGGTTTTCTGGCACATGTAGTTTACATGTGCTTTTTAATTTTAGTGATTAGGGGTTTGAATTAACATAGGGTGTGTTTGGCTCGCCTACTTGCAGCTAAATAAGTCCTTATTTTGATAAAAAATGACTTATTTTCAGAAAAGGACTTATGAACATGTTTGTCTCGACTTATAAAAATAAGTAACTTATAACTTATAAGTCAAAATAAGTATAAGTTCTTTTTTTCAACTTATGACTTATGACTTATAAGTCACTTTTTTTGGTGAACCCCACAATTCTAACTTATTTTACACATCAAATCACAACTAACCCAAATATAAATCACTTTTTCAAAAGTCCATCCAAACATACATCTCATTACACAATATGACTTATGATTTATAAGTCACTTTTTTTAACAACCCATCCAAACATAAATCTCATTACACAATCCGACTTATTTTCAGTTTGACTCATCTATAAGTCACTTTTTCAGAAGTCCATCCAAACACACCCATAGCCTTTTGTTAAATATCTTGTTTGGCTGATATGGATCCAAACTTATGCTGCTTTTTGTCCAAATACCAAGTTTTAATGGATACAATAGATCAGCCCAAATAATACTCAAATTAAAGATATACCATTTAAAGACTCTTTAAAATGATTTCGGGACTTCCACTATGTTATGAAGAGCACTGTTTAATTGGGAGTGAATTCTATGATTGATAATAAGGAAGAATTTGAATATTTTACCATTTTCTCGAGTCTTGACTACTTCATTAAATTTTATGTTAACAGGATTGTTTTTTAACTCATTAATATTATAGAACATGATGCACATCCTGGGTTGATGTTCAAATGTTTTCTCCATTCATGTTGCAAATCTGGATGATGATGATGATAGTTAGAAGGGTGAGCATAATCTCTGTTGATTCCAGGTAGTAGCTTCTATATCATTTGTAAGAAAGAGTAGGCAGTGTCACTGAGCTGTGTGTTTATAATAGCACTTGATATCCACAGATCTTCCTCCTTCCAAATGCACAAATTTGTGTAAAATCCCATCTTATTGTTTTGAATTTGATCATTGACGGGATTTGAGAGCTTATGTTAGAAGCTACATCATTGCAACAACTTTTACTTTTTACTTCAACTGGCAAATTAAGCTGAATTATATTATGGAAAATTAAGAAAGCTTTGTGGGCTAAATTTGGATTTACATATATAAATTTATATTCATCCTTTTCCTTATCTATGTTGTGTAATTAGATTTTATTGTTATATTTTAGAATTTTGCCATGTTCAATACCTTCCATTTTCTTACTTGCAATATCAATATGAGGAGTTTGATTTCTGTCAAAACACTTGCTCTGTTGATCCTCTTATTCTTGAAGAGTATGTCAACTATATTTCATAAATCAATTTATTGAGGACAACTGAAATTTTCATTTCATCGCTGTATGCTGATTCTGAATCTTTGCATTTTATCTTCTCCTATGAACTGATATGATTGTGTAATAAGCATTACAGTCTTATTCGAATGCTTGCTTTAACTTGTAGTATATAGTAATTAATTAGAATTTTTGCTTTAAATGTACTTGATTTCTAGATATATGGATTTTTTATGTATATTTGTATCGAAAATGTTTGTAATTTTTGAACTAATGCAGACATGAGGTAGTATTATAATTATTTTTTTTAAAAAAATAACCTATCGCGGCGCTTTCGCAGCAAAAGCGTCGTTATAGGGTACAATTTTAATTTTTTTATTAAAATAAATGGCCTATCCCGTCGCTTGCCTATAATAAGCGCCGGGATAGGTTGCCTATAGTGATGCTTTTATTGTGTACGCGCTGCTATAGGATTTTTCTTTTATTTTTCTAAAATAGCATGCCTATAATGGTGCTTTTATTTAATAAGCACCTTTATTTTTTTTATTATGCCTATACCGGCGCTTACTATTAGCATACCAATAAGCGCCGCGAAAAGGTCAATAGCCTATTGCGGCACTAGCTATTATGGCGCTTCGAAGTGCCACTATTGAGCATAAAAAAGGCCGCTATAGGGTTATTCTGTGGTGGTGTAAATAGTGGTGATATAGATGTTCAACAAATTCACTCATGTGACAACCTTGCAGATATGTTTGCTAAGACACTTCCAACAAGAACATTTGAGAAATTAGTGTATAGTATTGGAATGAGCAGACTCAGAGGTAAAGTGATGTTGTCATCACGGGGAGAAATTGTCATGTTGCACTATTTTTTCCTTAACCTAGGTTTTATCCCAGTGGATTTTTCTGGTGAGGTTTTTAACGAGGTAACTTTAATAAATATTGTGTACTCTTTTTCTTTCACTGGGCTTTTGGTCTCAATAGGTTTTTTCTAGTAAGATTTTAATGAGGCACAATAATACGGACATTCAAGGGGAGCGTTATGAAATTATAATTTAGTGCATGTCCATAATTCCTTCCTCTTAGAATTCATCCTAGGATTTTTTTCTCTATAAATGCCTTTAACTTTGTAACTTCTCAATGAATTGCTTGTAGGGAGTTTCTAATGGTAAATGCTATGAACTCCACTATTATTCTCTTGTAACCACATGCATAGTCTTCAATGAGTTAGGGCCTATAAATAGAAGTCATGTACAAGGCATTTGTACAATTGAATGATAAGTGAGAAAGTGATAGTTTCATCCTTTCATATTTTTTTGTTCCTCTCATATTTTCTTTCTTGTTATTATATTCTATATTCTTCTCTTTATCTCTCTTCTTTTCTTTATTTTCATAACAAAAACTAATTTATTTTACTTATAAACTAACATATAATGTAATTGCATGTAACATATATTAAAATTCAGTAGTATTTTGTTTCCTTAATTTCCACAAAAAATTAACTTAATCTTATAATTAGCATCGGAGGAGTAATTGCTAGTAAGAGTTTGTGGTTCTTTTCTCAACAACAACATTAAGTTTTTTAATTAAAAAGCTGGTCATAATTTGAGAAAAGAATTATAAAGCATATTTAAGGTGTAGAAATGTTATCTAAAAACTAAAAAGCCTAAAAAAATTATTAGGTTAAAAGTTTATTTTTAAGAGATAATTTGAGGAAAATAAAGTATGTGATCATTAATTAACAATGTATAGAGGCTAAAAAAAAATAAAATAGATCACTATTCTGAAAAAAAAGGAACCCTTGTGGAAGTTTATATTCAAAAGGAGTTATAAGTAATTTCAAAGTTAATTTTATGAATTAATGACAGATTTTCTGAAGACAATTCAACAAAAAAGTTTGAAGTTATTATCTAACCTGAAAATTAAAAAAAAAAAAAAAAGCTAATGAATGAAGGAAATATTTGAGATAAAGATTAATTTCTAAAAAACTATGTATGAATCTTATGATTATCAAGTGAGAGTAGAATTAAGGGACAATTGCACATAGATCCCAAGTAAAAGAATTAATTTCAGAGAGGTCCCAATGAGTTGTTAATGACAGCTATTAACAACTGCAATAGTCTTGATTAACAAGTGAATAAGTTGTCAATGGACCTGTTTGAAATTAATTCTCTTATTTGGGACCTATTTGCAATTCTCCCTAGAATTAATTAGGGGCTATTCAAAATTTTTCCACAAATCTGTGGAGTCCCAACAATTTTCAGTTTTAGGGGGAGGAAAAATATGGAGAGTTTGAATGATTAATGTAAGTAGGAGCTATTCAAAATTTTTATAAGTAAATTAATTGTAGGTACCTAGAAGGAACTTAATTTTAAAATAAGGCCGTCATTATCCTCTCTCCTCGTCCATCAATGTTGGGACTGCTAGGATTATGAATGCAAGTATGGCCTAGAGAGAGAAGCTCTGCCCTCTCACTAGGCTGTTAGCTCTCACATGACCATGACAGAACCAAATTCCTTTGAAAGCACCCCCAAATCCGAACCTCCTCCACACCCTGGAGAAGATCAAACAATCAAAATCAAAAAAGCAAAACTACATGACCCTCTAGAAGACGAAGCTGAGATGGAAGCTGACAATTTACCTCTCCAATCTGCTGAGGAGCTTCAAGAACCTCCCATGATGTCCCCAGAATTTGTTCCTGAGACGCAGATGACAGGAACAGGGGCAGCCTCTGGAACCCAGAACATGAGCATAGACCAGGAAAAAGAGGATAAGCAAATCCCCTCCTTCAAAGACAAGTTGCTGAACGCTGACGGGAACCACCTTGAAGAAGACGAAGAGGATCTCATCTTGAGAAGCGAAGACGTCATCATTGGCATGAATGGTAATATCCCAACAGTGAACTTTGCGACCCACATCCTTGATGTCCTTAACAAGAGGATGGGCTTTGCTGTAATCATTAAGCTTCTTGGTCGGTCCATCGGATACAGGGCACTCCGCAATCAATTGCAGAACATATGGAGACCCCGTGGTGTATTCCAACTCAGACCTACATGACGACTGCTTCCTTGTCAAGTTCAAGGATGATCTTGATTTTCAGAACTCTCTCATTGGAGGACCTTGGGTGATCTTTGGTCACTACCTCTCAGTGCAGCCATGGACCCCTTCCTTCAACCCCCAAGACCACAAGATCAACGAGATAGTGGCTTGGGTACGACTTCCGAAACTTCCTGCTAGATACTACCACAAGAATGTCATTCGGTCCATAGGGAGTGTCTTTGGAGAGGTTATCAAAGTTGATTACAACACAGACTCTGGTGATAGAGGAAAATTCGCCAGGTTAGCTGTCATCCTTGACCTAACTCAGCCCCTCACCTCAAAAATTCAAGTAGATGGCCAGATAATTTATGTGGAATATGAAGGCTTGCCCACGATCTGTTTTCACTGTGGTCGCTATGGCCATCTTCAAGAATCATGTCCCCATAAATCCTTGACTAATCAAGAGACCACCCAACTCATCACACCACACCCAAACCAGGGGCCCAAGGATGCAAGGGAAAACAGCGAGTTTGGGGAATGGATGCAAGTCCAGCGCCGGCGACGTGTGACGGACAGAAATGGACGTAGAGATGACGGGCAAAGGCATATTCCGACGGGCTCAAGATTTGGCATTTTGCAAGACGAGTCACTAATAGAACAGCACGTACCTGAGGTGTACGATTTCAACAAGAATACCAACCTGGGCGAAGCAGTAGTGGAAAGAAGGAAAAATAGGGAGCCAAAAAGGCCAAAAAAGGTGGAACAACCACACAGGCAAAAGGACAAACCAACCTCAGCACTCAATTCGGATAGCATTTTCCAGTCACAGTACTATAGGGCAATTCAAAAAGACACCACCCATGATGCAAATCACAATTCTGCTATCGTGATAGCTGATACAAGATTATTCCAAGGGAAAACAGGCAATCATAGCACAAGCGGAGAATTGGCCCAAGCACCACCTGTGGGCCTGACCAAAGAAAAAGGCAAAACAAAAATTGGCCCAAAACCACCGGATCCAAAAGCGACCTCAAGGGGCATCAAAATTTCTAGTGGGCTGTCCATTCACAACATTGAGTCTAGGCCCAGCGAGAACTCACAGATCATGTCAGTCAAGGCCCTTAAGGCTTTAGCCAGGGAAAGACAAACAGAAATGACGAAAGAAGATATCAACATGTTGATTGAGGGAGTTGACTTCAACTCTGACCTTTCCCCCTCCCTTTAATTTTATGTCTATAATCACATGGAATTGCCAGGGAGCCTCAGACAAAAGATTCCCTGCTATATTCAAATCTTTGGTTGCTAACTATAACCCAAAATTTTTTGTTTTAGTGGAACCCAGAACCTCTGGCATCAGAGCTGACGGAATAATTAAGAAGCTAGGCTACAATCATTCCCACAGAGTGGAAGCTAATGGCTTTTCAGGTGGAATTTGGATATTGTGGTCAGACGCAGTGAATGTAACCATTCTCTCCAATCACTTTCAATTCATCCACACCAGAGTTGAATTTTTGGCAGAAAAGACCTCATTCTACTTCTCAGCTATCTATGGGAGTCCCCAACAAATCTCCAGAAAAATGTTGTGGCAAGATTTAGCTCCTTTAAAGCCTGACCCAAACTCCCCCTGGCTCTTAGCAGGAGACTTCAATGCAACACTGAGCCCCCTGGAGAGATATGGGACTTCGAGTCGCTTAAATCAGGGATGCAGAATGTTCACTACCTTCATCAATCAGAACGGGCTTTTTGACCTGGGTGCTAGTGGCCCAAAATATACTTGGCGAAGAGGGGTAACGATGGCAAGGCTTGACAGAGCAATTTCAAATCAGGCTTGGCTAACTCAATTCTCAGCTTCACAAGTTCACAACCTTCCAAAAATCCTTTCGGACCATTGCCCTTTGCAAATCGATCTGGGCTTCAGCACAGAGAAAGCCCACAACAATTTCAAGTTCAACGCGGCCTGGCTCACTCATGCAGATTTTCAACCTATGGTCCAAAACTTATGGAGAACAGAATGCCCAATAGAGGAAAACATAGCCACTTTCAACCAAAATGCCAAGCTCTGGAACAAGGAGGTTTTTGGCCATATTGGGAGGAGAAAAAGAAAGACCCTTGCCCGTATCCATGGTGCTCAAAAAAGTCTTGAAAAGCACCCTTTTTCTGAATCCCTCTTAGCTTTAGAGCGATCTCTCCAAGAAGATTTTGAGGAAGTATGCCTACAAGAAGAGCTCCTATGGATGCAGAAATCATCCTCTGACTGGATGTGCCTGGGCGACCGAAATACTACTTATTTTCATACAAAAGCTCTCATCCGAAAACGAAGAAACCGGATCAGTAGGCTACAAAACGACACGGGAGAATGGCTTGAGAATGAGGAGCAGCTACAGAATCTCGTCACAGAGTATTTCATGGCTTTGTACTCTACCAATGAACCTGCTCCTCCTCCTTTAGCCACTAAAGGTGCTTTCCCTGAGATTCATCACACGAGTTACAGAAGGCTGGCTGGAGATATTACAGAGAATGAGGTCAAGCAAGCTTTATTTGAGATGAAGCCCCTCAAATCTCCAGGGCCTGATGGGCTACATGCTCTTTTCTTTCAAAGCCAATGGAGTACAGTTGGCCCAAGCTTACTAAATCTTGCACAGGAATTATGGGAAGGAGGTACCTTAAATCCTACCCTTAACAATACTTTAATAGCTCTTGTACCAAAGGTGGGAAGCCCGTCACGAATCAATGAGTTCAGGCCTATCAGTTTATGCTCAGTGGTGTACAAGACCATAACTAAAGTACTAGCAAACAGGCTGAAGGAAGCCCTACCATCCTTAATCAGCCAACACCAGACAAGCTTCATTCAAGGGCGAAGTATCATTGAAAACATCATAATCTCCCAAGTAGTTCACTCTATGAGACACAAGCAGGGAAAGGAGGGATGGATGGCCATTAAGATAGACCTAGAAAAAGCCTTTGATAGATTGATATGGGAATTTGTTGAGGACACCCTTCAGGATGTAGGCCTCCCCCAAAAAATGATCATTCTTATAATGAAATGCCTTACATCATCCTCAATGCAAATCTTATGGAATGGAAAGCCGTCAAAAAGCTTCAAACCAAAGAGGGGGATTAGACAAGGGGACCCCTTATCCCCCTACATCTTCGTTCTTTGCATGGAAAGACTGTCACAAATGATCACAGACGCTGTACGTAAAGGCTCTTGGAGGGCAATCAAAATGGGTCGAAGGGGGGTCCCACTGTCACACTTATTTTTTGCTGATGATCTAACCATCTTCGGGGAAGCAAACAACTCACAGGTACAAGTCATCCAAAAAATCCTGAGTGATTTTTGCAAGGCCTCGGGACACAAGGTGAGCCATTCGAAAACAAGAATCCTGTTCTCAAAGAACACTCCAGCTAATCAAAAAAGAATCATAAGCTCCCAATTGGGATTTCAACAGACTGAGACTCTTGGCCGATATCTGGGAATAACCCTGCAGGGAACAAAACCCACATCAACTTCCTACAAGTATATCATGGAGAGAATACAAAACAAACTTGCAGGATGGAAGAGGAATTCCTTATCCCTCGCCGGCAGGATAACCCTTGCAAAGACAGTGTTGACCACCATCCCATTTTATACAATGCAGAGTGCCCTCCTCCCTGATCTATGTTGCAAAGAAATAGAAAAGGTTATAAGAAGATTCATATGGGGTAAGCCGGATGGAACAAAAGGGACTGCCCTAGTTAAGTGGAGGGATATGTGCCAACCTCTGAAGCATGGAGGAGGAGGCTTGATGTCACTAAAATCCCATAACAAAGCCTTTATCGCAAAGCTCGCCTACCAAATATACACCCAGAGGGACACCTTGTGGGTCAGAATTTTAAAAGGTAAGTATGCTTTTGAGAGAGAACCCCGATTCCCCAAGAACTGCTCATCTTTCTGGAAGCACATTCAAAAGATCTGGCTAGACACCAAAGCTCATGTCAAGTGGACCCCCGGTGACGGTGCATCCTTATCTTTTTGGTCGGACTTCTGGGTGGGGGACCATGGCCCATTAAAACACATTGCATATGCTGAAATCCCAAAAAGAGATCTCTCCAAGCCGATCAAAGAGTACCTGGAGGCGGATGGTAGCTGGAAATGGCCGCTATTCAAGGATCTAATCCCCCCTGACTCTCTTGTTCACATCGCTGCAACTAACATTGCAACTCAATCTACTCAACCTCGAGGATTCTGGGCTTTGACAAAAAACGGAGAATTCACAACCAAATCCGCATACAAGGACTATGAACAAATGGGTTGGAATGAATCTGACAAGATGTGGACAAATTTATGTAAACTCCCGATGGCCAAACGCATTCAGATCTTCTCATGGCTACTACTGAAAGGGAAGCTTCTCACCAACTCAGAAAGGTTCAGAAGGCACATGACTACGGAAAAGAAATGCCCTCTATGCAATGAAGACAATGAAGATATCGAACACGTTCTCAAGACATGCCCCTTGGCGGCATCAGTTTGGGGGAAAATCCTACCAGGAAGCACGTGCCCTCAGTTTCTCAACACACCAATTACCTCCTGGATAAAAGGATTACTCACCCAAAACAAGTGGCCCACCTCATGGATAATAGGCTTCCTCGTTACCTGTTGGAAGTTGTGGCAAACAAGAAACCAATGGATCTTTACAGATAAGACATGCACAGTAGAAGGTGTCCTAACCCAAGTTACAACCACGGTTCAACACACCATGAACAACTTCTCAATTTTTTCAAATTTGCACATGGCTTAGACCACAGATAGCTATATTCTTTTATCTTTCTAGGCCCATAGAGTAGAAAGTATGGTCTGATTTTGACCCAGTGTAATTATCCATACATCAATATATTTCCTTTTCACTCGAAAAAAAAATGTTGGGACTGCTAGCTTGAAGGGCGTCACTGGATTGACTCCAGCCACAGTGAAGGTCTTCAATTTCATTTGTTCAGCGCCATCGATGGTTTCATTTTGGGTGTGTTTCACATTTGATTCCTGACAAAATAATCCCTGACACGAGGATGTACCCACGGCTTGCCGATCATAGATGTGAAGATCCCGAGTTGTCTTTCGATTTTCTGGGTTTGGGATTGAGTATCTTCCTATGCTTTTTGATTTTTTAAGTGTGTTCCCCGTCCTCCTCTCCATCACATCCCACCCCTTCTTCATGGTCTCCATGTTTTAGATCTTTGATTTCTTGTGGGTGTTTTTTTGTTAATGCGTTCCTTGATTTTTGATTATGTGAATCAGTACTGATATATGAAATAATTGTGATTTTAATTATGTAAATAAATTGATTGTTGATCTTGTATTTTATTTTTGGTGATCTTGATGTATTCTTTAAATCAATCGTATCTGGATTACTTCTGCTGTTCCATCTCCTGCAATCCCTAATTTTGAACTCAGCAAGCGCCTTCATTAATGCATATAGATAGATAGAGAGAGAGAAGAGGTAGAGCTGCTACAGCAAGAATGAAGCAGAGGAGGCTCATAAAGGCTTTGATTTTTTTTTTGAAAGTTTTAAGAGTTAAATTAGTTACCTTTAAATTGATTTACCTCTTTTTTTTTTTAATTAATTTATTTGACTTATAAACTAATGTATAATATAATATTATTTAAAATACCTTATGATTAAGTGGTTTATTTAGTTTTCCTTAACTTCTAATAAAAACAAGTGATTTTTTTTTGGATCAACTACTCAAGTTTTGAGACATCAAGGAATCTAATAACGTCTTCTACCGCTATACCAAATATGTGTTGATACTTGTTAATGAATCAGTATTTTTTAATGTACAGCATTCTCACATATAATTTTTGGATTTTACATCATTTTCTATCCAAATAGAGGAATATAAATACGCTAAACACAATTTAGTCCTTTAATTTATCTAATGTTTGATTTTGGTCTGTGACTTTTAAAAGTACGTTTTCAGTATTTTAATCAAGTCAAATGATAATTTTTTTTTTGTAACAATAATTGTTATTTTAAAAATTAAGTATCAACATTTTCGTAACGAAGGGATTAAAAAGACAATTTTTAAAGTTAAAGGATCAAAATAAAAATTTATGCAAATATGTAGTATTAAATATATACTTTAGCCTTATTAATCAATGAACTCCTTTTTTTATTGGAAATATATAAATTGTGCTTTTATAAAAGAATTAATAAAATATTGAGAAATTCTCATTAACCTTATGTAAAGGGCCCACTGTCCACTGATACCACCCGCCACACCCATATCTAACCTAATTCATGAATGAGGGTAGGATAGATTTGAAATTAGAACACACATATTGGACTTCTTAAAGCAAAATATAATGGTAGTCTTCGAACTTCGTAAACTATTTAAACTTGCTTCTTCCAAAGGCAAACTATAACACAGAAAATGATACCTTAACTACATTTTATTGGACTGATCTCGTACAAGCCTCAATGTAATGCACTGTCTGTACTCCTAAACCTAACATTAATGAAGGTAATTAGAACTTGGCTTGTTTTGGCATGCTATCTTGGCTCTAAAAGTGAGTGGGAAGCTTCATTGATTGAACACTCTTCGGTACTTCTCGTAATAGAATCTGCTAGGACTGGATTATCCCTCTCGTTATAGAACCCAGGTTGGCATGGGTCAGGCAGTAACTTTTCACCATTCAACATCAAAACCACAGTTGACATGTTAGGCCTATCCTCCGGTCTTTGTTGAACGCATAACAAACCCACCTGAATACATCTCAACACTTCAGACGTGACAGCACAATTTTGAAGTTGTTCATCCATTAGCTCCATTGTCCTTTCCTCAATCCTTAGTTTCCATGCCTATAAAAAATGATAGCCACTAACAAATGAGTTTAATTCACATCTTAGCTACAATTCAAGAAAGTTATTCATGAATCCTACATGTCCTAGAAGGTTAAGACAATGATGTGGATCACGAAATCCCCTGTTCTTCCTTCCACTGATTATTTCCAATACAACTACTCCGAAGCTAAAAACGTCAGATTTGATTGAAAAAGATCCATGCATTGCGTATTCTGGAGGCATATAACCACTGCAACGTAATTAAAAAATTGGGAGAAGTTAAAAGGGTGTGTAAAATAAATTAAAACAAATTAATTAAATACATACTATGTTCCCATCACTCTATTTGTATTTGCCTCAGCTTGATCTCCTCCAAAAATTCTAGCCATACCAAAATCTGATATTTTGGGATTCATGTCATTGTCTAGAAGAATGTTGCTTGTTTTGAGATCTCTATGAATAATTCGCAATCTTGAGTCTTGATGAAGATAAAGAAGGCCTCGAGCAATTCCATCAATGATATGGAATCGCTTAGCCCAATCCAATAATTTAGTTTGTATTGAATCTGACATATTTCGTTTTTTAATTAGCATAGAAAGTAATAAATTTTTGAAAATATTAATAAGAGCATAGACTAATATAGCTCATATACCAAAAATAAAGTAGTCCAAACTTCCATTCGGCATGAATTCATAGATCAACAACTTTTCTTCTTGTTCAATAGAACAACCAAGAAGCTTTACAAGATTGCGGTGTTGGAGTTTTGCAATCAACAAGACTTCATTTTTAAACTCATCTATTCCTTGTACTGATGTTTTGGAAAGCCTCTTTACTGCAATCTCTTGCCCATCAGCTAGTATGCCCTATACAATAGTTTTGGAAAAGTTGAAAGTCTGGTGAAGAAAATGAATACCTTAGTTATATATATAATTATTACCTTGTAGACTGGTCCGAAGCCGCCTTGTCCCAATTTGTTACTCTCAGAAAATTGATTTGTGGCGTTAGAAATGCTTGAAAATTCAAATATTGGTAGATCAATGTTGTCATCGTCACTCTTACCCTTCCAAATATTGGAAAATGCTTTGCCTGAAACGGTGGAAGGTGAGTTCTATGTTGATGATTATATACAAACAAGCATTTTCTCCGATCTAAAGGCACAATCATCTATATTTAAAAGGCATTATTTTTATTGAAAAATTTAATAATTATGTAACGGATTGCATATAAGTATTTTTTGTATCAAAAACTTAGATCATAGATATTCTAAATCTAGTCATTAGGAGTTCACCTGGACGCATGAGTTTTTTCTTAATCCAAATAGTCGATCCAATTATTACTATGCTCATGACAAATATCGTACAACCGATCACAATTCCCTCAAGCTTCCTCTTATCCAAGCCATTATTCTCTGTAAGATCCGAGATCTTCAGAATATGATCCATACATAAGCATGCTCAAGAACTTAAATTAAACAGAATATTAAAAGAATAACACATACATACCTGGGTCCGATGCTACTGATACTCGTAAATAAAAGTCTTGTCCTCCCTCTTTGAGCTCTCTCAGGTCAACAATTTTATCAAACCAATGCAAGCAACCACTTCCTGTATCACTGATATTCAAATTAGAATATGCTGTGCAAGTACAGTTTCTCAAACATAGTATTTCACATTCCTGTAAGCTCATGGTCTTATTGTACCAGGAAGCAGACGTGTCTGGCAATTTCATTCTTTTGTACATTTGAAAGCCATCTCCCCTTCCACATCCAAGTTGAGTTGTTCGAACACATCCACTGGGTGTGCTTGGCGTGTACCCGGCCAAGCATGGACATGGCGGAGAGCCACTGCCATTGCAATTAGTATTTGGACCACACAAGCCATAACTTTCACACTGATCAAATTGGCTAGGGTAGTGCATATCCCATCTATTTACCTGAGAAGACCATGTTAAACGTATTGGATAACCTTCTGGCATCAGCCTGCTTCTCGTTAGTGTTGAATTATCTAGGATGGTATATTCATAGAATACTTCGTCTTCACTCAGCTCATAAAGGAATCTTATGAATTTGATATTTCTAAGTTCTGAGGTACCTGCAAAACCAAGCCCATTCCATGGTCCTGCTCTGTATATTATTTTGTTTTCCTTTGTGACAACTAGCTGAGGAAGGCCTTTAGGGTCTATGTGCATGGAATAATCACCAGGGGTAGGATCTAGCAGGGATTTCCAGGAAGTTAGATCTATATACTGACCTGTCCTTATGTTGCTTCTTATTTTCATTCCAGGGAGAAAAGTATCGCCTGGATAATCAAAGCTCTGCCACAATATGTTGCTCAAGTTCTTATCATTTGTCATGACAAGGTTTCCTGAATCCAACAGCTGAACAATTGGTTTCTCTGCATTTTTTGACGCTTTTGATGACCAAGTTTCGATCTTGTTGCTGTCCAAGATTGTAAGGATTCCTTCATTGCCATCTATCTGCAAAACTCCTGAGGCATCGTGGAGTGGTTTTTCTCTGTTGGCCACCCATACGTATGTTTTCTCAGCAATATTTCTGTACCAAATTCCCACATAACGGCTCTTTGAATTTGCAGGGTTGAAGAATCCAGCTTCAAATATTCCTCCCTTTGAAATCAGAGTTTCATTGTGACCATCACGTAGGGGTTGGCTTGGGGTTATCATGTCCAATGTGGAGGACATTGTTGTGAAGCACAATAACAAAAAATACAGAGCAAGTATTTCGAAGTTTCCCATTGATTATTGTTATGGATGGTGGGAACTGAAATTGTTGGAAGATATTTGTGGGAATTCGGAAGTCAGAATTTGATGAGCATGCTAAGCTGTGATTTGAACTTGGAATTAAAATGGACTTGAAAAGGAAACAAAGCAACCACTTTGGAGGCAACATTTATGGCATGATTAATACTGATATTGAAGAGTCTTGACTATTTGATTTTGAATTTATTATCTTGTCTGCCATTTGCTCAAGAAACAGTTTTGATTCATAAGCAATTGATTTGTAGCTGCGCATTCTATTTTGTTGTGATGTTTTAAAGTTTAAAAAGTCAATGCAAAACATATGCATGTGCATGCATTTTACATTTTTATTGGATTAATTAATTGTATGCGAATAAAAAATCATCTCATGTTTTATAATTTTTAAAATTAGGAGTACAACTGGTTGTAGGTTGTTCTAACTTAATCAGTGGTCTTAAGTTTGAGCCCTAGGCATGCAATTGCGATAATTACTTGAAGGTAGTGAGGTTCCCCCCATTGTGGGTCTACATTATCAGGAACCGGATTAGTCGGTTGCTGGTAGTACCGGATACCCGTGGATAAATTAAAAAAAAGGAGTACAAAAGGTTTTAATTTTTAATTTTTTAAAACGAGAATGGAAACATTGTGGGTGGCGGCAAAAGTAGTTAAGCTTCGCACTCACCATTATTTATTTGAGCTGATTATTGGTTCCCCCCACGTTTTAACAACCTCACATCCAAATCCACAAATAATGACCTCTTTGCCTATGATTGTGTTTGTGACTGTCCAATATCCATCCATATATAGCCTAATATGTCGTGTTAGTATATGATTTAAACATGTCATTTTCCACATTCATTCCTCTATGCAAATCTATAATGAGTCTGCACTCTTACATTGCTTATTACAAAGGAAGTGAAAAATTGTGTCATGGTTATTGGTATTTCAAAGAAATTACTTGGTGCTTTAATTTGTGAGCAGTGACAGATATAACATGGGTCTTAATTAGATTAATGATCAACAGCCTTCGTTAGGCTCAGCATGTGAAATAACGGTATAATTCAACATAAATGAATGACCTTGACAGGTTTCTTCCTAACCTCCTTTGTTGCTTTGCCGTTTGTCTTCTGAGAAGCAACATTGTTGAATATTCTCCAGTTAAGTGCTTGATAGATGGCTCATTCACTCATCCTAACCATATTTATTTCGACAAGATTGATGCATGTTACTGGGATTCAATTTCTCAAATTGCTCACATTAATATCATCAGTTTTTGGCTACAACCAGCACCTGCTTCTTCCAAAGTCCATCATGAAAAAAGACGAGTTAAAACGGGGGTTTGAAAAAAGGAAAAGAAAATTAAGTACATACTATGTTCCCATCACTTTATTTGTATTCGCCTCATCTTGATCTCCTAAAAAAATTTTAGCCAGACCAAAGTTTGATATTTGTAAATTCATATCAATGTTGCTGACTTTGATGTCTCAGTGGATAATTCACAGTCTTGAGTCTTGATGAAGATAAAGAAGGCATTGAGCCATCTCATCAATAAGATGGAATCACTTAGACCAATTTAATAAGCATAGTTTTTGTTAAACCTGGCAAATTCTACATTCAAATTAGTATTTATGAACCATAGGTCACAAGGCTCTTTATGTATGGCCAGGCTTTGCTGAGCTGCATGTGAAAGAGAAACAAAACTACAGAAATACTTCGATATCGGAGAATGGCCCCATGGGGATGACATGTATCTAATATATTAGCCATATTTATGCCTCATATAACTGGCCCCGTTGACCTTGACTGCTAATCACTTCCAAGTCTCTGCCCTAATCTAGCTACTTTGTCGTTAGCCTAAACATAATTGGAGAAGGTGGTTTTGGACCTGTTTATAAGGTACAAATCTCGTTAAATGTCATCTCCTGATCCTGATCATAGAATGAAAATAAAACCATGTAATAAAGCCACATGATCAGAATTTTGGATCTGTCAAACCTTAAAATGAGGATGGTATGTAATTATGCAACCTTTGTGGTCTTCAATTTGTCATAGTTTTCAGGGGAGGCTAGAAGTGGAGGAGAAATAGCTGTTAAGCGGCTCTTAAAGACTTCTCAACTAGGAATCAAAGAGTTTAAGAATGAAGTTATCCACATCGCCAAACATCAGCACAGGAATTTAGTGAGGCTTTTCGGATGCTGCATCCATGCTGAGGAAATTATGCTAGTCTATGGATTTATGCCTAACAGGAGCCTATACTTCTTTATATTTGGTCAGTTTCAACTGCTGATTTCCTGCTATAAAGACGATAATATAAATTTTTAGGCAAAATCAAGCTAATCATAACATTATAGTAAGAAAGAGTTTGAAAAAAGTTACATTTTGAACAGATAATGAAAGGCGCAAGCTTCTAGATTGGTCTAAACGTATATACATAATTAAGGGGATTGATCGTGGTCTTCACTATTTTCACCAAGACTCAAGGCATAGTATTGTTAATAGATCTAAAGGCTGGAAATGTTTTGTTAAATGCTGAACTGCAACCTAAAATTTCAGACTTTGGATTAGCTAGAAGCTTTGGAGGGGAGGACAATGAAGCAAAGACAATGCATGTGGTTGGAACATAGTAAGTGCTGTATCAATTATGACTTATGATGATACGCATATATATATATATATATGCTTCTTCTGAATTTTTTGATATATATTATATGACATGGTTATGTGTTACCAGAGTACATGATTGATGAACTATTCTCAACAAAATCTGATGCATTTAGTTTTGGCATAATTGTGCTAGAGAAATAAAGGATTCACACACGAAGATCATAACTTTAACCTTTTGGGACATGTAAGCTTATGGATTTTGAAATTTTGTTTTCATTGATATACAATTAGTTTTAACTGAAGGGTTGAATACATATGCAGGCATGGAGACTGTTTGGACAAGGAAGCTCCTTGAAAAAGTTGATGCAGCGATATTGGAAACAATAGATATGTCCGAATTGACAAGATCAATTCATGTGGGTCTACTATGTGTGCAAAGAAGTCCAGAGGTAAGACCAAGCATGATGTCTGTAGTTATGATGTTGAATGGTGAATCCTCGTTACCTCATACTAAGATGCCTGGGTTTTTCATTCAAAGAGATTTATAGGTGACAGTTCTTCAAGCGTCTATAAATCAACTAGATGGCTTCCATGTAGCAGTTGTAAAGCATACGTTTGTTTATACAGGCTGATACTCTGATATTTGTTGCAAAGCTTGTCTCTAAGCACAAGCCATCATCAGTGTTTTTTGTTTTTTTACATTGCCTTTATATTGTATTAATTTATTTATTCAAGTGAAAAGTGATAATAATTTAACCAGGCATTAATTTATTATTATTATGAGGAAACACCAAGTTAAGAAGCAATGTCCAAGAAGTGAAACTTGAAGAAGCCCAACAAATCCTTGCTAATTAGGAAACTATGTACAAGGCCAATCTGGCTCATGTAGGAATAGCCTGAGACAGTCAGAGAAACTAGTGTGCCCTAGTCTCTTACGAAAACGACTTTAGAATCAGGTAAGTATAAGATCGGCTGACTAACATGACAGATTATACTAATTGAATATTCTTAAATTAGAATAACCAATGAATGCCATTCTGAAAAGTGAAGGCACTATGTATACTATCTAGCCTCTAATGTTGTAAGGGAAATTTCATTTGGTGAGGAAGGTTTGCATTTTTTCAAGGGAAAATCAGCTTCAGGTATCTTCCTTTCAATGTAGAAAGCAGGAACAAGTGGGTCGGGCAATGATTTCTCTCCATTCAGCGTTAAAACCACAGATGACATGTCTGGTCTATCTTCTGGTCGTTGTTGTACACATAACAGGCCCACTTGTATGCATTGTGTGACTTCAGATGGATTGCATCTTTCTCCTAATGCTGGATCCATTAATTCCAACGCCATTTCTTCTCTCCATAGTCTCCATGCCTGAAAGAGTGGGCGTCATATTAGTAAGGTAAAAGCCCCAATATGTATTAGTGAGTCAGTGAGGAAGTTAAATCATTATACTTACATATCCAAGAAGATTCAAGCAGTCTTCTATATCTGAAAATTCTCTATTCTTCTTTCCACTGATTATCTCTAGTACTATTACTCCAAAGCTGAAAATATCTGATTTTATCGAGAAATGTCCAAGCATGGCATACTCAGGAGGCATGTAACCACTATAAAAGTAGTGTAAAATGAAATGAGTTTTATGTAAATACAGTAACATACGACAATGAATCCTGATAAGGAAAACCTACTATGTTCCAGCTATCCTGTATGTTTTGGCCTCAATTTGATCTCCCTAGAATGTAGGAGCTAGCCCGAAGTTTGATATTTTTGGATTTAAATTTGTATCTAGTAAAATATTGCTGGTTTTCAAATCTCTATGAATAACTCTCAATCTAGAATCTTGATGAAGGTAGAGAAGTCCACGAGCAATGCCATTAATAATGTGAAAACGCTTTGTCCAATCCAACAACTTGCTTCTAGTTTCATCTATTGAATTACAAAGGCATGTTTAGCATACCTCTTGCAGTCTTAGAGTTCAAAAAGTAAAGATAAGAAAACAGAGCATGGCCAAAGATGTTGAAGTTTAACCTATAAAGGTTCATACCAAAAATAAAGTGGTCAAGACTTTTGTTCGGCTTGTATTCATATATCAACAATTTTTCTTCTCTTTCAATGCAGCAACCAAGAAGCTTCACAAGGTTACGATGTTGAAGTTTGGCAATCAACAAAACTTCATTTCTAAACTCTTCTAAACCTTGAACAGATTTCTCAGATAGCCTTTTCACAGCTAATTCTTGTCCATGTCCCAAAACACCCTTAAATCATCATAGAGAATAATTAGAAATCTCTAGAAAATTGAAATATACGTATTTCAACAATGCTATATTACCTTCAGGTAAGGAAAAAAGGAAAAAGAAGAAATAATGTTATATTACCTTGTAGACTGGTCCAAAACCACCTTCTCCCAATTTATTGGTGCTTGAAAAATTATTAGTGGCTTTAGCTATGATTGACAATACAAATATCTGTAGATCTGTGTCTTCCATTCTTAAGTTATGGTAGTAAGAATTCCTGTAATATTTTGTTGTCATCCCTGCATTGATGTAAAATGACAAATTCCAAAAGTTAAGTACCATAATAAAACATATCCTTTTTGTGCTTTCTGGAATTCTGGGTGCCTATCTCAGATATCAGAAGATGTTGAAGCTCACCTGACTTTTTGAGTTTTCTTTTCCATGCACATCTTATTAATCCAAAAATCATAAGTATCACGCCCATGTTTATTGTAACAGAAACAACTGCAATTCCTAGGAGCTTTCTCTTATTGGTGTTCCCATAGCGTTTAGTCTCAAAAAAGTCTGCCAAATGAAGACTATTGTTAGTGAACAATTCAATCACAACGTTCCAATTGATGCTTACTATATCTGAGAGAGCAAGATCAGATAGAATCAAACTACAATGATCACTTGATGATTCAGACCAAACTGACAGTGAACGGAATTGTACTAAAAAATGATAAAAAAGCTCGGACTCTTTTCTTTTCTTTTTTCTTTCTTTTTTGTTGTTGTTGCATATGATCAAATACCAAAAGCTTTTAACTCTCATATTCTCGTTTTAGCTATTGTTGCTGCTGCTTGTGGATGACATTCCGTATATAAGAACTGAAAGGGCTATCAATATCATCAAGGATATTATCTCTCCATTACCCCTATCTTTTTATTAGGGGGGTGGGGTGGGGATCACTCTGAATCATGATCAAACAAGTAGGACTCATAAAGTTAAAAGAGATGGTGTTGGACCTATGGCTAGGGGCTCTTATTTAATGGGCCAAGAGTAAGTTGCATGAAGTGTGAGAAGAGCATGACTAAGAGAGAGATAAGGGCTATCAGTTGTATATATTGGGGAGTGAGGTTTAGGGAGGGTTTAAGCAAGCAGAATGTGAGTGATTGATAAAGTTGGAAGCTAGATGAAACAGAACAGTAACAATAATTAAGAAACAACAATGAGATAACTCTCTATTTGGAGAGATTAAGCAAGTATCTCACTTTCTCTCTTCAAAGTCAACCAAGGCTTTGTAGCCTAATCAGTGATATGTGGGAGTTTCTAGCATCTCTAATGCTAGAGGTGGTTTTAGGTTCCTGTGTTACTGTAGTTATTTCTTTCTATTCACATTGCTGTATGTAGCATAATCCATTACACTAACACTCTGGATTATTATTTGTAATTTAAAATCAATTTTGGAAGTGGTTTCCATCAGATAGAAAGAAAACACAGGAGAAAAAATATGATTAAGGAAGAAGATTGCACCTAGCTCTGAAATGGGGACACGGACAAAAATGTCTTGTCCTCTTTGCGGTAATTGCTTCATGTCAATCAGATCTTCAAACCAAAGCAAGCAGCCACTTCCTTCATCACGGATATCCAAATTTGCATATGCTGTACAAGAACAATTTCTCAGACATGATTGCTGACAATCCTCAAGGTTCATGGTCTTATTAAACTGGGAAGAAGATGTATCTGGCAATTTCACACCTCTATACTTCCCGAAGCCATCCAAACTATTACAATCCAATGGAGCATTTCGAACACACCCACCAGACCAATCTGATATATTCCACTGTTCCTCATTTTTGGGTACAAATCCTTTCAAGCACTCACAGACCCTGGAGCTGCCAAAATCGCAGATAGAGTATGCCCCGCACAAGCCATAATTGTCACACTGATCTGCCATGTTAGCTGAGATAACCTCCCAGACGCCTCTTTGACTACTCCATACTAAACGCTTCCCAGTGCCAAAAGGAGACATTATAATTCTGGAGTAAACTGAGCTATTCACGGGTTCATACTCATAATATGCCTCTTTTTCATTCAAAACAAACTTAGCCTTGTATACTGGATTTTGTTTTTGAACCGGATATCCAGTAAAATAAAGTCCATTCCACGATCCTGCTCTGAAATGAATGACATTTCTCCTCAATTGAAATGATTGTGGATATCCTCGAGGGTCTAATTTCAGTATATGCTCCCCCTGACCAGGATCATCTGGATTTTTCCAAGAAGATAGGACCTATTCAGACCAGTGACTAGGTTAAATCCAAGTTTCATTCCTGGCAATAAGGTATCACAGGGATAATCAAAACTCTGCCATATGAAGTGGTCCTTATTACTGTATTTCTTGTCACTAATAATAAGATTTCCGGTGTCCAAGAGCTGTACAATTGCCTTCTCAGCTACTGTAGAACTATTAGACGACCAAACAGTCCTATTAGTGCTATCAAACAGGTCAAGAATTCCTTGATTGTTCAGTACTAAAATTCCTGAATCATCACTTATTGGTGCTTCTCTATTGGCCACCCAAACCACCGTCAAAGGAGAAATACCCTTGTACCATATACCCATGTATCGGTTCTTAGATTTTCCAAGACTGAAAAAACCCATCTCAAATACCCCTTCACTTGAAACTAAGGTTTCGCCATCTCTTAAAGGATGGCTCCGAGTGATACTGTCTAATGAAGTGGATGCTCTTGTGAAGAGCAAAACAATGCAAATAATAAGCCATACAGTAAAATTCTTCATCACCATTCAATGCACCAATCTATAGCTTTTTGCTAACCAGAAAAGGTCAAAGAAGCAAGAGAAAGACCTGGCAGCGATGGCTGAAGGGTGATGGCTTAAAGGATGTGATCTCAATGAAAAGAGCTTCCAATGTATGATTTGTTGCTATTTGTGACATCTTCAACCCAAGTACGCTTTATTATTCTACAAATTTCCTGCAGTACATCAAAGAACAGATTTTTACAGCGCTTTTCAAGAGAAATTTTTAAAAAGCAATTTTTAATACAAGCACAAATTCGCATTTAATCGAAAATGACATAACGAATATCCTCATTCTGGTGTACCTTGGTGAACTTAGCCACCAGGAAGATCGATAGATGTTAGCGAAGATTAAGTTGAGATCATTGCTGCATCAACTAGACAAATTCAAGCGTGAGCAGCCACCAAAGTGTAGTCTGCAGAGAATCCATCACGCGTTTTGGTTTTGCGTGTTCTGTATGGTTTTGTTTTGTGTTTTTTTCCTTTTATTATAATAATTTTCTAAATTGTTTT
This sequence comes from Mimosa bimucronata, assembly GCA_037074515.1. Taxonomy (NCBI): domain Eukaryota; kingdom Viridiplantae; phylum Streptophyta; class Magnoliopsida; order Fabales; family Fabaceae; genus Mimosa; species Mimosa bimucronata. The sequence continues at coordinate 5,682,898 of CM073436.1, forward strand.
TTTTTTTTTTTTAAGCTTTGAACGGAAGTGTGCTTCACGACACAAAACTTCACTTAAACGTTCATCAGTAAAATTACTTGAAATAAAGCATATATTGATATCAATTAATTAAGCTAATCGATACGTGCCCCTTGCATGGCAGTATACTTTAATAATGAGAAAAATAGACCTGTGAAAAGGACATTCCCCCACCACTGGTTAATCCAATGATCATACTCCAACTATCTGTAATCTGTAATCTGTAATCCATAAACATATATACAAATACACACAACATTATTGTTTATATCATATTATAAGCGTATATCACCTTTTCTTAACCGACATGTTTATATATCACTGCTTATTTCACTTATGCCTCCTTCAAGAATAATTCACTGTATAATTTTCCTTTCAAGATTTTTCTTTTAAATTATTCTGAAAATATATCAAATTTTCGTGCCAGTTTTATTTATTATATTTTATTAGTTATTTACTAGACAGAGCAAATAACAACAAATTTTAGTATGAATTGTTGACTTGAGATTTTCAAAGTTTTTTTAAGGTATTTAGTTGGAATTTTCTTTTATTCTTTTTATTTTCCGAATCCTCAACTCTCTTTCATTAAAAAATATAATGTGACTAGATATAAAGATGGATAAATTTTTTTTTTTTTTAAAAAAAAAAGCACAGCAAGAGGAGAGATCCAGCTGTTGCTGATCAATATGCTTAAATTATCTAACCCTAATCGGATATAGTTCTTGTTCTCTCCATGAATTCCATGTCTAAAAAACCTTGAGAATCAAATTCGTTACTAAGGTTAACTCTAATTTTAGATTTCAACTTTAATTAAGTTGTAAATTTTACTCTGCTTCCACTAACATGACAACAATATCACGGCTTTAGCAGCTTGTTTGGGGAAGTGTTCGAAAGATTGGGTTGAATCGCCTTCTCCTTGGCTAAAGATCCTGGCAATCAAGATATTGAAGGTTAGGAAGTTGTTGATTCTGAGAGTTTTGTTTGTTTCTTTTATGCTCTTTTGTTTTGTTTTAGTATTGGTTTATATAGGATAATAATGCATTCAGAACTCTGTATTTGGTTTTCTTGATTTAGTAATGGAATATATACCTTTTGTTGCCAAAAAAAAAACGACAACAATATCATGGCTGAAAATGGCTAGCATTTGAAAGTTGAAACCAAGGAATTACTTTTAAAAGAAAAGGCAGTTTTTTTTTTTAGCTAAACACACTCGGAGTCATTGATGAGCCAATAAACTCAAGCTGACACATTTTTTAAAAGAAGAAGAAGAATATGACCAATCTTCTATTTTCTTTTTGGCTTGATTTTAATCAGTCCTTAGTTTTCCGAAATTGTCAGCCTACATTAGAACTAGAGGATAACAAACGTATATTACAAAAATGCTTGCTGCAGTGTGTTCGGTGAAGTAGTAATATACACATAAGGAAGTCCAAACTCATCTTGCTTCCATGACAGAAGCAGTCATGTTATTGATAGAAGCATTTTCTGCTGAGCTTCCCTCTGATGATCTTGAACTCCTGATGATGCCTCTTACATTGAGGAATGCTACGGGCTTAGGAAAAGGAAGTACTATACTGTCATTCCCAAGCATTGAAACAACATCAGACATGGTTGGCCTGTCTTCTGCACTTTCTTGAACACAAAGCAGTGCTATGTTCACATATCTTAGCACAGCCATTTTCTTTATGAATGCATCCTCTAATGATGCATCCATCAGCTCTATTCCTCTCCCACTTGTCCATAGGTCCCATGCCTTCAAATTAAAGCCACACAGAAGTATAAGACCCCAAGTTTCAAATGTCAATACAGAAGTAACTACTGATCTATGCTTGTTTTCAAGAAATCACAATTTTTATATAATCAATTATGAACTTGCAGAATGAGTTAGATACTTACATATCCAAGAAGATTGAGGGAGTTTGTGTTATACAAACCAGTATTCTTTTTGCCACTTATTATTTCCAACAAAAGGACTCCAAAGCTAAACACATCTGATTTTATTGAGAAAATGCCTTCTAATGCATATTCAGGTGACATATAACCACTGAAAAATATTAATGAAACAAATAAGATACTTACTAGTTATTAATAAATCATACATCTAAAATGCTAGTACACTTATTTGCAATTTGATTTGATATACTTAAAAACTTGTCTTTAGATTCGAATAGGATCATTATCTAATTATACTTACTAGGTGCCAACTATCCGATTTGTATTTGCTTGTAATTCATTTCCACCAAATAGTCTTGCCATTCCAAAATCTGATATTTTGGGATTCATGTCGATGTCCAACAAAATATTGCTAACTTTGAGATCTCTGTGAATGATTCGGAATCTAGAATATTGGTGAAGATAAAGAAGGCCTTGAGCAATCCCATTAATTATGCGAACTCGTGTTTCCCAATCGAGAATTCTCCGTTTTGCTGCATCTGTTTTATATTACTAAGAATTAGGCCAGGGTAAAATAAAATTAGAAGATTCCACATTCAAGTTATCAGGAGCTTTGAGAAGCAAAATACAAACCAAAAAGGAAAAAATCCAAGCTTTTGTTGGGCATGAATTCATAAATTAGCATCTTTTCATCATGATCAACGCAGCAACCCAAAAGCCTGACAAGGTTGTTGTGTTGGAGTTTTGCAATGAGCTGTGCCTCATTTTTCAACTCCTCCCATCCTTGACCTGATCTTGCAGATAGCCTTTTGACAGCAACCTCATCCCCATTCAACAGCTTACCCTGAAATTAATCTTTATATGTTCATCTAATTTCAAGCAGCATTGTTTTTCTGATCCAAAAGATTTGAACTTGGATCTTACCTTGTAAACAGGTCCAAAGCCACCCTCACCAAGCTTATTTTCAGGTGAAAAGTTATCGGTTGCCGCAGAAACACTTGCAAAACTAAACAATGGCAATTTGACATCCGTCTTGTTGACTTTCCCAGCCTTATCCACATCACTAAGCTCTGACATCTCAAATTTCATGCTCATGCCTGGATCAAACAATAGCAGATCCTCCCCTAGAATGTAATAGGAAGTTAACGGATTTTCCATTTCTGCAACTTCATATAATTATCATTCATATACTTAAATTCATCTGTTTTTCTTACCTTCTCCCCTAGGCTTTCTCCTCCTGCAGTAGCAAGCAAATAGAGCTCCTATAAGCAATGCCACAAATAAGATAACAATCACAACTGTTAGTAACGTCTTCCTGCTTTTATTAGCCTTATGATCTGGATTACTCCCTGCATTCGACACAAACAGAACAATAATCAAATTGCAATCATCCTAATGTCTTGGGACAAAAAATGGAAGAAGAACAAACCAGTTAAGCGAAAAGTTCATAAGAGCTTCCTTTAACATACCATTGTTGTTATTCAAGTCAGAGTGAGCCAGTTTGAGATAGAAACTTGGTCTAGAATTATCATTTCTAACGTCAACAGAGACGTTCTTCAGATTCAATACACTATCAAGCCAGAACAAGCAACGACCCTTAACATCATAAGCATAAGCGACGCAAGAACAATTTGTTGAGCAATATGTTTGACATGTGGATGCGTTCTCAGTTATGAAAGCAAGCGGACTATCTGAAGGAAACTCCACTTTGTCGACCCTTAAAAACCCGTCACCCAATCCATCAGTACTACTCCCGTTTGTGCAAAGCAACTCTGTTTTTCTGACACAACCTGCGAAAGTGTCCCCCTTTTTCGAAGAATCTTCATTGTGTGGCTTAAAACCTTGGAAACACTCGCAAGGATCATTGGATTGGGGGTTACAAATGCCAAAATCTCCGCAAATTGCATTTCTGCCGCACTTGGATGAGAGCAGAGGAACCCACTGAGTGTTATCTTGAGACCATATTTGCTGGTTAAGCTCACCAGAAACTTCCAGAACCAAACGAGAAGTATTGTCTCCTTGCCAAACCAAATAGCCCGCCTCCCATATAACACTGCTTCGGTTGTTAAAACTTTGAAAGGTGAAATTGGATTGTTCATCGCTCACCCAGTATATCTCTGAATTTCTCCTTATGATTAGCCTCTGCCTCTCTGCGGAATTGTCAACTTGAAGAGAGAAATTTCCAGGACTTGGGTCATCTACACTTGCCCATGATGTTAATGACAAACTCATTCCTGTGTCAGTGTCGAAACCAATTTTCATTCCAGGCAAAAGGGTATCGGTAGGATTTTTGAAACTTTGCCACAAAATGTTCAAGTTTGAGTTGTTAATCAGCAGGAGATTCCCAGAATCCAAGAGCATAACATGTGTACTACTAATGTCGGAGAAGTTGGTGACGAAGTATACCATTCCGTCATTCTGGACTACAAGATTTCCATTGTCAGAAACAGTGAAAATGGCATTGGAATCGCTGGCTGCTTGCTTTCTATTTGCAACCCAAACGATGTTTTCTTTAGGAACTTTCTTATACCTTATTCCTACATAGTACTTGGTCGAATTCTCTCGATCAAAAAACCCCAGTTCGAAGTTTCCATTAGCAGAGATTAAAGTATCTAAGGTTCCAAGTGATTGGCCCATCCCCAACGTTTCCTTGTACGTAGATGCATCCGTTGACTTTAAGGAAAGACACATCAAAGTCAGGAATGAAATGAGAGTCAAGTTTAGTTTCATGCTTGGTGTCTGTGAGATAGATATCCAGATGTTCATGATCAGCTACTCAAACTTTGAGGGTAAGGCATGGTCAACAATCAAAACAGTCCCCAAGGTTGAAGACTTTGATTCATAATGTACAGCTGTAGAGTAGATTCGTCTTTCTCTCCCAACGTGGCTATTGAACAATCTGTGGTCACCTCCAGTTTGTCTTGTTCTCTCTTGTTTTGTACGTGCATATAATGGAATCCTGAGCACCAAGCCTCATATATTATTCTCATTCCATTTCTCTCTCATCTCTATCTTTGATATCACAGCAAATATGTCTTCGTCTTCCCCATCTACTGCTTCCGATGGTTCGCCGTCTTCCTCCGTGGCTAAAACCTACCCCTTTTTAACTCGTCTTGTCAGGTGACTGCCTTCAAAATAAGACTTTGATCTTTTCAAACCAAAACTTTCCATGGACACGTGAGACTGGAAAACGTGAGACTCTTCTGCCTATATTATAACAAGTACTCAAACATTTTACACAACCTAATATTATTTATTATGTACACATCATCTCTCCCCTCTTATATAAGGGTAAAATTAGACATCAAAATTAATTATATTGATTTTTGGGAAAAAGACAAATAAATACCCTCTAATTTGTAAAATCCCATTAACAACTTCATGATAGGTATTAACAACACAATAACCTATCATGAAGTTGTTAATACCTATCATGAAGTTGTTAATGGGATTTTGTAAATTGGAGGGTATTTATTTGTCTTTTTCCCTTGATTTTTTTATATTACTGTGGTTAAAAAAACTCATTTTAACTCAGGAACGAACTGTGAATCACTAGTTTTGGATATTTTATTCTGATCTGATGTCAATGTCATTGTCATTTGTGAATTATTAGAAGAAGCTCGTTGGGGCGTAGACCCGTAGACCGTAGTCGCATACTGATTAGAATGGAATTATGGACCCCTGTCAACACAAAAGTCACACTCCCGCGATGTGAGTGAACCTCATTATCCTCTCCTCTTCTCATTCTCTCCTTTTCCTTCTTCTACCCCAAGTTTTTTTAATTTTAAGGTTAAATTTTTTTATTTGTTTTCATCGTTAGATTCTACATAAAATTAGTGACATTTTGATATCTCATAGACAAAAAATGATTCAGTTTTCAATTTTATGTTTTTTTTTAAGATTTAATACATTAACTTAAAAAAATACAGATTTTTTTAAGTATTAAATATTTAAGAAATCATATAAAATTGAAAACTGAACCATTTTTTGTCCATAAGATATCAAAATATCATTAATTTTATGTAGAATCTAATGATGAAAACAAATAAAAAAAACTTGACCTCAAAATTAAAAAAATTTATGGTAGAAGAGGGAAGCCACTCCCAACTTGCCAAGTGCTTCTCAAAAATACCTTTCTTAAAAAAAACTTTATATCTCTCCTCTGTGGGAGCATTTCGTTGGTTCCATTGGTAACCTTTACATCAGTTTTCCCATGAAACCTTTTCCTTGTTTCTCACCTTCCTCGGTCAGTAATCTTTCCTATCCAGCGTTTAATATCATGGAGGCGGGGCAAAGCAACAGAGAGAGGAAAGGCAAGAAAGTGGTGCTTAATATTGAGAATAACAATGAAAAAAATGGCAAAATCCTTACAGGTAAAAATCTCAACAGAGCAGTTATCATCTCAATGATTCGTAAAGGATGGCAACTGGAAAAGAAGGACTTGAAGTTCATGAATTTGATAGCATCAGACTCATCTTTTCCTCTTCAGGTTTGACAGAGAGGAAGACTTTGCAAGGGTGATCAAAGGGCAGCCATGGTCAAACCAAGGTTTCCTACTGAGTTTACAACTTTGGGCAGATATCCGAAGTTAAATCCAATACATCCCATGGACTACCAATAGAAGCCTTTGACAAGGACAATGCCATTATTTTGGGGGAAGAAGTCTGTGAAGTATTGATTATTAGAGAAACACATGAAAAAGTCCCGCGTCAAAAAGTGTGAGAGGTGAATTAATGGTATATAATGTTAGGTTGACTCATATCACATTAGCTTAAGTTTTTGTGATGGAAAGACAAATCTAACATATACATACAATTGATTAATTCTTCAACATATTTGTAGACCTGAGGCTGAAGAAGATTAAGGATTAAGATTTTCCTATCCTTCATGACTAGGGGTAGGAAAAGGCCAGGCCTGTGTTGTCAAAAGGATGTCAAAAGGATGCCTGACTCTGGCCTGTAGCCTATCACATGCCATTTTTCAGGCCTGAACCTAGCCTGTACACAGCCTGGCCTATTAGGAGGCCTGTTAATTTATACAGGCCAATATGTCAAACAGGCCACATGCCTAAAGGCTATAGTAGTAATTTCATATTAACTAAATATAATATTATATGAAATAAAAATAAATGTTATAATGTAAAAGTAAATCAGATAAAAAATGTATATTTATTTGCTTCACAGGCCGGCCTGACAGGCTTATTTTTCAGCCTGAGCATCGCCTATTAAGCATAACAGGCCCAAAAAAAAAAGCTTAAGCCTAAGGCTAGCCTGATAATAAACATGTCAGGCCAAATTTTAACAGGCCAAGCCGCAGGCCCTTAACAGGCCGGTTGGATTATTCCCACCCCTAACCATGACTTTAGGATAATTATATATATCATTTTAAAATGATACATCCATTATATCATTCTATCGATCCGTACTTATACATGTAATATTTCTTAATGGTTTTAGATATCTATAAAACGAATTGTTGTGATTCAATTTCAATAGTTTTGAGCTTTGGTTTTATTTTAAAAAATGATTTATCAATCATCAAGAAATCCCATCTTCATTCTTAAAATGCAAGTGCTTTTAAACACTTTTTCCTAATTTCTTTTTTCTTAATTAAATACATGTTTATATAAGTTCTAATAAGAGATGTAATTAGAGATCTAGATGTAAGTAGGAGTGAATAAAGATGGCTCTTTGATCCTGATCGGTAGAATGATATAATGGATATGTATATATATATATGTATGTATGCATCCTTTTAAAATGATATAATTATCCTAAAGTCATGGTCCCTCACCCTCAATCCTTACTTATATGCAGCAGTTTAAACCCACCGAAGTGGAAGGATAGGAAAACCCTAATCCTTATCAGTAAAATTATTTGAAATAAAGCATATATTGATATCAATTAATTAAGCTAATCTATACGTGCCCCTTGCATGGCAGTATACTTTAATAATGAGAAAAATAGACCTGTGAAAAGGACATTCCCCCACCATTGGTTAATCCAATCATCATACTCCAACTAGCTGCTGTAATCTATAAACATATATACTGTACAAATATACACACGACATTATTGTTTAGATTATATTATAAGTGTATATCACCCTTTTTTTTTTACTGACATGTGTATTATCACTGCTTATTTCACTTATGTCTCCATCAAGAATAATGCACTGTATAATTTTCCTTTTAAGATTTTTTTTAATTATTCTGAAAATATATCAAATTTTCGTACCAGTTTCATTTATTACATTTTATTAGTTATTTACTAGACAGAGCAAATAACAACAAATTTTAGTATGAATTATTGACTTGAGATTTTCAAAGATTTTTTTAAGCTTAATTGGAATTTTCTTTTATTCTTTTTCCTTTCCGAATCCTCAACTCTATCTCTTTCATTAAAAAATATAATGTGACTAGATATAAAGATGGATAACTTCTTTTTTTTTAAAAAAAAAAAAAGGCACAGCAAGAGGAGAGATCCAGCTGTTACTGATCAATATGCTTAAATTATCTAGTCCTGACCGGATATAGTTCTTTTTCTCTTGAGGAATTCCATGTCTAAAATACCGTGAGAATCAAATTAGTTATTAAGGTTGACTCTAATTTTAGATTTCAACTTTAAACTAAGTTGTAAATTCTACTCTGCTTCCACTAACATGGCAACAATATCACGGCTGAAAATGACTAGCACTTGAAAGTTGAAACCAAGGAATTACTTTTAAAAGAAAAGGCAGATTTTTTTTAGCTAAACACAGAGAGTCAAAAAGAGGGCATTGATGAGCCAATAAACTGAAGCTGACACATTTTTTAAAATGACCAATCTTCTATTTTCTTTTTGGCTTGATTTTAATCAGTCCTTCGCTTTCCGAAATTGTCAGCCTACATTAGAACTAGAGGATAACAAACGTATATTACAAAAATGCTCGCTGCACTGTGTTCGGTGAAGAAGTAATATACACATAAGGAAGTCCAAACTCATCTTGCTTCCATGACAGAAGCATTTTCTGCCGAGCTTCCCTCTGATGATCTTGAACTCCTGATGATGCCTCTTACATTAAGGAATGCTACGGGCTTAGGAAAAGGAAGTACTGTACTCTCATTCCCAAGCATTGAAACAACATCAGACATGGTTGGCCTGTCTTCTGCACTTTCTTGAACACAAAGCAGTGCTATGTTCACATATCTTAGCACAGCCATTTTCTTTATGGATGCATCCTCTAATGCTGCATCCATCAGCTCTATTCCTTTCCCACTTGTCCATAGGTCCCATGCCTTCAAATTAAAGCCACACAGAAATATAAGACCCCAAGTTTCAAATGTCAGTACAGAAGTAACTACTGATCTCTGCTTGCTTTCAAGAAATCACAATTTTTGTATAATCATTTATGAACTTGCAGAATGAGTTAGATACTTACATATCCAAGAAGATTGAGGGAGTTTGTGTTATACAAACCAGTATTCCTTTTGCCACTTATTATCTCCAACAAAAGGACTCCACCAAAGCTAAACACATCTGATTTTATTGAGAAAATACCTTCTAATGCATATTCATGTGACATATAACCACTGAAAAATATTAATGAAACAAATAAGGTACTTACAAGTTACCACTAAAACATACATCTAAAATGCTAGTATACTTATTTGCAATTTGATTTCATATACTTAAAAACTTGTCTTTAGAGTCAAATAGGATTATTATCTAATTATACTTACTAGGTGCCAACTATCCGATTTGTGTTTGCTTGTAATTTATTTCCACCAAATAGTCTGGCTATTCCAAAATCTGATATTTTTGGAATCATGTTGATGTCCAACAAAATATTGCTAACTTTTAGATCTCTGTGAATGATTCGGAATCTAGAATATTGGTGAAAATAAAGAAGGCCTTGGGCAATCCCATTAATTATGCGAACTCAGGTTTCCTAATCTAGAATTCTCCGTTTTGCTGCATCTGTTTTATATCACTCAAAATTCGGCCAGGTTAAAATAAAAATTAGAGGATTCCACGTTCAAGTTATTAGGAGCTTTGAGAAAGCAAAGTACAAACCAAAAAGGAAAAAATCCAGGCTTTTGTTCGGCATGAATTCAAAAATAAGCATCTTTTCATCATGATCAACGCAGCAACCCAAAAGCCTGACAAGGTTGTTGTGTTGGAGTTTTGCAATGAGCTGTGCCTCATTTTTCAACTCCTCCCATCCTTGACCTGATCTTGCAGATAGCCTTTTGACAGCAACCTCATCCCCATTCAACAGCTTACCCTGAAATAAAACTTTTTCTGTTCATATAATTTCAAGCAGCGATGTTTCTCATCCAAAAGATTTGAACTTGGATCTTACCTTGTAAACAGGTCCAAAGCCACCATCACCAAGTTTATTTTCAGGAGAAAAGTTATCAGTTGCCGCAGAAACACTTGCAAAGCTAAACAATGGCAATTTGACATCCCTCTTGTTAACTTTCCCAGCCTTATCCACATCACTAAGCTCTGACATCTCAACTTTCATGCTCATGCCTGGATCGAACAATAGCAGATCATCCCTTAGAATTTGAGAGGAAGTTAATATATTTGCTATTTCTGCATCTTCATGTTATAATCCTTCATATGCCTAAATTCATCCGTTGTTCTCACCTTCTCCCCTAAGCTTCCTTCTCCTGCAGTAGCAAGCAAATAGAGCTCCTATAAGCAATGCCACAAATAAGAGAACAATCACAACTGTTAGTAACGTCTTCCTGCTTTGATTAGCCTTATGATCTGGATTACTCCCTGCATTCGACACAAAGAGAACGGTAATCAAATTGCAACCATCCTGATATCTTGGGACTAAAAATGGAAGAAGGACAAACCAGTTAAGCGAAAAAAGTCATAAGAGCTTCCTTCACCATACCATTGTTGTTATTCAAGTCAGAGAGAGCCAGTTTGAGATAGAAACTTGGTCTGGAATTGTCATCTCTAACGTCAACCGAGACGTTCTTCAGATTCAACACACGATCAAGCCAGAACAAGCAACTACCCATAACATCGTAAGCATAAGCAACGCAAGAACAATTGGTTGAGCAGTATCTTCGACATGTGAGTGCATTCTCAGTTTTGAAGGCAAGCGGAGTATCTGAAGGAAACTCCACCCTATCGAACCGCAAAAACCCGTCACCCAATCCATCAGTACTACTCCCGTTTGTGCAGGGCAACTCTGTTTTTCTGACACAACCTGCGAAAGTGTCCCCCTTTTTCCAAGAATCTTCATTGTAAGGCTTAAAACCTTGGAAACACTCGCAAGGATCAATGGTTTGAGGGTTACAAATGCCAAAATATCCGCAAATTGCATTTCTGCCGCACTTGGATGAGAGCAGAGAAACCCATTGATTGTTATCTTGAGACCATATTTGCTGGTTAAGCTCACCAGAAACTTCCAGAACCAAACGAGAAGTATTGTCTCCTTGCCAAACCAAATAGCCCGCCTCCCATATAACACTGCTTCGGTTGTTAAAAATTTGAAAGGTGAAGTAGGATTGTTCATCGCTCACCCAGTATATCTCTGAATTCCTCCTTATGATTAGCCTCTGCCTCCCTGTGGATGTGTCAACTTGAAGAGAGAAATTTCCAGGTCTTGGGTCATCTACACTTGCCCATGATGTCAATGACAAACTCATTCCTGTGTCAGTGTCGAAACCAACTTTCATTCCAGGCAAAAGGGTATTGGTAGGATTGTTAAAACTTTGCCACAAAATGTTCAAGTTTGAGTTGTTAATCAGCAGGAGATTCCCAGAATCCAAGAGCATAACATGTGTACTACTGATGTCGGAGAAGTTGGTGACGAAGTATACCATTCCGTCGTTTTGGACTACAAGATTGCCATTGTCAGAAACAGTGAAAATGGCATTGGAATCGCTGGCTGCTTGCTTTTTATTTGCAACCCAAACGATGTTTTCTTTAGGAACTTTCTTATACCACATCCCTACATAGTACTTGGTCGAATTCTCTCGAGCAAAAAACCCCAGTTCGAAGTTGCCATTAGCCGACACCAAGGAATCTGAGGTTCCAAGTGATTGGCCCATCCCCAACGTTTCGTTGTATGTAATTGCATCCGTTGACTTTAAGGAAAGCCACATCAAACTCAGGAACGAAATGAGAATCAAGTTTATTAGTTTCATGGCTGGTGTCTCAGACAGATGTCCCGATGTTCAGCTAATCAAATGATTGAAAGCAAAAGTGTTTGAGGGGAAAGCATGGTCAACCATTGATTCATACTACTGTACAACTGTAGTGTAGACTCGTCGCTCCCCCAACGTGGCTATTGAACAATCTATTGTAACCACCAGTTTGTCTTGTTCTCTCTTGTATTGTATTGCCCTGCATGCATATAATGGAATCCTGAGCACCATGTGCCTCATATTATTCTCATTCTTCTTCTCTCTTATTGATTTCTATCTTGATATCAGAGCTGACTTGTCTCCCCCTTTTAATTCATCTAGTCAGATTACTGCCATCAAACCAAAACTTTGATCTCTTCAATCCAAAACGAGTACTATATTGTATTGTTTAGGTACTATATTGTAATGTTTAGACTCAGTTATAAATCAATCCACTAGTTTAATTATTTTGATCACAAAGCACGCAGTTCGTTAGGGCGTAGACGCATAGTGATTAGAATGAACTTGTGGACCCCCCTTAACCAAAAAGTCAAACACTCACCCTGGAATACTCAACAAAAACAAGAGAGCAATGAGCCAAAAAACTTGAGAGAATTGCACACAGATTCGAATGAAAAAAAGAAAAATTAACAATAAGATTTTTTATGCATCAAATTACAATGATGATCTTAAATACTTAAGCAAAATTAAATCGAATTAAACTAGTTGTTATGATATTGGTTAAGCTATCAATATAACAACATAATCTGTAACATTAACAATAATATATGTAACTCGATTTAATTTCACATAAATCCATCGGGGATTCAGTCTGAAGTCCAATTAAGAGAGAGAGAGACTCAGGCGTACACTCGGTGAAGTTGTAGAGCAAGATCTTTTAGTAAATAATATATCGAAAGATTTGGTTACTGATAGAGCATAATGGCGCTGTGTGATCCATGTAGCCGACCCCACCTAATGGGATTGTTGTATTGTTATTTTTTCTCTTCCTTAGAACATGTGGGTCATTCCCCCAATAAAAATTTTTCATTGAAAAAAAACTTAGCACCTATGACTACCCCTTTTTATTAAAAAAAAAAAAGGGCGAAGGAAAGGATTTAACAACAAAGTTTTTGTCCAGAATCATCTGGCACTAAGTTTTTTTAGGACCTTATATGCACATGAAGTTTCAAAAGTGGGGCTTTTTAACAAGACCGTTAACTTAACACTAACACCGTTACTTTATAAGGACGAAAGAGCGGATTTAATAACAAAGTTTTTGGTCAGAAGCATCTGGCACCACAAAGTTTTTTTAGGATCTTATATGCACATGAATTTTCAAATGCGGGGCGTTTTTAACAAAACCGTTAAATGAACATTAACACTGTTACTTTATAATATACAGGACCCACACTGTGGACACATGTACATTCCCTATTTGACATTTACTGTGAAGTTTCTGAAGCATGAGGTTAGTGGGAAAGTTAGGCTTGTTATGAAGCAATCTAAGACACTCAAGATCTGCGGCAATCATTTTGGTACATGAGAGAATGCCATGAGTTATGCCTGGAAACTTAAATGTGGAGCAAGTGGGTGTAATGTTGGAGACTTAGAGGTCTAGGGTGGTCATGACAAATATGATGTCGTTGCAATCAATGGATTTGGGTAGAGGTGTCCACGTCATCTCGGTCCCGAAAAGTTTAGGCCGGGAATTTCTCGTCCCGAAAATTTTCAAGACCAGGACCGGGAAATTTCTTGGGGCCAGGACCGGGACGGGATCCGAGAAAGGGCCCGAAAATCCCGTTCCCGGTCCCATATGTAAAAAGAAGAAGAAGAAGATTGGAGCTCATCTAACTTCAGCCCAATATCACAAGTGTTGAAAAAAAAATTATACACGCTCCCACATGATCTTCAATGGGTCCCTCCCTATCCCCCTAGCCCCTAGGCCCCACGTGGCCTTTCTTCCCATTTCATCTCACCTCAATCTCTCTCACGGTCCAGACACCCATTTCTTCATTTTCTTCCTTTGTCTTCCTTCCTTCTCTTTCCTTGAAGATTTTTACTCGTTTTTTTTTCCTACTTTTCTCACAAGCACTTCGTCTTCTTCTTCATTTCTTCCCCTCGTTTTTTTTCCTACTTTTCTCACAAGCACTTCGTCTTCTTCTTCATTTCTTCCCCTCTACTACCCTTATCCATTGTTTTCTCCCCACACCAAATTTATGGAACTTCTCTCATTGGTTTTCCCAATCACTTTCTATTTCATTTCTTCCCTCCATTGATTTCTTATTTCTAATTTCTACATAAACAGTCCTGGGAGAAAAATCACAATCACTGCCTTTATCATTTATCATTCTCGTTCTCTGTGGAACCTTGAGAAGTCCCTCCATGGCAGCTTTGAACAGAGGTTGAAGGTGGAGATTTTTTATTTTTCGGGAAACCCCGGTCCCAGTCCCGGGACAGGGACCGGGATTTAATCCAAGTCCCGGGCCCCTTCGGGGACCGGAATCGGGAATGGGCATTCCCGGTCCCGGATTTGGACACCTCTAGATTTGGATGTATAATAGGGAATGGAAAAATGACACGTGTCGACAGTGTGGGTCATTGCAACGTTAAAATGGAGAAAGTGGAGAGATAGGTATCCATTGTGTGGGTCGCACATAATACAAAATTAACGGTGGTTATGTTGGACTTAACGGTTTTGTTAAAAACGCCCCACTTTTTAAATTTCATGTGCATATAAAGTCTTGAAAAAACTTTGTGGTGCTAGATGCTTCTGGCCAAAAACTTTATTATTAAATCCGCTCCTTCACCCTAAACGATGTTAGTGTTTAGTTAACGGTCTTATTAAAAAGGCCCCACTTTTGAAACTTCATGTGCATATAAGGTCATAAAAAAATTTTGTGGTGTCAGATGCTCCTGATAAAAAACTTTATTATTAAATCCGCTCATTCGCCCAAAAAAAATGGCCTGAAGTTAATAGAACTGACCTTCTAGAAAGTATCATTTTAAATTAGCGCAAGGATGACATGTATTACATGAATGCTTACTACAGTCAATAAATTCACATGGGGTGGCACGGATAGTTGGACATTTGATCGGTCAACCATAGCTAAAGCTTTTAAAATTTGTGAAAATTTGTGAAGCATCAATGAATTCAAAAAAGGAGGCTTTGGATCATTATACAGGGTTAAGAATACTATAAAGACAAAAATACACGATCAATCTTACAGATATTAGATATTTGAAGGCCAAAGAAATTTTTCCCACATATTTCCAATTATCTCTTCAAATAATTTGCAAGTGGCCTCCGGTTTTTTATTTTTACATATAGGAAGCAACTAGCTTTTTAAAAATCCTCAGAGAATCCTGATGAATTATTGGAGAAGTTCAAATATGAAGTTGTGGTATATATAAACCAACCAAACTTTAAGATCATCAAGATCCAGTGAAACTTATCCGAAAGATATTTTTTGTGGATACATGCATGCATGTGCAATGGAATTTGGACTGCATTAGTTTTTTCCCCTCTAATATTCATGGTTAACAATTTAAAATAAGTATTTACACTACTACAAAATATGTCTTTCGTAGCGTTTTTTTATATATTCCTGTGGCGTTTTGAAAACGTCACGATAGCCTGCGTCACAATTGTTCTTGTGGCGTTTTAAAAACGCCACATTAGGTTTGCTTCCTGTGGCATTTTCTTAAAAAAACGGCACGATAGATTAGACTTCCTGTGGCATTTTAGTATGAAAGCGGCACGATAGATTAGAATTTCTGTGGCGTTTTAGTAAAAAAGCGGCACGATAAGGGTACTCTATCGTGCCGTTTCCTTAAGAAAACGCCACAGGAAGTTCCTTTTTTTTAAAAAAAATAATGATCCACTATCGTGGCATTTTCTTGAGAAAATGCCACAATAGATTTTTTTTTTAAATTATATGTAATAAATATATGCTAACCCATGTCTGCACCGGTTCAAAAATTACAACCAAATAATTCCAATATATATACACCAAAATTCGTATAGCAAAAGAGATCCAATACAATGAAAGCAAGAATTCTAATTAGTTAACTAGCTACTATATACAAGTTAACATGATAATTCGGTATATCAAATCCTCCAACAAACTAAGCTAGCTAACATATTTACCTATTTATCTATATATGTGTCCGTGTGCATGAAGATAGACAAGAGCATTGTGAACCCCCCGCAATAAAGTAGCAATAACAGGCTCTTCAAATCCCTCAGGATAGTCAGATTTCATCATATGAAGGCAGGATCCCCCAGCCATGTAGGGCATCACAACCCAAAGGTTGTGTCCAGCAGTGAAAGAACAATGTGCCCGTAAAAGATTTGGATGATCAATCAAGCTCATTGTTTGAACCTCTCTCCTGGTGCCATCCTGCATCATTTACAAAAATATTGCATTGCAAGAAACATAATAAAAGAGAGAATTATGTGCTTACAATTTGAGAAGTGGAAAAAGCCAAAGAGATATTAAAAGCCAATTCGTTAGCAGACCAAAACACCATCGTAGGTATCAGTTTTTTTATTAAGCTGAGGCGGATTAAAAGCTTGAAACGATGAAGATTACTTACTGCATCAGCACAATATTTTAAAGAACAAACATTGACCAACCAAGCCACACTTCCCAATAAGAACAAAATAAAGAATCCCTCTTCCAACATGAGTGAGTAAAATCTCAATCAATTCTTACTTATAAGCATATAAACACTGCATAGAACTGATACAATAAGGATCAGTGGATTCTGTCCAACTCCTCTTAGCAATACCCCTACAATATCTTCATGATCTCAAAATAGTCAAAGCCATAAACAACATCTAGAACCAAGAAAGAAAGTAAAAGCCATCAATAGTAGAGAAGTTAACCAATAAATTTTTCTTTTTCTTTTTTTCTTTTAATCTTCACAGAACTATGCATATTTACATAATCTACTCATAGCAATTATTCCAGCTAATCTACAATAGTATCGTATCCAATACCATCTTAAGAAAACAGCCAGGCCTACTTCTGTCAGGATGGGATGTGCCAGGATGCATTGAATGGATACCTTCAATTTGAATTTCATAATACTTTGAATATGGAGAAAAACAACAAAGACTAAACAAACAAGAATAATTAGCAGTAGCATAGGCTGATTTGAAATGTATTTAGCTATATCAATCATTTGTACTTTTATCATGCATGGCATGGCTAATTTAAAATATTAAAAAAAAAAGCAGTAGCAGAGGGCAGAGAATAGACATTCTCACGTCAATTTGATCAAGTCCCATACTTAAGGTCCCTACTCTCCTGAATCTCCTATCATTTTCTCTCTGGGTTAAATAATCTGCCAATTTGATCAAGTCCCATACCTGCCACAACAGAACTAATCATTTGTTTCACCAAATGACATCATCTACGGCTAACTTTTTCAATTTTTGGAATAGATAGCGATCTAGTCTTTTAAGCAACTGTATAATGAGAACACAGTAATTAGATAAGTAAATTACCGTCTCATATATAAATGGCATTGTCTTTCCTGTTTTCCAAGCATAAACAAGAGCCTGGTTTATGTAAACAGAAAATATGATCAGTTCCTAAAATTATATTGCAAGGTGGCATCTAATATATTTACAGGAGATTTAAGCAGAAATATAGTTCATTTTTTCTCTTGAAAGGAATTGTGAATAAAAGTAACAAGAAATCCTAAAGATTACTTATTGAGTGGATTCAATCATACCCTACATATAAAAGTACGTAAGCATTCAGTTATAAGTTTGAACCTAGCATGATCTCTTTTCCGGCAAACATAGTGTAAATCATCGATCACATTAAAACTAAGTAAAAGCAAAGGAAACTTAAATACATACATCCTGATATGCGGTTGTGCTGTGTACGCGTTCACCATGATTGCGAGAGTCAACAGCGATTGCTACATAACCTCGTGAAGCGTATGCCTGAAATGTGAAGAGAACAAAATTAGAAACTAAGGACAGAGAAGAATGCCTCCCTGTGGATGTAGGTCACCTTCTTCCTGACGGCAAACCCTATTCCAGGGCCACACCAAACATCTTGAAAATCAACACAATTATAAGAGGAACGCCATGACCGCTCGTACTGTAATTGTTGGCGCCATTCCTCTTATTCTTCCCCGGAATCGAACTTTTCTGGTTGAACAATTCCGACATCTAGCACCAAAACCCAGAAACCTAAAAAAACCCTAAAAATGAAATCGAACGAGAAGTGTTAGGTGAAATGTGATGATGATTACTTGAGAGGAAGTCGGATATCGGATTGGTAACGCATTTGAAGCCAGCAATTTCTCGGTTGAGAAGAACGAGATGATCCGAGAAGTGGAAGAGGAAGAGAGGCTTCGAGCGAGGAGTGGGAAAGGAAGAGGCAGGAGAAAAGATAATCAATTGAAATTAAAGCTGGGCGTATGCGAATTTTGTTGATACCTATGGTGCCGTTTTGTCAAGAAACGACACGAGAGGTTTAATTTATTTTTCAAAAAATTAAATTATTAACCTTTTGTGCCGTTTTGTCAAGGAGATGGCACATTAGAGTTTACTTAATTTTTTTTTAAAAAAATAAGTTATAAAACCTATTGTGCCGTTTTTTTCAAAAACTGGCACAATAGGGTTTTAAATTTTAATTATTTTTAAAATAATGAGCTATTGTGCCGTTTCTCTAAAAAAATGGCACAATAGATTTATTCATTTTTCAAAATTAAAATTTAAAAAATTATTTCCTGTGGCGTTTTTTTAAAAAAAACGGCACGATAGGTTTATGTTTTATTTCCTGTGGCATTTTTTCTACAAAACGTCACCTAATTGGCGCCACAATAGCCCTATTTTGTAGTAGTGTTAGAAATCCTCCCTTTTCTAATATAATTTTTGTGAAAACTTCGAAACTACAAGTGTTGAAAAGATAATTTGCATTTGTTACTTATCGATGTTATTGCCTGCCCCCAACTATACGGTGTACATTAGCTTACTCGGCATTTTATCGTCTTTAGCTTTGTTGTAATAATGTGGATATATACAATCCTTGGGGGAAACAAAAGAAATTTTTGGATCCAGAATGCCCAATCTTCTTGAATATTTAAGTCCGATGACTTGATTTGTATGAATAGAATATTCCTATAATGGAGATGCGTAGTGAAGGAATTGCTTTATAACTAACCCTATATTTTTTAATGGAGAGAAAATTAGGGGGAGAAAAATATTATGAGGGAGAAACTCTCAAAAATGGAAAAAATTTTATCATTTTTTGGAAGTTGTCCATGGTAGTATCTTTCCCCTTGTTTTTCTCTCACTTTTTTCCTCCACCAAAGGTAGCCTTAATGGATCATTGCAAATACATTTTCTCTAGTTTATTTACTTTGTGAATGTATTGTGTGAGTATATTCACCCACAAACAAGTTTAGTACTCTGAAGACTATACAACTTGGTCATGAAGGATATACCAGATATAAATATAACCAATGCCATTGTAGAGCCAGAGTTATCTTAGTTGATTAGTCAATTTTTACTGCATTCATACTTCAGTGAGGACTGAGATATTGCCAACTTTCCTCAATCACCCCTATATGGGCCTACACTTCATGGCAACTTCATTCTGCTCAAATAGTCCAATACAACTAGTCTAACTAATATACACACATACTTAACAATGTACATGTGGTAAAGAACTAATGAATAAACCTCTTTGACAATTCATGGTTGACTTGATTTAATGATCACAGAATTAATGTATGCATCTACTATTTTTCAGGATCAGACGTTACTCTCATTGCCAAATATTAATGAAAGTAACTTTGAGAGAGAAAATTAAAGAAAACTTCAAAGTTAGAGTGAGGCCTAGTATATCAACTACAGGGCGTTTAGTAAAAAGATGTGAGTAATTTATGGACGGGATAATGAAAGTAAAAGAGCCCTCGTTAGTCATTAATTTGAATGATTGGAGAAAGTATTTTGGACTTGAAAAGAACTAATTATTCTCAAATTAGAAGGAAAACAGATAGATAATGAATCTATGTATCTCACAAAAGTGTTGCGTAGTCACTGTTTATAGAACCGAGCCGTTCAATGGCTCTTCTCTATTTCGCATTTTTCATAGAGCCGATGAACAGTGATGAAGGTTTTGAATAGATCTTTTTGGGTAAAAATGCAAAGAGAACAGAGGAACAGAAGAAGAACAAAGTACAAACATCAAAGAAATCATCATCAATATCATCATTGTTGAAACCCTTAGGTCTGCATTTCTATGCTTCCTTTCTACTCATCCTATTTCTCTTGCATCCTTCTTTCATTTCTTTTGTCTTTTTTGTATTTGAGGATATTATCAGTTTTGGATTTTTAAGTTCCCTTCTAAAATAAGAAACATATATTTTTATTTTGTATCTTGCAACTCATAAAATAAACACCTAACCATTTATTAGCTTATTACTGAGTTATATGTTTGCAAGTTTATTGATTTTGGATATACAAACCCTCACCGGCTTGAAGACGTGGCTTCTTAGTCACAAAGTTCATGCAGAAAGGGGATCATTTGTTCTTTATTACATGGTAACTTCATGATTTTTCAAATCTATATTAGGACTTACTTTTTATTTTTTAAATGAAGTCTCCTAAGAAGAGATTGCTGCAACAATCTCTGTTGATATATGTTGAAGTCATAGCAATCGCGTTATGACTGTTACTTCAAAGTAAATCATAAAGCATAAGAGATCCATAATTCTTTCATCTTAGATGGTCTTTTTTTTGCATTACTTAGAATTTTTATTTTCATCTACAATCTCATCTAAAAGATTTGGGATAATTTAATCATTATGGTCTACTTAAAGAGTGAAATTCTTTTTTTGTGTTATTACAGAAAAATACGGAGTTACCGATGGAAACGAAATTACAGACGAAATTTCTAACAAAAAACATTCCATCGGTAATTTCATCGTTGCTAATTAATTTAGTGACGAAAGTTTGGCTTTGTCGGTAACGTCCAACAGATTTGCAATAGAATTCCGTAGCTAAATTAGCAAAGAAAGTCTGTTCGATAATTTTTTAAAAAACTTTTTCTAAATTATGACACGTGTCACCTCTCACACTTAATCACGTGTCACTCCCGTAAATTATCTGAAATTATGGCGGAGTGGAGACTAAAACCTCTAACTTCCTGCGCTATACTGATGCCTTAACTAGTTGCTATGAAGACCTTGTAATATTATTTGTAAACTATTATATTTATATTATTTAAACTTTCACTATTATAATTTTATTTGATCTTATATATACTTTACTTTATATTTAAGTTAATATATTATGAAATATTTTTAATTATTAATATATAACTTACATATTAATAATTATATTATTTTTATATAAATAATATTTTATATTCATATACATTAGACTATATTTAGTATTTTTTACCTGATAATATTATATTTATTATTTCCATTTTATATTTATAATAAATATTATTTTTTAGAATTGAAATTTCTTAATTATTATTTTATTATATATATTATTAAAATTTAAAATTAAGTTTTAACAATTATTTATCTATATATTTATTTTTTATTAATATTTATAACATTATTTATTAACTAATTTATATATAATATTTTTAATATAAAATAAAATAAATAATTTATTTTTAATATTTATTAACAAATTACCGATAGAATTCTGTTGGTAATTTTTTAATATTTATTTACAAATTACTGATGAAATTCCGTCGGTAATTTTTTAATAAATAATTTGTTTTAATATTTATTAACAAGCTACAGACGGAGTTCTTAATTTTATTAACAAAAATTTCGTCCGTAATTTATTTCATGTTTTTTTATATTGTGTTTAATAGTTTTGCGGTGCCACTTTGATGTGATATGACATATATATGTAGCTTGCTCTCGAAAATCTTCGTTTTCATTCAATACAAAAAAAAGACTAATTTTGTAAAGGTTCTTTTATCGCGGTGGCTCGAAACCATTACAAATGTGTAGAGCTGGGAATTCGGGCCGGTCCTTTTAAGTCCGAGCCCAAGGAGGGCCTGGCTTTGATTTTATGGGCAAAAAAAGGGAACGGGTTTAAACGGGCTAGCCCGTCGGGAGCGGGCTTTGAGGGCGGGCCGCCCGTTTAAGCCGGTCTAAGATTTTTTTTTTAGGAAATAAAAATTAAAAAGGCAAATTGTATTATGTTATTATGTATTGGTTTATTTTGTGATTTGTGAACTAGTTTTTTTAAATGTGTTGTGTCATGTGGACATTGTGTCCTTATGGAACATTCTAATATTCTATGTAGTTGTGATGTATGACTTCTAGATGTGGTGTATGACTTCTAATTCTAGACTTATTACTTATGGATCGTATTTATATTTTTAATTTATGCTTGGTCCCTTGTTTTTTTATTGTCTAATATTTGGAATAATAAACGACTATTTCATGTCACTACTTTTTTCTGTTATATTTAATCTCATTTTTTGAATTGTGACGTATCTTTGCTTTTGTTGTCTTTATCTAGTAATTAATTAATTATTTGTGTAACATTGCCAATCTGCTATTGTTAATTAAAAAACCACATAAATTTAGCATGTTCTTCCCTTTTAAGTTTTATATATACCATTTTTGACAAATTATGTCACTTGACTTTGCTGCACAATTTATATTCAATTACAAATCTTTGTTTCTTTAATTTTTTCGCAGTGCAATTTAATTTATCAAAGAAAGTTAAAGCCCTTCACTTTTTTTTTTTTAAAAAAAGAGTAAAAGCCCCGTTGGGCCGGCCCGAGCCCGACCTCTTAAGGGCCGGGCTTCAATAAAAGGGTGTATTTTTGTTCGCGGGCTTAAACGGGCTTTGCCTGTTTAAGCCCGGCTCGGGGCGGCCCGGCCCGTTTAAGTCCTGCCTGCCCGAATTTCCAACTCTACAAATGTGTGCCATTTGTTGCAGTTTGACATAAAAGCCATGACAAATAAAGACAAAACCATGTGACAAAAAAATTTGAGACATATTTATCACAATTACAAGAAAAAAACCATGACAAAATTACATTGTTTTTTTTTAAAAAAAAAAAATCAGAAGCTTTTGTCACGGTTTGCTCAGACAAACCTTTTTATATATTTTTTTAAACCATTATAAAGGCATTTGTATTCGTAAAAACAAATCATGACAAATGTCACATTAACAAAGTTAATAACAATTTTTAGAACAAAACCGTTATAATATGTACAACATTTGCATTACGGAACTTTCTGGTCACAACTCACAAGTTTCGAATATGAAATTGACGTCTCATACGTAATTGCATCCGGATGAGTTACAAAATGTACAACATCCCCAACGTTTCCTCACGTTAATGCATCCGTAGACTTTAAGGAAAGACACATCAAAGTCCGGAACGAAATGAGAGTCAAGTTTAGTTTCTTTGTTTTTGTTTTGTTTTGGTTTTTTTTTTTTTTTTCTGGATCAAAGAGTCAAGTTTAGTTTCATGCTTGGTGTCTCTGAGACGGATATTTAGATGTTCAGCTACTAAAACTTTGAGGGTAAGGCATGGTCAACGATCAAAACAGACCCCAAGGTTGAAGACTTTGATTCATAATGTACAGCTGTAGTGTAGATTCGTCTCTCTCCCAACGTGGCTATTGAACAATTTGTGGTAACCACCAGTTTGTCTTGTTCTCCCTTGTGTAGTACTACATGCATATCATGGTATCCTGAGCACCAAGCCTCATATATATTATTTCTCATTTCTATCTTTGATATGATGATATCAGAGCAAATATGTCTTCCCCATCTACTGCTTTCTCAAAACCTACCCCTTTTTAATTCGTCTTGTCAGGTGACTGCCTTCAAAACAAAATTATCTTTTCAAACCAAAACTTTCCATGGACACGTTAGACTGGAAAACGTGAGAGAAATGGTACTCCCTCTGCTGTCTATGTCATATCTATTCAAACATTTTACACAAACTAATCAAAGTTTTAACTCTATAACGAACTGTGAATCACTAATGTTGGATATTTTATTTTGATCTGATGTGATTATCATTTGTGAGTTACTAGAAGAAAAGTAGCTCGTTAGGGCGTAGACCCGTAGTCATTAGTCATTACGCATACTGGATACTGGTTAGAATGAATTTGTGAACCCCGGTCAACACAAAAGTCACATTCACGCGGGAATACTCACATGTTACATTGACAAGAAAGGTGGCGATGAGTGTGACTTTATTTTATAAATTAACCTTATTTTCAGCCTTTTCTAAATTAAAAAAAATGGCCTGAATGCCCTCAATCAATAAATTAACATTGGGTGGCATGGATATTTGGACATTTGATCTGTGAAACATGGCTAAAGCCATTAAAATTATTTGTGAAGCGCCAATAAATTAAAAAATTCATGGGTTTGTTAGGTGTGTATGCAAAAGTGACTACTATTTCAATTTACTTTTAAGTTTGAGTTAGAGCTGATTAGTATTTGATTTGCGTTTAAACAAGTTTTTATTAAAAAAAATCGATTTTAGAGAAACTATTTGATCATATATTGAAAAGTTAGTATTAAAAGATTCAAATTAAAGAAAAGTATCACCAAACCTGTTTAGATAAATTGATTGAGAGTTGTTTTACACTACAAAAAAAGCGTGTATTAGTAGCGGTTATTTAGGTTGATTAGTAGCGGTTTCAACCGCAACTAACACTTTACTAGCGGTTTCTATTTCCGTTACTAAATCTCCCGTGACAAATATTTAGTAGCGGTTATACATAACCGCTGCTAAGTCGGTCAACTCCACTACTAATTCAGTAGCGGTTAAAGAAACCGCTAGTGAACAACAAATAAAAATTTCATTTTTTTGTATTTAATTAGCGGCGGTTTATCAAACCGCTACCAATGTCAAGAAAGAAAAAAAAACGTAATTTTATTTATTAACGGCGGTTTATAACCGCAACTAAATACACGTACATTTAGTGGCGCTAAAAAACCGTGACTAAGGATCTGATGGATTCAGCGGCGGTTTAGAACCGCTACTGATGTGACATAAGTTTAGTAGCGGTTCTAAACCGCCGCTAAAGTCATCAATCATGAGTAGCGGTTGTGAGTGGGAAAAAATTAAAAAAAATCAGCACGTCAAATTAAAATTGTCAACTAATTTTATCAACTAAATTGCTTTTAAGCAACAATTTACAATTTATAATTAAGAAGGTTTTTTTAGCTCAAGAACTTATAAAAGAATATATTGAATTAATAATTAGCAACGCAAAAACATTTTACTAGAATAAAATAACCAATTTAATTATAAACAAAAACAAATTTAATATTATAATGTAAATCTGAACCAAAAATTAGAAGAGATATTTGTATACAGAACAATTAAATATTACATAAAAAAAATTATATCTATTAAAAAAATTATAACAAAATTGTTAGGTGAAGGAAATGAAGGAATACAAGGTCGAATGGAAAGAAAGAAAAAAGCTAAGAAGGAAATGAGCAGAGGGTAGAGAAATAATGGGAGAGTGGTGGGTATTTATAGGTGCTGGAGGCGCTAATTAGTAGCGGTTTATGTGTCTTAGTAGCGGTTAAAAACCGCTACTAAACGTAGCATAATTTAGTGCCACTTTTAATTGCTACAAAATGTAGCGTATATTTAGTAGTAGTTGTAACCGCTACTAAATGTTCGAAATTGAAAAAAAAATTGATAAAAGAAATGTATGAATATTCTTTAAAAAAAACATATATTAATGTTTGATACACACTGTTATGTAAAATGGTACAAATTAAAAAAAAATTGTCTCTTCAATCATCTTCTTGCTCCCGCCTAAGAAGAAAATAATAAACACCTATATCAATTTCTGATAATAAAATATGTGAAAAATTGTATAATAACTTTGTAGTGAGCAAACTCACCTAACTACTGGTAAATGCCCGTCTTCTTCCGGAATGAGGTTATCGAAGTTTTCAGGTTCAAAATGCTGGCTGTCTAGTTCCACGTCATCTTCCTCACCCATTTCATAGAGGTCTCGGGGCTTCATATGAATCACCATGTGCCAATCTTTGTGTTTCTGATCTTGCACATAGTAAACTTGCTGCGCTTGTGAGGCAAGAATATACGGCTCGTCATCTGGTACTTCCCCTGTGTGAATGAGTCATGAGAAATTGACAGATGTGATGCCCAAGCTATCTACCGTAATGCCTCGAGAAGTTCTGGTGTCCACCCACATGCAGTTGAAGAGAGGCACGGTGAAATGGCCTTGATAGTTTAGCTCGATGATATCAACGAGCTTCCCATAATATGATACGCCTCCAAATTGCACGTCACTATCACGTGAGCTGGCATAACTCCTTGTACCAAATGTGCCGAACACTCCGGAATTTTGGGTGAGGGAACCTTTATCCCGTGCAACGGTGCAGAACTTAAAACCGTTGACGTTGTATGCCGTATATCTCCTGACATGGTTGAGCGGACCAGTTGCTAGATTTATCATATCAGGCAGATAGGGATTGTCATCGTTGAGTATTCTGCGTGCAAACCAATCTGGAAACTCACGATGGACCTTTTTATCCACTTCAGCAGACGACCTTGTGCGGCTACGAAGCTGGCGTTTAACATAACGCCGGAAATCCCTTAAATTCAAAACAACAAATTAGAAGATTTCGTGGTTTGTATATAAAATAATACGATGTGTGTGCATAGTGTTATGATTCTTACTGAATGTAGGTCTCTACTTGAGGGCAATTTGTCAAGACATGTATGTGTGCTTGTAATACTGACTTCCTCCAATTGGCTTTCCGACAGGTGGGAATAATGTGTTAGAAGGTGAGTGGACATTGGTGGGGCTGTCATTGACGCGAGGAAGGCGGTTGAACGAGGTCTTCATGTCATCAAAATACCGCGAACAATATGTTAACACCTCTTCACCAATGTAACCCTCTGCTATTGAACCCTCTGGAGATGCTTTATTCCTGACGTACGACTTCAATTTCCCTAGATATCTGTAATTGCATTTACAATCAGATTACTGAAACAAAAATCATGAAATTATTGTACGGAGTAATTAATCAAATTACCTCTCTATGGGATACATCCAACGGTATTGAACAGGGCCACCCATCTTTGCGTCTTGAACGAGGTGGACAGTGAGATGGACCATCACAGTGAAAAAAGACGGAGGAAATATCATCTCCATATGATAGAGCGTTAGAATTATTTTCTCTTGCAATTGATCTAACTCTGTTGCGTCCAAAACCTTTGCACACAATCGTCGGTAAAAAGAACTGAGTTGAACCAAAACATTTGACACCTTCGGGGGCAGTGTGCTTTTAATTGCCAGAGGTAGGAATTGCTGGAGCAAAACGTGGCAGTCATGACTTTTCAACCCGGCAATCTTCTTGGCATGCATGTCAACACATCTTGAGATGTTGCTTGAATAACCATCAGGAACCTTAATGTCCTTAAGTGTGGAGAGGAAGACTTCTTTGTTGCCTCTTGTGAGTGTGAATGAGGCTGGGGCAAACTTATCATTCTCATCTGGCCAGGTGTCATGACGTATTCCCATAGTCATGAGATCTTTCCTTGCTTGCAGATAGTCCTTGGACTTTCCGGACTCGTTCAGCAACGTGTACAAAACATTGTCACACACATTTTTCTTGATGTGCATGACATCCAGACAATGATGAAGCTTATTAGATTTCCAAAAAGGGAGCTGAAAGAAAATGCTCCTCTTTCTCCACTGCTGCACCTTATCCCCGGCAGCATGGGACTGGCCGCGAGGCCTTCTGCCACCAGGCTGAACATCAACTTGCTTCCCGAATTGTACGTCGACATCTTCAAGCTGTTGAAGAACATCTACGCCAGACAACAACACAGGTGGATCTCTCATTTCCTGTGATCCGTTGAATCTAATTTTCTGCAACCTGAACCTGTGACCTCTAGGAAGGAACCGTCGGTGACCCATAAAGCACCACTTGCGACTGTGGGGGAGGCGAACAGAGTCTTGATCAAAGTTACAGTTAGGACAAGCTAACCTCGTATGCACGTTCCAACCAGACAATGTGCTAAGTCCAGGGAAATCGCTAACTGTCCACATCAAAGATGACGGAGTGTGAATAGCGTCTTACTGTAAGCGTCAAACGTCTCAACTCCGTGGCTCCACAGTTCCTTCAACTCTTGTATCAACGGTTGAAGGTAGACATCTATATCATTTCCAGGAGCTCTCTTCCCCGGAATAATCATCGAAAGAATGAATGAGCTTTGTTTCATACACATCCAAGGGGGCAAGTTGTGCAGTATCAACACAACAGGCCATATACTGTACGTAGTGCTAAGATTTCCGAACGGATTGAAACCATCTGATGCGAGAGCTAGGCGGACATTTCTTGGGTCCGCAGAAAATTCCGGAAATTCAACATCAAATGCTTTCCAAGCCTCAGCATCCCTAGGATGTCTCAACTTCCCATCCACGTTGGCCTCTGATGAATGCCACTGCATGTGCTCAACCGTTTTAGAGGAAGTATACAACCTTTGAAGTCTTGGAGTCAATGGAAAATATCTAAGAATCTTAACAGGCTTCTTGGTTGCCCATCGACCCCTCTTTGCCTGTTTGTACCGAGACGAGTTACACCGCTTACATCTGTCTAACTCAGCGTCGTCTCCCCAATACAGCATACAATCATTCGGGCATGCATGAATTTTGGTGTAGTTCAATCCCAACTTATTGATTGTCTTCTTCGCTTCGTAGAATAAAGGTGGGATTTCTGCCTGAGAAAATGCATCTCCCAATAATTCTAACACCATTGACATTCCCTTATCACTAAAGCCACACAAGCACTTGATGTGATAGATTTTGACTAGAAATGAAATCTTAGAGTATTTATTGCACCCTGGATAAACAATAATTTAGTGTAAAAAAGATGATTTAACTAACTATAAATGAAAGTTCAAAATTTTTAGTAGAACCTGGAAACAATGGCTTATCAGCTTCCGTCATAAGGTCGAAAAAATTCCTAGCGGCATCGTTTCGGAAAAAATCTGGCAGTGGTCCATCAACGCCTTCTTCAGTAACGATGTTGTCATGTTGCGCACCGAAAGCATCACGCACGACATCGTCGATTGGATCTACATGATCTTCGTGATCATCGATCTGCATTAATCTAACCTGAGATGTTGCAGCAGCTCGTTCACCGTCGTCGTCATCATCGTTCTCCCCATGAATCCCCCAGAAAGTGTAATTGGATGGGAATTGTTTCACTATAAGATGCTCAGACACAACATCTCTTGGATGCCACTTCTTGAATTTACATTTCGAACAGGGACAAAGAATATTATTGTTGACACTTGAGCGATCGAAAGCAAAATCTAAAAAGTGGTTCAAACCGACCAAATAGCGGGAGGACGTAGGTGGCAAATTGATCCAAGATCTATCCATTATATGAGAGAAGATATCAAAGATTGGAAGGATTGAAGTTTGATGGAAATGTGAAATGAAATGAATAAGCTGGAGTTTATATAAGCTAATTTGGTGCAGTGCTTTTAGTAGCGGATCAGAACCACCGCAAATTAAGTCCATTGATTTTAGTGGCGGTTTTGAACCGCCACTAAAGTTAGTAGCGGTTGATAACCGCTACTAAAAACATTTATTTTGTAGCGGTTTTGAACCGCTACTAAAAGTACTGAAAATTAGTGGCGGATTTGAACCGCTACTAAAACCAATAAGGATTTGTAGCGGTTTTAAACCGCTACTAAATAAGTATATTCTTTTTTTAATAAATATCGCTATACTAGAGTAGCGGTCCCACTTAGTCGCATTTATATATATTTTTTATAAAAATCGCATTTATATATAAAATAAATGATATCACAACGAAAAATGTAGAAATTTCTGCAATCGTAGCCAAAATAAAGCACAAGTTTCACAACTAAAAAAAAGATGTAACAGTCCTGAAATTACAAACGTTCAACTAATAAAAAAACCCTATGACTACGCATCTGGTTGAGTGGTGTCCGGCTGACCACCTTCTGGCTGATTGACCTCTGGCTGGGATCCTGAAGAACGGTTGCGCGTTTGTCTCGGTGGACGTGGTGGTAGTCCTGGTACACGTATAAGAGGTCCACCTGGGTCCACCCTTTGAATGATCCGGTCGAGTGCACTGTTGGTACTTTCGACCCAAGACTTCAATCGATCGTACACCTGATCTGTAATCTCCTGAGTCAACCGTTGCCACATCCTAGCCTCATACTCTGGATCGTGAATCATAGAGCCGCTGGAAGACGCTTGGCCGGCTGCTATAGACTAGGCAGTGCTTGCCAACCCAGTCCAGCCATACACCACTGACGGTAGGGCTCCATAACCCATCCCGAGCACACGGCCAGGGTGATCACGGGTCCCAAGGGCGGCCCTGAGTGAGGCAGTGGGGTCTATATTATCCCCCTGCGACTCTTGAAGCTCTCTCTCTACTTCTTCAATTCTAGCCTGAACACAGAACATATATTAGACTTTTCTACAAATATAATTGTTAAAAAAATATGATAAATTCAAATAAAAGTAATAGAATTCTTACAATATGCTCCTCAGCCTCTGTGGATGTTGCACTCCCGTCATGGTGCCTGTGTTTCTGACGATAGAAAAGGCCGTACTTCCCTTGCTGCAAAGCTTCGTCCTCCTGAAATTATTGAATAATTTATTATTATATACAGTTAAATAAATATAAATTAAAAATAAATATCAATTACACAATAAAGGTTTATTGTTTTATACCATCTCTCCGTAGCCGACCGAAAATGGCTTCGTGCCAGCCGTATGATGAACCTTCTGCTCCGATCGGCTGTAAACGCCTTGCTGCGATCTCTTCTGTTAACATAAAATAAAATTTAATCATGATTATAAATAAAAAATATTTCTTAATAATGATGAATACCTTAATAATTAAATTATTAAATATACCTTTCCTAAGTCTCCCCTCCTCCAACGGACATATCTCTCCCAGGCATCCGGAGGGACTCCACCAGGGACATCATCTATCAACTCCTGAATCGGCCTGCTCCCACCGGCATCCTTTTGGTTGAATAAATCCAACCTCTTGTTCTTCCAACCGTCACCCATCTTCCCTACTACCCAACGTTTGAACATATCTCCCACATCAAACTTCTTCTGCAAAATATGAAAAAGATCATTGAACAAATAATGTACTTACAATTACAATAATATTTCAATAATAATAAATAATAAATAGAATTCATATCATTTAAGAAAATCATATTCCTAAAATAATAAATAATAGATAAACTATAACTCAATTAAATTGACCTTCACGATTTCCCTCCAGGCAAAATCCTTCGTCTCTGCATTAACCTTCCTCCAGTCTAAAGCGTCAATCGGGAAGCGCTGGTAATTCTGGCCAACATTCCCGCAGAACCTGCTAAACAGTTGACCCCCATTTCCTTTAGGTTGAAGGGTGAACAGGTTCCAGTCAACCTTCACCCTGTGGCCGGTCGGGAGGTTGTGCGCATCTTGCACACTCAGCGTCCTCCTCGTGGTACTACCAGAAGGGTTTGCACAATTTAAAAATACTGTTAAACCCAAGTAAAAATTCAAATTATCTCATAAAAATGACAAAAAATTTAATTCCCTTACCCTGCACTTGTACATTGAATCCAGTTGTCCTTCGACTGGACCGTCTGTTGGCACCCCCGCCGGCTTCCTCAGTGTCCTCACTATTCAACCATTGTTCGAAGGCGTCCAAATCCGGAATATGAGGAGAGTTCTCATTGTAGAACTCGTTGATGATATCCTCGGGAATTGCCTCTCGCTATATACGTTCCCGCTCCGCTTGTATACGCCCCTCCTCTCTCAGTTGATTTTGGCGTTGTCGCTCTTGCTCCTCCTCCTCAGCAGTCATATGAGCCTTTCCTTTATAGCGGTTGTTCTTCTCTGCCATAATTGGTGCCTAAACTGGTGTCTGAAAATCTGTATGTCCTTCTAATATTCGAAAAAGCCAAATAACGTACGTGCGTATGTCTTTTTCACCAGATTCCTCGTACATTTACGAATGGAACCGAGGAAGTTAAATAGTACTTGAATTTAGTAACGGTTCATAATAACCGCTACTAATAGTAGCGGTTATAAACAAAAACCGCCACTAATACGCTCCAGCAATAAATGCGACCGTTGCCTTAGTGGCGGTTATAACTGCTACTAAAATAAACAAACCGCCGCTAACGTCCCACTTCAATTAATGCGTCCTTTCAGTCAGCGGCAGTTTTGTTATAACCGCAACTAATTTAAAAAGAACCGCTACTAATTCATAACCCCCTATTTACCCGCGGTTTCTGTCTCCAAACCGCTACTAAATTAACGCCACTAATGTTCCCGCCAAAGGGCGCGACCTTTGTAGAGGTTATTTTGAATGTAACCGCTACTAATGTACGCCACTATATTCATTTTGGTCAAACTGACCATTTTAGTCGCGGTTTTTCTCATTAACCGCTACTAATGTGTATTTAGTAGCGGTTTCTTTTTTACGCTACTATAGTAACCGCTAGTAAACCCCGCTTTTTTTGTAGTGTTAGTTTAACCACATACATTCTTGTAAATCAGATTAATAGATTGTTAATAGTCCCGGATATTGGTATGGGTGTAAAAAAATTTCAAGAATAGTCAAAAGTGGGGGAGGAAATTAAGTTTCAAACTTTAGGGTGGCTTTTGACTTTAACTTATTTTATCTGAAAGTTAATACACCATTTTTTTGCTTTAGTGAGCTTCTTGCATCTCAACATAATAGTTGATAGTCAATTTTTACTGCATTAATGATTCTTACAAACAAGTTTATACTCTATACTACTTGGTCAAGAAGGATATACACAATATAACAGAATAATCAATTCCATTATAGAGCCACAGAGTAGTAGGTGATAGTCAATTTTCACTGCATTCATACTTCAATAAGGACTGAGATATTGCCAACTTTCCTTAATCACACCCCTATGGGCCAACACCTCATCATGGCACTCCACTCTGCTCAAATAGTCCAATAACCTGTCCGACCATATATATATACACATATAGATACATATATTATTTAACAATGTGTGTGTCACTACTACAAAAAGCTCATTTCTTGTCCCTAATTCACGTCAGTCAATTATAAAACTGACATTGAAAAAAGATCGGTGGCATTTTTGTAATTAAATTTCAGGTTAAGGAA
Organism: Mimosa bimucronata; assembly: GCA_037074515.1. Classification (NCBI taxonomy): domain Eukaryota; kingdom Viridiplantae; phylum Streptophyta; class Magnoliopsida; order Fabales; family Fabaceae; genus Mimosa; species Mimosa bimucronata. Next base: position 5,716,140 of record CM073436.1, read on the forward strand.
GAATCCACGTCACAATAATGGGAGAAATGTGACGTGGTTTAAAGTTGTGAGAAACCAAGTCACATATTTTTAATATGTGACGTGGTTTTCTTTAAAAGATAATCAGGTTTTTAATTTTTTTATAAGAAACCACGTCACATATTTTTAATATGTAACGTGGTTTGCTTCAAAATAATCAGGTTTTTAATTTATTTTTATAAGAAACCACGTCACATATTTTTAATATGTGACGTGGTTTGCTTCAAAATAATCAGGTTTTTAATTTTTTCTTTTTTTTATAAGAAACCACGTCACATATAGAATTGTGACGTGGTTTCTTATAAAAAAATTAAAAACCTGATTTAAATAAATCTCCCATCGTCTTCATCGATATGGAGCCCCAAATTTTCCTTATTGCCGTGCAGAAACCTTCAGCTCTCTCCCCAAAAAAATTTGAACTCACAACCCTCAGCCATCTCCTCTCTCCCTCACCCCTCAGCTCTCTCCCTCAACTTCACCATCTGCATGCAGCTTTGGCATTGAAGAAATAAAAAAAAACCCCAGCTTCAGGTCTCTCGCTCCCTCAAGTTTCTCCCTCAGCTCGTCCTTCAGGTCTCTCGCTCCCTCAGCTCGTCCCTCACAGGTGCGAGATCTAGCTAAGTCCTTTTTTTCTCTTTTTTTGGGCTCTTGCACAGAATTTGCATAATGGGCCTTATTCTTGGCTCTTGCCCAAAATACATGGTTATTGCTCTTTTTTTGTTTGAAATTCCATGTTTTTTGCCAGCGTGTTTGGGATTATTGCATTTTTGTTCTTTGATGCTACCAAAATTTAAATAAAGCTCCGCAAGTGTATGGGCCGTAGAAATAGTAAATGGTAAATCAAGGTCGATCTCACAGAGACTCAAAACAATTAATTATTAGGCATTAAATTTCCTATTTTTGTTTAAGTTGATCGAAACAGAATTGGATTCAAACGAGTCAAAGAAAACTAACTAAGATTTAATAAGAAAAACACGAACTTTAACACGGATTAAATTCAAGCGTTAAACGAACAACCTAGAGTCACTAATCCCTTGTTTGCTTCTTAGATTTTATTCCCACTAAATTAATTATGCATTAACTTAATCAGCTAATCTAGAGTACTAGTGTCTATAAATGCTTGTCGGTCCATTTATATCCTTACCTAAGTTAATTATGTGAAATTAACTAGGAACAATTTATATTGGTAACACTCTAATATGATTATGCGGAGCTTCTAGGTATATGTCTATCCTAGACCGAAATTAGATTAAACCTAATTCCTTAGATTAAAATCTAATTCCGCATTATTTAATCTCATGGTATATTTAAAATTCCCTCCGTCGAGTTCAATTCTAAATTCCCTAAACATATTTAATGGTGATCAGTCACTAAACAATAATCAATAATACCAAGATTAAATAAACTGAATTAAAATTAAACATAATTAATAAGTAGGAAAAATCTCTAAGTCACAAACAAATTCATAGTGCCCTAGGTTGTAAGAGAAAACTAGCCACTCATGATTTTAAGCAAAACCATCTCAACAAAATTAGGTTCAATATTCAAAATCATAAAGAAAAATGGAAATAACAACCCACAAATTTCTGCTCTTGGATGCTCAAATCGATGAAGAAAACTGAAGAACTGTCGCCTTCTCTCCCTCCTCCTAGTGATTCTGATTTGTCGGATGAAGAAGAAAGAGCAGTGGCGGCGGAAATCTTTCCTTGTGCTTTCTCTTGCGTGTGTATGTGAATGTCTCCCCCTTGCTTTCCCTTTTCTCTCGCTTGCGTGGTATATGTCCCTGCGTCAATAGTAGTATGTAGCTAAATCCATTAGGTCTCCTCCAAGTTCCTCAAAACGCTGCGTTCTCCTACTTCCCTTCTTTTCATTTTTTTTAATAAAAAAAAATCTGCACACCACATCAAAAAGAGGAAATAAGGATATATGATGCAATCAAATATTAGACTTAAATCCCTTCATCTAAAATCCTATTTCCTTTATTTTTTTTTTACTTTTCTATTTTAATTAAAGATAAGTTATTCTACAAGAAATCCCCAAAATAATGTTCAAATTGGATTTCTATTATATCTCAACAAAATCTATTAATTTTTGAATTGATGACTCCCCAAATACAATAAAATATTTCTAAAAATCTATTCAATATGGGGAGTCATCATTCTTTTAGTTTGAAATCATTTCATTATTCTTGTGTTACTTCAATGGCAGTAGTTTAGATGCTCTCTGTTCAGTGGGTTATCAATTACTTTATCATATCCTTCATACTTTGTACAATTACTTATCAATTTATCCATAGTGAGTATTTAATTTACTAATTGTAGAGCAATGTTTAATTTCCATCAAATGAGGGTGAAATTATAGGTTTTGTAATTACTGATTGGTGTTGAATTAGTAATGGTATGCTTTTGTATTTACTGGACTGAAGTTAGATTGTAAATGTAATTTTTGGATGTCACATTTATAAGGGGAAACTCTGCCAAATTTTTTACAAAATTTGCATGAAGTGAAGTTAAGTGTATGACATGCCCATTTGATTGGTGTTGAATTAGTAATGGTATGCTTTTGTATTTACTGGACTGAAATTGGATTGTAAATGTAATTTTTGGATGTCACATTTACAAGGGGAAACTCTGCCAAATCTTTAAAAAAATTTGCATGAAGTTAAGTTAAGTGTATGGCTTGCCCATTTCTTCACAAGGTAGTGAACTAAACTTGACTAATTTGTTGGACATATGGCATAGGTTAATTAGAATGGATCGTAGTTGGATGCATGCATTGAGAACCACTAAAGAGTATCAAATGGGGGTGGAAGAATTTATTGAATTTTCTAAAAGAAACGTGCCTAGTAAGAATGGCATGTATCGATGCCCTTGTGTGAAGTGTGTAAATGCTTATTGTAAGAGTGTTGATGATATAAGGGATCACCTTCTTTGTGATGAGATCAATCTCCGTTATAAGAAGTGGCTTTGGCATGGGGAATTGTGAAGTACCGTACATGTGTGCACGTCACAAAATGTAGAAGCAGCGGTGGATGATGTTTGTGATGATATAATGAACGAGATGATCAATGACATTGGGGCGGAGTCATTTTCTGTGGTTAATGAGTTTGACAAGTTGCGGAGTGATGCAGAGACACTGTTGTTCTCGGGATGTACTAAGTATACTCAGTTGATCGGCATCTTGAAATTGTTGAAAATAAAGACAGAAAATGGGTGGGCAAGCACGGGTTTCTCGCAGTTGTTTGAAGCTTTGAGTGATATGTTCCCGGCCGGCAATGTGCTTCTGAAGCGTATGTATGAGGCTAAAAAAGTTCTAAGCAAGATGGCGGTGGAGTATAAGAAGATACACGCTTGTTCTAACGATTGCATGTTGATATATCCCTATTTTATTATAGTATTTTATATCTTATTTAGGGATTTTGGCATTAATATTGAGCTAAATTGCATATATTATGATTAAGTTGAATTAAAGATGATTGTATGTAAAAAGGAGCCAAATAAGGAAATAATTATCACATTTGATTGATTATTTTGAGTGATTAATTCTTGGAATGCAAGGTATTACATTGTGGTTAATTTTTCCTTGTAGAAAATGAAGAAAAGGGACCGAAATTGCTGTTTCTGATATTTAGCAAAAATTACAGAAAATGACCCAGAATTCTGAAAAGCTGCAGAACAGTTAGGAGAAAATTGCAGAAATAGGCCCAGAACTTCCAGAAATTGCACAGAAGGCCCAAATTCCAAAAATCAACGCCCTGAAGGGTTTTTAATGAGGTTTTTCGGCAGAAAGAGAAGAAAACCAGGGCCGCACAGTAGCTCTAACATCACCCAACATTAATCTTTCATCAAGAATCACCTTTTCTCATCATCTACCACCAATCTTCTTCCTCTTTATTCACTCTTTCTTTATCTCATCTTCCATAACAAACCTTCCAACCATCCATCCATGGCCTCTTGGTGTAGCAAACAATTTGTAGCGGTGATTTGCATCATGAGTGGCTAATTTTCTTGTGCTTCTTGGAGAGGATGAACTAGCTTGAGCTATGGAGCTTCTTATAGGGGAGTTATTTATTTTTCATCTACTTGCCTAATTATATTTCAATTTCCTATGTTAGGTTTTGTTATATGATTGTGGAACTGAGATTTGTCGTTCAAATTCTCTGTGTGGATTAATTTAACTTTGTAGTAATGATTGGGATTTGTAACTTGTTGCTTGGATTTTTATTTCCTATTTTTAAATTCATTGGAATTATATTATCTGTCATCATTTGATTGATTGTATGATTTAATTGAACTTAGCATTTGTCTCCGTGAGCAATTGCATTTAGAGGGCCAAGTTGCTTTGAACAATTTCGATTACACACTAAGTGGTTTATAAAAAATGATTTAATTGGTAATTATAGCCTAGCGTTTAGGAATAATTGTTGATTAAATACATTTGACCCAAACCGTGTTTGGGGTTTGCAATTTGACTTAGTGATAAATTTACTCCCATATCTTTTCTCAAGCAATGATAGCTAGTATTCCATCTCCAAGGAGCATACCTTTATTAATTTTTCTCAAATCCAATTTTATCAAGTCATTCTCTATTTATTGAAAAGACAAAAAAATAGTAGCTTAGGATTTATTTTAATTGCATTCACAAGTAGTTTGATAGATATAATTAATTTCAAAACCCATTTTAATGATGCTTTTGATACTTAGTTTAGCCTAGGATTTCAAATAAAGAGGCTCCGCGAGAGAATCGACCCGAGTTGTGCTATATTGCATAATTTGAAATTTTTTTGAATTTAACCCAAGGCGACTAAAGGTGTTAAATCAATGGCGCCGTTGCCAGGGAGTCAGTTTATTTAACTCCTTGGTTAACTAAGTGTCAATTTAGAATTGAATGGGTTAATATTGTGTGTGCCTAGTAGTTGTTAGTTTTAGTATTCTTTTTATTTTTGTTCTTAGCATAGGTTTAGTGTTAGTGTCTAGTTGAGTCAAATTCTAAAAAAAAAGACTTGTTTGTTAGAATTTTGTCTAGTTAGGTGTCAGCTTTTTGTTTGTTCTAGTTTAAGTTTTATTCTCTATTTCTTGTTAAAAAAAAAGAAAAAAAAATATGTGCTTGAAAGTTTGCTGAAAATTGTTACACATTGCTTTGAAGTTGCCCTTGATTCACTTGGTTTTGATCTCATACTTGCTCATATTGGATATTTTTGCACATTGCTTCTTTGAATTTCTTTGTGCATGCCTAAAGCTAAAAAGGTTGTGTCTAGTGATCCTGAACTTGATATAACTTTAAGTCAATTGAAAAAGAAGAAAAAGGGTAAAGGGAAAGGACCAAAGAGTGTAAGTAAAATTCCTTTAAAGCCTCCCACACATAGTGAGCCTAACTTAGATTCTAATATGAATTCAAACATGGAAAATAATGGTGATAATGGTGGCCATGGGAATGGGGGTAATGGTGAGGACCAAAGGAGTCTTAGAGAAATAAATAACTCTACTGTGAATTTTGACCCTCATGGTTTTTACACTGTTGATGCCAATTTTGAAATCAAAGGTAACTTGATTAACGTTTTGCCTAAATTTGATGGCCTTTCAGGAGATTGCCCATTTGAGCACATAGAGACCATAATGATAAGGTGCTCTGCTATGAAGCCACAGGGTGCTGATATTGAGGAAGTTTTGAGGAGAACCTTCCACTTCACTTTGGAGGGTAAAGCTAAAGAATGGTTGAGAACATTGCCTCAACATTTCACATCACTTTCTTGGGAGCAACTCAAATCAGCATTCCTTGAAAAATATTTTCCTGCATCTAGATCATCAAAATTGAAGAAGGCTATATTTGGAGCACAACAGGATGAGGGGGAATCTTTCTGAGTTTTGGACAAGGTTTCTTACCATGATGGCTCGTTGTCCCAATCATCAGATATCTAAATCTAATCTTGTTCAGTATTTCTATGAGGGCCTCTTGCCATATCATCAGAAAGTTATTGATGTTGCTGCCAATTGTTCTTACCAAGACCTTACCCCACAAGGTGCTTGGGATCTTTTTGAGAAGACTGCTACTAATGATCAGCAGTATGGTACTAGAGATAGGCATTATGTAAGGGAAGTTGCTTCATCTAGTTCCAATGATGAAATGAAGCGATTTATGGAGAAAATTGACAGAAGGTTGGAGAGGTTGGAGATTGATAGGAGCCCGAGACAGTGTAATGCTATGGGTACTTCTCAAGCCCTTGTAGCTCCTAGTTGTGATTTATGTGGTTCTTCTATGCATATCAGTAGTGTTTGTCCTTCTAAATATGAAGAGGTTTCTGCCATGTATCAAAGTCGTCCTAACAATCAAAAGTGGGATCCCTAGTCAAATACATATAATGAAGGATGGAGGCATAATCCTAAATTTAGCTGGAGAGACAATGAAAATAGAGGATCAGGCAGATTTGAACAAGGTAATAGTGGAGTTGGCGCTTCTTCTAGCCAATTTCATGAACCATCCAAGATGATCATTCCCCTCAAAGAGAATCAAGTTTCTCAATCTAGGAGTGATGAGACCCAACAGTTGTTGAAGAGTATGGCTGCTCAACTTAGTAATGTAGATTCTCGATTGGTGGAGCAAAAAGCAGCCAATGATAATCAATTCTCTTCCATTGCTACCATTTTGCAAAATATGCAAGGGGATAATGTATAGATACATAAGAAGTTGGAAGAGTTAGAATTGAAGAGCAACACTGTATCATCTCATTTAACTCAAGTCTCCAACACAGTTAGTGACTTACAAGCTAAAAGTGGGGATGGTATTCCTTCTAACACTGTGATCAACACCAAGTCCATTAATGCCATCAATCTAAGAAGTAGGAAGACAGTCCGGTTTTCTGATCAGGATGATGAGAAAGTAGATGATAAGATTGAGTGTGAGAGCCCTCCCTTAACTCCATTGAACCTAAAGCACTCTGAAAGTGCTAAGGAGAGGAGGCTGATTGACAAGAATGCTGAGATCATGCAAGATGGAGCAGAACCTATTGATGGGCAATAATCTCAAGTGGTAGATCAACCACTGCTGAAAGGAATTGATGATCTAGCTCCAAACACTGAGAAGGGCGAGTCAAGCAAGCAAGGAGCCTTAACGCTAATGGGTAAGGAGGTAAAAATTTCTGACATTCCATTTCCTAATGCATATCTAAGAGGCAAGAAATTGCATGCAGATAATACTGAAAAAGAAATGTTTGATTTCTTTAGTAAGTTAGAAGTGAATATGCCTTTTCTTAACATGACTAAGGGTATGCCTGCTTATTGTAAATTCTTGAAAGACTTGTGCACTCATAAGAGAAAGTTTAAGCCTAATGAGAGAGTGCAATTGAGCTCTAATGTGTCGGCTATCTTCAAGCTTAAGCTTCCCATAAAATGCCAAGACCCCGGTGCTTATACCATTCCTTGTACCATAGGTCAAGTGCACATAACTGCCTCTCTATTAGATTTAGGGGCCGCAATTAATGTCATGCCTAAGTCTGTGTACACCTCACTTAGAGTCAAAACTCTTAAGAAGACCAGTGTAGTGTTACAACTTGCTGATAGATCAATTAGGCATCTTGAAGGCATTCTAGAAGACATCTTGGTTAAGGTGAAAGATCTTGTGTTCCGAGCTGATTTCTATGTCCTAGATGTGTCTAATGAGTTAGCTAGTGACTCCACCCTCATTCTAGGTCGCCCATTCCTTAGAACAGCCAATACCATTATTAATATGAAGGAAGGTGCCATCACCATGGAAGTCGGGAACCATAAGATTTGTTTCAATAAGTATGAGGCTATGAAGCATCCATATGAGGATTATTCCTTGTTAGGTGTGAATTCTATTGATTTGGCCATTGAAGATGCCAGAGATGATTTTGAATTAAGCTTGCATGATGAGTATTGTTTGCATGGGCATGTTGAATGTGATTCTTTTGAGCTTGATGATGATATATCTGCTTATGATGAGTATTTTTCCTCTCTTCCTTCTATACATTCTTTTTCTGATGCCTATGGTAGTGAGGTGATGTGCCCTGATTCTTTTGAGATTGGTTGCACTCTTTCTGCTTCACAAGTTTATACCTTTTCTTCTCTTGATGATACTAACTCCAGTTTTGCAAGTGATTTTGGTTTGGAAAAAGGTTTGTTTGTTGAATGTGCAGATACTTGTACCAAAGTAGAAGTTGAAAATATAGTTGGAAGTGACTATAATAGCTCTCTTGGTCATGAAGATAATGAGAGTTTCCTTCTAGCTATTCCTCTTTCTCACACATTTGATCAACAATTGAAGCAACATTTTCCCAAGGATAAATGGCTAAATGAGAATTCTTCACTTGCATTAACTACTCGTCCTGTTATTTCTCCTCGCACCTTAAAATACTTGCAGGATCTTGTTTATAGCTGTGATGCAGGTACACAGGATGAATGCCCCAAGTCGGTTGCTACTGTAGGTCAACTTCAAGTTGACTCAACCCTTGGGAAGGCCAAGGAGCAAGAGGTGATTTTAAAGGAGCTTGGCATGAGCCACCCTATTGAGACTACAAATGGGAGTTCTCTTTATTCTCTTAAACTCCCTGAATTGATCCCTTCTATTGTCCAACCCCCAATCCTTGAATTGAAACCATTTCCTTCTAATCTTAAGTATGCATTTCTTGAGCATGATGAAAAACTGCCTGTTATTATTTCAAATGCTTTATCTGTTGATCAAGAAGCTAGATTGCTCAGTGTGCTTAAGAAAAATAGGGAGGCTTTTGGGTGGACATTAGCTGATATTCCTGGGATTAGTCCAACTGTTTGTACCCATAGGATACTACTAACTGAGGACTCTAAACCTGTTAGACAGCCCCAAAGGCGTCTCAATCCCATGATTTTAGATGTTGTGAGAAAATAAGTCACTAAGCTTTTTAGTGCTGGGATCATATACCCTATATCTGATAGTGAATGGGTTAGTCCAGTTCAAGTGGTACCAAAGAAGAGTGGGTTGACTGTTCTTAAGAATGAGAATAATGAGTTAATTCCCACTAGGGTCCAAAATTCTTGGAGGGTGTGCATTGATTATAGGAAGCTTAACGAGGCCACTAGGAAAGACCATTTCCCATTACCCTTTATTGATCAAATGTTAGAGAGATTAGCAAGGAAGAGTCATTACTGCTTCTTAGATGGGTTCTCTGGGTACTTCCAAATTCCCATAGCTCCTGAGGATCAGGAGAAGACCACTTTCATTTGCCCTTTCGGCATATTTGCTTATAGGAGGATGCCCTTTGGTCTTTGTAATGCTCCTGGTACTTTTCAGCGTTGCATGATGTCTATATTCTATGATTTCCTTGAGCATTGCATGGATGTTTTTATGGATGACTTTACAGTTTATGGTGACTCATTTGATGCCAGCTTATCTAGCCTTGATCAAGTCTTAACACAATGCATTGAGAAGAAGCTTGTTTTAAACTATGAAAAATGCCATTTTATGGTAACTCAGGGCATAGTGCTTGGACATTTGATTTTACAGAAAGGCATTGAAGTTGACAAGGCAAAAATTGAAGTGATTTCATCATTGCCCTATCCTTCTTCACTTAAGGAACTTAGATCCTTTTTAGGGCATGTTGGTTTCTACCGACGTTTTATAAAAGATTTTAGCAAGATTGCTTTGCCTTTGTCAAAACTACTTCAAAAAGATGTGGATTTTGTTTTTGATGATAAATGTAAGCTTGCATTTGATGAATTGCGATATAGACTAGTCACTCCTCCTATTTTGACTACCCCCAATTGGGAACTTGCTTTTGAACTGTCTTGTGATGCTTCCAATAATGCTGTTGGGGCTATGCTTGGCCAAAGAGATGGTAAATCCTCTAAGGTCATAGCGTATGCTTCCAAAACATTAGATAGTGCTCAGGTTAACTATACAACCACTGAGAAAGAGTTGTTTGCAATTGTGTTTGCCTTGGACAAATTTAGACCATATGTAATCAACTCTAAGGTTGTTGTCTTTACAGATCATGTAGCTATCAGGTACTTGTTTAAAAAGCCACAGTCTAAGCCTAGATTGCTCCAATGGGCTCTCCTTATGCGAGAATTCCACATTGAAATCAAGGATCGAGCAGGAGCAGAGAATCATGTTGCTGATCATCTTATTCGGCTTCCTAGTGATACAAGGGGAGTAGATGATTCTAACTTAGTCTGTGATGATTTCCCTGATTTAGCTTTATGTGTTGTAGATTTGAAAGTACCTTGGTTTGCTGACTTGGTTAATTATCTGGTTTTAAAACTGATTCCCGATCATTTGTTTCCATTTCAGGTGAAGAAACTAAAGAGAGAAGCCCAATATTATGTATGGGATGAACCTCACCTTTGGAGAATGTGTAGTGACCAGATTATCAGAAGATGTGTACCAAAGGAAGAAGTCCAATCTATCCTCTCTGCTTGCCACTCAATGATATGTAGTGGACACTTTAGCGCTAAAAAGACGTCTAGGAAAATTTTAGATGCTGGATTTTACTGGCCTACCCGATTTAAGGATTGTTATCTCTATTGTAAGGCATGTGATAAATGCCAAAGGTTTGGGGGGTTAGGTAAGAGGCATGAGATGCCACAACACCACATGTTGTTTTGTGAGGTATTTGATGTGTGGGGTATAGACTTTATGGGCCCTTTTCCACCATCATTTGGGTTTAATTATATCTTATTAGCAGTAGACTATCTCTCGAGGTGGGTAGAGGCTATCCCAACTAGGAAGGATGACGGCCAAACGGTCTCCAACTTTCTCAAGTCTAACATCTTTTGTAGATTTGGAGTACCAAGGGCTATAGTAAGCGATAGAGGTACTCACTTTTGCAATAAGATTGTTGATGACTCCTAGAAAGTCATGATTATTTGAGTATATTTACTTGAGTTTTTGTCTATTATATATACATTTTGGATACTCAAGAGGGAAAATGCTCATTTGATCTTCGGTTGCACCTTTTTGTATATTTATATAGATTTTGATTGTTTTTGTAGTTAATTTCTTATGTTGTTGTATATAATTTTGGTAGGAATAAATTGAAGCAATAAACAAGAGATTTTAGCCCTCCTCCAAGCTCCCAATTGAACAAAAATAAGAAGAAGCCAGATCAGCCAAAGAAATAAAGAAAGCAGAGCAAAGCACAGAATTAACGAGACTTCGCCGTGGCATCGCCGCGGCGAAGTGCATCTGCCTCTGCCCCTATTTTGGTGAGCTCGCCACGGCGAAAGCCACGGCGAGCAACCCTTAGCCAGAAATTTTTGGAGCTCGCCGCGGCGAGACCCACGGCGAAGTTCGTGTTCTGCTGCGTTTCGACAAGTTCAGACGCGTTTTGAAGGAAATAAAAGCTAGGGCTTCGAGCTTATTCGTCATTCTTCGACTTCTGGGCATATTTTGGGGGTGTTTGGCTCTGCTAGGGCTTGGAGATTGGTGGGATTTGGCTTGGGCTCGGAGCTTCAAAGAGATTTGGGCTTCCTCTCTCGGTTTATCTCTTCCATCTTCATTCTCTTCTCTTGTTCTGATTTGTAATGTTGTATATATATGCTCCCTTGGAGTTGTAGAACATGAGTAGCTAAATACTTTGATTCTAGGATGATTTTGAACCCTTGTGTGTATTGATTCTTGATTCCTCCTCTTGATTTGTGATTAATGATATCTATGTGCTTATTTTACCCCGTTCTTAATGCTTCTAAGTGCTTGATCACCATTTAGATGTTGTGTTCGCTTGATTTATGACTCGAGAGAGCTAGGTTGAGTGTAGAACTTGGGTAAAGTAGTGCAAGAACCTGAAGTTTGCGTGACGAACGGATGGTTTTGTTGGTAAGATAGAGATATACTTGCTAGCCTTGCATAGTCACATTAGGGTTGGAGTGTGATAATTGGGTCCTATCAAATTGTGGCAAGAGATTGTGCAAAGAATAGGACTAAACACTTGTTCTTGACTCGAGAGAGCATTACAAGTACTCTTTGAACCCTAGATTAGCACGTGATTTCGTTGAGAGCTTCGTTGAGGGGAGGTTAATTGAGTTTTGAGAAGTATAAGGGGGATAGATAATCCTAGGGTCCATATTATCCTTGAAGTTGGAGAATCACCTGTTTATATTTTATTTTCATTTATTTTCTTAGTTAATTTTCAATCTCTACATTTGTGCCACTCAAATTAGGCGAGAGTGTGACAATCATTGCTTGACCGGGTTTTGGACAAATCCTCGTGGGAACGATACTCTACTCATCATTTTATTACTTGGCGCGACCCGTGCACTTGCGGCGCGTGGCGAACAAGATTTTGGCGCCGTTGCTGGGGATTTGTTTCCCAAGACCGTCCTTGGTCAACCTTGGTTAGAGCATTAGTAGCTTAAGCTTGAGTTTGTATATATTTGTTTGGGTGTTTGTTTTTCTCTTGTAGTTTCTTTTCTTGCGTCCATGTGTATATTTGTTTTCTTTGTTTATCTTTTTAGTTTGTTAATTATTTTCTTTTAAATTTTGTTTATGGATTATCCTTGGTGGACTACTGGGGCAAGTGATGAATTTGAACAGGATAATGATTATCTACCTTCTTGCTATGATCCTAATGCTTTTGAAACTCAATATGAGTACATTTGTTGCAATTTTTGTGGAGATAATCATTATATTGATCAATGCCCCCATGTCTCATCATTGGATTATGTAGAGGATGATTTTGCTAGGGTACAAACTGATTGGCATTATAATTCTTTTAACCCTAGTTGGAATCATGAACATTTATTGTCTTGGGATCCAAATGCTTCTTTCCCTTCACATGCATCATTTTATCAAACATCACCTAGTCATGTAGATGAAGTCACTCCCATTCATGAGAAAAATCCCAATTTAGAAGAGATTCTTGAACGCATTTTGGATAATCAAAATGAAATAAGAGCTTGGACAAAAGAGAAATTGAATGAACATGAATTAGCTCTTGAAAGTTTAGCATCTAGGGCAAATGAAATGGCATCAACCATTGAGTCTTTAAAGCAAAATGGTGTTTTCATTGATAGTTCAAATGACTATGATGTGGAAGAGGCCATTTCAAGTGAGGAATTGTCTGTGGGAAGTGATAATGTGCTGTCAATGTCTTGTACTACTTTTGTGGGTGATTGTGTGCTAGAAATTGAAGAGGGAGAGAGAAATATTGAAATTCCTGCAATTTATGTTCAAAACCCCCTACTGATAGCTTGGCTCCTACTGATGGGAGTCAGGTAGATTTTATTGGGTTTTCAAACATGTGCCATATTGAATCATGTACCTTGAAATCACTCTTGATTTAGGGGTCATGTAATTCTTGTATAAATGAATTCCCAATTCTTCTGACACCTTGTCTTTCAAAGAGAAATGAAGACAAGGTGATTTTTGTTTTTGATACATACGATTAGTAATTAGAAAGTCTGGCTGAAGACTATAAACTTAGCGCTTCTTGGGAGGCAACCCAAGTTTTAAAAGTTTAATAGTTTTCTTTGTTGTTGTTCTTTAGTAGGTGTGACCTCTTTTGAGCATTTTCAAGGTTTGTCATCAAATTTAACATGAGGCAAAGGAAAGCAAGATTGGAGCACAAAGAGCATTTACAGGGAAGTATCTTGCATTTCCAATTTTTATTTGAATTGAGTGCTTTGATGATAAACTGCTGGTTACATTGACATGAATTTCAATTTTGGAAACTTGGATGTTTACTTGTCATTTTACAATAAGCATGATTTGGATTGATTCAGTATCCACTGAACTAAATGTGGGATACAATGATAGATGGTTGCTTAGATCATATGTTTAAGAGGAAATTTTGGTTAATATTTTTGAATGCTTGATTTGCATTATTGAGACTGGCTTTCTGACAATTCTGAACCAAATCTTGCACAGAGTTAGAAATGGTTTGGATGCTTTTGTTTGGAGATGTTGTAGTATTTAAGTGTATATTTTCTTTCTCAACTGATAGACTCTAGAACCTATCTTTGAATCTCTTGAGGCTTTGTAATGGTTTTTACATGAGTTTAGAAAATGATATGGGCATTCTTTTCAAATGCGTTTGAGCCTTTCAAGCCAACCCTTGAAGTAATTCCTTTTGCACCCCATTTGAGCCTTATAATGAAAAACCATATGAATTTTCTTTTTGGCACCCACAATAGACCTTAACCTTAGCAACTTGAAAAACCATGAACTACCCGAATTTTGAGATAATTGATAAATCATTGGTAGAAGGTATTGGATGGTTGCTACAAAAATTTGTGTGGGAATGTAAATGGTGCATGATGTTCAAAGCTTGTACTCCAAAGTCATTGCAAGTTTATGAAAAAAAAGAGAGAAAAAGAAAAAGAAAAAGAAAAAGAGTTTAGTTTCAATAAGACTTGGAGTGCATATACATCATTTTGAGATAAGTTTGGGGGAGTGGTTTGAATTTTGGAAGGGAATTCTGTATAGAAAAGAAAGATGAGCTCCTAATTGTCATTTATCTCAAGATATTTGAATTCTCTTTATACCTTTCTTTCTATAACCTTAACCTTTGGCCTCATTACAAGCTTATAAAGTCCCATTGATTTTGAATTCATGTAAGCAATTCCTTTGGTGGAGAGAGAGGAAGAGAGTAGGCATATGAAGTTTTGAATGTTGAGAGAGCTTAATATATATTGAAATGTTGCAATTTTCTTCTTTACAATTGCTGAAGAATTGTTATCTAGCTTCACACATACACTTAATAATTGTTGGGAAGTTTGCTCTTGATGTGTGAGTTTTGCATTCTTCTATATTCCATTGCTTTCCCATTGAATATATCTTCTTGAGCAACCCATGAGGAAAGCTCTCTGCATGCACAGTAAGAGGATACTTCATCAATCTAAAGTCTCAAATTTTGTTTTACTCGAGGACGAGTAAAAGTCTAAGTTTCGGGGTGTGATGACTCCTAGAAAGTCATGATTATTTGAGTATATTTACTTGAGTTTTTGTCTATTATATATACATTTTGGATACTCAAGAGGGAAAATGCTCATTTGATCTTCGGTTGCACCTTTTTGTATATTTATATAGATTTTGATTGTTTTTGTAGTTAATTTCTTATGTTGTTGTATATAATTTTGGTAGGAATAAATTGAAGCAATAAACAAGAGATTTTAGCCCTCCTCCAAGCTCCCAATTGAACAAAAATAAGAAGAAGCCAGATCAGCCAAAGAAATAAAGACAGCAGAGCAAAGCACAGAATTAACGAGACTTCGCCGTGGCCTCGCCGCGGCGAAGTGCATCTGCCTCTGCCCCTATTTTGGTGAGCTCGCCGCGGCGAAAGCCACGACGAGCAACCCGTAGCCAGAAATTTTTGGAGCTCACCGTGGACTCGCCGCGGCGAGACCCACGGCGAAGTTCGTGTTCTGCTGCGTTTCGACAAGTTCAGACGCGTTTTGAAGGAAATAAAAGCTAGGGCTTCGAGCTTATTCGTCATTCTTCGACTTCTGGGCATATTTTGGGGGTGTTTGGCTCTGCTAGGGCTTGGAGATTGGTGGGATTTGGCTTGGGCTCGGAGCTTCAAAGAGATTTGGGCTTCCTCTCTCGGTTTATCTCTTCCATCTTCATTCTCTTCTCTTGTTCTGATTTGTAATGTTGTATATATATGCTCCCTTGGAGTTGTAGAACATGAGTAGCTAAATACTTTGATTCTAGGATTATTTTGAACCCTTGTATGTATTGATTCTTGATTCCTCCTCTTGATTTGTGATTAATGATATCTATGTGCTTATTTTACCCCGTTCTTAATGCTTCTAAGTGCTTGATCACCATTTAGATGTTGTGTTCGCTTGATTTATGACTCGAGAGAGCTAGGTTGAGTGTAGAACTTGGGTAAAGTAGTGCAAGAACCTGAAGTTTGAGTGACGAACGGATGGTTTTGTTGGTAAGATAGAGATATACTTGCTAGCCTTGCATAGTCACATTAGGGTTGGAGTGTGATAATTGGGTCCTATCAAATTGTGGCAAGAGATTGTGCAAAGATTAGGACTAAACACTTGTTCTTGACTCGAGAGAGCATTACAAGTACTCTTTGAACCCTAGATTAGCACGTGATTTCGTTGAGAGCTTCTTTGAGGGGAGGTTAATTAAGTTTTGAGAAGTATAAGGGGGATAGATAATCCTAGGGTCCATATTATCCTTGAAGTTGGAGAATCACCTGTTTATATTTTATTTTCATTTATTTTCTTAGTTAATTTTCAATCTCTACATTTGTGCCACTCAAATTAGGCGAGAGTGTGACAATCATTGCTTGACCGGGTTTTGGACAAATCCTCGTGGGAACGATACTCTACTCATCATTTTATTACTTGGCGCGACCCGTGCACTTGCGGCGCGTGGCGAACAATTGTCAATAACTTACTTGCAAAGCATGGGGTTACCCACAAAGTGTCCACTACCTATCACCCACAGACCAATGGTCAAGCAGAGGTTTCCAACCGTGAGATCAAGCATATTTTAGAAAAGATAGTAAAGCCTTCGAAGAAGGATTGGAGCTTGAGATTGGAGGAGGCATTATGGGCTTACCGGACTGCCTTCAAGACACCCATTGATATGTCTCCATACCGCATCATATATGGCAAAGCATGTCACCTTCCTGTGGAGTTGGAGCACAAATCTTATTGGGCTGTAAAAACTTGTAATATGGACATGGAAGCTTCTGGTATGGAAAGGATGCTGCAGTTACAGGAATTGGAGGAATTGCGATTGGAAGCTTATGATAGTTCTCGCATCTATAAGGAGAAAACCAAATTGCTGCATGATAAAAACATTCTAAGGAAACACTTTGAGGTTGGTGATCAAGTCCTTCGATTCAAGGCCCGGTTTAAATTCAAGCATGGAAAGTTCAACACTACATGGGAAGGACCATTCAAAGTCACCAAGGTGTATGAGTTTGGTACGGTGGAGCTTCTTGATGAGGCTACTGGAGTGACATTCAAGGTTAACGGACATCTCCTCAAGCTCTACCATGATATGGCAAAGCCTCCTTAAGGCCAGGTTGTCCCTTTCCTATTTCTATCTCTCATATCATGTATGTAATTGCCCGTGAAATATGTTGAACATGAATGCTTGAGATAAGTGTGGGGGAAGGGCATTTCTAGTAGGAAAAGTAGGATAGATTAGTAGTATTTAGTAAATAAATGCTCCATAGTTACTCTTTACTAGTTCTTTAACATTTAGTCCTTACTACTTTATTACTTTTTACACATTGAGGACAATGTATTGACTAAGTGTGGGGGAGGGGTTCCTGAATTGATATGTCTGTTGTCATGGGGTGCTGAATTATGTTGTTATGCCAATTTTTGAAAATTTTTCTGCCTATACTTGAATTTTTGCAACTCCACATTTTGGAATGTATGAAAATAGATCTCACTGAGTCAATTTGGAGTTATGCTTTTTCATGATTGAATATAATGTTTTAATTGATGGTTGTTCATAGAGTTGGCAATGTGAATTGTTCTATTGATGCATAATGATTAGATCTGTGTGCATGTTCGCCCGCAAGAGTACGGATCGTAACGTAGTAATAAATTATCGTCCCACAGAGATTTGTTTTAAAACCCCAATCAAACAATAGGCTAATGAACTCAATTAAGTTGAATAAATCAAATTCTTTTAGAAACTGGTTTTGAAAACTATTTTTAAAATAAAAATAAAGAAACAAACAAGAAAGATTTAATTTATCAAAGAACTAAGCCTAGGATTAATTCTCACCGTTGTATTTCATGAACCCTAATTAATTTCCCTTCCTTTAGTCTTTAAACGACAATCTATGTTTGCCTAAGGTTCTAAAGTACTTGAAACGCTCTCTCAAGTCAAAATCAATTATATACTTCTCATTAAACTTGCTCAATCTCTTGTTACAAATTAATGAAAGTACGCATTAATATCCAACCTTAAACTGACAAAACTAGGTCGATAGATATATCTCTATTCTACCGACAAACTCTCCGTTAGTTAATTTAAACTTCAAGTCTAGTCTGATTTACCCTAGTTCTACACCTAAACTATCTCTCTCGAGTATAATTTAAATGAACAAATCGCTCTAAAGGGTGATCAGTCAATTAGAGGCATTAAGAACAAGATAAATCAACATAAATAGTCATTAAATTCTAAAAGAAAAGGAAACAAGTTAGGTTTCAATCCATACAAGGTTTAAATCAATCCTAGAACAAAAGATTTAGCTACTCATGAATGGATTAAACCAGAAAATACAAAGAAATCCCATGTTTAATTCACCAAAGTAACAAAGAATTGAAGAAAACAAGAAGAATCTATCACCTAGGGCAAGAAACTCCTCCAATTTTGCTTCTCAACCTCCAATTTTGCAAACCCTAGCTCCAAAGATGTGTGTATCGATGAGTCTAATGGTTCCTATGGGTTCTAGGGTTCAAAGGGGGCTGGTTCTCTCCTCTAATTTTCATGCCCTAGGTGTTTTAAAAGGATAAAAAACGAATATGTGCGAAGTCAGAATTTATAGGGATTTTCACGCTGTGCCATGGCACTTAGGTGCAGTGCCATGGCACCAGAGGCAATTTCCAGCAATTTTCAGCAATTAAACTCCAGCTTTCTCCAATCTTTTCCTTTGCTTTTCTTCTCCTTCCTAGCTTATAATATCCATTTGTACCTATCAAAATCATGCATAAATGTGAGGTAATCATGCCAATCAAATTTTCTAATAAATTGTCATATTTATTTCAAAAGTAATTAAATTAAACTTATATGACAAATTTACATAATTTGCTCTAAAAAGCTCTCAAAATTCCTTTAATTAGCATTGATGACTCCCCAAATATCTTCTAAATAAGCCCTAAATCAATGTTAAATAGGAAGTCATCAGTGCACTTGGCTATTGTTAATGAGCATGAGAGAGTAAACCCTTGTTGGAAGGACTTTTGAGCCTAATTTCCTATTCTGTGTGATTATCCACTTGATCTTCCATTCTTCAGAACTTGTCTCAACTCTTAGTCTAAATTGCATTACATTTGTGTGGTGAAAGTGATTGAGGCATTCGTATTCTTACCCTATTTACCCAAACACAAACCCTCATTCTTCCATTTGTACACCCCTTTTGAGCCTTCACTTCCTTTTATTCATCATTTTGGCAAGTGATTATGAATATGTATTCCATTTCATTAGGATGTTCACTATATCCTAATACATTATGTGCTTTTGTGTTATCATTGAGTTTGCTACTATTATAAATATGCTTGAATGCCATGCAAAAAAGAAGAAGAAGAAGAAGAAGAAGAAGAAGAAAAGAAAAAAAAAGGAAAAAAAAACTCAAAAAAAAAAAGAAAAGAAAAGAAAGAGAATAAGGCATTCTTATTAGAGTATTGTGAGTAGCAAACATATTAATTTAAAGCACGTTTTCAATGTGAAATGTTGGGATTTGCTTTGGATGCTTATCATTCATTAAGTGTGCATATTTCTTGCCTTATCCTTCGTTTATTCCATGTAGCCTAATTCCATCATTATAAACCTTAAAAGTCCTCATGATTCATTACATAGTTGTGATAGTAATAGAGATAATAGAGTTGTTACAAGCCTATGGTAGAATGTGGATTGAGTGGATCAGAGTGAAAATTACCCAATAAGGTGAGTTGAGTGAAACACAATTATCCTTGAGTGACCTCTCTTGTGTTTATTTTCATTGGTTGATTGCATATTTGACTAATCCCCTTGCATTGATTTGGACCATAAGCATTACTAGCTTGTTGATATCATTGGTTAGACCATTGCATTCCTATCATGGACTTGTATAATTTTAAATTGGTGTTAGTGGGTGATCTTGTTTTACAATGAAATTAATTATCTTTGCTCAGGAATGCAAAAGTTTAAGTGTGGGGGAGTTGATATATCCCTATTTTATTATAGTATTTTATATCTTATTTAGGGATTTTGGCATTAATATTGAGCTAAAGTGCATATATTATGATTAAGTTGAATTAAAGATGATTGTATGTAAAAAGGAGCCAAATAAGGAAATAATTATCACATTTGATTGATTATTTTGAGTGATTAATTCTTGGAATGCAAGGTATTACATTGTGGTTAATTTTTCCTTGTAGAAAATGAAGAAAAGGGACCGAAATTGCTGTTTCTGATATTTAGCAAAAATTACAGAAAATGACCCAGAATTCTGAAAAGCTGCAGAACAGTTAGGAGAAAATTGCAGAAACAGGCCCAGAACTTCCAGAAATTGCACAGAAGGCCCAAATTCCGAAAATCAGCGCCCTGAAGGGTTTTTAATGAGGTTTTTCGGCAGAAAGAGAAGAAAACCAGAGCCGCACAGTAGCTCTAACATCACCCAACATTAATCTTTCATCAAGAATCACCTTTTCTCATCATCTACCACCAATCTTCTTCACTCTTTCTTTATCTCATCTTCCATAACAAACCTTCCAACCATCCATCCATGGCCTCTTGGTGTAGCAAACAATTTGTAGCGGTGATTTGCATCATGAGTGACTAATTTTCTTGTGCTTCTTGGAGAGGATGAACTAGCTTGAGCTATGGAGCTTCTTATAGGGGAGTTATTTATTTTTCATCTACTTGCCTAATTATATTTCAATTTTCTATGTTAGGTTTTGTTATATGATTGTGGAACTGAGATTTGTCGTTCAAATTATCTGTGTGGATTAATTTAACTTTGTAGTAGTGATTGGGATTTGTAACTTGTTGCTTGGATTTCTATTTCCTATTTTTAAGTTCATTGGAATTATATTATCTGTCATCGTTTGATTGATTGTATGATTTAATTGAACTTAGCATTTGTCTCCGTGAGCAATTGCATTTAGAGGGCCAAGTTGCTTTGAACAATTTCGATTACACACTAAGTGGTTTATAAAAAATGATTTAATTGGTAATTATAGCCTAGCGTTTAGGAATAATTGTTGATTAAAGACATTTGACCCAAACCGTGTTTGGGGTTTGCAATTTGACTTAGTGATAAATTTACTCCCATATCTTTTCTCAAGCAATGATAGCTAGTATTCCATCTCCAAGGAGCATACCTTTATTAATTTTTCTCAAATCCAATTTTATCAAGTCATTCTCTATTTATTGAAAAGACAAAAAAAATAGTAGCTTAGGATTTATTTTAATTGCATTCACAAGTAGTTTGATAGATATAATTAATTTCAAAACCCATTTTAATGATGCTTTTGATACTTAGTTTAGCCTAGAATTTCAAATAAAGAGGCTCCGCGAGAGAATCGACCCGAGTTGTGCTATATTGCATAATTTGGAATTTTTTTTGAATTTAACCCAAGGCGACTAAAGGTGTTAAATCAATGATTGCATGTTATACAGGAATGAGTATGAAGGCCTGAAAGAGTGTCCAAAGTGTAATACTCCGAGGTATAAGCCGAGGAAGGATGTTGTTGGTGATGATGATGGATCAAAGAAAGGGGTACCTTTGAAGGTAATATGGTACCTTCCAATTATGCCACGATTTAAACTCTTGTTTGCAAATGAGGCAAAAGCAAAGAAACTGAGATGGCATTGTGATGAGAGAATCTCCGATGAAAGATATCTCCGGCACCCTGCTGATTCTCCTCAATGGAAGAAGATTGATTCCATGTTTCCTGAATTTGGTGGTGACCAAAGAAACCTTCGTCTCGGACTGTGTACAGATGGATTCAATCCTTTCGGGGGTCTCAGTAGCACACATAGTGCTTGGCCAGTTTTGCTGGTCATTTACAACCTACCTCCTTGGTTGTGCACGAAACGCAAATATGTGATGATGTCCATGATGATTTCTGGGCCGAAACAGCTTGGGAACGATATCGATGTCTATCTTGAACCTTTGATTGAGGACTTGAAGATGTTGTGGGAGGAAGGCGTCGATGTGTTTGATGCGTACAGGCATGAGACATTCAAGTTGCGAGCTATGCTGTTTACCACAATAAATGAATTTCCTGCATATGGCAATCATTCTGGTTACAGTGTGAAAGGTTATATGGCATGTCCTATATGTGAGTTGGACACAAATTGCCACCAGCTTAAACATAGAAGAAAGACCGTTTACCTCGGTCACATGAGGTTTCTTAATCTATTTCATCCTTAACGTAGACTAAAGAAGTGTTTTAATGGCTCATCTGAATATAGATCTGCTCCGACCCCCTTAACCGGGGAGGAAGTTTTCAGCCATGTTAAGAATGTTAATGTGGTATTCGGTAAGAAACAGAAGACTAAGACCGATTCTAAGAAGATCATTTGGAAGAAGAGGTTAATCTTCTTTGATCTACCTTATTGGCGATTTCTGGATGTAAGGCACAGTATAGACGTGATGCATGTGGAGAAAAACGTCGGTGATAGTCTTGTTGGAATGTTGTTGCATATACAAGAGAAGACTAAGGACGGACCCAGTGCACGGTTGGATTTGGTTGAAATGGGTATAAGACAACGGTTGCATCCTATAGTCAGTGAAAATGGAAAGAGGGATTATATGGAACCTGCTGCTCATACACTCTCTAAACAGGAGAAAAAAGTCTTTGTGAGTGTTTACGTGGGATCAAGGTGCCGCAGAGTAATTCTTCTATTGTTAGTAGACTTGTATCTATGAATGATTTGAAGTTGGTTGGAATGAAGTCGCATGATTACCATGTATTGATGCAACAATACTTACATGCAACAATTCTTACCAATTTCTATAAGAGGCATCATGCAAGATGATGTGAGGATGACTATAACAAGACTGTGTATGTTTTTTAATGCGATCTGCAGCAAAGTCATCGACACTGAAAAACTCGACGAGTTGGAAAATGAGGGTTACATTATATTGTGCCAACTAGAGATGCACTTTGCTCCAACCTTTTTCGATATTATGGTGCACTTGATTGTTCATTTGGTAAGGGAGATAAGGCTCTGTGGCTCGGTTTATCTAAAATGGATGTACCCTTTTGAGCAATTCATAAAGGTTTTGAAAGGGTATTCCAAGAACCCACATCGACCTGATGCATCCATTGTTGAAAGATATTTAGTTGAGGAGGCAATGAACTTTTGTAAATCGTATCTAAAAGGGGTTGAGGAAAGCCCCCGACATGAAGATGGGATCGATAAAGGGGTACGAGGCATCAAAGTGAAGACTATGTACCGTGAAGAGGTGTTACAAGCACACCTCTACATCTTGAATAATATGGAAGAAGTGCAGCCATATTTGGACGAGTATAAGAGGATCCTGAAAGAAAAGAACCCGAAAAAGAGTGACATGCAGGTTTCTAACGAGCATAATAGGACATTTATTGGGTGGTTCAAGGAATATGTTGAAAAGGAGAATGATGCGCCGGATACAATAAGATGGTTAGCCGAAGGGCCTCGTTTTGAGGTTGTTACTTGGTGCTCTTTTGGCATAAATGATTATTCCTTCTACACTAAAGCCTAAGACAACAAGAGCACCATGCAAAATAGTGGGGTGATGGTGGTAGCCGAAGCGATGCACTTCTCCAGTTCGAAAGATAAAAACCCAAGAGTGCTTCCATGGCATATTATGGCGTAATTGAAGAAATTTGGGAAGTTAGTTACACCAAGTTCAAAATTCCAATCTTCAAATGCAAGTAAGTTAACAATAGTGCAGTTGGAATTGATCCCCACACTGGTATGATCTCAATTGATCTTCATAAGGTTGGGTACAGAGATGAGCCTTTTATTTTAGCAAGTCACACAAAACAGGTGTTCTATGTAACAGATCCTGCAAATAAGCAATTGTCCATAGTCTTGCAAAGTAAAAAGCAAAAGGACCGTGCTCCCACTTTAGATCTAGATGAGATACAACCTCTGTATGCAAGACCACCTGAACCGAGTGAATTTGAGTTGATAGATGATGATGACCAATTGGCCTCTAGAAATGATCATTGTGAGGGGATATGGGATAACATATAAAGTGAGAACCTTTTTGAATTATCATGTATTAATTCTTGTTAATGTTTTTGTCTTCGTTTTGTGAAAGTTATGGCATTGTGACTCATCACATATTTGATATGTTAACAGGTACATGGCGGACGATGATAACAATCAACAACGGAACGATCCCCCTCGAAGGAAGGGAAGAGGTCCTACAAAGCTCAATGACATTGTTGTCCGTCAGGGGACAAATGTGCAGCCTATCCATGTGGATTTTGACGATGACATGAATCCTATCGGGGAAGTTAGTGCGAATTTCATCAGCTACATCAGTTTTGTGGTGAGGAACCGGGTAAGCATCTTGGATAACGATTGGCGGAAAGTCAACAAAGACGTTAAGGATCAATGTTGGTCAGATATTTTGGTATGTTTTATCATTATATTTTTGTTTGTTCCTAATATGAATGTATTTTTATTTTCAGTTAATTCAACTAATGTGTTCGTCATTTTTTTAGCAAAACTTCGATGTCCCAAACACACAACAATTCAAGGATTTTTGGTTGAAAGAAGGGTGCAAGATGTGGAAGAAGTTCAAGAATACCCTGACCAGAGACTACGTCTTTAGAAATAAGCAGGGTCAAGATCCGGGTAAGACCTATTCCAATATTGACCCAGAGACTTGGAAGAAGTTTGTTGCATCACGGCTAGACGAAAAGTTCAAGGTGTGTATATTCCATAAATAACTTATTAACTTTGGTTTAAAATTGCACTATTAACATTATATTAGTTAACTAACTTAGTCTTAGTTTCACAGGAGGAGAGCGAAAAATAAAAGAAGCGACAAGAGAAGAATATCTATAGGCACACGATGTCTCGAGAGGGTTATAAGTGGCTAGAGAAAAAGTTGTCCCAAAAACAAATTGCAGAAATGGAGGAAGCGGCACGGTCCGATCTTACCGTTGTTGTAGAGCTTCCGCCGCCTTTCCCACGTCATACCAAATGGGTTGAGGGAAGGAAGAATAAAGAAGGAAGATTTGCGATTCTGAAGGTTGAGAAAGTTGCATGGAGCATTGTAAGTATTTTACTTGATTGTTTATGCATTTAACTTGTGGTTTTGTAGCACATTGCAAATTTAATTTTTTGGGTCATTACAGGAAGTACTTGAGGAGTAAGCCACCCAAGGGTCCTTCACACCTTCTAGGAGGCAGGACATCCTGGCCACGGCAATTAGGAAGCTCGACCACCACGGCCGAGTTATCAGGGAGCCGAGGAATGTAGGGCTGACCAAGTATTTCGGTAGCAAATCCCGATCTTACCCCTGTAGAGAATCCACTAAGGAGATTGTGGCCAGGGTTCGAGCGGAGATGGAGGCCTAGTTCCAGGAGCAGGTTGCTGCACAGGTCCAGCAACAGGTGGCGGTACATGTCCAGCAGCTTACTGGGCAAATGACGGAGCAGATCCGAGTACAAGTTGAGGCATAGGTCCGAGCATCTACCGTACAGCTCAGACTCACGTCGAATTCTTCTATACAAAATTATCAGGTTTGAGCATCTACTACGTTTGTTGATTTCCGTATTCTGAGTTCATCAATTATAGTCTTACTCTGTATATTTTCATCCCTTGCAGGAGTCCCTCGGTACTGGTGGTCCAAGCGGTAAAGACAGCTGCAATCAGCCTGTGCAGTTAGGATCAATTCATGAGGACAACTCAAATCCCACACCAGAAAACAACACTGACTATGGAGAGGAGTGTTATCTCCATCTCGATGTTCCTCGCCTGCGCGCGGTCGCCAAAGCTCGCCAGTTCCCGAACGCCTCCCTCATACATAATTTTCCTATTGGGGAGGACCAAGTGAAGGTGTCTGTTACAGCTGTCCAGAGCAATGAGGCGTGGGCAGATGTACCCTTTCCCGATCATGAAGTCACCAAACTAAGCGAGGCAATCGGGGCATTCATCTTGTACATAAGACGCCACAAAAGGCGCCGGACCTGCCGGTTGATGAGGTACACACTTAAGTTTTGAGATTGCTGGTTTGATATTTTTCTGGTTTAGGAATAACATAACAATGATTTTTTTATCGGCCTACAGACCTTTTCAGACGAATATCCTTCTCTCCAGCTCTTACAGGAGATGCAGCCAAAATTTGTAGTCTGTGCCCTTTACGATGCCTCCAGGAGTAGTCAGTCCTGATTATACATACCAATTTTGCTTTACAGTTCCCAAGATATCAGGGTGTTTTTTATGCTGCAGGAAATTGACCTTGCATGGCTTGAGTTAGCGACTATGTAATAAATTACCGTTACTTCTTATGTCTCAGCAGCATTTCTTATTAAATCCCTTTTTGACTTCAATTTGTTTATGATATATAGGTACTTCCACAGCTTGTGTCAAAGATTAGGCAGGGGACAATACATATTCTTCAGTCCAATGGCATTGGTGAGAATGGATGATTTCAATACCCCCACGAAGAAGAGGAATTATGATGACAACATGCAGGAATATGTCAACCATCAAATGTCATCAAACCGGGGAATTATCTATTTTGCACCTATTCTTGAAGAGTAAGTTTGATTGCTTCATTTTGCCAACTTTTCGTCATTATACACATTTGTAAGTGTTATTATTATTTTTAATGTGTTTCAGTAAGCACCGGGCACTAGCTGTCGTTTGCCCTAGGGATCATCGTCTGGTTTGGTTTGACTCGTTGAAGCGTAATATAACCTCATATCATAGAACTCTCCTATCGAAGTGAGTAGTGTTATTATCTTTATTATATACTTGTGGCCTAAATAAATTATTCCCATGTATATGTTCTAATTTTGGTTCCATTTTAGGGGTATATCTTAGTGGCATTCAATGGAAGAAACTGGTGAAGAACATCAAGACGTCTTGCTACAAAGACCTAGAGTAAGTACTTTTGATTTAAATTCTTTCAATGTTAGTCAATTGAGATATATTAAATACTTTGCTATTAATTTATACCATTTCTTGTAATTAAAGTGCCCTAGACAACCGACCAATAAGGAGTGCGGGTATTACGTCATGAAGTATATTTATGACATAATTATTAGTGAACGAACCGCATTATTCTCACAGGTATAAGTTAAATTCTTATTTATAAATTCTTATATGATTGATACAATTAATACATAAATATATAATTTTTTATGTAATTTCTTTGCATTGATCATCACATCTTTATTATTGCAGTTTTATGATGGAACCACCAACACATTTACAAATGAAGATCTTAATTCAATTCGTGAGAGTGTTGCTGAATTTTTGCTTTCGGATTTGGTTAGTAGAGATAATTGATCATTGTACAAAATACTAAATTATGTAAAAATAATGGTTTGTGTAGTAGTAGCAACACAAGTATAGATGTTTAGTATGATTTGATTAGTTATATTAGCTTGGTTAATTGCTATCTGTTGTCTGTTTTCTGAGATTAGCTTGGCTGATTGCTATCTGTTGTGTTGGCCGATTGCTATCTGTTTTCTGAGACAACAAATGGGAAAAAGAAAATGGGACCAAACGAAAATAGTAAAAAAAAATTAAAAAAGAAGAAGCAATTCACGTCACATGTTTAGAAAACATGTGACGTGAATTATCTTGGGAAGAAACCACGTCACTTATTAGCCAAATAAGTGACGTGGTTTCTCCACAATTCATGTCACATGTTTAGAAAAAATGTGACGTGAATTATCTTGGGAAGAAACCACGTCACTTATTGGCTAATAAGTGACGTGGTTTCTTCCCAAGATAATTCACGTCACATGTTTTCTAAACATGTGACGTGAATTCTCAGATATTTAGAAGAAAAAAAAGATTCAGCGACTTATCTACGTCTTTTGTTTCATAACTTGTGACGTGAAAAATCAGACTTTCCACGTCACATATTTTATGTGACGTAAAATACCCACTTTTTCTAAGTCACTACTTTTAATGTCACATAAAAAAAGTGACATTAAAATGCCTAAATAACATACTTAAAAACCCTTTCTATAGTAGTGTGTTTGGGGTAGAGAACTAATAAACCTCTTTGATAATTCATGGTTGACTTGACTTAATTATCACAGAATGTATACATCTACTATTTTTAAGGATTCAGACGTTACTCTAATAGCCAAATATCAATGAAAGTAACTTAGAGAGAGAGAGAGACTTTGTGTTAGGAGTGTGCTTCATGGGAGGAGTTGGATTAAGGCCTAGTATATCAACTGAAGGGTTTTCAGTAAATTAAATGTGACTAATGTATAGACCAGATAAAGAGAGTAACAGAGTTCTCGTTTGAATGAGTGGGGAAAGTATTTTGGAGTTAAAAAGAACCACTTCAGTCTCAAATCCAAAGATAAGCAGATAGATAATGAACTTTATCATCACGCCTCTTCACAAAAGAATTTTCTTTACCCCTCTTCTTTTGTAGCAGAGCAAAAGGGGCGACACTACAAAAAAAGCGGCACTTAGTAGCGGTTAAAATAGTTGATTAGTAGCGGTTTTAACCGCTACTAAGTGGTTACTAGCGGTTTTATATTCCGTTAGTAAATCATCCGTGACTAACATTTAGTGGCGGTTATAAAAACCGCTGGTAATATGGTCAACACCGCTAGTAATCCAGTAGCGAAAACAAAAACAGCCACTAATCAGATACTAGCAGCGGTTCAGAACCGCTACTAATGAGAAAAATTTAGTAGCGGTTTGTGAACCGCTACTGGATGCTCAAAAATATAAAAAAAAATTCTGATCAGACCCAATTTTACTATTTGCAATAATGTTTAATTTTATAAAACATTTTTAAAAAAGTTAACATTAAACATTCATAAAAAAATTTTATCACATTTTCTCAATTGATATATCCAAAATGATATGTCAAATAAATAATTCATAGTATGAAAAAAGGTGATTATAACTAATCAATTTAATTTAATAGTATTCAAATGAAGATAGTGAGTACGTACACATGAAAACAAAAACAAAAAAAAGTTAGTAGATATATATGATTGAAAATTGAATGAAATAATTAGAATAAAAAAATATAAAAG
Source organism: Mimosa bimucronata (assembly GCA_037074515.1). Classification (NCBI taxonomy): domain Eukaryota; kingdom Viridiplantae; phylum Streptophyta; class Magnoliopsida; order Fabales; family Fabaceae; genus Mimosa; species Mimosa bimucronata. The sequence continues at coordinate 5,745,029 of CM073436.1, forward strand.
ATAAATTAATGAGATTGATGGAAAAATTAGGAGCATCAGAGGAGAAGAATTGAGAAGGAAGGTTTTATGAGGTTGAATGAAATGAGGAGAGGATTAGGTATTTATAATTGTTGTAGGCGGGAATCAGTAGCGGTTTTAGTGGCAGTTAAGAGAACCGCCACTAACTGCACCAAAAATTGGTACTTGCGCATTTAGTAGGGGTTCTTGAGAACCGCTACTATTAGTAGCGGTTCTTGCGCATTTAGTAGCGGTTTTTGAGAACCGCTACTAATAGTAGCGGTTATTTTTTGGAAAACCGCCGCTTAAACCGCTACTAAATTACGCCTGCAATTAATGAATTTGTTAAGTTAGTAGCGGTCTTAAGAGAACCGCCACTAACTACACAAAAAACCGCTACTAATTAGTGGCGGTCTTAAGAGAATTGCCACTAACTACATGATCTTCCAATTTCTCGCGGTTTTTCCAACACAACCGCCACTAATGTGACGCCACTAAGTTTCCCGCCAATTGGCGCCACTTTAGTGGTAGTTTTGTGGGACTAACCGCCACTAAAATACGCCACTATCTTTGATATTGGTCAAACAGAAAGATTTAGTCGCGATTTCTTATTAAAACCGCTACTAATGTGTAATTAGTGGCGGTTTTAGTTTTCCGCTACTAAATGAACCGCCAGTAAACCATGTTTTTTTTGTAGTGCGAGGCACTGACTTGTATAAATTAGCAAGTCAACTAATAGTACATAAATAATATAATATGTAACATCCTATAAAATTAATTGAGGATTAGGAAATTAGGAGAAAAATTAAGAGGAATTGATGGATTATTGGAATATTGAGGAATTTGAGGTGTTTTTGAGGACTTCAAAAGATTAGCTTCTCCCTTATTTTAAGGAAAATAATTTTGAGAAATTATATTTGTAGCTCAAAAGAGGTTATGTGGGAGAAAATAATTAGAAAATATTATATGTAACATTTTGGAAATGGAAAGAAAATTTTTAGTTGAAAAGAGAAATTTTATTTGAGAATTTTAGAGCCTAATAGTTAAATTTTTCCTACCCTTATTCTTATTTTTATTTTCTTTTTCGATTTTTTTTCTCTCCTTCTCTCTTCCCCATTCCCGACCTTCCTTCCTTCTCACTCAGTCCCAGCGTCGTGTTTGTGGTCTCCGCCTGCGAACTCACCACCGTGCCGCCGCCACCCTCGTCCTCTCCTTCCCCAGCTCGCTTCTTCCTTCTCCTCCATCATTTCCGATCGACGTCGCTTGTAGAGAGTGATCGAAAAGCTAGATCATCGGATTTTGTGGCCGTCACCGACGCCGCAAAACGCCTACATTCGGCCAACTAAGCACATTTTCGAACTTCCATAAGTCTCCGCTACCTTTCTATGTCCTTAGTTTCTCCGATTAGCTCCTTTTAAAAATTAGGTCTTGTCTAAGTTAGGGTTTTTTGAAGTTCTAAACTTATTAAATTGAAGGCTAAGCTTTAAATTTGAGGTTCCCTAAAGAGATTGTAGCTTGTTTGTGGTTTTTCTAATTATTGAGAATTTTTGGATTTTTGGAAGTTTTGGAAAAGTTGGGTTTTTTTTGTAATCTGATGTGTTTGTGGATTAATTGGTAGTTTCTAGAGGTTTATTAAGATTATATGACGATATTAATTTGGTTGTTTTGGTTAAAATTTCGCTAAGAGGAAATTTGATAGTTAAAGATTTGAATAAGTTAGGATTTATGAGAAAATTCCTTGAATATGAACATATGAGATTAATTGATAGTTTCTTGGAGTTAATTTATACTAAATGAAAGTGTTGAATGGTTTAATCTGGTTGTATTTGGAATTGGTGATGATTTGGAAGTTGTAGGTGATTATGTGAGAAAGGGGAATATTGAAATTGGTATAGTGAATGTGTAATGATGGGATATGATGAGTTGAAAGAGTTATGGTTGATGAATTGAGGTGTTTATCCTTGGTATGAATTGCACATTGGGGTTAATTAGAATTAATTGGCTATGATTAAAGAGAGAAGAGTTCTTGATTCAAAAATAGATTATTGAGGATAAGTGTTGTTATAGGCTTGGTATGGATTTAATTTAGCTTAATCAAGCCAAATAAATGTAATTGAATTTTTTTACGCAATTGAGACTTCTTGTTGGCTAAGTCCCAAAGTGTAGGGTCAATTCTACTTAAAACGTGTCTTGACCAATTATTATTTGTTTGTATGAATTTAGACGTCAGTGAATCGAGCATAGCTCAAAGACTGCTTTAATGGGGTATATTTATTGTTTTTGGACCAGTGCAGGTAATCACTCTCACCTCAGTACCTGGTTGTGTGTGATGTCTAGTAGCATGGAGATGGAATTTCAAATGATATGTTTATATTAAAGAGCCTATTGAATACCTTAGAAATTCCATCTACTTTCATATAAAAATATTATGATTTTCATTATAATATGTTTAGTATCCTGGTTGGTGGTGATGATTATGAATTATTGAATTTTGATATATATATATATGCATGTATTATACGTAGTATTCTGGCCGGTGGAATTGTTGGATTATGTTTATGTGAGGTGTTGAATATTGTTATTAAGGTATTGAGAAATTATTGTTATATTGTTGTGGTTGGTCGTGTGGTAGTGATGATGGTTGATATATTTGAGGTTGAAGGTTACACATGTTATGTTATTTGAGAATAATAGTTGTTGTCATTGTTGTTGCATAACACTGAATTGTACCATAACGCGATGTAACCCTCGATAGCCAACTGAGCGGTTAGTTGTACTGGTCGTCCTGATTGTAGACAGGGACCATCGGTCATCCTGATTGTAGACAAGGACCGCTCCCCATTCTGATTGTAGACAGAGGGAAAATTTGTCATCCTGATTGTAGATAGGGGCACAGTGTCACATCATATTTAACTTTGTTATATGCATTTGAAAATGGTTATTGTTGTAGTGGCATGATTATGGTGTAGTGGATAGCTTGTGATGATGTGTTGGATATATATACTCTGTGATGAATAAATGTTTTATGAAATGTAATCCCCTCTAGATGTTCTGCTAACTCACTCACACTCTTATATTGAGTTGAGTTGTGGTTACTGAAACATGTTTGTCTCACCCTATCGTTGGTTACATTTTTGCAGGTGATCATGCACAAACCTGAGTGAAGGGAAAGGGGATGGGACTGTTCAACCTGAACTAAGCCAGTGAACTGGCCAGTAGTAAAATGTTGAACTGTATATTGCCAACTGCTAATTAAGCTTGCATTTTCTTCCGCTTTTTTATGTTCGATTGATTATGAATTTGGATCACTATATGGCTATGTTTGCTTGAGCTTGGTTGCTGGATGTCTGTATGATTTTTTTCTGTTATCGATGATATTATTGTGTATATCTGTGATTTGAGATGTGGGTTCTAATGTTTTATTTCGGGATTATAGACCCGAGGCCCTATGGATATGATAATTGATTATTTAGGCAGATTTTTGTTTAATAACCATGTTAGACTAGTACTTTCTAACATGGTTATATTGAATGTATTAGTTATATGAAATGCCCCTAGGTATATATGGTTAACTGTTTGGTAAGTTAGGTGAATTTTTATTAACCATGTTAGGTGGTGCGTTTCTAACGTGGTTAGCTTATAGTATGTTGGGTTGTTTGTTAACCATGTTAGGGAAATCATTTTTCTAACATGGTTAGTGCTTTATTATCCATGATAGTCAGTGATGTATGAAGGTCTTGCTTATTCTATCATGGATAACACTCCAAATGATTAGAAAGCTATTTTTCTAACTATGATAGGGTTGCTTGCTTTGTATGAAAAATCATTTTTCTATTATAGTTAGCATTAATCTTTGTTTGATGAATTGATTATAGGTAATTATAACGTAGTAGTAAGTTGAATTTTACACAATCACCTTCTACTACTTGACATGGTCACTGCTTAAATCAATTAAGGGTTATCAAAAACATATATGATTTATTTGGTAATCCTTGCTTAATTCCTGATTTTGATAAAAGATTACTGAGATAGAACACAAAAAATGAAGTAGAAACATTCTAGAATGCTAATATGCAATTTTTGCAGAGGAAGACCAGACTCATCTTGCTTCAATGCTTCCATAACAGAAGCAGACATCACTTTCATAGAAACATTTTCTAGTGAGCTTGTGTCCGATCTTAAACTCCTGATACCGCTTACATTAAGGAAAGCTGTGGGCTTAGGAAAAGGATTTACAATACTCTCATTCCCAAGCACTGACACAACGTCAGACATGGTTGATTTGTGTCTTCTGCATTTTCTTGAACAAAGCAGTGCTATGTTCACATATCTTAGCACCACCACTTTCTTTATGGATGCATCCTCTAACGCTGCATCCATCAGCTCTATTCCTCTCCCACTTGTCCATTTATCCCATATACCTTTACAGCCACACAGAAATAAAGAGCCGGAGATCAAAATGTCTATACCCAAGGAATTTATCTCTGCTACCTTCTAAAAGCTCAATTTTTACATAATCAAATTATGATCTTGCACAAATAGGAAAATGAATGGGAGTTAGATACTTGCATATCCAATAAAATTGCTGGAGTTTTCTTTTATACATTAAGTATTCTTTTTGCCACTTGTTATCTCCAATAAAAGGACACCAAAACTAAACGCATATAACTTTATTGAGAAAATGTCTTCTAATGTATATTCAGGAGAAAAATAACTATTACAGGTCACCAACTAAACAAATATAATATTTATTATTTAAGTATACCTCTAAAATGCTTGTATACTTTTATACAAATGATTTTATCTACTTAAAAATTTCTTCCTGTAGACTAATAGGATTTTTTTTAATTATACTTACTAAGTGCCAATATCTGATTTGTATTTTGCTGTAATTCATTTCCGCGAAATAGTCTTGCCAATCCGAATGATATTTTGGGATTCATTTTAATGTCCAACAAAATATTATTAGCTTTTAGATCTCTTAAATGATGTGGAACCTAAACTACTGGTGAAGATAAAAAAAAGACTTTAGCAATCCCATCAATTATCCTTATTCAAGTTTCCCAGTCTAGAAACATGCGCTTATTTGCATCGGTTTGTAACTTTGTATCACTGTAAATTGGTAGGAAGTTTCAGTGAATGTCCCGGCTTGAAAAGAAACCTACGATAAGTATGAACTAAGGTTTTGTAACGTTGGTGGATCTCTTGTTGTCTGATGGTTTAGGTTATTACGTTCATCGGAATCGGGACCAAAGGGATTCCCGCACGGACAAGCTAGTAACATCTCTTCTTTTTTTGCAAATTGCATGATCGCTTATTTTCCATTTTGTATTATTTAGAGTAAAAATTAGACGAAGTGTGGACAGATCGATCTGCTAAACTAAAAGCAATATATTGCATAGAGGAAATGAATATATGCGCATTATAGAGAACATTCAAGTGAACAAAATATATGCTTTGCCTGATCAGTCTCTATTATATATTATATATTGTTTTGATTAAATGTTGGATTCCACATATTAATTGTTGGGGTCCATATGTGGAAAGCTCCAACTCATGTACCTCCTTTTGACACCACTTTCCTCATTATATATATCTGCTCGTTTTTCTTTTTCCTTCTTCTTTTTCATACATCAGTATATTAGAGGATTTAACACATCTGTCCTTTGGTAATTAAAAGAATCATCAGTTTCAGTTTAAAAAGTAAATAATGTGACAAACAAAAAGTTCATTTAGGCATTTAGCACGGAGTCGCAACTTTTTGTCGACCTATTTGATGATTGATTTTAACTATAAGGACACAAAGAATAATGTTTTACTATTAGCTTGAATGAATGAACTACAGCTCTTGAAATTGTGGTAAATAGGGATGTAATATTTCCTTTTTTTTATTTAGCTTAGTCAATATAATACTACGAAAAAGACCCAATCTTTTTAGTTTAACTATTAAACGTGAGTCCTCACTTGTGCTAAACTAAATTCTTGGGAATATTGAGTACGGTTCTACCTTCTCTTGAGCTCATCCATTGCTTTACTAAACTTGAGAGATATCGAGAATTAAAGATATGTTCTCTTTAATTGTTTGTAAATATTGATTGCATCTATTGGGATATTAACTGGGACTGAGTAGATTTGATTCGGAGTAAAGAGGAGTCTCGGCATTATATAGAGTTGGGTAGAAAAAAGATACTCCCTCCTCCCCGCTTCTAACTAACTATATATATATATATGACTTATTTGGACATGTGAGATTAGCTTGTTCTAAAGTATAAGACTTCTTTATATTTTTTTCTCTCAACTTTTCAACTCTCTAAATTATTCATATGATGTCCCTCAACTATAAATAAGTAAGAGAGAGTGTATGTGGGAATAAAGATATATAGGTGATTAGCGTGCATTGGTAACATATTGTAATTTTAACTAACTTAATTAACATCCTTGATATAATCAAATTAGATAAATATGTCTTATATTTAGGAATGGAGAGAGTGTATAAGTAAAAAAAAAAAACTATACAATTTATTGCATTAACATTTCAAATTGAAATGCAATAGAACCTACTTATATCCAGTTTTAATTTTAATTGGATCATGTTTTAAAAAATATATATAGACAACACTTGACTGACGTTTTGAAGTATGGTTATATTAATTAAAACAAAACTAATAATTCCAAGTGAGAGTAGCTTCGATACTTGCTTCCTTGAAAAAACAGAAATAAGCCTTATCTGGTTGTGTGGCCGGGATAAGATATATAGATCTGACATAAAGCTCTATCAACAGCCTCCAATTTAGGACTTTAATAAATTGTTGGTTGAAAATTTTCACTCAATCACGTTATAGAATGTTCCCCTCCGTTTTTCTCTACTCATTTTCAGAGACTTCGTACTGTCTCTGGTCCATACTCCATAGTACAGAAGTTGGTCCATATATAATTCTAATGGAATTTATTGAAGAAATCAGAGATTGACTTGTGGAGTTTATTGATTTACTTCAGTAGCCCGTGATTCCCACCGTAGTGTGCCCCCTCACTCCTAAAAGCCAGGAATTTTCAACAAAGATCAAACTCTAATTAAGCTAAATACGTACGCATGTAATTCTGATATCTTTAAACTTTATAGCTACAGTTAACTATGTATGTGCTGTGTGATGTTTTATGATTATATGTTTGCTATTTTAACCACCAGAAGCTTTTAAATCAGGAAGTTGCTTAAATCTTAAGGTATATAGTGATAATGTGGTTTTGAATCATCAAAGGCAGCTTGTGTATATACTATTATATTTTCCTAAAATGGGAACCACGTCAACCCCAAATTAAATTTTATTTATGAGTGATCCCACGAACAACACGTGCTTCTCAATAATCCCAAAGCCCAAGATATTCATCTCCTTCCAAACAAAGTCATCCACAAGTCTAATCTTCTTTCTCACTTATAGCATTATGTGTCCTTACAGCTACAATAATTTATCTGTAATAATATACATATATATGTTCTGTTAAATAAATGATACTACATGCCTCTAGTCTTTAAAAATTTCAAACTAATTAATTAATCATAATAAATAATACGTGCAATTATAAATAAATAAATATATATATGTTTATTAGTCAGGCAAATTAGTTTTGAAAAAAATAATAAATATAAATATTTTAAAATAATGTATTTAACTTAATCTCTAAATAAAAAGCCCAATTGAGTCTTATATTATGACCTTAGAGTACATAGATTACAATACATATCATACATATTAATATATATAGATACATCAACTGTTGGCTTCCCCTATGTCGTTACAACTTTTTTGTCAAAGTACTCCATTTTATAAGGTACGTGAGAGTAGAAGAAGAAACTAACAAAAGTAAAGGGTCGCTTCAAAATTTGAAAGTATGAAGAAGTGGATGCAGCTACATGATATATTTGCGAGTAAGCTTGTTCACGAGACAAGAAGATGACTCTGTCTTGTCCTGATAATAGATCTTTGGAACAGATTTTCCGTCCCATCCTGTTGCGGGATGGGATTTTTCCAATTTTATTTTACGTTTTTGGTTGTTGATATATATATAGATATAAATTTAAAACCCAAATGCTAGTTTTTCTTTTTTTGACCAAATTTTATTCATTCAAAAACTACCACCTCTTGATTACTATAGAACATAATCAGCAGAAATAGAGGACCCATATCTTTGGAAACTATTGCAGCAAAATATCCACACATGCACGCACGCAGCTCTTCACAAAAATATGAACCATGCATCAAGTTGCATGTGATACAAAATTATGGGGGTGTGGAATTTCTCCACTTATTTTTTACTCTACTTACCTCCATTTAGTTGAAACTACGTCGTTTTGCCTTTAAAATATAAAGCATAATTTTTGAAAAATTTGTTGGGTCATTGTTCATTTAATGAAACGACGTAATTTCAACTAAATGGAGGGAAAATTAAGTGGAGAAGTTCATTCCCGAAATTATGGACCATGCATCACAAAAATACAAATACGTTAAAAGTTTCAGATCTTGTATTCCATCAGTTGTGTCGGTTAATAGGGGATTTGATTTCTCTCCTTTACCCTTCTAGTTCGCTTACATCCTCTACCATGAAATTACATAGTTTTAGGGTTAAATTTTTTGTGTTTGATTTGATCATTTAATTCTACGTAAAATCAGTGACATTTTAATATCTTATAGACGAAAAGCATGGTTCAGTTTTCAATTTCATATAATTTTTTAAACATTTAATGCTTAAAAGTATGTATTTTTTAAAGTTAAAGCATTGTATCCTTAAAAAATCATATGAAATTAAAAATTGAACTATTTTTTATTTATAAGATATCAAAATGTTACTAATTTTATATAAAATCTAATAATAAAATGAAACAAAAAGAATTTAACCCCAAACTATATAATTTCAAAATAGAAGAAGAATAAAGGAAAGAAATGGCAGATGAGATAAGTCACCCCGATGATGGGTGTGTGTTTTTGCCTTTTTCTCATGAAATAAATAGAAAGTTAAATAAATGATATGGGATAGGAACAGGACAGGACAACCCTGTGTTGATCCCATCTCGGCCAAAAAAATCATCGCATCTCAAAAAATTTCAAGAGGAAATATCCCATCACAAGTTACACGAAAACAGAACAGGATGCGAAATTTTTGAACATATGTGGATTGCATAAATATACAGGGTGATTCGAATTGTATAATTATAATGGTGGGGTAATGATGGTGGGGTAATGATGGAGATAGGAGTGCGCTGCATTCAAAAGACACGAACCATCTCTTTGCAGGCATACGTCACATCCCTGGCATGCCAAAGTGTTTCAACATTGGTTCATGATATGGCAGCATATAACCCCTTCTCACTGCTATTTGTCATTGATTTAGTATCTCAATTATGATTCCACGAAGTTTCATTGAAGTTTCCCCCTTTTCCCCTCCCTCTTTATCACATTTCCCTCTCATCAATCAATAGCTCCTTTTTGTTTCCATCTGACATTTTACATGAATTATATTCTAACCATATTTCCCATTCATTTTGTACTACCGTACAATACAACAGCAACAAGTCTAAGTTTTATCTGTGGGAGAGATCAGTTTAATGTTAATGAATCGCACGATGTTATAGTATTCTGTCAACTATCAAAATTAGGATAAATATTCATCACAAATCTTTTTTATTGTGGCCTCATCCATCTCTACATCATCATCATTTCTCCTATTCTTTGTTTTTTTTTTTGGCCAACCTTTCTGCTATTCTTTTAAAGCTTGATTTACTGTGATGTGATAATATTGGTGACATGGATATAGATATATATATGATTTACTTTTTATAAAATCATCTAGTACAGGAAGTCATATTATGATTAATATGGATATGGATTTGAGTTGGGTTTAGCTTCAAACAGGGATAACTTTCCTGAGTCTACTTATCTTGACATTCACACAAATTTTTGAACTCATCAATACTTCATATTTTATTATAATTCCGATGAGCTGATATAAATAAATTATACAAGAAAGATACTAGACGATGCTCGTGAATGTACTGCGATAAGTACGAAACACAGTGCGTTTGTGATTGTATATTTGAATTTGTCCGGTTAAGGCTTCAGATGATAAGGTAGGGAAGCCAAGGATCACGGATAATGCACGGAGTGCTACGTGCATTGCTCTCTCCAACACTAGTTCCTTTAATTTGTTTTCACTTTCCACACCAGCAACTTTAACTCAAGTTTTTCCACTTAACCTCTTCTGCTTTTATTTAACTAGCGTTAAAATGCTCCACCTCCTTATGATTAATATGGAGCAGTGGATTCCATTGAATAATCCGCATTTTATTTTGCAAAAGTGCACATTCCGAGTACCATCTAATTTTATACAAAATTTTGGTTTAATTCTTTCATTCTACTATATCATATCTCCCTTTTAATCCTTTGAATTTAACATTGCTAGTCTAAAATGATGATTTTTTATAATAATAATAATTGTTATTTTAAAAAAGTTAACTTAATATGTTAACATTTGATAACGTTTTATCGACATTTAAATTTTTAATTGTAGTATTTTTGTTAACATGCTTAATATTAATAAATGACTGAAAGTGGACTTTTACTTTTTATCTTTTTATTTAAAAATTGAAGCCATACATATAATAAAAGAGCATTACAGCCCCGCCTACTAACTTTATCAAGTTCCAAACAATGGAGGATATGATAGAGGAATTCATTAAAAAGAGGCCACAACCTTCATTATCCTGTTTTTGGACCCCATGTGTTTATCATTTAGTAGGGCTCGATACTTCCTTAAAGATTACATTATCTCTCTCTCTCTCTCTCAATACCACTATATTTTTTATTATAAGTCCATCCTAGTTACTTCTCATATATCAAGGAGTGGAAGTTAAAACATTAAATATGTCATATTTTTTTTAAAAAAAAATTAACTTTACCTTTATTTAAGAATATGTATTAAATTAATATTTTATGCATTATAAACATTCTCTCTCATCTTTCCTATTTCCAATATAAGAGTAAAATAGTCATAATAACATTAATTGATCTCAAAATAAACTTATATTTAGGAACAAAAAATATGTGATATAATTGAATTTATAATAAAGAACAGAGTGATATTTCTATAAGATTGGCAACGCATCAATTAAATTACTACGAAGATTTTAAACCACCTATAAGCTCGATGTCTTGCTTTTCGCTGCAAATCAAATTTAATAAACGAGAGGATCAATGTCACTGTCTTCAATCTTCATCGAATCATAAACCTAAAATAGAATCTTCTTTTCTTCCTATTTGAATCTTGGTCATAATTAACGGTACACTTGTAAAGCCCATGATTAATTACTCACTTGATTTCTCACTGCAATACATATAGATAAGTGCCTCGGAGTAAATTATTAGAATTGAGAGGTAAGTATAGCTAGCGGCAGAACTGATGATTGGGTGAAAGAATACAAACAATAATGACCCAAATCACGTGTATATGAGTGTCTGGTGAATATCGAATGCTTACAAAGTAAACAAAAGCAACTTCGAGGAAGAAGGCACCACATGAAGTAATGATATATAAAAGAAATCCAAAGTTATACATAAATGTGAAAGCTAAGGCGTAAGAAGCTGTCCTAAACAAACACCTTAACATAATTTAACTTTTACTCTGTCCGTACATTGTTGATTGTTCATGTTCATTTATATCCCCCATATATATAACTCCCTAACTCTACCTCTCTTCAGTGCAAAAAAAAAAAAAAAAACTCTTCCTCTCACTCCCCAAATTGAACCCTTCCTTGACAAACCACCAACAATAATTTATCAACTTTTCACTTTCACGACCTACTAAACATCTCAATTCACTAACTATCACTATGAATTCGGGCTTCGATTTCGGGTTCGGGTTCGAGTTCGAATTTGAGGATCACTTCCCCTCCATGGTGGCAAGCATGGGTAAAGAAGGGTTCATAGGTGAGCTTCAGAATGGGTTTCGGTTGCTAATGGATGTGAATAAGGGTCTTATCACTTTCGAGAGCTTGAAGATGAACACTATGTTGTTGGGATTGGAGGTGAGGGACGACGAGCTTGTTTGCATGTTAATGGAAGGTGATTTGGATGGAGATGGTGCTCTCAGCCAAATGGAGTTTTGCATCCTCATGTTCAGGTTGAGCCCAGCTCTCATGGATGCTGGGTATGCATATTAAATTAATGTCTTTACATGCAATTCTATCTTCATCAACACTACTTTTAGTCCTTACTACGAGATCTACTAGTTTATGCAACTTTTTAACTTTTTAATATAAGATCAAGTTCGTAAGGCAATAATGTAAATTGCACTGCAAACTAAATTTATATAAACAATCAGAAGTTGTACTTATGTATGTTGCAACTAATTTAGCTTTGATCAAGAATAAATTAAAGCCTCAACTGTTTAGTGTTGCAAATTCCACTAATGTTCTCCCATGTTTGTTGAATTTGCTGATAATGTTTGTTAATGGCTATGTGTAACTCTGTTTCAAGATTTTCATCTTGTGAGAGAAAAATGTGTTAAAAGAATTGTGGGTGTGAATTAATTTATTTTGATTTTATCGGGATAAATTTGTACGTTACTTTTGCAATAAACATATTGATCAGGAGTAGTGTGTAAACACCTTTATTTCAAACAGCTGTATTTCTCTCTTTCAATAAAGAGTGTTGATTAAGGAGCGCTTTACCTTGAGAACAAAAATATCAAGTGTAATTTGCTTGCTATTAGGATGTTTAGTAGGAAAAATGATCCAATGTATATAATTAATTTACTCGAGGGATCAACGGGAGAGAGATGTGTTGCCGTTCGCCAATTTTTCTCGCTATCTCTGAATGCCCAATTCAGAGAACAACCGCGTTCCTTGTTTCTTATAAGCTTTATTGGCCATTGAATAATTAATTTCGTGATAAACAAGAGTCAGTCTAAAAATAACAAAGAAAACAAAATGAATATCATGTTAAATGAGACATTTTCCTTTTCAGACAAGTGAGACAACCTTCATATATATATATATATATATAATTAAGGAAAAATATTAACGTGTAATAATGATAGCGCATTTTTTTTAAAAAAGTAAATAACTAAGAGCTTTAAAACTTAAAAGCAACATTTATAAACGAATAGATACAGTAAAAAACTAATTTTTCATTAAAGTGACTTTGATATATTAGTCGATGTCATTTTCTTTCTCTTTTTCTGTAATGGTGGGGATGAGGAATGTGCATAAAGGGAATGATGGGTGGTGATGATATTGTAAGAAAACCCATACTGGATTGGTCGGGGTTAGACTAGAGGCCAACCAAGAGTCCAAGACACAAGTCCGGTTCGGTTGACAGGCAAACAAGGAGTGACTCCAACCTGGGGTAACCCGCCCAAAACTGGTGTGATCCGGAATAACCCAGGGTAATCCGTACGGATTACGGGTTTGCCTGAAAACCTTAACTTTTAGTATGAGAAACATAAAGAGTCTGGAGAAGAATGCTTTCAAGAAAGGTAGAGATCAGAGAGTTTGTGTTGCTGTTCGTGGGTTCAAAAGAGCAAGGGAGGAAAATAAAAGACCACCGACAATGAGATTCAAACTACAAAGGAGAAAAAAATCAAATTGAATTGAAAGGACCTGTTGCTTGTAAGTTGTAAGACTGCATATTTCTCTCTTTATGTTTCCTCGAGGGTGCTTTACATCAATGCCATTATAGACTGATAACCTTTCTAGGTGTCCATCCTTCTACACAGTAGGTGTGATAATGATGCACTAGCGTCTATAATTTTTATATAACTTTTCTTGACAGAAAATAACCCCTATATAATTATATATAATAATATAGTTGCTATAATGTAAATAGCGTTGGAAGTGGCCTGGTATGTTCTACAAATTATTGTATTATGTAAGTGATTTTCGTTGTTTAAAGCAGTTTTTTAGTATATTATTTTTATATAAAAGATTTTTATAATTAAAATATACATATTCTTACTCATTTTAAATAAATAATATTATTTTAGCTGTTACCGGTCTGGCTCCCAACTGACCCACGGTCTGACCCATTGACCATTGAATCACTACTTTAAATGATTTATTGACCGGTCTGATTTTTAATACCTTCACTTTATTTATTGAACAGCCTACAAGTAGTGCCACTGCTTCAATTCATAAACATAACTACTTCCTCCAATACTAAATATACCCCCTCTTATCCTTATTATAAGAGTTTATATGCCAAATCTCACTTCTTATAAAAACATTTAAAAGTTAGTCGAAAGCTATTAATATGTTTAAATTATAATTTGTTTTCCAATATTACCCTTATTTATTATGAGACTAGAAGGAGAAACATAAATAAGAATATTAATGAGTACCATGAAAAAGCGTGTTAATAAGTAGGGTAAAATGGGAAAAAATACATTAAATGATGACAAAATCCAAGGCGTGCTCTTATATTTTAGACCAAAACAATTCAAATTTCATACTCTTATAATAAGGACCGGAGAGAGTAGGATCTATTTGACTTTCTTGAAAAATCATAATAAAACTAAATAAGTTATTTATAAATTGATTTGTCCAAATCTTTTCACTAAATAATTTATGTGACTTATAACTAACATATAATCTAATCATACACAAAATACATTATGATTAAGTAACTTATTTAGCTTTCTTTTAATCTCTACATTATGATTAAGTGACTTATTTAGCTTTCTTTTAATCTCTAAAAAAATCAAATTAATCTTTGATTTTAAATACTTATATGGAGCCCTCTCGGGGATCAATATCAGTGATAAGACCAAGAGAAACAATGATAAATGTTAGTAATGGTCGTGTTCATCTCTTTTCCCTTAATTAATTACCTTGGTCTTGTATATCACTCTCTTCACCACTCTATTCTTATTTATATGCCCAATTTCATCAAAAAAATTTGTTCCTTATTATAAGTCCAATTTGAGAATAATTAATGTATGTCCCTATTAAATGCAAAAAAAAAAGAAAGAAAGAAAGGAATAAACAATTAATATAGATATTGTGTGTGATTCTTCCAAACTATTTTTAAATAAGTGCAAGATTAGAGAAAAAATTATCAAAAAATGACATATTTAATGTTATAACTTCCACTATTTAATATATGAGAATTAATTAAAGTAGACTTATAAATATAAACAGAGTGGTATAAGATCCCAATAAATGGATTACAATTCCTTTAGAAAAACAATTAGAATTAGTTATGAGTAATAAATATGTAAGATATATACTTTTTTTTCAAAAGTTTCATTGTTTATGACTGAATAAATGAAAGAGTGATAATAATAAGAGTGATGAAAGAAAATGTAATCATTAACATGAATTGATGGTGAGATGAGAAAAAATGCATTTATTAATCAGAGAAACCTAAATAGGACCTTATTAAAATGGACAAATTAATTCAAATTTTAAGACTTTATATGACGGGACGGAGGAACTAATATGATTTGGAATTGTCAAACTACTTCCTCCAATCCTTCATAATACTCCCTCGATAATGATCTAATAAGTGGGGGAAGGGAAATTAAAAAAGATGATTATGGTGTTTTAATTAAAAATAGCATATCAACTAACTTTTAATAACTCCAATATTATCAAATTAAGTAAATAGATTCTATATTTAGGAGGATATGGAGTATGCTTTTATTATCTTTCATATATGGGTTGTTTTATATCCAAATTAAAAGTAAGAATGCTGCCTTAACGTACTTGAGAAAGACTTGTAAGAAATGAATCATAAATATTAAACTAAAAAATGAACATATTTATATATGTATATATATATATATATAAATTACTACTTAGGTTGGACATATAAACATACATATATACACTTCTTTTTTTTTTCGGTCTGAAACATATATACACATATAGATGTAGGTGTTTGTTCGCCCGGGGGGGTGGGGGGAGATGTGGATGTTTGTGATGACTTATGACTTACTACGTGACAGATTTCAATAATGAATCCTGCAAATTAACCCATACCAGTGCATCAACTTAATTATTCCTCTCTCTGAATGGGAAAGCTTTCACTAGTAATGGTGTAGGGCAGGTTGACGGGGCGGGATGGCAACGAATGAGCAGATATGGTCCGAGGATGTTGAATGTTCAATTATCGATAAATCCGTGCCTGAAAGGGAACAAGGACTGACACTATGATAACATATATACTCGTCCTAAATCTATCACAATTTGTGTATTTTAGAGATAAGATTGGTTTTAAATATAAGTTTTTTTTTAATTTTTCTTAATTTTTTTAAATTATCTTTATTGATGTTTTTTAATACTCTATCCGATCGTTGTTATAAGAGTAAATTGACTTTTTATGAGAAATTAAGGATACAAAATAAATCGATTTAAATTGTTTATATTTGACATTTTCCCTCAAAACTGATTTATTTTACTTATAAACTAATCTATAATCTAATTATGTATATGATATGTTGTAATTTAATGGTCAAATTTGCTTATTTAAACTCCACAAATAAAAAGTAAAATTGATCTTATAATTAAAAACTGAATGAATAATAATAAAGTGAGAGAAGGAATGTAAAAGTAAAAATAAATGGTTACAATATTTTAGTAATTATATGATTTTAATTAATATAACTAATATATTTAATATAATTAAATTAGATAAATATGTTTTATATATAAATTCAATAAATAGTATATATTGTATGAATATTAACTTCACCTTAGTGAAAACTGCGCCCTTATTCAGGTCCTGAGTCGTCACAGTCTAACTCTCAATTATTTGTGGCCGTTGCGGCAAACATAGATTTAGTGTATATTTGGTTTATCTTTTTTGGGCTTAGAAGTCTTTCTGAACCGGAGAAGCTAACTGAAAAAAAAATCATGTTTGATTCATAAACAGATAAAAAGATCTTTTCCTCCAGAAGTCCGGTGAGGAAGCAAAAAGCCAGAAGTTAAAAATTTTGACTTCTGGCTTTTGTCTTCTGATGTGCCCCCACACCTTTTATTATTTGTTATTTAATAAAGTGAGTAGGAAAATTAGACTATTAGACCCCTAAAATTTTTAAATAAGATATTTTCTTGTAATATAAAATTTTCTTTTTATCTCCAAAAATTTACCATAATAATCTCTAATTATTTTCTCCCACAATATCCTCCTTTGAGCTAAAAATATACTTTTTTTGAAATTATTTTCCTTAAAATAAGGGAGAAACTAAACCTTTAAAATCCTTCAAAAACCCAAATTTCACTTTTTCTTTCTAAACTATAATAATATATGCATATTATATATGTATTATTTAATAACAATAATGCCCTTTTTATTAATTTTTCATCTAAACTTACTTTTTAAAATAATCATCCAAATATGTTCTAAAAGTCAGATTAAAAAAAAGTCACTTCTAACATTACTAATCCAAACATAAATCACTTCTACAATCTAACTTTTTTCTAAAAGACATTCTGAAAAAGTTATTCTAAAAAAAGCAGAACCTTAACCATTAACCATTGTGTAAAGGCATCACACAACATTCAGAATAAGACAGTTGGAGAAAAACAGATCGAGAGAAGAGAGAGTCAGAGAGGGGTGGGTCCACTGCTGAAAATGATGCTCCTTTCTTTTTGAACTGAAAATGATGTTCCTTTGACACTTTGTCAGTTTGTCGTTAGATTTTGGGAAAATTTTAAAATAAGACCCTCAATACAATAACTGAATTATCCAACCTATCTAAAATGCCCTTATTTCAATTATGGTTCTATTATGGGATTTCTAACTTCCTATGAGGGATTCCCAACTTCTTATAAGGCTTCCGAACTTCCCATAAGCGATTCCCAACTTCCCTTAAAGGATTCCTAAGTTAGTTATAGCAAGGGCATTTTGGACATTTAACTTAAATTTTGGTTGGACAGTTCAGTCATTTGTACTAAACTGTCCTTTCCGAAATTCGTTGTAGTAAAGTGTCATTTTAATAATTTGAGAGTTTTTTTAAAATTTTCTTTTAGACTTTTGCATTCTTGGTTCCTTTACAATTTTTTTATAATTACCCAAAAAAAAACAATTGCCCCATTTTCGTTATGGGTGGCTTATGTTCATACAAACTTGCAATTATGAGAGTCATTGATTCTCTTATGTTACTTATTAATGACATAATTTTTATTGTAAATTTCCTTATCTTTCTTGTCTATATAAACCTGAACACCTAAACAAGGAGTTGTTAATTCTCTCATATTTTTTCTTAATGGCCAAAGTTTCATTATAAATTGGGAAAATTAATTACAAGCCCATGGAAGAAATTTAATTAAGATAAGGTCATATGATATTAGTAATTAATCTGAAATATCACAAAGTTGTCATCGCATGGTCAAAAGTTGTTACTAACCAAAAATTTAAAAGTTATGATCATTAGGCCAAAAGTTGTTAACATCTGACCAAAAATTGATAACAACTTTTGGTGTGACATTGACAACTTTCTGGCATGGATCTCAAATTAATCATGTAATTTAATGGGATCTCGTCTTCATTAAATTCCTTTAAGGGGACTTATAATTAATTTTCCCTTAAAAAATACCCTTATTTCATTTGTCCACGAATCATGATGTACACCTTTGCATTTGTTTTTATTTTATTTTAATTTTTTTAAGGGTTTATTTTGTTTTGGAAGTTCACTCATGACCAATTTTGCCTTACAAGATTTTTAGATTCAAAATTGTTTTTTAAAGTTTTAAAACGTAGCAATATTTCCCTATTCCATTCAAAAGCTCACATTGACTATTAAAAATTCAACGTTAACCGTTAATATTTCAACGGTAAGGGACAAGATTACACCATTATAATACTTTCATGGTAAGAGTAGAACAAATCACACTTCCGGAACAAAATTGCTCATGAACTTGAACTTAGTGTGTGTGTGTGTGTGTGTTTGGTATAGCTTCTGGAGGCCCAAACGCACGGCCCACCAGCAGAAGTGACTTTTTAGATTTTCATTATGTTTGGGGTAGCTTTTTGTAAATATGACTTTTAGTCCAAAAGCGCTATTTTCTCATAAGCAACTTTGAGTTACTTTTTTGGGGCCGCAACCATAACCTGGAGAGAGAAAGGGTAAGAATGATGGTTCCACGTTTTTTGTCTTGCATTTTTGTTTTTTACATGTGTATTATTCAATAAAGTGGATTGGAAAATTAGAGTATTAGACCCTTAAAATTCTCAAATAAGATATTTTATTTTAATTTAAAATTTCTTTTTTATCTCCAAAAATTTACCATAATAATCTCTAACTATTTCCTCCCACCATATTCTCCTTTGAGCAAAAAATATAATTTTTCCAAATTATTTTCCTTAAAATAAGGGGGGAACTAAGTATTTAAGATCCTCAAAAACACCCCAAATTCCTCAAATATTCTAATAATTCATAAATTTCTATTAATTAATTCCTAATCACCTCCACTAATCGTCAATAAATTCTTTGGATGTTACAAATTTCACTTTTTCTTTGTAAACTAAAAGAATATATGCATATTAGATATGTATTGTTTGATAAGAATTATCTCCTTTTTAATAATTTTTCATCTAAACTTGCTTTTCAAAATAATTATTCAAACATATTTCTAAAAGTCAGATTTAAAAAAAGTCACTTATATCATCATAAATCCAAATATAAATCACATAACACAATATGACTTTTATCCAATTTTACTTCTAAAAAAATCATATTGAAAAAAAAATTACTTTTTCACCGCCAATCCAAACACTCCCTTAAACTTCAAAAACAGACTATTATCCCTTGTTTTTTTAACATAAATTATTCTACCATCTTTTCTGTTTGTTAAAGGGTCATAGTTTCAAACCATCATGACCACTCGCAAATGAATTCTCTAGCCAATAAGAATGAAAGAAATTTCTGTTCTTTTCTGAAAAAACAAAAAATCTTTCAACCAAAAGAACTGTACATCAAGGGCAAAGCCCAAAACAGTCTAAAGAAGAGCAAAGAACATGGACAGTGGTGGCCCAAGAGCATTCCGTACATCGCATCCCGCTGAAAGTTCATTTATTTTATTTAGTTTATTTAAAATAATTTTGTCCTGTCCAAGCAAATTATGTAGAAGAAAATTTATCTCATACAACATAAAAGTAAATTTTAGAGGGTGTTCTCAGACATCCTCATCCTCTGAGAATAAATTCTTAAATCTCATCGCTTATCAAGCTCTGTTCATTACAAATACGATTAAGAATTCACCTGAACGTACGATAACAATCAACAAAATGTTTCCGCATTTCGCTTTTTATTCCAACTACTAAAATTTAGATAACATCCATTTATAATAAGTAATCGCAAGTACCAATGTACTATATAAATCATGGGAAGCCGTATTTATTTATAAAGCTGTAAACAGGGTGCGTTTAGCTTAAGGACGCAGTTTGTCACACAAGTCGTGTTCAAGATAAGTGAGAGGAAGCTGAAATCTGTTTTCCGTCTTTGTCCCTCTCTATACTTCAACGATTGACAGCGGACCAGACGTGCTGACTTATTTAACATTCCAGAGCTTCTACTACCGTAGTGCAATCATATTTGGGGTGCTCGTCGTGATAATCTGATCTCCCACATATGGAAAGGAAATAATAACCTTAAATATAGTCACAGGCAAATTTGTACATCTACATCCAAGGGGATACACCACTCCAAATCAATCTCCCAACAGCCAAGATCACATCAAGCCATAGATAATCATTCGTAATAATCTATCGAAAATTCACAGGCAAGAAATGGTCCAAGTACAACACAGAGGAGAGAAATACAGGGCACTCTCCATACAGAAAATCTATCCCCATAGTGTTTCGGCCAGTCACTGTCGGAGCTCATAAATTCTGTATACCAGCAAACAAAAGAAAGGATGTCAAGATGCATGAGACCCATGAAGCAACAAGTCATGTAGGACCAAAAGATGGATGATTTTCCTCCACTGGCCCAAACCAAAAGTCAATCGGTGGTAACTGGTGGAGGCCGATTAGTATATGACAGGTAAAAAGACTTCTATCATTTATATCCACAAATAGGAGAAAAAGACATTTACAGCACAAGGACAATGAGGAGGGGGGGGGGGGGGGGGAGAAATGGTAGAAGGCACACCTGCAGAAACAAGGTAAAGACATGACTTAACTCCAGGTCAAACCAATCCTCTGCCACAAGCCAACCAACAATGAGAAAGTCATTTTTCATAACAACATAAGCATAAATTAATAAAAAGGAAAGCCCGATGAAAGCTTGTGCTTTGTCTGTTTGTCATTTGAGTATCAGGTGCACTGGTGCAACTCAAAACAGCTTTTTCAAGGGTGTTTTTAAAATAGCTTGAGAATAACTTTTTTTCAATCTTACTTTTTCAGAATTACGATTAGATAAAAGTCAGATTGTGAGAAGTGATTTATGTTTGAATTTATGATGATAGAAATGACTTTTTTTCAATATGACCTTTAGAAACATGTTTGGATGATTATTTTGAAAAGCAAGTTTAGATAAAAAATTACTAAAAATGACATTATCTCAGTGGTTTCAACTATAGCCGGCCCAGACTAAATACATGTACCTTAAAAAATAAGAATCAAGCTCACTTTCAAGTATTTGAACATTCAAATGCTGAGCAAAGTCTAAGAGGGACTACTGCAGACTAAGACTACATTTAGAACATGATTCACTGAGCTCAAAAAGCTAGACACACGGTTCACAGTTCACACGTGCCAATAAATAGGGGGAATTACGGTTTGCAGTGGTTTATAAGGAAAGCCCCTGACCTTTCCCATGCTTTAGGCAAAACCTAGCACAACCAATTCAATATGGTTTGAACAAATCTGCAATCTACTCTATATAATCCAATCAAATGGTAAATCTTGTACCAGGATGAAACAAGAATTATCCTAGCCATCTTAGCTAACTCTGGTATACCTAGCCTCCGGTGCATAGCTTAATTTTTGAACCATTATATCCTCAGTTACTGTAAATATTGATTTCACTTCAAATGCAACTATATTTACACCAACTTTATCTATTAAATATGAGGAACTCTGAAGTCGTTTCACTGTTCCTCAAACTGGGCTCTTGACTGCTTTTACTACTATTCTTGGCTACAGTGTCTGCTCGTAGTCTGCTCAGTAATTTTCAACTCTCAACATTTGGCTGTGTGCAAGGCAAAGCTAACGATGTTTACGCTACCGTCTACTCATCTTGCAGCAAATGTATTTTCTAGTGGCAGAGAAAGGACTAAACAGAGGCTTGCACTTTATCATGGTGTCATGCCCATATACATGCAATTTTCAAATGATGCAGGAAACCTTCTCCACAGCTCTCAAGCTACTGGTGATTGATATCTCTGTGATTTCTACTCCACTTTCTTCAATTAATGGCGTCTTTTCTAGTGGGATTGAAGGCAAGGACGAAGCCTCAAATGTTGTGACTCACTTAAGCGTGTTCGTTGTATCTAGAGCCGGGAATTCGGGTCGAACTAGTCGGAGCGGCACGTTTAGGCCCTAGCCTAAAGAAGGCTGGGCTTTAATTTTAGAGCTCAAAAAAGGAAGCGGGCTTAAACGGGCATTCCCGTCGTGCCGTGAGCTTTTGACGGGCCGGCCCGTTTATTGCCCTCTTTTTTATAGTTTTTATTTTTCATTTACTCAAAAAGTTAAATATGTGTGTTATTTTTGTAGATATGCATATGGATAAAAATAATCTAAATACTTATCAGATTAGATTCAAGTCCCGCACATCCCACTTTTATACTTTAATTCCTTATTATTAAGAACTATCTATGTAATTGTGGTGTGACTTTTAGTTATAGACTTAGTACTTAATTTATAAGTTGTTGAGTTGGTATATGGCAATGCACTAATACTTGGTAAGTTGGTATTTAAATATAATTTGAATCATATACATATTATTATAGATCCATTATTTTCATTAGCAATGCACGCTCAAAATTCGGGGAAAAAACATTTTAAAAAGTCGAGGCTAGCTGGTCAGCCCGAGGCCCGATGACTCAAGGGCCGGGTTTCACAAAATAGAGTTTTTTTGGTTCTCACCAGGTCTGTGACAGGGCGACCCAATTTCCCACCTCTAGTTGTATCACCTGTTGTCGCAAAGATGTGCTACAAATGCAATCCGTACAACGCCACCATACAGTTTTCGTCGTCGCTTAATCCCCTGATTTCACCATTGTTATCAGCGTCAATACCACCCTGAGCTTCACCAGCTTCACTCTGTTGCTCTGAAGTCTTAACTAAGGTCAGATGGTTCAACGCGAGAGCTGAGTCGTGCCGAGTCCGTTCTGAAACGGACTTCAACGTGTTTATGAGTGGCTCTAACGCGCCTTAAACTCCTATCGCCATTTTTCTCTTAGTTTACTCAAGATCATAAGAAGGCAAGGAAACACGGTATTAACGGAGACGGTGAGTGAAAGTGATGTACATGAGATCAGTGACAAATTGGGGAGAGTTATTCACTGAATTTACGAACGTTGAGATTTTGGTGTTGTTGTGGAGATTACAGGTTTGCGGAGGTGAAGAATTGGTGGGGGATGCCTAGGTACTCCCTCCGGTCCTAAATATAAGACCACATTACCTAATTTGGAGAAATTAAGGAAGTCAGTTAAATTAGTTGATATTACCTGATATTCCAAAAATACCCTTAAATTAAATTGTATTGACAAACACATCCAGTAGCCAAACCTTGTCTTGTCTGCGCCAAACCTCATCTCCTCTCACGCCAAACCTCGTCTACAAGTACTTGGAGATTGATCTCAGATCTTAGATTTTTTATTCCAGATTTGTGATTCCAGCTGGTGAAGGAATCGATGATGCCGAATTTCTTCTCCATATACAACATCCGCGATGAAACACCAAAACACCTCTTCCTTCGATCTCACGGACTCCTCATGAAGGAAGGGAGCAAATGGCTAACAAAAACCGCCGAATCATGCTCGGTGGTAGAGCCACTCGTCGTCACGATGGCTTTCACAACATCAACCGCAATCCCCCGGCGGATCTGACTAATACACCGGCTTACCTCTCCTACGAGGAAAGCCTCTATTCTACATCTTCACGGTGGCCTCACTGGTGGCACTGTGTTCATCAGTGATGTCGCTGGTGATGTTTCTTTTAATCCTTACTTCTAGATTTCAGGAGAAGGATTTTGCTGTAGGATTGCCTAGGAAGCTTCTGGTAGGGATGACTTCATTGTTCACTTCGATTGCTTCGGTGTTGATTTCATTCTGTGCGGGGCATTTCTTCATCTTTCAGGGTAGTTTGAGAGTTGCTATTTATCCGATCTATGTGGCGGCGCTCTTACCTGTGACTTTTTTCGCCTTGGTTCAGCTTCCTCTGTATTTCGATCTAGTTCTTGCCATTGGCAGGAAAGTTCCTCAACGGAGCTATAAGGTCTTCTCTCACGTAACTGGTTCCTCTAAAAGTGGAAAGGAGAAAGACAAAATTTCCAAAAACCATAAAAGCTTATCAGTTCCTTATAATTTGTTCATGGAAGAATTCACAGATCAAGTACTTGCGGTGACTGGTGAGATTATGGAGGAGGCGCTGGAAAAAAAAGAGTATAGAGGAGGGTAGGAGGCGGTGCATACTAGATATAATTAAAAGTAGTTTGAGAAAAGATGGATAAATATGTGAGACAAAGTATATCTGTACAGTGGTGTATCATAGAAAGATGCTTAATCTCTGAAGAGAAAAGGCTAAAGAGAGCAAACAAGTCAGCCTTATGTCTTGTCTCATACTCCATTATGCGTGTGTTCAGAGAGGGAATACGGAAGAATAGTCATTCATTCACATGGGGGAGAGAAATACTACAACAAATAAGAACAATTAATGTAATTTGTACAAAAAAGTAAAAATTAATTAAGATAATTATGGGAAAAAATGAACATAACGAATTACATATAATTAAATATTATTTTTAAAATCATATGATTATTTTTAATCTTTTCTAATAATCTCCTCGTCCATTTTCTCATCTTTCACCCTCATACATCATCTTTATCAATAATAAAATATGGGAAAAATTTCATTTAACCTTTTATAACCATTTAATGTAAAATTGCCTACAAAACATTTTGAAATATTACTGCACCTCCTAAATGTATAATGAAATAAATTTTTGAGGTTGAAAAGGTTTCACTGCCCTTACTTTTTATTTCAAACATGTTTCATTTATAAGATAAGCATGCAAATTTTAAAGACAAGTATATTCAAATAAGGAAATATTGAAATTATATAAATATAATCCCTAGTGGAAACGAAGTGAAATCCATCAAAATCGAGCTAAAGCCATATAGAAAGCTCGAACCCGGTAACAGTTAATAATAAATAATTACCTTACAAAAACTGAGATATCAAAATAGTTGATAAATAAAATTCATTATTTTCAAAAAACCTAGATGTAAATATTTTTTAAAAAAATACACTTGATATTCAATTTCTTTTAAAATATCCTCCTCCAACGTAATCCAAATAATCATGAAGGAGTGTCTGATGAATGTGTATTTATATTTAATACTTGAAAATGGAAATATGTAATAATTAAAAGTTTACTTGTTAGTTATACAACAGAACCAGTGTGTTGTACTAATCACATCTGACTTGCACATCCTTTAACCTCTGATTCGTGATATTGTGTGCTTTCTTAAGCAGATTTTCCTTTTATTATGTGGTGGTTTTGCATTTTTGAATCAAGATGGGATGTTCAGGCTGGTAGTTACCTACTGAGCAATATATTTACTTTTGTAGGTGGAGAATATAATACTAGCGAATGTGTGCAATAAGCTAGTGTTATCTCAAGTTAAAAGGTTAGGTAGGGTGTTTCCATGGATTGTGATAGGGGGTATCTTTCAAATATATTTCTTGTATGATGTCCTGCTGATATGCTTCTGAAGATGGGGCTAAGGGCCTGTTTTAAGTCAACTTTTTAAATAAATCATATATGGTTTTTGTGGGTAAAAGGACTTAGATGATTGGTAAATACCTGGTGGTGCTGTAAAGTTAAACGCCATCCAAATAATTAGGATCTTTTCCTATGTTCTTTCGATTCTCTACCCTAAAATTATATAGTTTTTGGGTTAAATTTTTTGTTTTTGATTTCAACTTTTTAGTTTGTTGAAGGGTCATAGGTTCAAACCACCATGATCACCTCCTTCGCAAATAAATTCTCCAGCCGTTGACCACGGAGCGCTCCTGACAGGAAAAGCTGAGAATGAAATTTCTGTTCTCTTATGAAAAAACAAAATAATCATTCAACTAAACAAGCTGTACACCAACGGCAAAGCCCAAAACAGTCTAAAGAAGAGCAAAGAACATGGACAGTGGTTGCCCAAGAGCATTCCGTACATCGCATGCAGCTAAAAGTTTGTTTTTTTATTTAGTTTATTTTAAATAATTTTGAACTGTCCAAGCAAAATATAGAAGAAAAATTATGTCATACAGTACAAGTAGTTTTTGAGGGTGTTCCCAGACATCCTCTAAGAATGAATTCTTTAATTGCATCCCTTATCAAGCGGTTTTCATGGCAAATACAATGAAGACCTCACCCGAACCATCCGAGAACACTGACGAGTAGACGTCCGAACCAGCAGCAAGATGTTTCGGCATTTGACTTTTTATTCTAACTACTTCCTCAGTTCCTAAATATAAGTTAAACGAACCAAAAATCATAACATATTACTTTTATATCATATGTTAGATTATAAGTCAAATAAATTAATTTAAAAAAAATTTAAATAAATCGATTTATAAGTAATTAATTTAATTTAACTAAAATTCTCCAAAAAAATCAATTAAATATATACCTAAGAACCTAGTGAGGATAAAGCTGTAAACAGAGTGCGTTTAGCTAAGGACGCAGTTTGTTATCAAGTCGTATTCAAGATAACCGAGAGGAAGCTGAAAACTGTTTTCCACCTATGGTTCTTCTCTATACTTCAACAGTAGCAAAACATCAAATTTTCGTTATCAAACATAACAACGGACTAGACATGCTGACTTGAATGATGTACTGTCAGGCTAGTGTTATCTCAAGTCAACATGTTAGGTAGGTGTTTCTATGGATTGTGATAGGGTGTATCTTTCAAATATCTTTTTTTGAATGATGTACTGTTGATCCGCTTCTGAAGATGGGACTGGGGTCTATTTTAAGATAATTTTAAAAAAATTATATCTGTATTTTTGTGGGTAAAAGGACTTGGATGATTGGTAAATACTTGGTGCGGTAAAGATGAATGCCGTCCAAATAATTAGGATTTGGACCATCTCTCTTCTTTTAGATCTCTTCCATCATCTATCTTAAATTTATATAATTTTGACACTAAAACTATATAATTTTAAAGTAGATAAGGGAATCCAAGTCTAAATAATTATGTGTCTCTTTTTTTTTTTCAACAGAAAGTACATATTTGTCATTTCCAAGGATTTAACAAATATGCCCATCTTTATAATGCGCAAAAGGACAAATTTTGTGAGATCAACACGAGTCGAAATTCATAGAAATAATTCTTGCTTATTAATAAATAGTGTTCAATCTTTGCCGCAAACCTATGAAGACGGAGACCTAGGGTTGTTCAACTCTGTCCCGTCCCGGTCCGTCCCGGCCATTTTGGGACGGGACAAATCGGGACAGGACAGAGTACCGCTTCGAAACGGGACTCGGGACGATCCCGTCCCGTCCCGAATATATATATATGTATGTTCATATTTTTTAAAAAAAAATACATGTGTCATCATGTGTCATCTGTCTCATATGTCAGTATATATGAATTTTTTTAAAAAAAATATATTACTCTAACTTCTAAACTAAGTTCCAACCGTTCATTGATCTCAAATTTCTTGTTCGCTGCCACTATGCCCTATGTGTAACACATCACATTTGAAGTTTTTTTTAAACTTTATTTAAATGTGTAGTTGTTGCTACTTTTTTTTTGCTCTAATTATTATGTTTTTGGTTTATTATGTATTAATATGGAGTGCTCATGGCATTGGAGGAGATTTAATTATGCTATAAAATCACACACCAAGTGTGTTGCTCTGCAAAAAAAAAGATTTTTGGGTTAATTTTTTTAATTGAAAAAAAGTTTCGGGACAAGGCCTGTCCCGTCCCGTTCCGATCGAAACCGGGACAAGTTCGGGACGGGACGGGACACGGGACGGAAACCCCGTCCCAAACACT
Source organism: Mimosa bimucronata (assembly GCA_037074515.1). Taxonomy (NCBI): domain Eukaryota; kingdom Viridiplantae; phylum Streptophyta; class Magnoliopsida; order Fabales; family Fabaceae; genus Mimosa; species Mimosa bimucronata. The sequence goes on from CM073436.1 coordinate 5,773,241, forward strand.
CTTCTTCGGGCTCGTCCCGGTCCCGTCCCGCCCCGTGAACACCTCTATGGAGACCTAGATGGTTAATACTTTCGTGTGCCCATAGTACTGATGCTTTTTGTCTGCCCTTGACTGTATAGTGTATTTCTCCTTGAATGTGGAATTGTTTGAGAGAGAGAAGAAACGAGAAGTTACGTGTGAAGGAAGATTTGAACTCTTATAAACACGGACTGAGGGGGAGTACGATGAGAGAATAAATTTTATTGGGATTTGAAAAGCCATGATAAACGGCGATGAGGGAAAGGAGTGTACAAAAGTAAAAAGCAAGAAAGATGTACATGAAATTAATGGGTGTCAATGTCAAGTTAGACAAAACTGACTAATCTTCCCTGATATATTGTTGATCTCGCAGGGGAGACAATTCACAATTTTAAAATTTTTAAATATGTATCACTTTATTTTTTATTATAAATTTTTTATTTTTAAATATAAATCTAGTTTGGGGTCTATTAATATTACTATGACTATTTTACCTCTATATTAGAAATAGAGAAGATGAAAAAGAATGATTATAATGCATAAAATATTATTTTAACACATTCTTAAATAAAGGCAAAGTTGGATATATTTTTGAAAATATGAGATATTTAATACTATAACTTTCACTTCTTAATAAGTGAAAAGTAGTTAGGGTGAACTTATAATAAGGAATAGAGTGATATATTTTTTTTACTGAAAAAGATATTACTCTATCACAAAAACTACAAATATAAAATACAAAACAGCAAGTTGGTCTACTGACTACTCTAGCCTCCTTATCGGGAACCTCCCCCGTAATAAAGGGAGGTGGATAATAAAGAAGAGAGATTTTTAGGTATTATGGAAGAACCAACTCATCCAAGCCCTCTATCAAATCACAAAGCACCAGCTCAGACTCATTTCATCCTATGTGTCAGCATCTCAAATGCTACCTCATGCGCACCTCCCTTGTCCACTCTCTCACGGTTCCCAAGAGCCTCAACTCTGAATTCTCTCTCTCCAGCAAACTTGCAAACATGCCTTTTCCCTTTTCCCATGCTAACAATCAAAATTTTCATTTATGATATACTCCCTCTCCCATCTTAAATACAAAATCACTTTGACTTTTTTTTGTGAAAGTTAAGAAAGCAAATTAGACCACTAAATTATAACAAATATGACATGTAATTATATTATAGGTTAGTTTATAAGTAGAATAAATTAGTTTTGAGGAAAAAAATATAAATATAGACAATTTAAAGTGATTAATTTTGCATCTTTAATTTTTTTAAAAAAAAATCCAAACAATCTTATAATTAAGATCGGAGGGAGTAGTTAAATATGATCTCTATCTCGATGGCAAAAAATATGATGTTATATTTGTGTTTTCACTAACTTGTTAGCCTATTTGTAAGTATCATCATCTCACTAATTTTTTTTACAAATTAATTATTTGTCTCATGTATTTTTCATTCATTTCTCCTACCTGTTTTTCTAGATAGTCATGTATTGCCACCCACAATCTATTTATTATTTTTAACTAATTTTAACTTCAAATAAAGATATATTTGAAATTGTGTAAATAAAACTCTCAAGTCTAACAAGAAATAATAAATAACTGCCTTACAAAAAATGTGTTAAGGTGTAAATTTGTTCCGAAAATAATCACTCTGTAGTTATTTTGTCCTAAAAGTTTTTTTGGGTTCAAAAACTTTAGGGTATGTTAGCACCTTAACCCATAAAAAATAATAGCTTCAGAAGATTGGGGGTAAATAAAGCTCGTCACTCTATCCTGAGTGTTATAATATCAAAAGTATTTATGATATTTAGATTATATTATTTATGAACAGATAATTTTTTTACTCAAATTATAACACCAAAAAAACATTTTCTTTTAGTTTTAGTCTACTACTACCGAATACCAATCAAACATCATCATCGAAAAAAAGGTGCTCCGACGTTTTTCCCTGTTTTAGCTCACTAAGTTTATTTTATTCATAATAGTTTAAAGCTATTTTCTGTAAGGCAATTATTCATTACTTCTTGTTAGACTGGAAGCTTAATTGATGGAACTTCAAATATATCTTTATTTGAAGTTAAAAATAATAAATAGACTGTGGGTGGCAACACATGATTAGAAAAAGAAAAAGAGGTGGGAGAAAATGGGTGAAAAAATATATAAGAAACATACAACTAATCGGTTCAGAAATTGGTGTGATAATGGTACTTCCTAATTAGGTTAATAAGTTAGTGAGTGAATATTTTTGGGATAAATTTGATCCTTAACCCATTTTTTGGTAGGCAGTTATTTAATATTTCTTGTTAGTTAGACTTGGGAGTTTTATTTACACAATTTCAAATATATCTTTTTTTTTATACAATCAAATATATCTTTACTTGAACTTAAAATTAGTCCAAATATATATATATATATATATATATATTGTGGGTGGCAACTCATCTAAAAAAAGAGGTGGAAAGAAAATGAGTGAAAAACATGAGACAAATAATTAAACGGTTGAAAAAATTAGTGAGATAATGATTCTTACAAATAGGCTAACAAGTTAGTGAAAACACAAAGATAACATAATATTTTTTGCCATAGAGGTAGAAATCTTTTTTTTTTGTTTGCCAACATAGAAATCATATCTAACTATATCATAAATGAAAATTTTAATCTGTGTGTATATATATGTTAGCAGGGGAAAAAGCATGTTTGCAAACTTGCATTTTGAGGGTAGGAGGTATGGCCAGTGGGCCATCCCACCAAGAGAGAGAATTCAAAGTTGATGCTCTTGGGAACCGTGAGAGAGTCGAGAAGGGAGGTGCGTGTAGAGCCGGGATATCGGGCCCAACCCGTCGGGTTGGGCCCGATTATGACCCAAAAAATCGGGTCTGGGTTGTGGAAAAGCAAGCCCGAAATTAATCGGGTTCCCACAGCCCGAACCCGATATGTTCGGGCTAAATCGGGCTTAACCCGTCGGTTTGACGGGTTAAGCCCGATATTATTAAAAAAAAAATCGCCCCAGGCCCCAACCCCCAAGGCCCAACCTAACCCAAAATTCAGTCTCTGAACTGAATCCAACCCAACCCAACACACTTCACTCACACACACGACACATCACACACACACACACCACAATTCCTTCCTTTCCTCTCTCACTCTCAGTCTCTCTCTGTCTCTGCAACCACGATCCACGAAGGCACGAACGACGAACCCTAGAAGCTCGAAGAGACGAAGACCATCATCACCCCTCACCACTATTTCTCCCTCCGTTCAGAGTTCAGAGACCATCGCAAAGCTTCTCCGTCTCCGGCTCTCTGCTCTGAGTTCTGACGCTCTCCCTCCGTTCTTCCTTCTGATTTTCTCCGTTCTTCCTCTCTGAGTCTCTGACGCTCTCCCTCCATTCGGACCATAGGTGAGCTACTGAGCTTCATTTTCTGATTTTCTCCATTCTCCCCCCCCTCTCTCCGTTCTTCCGCTCTGAGTCTCTGATTTTCTCTTGTTGTTCTGCTCACACGAGTCACACTGATACGGTGAAGAGTGAAGGGGGGAGGAATTTGTTGATATTAAGCTTGAATTGGAATTACATTATAAGTAATTGAAATTATAGGAATTTGTTATTTGTCCGATTTCTCTCTTGTATGTATCAGTGTATGTATCACTGTATCAGTTATGTGGATGTGTATCAGTGTATGTAATGTATGTTGCATTTTTTATTGATTTGAGGCTATGATTAAAAAAAGGAAATGGTGATAGACTGATAGTGGAAGAGACGAAGACAATTTTGTATTGCATTTTCCCCTTATCTCTTGTTGATTTTGGTGCTATGCCTATAATTGTTTTGTCTGTGGCTGCCTGGTTGTGGTCTTGTGGGCTGTGGCTGGTAATTGCCTAATTGGTATGAAGTATGAACTGAAAAGTGTATATTTGAAAGTGTATGAATGCTATTTATTTATGCTAGGTAGGAAAGTGTATGACTATTGACTATGAACTGGTTGGCCTGGCTTGTTGATTTTGTTTGATTTTGTTGCTGTAATTTTTTGTGGCTGCTTGGCTATAATTTTGTGGCTGTTTGATTTTGGCTGCTTGGCTATTGAAAAGTGTATATTTTTTGTTGCTATAATTTTTTGTTTGATTTTGATTTTGTTTGATTTTGTTACTTACATCACTGTTTCGGGTAAATGCTATTAATATTATGCTAGGTAGAAAAGTGTTGCTGTAATTTTTTTGAGGCTTCCTGCCTTGCTGTAATTTTGACTATTTAAACCTAGTGATGTAAGTAAAAGGTTATTGTCAATATGTTATTGTTGTTGCAACAGAAAATGGCTTCAACATCAAATAGGGAGAAGAGAAAAAGGCATATTATTGGCAGTGATGATGATGACATTGACAACGAGAACGACAACTCAATTGAAGTTGATGATGATGATACTAATGCTAATGCTAGTGTGGTTGAGCCAAAACAATTGGGACAACAATCTTGTGAGGGAGAAGATGGTGAAGTTAAAAAAAGGGGAAGAAAAAATACTTCTGAGGTTTGGAAATACTTTACAAGAATAGGCAAAGTAGATGGGAAAGAAAAAGCTAAATGTAATGCTTGTGGACAAAAATATGTTATAGGAAGCAGGGATTGTGGGACTTCTACACTTCGATGTCATTATTTAGGTTGCAAAGAGACCCCAAAATACATGGATGCTAAGAACATGATGATAGATCATGCAGGGGCTTTGAGAGCTAGGAAAATTGATCATAGCATAGTTCGAGAAAAGATTGCTTATTCTATTATCAGGCACAATCTTCCTTATTCTTTTGTTGAGTATGATGGCATTAGGGATTTGCACTCATATTTGAATCCTGATTATAAGAGCATTTGTAGAAAAACTGTTGTGGCTGATGTTTGGAATTTCTACCTTGATCAAAAAGCGATCCTTAAGAAAAAGTTAGCGATGAGTTGTAGTAGAATATGTCTAACTTCTGATTGTTGGACTGCAATAACTGGTGAAGGATATCTTTGCTTGACCGCTCACTTTGTTGATGAGAAATGGCATCTCAATAGCAAAATACTTTCCTTCTCTAGGATGGAGCATCCACACACTGGTGTTGAATTGGCAAAAAGAGCTCATGAGATATTGGTAGATTAGAAGATTGAAAAGAAAATCTTCTCTATTACTTTGGATAATGTATCAGCAAATTTCATTATGCAAGAAAGATTGAAAGAGAACTTAAATTTGAGCAACAGCTTGATTTGTGATGGTGATTTTTTTCATGTGAGATGTTGTGCCCACATCTTACATCTCATTGTTTGAGATGGTTTGAATGTAACAGATGATGCTGTGAAAAAGATTAGAGAAAGCATTAGATATGTAAGGCAATCAGATGCGAGGATGCTAGAATTCAGAAGAAGGGTTCTACAAGTTGGGGGTATTGATGGTTCTGTGGGTTTAAGGTTGGATGTCCCGACTAGATGGAATTCAACATATGCAATGCTTGAAATTGCTATACGATATCGTCGTGCTTTTGCTAGCTTAGCTTTGAATGACTCTAACTATATTCATTGTCCATCTAATGAAGAGTGGGGTAGAGCAGAGGTGATGTGTGCATTCTTGAAGCCATTTGCTGTGATTACAAACTTAATTTCTGGGTCAACATATCCCACTTCTAACAAGTATTTCTCACAGATTTCAAAGATTGAGTTACTATTGAAAAGGAATTTGAATCATCCTGATTTAGTAATTCAATCTATGGCTAAAAGTATGCTTATCAAGTTTGACAAATATTGGAGTGAGTATAGTGTCATTCTCTCACTTGCAATTATTCTTGATCCTCGCATGAAGCTTGAAGGCATCAAGTATACGTTCACAAATATTGATCCCTTAAATTCTAAAGAGAAGATTGAGAACATAAGAAGCAAGCTCTATGATGTTTTCAATGAGTACAAATGTGTGGGATCATCATCATCCTCGTCCCATGTTGAGAGTACATCAGCATCAAATTCTACCCACAATAATGTGTTATCTAGTGGGCCAACTATACAAGTAGGATCAAGTTCAAATTCTTTTATGGATGAAGACATGAATGACAATGATGTTTTTGGGGTAAGTTTGAAAAACTTGTTTGTTGATTAGATAAATGTTTATTTTTTCATTGAATGCATGTTTGAAATTTCAATGACAAATAGCTGACACTTCCTTTACATATATTGTAGGATTTACTAACACAGTGTTCTAACGAGAGAGCAATTGACAAATTTGAATTGGATTACTATTTGGAAGAAGGGACACTTGATCCTAGAATTTCTACAAAATTTGATGTGTTAGACTTTTGGAAGGCTAACACGGGTCAATTCCCTTGTCTTTCCAAGATGGCTTGTGACATTTTAAGCATTCCAATTACTACTGTTGCTAGTGAATCATCTTTTAGCATCGGCTCTCGAGTTCTCACAAAATATCGGAGTAGTATTCTTCCAGAGAATGTTGAAGCTCTGATTTGTGCTCAAAATTGGCTTCTTGGTTTTCCATGGAATGGTACCGTAATATCTACAATTTTGTTTATTTATCAAATATGTATTGATTAATGTGATAGTTTCAAATAACTATGGTTTATGTGTTATGTTTTTGTGGCAGAGGACGTCGAAGCTGAGAAAAAGGAAACCGCTCCTGTTCCAATTTTTGCACCTTCAGAGAATGCTTCAAATACCATTGATTGAAGAATGAAGATGATTATGAATTTATGACTTATTAGATGTATTTTGGACTTTTGGTGTTGTTATTGTATTAGTGACTAGAATATTTGGACTCATGTCATGTGTTTTGTGCTTGACTGCTTGTGCTTGTGTGTGATTTACATCCCGTAAAAACTCTCCTATGTTTGTTAGTATTGTTACTTGTTAGATGCTCTTTTTTATGTGTGCTTTTGTTGTGTGGGATTAATTATTATTATTTCAAGGGATGTTTGTTATTTTCCACTATATTTTTCATTTTCTCAAACTTTCAAAATCCCAATTTGAGACTTCTTAGTTCTTAGTTCTTTCTTACTTTCATAGGGATAAGTTTAGTTAACGATCCAATCCATTTCGTTTATTATATTTATTAGAGTTTTCCCTTAATTCTACTTTATTAATTGATATGTTTATTCCTTTTTTCCCTTAAGTTTGCAAATTGATCCAAATGGTTTTCATGTTCATCTCCATTATTTGAAAATATTAGAATATTGTGATGGTGAATATAAATTATAAAGTACTGCAAAGTGCAAAATCTTTAATAGGTAACAATAATTTAGATGCATTCCTTAATAGTTAATAATATACACTTTTGGACTTTTCACTTTTGAAGCATGGCCCATTTTCTGGCAAAAAAAAAAGCATGGGTTATTGGGCCAAAATTTTTTTTTGTTTTTTTTAATAAGAAATTCGGGCTGTCAGGCTAGCCCGACAGCCCGCTAATTCGGTCCAGGGTCAAGGGGACCCTGGACCGAATTATTTCAGGTTACAAACGGGCCAGCCCGTTTAACTGGCGGGTCGGGCAGGGTTTGCCCGAAACCCGCGGGCTGGCCCGAGATCCCGGCTCTAGGTGCGTGTGAGGTAGTATTTGAGATGCTTACATATAGGATGAAATGAGTCTGAGTTGATGCTTTGTGATTGGACAGAGTTTGGATGAGTTGGTGCTCCCAGAGTACCTAAGAATCTCTCGATAAAGAATACAAAAAAGTGAGAGATTCTTGGGTGCACCACTTAATCTCTATACTATCCAATGAAATAATGACACCTCATTTATTCCATCTTATGTGTCAGTCTACATGTCACCTTCTCTCCCTCCCTATTATTTTATTCTATTTTTTAAAAAAGAACAGTACATCTCTCTCCTCTCCTCTACTATGCACAATATTCGAGAAACAACTTCCACTCTCTCTTGTTTCTTTTTTTCGCATAAAACTGTAATACAACTGGAAAAACAACCTATATCAGTCTTTCATTCACCTCTAGCCCTTCAAGAAAGGGTGGAGGTTGGTGGAACATACAAAACAAGCCTTCTAACCTATGTGAGTGTTTCGCTAACATGTCTGTTATGCTAATGGTTTCCCTTGGAACATGGTGCATTTGAACTATCCAAACCCTATTATAGATGAGCCGGACCTCATCAATTATATCCTTGAAAGGGTGGTTATCATCACAACCTCTAAGAATATAATTGATGGCTTCAACACAATCTGAGTATAATATAAGTTTCATGTATCCTCTGCTCCAACACCAATTGAAAGCATGGATGATACCTAGGATTTTTGCAAGAACTGGGGGGACATTAGTTAGTTTACAGCTGAAACCCCCTAACCATCGTCCCTCCTGATCCTGGATAAAGCCTCCACATCCACTACGGCCATCTTCAAGGACTGAGCCATCCACCATTATCCTAACAGCATCCTTCTCAATCTCTGTACTGTCACCATTGCTTTGCTCCTTACTTTGACCCGTTGGCCTCACCTTCATTAAATCTTGATCATAACAAGCCTTAAAGAAAGTGTGATTAACCCTCAGGGGCATATTGTCCTCTGAAGTTCCAAAGAGTCTGTTACATCTTGAGACCCAGATATCCCAGCATAAATATCCAAAAAGAGTAGACCATGGGATCTTTTTTGTATGAGGCATACCAACATCATTGGTAAGGTTCCATTGAAATCCACTCCACACTAGACATGGAGAAGAAAATATCCCATTTTCCTCGTTAAAGCACTGATTTCCAACATTTCTTGACATGAGGACAATCACGAAGGAGATGGAGGATATCCTCTTCACTACCACATGCATAAGGGCAGCCGTCTCTAACTTCAGGGCCTCTGGCTCTCCTTAATTGAGTGGTATGAGCTCTTCCATGCACAGATAGCCACATAAAAGACTTGATCTTTTCCGGGACCTTCCATCTCCATAGGATCTTCCAAATAAAGTCATCATTTACCTGTGTACCTGCAACAAGTAAAGAATAATGCAGAGCTAACAGAAAAACAACCGTTAGAAGATGGTTTCCAGAAGTGTTTATCATCTCCTCTTTCCTCAAGGGGTGGGTGCGCACAGGTAATTCGGTCAATAACATGAACCGGGAGCCATTGCCCCATCATCCTTATATTCCAATCCCCATTATCCATGATATAAATAACAACCCGCTCATTCCTATCAATAAGAGATTCCCTGCCAGGGATAAGGTCAATGAGGGGCACATTCATATTTGACCAGTTATTTATCCAGAAGGAAGTGGACTTGCCATCTCCTACCTTACGGCCAACTCCTGGTTTAAATTTCCTCCAGACCTCACAAATGCCATGCCAAGTCAGAGATGAAGCCTTCTTCTTACCTATAATAGGCATTTCATCCGAGCCACAATCGTTTTTTGAACGGAGAACTCTAACCCATAGAGCCTCCCTTCTATTAATCAATCCCCAACACAGCTTCATGATAAAAGCCATGTTTTGTTTCCTTAGGTCCTTTATCCCCAAACCACCCTGGTCTTTCTCCCGCACAACTTGATCCTAAGCCAAGAGATGCACTTTTCGGTTGTTATCAGTCTCTCCCCACAAGAAATTCCGACTACTCCTTTCCAAGTCTTGAACAAGACGCTTAGGGAGAAGAATAGTCTACATGTAATATGTAGGCAGAGCTGATAAGACAGCTTTAATCAGAGTTGTACGTCCCGCCAAGCTAAGACAGCCTCTTTTCTAATTTGCTAACCTGATCTTGGTTTTCAGAGAACATTTCCCTTCCTTCTCAATCTCAAGTCTCAATTATCGCCGGCCATTCCTTATGTTTCCTTCTTCTCTTACTTTTATTTTCTAATCTGTTTTTTAACAACTAATTAGTAATTACAAATGTGTATGTTTACGAAATGAAGGACAAAGCATGATGAAGAAGGCAATGCATTTTCATGAAAATGGCCTGCATTCTCATCGGGGCTACAAGTCGGGAACTTGGTTACCATCACCGAAAAAAGGACAGCCCTTGCTCTGCCTCTTGCAATTCCTGTGGCCGCCACTGCGGCCAAGTGGAATGAGAAGAGGACCCGCTCCTGGCACCACAACTCCAAGATTGCTCCCCCCTCTTTGCCGGATGAGGGGCCTCAGCTGCCCCCCTCTCGGCTGCTCTTAGCTGCCCCTTATTTTTGGGGCAGCTGTCATATATTTTTTATATGATTAAATTCTACATTAAAAGAGTGACATTTTGATATATTATGGGCAAAAAACGGTTATGTTTTCAATTTTTTATGATTTTTCAAATATTAGATACTAAAAAATAAGGCTGTTTTTTTTTAATTAAGAGCACCTAATTTTTGAAAAATCATAAAAAATTGAAAACATAACCATTTTTTGCCCATAATATATCAAAATGTCACTCTTTTAATGTAGAATTTGATCATATAAAAAACAAAAAAAAATATGAAAGCTGCCCCAAAATTGGGGGGCAGCTGAGGGGGCAGCCGAGGGCCCCCCTCCCCTCTTTGCCTCCCCTCAAATGAAGTCCGATTTCTTCTCCAAAGATTGGAGGACAAGTAGGTAGAGGGGCTCATGGAAGCTCTTTGTGGGTGAATAGGAAGTTCAGTGGTTGAGGTTAGGATGGTGGTTCCTGCAAGTGATTCAAATGATGGAAGGTGATAATTGAGAGGGATGGGAAAAGTTTTCTGGAATTGTGATGAGAGAGGAGGGAGGAATAGGTTTTTACGTTTTTTCAAAAACAATATTAAAATATTAGAGAGAGAGAGAGAGGAAGGGTGACATGTAGGCTAACACATAAGATGAAAATAAATGAGGTGTCATTGTTTCATTGGACAGTACACATATTAAGTGGTGCACTGGGTACATCCAAGAATTTCTTGTCTTTATGACCCTTTTTTTAATAAAAACAGTTAAAATTACTTGTAATTAATAAATATGTAAGAAATATATTTTTTTAAGTTGTCATCATGTATGAGTGGAAAAATGAAAGAGTGATACTTATGAGAGTGACGAAAGAGAATGTAACATATAAAATAAATTGATTATGCGAAGAGAAAAAATTCATTTATAAATCAGAGCCAAATATGATCTTATAAAAAGGAACAAATCAATTCAAACTACTTCCTCCAATCTTTAATACAACTTTGCTCTTTATTATAAGTCCACTTTAACTAATTCTCACATACAAAGAATTGTTAGTTAGATAATACAATACTATGTCTTAAATTGATAAAAAATTTCAAGACTATCCTTATTCAAAATTTTCCTCTCTCTACATTTATAAATTATTATTCTCACATCTTTCTCCTCTTTTTCTCTTATCAATAAGAATTAAATAAGGTTAAAGTTGGAAACAATCATTAATAACCTCTACGCAAACTTATATTTAGAGACAAAAATAATTTTGTAGTTAGACTTATAATAAAAAACAGACTGTGGTATATGACATATTTGATGGTTGATTTTGATTATAAATATATGATTTATTTTTAATTTCAATGAACTTTTTTTTAGCATACCTTTAATGATACCCCTCAACAATAATCAAATAAGTAAGGGAAGATGAAATTAAAGAAGATAGTTGGGGTGTTTTAGATAAATATTGCATATTAATTAGCTTAACCAACATCTCAAATGTTATCAAATTAAGATCAATTAACTTAACTAACATCTCAAATGTTATCAAATTAAGTAAATAGATTCTATATTTAGGATGGGAGAGAGCATGTTTTTATTAAGGTTAAGGTCCACTTTTCCCCAGGAAGTAACCGCAAAATAGGGCTGAATATCCGAAAGTAATTAGAGAAGCATTTTTGCCCTTGAAGTAACAAAATCGTAGCAAATTTACCCCCAACATTAAAAACGTTAAGTTTGACCATTAAATTTTCTTTTTTGACCCACCTATGCCAACATGTCGCTGTCAACCATATACACATCAACATTTAAATGTTAATTTTTGCCCTGTAAGTAACCATCAAGAAGCGGTTTTACCCCAAAACTATCAACATCGTAGTAAATTTGTCTGGAACTTTATTTAAAGTTAAATTTGTCTAGAATCTTAACCATTTAATTAATTTATATTAATTTTAAACAACAAAAATGTCAATTGTGCATAATCCCATAATTTAGTTCTCTTTAATCACCGTTAATTGTGTCTCGGTGAGGGGTGTCAAACTAATGCTAATTCATCGAGTACTATATTATTTAAATGATCTTTGGTAATGAGCCGTGTGATGAGATGTATTATTGGTTGTAATATGGAGTGTCACATGTTATTTTGCTGTTAAACTTAACTTCGAATAATTGTTCGGACAGATTTGCTACGATTTGGATACTTCCGGGATAATAATGGACTTTTAAATGATGACATATATGTTGTCAAAGTCACATCAGCATCAGTGGGTTAAAAAAGATGAATTAATGGTCCAATATAATGTTTTTAACGTTGGGATAAATTTGCTATAATTTGGTTACTTTCGGAGCAAAAATGCTCATCTGATTACTTCCAGATACTCAGCACTCTTTTGCGGTTACTTCCAAAGTAAAAAGGGACCTTAACCCTTTTTATCATTTTTCATATATCAGTTGTTTTATATCCAAATTAGAAGTAAGAATGCTGCCTTAACGTATTTGAGAAATGTAACACCTAAAATTTTCTACTATATTATAGCAATTTTAATTGAATTATAACCACTTTTCAGTGTCCGAAGCCCAAAAATACGGAAAATTTAAAACTTTTTTTTTAAAACATTAAACCAACATTTGGTCAGTTGGAATGGGTTTTTCAGACAAACTGGAACAATTTAAAACTCTTTATAAAATAAAACGGTTAATAAAACAATTAAAAGTACACTAACCCTCTTAGGGTATCTATTTTTAATTCATAGAGCTTGGGACATTTAAATCCCTTTTTAAAATTATACAATTCTATTTTCTATACTTTCCACTATTAATAATTTAAATTTACATCATATATAAATAACCTTACTTTGTCAAAACATAAACTTCATTTCTTCATCTAGTCATCTTCCAGCACTCCTGCCTTATCTCACCCATCTCACTATGTTCCAGCTTCTCTGAAAAACAGCAGTTCAACGCAGTTTATGTCATTAACTGTAAATTTTTATGCATGCATTGTCATGTATACATTTTTATAAACCTTTGCAAATAATACACTTATACATACTTCCTGCGCTACATTTTCTACCAGCCACTGATAACAATATATTCGTTAACTAGTGGAGGTTCTACCTACAAAACTTCTCGTTATAGCATTTAAAGCTATAACTAACTGGTTTGGCAAAGAGGTAGTGAACCACCTAAGCGTGGAGTACTCCATAAACTAGGAAGTAAAACTTCTATGCAGGAATTAACAGGGTTTACACCTTCATGCATAATGTAAACTTGCAACAGATATTACAAAATTATGCATGCAATTTGAGTGTAATGAGATAAACTGCTACCTGACTTCTTTAGATCTTACTCCTATACTAGCTCCTTTCCTTTCTACCATCTTGATGAACTCAATTAACCAGTCAAAGCCTAGGTACATATATATAAATTTGGTTTAGAGTCTGAATTATAAATTAATCGATGCGTCTCTCTCGAATCCTAATTTAATTAATACTACCCAAGACTTATCTTTTAAGCAAATTATAATTTGTCCCATATTTATTTAGAATCTTAACCATTCAAAATTACTTTAATAATTTACTTACATTAAATTTTCTTATTCTCAATGTTTGACCAATAATTTCCATAAAAATCATTATTTAATGACCTTAGTCATTTATTTAATACATAATTCAACATCAAGTTCAAACTTAATTTTTTATTTCAACATTTATAAACCAACCTTACAATAATCCTATCATTATCACCTTCTTGATTCACATTCATCCTCAGTATACGGCAAGATAAACTCTAATACCTTAAACCCATGTCTTCTAGTCCTTCAATCGAGTTAAACAACTTAGTTGTTTGGTTCAAATAATAAATTCTATATTTATAATAAATCCTTAATAATTTTATAGAAACACATACATGAAGACATGAACACATAGCCTTATTTCAAATTAGAGCAAAATATTAAGAGTAAATCAATCCATCCTCAACAATCATTATTAGCACAATTCTCCCTAATTTTTCTTTCAAAAATATCTTGATAATTACTTTGCTTTTCTCAATTCGAAAATCATTAATCAAACTTGACCCACTTTAATTCTTCATATTATGAATCCTTATTTATGAACAATTATTTTGAATCAATAGCTTCCTTCCTAAAGCCTCAACTTCAAATAGTTCTACTAGATTCTCAATAATGACCTCTTTCATCTAATTTCCTAACAATTGTTTATAATTTATTTTACCTTAAATTTCCAGGTAAAATAATAAATAGCTAAGCTTTAAGATCACCAACCATATTTTTGTCATTTTGAAACTCATTCAATCTCTTAAAACCACGACAAAGTTCCAGTCTATCACATTCTTCCACAATTCTTCTTAATAGCCTAACTTTTACAGATTATCTGGAAATTTCCACCTTCAAGAACCCTATCCAGACTTTTATTTTAAAGTAGCTAGGCATAATTATTTCCTAGTATGAAAAAGACACTATGATCATCACTTGGTGTTCAAATCGGTGAAATTAATTCATTACCACAATAATATATTGATCCAAACATAAATCAGGGTCAAGATTACTATAAAAGCATTACCTAGAAATTAAAAGAGTTAAGATGTATAGTCATGTAGTTACTTTGTACCAACTTTCAGTAATATTTACAAATTTCCCCACATAATAGAGAAGCTTGAATTTGAAACTATCAGAGATCATGCTTCTAAATGGAATCTTCTCAAACCATATTTTCGTAACAGCAATTTAGGGCCACTAAATAACTCCAATTTGTCATCTCTTGTCATTTTAAGTTGAACTTCAAATAATCAGACGAACTCAATTTTTATAATTCATCCTAGTCCCCAGACCAACCTGAACTTTTAACAAGAACCATGTAAATATGAAAGTTTTACATCTACCCTCTTATTTCAGATCCCCTCTTTACGTAATGTATAATTCTTTTTTTTTTAACACATGAAGAAAGAACACCTGTTATCATTTTGGAAACCTTAAAACAATATTTAAAGTCAGATTTCCCCTTCAACAATTCACTGTAAAGTTTGAAGCTGATTTTAAATTTCCTAAGCTCTAGCTCATGTTTAACAACATTCAACCCCGTGACTTCCCACAATACTACAATCCATCCAGAAAATTCCAGTTTTAAACCTTTAACTTAACTCTCATTTAAAATAATGAAACATACCTTCATCATAGTGTCATTACCTCACATATACACAAATTCTTAGACGACTCTAAGCTCTTCAAATAATCTGATCAACTCTCCTTTGTTGATCTAAAATTTTTCTAACATCTTATCGTCATTCTAGGCATACCTTAATTATACTAAAGTGTACATTCACACTTGAATTACCCTCACACAAAACCATTTCTTTCTCATTCTTCAATTCAAAACTGAACCCCGAAGACTCTTAAAACTAATCCTCAAAGACTCCTTTAAGTTGCAAAGCATAATCACTCTTAAGTTTGAATACTAATTTAAAACCAGAGTTACACACTTACACACTCACAGTTCAGACCTCAATCCATTGCTCCCTATTTCAGCTAAAGAAAAACAATTCTTATCACATCATAAACAACAAAATTACTCTATCGCCTTCAAGATTCACCAATAACAAGTTCCACAAATTTCACAACTTCCAACCATAAAAATCAAAACTCAACACTTCAAACTTACGTAGAAACAGAGCAATGAAAGAATCAATCAAAAGTTCCACATGAATGACCATAAATTCATTTTATCATATTCTATCATCATGCAATTACCGAATATAGCCAACCAAATCAGAAAATCAGATCTGAACAGGGAAAGAAATCGTACAAAACAGAGGAAGGGATAGGAAATTCCAGAAATTACCAAAACTCAACCTACACAACCATATACCAATTTTATCCTACTTGTTTCAATATTATTACATCAACCAGAAGCACCTAAGTCAAGAAATCGAACCGAACAGAGGCAAGCATAACAATTTCAAAGCCCCCACAGAATTTCAACGAGATTCAGCATACACATCAACTTACTAACTCTATTTTACTTCTAACCATCTTAATCAGGATTTTGAGTAATTTAAAACCGAAAATCACAATTAGGAGCTCGGATGAACAGTGCCCGATTCGGGCTTCTGAAGAGAACCAATCAAGCTGTGCTCTATTCCTCAAAATCTTTCATGAAACCTCTAAATCGAAGACTAGACTCGTTTTAACTGATTTAGAAGATCCAAAACTTCCCAAAACCCAAATCGATTTCCTCTCTAATCTCACATGAATCGGAGGAACAGAGGATGAAACGAAGAAGAAAAGGCTCACCTATGATTGTATCAAACTTTGCCTATAATCTCGAAGCTTTTCGCCGCCGGGATTCGCCTTCGTCGCCGTTGACTGTCGCTGGTGAGAGAATGGAGAGAGCAGAGAGGGTGAGGGTGAGGGTGAGGAACAGAGGGCCATCGGGTTTGAGAGAGAGGGAGAGTGACTGATGAGAATAGGAACACGTGCGAGTGTATATATATTGAGAATGAGAGATTGATATTTTTAATGGGTATTTTATCATCTTGTCATTCCTTTTAAAATTAGAGATATTTTCAACTAAGGGCAGATATTGTAATTCTCATTTCCTTTTTACTATTTTGCCCCTCAATGGTAATTTTATTTACCATTTCCTTTTTAATTTAATCTGAATTTAGTCCCAAAATAATTTTTTCAGATATGCTTTAATTTCCAAATTTATTTATAAGACTTTTTAAATATCCAACAATACCCCAAGGTTCTAAATATTCCCTTATTTAAATTCATCTTGAAAATTAAATTTTATCTTTTAATTATTTCTCTTTGTTTCTTAAGGAAAATAAGCCTTAAAAATTATTAAAAATATGTAAAACATCATAAAATTATTTTTAATGCTTTTAATATTTTAATAATATTCTCAAAATATTAAATAATTCATTTTTATCTCTTTTCTAAAATTTGGGGTATTACAAGAAAGACTTGTAAGAAATGAATTATAAATATTGAACTAAAAAATGAACATATATAAATTACTACTTAGGTTAGACGTATGAATATATATATATATATAGATGTGGGTGTTTGTGATGACTTAGTACGTAACAGATTTCGATAATGAATCTTGCAAATCAACTTACATAAATTTTAATGCAGCAACTTAATTATTCCTCTCTGAATAAGAAAGCTTTCACTAATAATGGAGTAGGGCAGGTTGACGAGGCGGGATGGCAATGAACGAGCAATAAGGTCCAATGATGTTGAATGTTCAAATATCGATAAATACGTGTTTGAAAGGGAACGAGAACTAACACCATGATAACAATATCCCTCTATCTCACAATATAATGTCTATTTTTTTGAATAACCTTATCCTAAAGATCCTATTTGACTTTGTTTGAGTAATAAATCCATTTTTACCATTTTACCCTTGCATTAATTTCCCCACACATTCGCTTTCATCTTCTTTTCATAATTACCATATTTTTTACTCATTCATAAATAAAGGCACTTTTAGAAATAAAAGAAATGATATATTTCCTACACATTCATTGTTTTTAACTAATTTTTTTAGGACCTGTAATTTGGTTAAAAACACCTTATATATTGGGATGGAAGAGTCATTGCAGGAATATTAATTTTACCCTCGTGAAAACGGCGCCCAAAACACGAATGTGGCATATTCGTTCCTGAGTCGTCAGTCGTCACAACCTATAACTCTCAATTATTTGTGGCCATTGCGGCAAATATAGATTTAATCAATGATGAAAAACCCGGACCGGACCGGCCGATTCAACCATGAACGGGGCGCTGGTCCGGTCCGGGCAAGGCGAAAAAACGGATTGGAGGTTGACCCGATCAATGGCCGGGTCAAATCGGTTGAACCGCCCAACCTGGATGGTTCAACCGCCAACCCGGTGGTTGAACCGGGTTGGCACTTTTTTAAACAAAATATTTTATTATAATTCACCTAATTACTAATTTTTACTTAACTCAATTTTAGAAATTAGGAAATTATAATACTTTAAATGTTATTTTACTTGCATATACTTAATATTTAATTGTTGTTGCTCTTAATATTTGTATTTTAGTCTGTGAATTGTAGAATAATATTTATTTTTATGTATAATCAACTAATATTTTCTCTTTTTCCCTCTATAGAAACATTAAAATATTTATATTTGATGAATCATGCATACCTATCTACATTTACATTTTGATATTAGTGATTATTAATGTTAATATCAATAAAATTTTATTATTTTAATATAATCCGGTTTGACCCGGTCCGACCCCGATCCGACCATTGACCCTTGAACCAGTGCCTCACCCGGTTTGATGCCCAGTCCGGTTTTTTGAACCTTGGATTTAATCATTGTGTAAAAGCATCACACAACACATTAAGAATAAGACCGTTGGAGAAAAACAGGGGGGGAGGTCAGCCGCAGAAAATGATGTTCCTTAGACACTTTCATATAGACTTTTGCATTATTGGTTCCTTTACAATTTTTTTTAGTTGCCAGATTTTTGTTATAGATGGCTTATATTCATACAAACTTACACTTGTAATTATGAGAGATTGCGAGTTATTGATTCTCTTATGTTACTTATTAATGACCTAACTTTTACTGTAAATTTCCTCATCTTGCTAGTCTGTTGTCTATATAAACCTGGACACCCAAATACAGACAGGTTAATTCTCTCGTATTTTTTATTAATGGCCAAAGTGTCATTATAAATATTCTTATTTCAGTTGTTCATTAATCATGATGTACACTCTTCCTTATTATAAGTCCAACTATCACAAACAAATTTTTTGTTCTTAAATTTAAGTCAAGTTTGGGATCAATGCTACTGTAACTATTTTACCCCTATCTTGGAAATAGGGAAGATCAGAAAAAAGTAGGACTGTTTAAAAAGTTCCTGTCCTGGTTGTCTCGGTCCTGTCCCGAACCTGTTGGGACCGGAATTTCCCGGGACCAACGAGATTCTATACCGGGATCAACGGTATCAGGACCAAATTGAAATCGGGATGGTACCAGGATATGGTCACATCTCCAGGATTCCCGGTCCTGTCCCGGTACCATAAGTATAGTTACTTATTTAATTTTTTTCCTAATTCAATTTGCATTTATTACTTTTTTTCAATTAATTAATCAGTTCCCTACCCAATATTATTTTTTTCTCTTTCTTCACAAAATCATTTAATTATATTGATGATTGATTGATTCAATCATTTAAGGTTTAGGGTTTAACCTTTTAAAAGGCACATATCTTTTTTCTTTTCCATCATTCCACAATCCTTAATTAAGAGGAAAGATCGAAGAAGTAGGGAATGACTGAATTGTTGGCTATTGCTTTGAATTTCTTTTTTTCCCCAAACAATGATGTTGTTTTGAATTTGAATGTTTAAATTTTCATTATAGACATATGGTCTTGTCTTGTTTCGTTATAATATTTTGGAGACTTTACAAGTAGTTAAATATGACTTGTTGGACTGAATGATTATTGAATGATTAATATTTTTTGACACATAAATATATATGTGATATTAAAAAATTAATTATATTATATTATTAATAACTAAAGTATAAACATATATAGGTGCTTCGTTTTTTTTTCCTTAATAAGGCAGATTGTGTCAAAGAGAATCGGGACGTCCCGGTCTTGGTCCATATCCCGGCCCCGTCCCGATGGGTCTAGGGCCCCTTCAGTAAAGGTACTGGGATCGGGACACAAATAGCGTCCT
The DNA here is from genome assembly GCA_037074515.1 of Mimosa bimucronata. Lineage (NCBI taxonomy): Eukaryota > Viridiplantae > Streptophyta > Magnoliopsida > Fabales > Fabaceae > Mimosa > Mimosa bimucronata. The sequence goes on from CM073436.1 coordinate 5,793,101, forward strand.
GGCCTTCTTATGGTACCGGGATTCGACAAAGGGTGTCCCGGTTTCGTCCTGGTGCTTGAACAGCTCTAGAAAGAAGGTTTATAATGCATAAAATATTATTTTAACATTTATTCCTAAATAAGAGTAAAGTTGGAAAAATAGAACATATTTAATTATATAACTTCCACTCTTTGGTATGTGAGAAATAGTTAGGATATATTTATAATAAGGTATAGAGTAATACACTTTTGCATTTGCTTTTTTTAACATAAATTGTTCTACCATCTTTTTAAAGGGTCATAGGTCCAAACCACCATGATCACCTCCTTTGCAAATAAATTCTCCAGCCGTTGACCTCGGAGCGCTTCTGACAGGAAAAGCTCAGAATGAAATTTCTGTTCTCTTATGAAAAAGCAAAATAATCATTCAACTAAACAAGCTATACACCAACGACAAAGCCCAAAACAGTCTAAAGACAAGTAAAGAACATGGACAGTGGTTGCCCAAGAGCATTCCGTACATGGCATGCTGCTAAAAGCTTTTTTTATTTATTTAGTTTATTTTGTCCAAGAAAAATAAGTAGAAGAAAAAGGGTAAAGGTCCAATTTTGCCCCCGAAGTAACCTAATAAGAGCTGATTTACCCCGGAAGTAACAAATGGATCTTATTTACTCCGGAAGTAACAAACACGGCGCGAAATTGAACTTTTACCCGATAATAAAAGGAGCATTCAGTGTCCTCTGGTGGCTAATACGCGACATTTTTACTACTTCCGGGGTAAATAAGCTCCATTTATTATTTCCGGGACAAATTAACCTACTGAGTTACTTCCGGGGCAAAATTGGACCTTTACCGAAGAAAAATTATCTCGTACAACACAAGTAATTTTTAAGGGTGTACCCAGACACCCTCTACGAATGAATTCTTTAATTGCATCGCTTATCAAGCGGTTTTCTTAGCAAATACAATTAAGACCTCACCCGAACCGTCCGTGAACACTGACGAGTAGACATCGGAATCAGCATCAAGATGTTTCGGCATTTCGCTTTTTATTCCAACTACTTACTCAGTTCCTAAATATAAGCTAAACGAACCACTAATCATAACATATTACCTTTATATCATATCTAAGATTATAAGTCAAATAAACTAGTTTAAAGAAAAAATTTCGGTAAATCGCTCTATAACTAATTTAATTGAACTAAAATTCTCCAAAAATAATCAACTAAATCTATACTTAAGAACCGAGGGAGTATAAAGCTGTAAACAGAGTGCGTTTAGCTAAGGACGCAGTTTGTTATACAAGTCGTATTCAAGATAACTGAGAGGAAGCTGAAAACTGTTTTCCTCCTGTTGTTCTTCTCTATACTTCAACGATAGCAAAACATCATATTTTCGTTATCAACACAACAGCGACTAGACGTGCTGACTTTCTTACCATTCCAGAACTTCTACTAACGTAGTGCAATCACATTACCTTCATTTGGGGTGCTCAACGTGATGATCTGATCTCTCAAATATGGAAAGGAAATAATAACCTTAAAAATGGTCACAGGCAAATTTGTACATCTACATCCAAGGAGATATATACCACTCCAAATCAAATCTCCCAACAACCGAGATCACATCATCAAGCCATAGAAAATCATTCGTAATAATCTATGGAAAGTTCACAGGCAAGAAATGCTCTAAGTACAACACAGCGGAGAGAAATACAGAGCACTCTCCATACAGAAAATCTATCCCCATAATGTTTCGGCCAGTCACTGATGGAGCACATTAATTCTGTAGACCAGCAAAGAAAAGAAAGGATGTCAAGATGCACGAGACCCATTAAGACAGGAGTCATGTAGAACCAAAAGGAAGATAATTTTCTTCTACTGACCCAAACCAAAATTCAATCGGTAGTAAATGGCGGAGGGCCTATAAGATGATGGCAAGAAAAAAGACGTTCACATGTACATGCACAAGGATTTTTTTTTTTTTTTTTTTTTGTGTATGTGTGTGTGTTTTTTTTTTTTTTTTTTTTTGGGGGGGGGGGGGGATTAGGAGAAGGCACACCTGCAGAAACAAGGTAAAGACATGACTGAAACTCCAGGTCTCCAGCTAATCCTCTGCCACAAGCCAACCAACAATGAGGAAGTCATTTTTCATAACACCATATAAGCATATATTAATAAAAAGAAAAGACGAAATCTTGTGCTTTGTTATTTGAACATCAGGTGCAACTCAAAACAGCTTTTTTAAGTCATGGAAACAAACAATGTTATCTCTCACTAGTAGAATATCGCAATATCTAGGGTTTATATATTCTTAAATTGAAAAAATGATGATAATGCATGATCGCAGATAAAAGGTTTTAATGTGCTTGAAAAAATAAAGAAGGATTGCAACTCGAATCGCAGATGCATATGGCTCAGTTTGATGTAGACTTCAGATCCCATCCCTCACCTTAACTCGTATTAAAACAGTAACAGTAGCTATCTAACATAATTTTGGGGAACTAGTAGAATATCGCAATATCTGCTGCTAGATGTGACAATGCCAAAGAAAATGAGTCCAGATTTCAATAACAGTAAGCATGGTTGTCATGGACTACCAGCTGATTTTGGGGAAAGTACAGACTTTTCATAATATTGACTCTAGACCTTGCACAACTTAAAAACCTACAATAAGTGACAACCTTTATTTTTTTTTTTTTCCCTCCTGAATTTCTGTAAGCAGAGACATCGGATGGCATTGTCCTTTAGATTTCAGATACTACAAGCAATCATAATCCCAAACTGTGCAAAGGCTAGCCATAACGCAACTTGATCAAGAGTGTACTTATAGATGAGGCCTAATCAGCTCAGTGGTTTCAACTATAGCCGGCCCAGACTAAATACATATACTTGCCTCAAAAAATAAAAATCAATCTCACTTTCAAGTATTTGAACAGTCAAATGCTGAGCAAAGTCCAAGAGGGACTACTGCAGGCTGGGACTACATTTAGAGAATGATTCACCGCACTCATAAAGCTAGACAAAAGATTCACAGTTCACACAGTACATGCCAATTAATAGGGGGGATTACGGTTTGCAGTGGTTTATAAGGAAAGTCCCTGACGTTTCCCATGCTTCAGGCAAAACCTAGCACGACCAATTCAATTTGGATTAACTTTTGGAGAATAGTTTCAGAGAAAAAAGCTAAAAAAATGATTTTAGAGAATAGATTCTGGAGAATAGCTTATGAGATTGTAGAAAAAAATAGCTTCTAACAAAACCTAGGTTTTCTGCCCCAAACCTAGGTTTTCAGGCAAAAAAAGCTATTCTGCAAAAGCTGTAAGTGTTTGTCTGACTTAATTGAAACCTAGGTTTTAGGTTTTGACAGTTAAAAGCTATTATGAAAAAGCTGAAAGTGTTTGTCTGATTTTGAAACCTAGGTTTAGGTGAAAAAAAGCACTAAACAGGCACTTAATCCTAGCCATCTCAGCTAACTCTGGTATACCTACCCTCCGGTGCATAGCTTAACTTTGAACCATTATATCCTCAGTTACTGTAAATACTGATTTCAACCCAAAACGCAACTGTATTTACATTAACCCAATAAGCCTGCGCAGATATAAACAGACAAAATAAAAATAATCACATCAATCATCCCTCGAAATTCCTCAAGCCAAAACCCCTAACCTTTTGTATGCTCATGGTGCACGGGCTTGATTACAGCCACGCCCTCTTCTTCATCCTTCACGGCTACAACAGCACTTTCAACACTGGCACCTCCAATTCCATCTTCCTTATCATCTGGATAGCGAACCACAACCACAGGACAAACACAATGATGCACACAATAATCACTAACACTCCCAAGCCTACCATCACTACCTCTACGCGCAGCTCCAAATCCTCGACTTCCCATGATCACCGCATTAAGCCCCAACCTCTCCACCTCCAAACACAAACGCTCCTTCATATCGTGATCCTTCACAATATGGATCTTAAACGGAATCTGAGCATCCCTAAGTGGTTTAGCGAGATCGGCTGCCTTAGACGCCGTGAAAGCGTCAAAATCATTTTCGAGCTTCTTCTTGGACGGCTCATTACTGTTGACGCTGTTAACGGCGTCTTCTTCGGAGTTAGGATCTGTGTTGATGGAAAGATCGATGGAACCCCAATCGGCACCGAAAAGGACAGAAGTAGGGCTGACGTGTAAGAGGATCACGGCGTCACCGGGACGGATGTACTGTTGTACGGCCCAGCGGACGGCGTAAGCGCTCTCGTCGGAGAGGTCGACGGCGACGCCGATTTTGCGGCGGGCGCCGGCGGTGGGGGTGGCGGCGGAGTGGTGGCGAGGAGATGAGGGGTGGTGGATTTTGATTTGTGGGAGCTGAGGATCGGAATCAAGGGAGGAAGGAGGAGGAAGAGGAGGCTGCTGCATTTTTTGCGTTTGGTGTTTTAGATTCTGAAAGGGGTGAGGAGGAATTTTCTAGAGAGCGTCTTTCTTCTTTTCTTCACTCTACTTCACCTCTTGCAGTACTGTGCGAGTTTGCGCGTGAATGGAGGAGTGATCTTGTTCGATCATGTAGGCGGTTATTCGATATATGTCTTTGTAATAATCTCTACTCGGCCACTTGGGCCACCTTCTTCTAGTAGACATTTGGACTCGTATCATCTACCCTATGGCCTCTTAGAGTAGTATGATTTAAAATTTGGTTATTATTACTTTTTTTTCTTGAATTTTGGCTCAATTTTAGTTTTGATCCTTGAATTTTAAAATAGTTGGTTTTGGTCCTTCAATTTTCACTCAATTTTGGTTTTATTCACTAAATTTTAAGTAGGTGGTTTTGGTTGTTATTACACTTTACTTGATTTTGGTTTTAATCACTAACCTTTAAATATGTGGTTTTGGTCCTTCAACTTTCATTTGATTCTAATTTAGGTCTCTAAACTTTGTGTTATTGATAACTATTGGTCCTTAAATTTTGAAGGGACAAAACCCTCAAATTTCAAAGTTCAGAGATCAAAACCAAAATTGAGTAAGAGTTCAATAGCCAAAACATTTGATTTTAAAATTTAGGGACCAAAAGTGTTATTAACTCTTTAAAGTTTAACTTCAAAGTAGCCCAAAAATGAGTGAATGATGACTTATGAATTAAAATATGATGGAATCACTCAAAATCAGTATTAACTACCTACAGAGTGGTTTTAGTTAAAGAGATTAGTGCCTCATAATGTGAGAAATGAAAATTTGACTTCTCATAGGAGAAGTTATCCGGTATTCGACTGTATATCGAACTTGATTGCCTCCAATAGGATCCAGAAACATATAATATGCCTAATGAAATAAGTTTGATAAAAGATAGATGCTTTTTAAACTGCATGAAAACTACTTTTTAAATTAAAGACTAGCGGATGGAGTATTATATTACTTGTAGTTGCAACTTAAAATGATATGCCATCTTAATGTTGTTCAACTATGGACCTAATGATGGCTAGGCGTTGTGCAATAAAATGATTCGTGAAATATTAAAATATGTCCAGCCCCATTATTAGTTTTGGAATAGTATATTGATTAAAAATAAATTGGAATAATAATGTATTGAGTGATTAGGAAAATATAAGTAGTGACAATTCAAAGACCACAAGGATATTCACAAAAGAGAGTGAGAAATTGATTAGAAATGATGAAAATTTTGGCGAGTGGCAGCCTATGGAACAGAAGTCGCCAACACGTGTGATGCAGAGTAGGAACAGGAATGATGAAGCTTAATGGTGTGTTACCTAATCCTTGGGTTTTTATATTATACTATTTCGAACCAAAAGCAAGCAAAGGGTGCTGTGCTGCCGAAGTCATGTGTACTGATAATATTAAACTTTTACTAAACTATGACATATTCTCCGCATCCTGTGGACGTGCCGGAGTGGTTATCGGGCATGACTAGAAATCATGTGGGCTTTGCCCGCGCAGGTTCGAATCCTGCCGTTCACGCCTTTTTATGAAATCACATCCCAGTATCCACACATTAATACATCCTTCTTTTTTTGTCTTTAAACGGATGTCTAGTGGGGACCTGGGGGCATGGAATCAAAACAAGTTTCCGCATCCAATAGATGATACAGGAACAAATTTGGATCAAAAGAATCGCTTAAATGGCACGGACACGTTTAAACTTACAAGAAGCCCCATGGCAGCTCTTACACCTCAAATTGGCTCCAGTAGAAAAATTGATTTTACATTCCCCCCTTGATAAAATATTAGAACTCTAACATACATCAGGTATATGGTATAAAAAATGGTGCAGTACGATTCAATTATAAATATACACTGATCAGGAATCTACTGCAGTAGCTGAAAATGCTACACTCTCAGGGAGGATAAATGATGCGCACAGCATCCATTTTCCCGGTGCAACTAGTCGCACCCGTCGCATGTCTACACTGACAGCCACCTCCCGCAGAGCAACTGTTATTCTCTGTATCACAAGGGTTATATATTGTCATATATTCAAATTGGCCCCGTAGCTACAGGCTACATCAATTTGTAAAGAGTCTAAACTTGAACACAGCGTAAATAAACCACGTGAGATCAGCAACCTACCTCATGAAACTCAAATTCTGGATCCTGAGCTTTGGAGAATCCATAAACATGGATCTTTGGGAACTTTAGCTCTTCATCTTTAGGTCTATTCCTGTATATTCCCCGGAATGCATCTGCAATGGATGCTCAATGAATAAACGCACCAACAAAAACTGGGGGGAAAAGCAAAAGATTTCCAGAAAGGAGCCATCATATGATACTAGGAACCCAACTATATCCCCTCGAGAATCCTAGTCATTACATGCACCCACGTTAAAGCATTACATCTATCACTTTCTATGAATAAATGAAGACAATCTGGAAATGAAGCCACATAAATTTTATCATTTTACTTTCCCCTGGATTAATTAGGTCTGAAAGCCATGATTTCATAGGTTCTGTGGTACATTTGAATTGAAAAGTTCAGGCACTGTCTTGCATAACTCTAACCCAGATCTTTGTATGGAAACATATTGTGCATTCTCATTTCCAGCGATTCCGTATGATATGCAGGAATTTTGAAACTAAGTTGGACACAAGACCGAAATAGACAAGGGACATGTATAACCCAATAAAAAAGTACACATAAATAAAGGTCAGTCTCGTTAAGGAAGGCAACCTAGATATTCTGCAGCATCATTTGGCAAATTCATAACCACTTGAGTGATGGACCGAGCTTTATCACTGTCAAAGAAAGCTTTAATGAACCTTCTTCCATCCATGTTAAAGACCTAAAAGGACAAATCATAAGCTTAGTCAAAAGAAAACTCAAATATGAAGAAACTAGTTCTGTGACACACTTATTGAATTGCAATGTCTGCCTGGTTCCATGTCAGGATATAAAATTACAACGAATATATTTTAAACTTCACCAATTCATTGCAGCTTTAGAGAGTTCAACAGATATAAGATCATCTCATATGCATAACGAACAAATAAATTTGGAATACCACTAAAATTAACCAAGATAAAATGCATGAAGATCCAAAATGTGGACCCAAGTCATCTTCAGTAGATCAGGTAATGGATGATAACTAGAGAATATACTCTTTATCTGTAACCTTTTCATCAATAACTCTGTGGCTTTGGACTTTAGGGGTAAGGTGAACTAGATTTCCAGGTGTTTTATCCACAAGACACGTACCTCAATCTTCCTCTCAAGTTTGTTATGCACACAATTTCTTTCCAGATATTCAACTGCATATGGATTCAAGTCATTGGCAAAAACACGCTTTACTATCTTTGCTGCAGATATAGCTATCGGACCAACTCCAGAGAAAACATCACCTGTTCATTAGGTATATGATGTAACATAGCAAGTAAATCATAATCTTTTTCATGAAATATAAAATGAAGACGATGCTCAATTAATTTAGAAACTGAAAAATAAAGACAGTTATGCATGCCAAAAGTGTTCTTTCAATGATACATTTAGGACACTTCTGCACCGCCTATTTTATTGGGTTTCTCCCTCTTCTTCCCCCGTTCAACCGTCTATTCAATATCTAAATATATTCCAAGTCATATATGTAGAGTAATCTGAAAACATAGATGTTCCTGATAAAAAACCAAAACTTCATCGAAGACCAAAATACAGCATCAGCACTATCTGGGATGTATTTTGTGCTGTAAAAAATCATTGTTGGTGCACTTTATCCATTTTTGTATTTTTTTGTAGTACTAAACAAGAATTCTGTTCGCATGCACACTGCCATATTAACATACGCACATTCTCCTCTCATTCAGTATGCAAGATATCAATGAAATCCTATTAATGCTTCAAAGCAATGCAATTTAATTTATAGCCTGAAGATAAATTATAACCAATCAATAAATTAATGGTTAAACATACAAACAACATCGTTGCGTGCAAAACTGTTCAGAAGCCTTTGTCTTTCAGTTGCAAGCCTTGAGTTCCAATATCTGCGTAGAAGAAAAGGAAGCATATAACATAGAATTCGTGTCTGTAAACGATGATCCTTATTCATTGACTACCCACAGACTGATTGCGCCATTTTATATTATGAGGTGGCATAAAAAGCCATATAAGTATGTGTGGAGAAGATGCAACCAACAAATGATTACTATGCAGGCATAATCAGATTCAAGAAGCCAGAGATGTTCCATTCCACCCAACTTCAAGAGAATTACCGAAGAAACCGATAATTAATTTTGTGATCCCCAACTTTACAAGGCAAACAACGTGACTTTGTGAAATTTCATGAGAAAATGGTGTCATGCCATTTATCTAAATGAATGTTTTCATAAGAAGAAACAAAATCCAGAAGATATAATGCACAAGTGATAGATTTTGAGCAATTCAAAACAAAAGCATTCTAAACAAATGTTTGTGTTGACTTGTGATGGAAATAGAGCATACACTGTTGCTAAATCAACCTGAAAGCGAATCCCATTCTCAACCACTGTGGTCACAAGTGAGTGGTTTCCAGCCAAAACCTCAAGCTGCATGGTCCTGTACTCATTATGAATGGAGTCGGTCTTGTTCACAACTGTTTGTATCTTTGGCTTGTTTTTATCCAACACTACCTGAAAATAAAAATAGACAAACTGAAAATTTACAATGCAGATTACATTACAACTAGAATTGTGCCCCGCTTGTTGCATGGGGGTGATAAAATTGTAAGAAATGGATGGATAAAATAATCGTTTTGTAAATAATTGGAAAGTAATATGCAATGTAATTAGATGTGTGTGAGGCATATGAAAATATTAGAATTGAGAGATTATAATTTGTTGCGAAAATACAAGCACGATACAAGCTTGGGGATAAATGTTCTCATATAAGCACAACAAAAAACCTTTGCTATAAGCTTCTTGTAGGGTAAATGTTCATCTCTCAGATTCAGGTGTGCGATATGGCCAACAATCTCAAAAGCCGAGGGAACAATCATACCCTCAGGAAGCAAGGCCTCCAATATCTGCAACAATCAAATGGACTTAAAATATCCAATATTCCTCAGATTCTGAAGTCAACTGAAGATCAAAGTGAGAAGGCAATATTGCTCAATAAAAAGCTTATATACATGCGCGTGCATAATAATATATTCAAGGTTTTGATATACCTCATTCATCTGCCAGTAATCATAAAACAGAGTCAGGTGGCATTTAACAAGCTCAATGGTACTCTTTTTCCCATAATCTGCCAAGACAGCCTGAAGACAAGAAAAAATGTGTTATATTACAAGAGAATATATATACACACACACACACACCACTCAAGCCCAAAAACAGATCGATATTAAAAAGCAACGAACAAGAACATGCGCCAATATGAAGCACGTTTAAACCCTTTTGTGCTTTTGAAAACCTTGGCCAAAAGCAGAAATGGATCATATCATTGAAATGACATATAGAGAATCTAATAAACCAATGAAGAGGGCATATAAATGTCTAATTAACTCACAGAATATCAATGTTGGGATGGAACATCCACCTTTATTGCCTCAGGCAACTCCTCCACGCCTTTACCCGCGTAGCGCTCATCCAAAAGCAACAACCTCGTCGACCCCATCCATTTATTTCTTTTAAACTCTTCACCAAGCAAATTCTTCAACCCTACAGTTCCTTCCTCTTCCTCCTCACGAACCTCCACCACTGCAAAACCATTCTTCCGAATGTGCTTATTTCCTTCATTATTCTCCTCCTCTTTCTTCTTCCTTTTCTTCTTCGGCCTGGAGATCTTTGCAAGGTTCCTGAATTTCACAAAACCGCGAGAATTGAACGTTTTTGCCAGCTTATCCCTGTAAAGCACAGGGCTCAAAACGTCGCCGTCGCCCTCTGCTTTGCCGTAAATTCGACGATGTAAGGAGACAAGGCTTCCTTCTTCAGCGTCACTATCGCCGCTATTTTGGCCTTCCAATAGCTCTAAAACCTCGGGATCGACATCGTCACCGGGGACTCGAGCGATGTTGCGAATACGAGGCCAATTCAAAAGGTGACCTCGGAGTTTGCTTTCGAGCGTGAAGCAATCTTTAGAAGGAACGCGAAGCGCAGCGATATCGAAGACCCTAGTGAAGCTTTCTTCATCTAGAAAGTCATCGCCACCGTCTAGGTCTGGAGTTTTGGGGACGGGAAATGGAGAAGGTTCTGTTCCTTTATGAAGTGAAGGGCCATATGAGAGTAAAGCAGAGTCCGGAAATTGGGAAAGGCAGGAGCAGGTGGAGCTGGCAGTCACAACGGACGATAGATGAAATATAGGGAGTGAGGAGATTGAAGAATTTTGAGCGAAGAGGAATTTAGGGCAGATTGATAACAGAGGAAGGCAATGAGATTTAAGAAATAGCTTCTTCATCATGCGCTACACAGAGAGGGAGGGAGAGAGATTGTAAAGAAGATAACAGAAAATGGAAAAGAAAGTATTGGAGGGTGGAGGAAGATGAAGCTCAAGTTGCTGCTTCGGATTCGACGGTTTAGGGAGGGTATTTATTTCAGTTAATTATTTATTATTATTTCTAATCAAAATATCAAAACATATTCTCATGTTTCACACAGGCTAAATACAACGTTAATTTTACCTTGAAATTTGAAATTTGATAAGTCTTCAATTTTATCCCTATTTAATATCCACTTCACCATATAAGAACAAAATCAACACATTATAAATGGAGGGTAAAGTTGTACATTCATACACAAAATTAAATGACATGCTTTATAAATAGGATCAAATAAAACTTTCTCTCTTTAAACTATAAATAGGACCATAGGAGTATTTGTAAAAAAAAATGCACATTTTTCTTTTAATTTTAGGAAAACTTAATTACAAATCTCCCATATGGAAAGTAATTAAGATAGGTAGCACAAAATCACCTAATAACCTAATTAAACTAAAGTCCCTAGCTTTGGCCAGACTATAGAACTTCCTAGCCTAGAACTAGGGATATCAATTTAATTAGGGGATGTCGCAAAACCTCAATTTAATTAGGGGGTTTCATGAAACCTCATCTTAATTAAGTTACTTCCATATGACCTGTAATTAATTTCCCTTAAAAATTTATCCAAAAAACTTTTTTCATCTCAGCATTTTAATTTTCTATAGCCTTTCAACAAGTAATATCTAAGTTTCATTTAAACATTTGATATTTAAGTTTTATATATATACACATATTTATATATAATATTGACAAAATATCCGTAAATGCTAATGTCTTATATCAACTTTAAAAAAAGTAACTTATAACCACTGAATTTTATATTCCGGTAAATAAAACAAATTTTTTTATAGAGTTGAAGTGTATATATTTTTTTTTTGCCATCAGAAAAACATTCTAATGTTAAAGGGTTGAAGATCATATTTGCCCCAGAAGTATGCACGGTGGATCACATCTGCTTCGGAAGTTTTTTTTTGTCCAATTTTGCCCCGGAAGTGTGTAAAGTGTATCATAATCTCCCTTTACCGTTAAAAAACTCACGTTGACCGTTAAATAGTTGACGTTGATCGTTAATATTTTAACGATAAAGGGTGAATATAATCCACTTTGCACACTTTCGGGGCAAAATTGGGCCAAAAAATACTTCTGGGGCATATGTGATCCATCGTGCATACTTTTGGGGCAAATATGACATTTAACCCAATGTTAAATAAGCATCAGTACATAGTCTATAAACACAAACATTAATTAAAACAGAAACAAACTAAAGGAAAAAAATACACGACTTAAAAATGCAAATGACCAAAAGACAAAACAAAACATCGAGCTATCCATGATCATCATGACTTGCACCAAGTGCATCTGTCTCCAAAATCTGTTGTAGTTGACACGGAGGTCTAAGCACCCAATCAATTAGGCAAGAACTCCCGAGAAAAGCCTTAGCGACCCAATCTGCAACTCCATTAGCCTCTCTAGGAACCCATTTAAACAAATGGTTTCTTTCCTGTAGTCCAGAGGATCTTATCAATGATAAGAGCACTCCTCTATCCAGGATTCAGACCCTCTTTCAATAGGCATGAAATCAGTCTTTGGATATCTTATTCAAAGGTGATGTCAGAGAGCTCATTGTCCTTAGTAAAACAAACAGCATCAAGCATTGCCTGGGATTCAGCTTCCAAGGCAGATCTAGCATGGATCAATCTTACTCCTCCATCCAGCATCCAACCATTTTCATCATTGACCACAAAGCCTACCGCTGCCTCATTTTTCTCCAAATTGAACGCCGCATCCACAATGATTTTAAATTTTTAATAGCAAAGGCCTGTGGAAGTAACCAGCTAGCATCCGCTCTTTGAGTCTCCACACCTTTATCCTTGTGATCATCTTCTTGAAACCATCCATTGGCATTCCAGTATTCATTTAGTAATTTACCTGCTTGAGAGATTACAATTTTTGGATCAGTTCCCATTTGTTCATATAGAAACGCATTCCTTCCCTTCCATATTTTCCACAACAAAACACCAAACAAGGCTTTCTGACTATCCTGCAGAAGCAAATATGTCAAACAAGACTTATCCATTCAACAATGCCAAAATTTTCCTCATCATTAAAGTGGAGCGAAAAGCTACTTCCAAACCATACTTTTTTCACCCATGGACAAAAAAATAGTAAATGAGCAACACTTTCTATCCCTGCGCTACAAATGAGACAAGCTCTCGAGTTGGTGCAATTTCTTTTGAAAAGGTTATCAAATGAAGGAATAGTATTCAAAAGAATTTTCCACACAAAAAATTTAACTTTCGGGGTGCTTTAATTTCCAGACAGTATTTCAAACATCTTTCATACTGTTTGTGGATGAAGATGCATTATTGTTTCCTTCACATGCAGCAATATTGTTGGCCACGCCATATCCCTCCTTGACTGAATAATTACTATTTCTTCCCACAGTCCAAACCCATCTATCACAAAGATTTTTGGGTCGAATTACAGTATTATAAATAGCTTTCTTTTCCTAAGGGCTTATCTATCTTTCAATATGTTTGAGGGGCCAATCTTTATTAATCAATATACTCCCAACCCTAACATCTTTTAGTGAATCATCATGACAAGGGGAAATGAGAGTTTTACCTGGGAAATCCGCTACACACGGATTACCCCAGATTTTGGTTGAGCGACCATCACCAATACTCAGGAGGACATTTCCTTTTATGATGTTCCTACCTTTCATAATGCTTGTCCAAAGCCATGAGTCTCTGGGTCCTTTTTTAGCTTCAAGAAAGTTGCATTTGGGAAAGTAATGAGCATTGAGAATTTGCACCCATAGCTGTTCCGGTTCCTGCAAAATACGCCAACCCAATTTTGCAATCAAAGCTAAATTAAAGGCCTCAAAATCCTTGAAACCCAGACCCTCTTCCATTTTATTTTTCTTCAATTTCTCACTACTAACCCAGTGTATTCTCCAGTTGGAGTGTATATGTTTATATTAATAGTGCTACAGTTGGAATTAATACGGTTTGTTATAATTTTATACATTTTAGCTAAATCATTTTACTAATGTGATGGTATTAAATTTACGTTTGGAGTCCCTAGTACTTTAAGTCAAAATTTATACCATCCATATTTTATTTGGTTAGCTCCAATATTGTGATATTTTATAGTTGTTTAAAATTTAAAAAGATGCAATACAAAAATGAAAATAATTGTCTCATTGATGCAGTACAAAAATGAAAATAATTGTCTCATTGTTAAAAGTTAAAATATAAATAAAAAATAAATAAAAGTATAAAACAAATTGTACTATCCATTGTTCTGCAAATCTTTTAGTGTCTAGATTAGGGTTGAGCAATGGGCGGGTACGGGCGGTCCGTTGGTATGCCCGTACCCGTTTAATTCAAACTGGCATGGGCATGCCCCGTACCTACTGTTAGCCTGTTTAAGCCCATTATTAAACGGGTTTGCCTAAGACATGCGGGCTATAGCGAGCAATGGGCGGCCCGTTTAACTTTTAACATCAATTTTTTTTAAAAAAAATCCCCCGCAAGAGTTCAAACATAATTTCTAATTAAACTTATGTAACATATACAAACAACACATAATTTGACCTTCAGCTTCAAGTTCCAATATCCAACATTCATAAACAAATATGAAATATCCATAACTAAGGTAGTGACTTTAAGTGAAAAAAGTAAAACAAAGTAAAATAAAAAAATAATAAGAAGGCTTCAATAGGCCAGTACCCCCGTACCTGTACCCGTTTAGGCCTTAAATAGGCGGGTGACGAGCCCTTATTGGGTGGGCCATGTACGAGGAAATTGCGGGCTTAAATGGGTGGGTTTGATGGATTTTAGGCCTGTTGCTCAGCCCTAATCTAGATTGATCTTATACTACTATATGTGATGTCCATACGACAATATGAGATTATGAAATAGATGGTAGAATGTGAAAAGCACTATTGGTTCGTGGGCTTGATAAGGATTTATCTCCCAATCAACTACCTATCTTATCTGATTATTTTAAGGAGTGTGAAATGACATGATAGCATAACAAAAGGTTACATAAGCATGGTATTTGTAACACCTTGCTCTAGGGATATCCTTTAGAGCCTTTTGATTTAGTATAAACCACTAATGCTATTTAGAAAACCCAATAATGTCAAAAACTAAAAGCTTTTTTTCAAATGTCTTACTTGGGCTTCCAATATAAACCTTGAAAGATTCATAACTATTTTCAAATAAACTCAAAAACAGTGGTTCAAAACTCAAATCTTAGCACTTAAAAAATTCTTTATGATCTTGCTGTGATCTAGGCTCAACTTGGTCCCATTACGTCCGGAAAACCTCATATTTTTGTAGACTTAGGAGAATTTCGCAGAAAATTGTTGTTTTTAAGCCTAGCTTGTAAAACCCACATCTCATAATCCACATGTCCAAAACTTATGTATGAGTACTTTATTTAAAGTTTATGACGTGTACTATAATCCTGGAAAATCTCACAGTCTAAATAAAACTATTGTAACATCCTAGAAATGAATTAAGGTTTAATGGGGGTAATTAGGAATTGATTAATGAGTAATGATGGATTATGAGAAAATTTGAAGAATTTTTTGGTATTTTTGAGGATTTTAAAGGCCTAGTTTCTCCCTTATTTTAAGGACAATAATTTTGGAGAAATTATTGTTAGGCTCAAAAGAGGTTATTATGGAAGAAAATAAGTAAAAGATATTATAGGAAAATTTTGATAGTGAAAAAAAAATTTTGGATCAAAAGAAATATCTTATTTGAGGATCTTAGGGCCTAGCAGTATATTTTTCCCTAAGGTTTTTCTTTTTCTTTTATTCTTTCTTTTCTCCCCGTACCATTTCCCCTCCTCCTGCACGAAACCCCTCACCCTCATGTCATCTCTCTTTTCTCTTTCCTTCTCTCGCTCTAACATCATTACCATTTTTTATAATATTATTATTATTCCTCTCTCATTTCCCTCTCTTTTTGTTTTATGCATCAGACCCCCCCAACCGTGACCTCCCTTCTTTCTTTCTCTTTTTCTCTTTCTCTCATGCTTCCTCACTATCTCTTGTTCCTTCTCTTCTCCTCCTCCCAACCTAGAAGCCAGCCACCACCATTGCTCAACTTCTTCTTCCTTCCTTCCTCCTCCTCCCTTCTCCCTCTCTTTCTCCCTCCCTCCCTCCTCTTATCTAGCTGTAGACGAAATTTTGGGGTGAGAGTTTTTCGGCCGCCACTTCTCAACTCTATTCACCTCCACCAACCTTCTACTTTGTTCAACCACTCATATCGGTCCAATCCGTGCTTAGGAAATATATCAAAATATTTGTTCACCGGAGCTTTTAGAGCCCGTCGGCACCGGACCGATGGCTTTTCTGGCAAACTAAGACCATATTCGGACTCCCGTAAGTATTCTCTACGCACCTATGTCATTAGTTTTCTGATATGTCATATTTCGAAAATAGGCCTTATCCGAGTTGGGGTTTTTAGGATATCTAAATTTATTATATTGAGGTCTAATATTTGAGTTAGGATTTTTCTTAAGGAGCTCATAATTTATTTGGGGTTTTTCCAATTTATTTGGAATTTTTAGGATTTCTAATATTAGGAAAAATTTGGGGATATTGAGGTCTGACTTGTTTGAGATTATATTAATGATTTTTGGGATTTTATTTAAGATTATATTATGATATTAATCTGGCTGGTTTGGTGAAATTTTTAGACTGATAAAGTTTGAAGTAGGCTAATGATTAAAGAGGAATTTTTGAAAGATAGACATTTGAGGTTGACTGGTGATTTTAGTAAATTTATTGATATTAAACTAAGGCTGTTGGTGGGATAAATATCATTGAATTGAGATATTGTGGGAGTTTAAAATGAGTTACTTAGGTATGTGAGGGTTGGAATTTGGGGTCTTAGGATGGATATGAATGGAGGATTTTAATGATGTAGTTGATAGATAATTAAAGAAGGATTTGGAATAAATTTCTTGAGGATGAATGTTTTTCTCTTGGTTAGGGAATTAAATTCCCTAACTTTGCATTTGAACACTTAATTTAAGTGTCAATTTTATATAACTGTTATGTAGACAGTGACTTGTCTGGAGTCAGCACGGGGGAGCTGTACTATTGTGAGATTGGTGCTAGCTATCAGGTTACCGCTTCTACTTGTCTACGTGTGCGTGTGTTGTTAGTAAGGGATTTCAATTCTTTTCCAACTGCGAAATTCCTAGATGATGTGGTATATGTATAGTGATTTTATTGATTATTTTAGTATTAAAATGTCAAGTGGGATTCTTATGGTGAACTTTGCAGAAATCTGTGTATTGCATCATGATTTAGAAAATGAATATATACTGTTTTGGAAATCGTATTGCATGAGTTTTTGAACCATTGGAAATGCCAAGTGCCTAGTTTTGATTAAATTGCAATTGTGACTTATGATGCATATATTGTTGTGGTAGTTAGCATCGATGCCTTAGATACTTTTGCCATCATGTGATGAAGTACCCTGTGGGCCCATAGGGACTAATTACATTATCGGTGTACTGGGTATGGGTAGCCCCCATCAAGTATTACTGTTCGATGTGATGGGTATGGGTAGCCCCCATCGAGTATTACCCTCGTTGTGGTTTTGAGTATGTGTAACAGCCCAAACCTCGCTCAAGATATTGTCCGCTTTGGCAACATAGCTATGCCCCTCACGGTTTTGTTCCTCATGGTAGTAGGGATAATGACCTAAGCCTCTCACACTCACCCGTGAAAACGCGTCCTTCCGGGTAGGGATGCTGCCCCTCTGTGGGCCCCTACACTCACCCCGTACTAGATATTGTCCTCTTTGACATAGCGGAAGCATGTAACCTCAAGACTTTGTTTCCCCTCTGGGAACGCGTCCTGAGGAGAAGGAGAGCCCAACACCTTATATAGACTTGGGACATCTCGAACCCAGCAAATGTGGGACATTACAGTATGGGTTAAAATCCCGACCGAGTTCCACTTCTCCGTGGTTCTAGGTACGGGTTGAGATCTCCTTTGAGTTTCACTCTGGTCCACCTAGTGGTAACGTTTCTCAGGGCGAACGTTATGGATGGTTGTGAAAAATGTATTTGGAAATCATTTTTCTAAATGACGATATACATGTTGCGAAAATGTTTTTGGGTATTGATAATTACATGACTATCTGGTATGTGCTCATATTTCAAACTAAATATACATTATTTAGCTTCCGACATTGACACCTTGTTAGCACACACACCGTATGTAGGGAAGTGGTTAGTGGTTACGTTTTTGGGGCTACCCCTGTTTATCTCACTTTTTCAGGTCCTAGTAACGGAATAGACGGATACCCGGGGAAAGGAGCCTTCCTCTTCTCACTGAAACATAGTGAGCTTTTATTTTGGGTTTTATGCGAGAAGTGTTGTATATTGCCATACTTCCTTAGGCTTTCATATTTCGCTTCTGCATTCTTATATTTGGATCACTATATGCATTATTCTTTTGATTGGGATCGATCCAATTCCGGTATATATGCCTTAAGCATACCGGCACTGCCTTACTATATTTGAATTAATCATGAACCATGGATCGAAAAATATTTCATATCAACTAGGGATATTTTGGAGTTTCTCCAGGATATTTTATGATTTTTGAACATGGTGAAATTACGTTAAGTAAATGGTTAAAAAATATTGATGTTTTAATTGGGAGTTTTCAAATGCAGAATGATCTTTTTCTAACATGGATCAAGTTATAAAATGGTCAATTATTAATGTCCATGTTAGTTGTGATTTAGTAAAAAAAAGTGTTTTCTACTCTTGTCTATTGGGAATTTCCTTTTATTTAAATAAGGCAAATTTTTATCTAATTATGATAGCCTTTTTCGGTATTTTAGTAATTATTATCTTGAAATTTTAAAGAAATTATGATATCCTTGTATTTTAAAGAAATTATTATCTTGAAATTTTTCTAACTATGTTAGTATTTTATTTGGTAAACCATTTTTCCTAACATAGTTAGTATTGATAAAATCTTGTTTACATTCGATTTATGGTCAATAAAATTGATTACATTCGGTTTTATGGCTTATAAAAATGGTTTTACAAAGCAAGTGTTACAACTATAACTAGACGAAATAGCTACCACAAATAAACATATTCACATGCATTCATATGTATCTAGTTGTAATCAGAGTTTTCTACTTGGAGTGGAGTTTGGGTATTTTGTTCTCTTAAAAGTCTCCAAATTACTATGGCTCCTTATGGAGCTTATACTATATAAACCAAAATAGGAGACTTTAACTACAACTCCAAAAATATTTTTGTTCCGCCTTGCCTTAACTAATGATCCGTCTGCTTCTCCTTTCCTCTAGAATTGCTTGCTCCTATGGGTGGGACTTAAAAAGAGGGGGTGAGATTTGGGGAAGTCTCCGTAGCAATAATCACAATTAATATATAAACAAGGAGATTAATTTTTGTGCATGTGATAAACCTTTTTCATTACTCTACCCCTTGAAAATTTCGCTCATACCCCATAAAAATTCCTTCTCTAGATTTTAACTATAAAGCAAAACTTCTTCTACTTATTACATGCTATAACTTGAGGCCTTTATTCTTGGTAAGCATATGAACACTTTGTTCTCCCCTTTAGAATTACTTCTATACAATTCAACTATTAATCTAATTATAGAATTATATAAACTTGAAAGTAGAGAGGTAAGAAAATATTTACCAAGGGCTTAACGATAACTTCTTATTCCTCCTTCTTTCTCTATTTTTTCTTTCTCTTCCTCATCTTCTATCTTTTTCTATAAGCCCCACCATCCACTCACCTCTTCTCTCTTATTTCTTTGCTTCAAATTCCTTATGTAGACCTATTATATGTACTTGGTGGGCAAGCAAAATGTAGGCTTGTAGAGGAAGTATTTTTTTTTGGCTATATTGCCATGTGTCAAGGAAATAATGAGGTGTATTATGAAATATGGAGAGGGAGCCACCATTTTTTGGGGAAGCTTCATGAAATAAAAAGGCTTCTCCTTGAAGCACAAAGACTCTCTTGAAGCAAAAATAAGCCAAATAGAGCCTAGAATTCAGGTTGAGCCTAAACGGGCCAAGTTCGTTTAGGCCCAAGAACAAAAAAAATCCCCATTTGCAAAGCTCGGTCCTTCAGGAGTTGGGCCTCGGGCCCGCCCGCAGGCCTCGCTTTTTTTTTTCAAATGTTTTTTCCTACTTTTGAGCCTATACTGCTAATTGAAACAATGAACCTATGATATTTAACATATATATGATCCAAAATATGTTTAAATACCAATCATTAATGCATTACCAACTCAACAACTCATAAACTAAATATTAAGTCTAGAACTAGAAGTCATAGCACAATTAAATAGAATATTCCATAAGGTTCACATAAAGTCCACACACCACAATTAAAATAAATTATTGTATAAAGTCTACCTATTACAATTAAATAAACCACTACATAAAGTCATAAATAAGAAAAATGAAATCCATAAACTACATTAAACATTAAGAATTAGCGTCATTGTAATTTTCTTCACCGTCATCACTATCATCAACATCAAGAAAATTTGATTGTATTTCACTATGAGTAGGCTCTTTTTCTTATATAGCAAAAATATCAATTTTTTCCTATTTTTTGTTTTTTAATATTATTAATTAACAATAAAAATAAACAAGAAAAGTAAAAAAAATAGAAACAAAACATTATGCTAGCTTAACGGGCCGGCTCGTTTAAGCCCGTGACCCGACGGGCTAGCCCATTTAGACCCGCCTCTTTTTTAGGCTTTAAAATTAAAGCCCGGCCCTCCTTGGGCCAAGGCCTAAATGGGCTCGGCCCAAATTCCTGGCTCTAAAGCCAAGTGTTCAAAGAGACTCTTATTGATGAAGATTGGTTGGAAGCTTGCTAAATAAGATTGTCTTTGTTTGTGCAAGGTGGTTGATCATTTTGGGACTATTTAGCACATCCTAGACATGCAAATTAAGCTCCTCTATAAACCCAATGATAAACTTCCAAAAGAATCTTGCTACATATATGTTTTCCTTTATTATTTTTATTCATTTTTTTTGTAACTTAGTGAACAATTTGTCTTGGCATCTTATGAAAGAAGAAAGTAGAAACTCTCTAGACATGTGTATGCATTTTAAATTCCATCTAGGTGACTCATATGAAGGGCTGGATGCATGTATAACACCATGCAAAAAGGCTTCTCTCAATCAGCCAACACGATTCATTAAAAAGGATAATGATGCCAAAAGTCCCTTTTCACATTGGAATTCCTCTAATATTTTCAAGGTTCAAAAAACCGGACCGGGTATCAAACCGGATGAGGCACTGGTTCAAGGGTCAACGGTCGGATCGGGGTCGGACCGGGTCAAACCGGTTATATTAAAATAATAAAATTTTATTGATATTAACATTAATAATTAAAATGTAAATGTAGATAGGTATGCATGATTCATCAAATATGAATATTTTAATGTTTCTATAAAGGGAAAAAGAGAAAATATTAGTTGATTACACCTGAAAATAAATATTATTCTACAATCCACAGACTAAAATACAAATATTAAGAGTAACAATAATTAAATATTAAGTATATGCAAGTAAAATAGTATTTAAAGTATTATAGTTTCCTAATTTATAAAATTGAGTGAAGTGAAAGTTAGTAATTAGGTGAATTATAATAAAATAAAATTATTTTTTTAAAAAAAAAGGGGTTCAACCCGGTTCGAACCCCGGGTTGGCCGGGTCAACCGCCTCCCGGTTTTTAGCACTCAACCAGACCGGACCATTGGCGGTTCCCGGTTCAACCGGCCGGTTCGGTCCGGTTTTTTGTTCACTGAATATTTTTATTTGGGCAATTTTTGGTAGATCGAAGAGCAATACACGTTTACTTGAAGAAGAAATAGAAAGAATCTTATTAAAAAAGACAATCATATTCTTCTTGAAGAAGAACACTCCAAAATAACCATTGGTTGCCACCTCATTCTTACTAATGCCATGCAAACTTGGTGTCACGCCACCTATAAATTCTTATCCTCATTATTTCTTTCTTTCTTTTTAAATTAAACCCTCCTTCTAAATTAATTTTCTCTTGACTTTTTAAGCAAATTATATACCAAAATTCTCACACAAGTACCATTGTTAACATGCCTTACTATAAGGCTAAGGCGGCAATGCATATGAAATTAGGGACTTAAAACATATAATTTACTTAAATCACAAGTTTAACTATTTTAGACCCTTGATTTTATTAATACGGGGTTCTAAAATCTCAAAATAACTCTATTTTTGTAAGGCCCTTATCCTCCTTAATATTTATTAACTAGTTACTTTAAAGCTTTTAAGATTTTTGGAATATTACAATATTAATGCATATGAACATATAACTACGAATGTGATAAGGCCATAGGGGAAATGTAAGTCTTATCAAGAGCTGGGAAAACGGGCTAGCCTGCGGGTTGCAGGCTGGCCCGTCACGGGCTGCGAGTTAGATGGTGAGGCCCGCACCTTAAAGGGCTGGGAAAACCCCAACCCTAACCTAACCCGTCACTTTTTTTTTATTTAATTTTTTAACTTTTTTTTTGTTTTGAAAATTCCATAATACAAAAATAAAATTCTAAATCAACAAAAATATATCATAATTGCCTCAAATAAAATAGAATACCCCAAGTACCATAAAAATATGGACTCCATAATTACATATTTCTTTTTATAAACATCTTCCTAGTTTTATTATACTAACAATATTATTAACAAAATTTTGGATTATACTATACAAACATCACAATTTGTTATGTCAACCACAATTTATATTAGTGAAATGTCTAAAAAACACCTAAAATAATTAAATAGAGGATTTTTTTTAATAAAAAAAATATATTTGACGGGCCAACCCGCTGGCTATATGGTGCGGGCCTGTGCCTGTGCGGCCCGCACTCTAATGGGTTGGGAAATGCCCAACCCTAACCCTGCTCAATCTATGGGCTGGCGGATTAAACCCATATTATCGGCTCTAGTCTTATCACTAGAAAAATAAGTTTCCATATAAAGATAAAGATGAGCTTGTTGAATTCAGAAGTGGAAGGTTGATTGATAGCTTACATGTCCAAATGGTCTCTAGCCGCTCCTTTTGTCGTGAAAACGTAATTAATTCTATTTACCATGCAATGCAAAGCTTCTTAGAAGCATGAAAGTGCGGGAAAAAAAACATTTAGCTGTAGTACTTTTCTTTTCCACCAAAAATATCAGAGGGGAACCGGCTCTGCAGGCAATTATCGGACATGATAGTAACCATGCCTCTCCTTTTATACGATAAGACAAAAGGTGGGGATTGGCCAAACTTTTATCATGTTTGTTATCAGAGTTACTTTCTTTGCTTTTACTTATAAGAGTCTTACCGTTAAAACACGATTTTTAAGTAAATATATGAAAGTAATTAAATGTATCTAGAATATACATATTTTTCTAATATTACCCTTATTTATTATGAATATATTAAGAGAGAAAAATATATGAGTATTAATAAATATAAAAGAGAATTAGGGGAAAAATAGGAAAAAACACATTAAATGATGAGAGAATGCCGGGTGAACTCTTATATTTTGAACCAAATCAATTCAAATTTTAAGTTCTTATAAATAGGATCGAAGGGAGTATTTAAGTAAAAATGCCAGGTTTTTTT
This sequence comes from Mimosa bimucronata, assembly GCA_037074515.1. Lineage (NCBI taxonomy): Eukaryota > Viridiplantae > Streptophyta > Magnoliopsida > Fabales > Fabaceae > Mimosa > Mimosa bimucronata. The sequence continues at coordinate 5,816,723 of CM073436.1, forward strand.
GGAAGGTCTACCTTACAGGCTTGGCCTATTTTTTTTTTTTAAATTTATCTTATGATATATCATATAAAATAAATTATATGAATTATTTATAACATTATCAACTTAACTTTAATTTTAAACTTAACACCTTATTATTCATATACACAAAACATAACTCTTTTATTCATTAGTGGTTCACAGTTTCTATGATAAAAGTAAGAGAAAAAAATTTAGTTTAATGGTGGTAAAAACCTTTAAAGACATACATAGACTCTTAAATAGGAGTTTGGGATCATGTTTTGTGATCCAAACGTGCAGCTGAGTCGTGAAAGCTGAATTTCATAATTTATTTTAAAGTTTGGGTAGGCTTATATCTTGTGACGGGTTTTTGGTGTCTATTGAGCTTTTAGGGTGAAGCTCATCAATAGCTACTTCTGAAAAAAAAAGCTCAATCCCACCGTGGAGAAAGAAAGGCATCGAAGAGGAAAAAAAGAAAAAAAGAAATAAAGTGGGTAGAAAAATTAGACTATTAGCCCCTACAATTCTCAAAGAAGATATTCTCTTATAATCTAAAATTTCCTTTTTATTTCCAAAAATTTACCATAATAATCTCTAACTATTTTATCCCGCAATATCCTCCTTTGAGCCAAAAATATAATTTTCCCAAATTATTTTCCTTGAAATAAGGGAGGAATTAAGCCGTTAAGATCCTCAAAAACACCCTAAATTCCTCAAGTATTCGAATACTTTATAAATTTATATTAATTAATTCCCAATCACCTCCATTAATCGTCAATAATTTCTTAGAGGATGTTACAAATTTCACTTTTTCTTTCTAAACTATAAGAATATATACATATAATATATCTATTATTTAATAAAAATCATGTCCTTTTTAGTAATTTTTTATTTAAACTTGCTTTTCAAAATAATCATCCAAACATGTTTCTAAAAGTCAGATTGATAAAAATCACTTATATAATCACAAATCCAAACATAAATCACATCACACAATCTGACTTTTATCCAATCTTATTTATAGAAAAGTCAGATTAAAAAAAGTCACTTCTCCACCTCCCATCCAAACACACCCTAAATAGATTAAAAGGTAAAATATGGAATCCGAGTTATAGGATTTTAAGCTTATTTAAAGTTTTATATATTAAGCAGGATTTTAAAAAGGCTTACAGGCCTTGTCAGGCCTTTTGGAGGCTCATCATGCTTAGGCCAGAAAAAAAAAAAAAAGTCTACACACAGGCCTAAATCTAAGCCTAAACTTTACGTTTCTGTTGAAGGCCCAAGTGTATTCAAGTAAAGTCTAATTAATTCTAGCCTATTTCCATTCCCACCGTTTAACTTCCGGCAATTTTGAGAATGACGAGCATCTTTATCTGAATAATTATAATGTACCTGTGAGATGTATGACTGCATGCGTTGTTATAAAGTTTACAATATCTAATCATTCCTGCAAATTATATGATCTGATATTTATTTTACTCTGCACTATATGCTAGCTTTTTATTTGTATAAACTCCCCATAAATAAATTTAGTTACAAAAAATATAATTTTAATAACAAGTGAGTTATATACATGTTATGGTTTCTTAGCTTACTCCAAACTTTTGGTGATTATATTCTTTCCCTTGCATTCTTTAATAATTTTCTCTTAAAAAAATTAATTGAATTAGACATCCACAACTAATTGGAACTGTGGTACGCCAAGGTCTGTACCACCAATGACCACAACACTTAATTATTTGTTACCTATTTACTAATTTGATTAGATTAAGGATGCTAGTTAAGTTAGTTAAAATCATATGATATTACCAATGCACTCTATAGTTAAAATTACATAATATTACCCCATATACCATAACCATCTACTTCTATCCCCACCCTCACTCTCTTGATTGTCTATTATTAAGGAGTATTTATAAGGATAATTTGGAGGAAATTGAAAACAATTGGAAAGAGATCTTATATTTAGAATTAAACTCACCTCATCAAATATGTCTTAAATTTAGAACCGGAGGAGTATGTTTGTTTGGTTAACTCAACTCTTAAATATGCAAGGTAGGAAAGATAACCAAAACGATACATGGGTATGAAAAATGAAGCCGAAGAACTGTGAATCTTCCTAAAAAAAAAAGAAAGAAAGAAAAAGAGGGAAACAAGTAGACTTTAGTTAGTTCTGGCAGGCTATTGCTGGAAAAGCAGAAGCAAGTCAAAGGTTTGACCCAAGGCAAACAAGTAGAGACGTAGACGCAACCTCCATGCATGTATTCTTATTCTTAATTAATCCAATATGGTTAGGTTCTCCGTCACTGTTCCCTTCAACTCGTCAATCCCTTTCCCTTCTCATCTTCCATTCAACCAAACCCTTTCCTTATATCGAATGAAAACAACAACATCAAGCCATCTCTTTTCAGTTTTGAATATGCTCTAACTGTGAATATATGGCTTCTCATCATCAAAATTATAGCGACTTTATCTAAGATCCGTAGCCTAACTGTTTGGAGCACAACCTTTACTAGAATTAGTCCTTCCGATTCTTCTTTTTTGTGCTTTCGTGTATGAATGAACTTGCGTCGTACGTCAATCATGTTCTCGATTTTGTGTAATATCCATAATTCTAACTTTTACACATGTTATCTATGAATAATATCTAGCCACTCTCGATCATGTGAAGCATTATTCTTAGATAACCATATCTAAGTAGTACTATTCATTAACAAAATCTCGTGCAAATTACTCCTACATATGTTTTTGGGATACATGGCTCGTAAAAAATGAGATATATTTATATATATAGAGAGAGAGATCATAAAATTTGGATCAGATAGATTAGAAAAAAGGTTACAAAATGATGGATGACGTACAACAATCAAGTAATAACTTGATTCATATGGATGTGTCAGAACAAAGTCTGAAAGAAAGCCAATCAAATAAATAATCGAGTGGTATTGACAAATATGCGTAGAGGACCACAATTTGCATCCAGTTTCACACTCTCATAATCAAAAAGTTGATCACAAAAGACAAGAGGCATCAATATTGTTTAAGGCGTTGGAGATGTTATACATGAACATGTTGTTGCTGCAATAAGTGTCCTTTTCCTCTTCAGTGACACCCTTGACGAACGTTGTGGAAGATGCTGACGAATTCAAAGTACTGGGACTAGTAGAAGATGAAGGGGTAGTCGTCGAGTACGATATCAATGACCCTAAATTAGTGAAATTCGGAACACCTCTTGTGTTGTTTTGTGCAATCGGATGATTCTCCAAAAGACTGGTAGAGTAATTATGATTATGATGATGACCTCCTTCGTACTGCCCCACATTCGGGATGCTACTTGGGAAGCTGAAACTAGTGGCATCTGGAGAGATCATTTGATCTTGTTTTGCTTTCATGAGTTGAGATTCCAGAGGTAAATTAGGCTGTGATGAAGCAGCACAGGCTTGGTTTTCTTGAAGAGGGAGGGTTTGGTAATTTTGCTGGAAATTTTGATTGGGAGCAATATCTGGGTACTGAGATGATGATGATAGGAAAGCAGTAAGCAAGCTTAAAAGGTTTGGATTTAATATATTATTGTTTTCCATTCCAAAGTGAGGAGGAGGGTTGATTAAATGAGGTGAATTGTAGAGAGAAGAGTTGAGAATGGAGGAGAGCTGTTGAATATCCAAGCATGGGGTGTGAGTCACTGGATCAATCCCCATCTTCAACAGTCTCTTCTTGATGTGAGTATTCCAATAATTCTTTATCTCATTATCTGTTCTTCCTGGCAAGCTAGCAGCAATCGTGGACCACCTATAAGAAAACGTATATATATATATATATTAATTAATAAATTAATCCCATTTAGATCATATATATCTCTAATTTTATAAACGACATGACATGCGAAACAATTAATAGGTTGATGTTATGTGGATCATTGACTTTGCATGGGATTGGCCAGTCCATAAATATACCAATCATCATATCAAATCAGCAGAATCAGAAATCTCCTAATTGGTTCTTATTAAATGCCCATGGAATATTAGCTACACAAATATGAAACGAAGGATATAATAATAAGCAAATTAAAGAAAATGAGCACTCACTTGTTTCCCAGAACACTATGTAACTGGATGATGGTTTCCTCTTCCTCGAATGAGAATCTGCCTCTCTTTATATCTGGCCTCAAGTAGTTTGTCCAGCGCAGCCGGCAACTCTTCCCACATCTCTTAAGTCCTTCATATTTATGATAATAAAAGTAATATAATCATTAGAGAGTATGATAACAAAACTTTTGTTCTGGAAATAATCAAGAGTAACATATCGTAAACAAATTAAGGGGATTTGAGAGAAGTAGTATATTACCAGCATTCTTGGGAAGAGTACGCCATTTGCCGTGTCCATGTTTGTGAATATAATCGATAAGTTTCTGATCTTCTTCGGGAGTCCAAGGACCTTTCTTCAATCCATTATTCTTTGAATGATCGTTAGAAGAAGGCTTCGTCATGCTGATTATAAGTTGCGAAGAAATTTTCTGATCTTCTCAGAGCTCTATGATTGGAAAGCAAGAGAGTTGCTCGCTCGCTAGCTGTAGGAAGGTGAAAGAGGTGCGTGTGTCTATATATAAGGCAAGAGAGCGACAAAGGGGTGAAGAGAAATGAATGAAGACTTAAGAAATTGGATCCAAGTCAATGGGATTTGGTGCCGCCCTTTGTTCTTTATTTTGGAGACGTGTCTCTTAATTGTGACGAAGAAACTATTCATGCAAACTATAGTAATTAATCTCTTCTCTCTTTTCTTGATTATACTATATATCTTATCCCCTATCTCAACCACCTTCATGCAAACTCGTTCTTAATACTTCTCTTCTTCGTTTAATTAGGACTACGTACTCTTCATTATTGAATGCTGATTTTGTTAGCAGTGATATGAACTTTTTAGAATAACAACCAGTGGTAATTTTGTTATATTTGGTTGAAATGTCAACAGTAAAAAGGTCAGGCAAACATATAGCTCACGCCAAGACGGTTGGGGAGAAAAGACTGTACTGCATGTAAAGACTCCCATGTCTAAAAACGAATATTTAAAAAAAAATAAAAAATCACCAATTCAAAATGTCGGGGATCGCTGAATCGATTGCATGGGCAGATTAGTAATTTCGACTCAGCCTTCGCCTAACAAAATAGACAAATTTGGACCACTCGAATTATATATATGAGCTGCATATACCATGTATTTGTCTATTTAGTCTATCTTTCCGCATCTCCCATATCTTGGTGTAAAGGAACAAACTTCTTATGTTCACATATATGTAAAACAATTAATTATAATTGTTAATTAAACACACACACACACACGTTTATATCTATTGCATGCATAATTCAGCAAAATATCAATTATTGGGAGTGAAGAATTGGCAGCCGCAGCTAATTAATGTAGAGCATATGCATCACAATTAGCCAGATCAGAATGTGCATGCATGTACAGAGTCAGGAATCATATGATGAATAATATGGTGACGACTGTGTTTTACCAGTAAAAAGTCGACACGTAATGTGAAGCCTGACGCTACCATGGACCTTGCTACAGTGAACAACACTCGTAACCTATATGGGTTTCCTTTTTAAAAAATAATAATAATTATTATTATTATTATTATTTATTATTTTTTTACCATTTAACCTACACGGTTGGATAGCGCAAATATGAATAAAAATGGTGCGTCACCGAGCTACGAACCTACGGGTCCAGCTGTTATATGGTAAAAGCACTGTTTATGGACATTAGACTTCATAAAGCCACAGTCCAAAACATGTCTATTACTCTCCAGTTCTGGGAACAAGTCCAAGTTCTCTGATCCATGAATTTCTATTGTTTTTTTTTTTTAAAAAAAAAGTGTAAGGTGTTTCAAAACACCCTAGTGTTTCACACCAATAAACAATAATCTTTACATTTTTATTATAAAAAAAGGGTTAATATAACTTTTGGTCCCTGAACTTTAAATTTTTTTGTTTTTATCCCTGAACTTTCGGTCAATTTTGGTTTTGGTCCCTGAACTTTTATTAATTTTGGTATTGTTCACTCAGTTCAAAAAAAAAAAAATTAAAGTTGAGGGACAATATCAAAATTACGGAAAGTTCAGGGACCACGACCAAAGTTGACCGAAAATTCAGGGACCAAAACAAAAAATTTCAATGTTCAGGGACTAAAACCAAAATTGACCGAAAATTCAGGGACCAAAACCAAAATTGAGTGAAAGTTCAAGGACCAAAAGTTATATTAACCCAAAAAACAATCTTTACATTTTATGAAACAAAATCATTTTAATATCCACTTCGTATTGCACAAAATTATTAAAAATAAGTTGATTCAAATTGATAATAAATACTATATAATCATAATTTATAGCCAAACTGACACTAAATATACCTAAGTGTGAGTTTGTGAATCCAAACATTCTTTAGAAGGAATAATGGGTGCATAAATTATACCGAGAAAAATATTTAGAAAATACATATAAAAGATAGATCTATCGGGAGAATTTCAATATAGGACCGTGGTAGCCAATTAATTTCAAAATAGGACTAAAAGATTCTTAAATATCACTTGAGCCTTGTGGAGGCAAACTGAAATTAAATTAAGAGAAGAAAAGACAATATTGACCTCACGTGTCAGAGAGAGAAAGTGTCAGAGGAAAGAGTGTGTCAGAGGGGAGAGAAGGTGAGAGAAATATTTTGTTTTTTATTGAGGCTTGTTCATATGAAATTTTCCTTGTTCGTGTGAAAATGAGTGGGGTCTGTATGAGAGAGAAAGAGAAAAGCCTGTCAGAGAAAGAGAGTGTGTGTCAGAGGAGAGGGGTGTGAGAGGAATATTTTGTTTTTTATTGAGGCTTGTTCATACGAGATTTTCCTTGTTTGTTTGAAAATGAGTGGGATATGTGTATGAGAGAGAAAGAAGAGCTTGTCAGAGAGAGAGAGGGGGTGTGTCAGAGGAGAGAGAGTGTCAGAGGACTTAGGGGGTGAGAGGAATATTTTATTTTTTATTGAAACTTGTTTATATGAGCTTTTCCTTGCTCATATGAGTTTTTCCTTGTTCATATGATATTTTCTTTGTTCATGTGAAAATGAGTGGGGTCTGTGTGTGTGAGAGAGAGAGATAGAGAGAGAGAGTGTCAGAGGAGAAAGGGTGCAAGAGGAAAGAGAGGGTGAGAGGAATATTTGATTTTTTATTTAGGCATATTCATATGAACTTTTCTTTGTTCATATGGATTTTTCCTTGTTCTTGTGAAAATGAGTGGGATCTGTGTGAGATGAAAGAGAGTGTCAGAGAGGCCATGTGAGTGTGAGACCTTTTTTGTCTTTTTCTACATCAATTTAATTTTCACTTAAAGACCTTAAACCTAAAATATATTTCAGAATTCTTCTGTCATATTTTTTAATTAATTGGCTACCTTACTCCTATGTTGAAATTCTCCCTTGATCCATACATAAAATGAGATAATCGATCTTCAACTATATTTACTTAAAGGATAGGAGCCGGGGCTTCCATTGTAGCTAATTTTCAAGCTAAGATCTTACTGTCATGCTTAAATAAAAAGCTAAGATGGTTTATTTCATAGAAATACGAGGCAGGAATTTTTTTGTCTTTTATAAAACTGATGTGAAACTTTGAAAACTTAGTTTGACATGTAACGTACGAAAGTCTGAATGATAAGTGAAAGGATGAGAAGACGCAAATTGCCTCCGCTGGTTTTTGACGGATTTAGGGATTCATCGCTTTCTGCTGACAGTACATGTTACTCATCTGGTCTTATTTATAAATCACTTCCAACATATTTCATACAGACGAAAGAAAGCCTTAAAACTCATTAACTTTCCACTAAAATCCAACAAATTTATAACTTTACCCATATTAAATATACATTATAGCATATGAAAATAAAGTCAACACATAATAAATGAAGGGTAAACTTGTACATTTACACTAAATATTTAATGAGGTGATTTATATATAGGACCAAATAAAACCTTCTCTCTCTACCCTATAAATAAGACCAGAAGAGTACCAATTTACAAATATATTTCTTGTGGAAACTGGCTACTACCTTTTTGAATTGGGGAGTGAAAAGTTAAAAGAAGTCGCATGACTACATAAGAAAATCAATACCCATAATAAATTTAATACATATCTAAAGCTACGTTGTGGTGAAAATTGTTTAATTAATATGTGACGTACGACATCTTTAGGTCTGACCTGGAAAATCCCATGTGATGGTTTTGCCAAAACATTAAATTTTCATTGTCCATTTCGTTGAAAAAATGGAGCACACTTGTTGTCTAGACCCTGTAATGGTTGAAACTTGAAAATGGTTTGATTGACACTTTTTAGGCTTCCTCGGTTACTGCCTTCATTAGGTCATGTACCAGATTTCCCTTTTTCAAAGGCACACGACATATAACAATTTATTAAATAAGATTTGAAACTGAAGTGATGTGGTTAGGAAAAAAATTAATGCTCTGAGAGCTGTCTGCAACTCAAACCCTGTAATACGAATGAGTTGATAATTAATGGGGGAGGAACCCTCGTCTTCTTTTCCTTTCTTTTTCTTTTTATTATCTCATTATAATTGTTAGATCAACAATTAAATCGTTGAGATTTAGTTCTATATTAATTACTTAATTATATATTTTTTATTATAATATTAAGTTATTCTTGTCAAAATTTATGAACTTAAATATAATTAATTATTTTTTATAATTTAACATTTTAATCCCAAATTAATAAAATGTTAAATTTAAACCATTCAATTAGTAATCTAATGGTTATAGAAAGTGAATAAAAAACAAGAGGAAGGGAAAGGAGATGTTCCTCCCCCCATAATTAATGTGCATGTTTGGTGGTTTATCAACAAAAAAAAAAAAAAAACTTGTCATTCTTAAGTTTTGGAAAGGTTGAAAACTTTTGGGGACCTTTCGAGTTTTATTATATAGAACACGAATAAAAAAGAAAGTTAACAATTTATTAAATAAGATTTGAAACTGAAGTGTTGTGGGTAGGAAAAAAATAATGCTTTGAGAGATGTAATTCAAAACCGTATCCTGTATCACTATATGAATGAGTTGATTATTAATGTGCATGTTTGATGGTGTGTCAATGGGGAAAAAAAACTTGTCATACTAAAGTTTGTGAAGGTTGAAAGATTTTGGGACCTTTCGAGTTTTATCATATAGAACAATAATTTAAAAGAAAAGCGATATATTTTACTTCTATGAATTTTTTTCCCAATATTCCATTAACAAAAAGTATCATAGAGATGCAAATTATCAATAAGATAATTTTTTTTTTTTTTTATCTTGGAGCGTAGTTAAAAAGATCATTCAAGACTTCAAGTTCAAATGATTGTTGGATAATAGCATCTGTAATTCAAATAGCTAGCTAGTCAGCTCTCAATATTAGCATCACTGGGATGGGAATGGATATGCAATAACACTAAAATAATACAGGTTAGAAATAATTAATTTCGATATTTTATTACCATTAAAATATTAAAACAGTTATTAATTTTGAAATGTATATTATTTTTCACTGAAGTCTTATTATTATTATTATTTTGGGGGGGGGGGGGGGATCAACAGTAATGGGTTAAAAGTAATCTTGATTTTTTAAACGTTACAATTTTGGGGGGCAAATTATGTACATATACACTCAACAATAAGTCTTAAGTCTAATCTCCCAAGACACCGAAGGTAACTAGTAGACCCTTCCCAAATCCCAACTAAATTGTCCTATATCCGTTTTATAAGAGAATTTTGAGAGAATATATATCAGAACTCGAATTTCTAACCATCACTTGTTTAAATAACGAGAACCTGAGCCATTCACACTAATATGAATTAGTTATCTTTATTTGTAAAATGTCTCTTAGATCAACTTTGGATTATAATTGGTAAACGACCCTTTACATTTAATAAATTTGAATAAAACTCTACTTTTACACTACTGAAAATACGCCACTACTCTCTTTAGTGTGTTATCATTAAACATTGTTATGTAATCCCAGCGATTTATGTTTATGAATGCATTCTTGTCGTCGTATTATATGGGTGGTACGCTTTACATTAAAATATATGTATATATATTTAATTGCTTTTTAGTTATTACTTTAAAAAAATAGTTGCTTTATAACTTGCCAATTTCTTAATCTAATCAAATTAGATAAATATATCTTATAAATTTGGGAACGGAGGGAGTATTGTAGATTTAATTTAGTTGGTACATATATGCACGTATTCTACGCTTTAGTCCATTAATTATACATATCCCACTACAAAAAAACAAGTGATTTCCGACGGAAATCACCGACGGAACTGATTCAGTCGGAAATTTCCGACGGAACAGAGGCGGAAATTCCGTCGGTAAAATCACCGACGGAATTGATTTCGTCGGTGATTGTTACAGAATTCCGTCGGTAACTGGGTAATTAAAAAAAAACCTGCTTCTAAATTTCAAACTTACATTCACCGACCACAATCACAAGCATCGTCCCCTCTCCTCCCAACCAACGCCGTCCCCTCTTCTCCCAGCGCATCCTCCCTCAACCACAAGCACCGACGCCGTCCCTTCACCATCCACAAGCACCGACGCCGTCCTTCTCCCTTCGATTTCCTTCACCGTTCGCCGAGAGGATGAAGCCAAGCTAGCAACGCTCGCTTCTTCTTCGATTCCAACTCCGGTGAGTCTTATATCTTCATTTCGGCCCTCCATTCTTTCAATTAGCAGAAATTTTTGTGGGTTGAGGCAGAAAGTTTGGACAGATTTCTGCCCTATCCGAGAGGTGTGTACATTGGGGTTTTTGGACAGATTTCTTTCAATTTTGTTTTTGGGGTTTCGATCTGATTAGTTAGAAGTAAGATTGGACTAGTACATTGGGTTGCATGTTGAACTTTGTGGGGCCTCCTTCGTTCTTATCATCTCTGCCCGTGAGTGTATGATTTCGTTCTCTCAGCTTTTTTTTCAATCCTGATTCTGCGGCTAGAATTGCATTCTAGTATTCTACAATAGGTTATAGTTATTAATCAGTATAGTTGATGTCAACTTTTGATTCTGCTTCAACCTATTTTGGATATTCTAAGCTGTTGGTTCTTATTTCTAATTTCTTCCTCTGGCTGGCTTGTGCGATTCCTCTGTTCCTCTCTAATAATGTTGATAAGATGAGTATATCACTAGTACATGGTTGTGTATGTTGCAACTTGTGTAGTTCTTGGATTTTTTGGAATTTTCGATTCCTTCCTTAGTTTGGTCTAATTTTTCTTGGTTTGCAGGGACTTTGATATTTGATAATGATGCTTAAATGTGAACCTAGTTTGTAGTTACTATATTGCTAATTAAAATAGGAGTGGTTAATGCTCTATTTTATAATTAGGGAATTGTTGAGTGTGTAGTTGAAGTTCGGTGATGAAAAAAAATCTAGGAGGGGTAATGTACTCCATTTTCGGCGCTCTAATTTGTTTCTGAGGTAAAGTTAAAGAGAAATGTAATTTTATTTATATGATGAGGGTTTGGGGTTATAAGTAATGAAGTCATTGTATAAAAAGTGTTCAGATATCAATGGATGATTAAAGGTTCTGAAATACTGATAGAAATGCTATTTTAGAAACTGGAATTTTTAGTTTTCTTCGCTGAGATATAGTTCAAGTCTGATGATGTTAGAGTTAGTAAAGGAAGTAATTTGGATTGATTTAAATATGCAACTTTGAAGTCTTGGTCACTGCAAGTGAAAAATCTGTTGTAAGTCTAGTTCTTTTTTTGTTTATGAATTATTTTGGTTTTAGAATATGGATTCTCTAAGTTTGGGTTTGAAATTTACTAGAAAATATTATATCGAAGTATGGGAACCAGGTACTGAAACAAAATCAAGAAGTGCTATCACAGGAGAATAAGGTACTGAAACAAAACCAAAAAGTAAACAATTAGCGCGTTGAAGACCTGCAACAAAATTTTACCATGATGGCAATTACCTTGCATGGGTTGGGGATTCAATTACCACTTCCTCCATCTAATACAAATGCACGCAACAAGAGTTGACATAATTTGCTGCTGTGGTTTAGGTTCTTTTTTTCTAAGAATTGTTGCATTTAGGATTAAACTGTATTAGTTATTTAATTTTGCTGCCTATTACGTATCTATTAAATTATGGATTTACAGGATCTCATTTTATTTATTTGCTGTTGTGTTGGGAAAAAACCAAATTTAAATACAACTTTAAAAAAAACCCTAAATTACGAAAAACAGAAAAAAACCACATGCTAAAATTAGCGACGGAATTTCCGTCGTTAAACTTACCAAAACCAATCAGCGACGGAATTCCGTAGGTGAACATTACCGACGAAATTCCGTCGAAAAAATCACCGACGGCATTCAATCGGTGAACATCAGCGACGGCATTCCGTCGGAGAAATCACCGACGGAATTCTGTCGGTGATCCGTCGCAGAATCACCGACGGAATAATATTTCGTCGGTGATTTGTTTAGCAATCACTACTACAGAAAATGTCTATAGCAGCACTTATTTTGGCCCTATAGCAGCGCTTATAAGCGCTGCAATAGGCAGTGATGCTATAGACTGTTAAGCCTAACGCAGCGCTTGTTAAGCGCTGCGATAGGTAATTTATTTTTTAAAAAAATTAATTTTTATCCCTGCATCAATTTGGAAATTACAGACATTTCCAAAACATATATACATCAAAAACCATTTATCTAGAGATCAAATACATTAAAGCAAACATTCTAATTAATTAACTCCTATATATTATAAGGTAATATACTTAGAGAAAAATAAACAATTAAATAAATTAGAAAGAATAATGGACAATTAAGTAAATTAAAACATGTAAATTCACTAAACATTGTAGAAATCAAGGTTTCTCTCAAATATATTTACTATATACTAATAACATATATTTGAAATTACATAATCAAAATCACTTACTCATACTTAAGGTTCCATCTACAGAGTCAGAATGCCCACTGTTAAAACGGAAAAAATTGCAAGCATACTATATGTTTCTAAAGAGAACCTAAATGTTTGTACTTGTATTTTTTCATTCAAAGACACCAGAACCAATTAAAAAACAATAATTAGAACAAATAACTAGTTATATGCAGTATATCTCTTTGCATGCTCACTTTAGACAATCCAATAAAATGATCAAATTGTTTGGGATTTGGAAAAAGAAGTTTGGCCAGCTCAGCCTTGTTCACTTCAACAAACTGGGTCTCTTGATCAAACTTTGCAGCTTTCACAAATTCTTCATAGTCAGATCCCTGAAATTTTTAATAGAAAAGAATTACTTTCTGCCCTGCTGCAATTTGTTTTCTGGGGAGAATAACAGATTCTTGTGATCAACATACAAAGTCAACAGGAAAATAATATGTGGCACCACACGATATGCAAAATCCATGAAATGACTAAGGATTTACTATATACTGCTAGTTCTTTATTTACGTCAACAAAACAGGCAAGTCATATACCTTATATCAGCAACAAATATTACACATTTGCCATGCTTCTGATTATTAAACATAAAAAGTTCATCCCTATTTTATAATTACCTTGACATTCAAATAACAGTAATTCAAATTAATGTCAATCAAAATTTCCAGATTTAAATTCATGCTAATGGTTCTACATTCAAAGACATAACCTAACAGCATTCATATCCTAGACATGCTTCTACTTCATTTCATTTTATTTTATATTATTTAACTAAATACTTCCAAATTCCCCAAACTTCAACATCAAACAACAATAACAACTAATCATATTTTAACCTTAATAAAATTGATTTTACTTTTACATTTAAAACAAGAACTTAGAATTTCAGCTCCCCTAAAACCAATTCATATATTCCAATTCTTCAAAATTACATTAAACTTTTCTTATTTCTACATTTTTCAACTTCTAAATTATCAAGCTCATTAATTTCGTCTTCTACATCAAATCTTTAACAAAACAGCCACCTCTATCACCCTTACACAGTTTAATCCCCTTTGTCCTAACAATTTAACTCTCAAACAGAACTTTGAAACCAGCCAACACATAACAATTAATAAGAACTAGAACCTGTAGCCTTGAAAATCCCTCGTTGATAATCTTTAATACTATATTTTAGCTCATTCCAAACAGTTTACTTCTTAAAACATTCAACTTCAAACATTTCCAATGAATTTCCAGCTTTAAAATGTTTGTCTTTAAGTTTATCATTCTAATGAAATCTCCATCTCGTATAGGAATTTAGCGCAGTATAGACAACCAAATTTTATCCTTGAACCCAGAAAAATCAGCACCCAATTGAATGAGACAACGCATCATTAAACATCCTTACTTCAGTGAAATTCAAAATAGAATATTTTAACATTCAATTTACCTTCTACTCTACTTTAGTAACCACTTATAAAACCAAGAATAATCAGATATTCACCAAGCAAAACCATAAATAAATCCTACTTCTCTTTCTATTATTCCTTTCTATTGTCACTGAAATCATTACTCAAACAGAACCAAAGCAAAATCCATATGTTCCAGCAAGCTCATCATCGAACAAATAGAGAAAAGCAAAGAACAAAAATTCTAAAACATGTATAAATCCATACCCTTGTTCTAATCCACCTTCATCATCATTTTATCATTCTTAAAGCCCCCTTTTATTCTCATTTGTCCAAACCATACCTCTTTAAAATTACCAAGATTAACTCAACCATTTACACGTATACAAAATTTCAATTCCATATTCCTAATCCTTTGGTTGTCACAAAGCAGAGCTTAGAAAATATTTAAATTACTCCAACACAGAGCAGCCATTCAACTTAGACAAAACAAGAATTAGGATTCCAGAACCTAAAAGCTTAAAACAAACATCAATAACAACTTATACTCCTTGGCCGAGCAACAAGAGGGAAGAACATTGAACAATTAGCAACCTACATAAATCAACCATAACAAGCAACTTCAATCCACTTCCTTCTTCATCACTATCAACAACAAAATCACATAAACACATCCCTCAATGAACAAGAAAATCGACGGACAGAGGGAATAAAACTGAACAGAATGCCAAAATCACCCAACACCATGAAATTTCGACATACAACCCCATTCCCTTGTTAAACCTTGTTCTTAATCAAGTTTAGTTAAGATTTTGGAACCATTTCCACCGGAAAACACCATTGAAGGTGTCGGTGAACAATGCTCGATTTGGGGCTTTTGGAGCAAATCGACTAACTCGAAATCATTACCCAAAAATCATCCCCAAAACATCAAAATCGAAGCTTAAACACCCTTTTAATGAAGTTAGAAGCTTCAAAACTTCCTAAGATTTCGAATCTCTCCCTCTCCATTCGAGCTTGAATCAGACGAAGAAGAGAAGAAATAGAAAGGCAAAGGCTTACCCAAGGTTAGCCTCAGTGTCTTGAACGTTTTCCTCCTCCTTTCGCCGCCGATCGCCTCGCTCCCACCATCGCTT
Source organism: Mimosa bimucronata (assembly GCA_037074515.1). NCBI lineage: Eukaryota > Viridiplantae > Streptophyta > Magnoliopsida > Fabales > Fabaceae > Mimosa > Mimosa bimucronata. The sequence continues at coordinate 5,832,220 of CM073436.1, forward strand.
GCCGCTGCAGAACTCGAGAGGACGAGAGAGAGTAGAGAATGAGAGTAGAGAGTGAGTGAGACGGGAATGGAAGGGAATGGAGGCAGATAGAAGGTGAATGGAGGGAGTATATACACGTGGTTGGAAGAAAAGAAATAAGGAAGAAGAGATATTTCAAAATAAAATTAAATCCTATGGGGCCTATAGCAGCGCTTAAGCGCTGCTATAGGCCCCCTGGGATTTAATTTTTATATGTAACCCAATTTAATAAAAACAATTTAAATGCTTTTGTTTCTTTTTAATTGTTTCAGATTTTTAAAATTGTATCAAATTGTTTTTACCTAATTTTTAAATTCCTGGGGGATAAATAAGTATTTTTTTAATATATTTTCCATTTATTAATTTTCCAATGATTTTATTAAATTGTTTTACTTATTTTTCAAAATAAAATTAAATCCCAGGGGGCCTATAGCAGCGCTCAGCACTTAAGCGCTGCTATAGGCCCAATGAGATTTAATTTTTATATGTAACCCAATTTAGTAAAAACAATTTAAATGCTTTTGTTTCTTTTTAATTGTTTCAGATTTTTAAAATTGTATCAAATTGTTTTTATCTAATTTCTAAATCCCAGGGGGCTAAATAAGTATTTTTTAATATATTTACCCTTTCTTAATTTTCCAATGATTTTATTAAATTGTTTTACTTATTTTTCAAAATAAAATTAAATCCCAGGGGGCCTATAGCAGCGCTTAAGTCCCAGGGGGCCTATAGCAGCGCTTAGCGCTTAAGCGCTGCTATAGGCCCCCTGGGATTTAATTTTTATATGTAACCCAATTTAATAAAAACAATTTAAATACTTTTGTTTCTTTTTAATTGTTTCAGATTTTTAAAATTGTATCAAATTGTTTTTATCTAATTTTTAAATTCCTGGGGGCTAAATAAGTATTTTTTTTAATATATTGGCCATTTCTTAATTTTTCAATGATTTTATTAAATTATTTTGCTTATTTTTCAAAATAAAATTAAATCCCAGGGGGCCTATAGCAGCACTTAAGTGCTGCTATAGGCCCCCTGGGATTTAATTTTTATATGTAACCCAATTTAATAAAAACAATTTAAATGCTTTCGTTTCTTTTTAATTGTTTCAGATTTTTAAAATTGTATCAAATTGTTTTTATCTAATTTTTAAATTCCTGGGGCTAAATAAGTATTTTTTTTAATATATTTGCCATTTCTTAATTTTTCAATGATTTTATTAAATTGTTTTACTTATTTTTCAAAATAAAATTAAATCCCAAGCGCTGCTATAGGCCCCGTGGGATTTAATTTATATATGTAACCCAATTTAATAAAAACAATTTAAATGCTTTTGTTTCTTTTTAATTTTTTCAGATTTTTAAAATTTTATCAAATTATTTTTATCTAATTTCTAAATCCCAGGGGGCTAAATAAGTATTTTTTAATATATTTGCCCTTTCTTAATTTGCCAATATTTTTCTTAAATTGTTTTACATATTTTTCAATATAAAAATTAAATCCAGGGGGCCTATAGCAGCGCTTAAGTGATGCTATAGGCCGCATGGATTTAATTTTTATATATGTAACCCCATTTAATAAAAACAATTTAAATGCATTATTTTTTTTAATTGTTTCATATTTTTAAAATTTTATCAAAATATTTTTATCTAACTAATTTCTAAATCCCAGGGGGCTAAATAAGTATTTTTTAATATATTTGCCCTTTCTTAATTTTCCAATGTTTTTTTTTAAATTGCTTTACATATTTTTCAATATAAAAATTAAATCCAGGGGGTCTATAGTAGCGCTTAAGCGCTGGAATATGCTTGTACCTATACCATCACTTTTATTTATATGCTGGTATATGTCATATTATACCTATCCCATCACTTGCATTTTATAAGCGCTGCTATTGTTGCGCTGCAATAGGGTATTTCTGTAGTGGTGAATGGCTTTATCACCGACGGAATTTTTTTCGTCGCAGATTATTTCCCGACGGAATTCCGTCGGTAAAATCCGTCGGTGATTCCCTTTTTTTTTTGTAGTGTCCTTCAACTTCATTGAGATTTGGTGGGTATAGATCTACGTTTGCATAATTGATAGGAATATTACTACTATTTATTTACATATATACAAGTGGTCACGATAAAATATATAAACAATTACACATGGCTACACATAAACTATGCCAATATGCTTGACATGAGATCACACGTTCCCTTCAGCGTGTGTGTACTTTGCGAGTGAGATTATATAATGCATACTAAAAATGAAAAAAATGATGGACTAGAGTTTTCCAGAAATTTCAGATGCCACCTAACTAGATACCTAATCTTGTTCTTTTTGTCAAGCATGGTCTAAAAGTTGAATACTAAATAACATGCTGAAGCAGATAAGTTTTATCTAAGATGGGATGGCACGTAACGTACGTAATCCTTTTCATGTTGGGTCGTTAAGCGAATATGCGACGTTTAATCACACACATAAATAGCTGATGCTCATCGATCGGTACTTAAAAAATTGTTTTTATGCCAAATAAAGATTATTGACGTGGCCATTAAACCTGGGGTCATGCATCGTTATGTTCCCAGATAAAATGTGTGTATTATTATTGCAGCCGTATATAAAATAAAAGTTCAACAGAATAAATAGAAAAATGGGGCAATTTTTTTGTTTTATATTTGATTGTAAGTGTTACTCCCCCAATTCCTAAATATAAGACCTATTTAGGGAGTGAAAATTGTACTTAAATGTAAGACTTAATTCTAATTTTTCTCAACATTTTTTTAAATTATTCCTATTGATACCCATACTCCTTATAACAATAAGCAAGAAAGATAGGGAGGGTGGAAATAAAGAAAGGTGAACAGAATATTTTGGTTATATCATGTGATTTTAATTAACTAAACTAACATATTTAATCAAATCAAATTAAATAAATAGATCATATATTTAGGAATGGAGTATAATAATTTAATAGGTCATCACTGAGATCTTCGTTTCTCGGGATCTTTCTTATTTTGGTATACATATGAATAATTATGAGTACGCTGTCCTGTGTGTGTCAAGTATACACTGATTTAATGTTTTTGTGTGGTTATAGGATTAATGAGTAGTAGAAGGATGACTCGTTTGTTCAGAGCAACATCATTTTTAATTAGGAGTCAGTTTCATTAGTGGCATGTTAGATAAAGATATGTTTCTCCAGCACAATGGATATACAGCCTCAGCAACTATATATATAGTCTATATGCGTCTCCCCTATTTTTTTTATTTTTTTTTTTTGATGAATGCAATGGACCATTTGCGGCCTTCTGTGCACCACCGTCCAGGTATCCGGCGTTAACCTGAAAGCCAACGCCGGATTTACCAGTATGGGCCCTCGACAACCGACTAGTCCTGACGCCCCCAATCGAATAGGCCCGAAAGGATCTCCCACCTTTGGTGGTGCCCCAGGGAAGAGAGCTCCCAACGGAAATTCTTTACAATCTCCTTACCTGGGATCGAACCCAGGTAAGGAGGATTGTGGCACAGGTGCCTATCCACCTGTGCCAACCCCCGTTGGTTGCGTCTCCCCTATTTTTATTCTTAACTTGCTTTTGTTATATATGATGTTTTAGCTTAACATTCTTAGTTAACCATCCATTTTGCTATAATACAAAAGATTTAGGTCCATTCTTTGAATGTTTTACTTTTGTTAGTAAAAACATGGCCCGTTCAAAAAGAAAGTTCTAACTAACTGTTTATCAGATATACATGGTTGATACAGTAATAAATTTTTTTTTTTACAATAGTCACTTTAATTTATCTTTTTGTTTACTTGATTTTTTAAATTGATTCATGTATTTATTTTACAAAATTATTTACTCCATCATTTTAATAAACCATCGGTCCTTGGGGGGAAGAACCCCTCCTTTCCCTTTCCCTTTCCCTCATCTTCTCTCATTTTCCCTCTTTCTAACTTTTAACTCAACACTTTAATGGTCCAGATTTCACATTTTATTAATTTGTGATAAAATGTTAAATTATAAAGCGAAAAATAATTAATTATATGTGAGTTGATGAATTTTGATATGAATAACTTAATACTATAGTAAAGAAACAATCAATTATTTAATATGGAGTAAAATCTGAACCATTAAATTGTTGATCTAAAGGTTATAAAGAGGGAAAATGAGAGAAAAGGAGGAAAAAGAAAAGGAGAAGTTCCTCTCCCCGATTATTTGTCATTGACATTTGACAAAATTTGTCACTAAATACTAAATAAAAGACGGTGTCATTGATAGAAATTTTTTTTTATTAAACTCAGGGAATCCACTACCATATATCGGCGTGTGTCATCCACTTAACAGTAAACGGTTGGTCACAAAATCTTTTCATATATAAGGTGGGATTCGAACTCCAACTACTTGGTTAAGAGACCAAGTGAGGAACCACTATATTCCACTTATGTGGTTATTGATTGGAATATAATTCATCGTGGAGATAGTAATCTTATTCTTACATATATGTATTAGATAAAGTTAATAGGCAAATTTACAAAGTACACGTATACATAACAGCTATCAATACAAAATAATAAGAATACGTGCTCATATAAAAATTTACAAACAAGTTGATGACTCCACTGGTAAGCAATCTCACACGGCTAAAAGGAAAACACAAGTGTGAATATTAAAAATGTACTTATTAAGAAACGACAAAAACCTATTTACACTTTAAGTTTTAGAATGAATTGTTCTCAAATTCAAAATAGTTCGATGATTCCCTTAATTCTAAAAAAAAAAAAAACACTAACACTAACAAGTAAGAAAATATACTAATCTGTATTTGCATTCTAAGAATCAATACAAAAATTTATAAATGTTTACAGATAAATTTACTAGTACAAAAGAATTTTAATAAATAACAGTAGTAAAATAACATGTCGTTAAAAACTTGACTTGCTAGATATGATCAAATAGATGTAAATTTTCTTCGTTGGTTTTGTATGCCCAAAAATTTGACTTTAACCCCAGGAGTTGAGTTGAACCTCCTGGGCTTAAGAGGCAAGTCCACAAGAGCAAGCTCACACCATGAAACAACACGTCCGCCCTGAGTCCATCCATCAAGCAGCCATCCTAGGCCAAGCGAAGCCACTTTACGAGAAGCCTACTTCACTAACGGATACACCCAAAATCAGTAACGTGTGCCTTTCAAATAAAGAATACGTGGCAGTTGGAGGAAAGATTCGTCTTCAGATCCGAAGATTTCACCCTATGAAGCTAACTCCTCAGTGAGCCGGGCAGGAGAGACCCGGTAATGAGAGGATAATGGGGAGTAAAAAGCGGAGCCACCTCCCCACTTTTCGAGGAATGGACTTTCAAAGGAACCGAAGAATAAAAAGAGGAAGGATCCATCAGAGGGAACCATCTGAACTCTTCTAAAGATAACAATTACTCTGAAGAGCTCAGAAGCCATCTTGATCACGAAAATCCATATTGTTGTTACTCTCGTCTTTAGTCTCGTTTTATTCAAAATTTCCCTGTATTCATCTTGTTATTTCCATTCTTGTCGGTCATTGTACTGTCATGGCATTTGATATCATGTTGCTGGTGACCATTTTTCTTATAATTCTTGTAATAAACTAAAAAACTATATAAAAATATCTTTAATTTCATCTTCCACATTTTCTGCAGTCATGAGATTCAATCCACCGAATTTCATTACCAAAGAATAAAAAAAAAGTGCGGAATAAGTATAAATTATAAAATCGAATTCTACAAAAACCAAATAATTAATTAACCTGGTTAGCAAAAAAAATTATAAAGCTTTACGTGGACGATTACACCTAATTTTATAGCCAATTTATAAAAGGAGGCCCAGAGCAATAAGAGGTGGCCCAGATGAGTAAGTTATTTTGGATTGGAAAGCCTTTCGGCCTTTTGATCTGACAAAGAAGGCTATATTGGGAGTTTCCCCCCTTTTTATTTGGAAAAGAAAAAAAGTTTGACTGTTTGAATAATAATCAGTTGGTCCAATGGTGTAAGGCCCCACTGGATTCTTTAAGGTCTCAAGTTCAAGTTCCTAGAGGAATCACTTGTGTTGGGGGGAAGCCATGAACCCTGAAACTTAAATAGTCGGTTGCTCAGATACCTAATATATAATAGGATCTAGAAAAAGAGCTGCTCACCAGTTGATATATGCAAAAAGAAAAAGAAAAAAATGTCTCAGTTTATTTTAGTAATGTCCAATTAATCGGTTAAATTGGACTTCTTTGGCCAAGGAATTTGAAGAGGAGGGAAGGGGGGAGAAATTTTTTTGGGCTAATTTTTTTTTTAAAAAAATAGAAGAAGTGGGGTTATATTTATTAAACAAATATTAGATGTAAGATAAAATTGTACATAAATAATTAAAAAAAATTTAACCACACTAATTTTTCTAAATTCACCTCAATTTTTTTCCAACCACCCATTTCCCTCCCCCACATACCAATACCAAACAAACAGACCCATGTGCATAATTCTCTTCATTATGCAGATAATTTATTTTTCTTTTTCAATACCAATACTCTTATAGACTATAACATGGTTTTGGATAAAGTAATAAATATTGGAGAGACATTCAGCCTTTCAAATCACGTGTCAAGTTGATTAAAATGCAGATTGTGTTTCATACATGGCGAAATGTTCAGGTTGGTAGACTGGTCATTTAAAATTTTTTAAGGTTTCTTAAGCAGTGCAAGCTTGACTAATCTGAACATACATTGCTAATTTTTAATGCATTGTGTAACATCCTAAAAAATTAATTAAGGTTTAGTGATTTTTATTTAGGATTTTAATGATGAATTTGGGAAATAATGGCTATCTTATGGGAAATTGAGGTTTGTTGAGGATTTCTAGGGCATAGTATTTTCCTTATTTTAAGAAAGGTAATTAATTATTTAATTTGAATTGGAGGATGTAATTTAAATTTGAGTTCCAATTTGAATTTTAGGATTTAAGTTGAATTTGAGATTTAATTTGAATTTGAGGATTTTATGGAGATTAGTTGGAAAGATTTGTGAGGAAGGAGAAATTTCTACATGATTTAAGATTTATCGGTCAAGATTAGTTTCACTAAATGAGTAGACTGAAAATAGTTATGATTTAATTAAGGGAAATTGGTGAATTACGAAATATTTGAGGAATTTGAGTGGTTTTGAGGAATTTTAAGAATTTAGTTTCTCCTTCAATTTAAGAAAGTAGCTAGAGAATAAATTTTGACTTAGAATTTCGGGAAAAATTTCTTAAATACTGAAAAAAAAAGTGAGGTAGATGTGATTAAACAAAAGTATTGCAAGTGTTTTTTTTTTAAAAAAAAAGATGATAGCTAAGATTTTTTTTTAAATCATTTGAATATTGTAAAACAAAAATATTTGGATAGGGTCCATAGCTAATTATCTAAATTATAGGAGAGTACTAAATTAAGGTTCGAATTTAATTTGAAAAGATACGTATGTGTATATATACATAACGAGCCTTTACTCCTCCGTGCGTTGCACGAGAAGCTTGTAATTCCAGGCAATAAGTAACACGATGTCAAAGCTAATCGTTATAACATATAATATGAGGAATAATGTAAAACACAAAAGTGAATACACACACATATATGATATGATCGTCTTAAATTGAACAACGATTATAATAACATTAGGTCCAAACTGGAAGGGGAAAAACGGTTGATGACATAGACGCGATCATAACACCTAAGAGGTCAAATCCCTAAATATCTCCCTATAAATAACATTAGTGGTTGTGTTGGCAACTCCAAAATCACCATGAGAAATAACTATTTTGAGACCGTTCATCTTCTTAACTCTGGACAATGCAACATACAATTGGCCATGAGTGAAAACGGGTTTAGAGAGGAATTTGAATTAATCTGATAATATGGTTAAACGCCAGAATGTTATGTATCCAATAGTTACGATTGTGTGGTGCTAGCCTACGCGTTGCACGGGGGGCATTGAATTTAGGGGCGCATAGACTTTAAAAAACATGTTATCCACTCAAAATAAATTAATATAAGCCATGATTAAGTATGAATGCAGTTATTTAACTAATTAACAAATAATTTTAGAGATAAAAAAGGAATAAGAAGCAATATGTGTTAAATGAAGACAACTTGAAAGAAAGATAATTACTTTCTATCAGTGAAATTTAAATAAAAAAACTAAAACCTTGTAGGGGAGAGAAGCTCACAAAATAAAATGCAATTCATCAAAAAATCTTTGATATGATGATCTACTTTAATTGGCAATACTTAAAACATGTCTTTATTTCGTTCTGAATTGAAATATAGGTTTACTTTCGCTTTTTATAGAAAAGTTGAAGCCTTATTTTGATTTTCCTCATTCATAGCATACATCTTTATTTAATAAAGTTAACTGAGTTTGTGTTTCCTATAACTTTATGGGTGCATTGACTTTGCAAACCATGTTATTTATGTGAAATAAAGAAATATAAGAACACAATTAAGTATGCATGCAATTATTTTCCTAATCAATAAATAATTTTAGAGATAAAAAAGGGAATCATAGGTAAGATGTATTAAATATGAAAATTTATTGTAATTGACAACGTTTAGAACATGTCTTTACTTCTTTATGAATTGAAATATAGGGTTACTCTTGCATTTCATATAAAAGTTGAAGCTTTATTTTGATTTTCCTCATTTGCAGCATACATCTTTTTTTAATAAAGTTAACTGAGCTTGTGCTTTTCCTGACTTTATGGGTGCATTGACTTTGCAAACCATGTTATTTATGTAAAATAAAGAAATATAAGAACATGATTAAGTATGCATGCAATTACTCCTTAATGAACAAATAGTTTTAGAGATAAAAAAGGGAATCAGAGGCAAGATGTATTAAATATGAAGATCTACTTTAATTGACAATATTTAGAACATGTCTTTATTTCTTTTTGAATTGAAATATAGGGTTACTCTTGCATTTCATATAAAAGTTGAAGCCTTAGTTTGATTTTCGTCATTTGCAGCATACATCTTTTTTTAATAAAGTTAACTGAGCTTGAGCTTTCCCTAACTTTATGGGTGTATTGACTTTGCAAACCATGTAATTTATGTAAAATAAAGAAATATAAGAACACGATTAAGTATGCATGCAATTACTTCCCTAATCAACAAATAATTTTAGAGATAAAAAAGGGAATCAGAGGCAAGATGTATTAAATATGAAAATTTATTGTAATTGACAATGTTTAGAACATGTCTTTATTTCTTTATGAATTGAAATATAGGGTTACTCTTACATTTCATATAAAAGTTGAAGCCTTATTTTGATTTTCCTCATTTGCAGCATACATCTTTCTTTAATAAAGTTAACTGAGCTTGTGCTTTCCTTGACTTTATGGTTGCATTGACTTTGCAAACCATGTTATTTATGTAAAATAAAAAAAATATAATAACACGATTAAGTATGCATGCAATTACTTCCCTAATGAACAAATATTTTTAGAGATAAAAAGGGAATCAGGGGCAAGATGTATTAAATATGAAAAGCTAATTTAATTGACAATGTTTAGAACATGTCTTTATTTCTTTCTGAATTGAAATATAGGATTACTCTTGCATTTCATATAAAAATTGAAGCCTTAGTTTGATTTTCGTCATTTGCAGCATACATATTTTTTTAATAAAGTTAGCTGAACTTGTGCTTTTCCTGACTTTATGGATACATTGACTTTGCAAACCATGTTATTTATGTAAAGTAAAGAAATATAAGAACACGATTAAGTGTGCATGCAATTACTTCCCTAATCAACAAATAATTTTAGAGATAAAAAAGGGAAACAGGGGTAGGATATATTAAATATGAAAATTTACTATAATTGACAATATTTAGAACATGTCTTTATTTCTTTATGAATTGAAATATAGGGTTACTCTCGTGTTTTATAGAAAAGTTGAAGCCTTAGTTTGATTTTCCTCATTTGCAGCGTACATATTTTTTTAATAAAGTTAACTGAGTTTGTGTTTTCTCTGACTTTATGGGTGCATTTACTTTGCAAACCATGTGATTTATGTAAAATAAAGAAATATAAGAACAGAATTAAGTATGCATGCAATTACTTCCCTAATCAACAAATAATTTTAGCGATAAAAAAGGGAATCAAAGGCAAGATGTATTATATATGAAAATTTACTGTAATTGACAATGTTTAGAACATGTCTTTATTTCTATCTAAATTGAAATATAGGGTTACTCTCGTGTTTTATAGAAAAGTTGAAGCATTAGTTTGATTTTCGTCATTTGCAGCATACATCTTTTTTTTAATAAAGTTAAATGAGCTAGTGCTTCCCCTAACTTTATGGGTGCATTTACTTTGCAAACCATGTTATTTATGTAAAATAAAGAAATATAAGAACACGATTAAGTATGCATGCAATTACTTCCCTAATCAATAAATACTTCTAGAGATAAAAAAAGGGAATCAGAGGCAAGATGTATGAAATATGAATATTTACTTTAATTGATAATGTTTAGAACATGTCCTTATTTCTTTCTGAATTGAAATACAGGGTCACTCTTCAATTTCATATAAAAGTTGAAGCCTTATTTTGATTTTCCTCATTTGCAGCATACATCTTTTTTTAATAAAGTTAACTGAGCTAGTGCTTTTCTTAACTTTATGGGTGCATTGACTTTGTAAACCATGTTATTTATATAAAATAAAGAAATATAAGAACATGATTAAGTATGCATGCAATTACTTCCCTAATCAACAAATATTTCTAGAGATAAAAAAGGGAATCAAAGGCAAGATGTATTAAATGATGGCAAACTTGGCCTTTACTTTCTATTAGTGAAATTGTAATTAATTTGAACTTTTTGTTACTTAAATAGAATATCATGTTTGAATATCATTAAGTAATGATATAATCTTAATTTAAAAGAAAAGTTATATTGAATTGAGTAATTAATAAAATTAATTATTTTTGAATGTTTGATTGAAATATTTTGAATTAGTCAATGAGTTCTCTCCCCCGAAACAGTGTTTTCATTAGAAAAAAAGTTAGAATATGTCATTAAAAGGTATAGTAATCAAACCTGAATAGATTTTCCAATTAGACTGGTTGAGATAATGGTTTAAAGGTTAGTCAGATCGGATTCAACTTGGGAACCGTTTATAATTAAAATATTATGATTTACTTAAAATGTATAAATTTGTTTATATTTTAATTATTAAAATATCATCTTTGAATTTCATGAAAAAAAAATCCTCTTTGAACGGACAGATAGATTTCAAAGCACTTACTTATGTATTAAAATTCATTTCCCTTTATATTTCTTCCATCATTTTTTTCCTCCCCCCCCCACATATACTCTAACGTCTAACCTGTCAGCCTTCCTCACTTATTTTAATTCACTCTTTCTCACATGTACTAACTTCTTCACTCTCCTCACACTACAACATGGCATACAACATTTGACATGACTTGGATAGAACCTCTCCCCTTCCACTAGATAATTTAGGTATGCGAATCATTAATTTTTTAAAAAAATAATCAAATTATGACTTCTCTACTCAACAATCTTGTAAAATTACACTTTTTAACTAATTATCACTTTTTTTAACATTCGCTACGTAACTATTTTTTTTAACAAGGAATCTGATTAAGAGAATTTTTTTCATGGTTAAGAGTTTTTTTATGAGATAATAATCATTTAAAAACAATGATGCTATCTCTGACAAAAAATAAACAATGATGTTATCTCGGAAAAAAAATCAATCTTGCTGAGAATTCCCTTAAAAAATAATTATGGTCAGGAGATTGTATGTTTCTTTTTTTAATCAAAAGATTGTATGTTTCTTAAAAATAATACTTTTGAGAAATCATATCTTCTTAAAAAAATCAAATCTAATTTGTCTAGACTAAATACTCCTTTTGATCCTAAATGTAAGATTACATTTAAGATAAGATTTTAATGAAAAAACTTAAATATTGTAAGGGAGAGGGGCTCACAAAATAAAATATAATTCATCATAAATTTTTTGAAAGAACTGCTTACTTACATCTGTAATGTTTAGAACATGTCTTTATTTCTTTCTGAATTGAAATATCGAACCAGACAATAAATCGGTGATAGTTGCTCAAAAGTTAGTGATCAAATCATGTGTTAACTTGGGTCAAATGGGTGTTAATTAAATTATAAAATTTAATAAAAAATATTTATATTGGATTACACAATTTTTAGTTTGATTTTATAAGGTTCTATATTTTTTTTTGGCTCACAATAAGGTTCTATCTATTATATATTATATTACTTTCTTCGGTGATAAATATAAGATATATTAATCTAATTAATTTAATTATATTAAAGATATTAGTTAATTTAGTCAAAATCATATTACTTTTTTTAGTAGAAAACATGTATTTATTACTTTAACTTTTACATATTATCTCTAATATTTTGGACCAAATATTTGTCTATATTTCTTATTATAATAAGTACAGGAGGGAGTAGCAAATGAAAATAAAGTTGTAGATGGACACCAAGTAGAAGATGAGGGACATAATGTCGCATTTCGACATTTTTTTGCCAGGGAAGATAATTATATTAAAATGAAAAGAGTCTTTCAAAACATAATGAAAGCAGCATCTAAGACAAAAACCATACATGAAAACTAAAGTCTGAATTGAAACTAAATGAAAACAGGAAATAAAACTGAAAGAAACAGCATTCATCCACCATCAACAATCCTTGTCCGCCGCATTAGCTTTGAGGATCGGATCTGATTTAATTGTCTTGGAGGTTTCTACATCCAATCACTGGGACAAGACCCTAACAGTGAAGCTTTGGCTAGCCAGTTGGCAGCTAAGTTTGCTTGTCTTGGAACCTATCTGAAACAATAGTATTTTGACATTAAACAGGAAACATCAAACATTCCTATAAATCTCCCTCCAAACAACATTTTGTGGTCTTATTCTGTTGGCCATGGTCTCTATTTGAAATAACTTTTCTATACAATTCACTCATCATATAGCTGTCTATCTCCATCACTATGATGCCATCATCCTTCCTCCCACGTCCTTTTTATTAATCACAATCACCGGTGAGCTACTTGCCGGCCTATTTGTTGCTGGAGTTACGGAGGACGAAGGTGAAGACTCTCATTTACCATCCCATATCCACCAAAATAGTCCTGCTGCTAGAAGCTTCACAACAGACGTATCCCCTTTCAATAAGAGATGGAATGAAGTACTATTCTAAGTTAACTAATAGGCAATAAATCATTTACAAATTCCAGTAAAAGTAATAAGGAACATATCCATCTCCTCCATTTCTTAGTCAGTTCCAACTACAATAAAATCAAGAAATTCCAAAAATAAAGTCCACACAGTTATTTCAAAAAAGCATTTTTCAATCCCGTGATTAAGATTTCTCATTTTTCAATTTATATAAAATCCACACAGGTATTTCAATAAAAACAAAACTGAAAAAAAAAATCAGTGAGCCGTATGTAAACACCTCATATCTATTAAACGATCAAGCAGAATACAAAACCAAAACAAAACGTTGGAAAATAACAAAAAAAGGAAAGACAATCGAATACCTAATAAAAACATACTCCCAAGTAAAGTCAGAATCTTGCATGAAGCATGTAGACACCATCCCGTTCTGATAAGCTCCCCTTTCGGCAACGCTTAGGTGCAGCCACGTGGATCGAGTTCACGCTCCTCTTTCACATGGCCGCTCCCATCGTCATCGTCTACCTCATCTACTAAGTCTTGTCCATGTCCTCCCAAATATTCTCCGGCCATCTCCACGCTACTTCTGACCGACGATCGGAATTGGCTCCGTTACTTACGGTCCATCTCGCGGCGAAGAAAACACCACTGGAAAGTAAAGAATATAAATATAAATATAAATAAACACATACTTGAAATCATGGAACATGGGGTATGTCGGCGGCACACTGACGAAGTCTATGGAATGAGGAGTGGCTCACCTATGGCATGCGCCATTAAGATGGCCAGAAAATTTTGTGTAAGCCGTCGAGAGGGATGAGGGATGTTGTGCGTTACCTTCGGGAGAGTTGAAGGAGGTGGGCAAAATCAATGAAAATTATATAAATGTGACGTTCTAGGTTGCTTGAGGGAGATGTGTATGTGTAGGGCCCACAGATGAGGAAAAGACACATTTTTGGAGACTGTGATATACTTGAGAGAGGGGAAGGTGTGAATTATACAAAAGGCGGGTTTTGGTTTCCTTGTGGGAGATGTGTAGGTTTAGGGCCCACTGAGGAGTAAAAGAAAGCTTCTCCAAGGTTGTGATTTACTTTAGGGAGAGGCAAAAGAGTAGGGCCCACCGAGGATGAAATTTAAACTAAAGGCAGACCATTTATTAGAGAGTAAAAGAGGCACAGAGCCATAGGCAGCAGGATGAACGATTTTTTTGAGTGAGGAGCCGATGCTAAGCCATATAAGAGGCGGCTCACAGGCTTTGATTTAAGATATATAGGATAGTAAATCAACAAATAGGAAAGAAAATAATAATGATAATAATAAATCAAATAATAAAATAATAATGGGGCCCGCACATTGGATATAAATATAACATATACCCCAATCCCCTTAGTCTTATCGTTGGCGGCGCTGAAGCATATTGTTTCGTCTTCTTCTTCATTGCACAGCGTTGTGGCCATTGATCTGATTTAGGTGAGTTTTACAGATAATTTAGGTAACCAAAATCATTTATTCTGACTTAGCTTCCTTCATAAAAGTTTTTACTTGTAATTTTAGCTTTCCAATAACAGCGATATTAGGATGATTAGAGCAAAATTTGGGGCTTATGATTGAAGTAGGAGTTGGGTTTTGATAATAAATGACCATAGATTTGTTGAGATGAATTAGTAGGTTGATTTTATGGGTTTAAATTTATTTATTGGGCGATTTGAGAATTTAAAATAATTTTCTTAATTAAAAAAAACTTAGAATTCATGAAAGATTTCGAAAATTACTACTTGGGTAATGGATTATGGTTTATCGTTTGGGTTATTAGGTAGATTAAAGGTGTTGAAGAAATTAATCGAGATAGATTTGATCTGTATGGGTGTTTTCTTGTATTCAAAGAGAGTAAATGCTTGATTTTAATTTGGGAATTCTATAAGGATGAACAATTGAGGTGTACCGATGGGATCTAGGGACTTATTCGGGTAGAACAATAGTACTGGTAAGGTCAAATTGATTAGATATGGTGTAGGTGTTGATTTGGGTAAGTTGGTATTGTCTTATAGGCTTGAACTTGGTTGAATCAATCTGTGAAGGTTGGAGGTATGAATTTGAGAATGATTATTGAGTGAGGAAGTTTGGGAATGAATGGTTTATCTTAGGAAAATTGTGGTTAGGCTTGAACGGTAATGGCGATTAATGGTGAATCATGGTGGGTGAAGAAAGAAAGGTTAAAATTAGAAAATGAATTAATGAGAGCGAGAATGGGTAGTTAGGAATTTAATTTATAACTTGTGTCTTCTGGTAGATAGTAATTGCATGTATCTTGATGTGTAGAGTTGAGTCGAACTAAAATAGCACGGGGGGAGTTGCGCTGTTGTGAGATCGGTGCATGCTACCAGGTAACTACTTCTATTTGTTTGCGTGTATGTGTGGGTTAGTGAGTATTTGAAACTTATAATTTTATGATTGACTATAGTCTTGATGAACATGAATTTTGAAAGCTTATTTTATAACATAACCTGTTTAGTGGAGTATATATTTTAAACTAGCATGAAGATATGTATTGTCATGTTTGGAACGATATTATACGTTAAAGGTTGTTGCATGATTAGATTTTAAAGAATTATTGGATGGGCCTTGTGCCTTATATTTGTTGGTGTTGCATACAACTGTGATCTGATTGTGGTGATTGTGTATGTAATACCGGTTAATTAAATAAAATGCCATTGCACGATGAGGTTCCTTGTTGGCCCACAATGATTAATAGAAAATAAAGATGATAATGGGGAGAACTCCCCCGGTCTCAGGCGAGGGTTGTGAGTCCCTACTGGACCGTAATATGATACCGGTGGTTTTTGTGATACACTGTGATTTATGATTTTGGTATTATTTTATGTGAATGACATTTGAAAAACTGTTGCATACTGATTGATGATTTGAGAAGGCTTAGAAAGAGATGTTGGATATTATTATGCATTTATCTGGTACTTGTCATATGTTTCAAAGTGATATATATATATTAGCACTTCACTGAACACATTGCTAGCACACACCGCACGTAGGCGAGTAGTAAGTGGTTATTTTGGGACTACCCCGCTTTTATCTCACTTTCGCAGGTCCGAGTCATGGAGTAGCCGGTCAAAGGAAGGATGCGGGAGCTTCTCACTGATATAGTGAGTTTCTCTAGGCCATTAGGACAGGGGTTATTGCCACACTTAGGCTCATGCATTTTTTATGCTTCCGCTTTGATTTAGCATTATTGTCTCTTAGATTTGATTTACAATTTCCTTTTATATCATTGTATATGTGCACTTATCTGAATTGGTCCTACTGTGTTGTAATTAGGTTGTTTTAAATATTCATGTTAGGCAAATCCTTATCTAACATGGATTAACTGTTTTATGAGTATCTGCGATTTTAAATATCCATGTTAGCTTCATAATTTTAGAAAGTTCTTTTTTCTAACATGGATAAATGAAATATATTACTTATTGCTTTTGTGATCAATGTAAGCATTATATAAATTATTTTCATCCCTTTCTTACATGGATTTCCATTTTTATAAAGTTGAATCCTTTTCTAACTATGATAAGGTGTGTTTATATTTGGAAGCTTCTTTTCCTATCATAGTTAGTTTGTGCGTTTTGATTTATATGGAAACCGTCATGAAAAATCTTTTCTAACTATGTTAGCCATTTCACTAAGTTGGTCCGTTTTTTCTAACGTAGTTAGTGTTTGAAATTTAGTTGGAGTTGATTAGTGTAGCTAAAAGTGTATTAAGGGGGCAAATGTTACACATTGATTTCTCGGCATGATAATATAAGAATCATTGGAACCAATAAACAGAGGCAGCCGCTTGACATATTTGAAGGGTTACGACTTAATTATATACACAATTTTTGAGACATAATAATCAAACAATAAGTGATTGAATATGTTAAAAACTAGAGACAAAACCACTTGAAGAGAGCAACAACGCCTCCTTATGAAGAAAGTAAGAAACAAGCCACCCTGAATAGCCTCCATCCCTTAGCAGCCGATCTTGATGAGTGCAGCAAATACCAAACCCTTTAAAATCTGTCTCTATTCTCTACTTACTCCAATACCCGATTATTACTATTATAATTTGATTTATATAATTAACCATCCTGCTGGTCAAAGGGAAAAAAAGAATCCAATACCATTAGCCTACCATTCCTTCATTGGCAGTCTTGAATTCAAATTTTAACCATATTTGAAACACTTTATACCATCAAGTTGAGTGTGAAATTATCTGGCTCTACAAAATAGAAAAGATCTTACTCAATTCAGTGATACTCCCTCCGGTTCTATTTGTAAGAGTTTAAAATTTAAATTGACTTGATCCAATATATAAGAGCTCACATTGCATTCTCTCATCATTTAATGCGTTTTTTCTTATTTTACCCCTAATTCTCTTTCATATTTATTAATGCTCATACATTTCTTTCTCTTAATACACTCATAATAAACAAAGGTAATATTGAAAAAATGTGTATATTCCAGACACATTTAATTACTTTCACATGTTTTCTTAAGAAGCTTGTTTTGACGGTCAGACTCTTATAAATAAATAGGACCGGAGAGAGTATTACATGTACACACACAGATGCAACTCTTGCTGTGTTTGTTGTTATTAAAGTCTCTCTATCCCTCTCAGCATTCCTGTTTTAGTTGAGCGCTGCAAGTAACAAAACTCCCTAAGCTAATAACTAAAAAAATCCCGGGTTCTCTTGGAACCTTCCCAAAGTTTTAATTTTCTTCCCGTGTAAGCAAGAACAGAAAAGTCCTCTTCACTCGTCTTCCTATTTTCTAAATTTTCCATTTTTTCCTTGTCACTTATTTTAAAATAGGAAAAACCGCGTTTTTTTTCCCTTTCCGGACGACAATAAACCAGAAATTGACAGTTGATGAGAACAACATTTACTCCCAAAACGAAAGTCAAATACAAAACCAACATCTTACTCCGAAATTTCCACGTCACGAGCTTTCAGTTGGGTAGTGGGGCCCACTGCACGCCACGCGTTGTATACTCCTGACGTGGCGAGCCTAGGATGCGCATAAATAAACCTGCGGATATGTAAATATGGCAGTTGAAATGGTTTGCAGACTTCGCTCCCAAATTCAAACACTGTATCAAAAAGTGAAAGACGAGATTTTTTTGGGATTTCTTTTCGGTTGATTGCCCGGAGAATCTTCCATCATTCCAAACTCACAATCAACTCACTCAATTCCATTCATCATTCATAAAAAACATTTTTCAGCAACTTTCACTTCTGCCTTCTCCTACCTTGAGGAATCTGAGGATTACGTTGGTTTCTGAAATATTCATTGAATATCTCTGCAAATAATCTCGTTCAGGTAAAGTATTTCCCTTTTGGATTCTCCCATACCTGTCTGCGATACCTCTCCCAACTCTTCCCCCAACACCCTGTTTGCTGGATAACCAAAAAAGCTTTTTTTTTTTTTTTGTTGATAAATTCAAACAAATTTTAGAGAATATATTCTCTTCATGAGATCAAATCTGTACCTGATTAAACAGTTGCTCGTCTCTTATGAGTTTGTAAATCGGATTATCTTCTGGTATATGCCCTTGCATGCTGATTTTGCTTGGCCTCCTTCTCGCTGAATTCACTACAAACGGCGAGAATGAGCTTTTTGAATAGATTTTCTTGTCGTCTTGGGAAAATGGTGATCGGGGATGCCAGGTTTTCAAATTTTTTTACCGTTTCCTTCTTAGATTGTGGGGAACAAATACATGCATTATAGCTGTGATTCTGTGTGTGATCTTTATACTGGTACTAATTGTTTTCGCCATTGACGTGGATGCTTACTGAGCCACTGATTCTTACGTTTTCTTACGGCCGATTTTTCCAGTGTAGGCTTGTATCTGGTGTTTTACTGTTTTGCTTCATAATTGTGGGCTATTTTCTTTCTGAAGCTATATTACCGATGAAAACAAGAGAGTGATGTCTACCTTTGCCTTGCCTGAAGCAAAAATTATGAAACTTGGTTGTGGACTGCCAATCTTGAATTTTACGCTTATACAATATGAATCTTGAAGTTTTAGTTGCTCCCAACGTAACCTTCTTCTATTACGTTATAAAAAGAATCTGCCTTTAGTTAGAATTTTCTTCTTCTTCTTCTTCTGGGTAGCTATTTTCAAATTTTGACGGGTTGTAATAAAATTCAGCAGGTTGGAGGTAGATATGGGTGATGTGAATTCCAACAAAACTCTGAAGGACTTCTGCATTCCAGATTACATACTAGCATCAGGATCTGGGGTCAGAAGTAATTCTTATATACCTGCATGTCCTGTGATAGTCTTCATTAATTCCAAAAGTGGTGGTCAGCTTGGAGGGGAACTTCTTGTCACCTATCGCTCACTCCTTAATAAAAACCAGGTAGATTGTCACACGTTATTCAGTCTCAATGTGGGTGTGTGTTAGATTAGACATTCTCTGTAACTAGGCTAATTTTTTTTTACCTCCATTAGTTTGGTAGTAAGGCAATCAATTTTTTTTTTTTTTTACAGGTTATTGATCTGGGAGATAAGGCTCCAGATAAGGTGCTGCATCAGCTTTATGTTACTCTGGAGACGCTCAAGCAAAAAGGAGATAATTTGGCTGCAGAAATTGAGAAGAGATTAAGAATAATAGTAAGTTTTTCAGATAATTTGGCTACAAAAAGAAACTGTGCATTACAGACATGAAAACAGTATAGAAAAACAGAAAATGAGGATAATGAAGAAGATACGAAGCTCCTCCCTCAGCTTTTGATGTTTGAGAGACCGAGCGCTCTCCTTACAGGAAACTATGTAGTTCCTCAACCTCCATTGAACCCTCACTCCCCAATACATACCCAACCAAATGCTCTGTGACACCTCACTGGACTTTTTGTCTGTCAAAATACTACTGTCCTGTACCCTCACAAGGTAGTCCTTTGGCCCATTCTGATATACTACTGTCCTGTACCCCCTCACAAGGTAGTCCTTTGCCCCTTTCTGATTTGTGGATTACCAGCTTTGATACCAACTGATAGGTTATTAATTAGGACTCCTCCAATAGCTTTTATTATTGAGTTGGGAGAGCTAACCCACTTAAACATCATAATGAACATCCCATACATACCATTCCATATAAAACTTAGGCATCTCATGCTATCTAAGTTCCTATCACTATCAGGTGACAGCACCTGCTTCCTCTTCCATCCCTCACGTCATCTCATTACAAATATTGCATCTTTGGTCTTCATTTTTTCCCATAGGCCTTGAGCTTCCTCGGCCCTAGAGCTGTGGGTCTATCGCATACCATTGGGCAAATGTGCTTAACAAGACTTAATCTATATATGCTCTCTTCAATGATGGTTTATTGTTTGACATCTCTAATATGTTCCTGGAAAATTAGGTTGCTGGTGGAGATGGTACTGCTGGCTGGCTTCTTGGAGTGGTCTCAGATCTTAAGTTGCCTCAACCACCACCAATTGCTACAGTGCCATTAGGGACAGGAAACAATCTTCCCTTCTCATTTGGCTGGGTATATTTTCTTCTTAATTTAATGACAAAGTGTTAGAACTATAAATGATCGCTTGGATCAATTATTATTTTCACGATGAGAATTTTTATTTTTCATTGATGACAGTGCAGTAGTGCACACATATGAGAGATCTGCAAATTTAATCATGGTTGAATATAATTGGAAAAGATTAGCTCTTTGCTTTAATCAGCATATTACAAGCATGTTTAGACTTTGGAGTATAAACTTTTTCATTTACAGGGGAAGAAAAATCCTGGCACTGACCGCCAATCTGTGATACTTTTTCTAAATCAAGTAAGAGCTGCAAAGGAAATGAAAATAGACAGGTACTTTTTCCTTTTTATTTGAATTTTTTTTAAGTCATGAATTTCACAAATGAAAATAAGAGTAATATGTCATTGCTATAAAAACCCAATGGCACCTCATTTCCAGAGTGACAACTATGTTTGTGTCAAACTGTTTGAATGAGGACTTGAGATGCCAATGTATGCTCAATAGTCAAAAACTCAAAATAACTAATAAGGACATCCTTTGTTGAATATAGGCTTCAAGTATTTTAATTCTTTTTCAGCTGGCATATTATGATGAGAATGAAGGCTCCAGGAAAAGGTTCTTGCGACCCCATTGCACCTCTTGAGCTGCCTCATTCTTTGCATGCATTCCATCGTGTTTCTCCAACAGATAAGCTAAATATGGTGAGTTTTAATATATTTTGTTTTTAGTACGGGTGTTTCTTTGTATAGACATGAAAGCTAATGAATTTCTGTATTTAGGAGCTTCTGTCATGTTCGTTGTGATGCATAAATGCACCCATCTCCAGAGTGATACTCTTCTAGAAACATCCTTTAAAGAAAAATAAGATATATTATAATGACTGTAGTTATATTCCATTTTTGAGAAGTTGTGCTGACCGGCCAGTTTTAAATGAATTCTCTCGCCTCTCTGAACTTTTGAGCTGTATAACATGACCATTAAGCTCTAGGCACCCCTTAAAAATGCTACTCTTGACAACTCCCTTTTTATTGGTGCCAGCATAGGAGTGCAAGAGTGCTGTCAATTCTAAATAAGTTATATAACTTTCTTTGAAGTATGAACTATTGATTAATGGTCACATCAGCACTTGTTATGGTCTCTAAGTCTTTGGTTGGGCCATGACTCCGTTTTTGTACATACTGTAGGATAAGGGGTTGGGAAAGAGGGTTAAAATATCTGTAATAAGTTTCTGGATTCTTTGATATGTATCAGCTGCAAGTACTTAATATTTTTTAGTTACTTTATATGAATGTGGCATTTCATGCGTACTTGATTTTTTCAGGAGGGCTACCATACTTTTCGTGGGGGATTTTGGAACTACTTTAGCATGGGTAAGGAACTCAAGCACAATTTAAATTTTCTTGTTTGGGCAAGTGGTGAAAGGTTTTTCCAGAAGTTAACCATAATTATTTCATTTGGAAAGATGCATATGGAACAGCCAAATAGAAATTG
Organism: Mimosa bimucronata; assembly: GCA_037074515.1. Taxonomy (NCBI): domain Eukaryota; kingdom Viridiplantae; phylum Streptophyta; class Magnoliopsida; order Fabales; family Fabaceae; genus Mimosa; species Mimosa bimucronata. The sequence continues at coordinate 5,854,476 of CM073436.1, forward strand.
GAAACTATTAGATGAATGAAATCTACAACTGCATCTAAAATGTGTCTTTGATGCAGGTATGGACGCTCAAGTATCATATGCATTTCACTCAGAGAGAAAGTTACATCCTGAAAGATTTCAAAATCAATTACATAATCAGGTACTACATTCTACAAATTTATGCAGGTTGTGTTGAACTATGAATTTGTACGTCTTATTTTTCTCACCAATAATTTTTTATCTGCACCAGATATTGGAAGATATAAGTAAAAGCAAGGGCTTCATTTTTCTGATTATAATAGTTTATGCTACTTATTTTTTATCCATGCATACGTTAAATATATCTTTAATGACTGTGATAAATTTTCTGTTTAACATTTTTGTTATCATACAGTAACAACTGGAATTTTCTGTGTGAGGTTATTTTGAAAAATAAGATGTTTTCCTTTACTGGAAACTAGTTATTCTATAGAATTCCCTTGAATTTATTAATGCAAAATTACATTGATCAAACATCTGAATAGTTTATTCAATTCTCGATCTTGTATAAAAGTTGGAAGGCATAAGCTTTCATTTGATGAATTCTTGTCTGCCATGCAAGGCACTTAGGCACGTTTGTTTTTTGTTTTAAGTGAATACTTGCTCTTTTCTTTAGCACTCCTTCCCAGTATAATGTTTTTGTTTTGATAAACAGAGTGCATATCTGAAGCTTGGATGCAAACAAGGATGGTTCTGTGCTTCTTTATTCCATCCTTCATCACGGTTAGTCATCAGAAACACTGGTCAAATTACATTTCACTTAGTTTCGATAAGAACACTTTGTTTATAGAAATACTATTTAATTTTACTTTACCAGGTTGGAGTTTTATAACATGTCTCTGATCATGTATTTGTGGCTTCCGGCTTGGGCACTTGCCATCATCATTTTGACAAATACTGTTGAGTTGAACTATTTGAAAATGGCAGAGTTGACCCAGCAAGAAGATTTATTTGATTTTAAAAAGTCTATGGGATGCAGTCTTTTACTAAGTTATGAAATGAGAATGGCGCTAATAAAAGCATACTACCGTATATTCAGTGTTGTTCTTTATTTAAATATAATCCGTTACTCTGGTTCTTTGATCTAGTAGATTGAGACACATTTTGTTGATGGTTTGGCTTGGTTTCTTGTTGATGCTGTTCTTACAATGTCTCAGTAGATTAATGAAGTTAATAACAAATATAGCTTTTGTTAAGACCATTTTCTTCTGATTATTTGGGTAATTTATGTTAAACACTAAAGGCAGTTGATTTTGCCACAGGAACATTGCTCAGCTGACAAAGGTTAAAATAATGAGCAGGCAAGGTCAGTGGGAGGAACTCCACATACATCCCAGGTGACGCTTCTTTGACATGATTTATATTAATATATATATTTTTGTGAATTGTCTTCAACTTTGACAGTTTCTTTATTAGATATGCCGTAATCTAAAAGCAATAGTGAAACTTGGGGCTCCAACTAGGAACCTTGAATCTTTATGACTTCGCATCTGATGCTTGTGCTTTACGATGAACCCATTCATTTTTAGTTTAATAATTTAGCCTCAAATTTGTTAATTTTTATATAGCTTGTTGTGCTTACTTTTTTCGCCATCTTGTTGGGCATAATAACTAGTAGTGATCTGTTTTCATGATTTTATGAACCATGATTTCATTCTATAGCTGAAATATCTGGCCTTCACATACAGCATACGATCAATTGTTTGCCTCAACTTGCCCAGTTTTTCTGGCGGACTCAATCCTTGGGGAAAACCAAATAGAAACAAATCAATTTACGTAAGTGCTAAATTTCAGCTGTCGAAATTCCCAATGTTGTATGCAACTTCACAAACACGACCATGTGTGTGTATGTGAAGACATACATGTTAAAAGCTCATGAAGATTTATGCGTGTAAATTTTAATCCTTTATATTCAATTATATTTTACAGAGGGACCTAACGCCTCCATATGTGGATGACGGCCTTATAGAGGTGGTGGGTTTCAGAGATGCCTGGCATGGTCTAGTTTTGCTCGCTCCAAATGGGCATGGAGCTCGTTTGGCACAGGTAGAACTCATTAATTTTACAACTTTTCAAATATTCATTTTAAATGCAATAAATTAAGACTAAGTACCAAATACAATGATTGCTCTATATACTTTCATTTCAAAACAACATAGAATCAAATGATTGTTCTTCTCATCTGTGTCTCCTATAACTGATATAATGAGAGAACCTGCTTTGATGCAGACCAGCAGAATCCGTTTTGAGTTTCATAAGGGTGCAGCTGAGAGTACATTCATGAGGATTGATGGGGAGCCATGGAAGCAACCTCTCCCATTGGATGATGACACAGTTGTCGTCGAGATATCTCACCACGGCAAAGTAAGCATGCTTGCCAACCCAGGCTGCCGTTCTAAAAGCATAGATGAACCCCCTTCGCCTGTTAGCAGCCTGGAAGAAGATAGTGATGATGAAGAATCAATAGAAGGACGTCGCAAGTTTGGTGCGGCTGATACTTTCAAATATCCCTATGAAATTGATATAGCTCATCTTAGTTAGGGTGCACAAGAAAAGAGTTGCTTACTGAATGTTGGTGGAGAGCAGAAATGGAAGGAGTTTTTGTAAATTTTGCATTCTTTCCTCATAGTTTGCACTTTGCACTGATTACAGGCCCTCGGATTGTATATCCTTATGCATTTTTTATTGCTTCAATGTATAGCTGGTTCAATTTAAAATAATTTTCTAACAAATTGTCTCCTTCAACTGATCTTTAAGGGAATAATATATTAGTAGTATTACCATGCTTTTACTACTAAGAACATCAAATGAGGTAGTCCAATTTGATCCCCCGTAGCCCATAGTAACTGTGATGCAGTAGAAGAGAGTGAAACAAAGAAATGAAAGTGTATAAAATTTATTCTTGATCCTCCATAGTAACGGTAAATTATCTACTACAGAGAATTTAGACTCATCTATGTCTAGTCACGTAATTAAAATAAATGGAATGGGGAGATCGAAGCAATCAAGGGTTAAGGTACATTTTGACCAACAAACTATTGGCCCAGGAGCGTCTGACACAATTAACATTTGACGGGTTCTTGTATACCAATAAACTTTTAAAATGGAGTATATTGGCGTTACAAAGCACTTAATGGCTTCCGTTTGCACTGACGTGGAGTGACACGTGGCATCACACCAGATGACATGTATTTCACCACGTCAGCACGCCAGGTGACACATGTCTCACCACACACAAGCTAACACATGTTACGCCACGTCAGCACAAACGGAAGCCGTTAAGTGCTTTGTAACGGCGTTAGCTAATATGCTCTATTTTAAAAGTTTATTGGTATATAAGAACCCAATAAATATTAATTGTGCCAGATGCTCTTAGGCCAATAGTTTATTGGCCAAAATGCACCTTAACCCATTGCTCAAACGATCATAAATCTTCCGTGTGTTCCCAAATTGCATAGAGGTCAATAATTTAATAATTTACAATGCCCTGAGATACAGATTAGCGATGTTATTGGCTACCTTGTGCTACAATCAAATGCATTTATTATTCACTGAACAATGCCCTCCGGTACAAGTTAGCAATACTGACTCCCTAATTACGTCGGAGAATGAGTAAAGACAACCCCATCTACTGGTCTATCCGAGATGGTCTTCAAACTCATCAAAAACAATCATACAGAGTTTTAACTGGGGGTACAGTTTGGGGGAACCCGATAAGCTTAGGACATTTAAAGATTTTGAAGTTCTGAAGGGACTCACAAATCATTACTCCCTTACATATGCTCCTTAATTCTGGTAGGTATTTTAAGGACAAAGATACTAACTTTGAGTGAGTTAAAGTCATAAAATATCTAGCATCCACACCGTATTGATTATCACCATAGCTTTCATTATCTGTGCCATCTACATCTTCTGGGGTTGCTGAAGAGATTATTTCCTTCATTGACTCACAATGATGAACAGTAATCTCCTCCAAGTTCTGGAGACAGGCAAGCAATGCAGGGGTCAGCAACCTTTTGATATTAGGGCAGTGGTAAATGCACAAATACGTAAGACAGGAAAAAATTCTTGGTGGCAAGGTTTGAGCCAGAGTATCATCTTCCTTGCACAGAAAACGCAAGGCTTTCAGGTTACAGAGTTCCAGTGACTCCAAGTTTTGAGGAGAAGTGCAACAGCTGGAAGAGCAAGACAAGGAGATTAAGTACTCTGCCTCGTCACAGTCAGCAATCTCACATCGTCTCAAGGAAGTGGCATTTTTTAATGACAGAACATCACATAAATTTCGCATGTTGTGACATCTTTCAACTTTCAATCGCAGAACATCTCTAGGGAGGATCAGAGAAATTTCTCCTGTTTTGAGGCTACAGTTTGTAAATATGACATCTTTACTAAAGCAAGCTTCAGTGAAATAGAACTGTGGAGCCTGAACAAGAGATTCTTCAGTGTCTAACTGAAGAAGGTAACTTTTGAGTCCAGAACTGTGCATAACTTTTACATAGGCATTGAAATGGTGCATATTGTAAAAGTTACCTGCAAAAGCCTCCAACTTCCTTAAGCCTGAGATATCTTCTACCTTCACTTTCATCTTTCTGGACCACCAGTGAAGGATAAGAAACTGGAGGTGAGTCAGTTTGGCTATTTCTTTTCCTGTTGACATCTTCAAATCTTTTGCATAGAGGTTAAGCCACCTCAGATTAACCAACTTTTCCAGACCTTGGGGCATTTCTGTGATTGCAGTATAGGATAGATCCAACCTTTTTAAGGCCTGCAGTTTCGCTAGGGAAGGCAAGTGTCTCAACTGGCTACAAGATGTTAACAATAATACGGTGAGAGTCTTCAAGTCAGAGACAGAACTTGGCAGAACTTCAATATCTGTGAAAGACAAGTCAAGAACTTGAAGAGAAGACATGTGAAAGAAAAAAGAATCTGAGATCCATGTCAGGGATTCATTATGCTTCAAAATTAAAGTTTTGAGTTTGGGACACTTAGGAGTCATGCCCGCTGGAATGTCATGTATCCAGTTCCACATTAAGGAAACCTTCTCCAGGTCCTCTGTCCACTCTTGTTCATCTGGAATCTCAGTCAATTGTAGCCCAGCTTTGACCATGAAATGGTGCTTCTCCTTCATGATCTTTCTTGCCATAGCCCACAGCAAATCGTGCATTTTCACCACTTGGCTCTCTACATAGTAACCTTCAACATTTTTTACAGGGGCCATATATCTAGATCCCCTTTTCATCATGCTTACTGCTATGTGGCTGCTTGAATCCTGCAATCTAGTGCATTTGTTTCCACCAACATACTTTTCCACTTTTCCCAGCAGACAATTGTTCTCAAGTTTATTGAGTATGGTGTGTCCTTCATCAAAAATTGCCTCCAGACTTTTCGTTCCATCAATGAGTTCCTCATCAACAAAGCTCTCTATCAACACTTCCCTGTCTATTTCAGAATCTTCAGGGTATAATGCGCAGTACAAGAAACATTGTTGTAATATATTATCATTTAAGCGAGCATAGCTAAATCTCAGCACATGGAATACCTCCATCTCCATTTCAGCCAGAATCTTTGAGGTTCTTAGTTCTTCCAGTGCATGCCTCCACTCACAAATCTCTTCCACTCCCCTCATGGATCTAGCCGCAGAAATAACAGCAAGGGGTAAACCAGCACATTCTTTCGCAACAGATTTAGCAACCTTTTTAACCTTTGAAGAAAGTGTAGTTTGTTCACCTAGGTTGAGTACAAACAATTTCCATGCCTCATTGTCAGAAAGAGGTTCCACTTTGACACATTTTTGACAGCTCATCCTTCTACAGACATCTGACGAACGGCCTGTCAAAATCAATTTGAGCCCGTGTACTCTGACAGGAATTCCCACCTTCTCTATAGGAAAATGATTCCACAAATCATCTAATATAAGGACACATCTCTTCCTTTTCATCAACGCCCATGATAATCTTGATGCTCTTTTTCTTTCATCATTTTCTTTGGAAATATTCAATCCAATTATCTTGGCAACATCACTCTGCAGTTTGCGAACGCTAGATGATTGTGAGACAGTTACCCAAAATACACAATCAAAATCAGTGCTGCTTGTTAAAAGCATGTTATGAATGTGCATTAACAAAGTTGTTTTCCCTACTCCGCCCATTCCGTATACACCGATCGTTAACACTTCATTATTTGTTAACCAGTTCCATATCCTACCAACATTCTTCTGAAACATTTCACCCACTAATTTTGTTGTCAACAATTCATATCCTTTGGTCTTTGATGCACAAAGCACAAGTCCTCCTGAAAATCTGCCCTGATTCACTAGTTCTTCCATTTGTCGTGTTAATTTTATCACCTGCCCAGTCAACTTCACTTGGGTAAGCAGTCCACCATCCCTCCATTCTTGTTCTATGCCATATACTTCAGTCTTCTTCCTTTGCACATTTCTCAACCAATCTTTAACTTGTCTCTTGCGTTTTTTGCCTTGCTGCAACTCAGCATGTTCCAGCTCGCTCTTTATGTCAGATTCTTGGCTGCATAACTCGTCTAACTTCCCTCTGAGCAATTGTACATTATCATCAAAGCTGTTATATGTTCTTAGGATATCCCAGATGAGAGAACACGTCTGACTGATGCTTAGCAAGCAGTCTATGATCGCATTGGCCATATTATTCTCCTGCAACGAAAGACCTTTAAAAGAAATCTCTAGCAGTTCTTGTATGGCCTAAAAAGATGACTATGCAAAAATAAAAAAAGGATCGATAGACTATAGTCCATAATGACCTAGGTGACAAATTTTCAAATAACGAATTCTCAGATCATTATAGGGAAACAAGAGGATGCGGATTAAAAAGGGGGTAAGTAAAGAGCACAGCACATTATGCTCTAGAATGCCATTGCTTTCCTGTTAAATCAGAAGTCCTTCAACTTCTTTATTACTTCTTCCCTGAATCCGTTAATCTCTTCTTACAAAATAGACATGCAAATTGGTAAGCTACAATTAACTTGTTTAATAGGATCTATCCTAGTTTTATACTAAAATATAAATCCTCTTGGATAGGTTCTATAATTATGCAGACACATCTAGCCTGCATCCATCTATGCAGACACATGAGAGGGCAAATAAAGGATAAGCTGGAGGCAAAAGAACATTATTTGAACAAAGAAAATTGAAAAAGGCTAGTATTTACCTGAACATACGAGCTGAAGTTCTGCTCTTCCGCGTTTTCAGAGATGAACAATGATGATTATAGAAACCACTTGAACAACGAAGCAATGAAATAAGAGGAAGGGAAAGATAAGAGGAAGGGAAAGTCTAAAGGATGGGGTGAGATGAATATATATTATGTCTTGGGCATGACGCGAATAGGGAAAGGCCAACAAACTTGGTCAAAGGAGGAAAAAGAAAGACCGAATTCACAAGTCTTCCAGAAATAGACCATAAATGATTATTCTATTATCAAGTACTACTACTATAATCATATTAGCATTCACAAGTCAACGTTACTTATGTGACACTTGTTGGTCCTTCGAGTGCCTTTGATGCAATATTTTTTTAACACTCTTATTTAATGGTTAATTGACCCAACTAACATTGCCGTGTATTTTCCTGATCATTTCACCTTGGGGAATCACCCTAATATTCTGTTCAATGCTCCAAAAAGATGAATGAATAAAGCGGCTTGACTTGGCAGATGTGCTTTGTAATCGAAGTTCCATTACGGTCAATTTTTGTTATTGGTTAAAGTCAAGGCTTCAATCAGCAAGTGATGAGGGATCTAGAGATTTTAAATATGGCGAACTGTGACAACATTATTTGATCACCAAAGAGCATTACTGGAAGAAAGGAAAAATAAGCAACGAGATATTGTGGAGGGAATACAAAAAGGAATCATCCCAAAGTTTTGCAGTCTCATTCTCGCTTCCAAATAATAGAAATCATCGGTTAGGCGAAAACTTTTATTTGATCTCCTTCAAAGCATGGAAAGAACAAATAGAGAATATGAGGGTCTGAAAAATTAGAATATGGGTGAGAAGGTATATAATCTGATAATTCTCCTAAACCATCCCTAATTTATTATTTAAAACACAATTAACCATTTCAACTCAGTCCAGCATGGGAGCCTCTAACATAAACCAAACTATATTATTTTTTAAACTAAATTTAATTTTTAAAATGTTTGACATATATCAAACTGATTTTTAAAAGTTAAATTAAAATTAGAAAATTAATCTGAAAATTAACTTTCCCCTTATCGCTATCTATAGACATTTTTCCAAGTTTCAGAGAATTAGAATGTGGGGCTGAGGATGGAATTTAATGTGAGCTACACTATTAATAAGGGAAAATCACATTAAGGTTCTATATAAGGCATTTAATCACAACCAGATCCCAAATAATCATCAAATTATATTGAAACCCCAAAGGATCTGGGTGTAATTAAATTGAGTTGTCAATGCACACAAAATAGTTGTCAATAACAATAACAGATCATTGAGTTGTCAATGCACCTCTTTCATTGACAATGATTGACAACTATTTTGTGTGCATTAACAACTCAAAAAACTCAATGACAAGACATTTAATTACACCCTTGGGACTTTAATATAATTTGATAATTGTTTGGGATTTAGTTGTGATTAAATGCCTTAATGTGATTTTCCCTATTAATAATTATAATAGCTTAAAAAAAATCTAACAAACGTTTTGTCTACAAATCAAATAGCAGTAGCTTTATACTATTATGTCCCCTTCTTCAGAAATTACTTAAGACTTAAGAGTCCAAGACTCCCAGATAACGTGGCTTTGAAATTAGAATATCAACAAATAAGGAACAAAATAAAAATTTTCTGAAGTTGGGTTGTACATAACCTGTTCTATCGACATAGATACTATAAATCTATAATTGACTTCAACATGCACAATGCAAAAGCGAGAGCAACAAGAATTAGGGTGTTACTCTGAACAAAAACTAAGACCAATTGGGTCCCCAACAAATCAAGTGAATCAAATTCTGAGCCTTCTCCATCTCCCTTTTCTCATCAATGTTATGATTATTATGGCTCTTATTTCTATGCCACAAACTGTCTCTCTTGTCAGCAGATTCTGGTGTTGAACCCTTTTGTTTCTCCAGAAGCGAATTGAACGCCATCTCGTACTTGCACTTACCCTTGCCACCATTCATCTTCCTCACCATACAAATACAATCTCTCTTTTTCTACAGATTTGACAAGTGAAGATGGTGAAGGAAGAAGAAAGAAAGAAGTGGAGATATATTGATGGATTGATGTGGGAAGTGATGAAATTGGGAGGTTCAATGATGAGGGTGGATTATAAATAAGAAAGAGGAGTAATTTCTGGAAATTTAGGTGTGGGGTGAAACAGGGGGTTGAGCTCCCAGATTTGGTGACAGTGGTTTTGGCTATGCAGCAGGTGAAAGAGGTGACTTTTTCCTGGTTTCCCTTTCCCTGGATAGCACGTGGTTATGCCTTAAACGCATCGTTTTCATCCAAATCCTTTGTTTTTCTTTCATTTGGAACCTACCTTTTTTTTTTTTTTTGCCTACTTATATAGCCGCCATTGTGTTCGCTCATTCCCTCACATTCAATAAATTCTCAGGTACCAAAATTTGTTAATCATTAATTACATCATTAAATTTATCTTAGATTGATAAAAAATTTTAAAACTACCTTTATTTAAAAAAATTTCCTATATATATTTATAAATTATTCTCACATCTATATTCTATTTCTCTATTCCCAACAAAAGTTAAATAAGACTGGTTGGAAAACAATCATTAATAACCTCTTATTAGACTTATATTTAGGATTACATTTTTTTTATAGTTTGACTTATAATAAGGAACAGAGTATACCTTTATTTTAAATTTCAAATGATTCTTCATATTACTAATTATTAATCCCTCCGGTCCTTATTGTAATAGCCTAAAATTTGAATTATTTTGGTCCAAAATATAAGAGCCCGCCTTGGAATCTGTCATCATTTAATGTCATTTTTCCTATTTTCCCCCTATTTATTAACACTCTCTTTCGCCGTATTTATTAAACTTCGACTTATATTTCTCTCTCTAGTTTCATCATAAATAGGGGTAATATTGGAAAAACAATTATTTTTCAGACATATTTATAGCTCACAACTAACTTTTACATGTTTTCTTAAGAAGCGTTATTTGGAGGCTATTTGGAGGCTGAATTCTTATAAATAGGACCGGATGGAGTATAAGTTTCTTTTATCATGTTTAATACACATTAAAAAAAAATAGATTTAATTAACTCTGTGTTAAAATTTAAAAAAGCAACTTTATCGTTGTTTAATATACAATATTATCATATAAAAATTGTACAGTGATCTAAAAAATTGAATATTTTAATTTATAAATATTGCCAAAGTAAACCTACTCTATGAATATGATTATTCCTTTTAAAAAAAAGGTCCTTACTCAAAGAAGTACAAATGTCTTGAAAATTTTTCATGTGTATTTTGGAAATTCTCCATATGTGCCTTGAAAATATAGTTGTGAAATTTTAGACGTTTTATTGTTGAATTCCATGATTTTTGAGACTTAGAAATACTCACATTAATGTTGAAAATAAGCTCAAATGTCTAGAAAATTTCTCATATATGTCTTAAAAATTCTCCATATGTGTCTTAAAAATTATATTGTGAAATTTTGGGTGCTTTAATGTTGGATTCTATGATTTTTGAAACTTGAAAATACTCACATTAATGTTGAAAATAAGCACAGACGTCTTGAAAATCTCCATATGTGTATTGGAAATCCAGTTATGAAATGTTGGATACTTTAGTGTTGGATTCCACGATTTTTGAGAGGAAATACTCATATTGATGTTAGTAAAAAACACAAATATATTGAAAATTCTCCACATGTATCTTGGATTATGGTTACAAAATTCAATGAGGACATTTTGGTCTTTTAGCTAAAACATTTAATATCACTTTAGCTCATTTAGGGTGTAGTGAAATTTCAAATTGTTTTAAGGAAATCTAAGATTAATTCTCTATTATGGGGTGCAGTGAAATTTTTCCTATATGATTTGTATGAGTCAATGTCATCCTTGCGCTGCATGTGACAATTTTTTGGAAAAATTACAACTAGATTTTAAATAAGAGAATTAATCACGATTAGATGCATAAAAATCAAATTACATTAAAGTTTCTAGGGACTTAGATGATATTACATGGCTTGTCAATAACAACTAAAGAGTTGCCAATTGCACCTCAATATTAACAATTTAAAGAGTTGTCATTGACAACTCAAGGGGTTGCATCGACAACTGATTGAGTTGTCAATAACAAGTCATTTAATATCACTTAAATCCCTAAGGACTTCAATGTAATTTGATATTTTTGGGACCTAATTATGATTAATTTTTCTTATTTAGAATCTAGTTATAATTCTCCCTAAATTTTTTTTTTCTGTATCGGTGCAATTTTATCTAATGTCACTGAAAGGCCATGATGTTAGTGATTACACAAGAATGATCTCTTTGGCACTTTTCAGCTAAGTCAAGGAGAGAAGGAAATGTCTCTGTTGATCTTTCTCTCCATTTTCTCTGGTCGTCTTCACCATGCTAGATAAAATTCAATTGCTTAGGTTCATTTGTGAAAACATTGTTATGATATTAAATAATACAAAATTGTACTCCCTCCATCCACATATATAAAGTGTCTTTTTAAATGGTTTGTACCTTTTTATAAGGTTTTATTTACCTTTAATAATAAATGTGTTTTTTTCAATTTTACCCATGTATTCATTTCCCTCACACATTATCTTTCATCTTTTTTTATAATTACTCTTTCTCTCTCGTTCATAAATAAGGGTACCTTTATAAAAATGAGTATATTTCCTACACATTTTTTTGTTTTTAACCAATTTTAACTTATTTTTTATGAAATCACAATTCGATTAAAAAAGACTTACAGATGGAATATTAAATATCAACCATTTAAAATTGATTCAGTGGTAAAAACATTAGATGGAGAGAAAATCAGAAAATAGATATCCAAGACATTCCTTATTCATAGCTACAGACCAAGTAAACATAGTTAGCTCAGTAAATATGTATTATATATTTAAAAAATTAATCTTTATCCATATTAATTAGGTTTTAAATGAGAAAAAACAGAAAGACCCACGTTTAAACTTTAAACATTACTCGTAGTTAGAAGGTTAAATTTGACAAATAAATACTAATGACTTTCTGAATGACTTATAGTATCAGTGAATAAAAAATTCTTCTACAGTGTTGTAAGGAACAAGAAGAAGTAAGTCGTTTCTGGGGAAAAATGAGGAAGTAAGAAGAAATAAATTAGAGTCGTTGTGCCAATCATCAATCCGCAATTCAGGTGAAATTATAAAACCAATTCAAAGTAACATCTAACCGGCCAATTCCAAATGTTAATGCCGCCGCCCACAATACACCTAATTTACTTTTCCATCATTAATGCATTTCCCCACTTCTCCAACTAAACTCATTAACTCCAATTTTATCCGCAGTTTAACATCTTCACATCAATTCTCTACTCGCCTTTAATGGTAATGAATTGATTTGTTAAAAAAAAAAAAAGAATTTCTGGTCTGTGGCATCTAGGAATATTGATGATTTAGCATACGGAGGAGAGCAGAGGGAAGGGGAGGCAGTGAAGATATCTCAGCCAACTTTGAGGTGAGCATTTATTATACAAAAAGGCTGAGTGATTTTGTATTGGGAGAGATCTTATCGTTGAAATTTTTTTTTTCTCCGGGAGAGGTATGGTGGCCTTCATCCACACTTGTTATTTTATCCTATCACTTCAAATAATTCATGATAATACGTCAACAAAAAACATTATTTTGTTATTACTTATTAGATTATACTACTTGTAGTAGTATGGTAGTCTCATGGGAATCTCTCTCTCTCTACCAAAGTTCTTATAGTCAACGCCTCCCCACCAGTAAATGAGAGGTTATAAGTTCAAGCAACCTCAGCTAGTAAGTGTCAGAAAAGAGATAACCTCTTTAAGTATAAATTTAATTGTATGATTAATATTGGAAGGGGGTGTTAGATTGTATATGTTGTGGTGGTTTTCAAGGACTTCTTTGAAGCTGTTTTATATTATACATACCATAATCTTAATATAAGAGTTAGTTTGATTTTAAATGTAAGACATCAATTTACTTTTCTATCCCTATTATTTTCAGTGTTGATGATTGGACAAGACATTATAGTGAGACCATCGCATCTTTTTTCCAAATTAACTAATTGTTAGGAGTATGTATTAGAGGGATGCGTGAGAAAAGAATTGGAAGAAAGTGAGGTTTGATGAGGCGACAGAGATGCATGAAACAAAATAGTAGTAATGGTTAGGCGTAAAGACTGAACATAGTCAATGCTGGGGGGGTGGGGCATGAAACAATATTGTTGAGAGCGAGAAAGATTATAACGGTAAAGTAGAATAAGTGTAGGGCAGGGATTAAACTGTCCTTGGTGTTGGTGTACATTTAATTTAATGACCCTCCCTCCATGGCTCCATCCATCCATTGGTTCCTGCCCTCTTCCATCCATAAACGCTTCACAACAATCAATCGAACGCCCTTTCCTCTTTATTTATTGTTCCCTCTTCCACACGTTGCGACCTCACCCCATCCCCGGAACCGGTTTCCCTAGGGAGAGGTAAACGAATCTAGACCGTATAGATATCATTTGGACGGTCTAGATTTGGTCATATTAAATATCTTTTTAAATCTTAACTATTCAGATTCGCTTAACTCTCCTAACTCATCTTTTTTTTACCAGAAGTGAACCCTGTTCCCCATCCCCCCATAAATCCATCATCTCTTCTCATTGCAACCAAAAATCTCACTATATTCTTCCCTGCACAAAATCATTCATTCTCTTCACTTGTACAAAAACTAGGCCCTTCTTATATATATAGCTTTCGATTCGAATCTCTTGCCGGAGTTCTGTTTCGGTTGCTTGAATCCAAAGAAACTTCTTCCGCTGCTATGGCCATATCCGGCCACCGCAAATCGCACTCGGACTTTAAGGTTTTTCAACTCTGCCGCTTCTGGCAATCCAGGAATAATGCGTCACCGTCGTTGCCTGCGGCAAATAACCTTAGCATTAGTGACGAAGGAAGTCGGAGAGATCGACATCAGGAAGGACACTCTCAAAAGTCTTCATCTCTTAGAACGGTTTCGTCTGCTGCCAGATCTTTACTTCCTTCTCGGCGTAGGCTTCGTCTTGATCCTTCTAGATATCTCTACTTCCCCTGTAAGTTGTATAGTGTTTGCTCAATTTCTCTTTCCGTCTTTGTTCATCATGACTTCTGTTTCTGTCCCATAAATTTGAAAAATTTTGAAGAATGAAATATTTGACATTGAATTTTGAGTCAATACTATTCTGAGTTAGAATTCTAGTTGCCCTTTCAACTTACCCTAGGCCAAACGATGTTTATATGTAAGCACTTGGATTACTTTATAAGTACTCCCTAACATCTAGTTAACTTTTATAAACTACTGTATAGTCTAATAATATACCATATATGTTATAATTCACTAACTAGTTTAGTTTCTATAATCTCCTCAAAACAAGTCAACTAAAAAATAAATCTTATATTATGAAATAAAAGGAGTATTACATTATGGATTGGAAGGAGTATAATGTGTTTTGACTGCAAAATAGACACATTATGTTTTCTTATTCATATAGTAAAACTAAAACTTGGCTCAGCCACGTGCACGTGATCACACATGTTAATTGTTCAAGATCCATTCTGTTTGCACAATCACATTGTATAATATTTCGGCCTTATTTTATTTTTCTTTCTTCTTTCCTCATACTTTTTTTTTTTTTTTTTGAAGATGTACCTGGTAAACAGGTCAGAACAGCTGTTCGGTTAGAAAACACTAGCAAGTCTCGTTTAGCTTTCAAGGTATCATTTTTGTGTCTTCGCTTGTCTCCTCTGTTGCTCAACAGATAAACTTTCTCCATCATTTTGTCAGGCTCCTCAAGCACAAAAAGGAACATACAGGACACGGTAGTTAAAAAAGATATGACAAGTGTTAAGCATACGAAAATATACCTAAAATATGGAAAATGTCGATCACTATAAAAAATATGGACAATGCCAATTGTCAAATATGTGTTAGAACGTGTTTACAAGTACTCCATAACAAGAAGAGTCAAGTGTCCAAATTTTCTGCATTTTATCCGAGGGCGGTATATAAAATGAAGGGTTCTAATTGTTGGACTAGTTCCAAGTATTTTCTCTCAGTTGGACGGGGAATCACTCCATTTTTGTCCAAGTATTAGGTAATCTAGTCTTGCATTCGATGCTCGTAGGGGCGATGCCTTTGTTTTTGTGCTTTATTTTTTTCCATGTGCAGATATATAATATGTAGTTCTCTAATTATATTACACTGTTGCAGTTTCAAACTACAGCACCAAAGAGTTGTTATATGCGACCTCCTGGTGGTATACTTGCACCTGGGGAAAGCCTGATAGCAATAGGTAAGTTGTATATCAGTATACGTTTTAAAACATAGTATTGATGATTATCTTGGTTCGTATTTACGTTGTATAAGTTTTCCTTCCCAATTTGATGGTCAGTGTTTAAGTTTGTGGAGCAACCAGAGATCAATGAAAAGATGATGGACCTGAAGAATAAGGTGAAGTTCAAAATTATGAGTCTCAAAGTGAAAGATGGATTGGACTATGTACCTGAGCTGGTAAGTTCTTTGATTGAACCCCAAAATATGGGTCAAAGCTTAAACTCATGTTGCTTGAGTGAAACACCACCGCCCCCCCCCCCAAAAAAAAATGTGCAATTAGTAGTCTTCAACTCATGGTTCTGTAATTGACTCATCCTCTTCTTTAAAAACAGCTAACAGCTATATGGTGTTTTATAGAACTCGTTGTTATGGTGGGCTGCGCTAGCCGTAGAGTGTTGAAAAATATGCCAAGAAAACAAATTTTCGAAGTGTTTAGACAATATTTTCCCCACATGATTTACTATTTTCATGTTATCTTCATTTTTTTTTTTTTGCAGTAGCACATTGTTTTTATTGTTTAATGGTTTGGCTTTTGGCTGGGGATGAATGAAAATTATTTGGTTTGGATCTTCTGCCTTGCAGTTTGATGAACAAAAGGATCAAGTGACTGTGGAACGAATATTGCGGGCTGTGTTTAGAGATCCAGAGAAACCATGTCCTGTAAGTTAGGCATTTCTGAAAATTGTGTATCCCAGTAAGTGATTGATAACCAGTAATGACAATCCAATTTTCATAGGCTTTGGAGAAAATGAAAAGACAGTTAGCTGAAGCTGATGCTGCTGTTGAAGCTCGTGAATCTCGCAAGAAGCCTCCTGCTGAAACAAGTCCTCGTGTTGGTGGTGAAGGACTTGTAATTGATGAATGGGTATGAAATCACATATTCTATCTTTTTTTTTTTTTTTGGTGGAATTCTATGCTTTGATGATAGCATTTGCCACACTGCTGATATACACTCGTGTCCCATTTGTAGAAAGTGAGGCGTGAGAAGTACCTGGCACGACAAGTTGAAGCTGCGGCAGAATCAACATGAAATGAGGCTGTCTCTTCCTGTGTGTGCTTCTATTCAGGGAAGATGTTACTGCTATGAGACAATGTTGACCTTGGATATTATTCAAGTCAACTTGTGGTGAATTAACTCTTCTCTGATGCAAATATTCACACTGTGATTGGTATAGTTTTTTAATTTCGTCCCTTGGAGGAGCATTCTGATGTGTACATAATAGATTCAGCCTGTTTTGGGATAGATTCATGCTCATGGTTAGCATCTATCTGCCTGTGAAACTATCTTGTCTGATGATGGATGATTCAATATCTGTGAATATGGGTATTGATCCGCATTGATTTAATGTTACTCATAGCTAGCATGTTCATTGATGTAGGAATAGTCAGAAACAAAGCTAAAATCCTAAAACAAAATAGATCCGGTACATTATAGCCTGAATATAATAGTACTTATGGAAGGATTAAACTAAGTGATCAATGCTCAATATCGTTGTCAAACATTTGCTGCCCCTGAATTGGGCGGTGTGTCGTTAACAAAATATGCTGCCTCTTCTTCCAAGTGAAATTTTTTGTCTTATGGTCTCAACCTATTGCAATTTAATTATTTGAAAATAAAAACTGATAAAAATCTGGCTGTGTAATATGGTTCACACATGCATTATTTAGTACGTAAGCTACCACCGGCCAGGAGTTCGTTTGTGGTGGTTGGACGAGTAAATTCAAGAACATCCATTTGTCCTTAGAAATCCAACAAGCAATTTTTTGTGGTCCTATTCGTTATTTTTTTGGTTTTTGTATTCCAAATTTGCATATGCCGAATATGCAACGAAAAGGCAAATGGATTAAAGGCACAAAAAGGTGTAAGAAATCTCCAGAGTCTCTGGGGAAACCAGAATGGATTCTCTGCCACACAACCTGGCCAACATATGACAAATCCAATTGACCATAATAATCAGAACAAGACAGATTACTATACTAAATCCACTCAGATACGATAGCCCAATCCACCAAATCCTAAACACGTGTCCAATGTTAACTAGCTTCAGAAATTTCCCTCAAGTTGGAGTCCCGACGGGACAGACAAATCTAACTTTTCTTTAAGATTTCATCCCATATCAGTTTCATTTCACCACTTTCTACTTTTTAATGCAGTCATGTTCCACAACCACCAAGCAGCGTAAAGCCTCACAAGGTTCATGAATGTGAATCCTGGTGGTAAAACAAAGGAAGCATCTTTTGTTAACCACAGAGAAAAGTATTCCAGATGCGGATGACCCACCAGCATCTTTTCCCCAAAATTCTGACTTGTGACTCTATTTAATATCCACCACCATCACCTTACCTTCAATCCACAACCTGAGAAGCACTCCTTTTCTGCTATCTTTTTCTGTGCTATCCTTTCATCTCCTTCTAAGTTTAGTATCTGACCATGTTAGAAGGTAAGGCAGTGATTGGTGAGGCTGATATGCTTCAGACTATGCAGCATGATGCCCTTGATTTGGCATCTAAAGCACTTGATTTCTTTGATGTCAATGAGGCCACTGAAATAGCCCGTTTCATAAAGAAGGTACAAGAATGATGCACTGTTCTTGTTTTCAGACCCAATCGATTTGTAGCATAATAAATTGCAGGAGTTGGTAATCTTAACTTACTGTGTTGTTAATTGCAGGAATTTGATAGGACACATGGACCTGGATGGCAATGCATTGTAGGGACAGATTTTGGTTCTTTTGTGACCCATTGTTCTGGCTGCTTCATCTATTTCTGCATTGGAAGCTTGGCCATCTTGCTCTTCAGGGGAACTACCACTCCCAAAGCAGAGGAATGTTAGTTCTAAGCTCCAGAGGCAGCTACACACCCTAAAATTATTTCTTCTCTTCTCTTCTTTCTAAATCCTCCCCAAGTTTCTGCTATTTGCTGTCTTGCTTTTAAGATCAGATGTGCGCTTGAATTTCAAGCCCAAGCCACTCAATTATAAATTTTAAAGGCTATTATTTAGTGGCTTTTCATTGCAGATTGTTTCTTGAAATCTATAATGTCAAAAATTCATTTAGTGAATTGGGTCCATGAGCTCTCATGTTCTCCATCTCCTCCTCTTTGGTTGATCTGTCTTGCTGATTGGTTCAAGAGAATGTCAAAGTGAAAGAGAGTCATATACTTGATCCCTTTTGAAACATTCAAGTTCGGTTCTCTCTTATATCATGGATTACAAAGAGGGTCATATGTGTGGTGGTTGTCTAGTCTTCCATGAAAATGGAGATAGCTTCATAGTTTGGTTTAAAATCTTTGCCTCCTTTCTTCCAAATAAATTCAGCAACTTTAAGCAGCTCTTGAAAATTAATTGTGCACTTATACGATATCTTTTCACAATTTCCCTTCATTTAAGTATTATTCTTTCTTAAGAAATTCTTATATGAATTTGGAGCGTTACATAAACAATGGTTTATCCAATTAAAATACACTAAATTACATCATTTAATACATGAAAAAAAATAAATGAAGAGATGAGAGGGTAATTTCCAATGTTAAAAAACCCGGACCGGGAATCGACTCGGCCGAGGCACCTGGTCAAGGGTCAGAGGTTCAACCGAGGGTCAACCTGGGGTCGAACCGGCCACATTAAAATAATATAATTTAATAATTAATAATATAACATATCAACATATTAGGAGCTAGGACATCATGAATTAAATTGAGGAAAGCACCAGTAGTAATGTTAAGATCATTCAACCCAACATCTATTTTTATTAATAAAAAAAGTAACACAAAAAATATAAGCCCGTTTTTTAAGCCTAATAGCTTAAAGCCCAAATAGTTAATAGTAGATCTATACATACACTCCCACACTAGTTTACCCTAATTACCTAATGAATGATTAATGATTTGGCCGCATTCATTCATGCATCACTTCACCGTCTCTTTCACCCTCATGATCTCACACACATACCCTAGTCCCTCTCACTCTCATGATCTCATCGTCTCTGGCTCTCTGCGTCTCAACTCTTCTTCCTGACCCATAACAGCCGAATCCGACCTTGTCGCCGTTGACGCCGAGGAGTGATGGCCGTCGACCCCGAGGACTGATCGCCGTTAACTCCGTGTCCACTGTTCACCCAAATCACTCATCGTCTTTGCATCTTAGCTCTTCTTTTTCATTAATCATTTCATCACTCATCTGGAAAGAAAGGAATGAAGGAGGTCGACTTCTGAGTTCTGCCCCTAAAATGTTATCAGTTTATCTCACTATCTTAGGTTTTCTTTTTCTTTTTTTCAAAATGTATAAAGCAACGCCGTTCAATGACAAGAAGGGCGCCTTTTCATGGACCGGACCACCCATTAGGTCACCTAAACTCGGATATTCCCGGGTTGATTTCTCCCACGGGTGATACTTAACTCAAACCGCCCTCATCATCGGGTCCCGGGTTTTCTAGTTCAACCGGTCAGTTTTTTTAACCTTGGTAATTTCACATAGAAAATGGGGGAACTTATTTATAAAATGTTTAATAAGCTTTCAAATTTGATTAACTAATGTGATTTTGTTTAATTTAATTAGCCATACTATAAATCATGTTGTAACACCCCAAATTTCGGAAAATAGGAAAAAGGAAATTTTTAGGATTTTAGAAATTTAACTAAATATTAAAAAGCATTGAAAATAAATTTATGATATTTTAGGCATTTTTAATAAACTTTAAGGCTTATTTTCTTTAAGCAATAAAGAGAAATAATTAGAAGATAAAAACTTAAATTGGAGAAAAGAAATAATAAGAATTTAATTAAGGTTTTAGAAATGCATTTAGAAATTAAAAAGCCTTATAAATAAATTTATGAGGCCAGGTGTATTTTTAATAATTTTTAAAGTTTATTTTCTTTATTAGTTAAGGAAAAGTAGTTAGGAGATAAATTTAAATAAAGGAATATTTAGAATCTTGGGGTATTGGTTATTAATTAAAAAGTCTTATAAATAAATTTAGAAACTAAAGTATATCTAGAAAAATTATTTTGGGGACAGATTTAGGTCTATTTCTAAATGATAATGATAAATAAAATTATTATTTAAGGAAAAAATAGAAAATAGGAAATGAAAAAGACAATATCTGCCCCCAGTTGAAAATATCTTCAATTGAAAAGAAGAGGCAAGATGGTAAATCTTTGATTCAAAATATCAACCCCTTCTCTTATTAATATGCTTCCACGTGTTTCTTGGTTTTTTTATATACTCCCTCTCTGCTTCATCACACACACACACACACGCATATCTCCCTCCATTCCCGAGTCTCCCTCCCTCCCACCTTCCTCTGTTCTTCGTTCTTCTAGCAACGGCCAGCGGTGAAAGCAGCGACGATCGGCGAAGGCGAGAAGCTATGGAGAACGCCCGAAGCTCGGTTGACTATGGGTGAGCCTCCTTCTTTCATTTCTTCTCCTTCTTGTCCGTTTCGAGCGAGTAAGGGGGATGACGATTCGAAATTCTTTAAGGGTTTTTGAAGTTTTTAGATTCATAAAAATGGTGCTTGGACTTTGTATTTGATGGTTTGAGTATCGATTTTGGAAGGGGAAATCAATTTGAGTCGGATTGCTTCGAGAAACTCCCTCTTAGCACTATTCACCTGACGGCATTTTTGGGGCTTTTGGGGTGTTTCCTTGTTTTGAAGCTTAATTACCCGTGATTATTAGCAATTCTAAGGTGGTGGAATGGATTGCATGAGTGATTTTGAAGATTAAGTGATTTTTGAAATATTTCTTTGTCTCCTCTGTTCAGTCCAGCTTGTTCTTTTTGTGTTGATTCGATTTTTGTTCTTCCCTCTGTAGTATTAATGTTATAAGCATAAGAAAAAGATGATGGTACTGATGAATTTGATTGCATGAAATTTCTGTTCTTCTGGTCCTTTGTGTTTTGTTTTGGCTGAAAATCTTGTGCTCTTTTACTATGATTTTCGTTTCTGATTTTGGGATTAGGAAGGATAAAACTAATGTTAAGGATGAAGGATTAAGGTTATTGGTGAAATTTTGCTCCTCAGCTCTCTGTCCTGCGTTGGCCGAAAGGTAGAGAGGAGTTTTGAGAACTTTGGTCTCTTTGTCTCTGACTGATTAACGGGCCTGAACTGTGATGTGGTGATGATGAATTTAGAATTTAATTAATGATAGTTAGGTCTGTATGTTTGAGTTTCTAGATTGGGGAATTGAAATTGTGTGGTGAAAATGATGCTATTAATGATGAAGGATTAGTGATTTTCTGCTGGCCGATGATATTAATGTTGTTGGTTGCTGAGTTAGAGATAAAGAAGGAAGAAATTGTGTTATTGGTTCCATGGGAGGTGTTATAGGTGGATGTCATAAGCTTAGATTTTAGAATTTTGATTATTGTTGTGATTGAATTTCTGAAACTATTGGTTGTGATGGTATTTCTAACTATTGATTGGGAATTAATTTAAGAGAAGTGGGAAGTTAAAATGGTTTTAATGTTGAGCAAGAAATGATTATGGATAAGGTTTGATTGTGAGTTTAAGGTGTTAGAGCTCTAATCCTTGATTGGTGGCTTTTTTATTTTGTTAGGTGTGGTTCAAAAGGAATTAAGTTTAAGGAATTGAGTAAGTTGGATTAATTGCTCTTGATTGTTGATTGGAAATGGTATTTATTGAATTAAATTGGTACTGTGATTGAGGTTTCCAAGTCAATACTACTAGATGGTTAGGATTGAAATTCTAATCTTTGATTGATGGTTGGATTTTTAAATATTAGATAGGATTAAGTAGAATCAAGGAAAGTGATTGGTGATTATTACTTGAAGTGCTAAGTTAATATCTTTGAGTATTTGAGGTTGGGGATGTTGGTAACAAGTGTAGTAATTATATGTTCTGCTGGCTTATTGATAAAGAAAGTAGAAAGGGTGATTTTATTTATATCTTGTTCTGTTGGGTAGGTGCCAATGAAGGGAGGAAGGAACTAGTTGGTATTGATGGTATGATTGAAAATATTGAAGACAAAGTTATTAATTAAAAAATGATATTGCTTGGTGGAAATTAGTGTTGATGAGATTAAAAGATTGGAGTTTAAAACTTAAAGGAAAGGTCAATTAAAAGTTAAAGTGTTTAATAGTTAGATGTTTTAAAATCGGTGTAAGATAGGAGGATTTTGAGAATTTGAGTACACCTACTCAATTAATTTATGAACATAAGCTATTACTATATCAAGATGGAACTTTAATTACGATTCCTGAAAAGATTTACACTTGAAAAAGGTTCAAAGGAATTGAAAATGTGGTGTTAAAAGATGTAAAGGCTGAAGGGTGATGATTATGTGTTTTATTGTCTGATTAAGTTGTTATATGACATTTAAAGCTTGACCAGGTTTATTAAACAAGTTGGTAATAAAGCACGATAATTTAGAAATGCAAAATAGACATTTAGGTAGGGCTCTGCAATTGGCTTTGGTATGATATACTCATGTATTTGATTGATTGTAGTTGTTTAGAGAAATATGGTTTTTACTGGATTAATTTCAGTTTCTATTCTAATTGAAGTTGAGTATATTTAAGTGATATTGTAGTGTAGGAGGAAACTTTAAATTTCTAAAAGTCTGGATTTACTTCTGCGCTTAGTTCCATGTCCGATTGCTTTATATTTTGACAGTAGAAAGTAATAATAGAATTAAAAATTTAATCTAGCTATGATCTGTTTGTTGGATTAAATGTAATAAGTTAAAATCTCTGTTTTAGTTCTGCTCTCTCAAACTACATTTTCAGTGACAACAGTGAATCGGTTGTAAGCTGTGATTCTGATAAGATTAAAGATTATACTACACAAGAATAGAGAATTAATATATGGTAGAAAATGGTAATGTTTAATAAATTAATTATGATTAAGTCATTGTGATTTTTATATTTTATTTTGAAAAAGATAATGAGAATCAGAATTACTAATTGAAATAAATTATTTATAATTAACTTTTCAATTTTAAAAGGGGTTAAGATAAATTATAGTAAATTGTAATTTTTCACTAATACAAAGAATGGGATAGCATTAATAACATTAGGACCGTGAGAGACGCAGAATTATTACAAGTTAGTATATATATTAATTTAGTATCTATATATAATTATAGGGAAAGATAATGGTGTTGGATTCTCGGGTCGGTAAAAGAAAGAAGACAGTAAAGGATTAAGCTTGGAGTTCAGGTAGCAGTTTATTTCAGTAACAATTAAATTGCATGTATTATTTTGTAATAACTGTTGCATCTAGTTGGTAAGTTGTTATTCCTTAGTTGGAGTACTCCAGGCTTAGGTGGTTCGCTACCCCTTTGCCAAACCAGTTTAGTTATAACGGGATTGTTATAACGAGAAGTCATGCAGGTAGAGCCTCCACTAGTTAACGAAAGTATCATTAACAGTGGTTGTAGTGCGGATCGCACACAGATTAATAGGAGTAAGACTATCATCATTTGAGCAGTTTTATGAAATATATACATGACAATACTAGTATGATCATATATGTTAATGAAAGAAACTGCTATTGGGATTTCCAATCTTACTCTTTCCCCAAACATTTTCAGTACGCAGGATGGGAAAATCTAGCTGGGGAAGAAGATTAGATGAAGAAATTAGGATTATAATTTGAAAAGTAAAAGGTAGTTAAATATTTTAGTAATGTTATTTGTATATGATGTAGAATTAAATTATTAGTAGAAAGTACATAAAATAGAATTGTATAAATTTAAAGGGATTTAAATTTCTTAAGTATTATGAATTGAGAATAGATACCCTAATAGGGTTAGCGTACCTTTAATTGTTTTATTAACCACTTTATTATAAAGAGTTTTAAGTTATTTCAATTTGACCGAAAAGCCCATTCCAACCAACAGAGGGTTGGTCTAATGTTTAAAAAGAAAAGTTTTAAATTTTTACGTATTTTTGGGCTTCTGACATTGAAAAGTGGTTATAATTCAATTAAAATGTTATAGTATAATAGTAAAATTTCAGACGTTACAGTGTGGTGACCATGTTCATGCAACAATCTAGAAGTCTCAAAATACTACCCAAGCATTCCAATAAAGTTGTCAAGTGCGTAATGTGCCCCCAAAGTGGTCCCATGCCACCTAATCCTTTTTCTATGCGTGCCTTTTACTTGTTGGTCTTCTCCTAATTAATGCGAATTATTATGGGAAAATCTTTAAATAAAGACTCTCAAATTATTAAAAAGACAATTTGATACATCTAATTTCAGAAAGATAAATCAATGCAATCGATCTAACTATCCTTTACAAATTTAAAGGAAATGTCACAAATACCTTGAATTAAATTTTTTATTTTTTTCATAAAGAGGTTCACCACAAGCCACCACCGGCAGCTGGGGGCCCACCTCCGCCAGCTGTCGAGCTCCGATCGGCAGCAGCGAGGCCCACATGCCGCGTGGCAGTGGGGGTGTGCCAAAAATAATGACACAAAGTGGGGTGTGGGTTCACTCTAAGCTTGGCACCACCAAACCACCATATGCTTTTGTTTCATATATTGCAAAAAAATATATATTCAATCTTTCATTCTTTCTTAATATTTTACCAGAATTATATAAAGGATTATCAAATTCTCATAATAGATTACCAAATTTGTATAAAGATTACCAATATGTCTCAATCCATTCACCAACATCACAACTTTGCCAACTTCTTCTTGTTTGTTACCGGAATTGTATGAAGAATTACCAAATCCTTGTAACGTATTACGAAATTCGTATAAAAGATTACCAACATATCTCCAAATTACGAAATTCGTATAAAAGATTACCAACATGTCTCAATCATGGAGACATGTTGGTAATCCTTTATAAGGATAGAATTTGATAATCCATTATACAATTCTGATAATAAATAAAAAGAAGTTGGTAAAGTTGTGATGTTTGTAAATTGATAAAGACATGTTGGTAGTACGAATTTGGTAGTCGTTATAAGAATTTGGTAATCCTTTAAAAAATTCTGGTAATAAAAAACAGAGTTAGTAAATGGATAGATAAATGTTGATAAACCATCATACAAAGTTAGTAATCCGTTATGCGATGCTGGTAAACCATTATCCAATTCTGATGATAAACAAAAAGAAGTTGGTAAAGTTGTGATGTTGGTAAATGGATAGAGACATGTTGGTAATCCTTTATACGAAATTGGTAATACGTTATAAGAATTTTGTAATCTTTTATACAATTCTAGTAACAAACAAATAGAAGTTGGTAAAGTTGTGATGTTGATGAATGGATAGAGACATGTTGATAATCATTTATACAAATTTGGTAATATGTTATGAGAATTTGGTAATCCTTTATACAATTCTAGTAAAATATTAAGAAAAAATGGAAGATGGAATACATATTTCTTACAATATATATAATGAAAACACATGGTGACTTGATGTTGAGGCGCCACCAAGCCTAGAGTGAGGGGGAGGGTTCGAATCCCACCCCCACTTTGTGCCATTATTTTTGGCACAACCCCCGCCACCACATGGCAGGTGGTGGCTTGTGATGGTGGGCCCCTTTATTAAAAAAATTAATCAAAAGACATTTATGATATTTCCTTTGAATTTGTAAAAGACAATTAGGTTAATTGCACTGATTTTTTCTTTCTAAAATTATGTGTGCCAAATTATCCTTTTAATAATTGAGATTCTTTTTTAGAGATTTTTCCAATTATTATTGATTTTTCATTATATGAGTCAATATCATTCGATTTAATTGGGAAGCTGAAATGAATTTATTTTATCTAAGCAAAACTAGATTTATGCCTTATACTTTATAACCTACTACTGGAAGGAGTCTCTGTGATCAATGCCTTATAAGTTATAACCTCCAAAAGACGGTATCATTACATATTTTTTTCTCTCTTATTAACTATAGGATTAAATTAATGTCTTTAAATAAAAATTATTTGCAAAATTAAGTTTGATATCTTGAATGAGAAATACTCCATTGCTTTCTCCCTCTACTGTTCTTCTGAGCTTTGCCATTCCTCTTATTTCATCTGCTTTCTAACTTTTCCTTATTCTATAACACTTGAGAAAAACGAAAAAGTTAAGTAATATTATTTAGCCTATAAAACGTCATTTAACCCCCTCTATGGAAAATTAACCTCAGATACCCCAAAAAAATTCTGAAACTTCACTTTGCCCTTGGTGGACCAAAGTGAAATTAAATGTTTCGGTTAAAAGACCAAAATATCCTTATTGAATTTTGTAACCAGAATACAAGACATATGTGGGGAATTTTTAATACGTTTGTACTTTTTTCTAACATCAATGTGAATAATTACAAGTCTAAAAAATCATGGAATCCAACATTCAAGCAGCCAACATTTTACAATTGAACTTTCAAGACATATATGGGGTGTTTCCAAGACATTTGTGCTTATTTCCAACATCAACGTGAGCATTTTCAAGTCTCAAAAATCATGGAATCCAACACTAAATCATCAAACATTCCACAACTAGATTTTCAAAACTCATTTAAGGAATTTTCAAGACACTTATGTTTCTTTTTAACATCAATATAGGCATTTCCAAGTCTCAACAATCATGGAATCCAACACTAAAGCATCCAACATCTCACAACTGAATTTTCAAGACACATATGGGGAATTTTCTAGACACATATGGAGTATTTTCAAGACGTTTGTGCTTCTTCTGATAAGGATATTTTCGTTTTTTAACTGAAATATTTAATTTCATTTTGTCCTCAAGGCCAATGGGCAAAGTGAAATTTCAGAATTTTTTTGGGGAATATGAGGTTAATTTTGTTATAGGGGTTAACTGACGTTTTCCCAAAAGTAAACTCGGATAATCACAAACATAAGCTACTTCGGCAACTATCATTTATCCGTCGAATTAATTGTCTATTTTAAAAGGAAAAATACTATAGTTGTAAACACTCTACTTTGTCGGGGCCCCACAAAAAATAATGATCTTTATAGAATTCCCACTGATTATGATTAATGCCAAATTAAAAAAAAAACGACATGGCCATTTTGATCATTATTAAATAAAAATTCAAAACTTATTAATTAGGTGACATTTAGTGTTAATTAGTGGTCATCGTTACAAAAGAAATCGATTATTCTTTCGTGTGAGATTTCAGGAAGTGTAATCCAAAATTATTTCAAAAAATCTTCTTTTCAAAATAAAATAAAATGATTTTTATGTTGTGTGAGGTTTTTAAGAACCTCCTTATATAAAATCGATTATTCTTCCGTGTAGGATTATGGGGTCTCCTCAAGAAGTTAGTGGTCATCGTTACAAAAGAAATCGATTATTCTTTCGTATGAGATTTCAGGAAGTGTAATCCAAAATTATTTCAAGAAATCTTCTTTTCAAAACAAAATAAAATTATTTTTATGTTTTGTGAGATTTTTAAGAACCTCCTTATATAAAATCGATTATTCTTCCGTGTAAGATTATGGGGTCTCCTCAAGAAGTTTAATCCAAAATTCTTTTGAAGATCTTTTTCTAAACAAAAATAAGACATGTTTTCTTAAATAAAAAATATATACAAACCAACAACAATATTTTTCTTACAAAAATCAAATAAACATTTTCCCTGAAAAATACAAACTCAGTGATTTGTATTTTCACTCTGAACTACGTAGGCTTTGATCTCTTTAAATAGTACGTATGCCCTAGGTTAAATCTATATCAAGTCCAACAATGTAAATAATTACTTTTGTATGAATATATATCTTTTGGGTAATTAAAATAAAATTAAAGGCCATATTTATTTTTAAATAATTAATTTACGGTACTCGTTCTCGTAAATGGATGCTATGGTGTGCCTAACACATTCCCCACAAACAATCGACTCCTGAGCCCAATTTAGTTTTAGAAGACCATTTCTAATTTTCAAAAGGTTTTCTAAAATTATCTTATTTTAAAAATTTTGGTAGCGACTCCATTTGAGACATAATTTTAGGGCGCTACAATAGTAATCATGAATAATATAATTTAACATATCAATTTATATCTATAAAATTTTACTCTTCATTTTATTTCTCATCTTTCCGTAGTTACAAATGTCAAATGTTTTAAAATTATTCTTCTGCTATTCATTATAAAATATCTTAAATTTATGAGAAAAATAATAATGACACAACATTTTATAAGAGTAAGCACAAATGAAAAGAACTTCGAAAAATTATTGACAGGATTAAACGTTTAATACGGCTCGTTTCAATGAAACGTTTAATACGTATTATGTTTTTAATGCATTCTCACCCTGAAGCCTGGATTGTGTAAATTAAAGTGCATTTGGCTTTGCTTTTCCTTCTTTCCTTGTCAGTATATACTCCTCTACTGCATGACCCCTATTTAACTGTTCCCTCCTCTCTGCTCCCACCACCATCACCATTCTCTCTCTGTCATCTCATGGCCTCCTCTCCAAATAATTCTATTCCGGCGAGGTTCACGATTCACTACTTCCTCCATCTCTTCGAACTCTCTCATTTCTCATGCTATCCTGTCTTTGACTTGATGTTTTTTTTTTTTCCCTTGTCATGACCAGGGAGGGAGAGGATGATCTGTTGAAGGAGGTGCCGGGGATTTTTGACAAGTTCCTCAAGTTCTTGGTTGCCATCATCGCATTCAAGGCAACAGATTTGGGACAGCATTTTTTCAAAACCCATCCTTTTCTGATGATCTCTCTTGTTCTGGCAATCATGCTTTATTTCTCAGCTTGGCTGCTCGTGACGATTCTCCATCAGCGTCCGATTGGGAGGACCTTCCTTCCTTTCATAACCTGTTTTGTTCTTACTATCGGAGTCGTTGTTTCTGTTTGGGCTTTGATCATTTTTATATAGCCCCTTTCATGTTTCACTTCTCCAGAACTTGATCGTGTGTTCCCGGGAACAGAATACAACATTGCCACTGTGCTCTTTTCCAAAAAAAAAAAAACTCTGTTTTTCGATGTCTCGCAATTTTACTATTTGATTGTTGTTTTTTAATGTTTTTGAGAATGTACCAGATATATATGTTGCAAAAATGATTCGGGGTTTAATTTATTCAAGATATTTGTTTTTTGGAAGTACTGATCGCTTTGTATCATCTGTTCGCCGGTTGTTATTTCTTGCTCTGTTCTGTAGTAGTAACTCAGAGATACACATAAACAAAGGAACAGTACATTAGGCCGCGCTGATCTCAATTATGTTATAATAACAGAGCATAATTAAGTTTAAGTAGCAGTTTTAGTTCTCACATAAGCCACAGAAACTCTGGCACATTCGTGAGGGCTGCTAAACTGAGCTGCAGATGAAGCAGTATTAGTGTAGTCCACAGTACAGAAGCTTTCAAATTATAATTTTGATAAAGGATGCCACTTATTGATAAATTTATTATTTTAAATTGAAATAATATAATCGTTGTAACATCTGGATTTTTACTACTATATTATAACAATTTAATTGAATTACAACCACTATTTCAGTTCTGAAAGCCCGAAAATACGAATAAATTTAAACCTTTTTCGTTTCAAACAATGTTCCAACTTTATTGCAGTTGGAATGGGCTTTTCGAACAACTTAGAATTTAAAACTTTTTATAAAACAAAGTGGTTCATAAGACAATTAAAAATTCATTAATCCTCTTAAGGTATTTATTTTCAATTTACAGTACTTGGGAAATTTAAACCCCTTTTATAAATTTATACAATTCTACTTTTTTATTATTTCTACTATTAATTTAATAACTTAAAATTATATCATATACAATTAACCTTACTTTTTATAACGTAATCCTAAATTCTTCATCTAATCTTCCTCCAGCTTTCCTGCCTTATCTCAATCATCTTACCATCTACCAGCTTATCTGAAACAGCAATTTAACGCAGTTCATTTCATTCATTACCATGCATAATAATTAATAAAATATGTATAATTAAAAACATGTCTGTATGGGTAGGGATGTCGCCCCTCTATGGGCCCCCGCACTCATCCCATACAGGTAAACATTAACCTTGTTGCTAGTACACTTGAGGCACTACTGTGAGGTTTAACCTCCTGAATATAACCTTTCGGTCATAACTGAACTGTACTAGGGGTAGCTAGCCCTCTAGTCATCGAGTACTCGGATCCCATGAATAATTCTGACAAGGTTAAAGCTACTGTAAATTTATAAAACATGCTATGCAATTATCATACATGATAAATGATATTGAATGAAACTGCTGCCTGAATCCTGAGCTTACTCTTCACTGTATTTCTTCTCTTCTATGTACTCTGGGAATTCGATCCCACTATTTTGTCCTATAAATATTTATAATATAAAATAATATATTAATATCTAATCTTAGACATAATAATCAGACGTCTCTCACGTTCCTATAACTCTACCCCTTTCCTATCTTTAATATAATTAAATCTTAGTTTCTAGATAAGTGGTTAATTACACCATCATCAATCAATATTGCATCAGCATTAATTTGTATACACAATACAAACATAAGAATGTCATTACTATTTAAATTAAACTTACATTTCTCATCAATCGATTATCCTTTTACCTCAATTTTCTTTCTAAATTTCTTAGTAGATCATACAACTATTTACTTTATACTTAGAAGTCTAACTACCCTTTAGGTATACAACTATAACAATCCAAACAGGATAAAACAGGAATTTCATTTCCAGAATAATATCAACTAATAATTCAATCAAGCAATTATAAACCTTCAACCATTATTATTTACTAATCTCTAAGTTTATCACAACACTTGATCCACCAGTCATATACTCCAAAAATTCCCACAACAAAACATCATTATAAATTCTAACTTCTTACATCCATTACAATTTATTAATCTTTAAATTCAACTTAACAACAATTGACTCTCAAGTTACATATTGAATGCAATAACATATGTTTATAATTTAACTTAAAACTTTGTCCTATTCCCTAAAAATCCTTTAGCAATGAATTAATTTCCAACTAAACTTGCAAATCCTTAGCTTAACTCTACCAACCATAAACACTTAGAAAATGTTAACTTGAAACTTCAATCAATAAATCACCAATTAACTCCCTTTCATCTAGTTAATCCCATCTTAGTTCAAGATCCTACCTTAACACTAATTTAACCCAATAAATCCAAGAACAACCACCTCATTTTCCTACTTCCTTTTATTCAATTAATCACAAGGCTATCCTTCTTCCCTACCAATAAACCAACAACTAACAACATCAATAATCATTTCTTGCTTAACATTAACAACCATCTTAACTTTCATTTCTCTTAGATTAATTCCCATTAGACTAACATCATCATTTCCTTCTTTTCTATCCCTAAAGCCAACAACTAACAACATCAATAATCAGACCAGAGCACAGCCACACGAAGCACAGAAGAATTGGACGTAAAAATCAACCTTTATCATCCATAGTTCCAACTTCAATCACTCATGAGAATCAAACATACCAAGCATACTATTATTAATTAAATTCTAAATTCATCATCATAATATCACAGCTTCTACGCATCAATTAATCAGAGACCGAGAGACCAGAATTCTCAAAACTTTCCCCCCAAACATTCGGCCAAACAGAACAGGGAACTGGGGAAACAAAATTCCACAAGCAACCATCAACCATATCAATCAACAGAAATTATATCTTCCTTATTTCAAATTCATCAGGGCAAAGTGTTCACAGAGATGTAACATGAAGGGCATAGTTTCAAAATCCCATTCCTTCTCTTGTTCCCTCTTCGGTCAGACAGAGCAACAACATGGGAGAAGAGCCAAAATTCCAACTTCATTAACTACACATCCAAAACATTCATTATAGTTCCTAATTGGTAATTAAATTACTTCAAAACACTTTGTTCCCCACTGAACCCGTCGAACTTACAAGAATAGGGGAAAAGAAGAATTCCTTCAAAAATTCCTTAACCTCAAAATCACTCTTGCAATCCGTTCTATAACCCTAAAATTACTAGAAATCACGAGTAATTAAGCTTCAAAACAATGAACACCCGAAAATCCCCAAATTCTCGTCGGGTGAACAATGACAGGGGAAAATTTCTTGAACAATCGACCCCAAATTCGACTTCCCTTTCAAAATTAACACTCAAATCATCAAGAACAAGCTTCAAGGATTATTTCTATGAATTTAGAAGTCTTAAAAACCTTACAAGAACTCAGATTCTTCCCCCCATTTCGCTCAAGAATCGCGCCAAAGAAGAGAAGGAAATGGCGAGAAATAACTTACCCGAGATCACCCCGAGTTCCTTGATCTCTTTCCGCCGTGAATCGCCGTCGATCGCCAGCACTAGTGGCCGGAGGAGGCGCTGCGTGTCGAAGAGCAGAGGAAGAAGAGAGTGAGAGATGAGAGGCGGTGTGTGTGTATATTCGGGTGAGAGAAGGAGTATTTTTTTTTTCCCAAGTGTGTGTATATAAGTGTATTTAGTTTGGGAGGCAGAGAGAAGAAAAAAAAATAGAGAGGGATAAGGAATGAATGACACGTGTGTGGTTTACATTTAAAGAGAGATCTGATATTTTCTTTAAACAGGTATTTTACTATCTTGTCCTTCCTTTTATAATTGAAGATATTTTCAACTAGGGGCAGATATTATCTTTTCCATTTTCTATGTCATATTTTTCTCTTAAATTATAATTTTATTTACCATTATCACTTGGAAATATACCTAATTCTGTCACCCAAAATAATTTCTCTAGATATGTTTTAATTTCTAAATTTATTTATAAGACTTTTTAATTAATAACCAGTATCTCAAGATTCTGAATATTCCTTTATTTAAATTTATCTCCTAATTATTTTTCCTGAACTAATAAAGAAAATAAACTTTAAAAATTATTAAAAATATACCCGGCCTCATAAATTTATTTATAAGGCTTTTTAATTTCTAAATACATTTCTAAAACCTCAACTATATCCTTGTTATCCTTTTTTCTCCAAATTACGTTTTATCTTCTAATTAATTCTTCTTTGTTTCTTAAATAAAATAAGCCTTAAAATTATTAAAAATACCTAACATCATAAATTTATTTTTAATGCTTTTTAATATTTTAATAATATTTCCTAAATCTTAAATAATTCCCTATTTTCTCTTTTTCTAAAATTTGGGATGTTACAATCGTACTAATTCTTATCCTAAATATAAGATAAAGTTGTTTTTTTAGAGAGATTAAATAAATAACTTTACAATATTGATATTATAATTTTCTCTCAAAACTAATTTATTTTACTTATAAATTAACATATATAAGAATTACATGGGAAAAAAAAAGACATAATTACATGCTTATGATCGAGCGGTCTGTTTGATCTATTTAATCTAAAAAAAGAAAGTTAAATTACTCTTATATTTAGGACAAACAGAGTATTTCTTAACATCAATAAAGTAGTTAAGTATAAGCTGCTACAATTAGGGGCCAAGTGATAAACTCCTTAGGGCGTCATCCACTCTAAGCCATTCAGATATAATTTGGATGGTTCAGATTCAATATTTTTAAGTTCAATAGAAACAAAATCTAAAATAAAGATAATCTATTAACTATCATTTTGTAGAAAAATATAGCTTTCATTTAAAATCACAAACATAAAAATATTGAATATAGACAATCCATATTAGATCTGAATGGTTCAGAGTATATGAGCGCCCTCTGTAACATCCTAAAAATTAATTGAGGATTTGTAGGGGTAAATAGGAATTTATTGATGAGAAATGATGGATTATGAGAATATTTGATGGATTTTGAGGTATTTTACAGTATTTTAAAGGCCTAGTTTCTTCCTTATTTGGACAATAATAATTTTGGGAGAGATTATTTTTAGGCTCAAAAGAGGTTAATATGGGAGGAAATAAATAAAGGATATTATGGGAAAATTTTGAGAGTGAAAAGAAAATTTTTTATTCAAAAGAAATATCTTATTTAAGAATTTTAGGGCCCAGTAGTATATTCTCCACTCTGCCGACACTCCATTCCTCGCCAGAAACTTTTACTGTTTCAATTATTATTTCCTCAACCAATCACATTCAACTACTATTTATATATATTATATTATATTATTAATATAATATATTATTATTATATTATATTATTATTTCACAATTATATAAACACACGCACACTCTCTGATTCATTCTTCATTTCTTCTTCTCTCTCTCACGACTCTCTCTCTCTCTCTCACATCTCTCTCTCTTGCTCTCTCTTTCCACCACCAATATTCCTATTATTAGACTTATCAGAGCTCGTTGATATAGGAATAGTAAGCTTTTCGCCCAACTAAGCACATTTTTGGAACCCCGTAAGTCTCCTCTACATTTCTATGTCATTAGTTTTTCGATTTGTTATACTTGAAAAATTAGACCTTGTTTAAGTTGGTAATTTTTGGGAGTCCTAAAATTAATAAATTGAAGCTTAGGCCTCGATTATGAGTTTTTCTGAGTAGATTTTTCATTGTTGGATTTCCTAATTATTAGGAATTTTTGGATTTATGGAAGTTTTAGAAATTGAGGCTTTTAAATTATTCGAGGTGCTTATGGGTAAATTAATGATTTTTAGATGTTTATTAAGGTCATATGAGGGGATTTAATTAATTGATGTGATTGGGGTTTGCACCTAAAGAATTATTGAGGGATTATTGGATGTTAAGGAATTTTATAAATAGTTATTGGAAAGATTAATAATTTTGGATATATGTATAAATGGAGTAGAGATAAATTTTAGAGATAGAAATGGAGAATAAATGTTAAATACAAATTTAAAATAAATAAGGGCAAAGAAAGGGTAGTAAGTAATTTATTTTCCAACATGTGAAATTGTTGGATAAATAATTAATCTTGGTTGTATGTATGGTTGTGTAGTGCTTGAATTGCACTAAGTTAGCACGGGGGAGCTGCACTATTGTGAGATTGGTGCCAGCCATCAGGTAACCGCTTTCTGCTTGTTTATGTGTGTGTGTAGTGTTAGTAAGTAATTTGAAATATTATTATTTGATAATTATGATGTTATATGGAGATGAGGTTTTGAATCACAGTTGAGATATGATTATCAATTGATGATTGATGAGATATGGAAATGAGATCTTGAAATATTATTATTTTTCATAATATAATGTCCTGTGGAGTATTATTTTGAAATGGCATAAATTTGTGATTTGAAATATTTTGAACGGAAATATATATGATTTTGGAAACTATTTCATATATATGTATATTATGAAAATACTGGAAGGCCTGGTGCCTGATTGTGGTGTTGCATATCTATGTGTTGTATGTGAGAAATTATTTGTGTATGTGACACCGGTGAATTGGAAATTGTGCCATCACGTGATGAGGTACCCTGTTGCGCCACAGGGACTAATTGATATATTATGGGAAATAAAGGAGAAAAAGACGTAAGAGGGGAGATCGCCCCTCACGGATTCAGAAAGGACGGAGATCCTTCTAATCCGTGGTACGGTTCAGGGAGGGTAGAAAGTCCCTCGTGAATTGTACCGTGGTGATCAGGGGCGGGTGGAAGGTCCCGACTGGTTCCACATGTTTTCCCGACGCTTCTATTAGGATTCGTTTGGGTTGTTGTGATTATCAATGATATATATTATTTTTGAAGATGATTTGGGATGGATTATTTTGTACTTATAAACTGTGAAAGATATTTGGGACCAAGATATGCATTATATGTGAATACCTGAGCATGCTGTTTGAACTGGTATATATACATATATGTATTCCACTGGACACCTTGCTAGCACACACCGCACTTAGATAAGTAGTCAGTGGTTGCGTTTGGGGCTACCCCCGTTGATCTCACTTTTGCAGGTCCTAGGAGCGAAGTAAGAGGTCAAGGGAAGGATTCGGGAACTTCTCACTGATATCGTGAGATATTCTGGACCAGAAGGACAGGAGGTATTGCCACATTTAGGATCATATTTGTATGATGCTTCCGCTGAACCTTGTTATTATTTTGGAGAAAATTATTGTATAATACCTATTATGGTATGGTATTTTGAGAATGATGTGTGGAGTTTAATCATGTATAATGTAATTTTCTGTTATTGTAATGGGAAGAAAATTATATTGTGATGACGGAGATTAGAGTTGATGTTTGATTTAAAAAGGTAATATCTAAATATTATGGAAAGATCTTTTTCTAACTATGTTAGTTATTTTATTAAGTTAATTCCTTTTTCTAACATAGTAACTATATAAACGTTTTAATGTTTAATTGTGAGTGGTTAATAGTGGGATTAGGAAGTTAATGTTACACCCTCTGCTCATCAGCATTGGTTCCACTTTTTCACATATAAAGCGATTGTAATTAATGGTATTCATTTGGAATCAGTTTCTGTGCTCGTCACAAATATGAGTAGAGGGTGTTCTTCCACTCTGAACCCTCAAGATCTAATCTAGATGATCCAAATTTAATATTTTAAAGTTTACAATTTTTAATGTAAAACTATATTTTTTGACAAAATGATAGTTAAGAGATTATCTTTATTTTTAGTTTTATACCAATTAAAATATTTAAAAATTGTAAATTTTAAAATATCAAATCTAAAACATCCTCATTAGATCTAGACAGTTTAGAAGATCTAGACAGTTTAGAACGCTCCAACACCAAACTAAATCCCATTCATTCAAGTAATTGCCCTTGATTACCCTATGAATTAGGGAATATTCATATGACGCACACAAGTGAGACGTCCATGTAAGAAAAGGGGAAGTGATGGGAAGAATGTCAAAAGTCAAATGATCATGGAGAGGTTAACAGAGCAGTGTAGAGGGAAGAGCAGCGAGAGACAGGCCTACGAGGCCTAATGAAGGACAAGGAGTTCAACAAATTACGTTATCTTTTCACAATCACCCTTCATTAAGGACAAGGAGTATTATTCTTTGAGAAATTTTCACATGAACTCATATCATTTATAATCTATCCAATTAAAATACAACAAATTATGTCATTTAACACATGAAAAAAAATGACTGAAGGGAGGAGAGGGTAACATTTTTTGGTCAAAAGAGGAGAGGGTAATTTCACAGAAAAAAATGGTTGAAGTAATTTATAAAATGTTTTATACGCTTTCAAATTTGATGAAATAATGTGATTTTGTATAATTTAATTGGGCGTACCATAATTAATGTGGTGCCCGTGTGCATGCAGCAACCTAAGAGTCTCTAAATACTGAGGTATTCCGATAAAGTTGTCACATGCCACACAATCCAATTTCTAAACGGTGCCATTTACTTGTTAGTCTTTTTTTTTGATACATATTTACTTGTTAGTCTTCTCTTAATTAATGCGAATTTTTATTGAGTTTCATTATTGAGGCAATATCATTCGTTTTAAGAAACTATTTTATTTAAACAAATTATTGTAGTTCAATAAATTTTAAAATATAACAAGAGATTGTTTTGGGCCACTTGATCCCTGCCAAAAGTTTCCGCACTCCATAGCCCATATGGAAGTAATTTCTTATCCAGAAACTGCCGCCATAGTGGGATACTGGTTGCAGGCAAACCATTACATTTATCCCTCTAGATTCATGCCTTATACTTTATAACCTACTAATGGAAGGAGTCTCTTGTGACTAATGCCTTATAAGTCATAACGTTACAACTTAGAAAGCAGATGAAATAAAAGAAAATGCAAAGCTCAGAAGAACAGTTGAGAGAGAAAGCAATGGAGTATTTCTTTTTCACTTGAAGATATTAAACTTAATTTTGCCAATAATTTTAATTTAAAGGCATTAAAGTTTAAACCTATAATTAGTGAGAGACAAAAAAAATTATAATGATGCAGTGTGTAATTTTTCTTTATTGTACAACACTTGAGAAGAACGAAAAAATAAAGCAAAATACTATTTTGCCGTGATCAAAAGAAAACTCGGAAAATCACAAACAGACGCTACTTCGGCAACTATCATTTATTGGTCTAACTAATTGCCCACTTTATAATGATAAATATAGTAATCACTAATAATTTAATATATCAATTTATATTATAAAATGCTACTCTTCATTTTATAGCTTGATATTCCGTAGTTACAAATGTCAAATGTTTTAGAATTCTTCTTCTGTCCAAAAAAAAAAAAGTAAATAAAATTATTCTTCTGTTATTCATTACAAAACATCTTAAATATTTTTATAAGAAAAATAATGATGACATAACATTTCATAAGAGTAAACAAAAAAGAAAATAACAACTTTGAAAAATTCTTTACACTATTTAGATTACTCTTAAGGTTTTCATACTCATAAGTTTAAATAAACTCCTGATAAAAATAAAAATTCGGATTGTAAACTCGAATCGTAAATTTGTAAGAGTTTACGTTTATCAACAAATATGTGTTTAAAGTATATAATTAAATAAAAATACAAATAATAATAATAATAATTTGACTCAAATATTTTTTAAATATGAATAGATGATAGTAAATTTATCAAGATTTATACTTTGTCACACTCCATAAAAAAATTTCTATTAAAATTTATGTGCAAATTCATTAAATATGGTCAAATAAAAATAATTAACATGAGATTAAAAGCAATTAGCAAGATTATTTCGTAAGGTAAAAACGAAAAAACGGTAAATTCGATATATAAATTTATAAATTCAAGGGAGGTTTACAACTAATACGAATTTAAGTGACTTATAACACGTTTTGGTTAGATAAAACTATAAAACGGTAAAATCGAGAAGTGAACTGCTAGTTCAACTACAGTGTTCTTAAATCATGTAATGTAAATTCCCATACCCGTACAGCTCATTTTCATGCAACGAAATTCTGCCTTCCGCTCTGAAAAGAAAAAAACGTTTAATACTTAGCGTTTCAATTCAATGAGACGTTTTATACGGATACTAAAGCTCTTGATCATTTCACTACATTGTCACCCTGAATTGGGTTAAGCATAAATGGCATTTCAAATTTCTTACTTTGACTTTGCTTTTCTCTCTTCCCTTCGCAGTTTATATTACACTATTCTCCTGCATTTCTTAACTGCTCCCTCCTCTCTCATTCCACCACCATCGCCTCTCTCTCTCTCTCTCTCATGGCGTCCTCTCCAAATAATCCCATTCCGGCGAGGTTTATGATTCACTGCTTCCTCCATCTCTTCGAACTTTCTCATTTCTTATGCTGTCCTGTCTTTGATTTTTTTTTTTTTATATATTGTCATGATCAGGGAGGAAGAAGCTGATCGGCTGAAGGAGGTGCAGGGGATATTTGACAAGCTCCTCAAGTTCTTGGTTGCCATTATGGCCTTCAAGGCTACTGATTTGGGGCAGCATTTTTTCAAAACCCATCTTTTTCTGATGATCTCTCTTGTTCTGGCAATCATGCTTTATTTCTCAATTTGGCTGCTTGTGACGATTCTCCACCAGCTTGATATTGGGAGGACCTTCCTTCCTTTCATAACCTGTTTTGTTCTTACCATTGGAGTCGTTGTTTCTGTTTGGGCTTTGATCATTTTTATGTAGCCCCTTTCATGTTTCACTTCTCCATAACTTGATCGTGTGTTCCCGGGAACAGAGTACAACATTGCCACTCTGCTCTTTAAGAAAACTCTGTTTCCCGATATCTCTCAATTTTACTGTTTGATTGTTGTTTCCCCCCCCCCCCCCGTGTTTTTAAGACTGTACCAGATATATATATGTTGCAATAATGATTGGGTGTTTAATTTATTCAATACTTTTGAAGTACTGATCGCTTTGTATCATCTTCGCCGGAGGTTGTCTTCTTGCTCTGTTCTGTAGTAAGCAATTCAGAGATACTCATAAACAAAGTAACAGTACATTAGGCTGTGTTTATCTCAATTATGTGATAAAAAAAAGCGCATAGTTAAGTTTAATTAACAGCTGTGGTTCTTATATAACACACAGAAAGTGGTACATTCGTGAGGGCTGCTACACTAAGCTGCAGATGAAGCTGGATTAATGTCGTCCTACCGACGTTTTCACTGGAAGAAACAATTAATGAAGTGGGGCTGTTATAATTAATTAGGAGGCAAGTGACAAAGTTTTGATACATAAATGATGTGTGCCATCACTCAGTGACAGTCAATTATGGAAGATTCATATTTCATATATACAAAAAGGAAGGGGGGAAGTGAGTGAGGGGAGGATTGGGAATAGTCAAAAGTCAAAATGGTCATGATTAGGCTTGGGTGAGGTCAACAAGGCAGTGTAGAGGCGAAGCCTGTCTTCTCCAAGGGAAGAGCAGCGAGAGAGAGGCCTGCGAGGCCTGATGAAGGACAAGGAGGTCAAAGTCAAACGATGCTTATGGCGGCGCCAAGCGAGCTGGATGGCGACGGCGGCCCAAGTCCTCCAACCAGGAGAGTAATACCTGGCGCTCCTCTTGACCTTGTCGTTCATGAAAGTGTACCTGAAGTGCTGGGTCACGTACTTGACGTCCTGGGCCTCCAGCCCAAAGGCCTCGGTTGTCTCCAGTGTTCTGAGGGTTGATGAGGAAGGTGGCAACCTCTCTATGAATGGCCTCCTCAGACACCATGAGAGTAGCTCGTCTCCGCTGAAGTTGCCAGGCCCCAGCATGCAGTAACTCTTCACTCCGTCTCTTAGCTCCTGGCTGCTCTGCAGGTGCCCCCTCACCACGAACAGCATCCTCTGTACTGGATCTCCCTCCCTCGTTATCTGCACCCCTCACATTCATTATTTGCTTTGTTTTTATTTATCACCCATTATATATACCTCTTTCCTTACTAGCAACCAACTAGTGTGTTTTGCATTAAATAATAACCTTTACCAAGTTATGGCCACGGTATACCTAGGATTAGGACACGAGACTACTATTCAAAGGTGGAACAATAAGAGCAAGTAGATTCAAGTACTTGGTGCTTTTGCATATCGAATAAAATTCACTTCCTCCTTTGATTCATATACCACACTGCTGACATTTTGTAGAGAGATTAATGGAGCTAAATAAATAAATTACTCAATGATAACATAAGTTGTGTATTATTATATTACAGGATAGTTTCTAAGTTAAACTAAACAGGCAAATTAATTTATAAGTATTCCTAATTTTTTCAAAAAACTAGCTTAAAGAAAAAAGTTGGGCGAATGAATTTTTAAGTAACTTATTTAGAATTATTAGGATTATCTAAAATTGTTAACTAGACCTTAGTATATAGGAAGGGAGGGAGTATTGAATACGGAGCTTACCGTTTCTCCCTTAGTGAAGATGAGTGACTTAACGCGGTCGCAGATATTTTCCAGCACAAGCTCATCCATGTGCTGAAATAACGGAACCTGATCACAATATTAAACGTATATTAATCAGAATTCAAGCATCCATCCATTCTGTTTGTTTTGTAAGTGGGCCTGTTGGGCCTAAACTCTAAATGGATTATTGGGCCTAAAATGGATGTGGGCCGGGGAGAATATGCATATATACCTGGCGGACGAGGTCGAGGCAGAGATGGTACTTGATGTCTCTACGGAGGCCCTCCGGCAGGTTTCTGATCATCTCGAACTCGTCCACTCCTCGCATCGCCGCCCATCGCTGCCGTTCGTAGTTGCGCACTCGCTGCCGGAAACCCGAAGGAAGGTGCCTCTTCCTCATCCACCATTCTATGTTCCTCATCTTCAGCTGCATCGCTTGCTTCTTTGATGTCGTTGCATGCAGAAACACCTGCATGCATACATCCATACATGCCCCCCATTTTTTTTTTTTTTATTTAGCTCATTATTGACTAAAAAGGTTGCAATTTTTAAAGTTGCTTTGACAGTGGTGTATGTGCTTTTCTCACCTTGATGTTTCCAATCAACATGGTGACGAGAATGAGTCCACTGGTCAAAACAATAATGTTGAACACCACTTCGAGCCATTCTGTTGTGCTCTCTAGGTTCCCGAAAGTGCTGGTCACATCAACCCAATTAATCAAATATTGAGTAGACATCAAGCAAAGTATTAAATTTTAGTTAAAAATAAAAAACATCACATCCAAAGTGCAAAGTAACAGTGCTCAGACACAATAATAGCTCTCTACAGTCTACTATATTCTCATGTTCACAAGCATCATGCACAATATATGCTCACATACATATCGATCTCTTTTTACTGAACATCAAAGCTCCATTTTACACAGAACGTTACGTTCTATCTTTTCAAGTAGATCATAGAGACTGTAAGGGTAGGAATCCAAGAAACAGTATATTGATAAATACATATTATTACTGATGGACATGTTGTAAAGAACTTGGTATACGCATGCAAGAATATGAAGAAGAAGGTATAGAGATACGAATACCTGAGAGTCATGAGGCCCCAAAAGATAGGAAAGAGGATCTTTTCAAGTCGGCTATCGTTGGTGACAAGCTGGACGGTCCATTTATAAGCTCCGTAGTTATAGTTATCGGAGGTATCCAAGCAGGTTGACCTGACTTGCCTGTTCTCGGCCCACAAAAGTCTTGCTCTATCCCTCACCATCCCACTTGTCCCATAATATATTGGTTCCTTACACGACAATATCCTTAACCCACACCCGTTTGTTCTCCCACATTGCTCTTTCAGACACTTGGCTGCCCTCTGAATCCCTAGCAAGTACCAGCACGCCCCTGCCGCCTGCATTTTCACATGTTTCTTAGATTCGTGTCCTCTGCTGTTCATTATCATTTACTGCCTCTGATCATAAATATAAGTCATAATTACCTAATTTGATTAGATTAAGGATGTTAGTTAAGTTAGTTAAAATCACGTGATATTACCAATGCACCCTAACCATTAAAATCACATAATATTACTAGTACACCCTAACCATCTACCTTTATCTACAACCTCACTCTTTTACTTGTTTATTATTGAAGACCATTACTAAGGATAATTTGTAGAAAAGTTAAGAACAATTAGAAAGAAGTCTTATATTTAGGATCAAACTTACCTCCTTATATAGGTCTTATATTTAGGACCGGAGGGAGTATATAGTATATACCAATATAGAGTACTGTCTATGCGTGTTAATTATAAACATGATTAGGCTATTACGTGACTTAATTTAAAGAATAAAATATACCAATCATTAATAACTAATCCTCCACTCCTTGTCGTCTCTCCCTTGGGTCTTTCTTCTGTAGGTGGCATTTTAGATGATAATGACACGTTCCTGCTTTTTTGTTCTTAATGAACCCACCTTATTATATTATATATGGTTCCTACTTTTTGCTGTTTCAAAAGTGAAAATAAACATAATTCACTTAATTAATATATCTTAACTTATCATTCCAAAACTACAGGGAAAAGAAACATTATTTACTGTCAATAACCCGGGCCAGGAAATTTCTCACTTGCTATTTTCTGACTAGACAGTGAGGACGTGAGATGACTGGCGCGCGGTGAAAAGGAGGATGCAAATAA
Organism: Mimosa bimucronata; assembly: GCA_037074515.1. NCBI lineage: Eukaryota > Viridiplantae > Streptophyta > Magnoliopsida > Fabales > Fabaceae > Mimosa > Mimosa bimucronata. The sequence continues at coordinate 5,898,411 of CM073436.1, forward strand.
TTAAAGTGTTATTAAAGAGACACGGGTGTAATTAATTAAAGGTGGTGTTGTTTATATCATGCATGTAACTAAGTGACTTACATGGGAGGCGACGAAATAGGCGATCAAGTTGAGGGCAATTCCCCACCAAACAGTGCCAAAAATGTAGCCAGAGAGGTTTTGAAGGCGGCGCAAGAGGCAAACAGAGTGGTATATCTTTGGAAGATATTGAAACAGAAACATTATTACGAACACCGTCATCACCAATGTCACTGACCCTTTCTCCAACAGATACGGGATTGTAACCCATAGCACAATCTACACACAAGAACAAAAAGGATAATATGAGAACTAGCTTAATTATGGGCATATGGAACTAGTTTAATTTCCTAGAAATTTTATATTTAAATAACTTGAAATATCATATGTATATATATCCTTTCATGCATATATAGTTTAATATATATTTCCTTGTTTTTTGTTTCACCTCTTCTATGAAATGACTTTTCTGTATTTGGACCACTCCGCCAGTGTTTGAACCAATCCGTGAATATCCCGGCGGCCCATTATATTTCATCGGCAAATGAAATAAATTCAACTTGGAGTCAAAAACATGCATCGTTTTCATGTCTAGAATCGATTTGCTGTAATATTCAGGATCACAAAATAATTACGTTGGATTTCTTTTCCTGATAAAATAACTCCGTACTACTTGCTATATATATTAGGGGACCACTCTGTTTGACAACAGGACGAAGAATCAATTTGGTTGTACATGAAACTGTGGTTCCCATGATTTGACCCGTTACTGTAGGGAGTTCTATGTATCAATCAATGTATGTCGAAGTATACTTATGTACAATAAATTTTTTAATAAATTATACTCCCTGGGTTTACTTATCTGATTTAGGGAATTAAATAAATTAACAAATCATTTTAGAATATTTATATTTATCCTTTTTTTAAAACTAATTTGTTTGACTTATAAATTGATATACAATCTAATTATATACATAAGTATGTTTAAAAGATAATGTAAAAATATTATAACTAAACAATTTATTATTGAAGTGTCTTAATTTTCCAAAATACTTAATCATAAACATAAATATGTTGAATTTTTCCTCAATATTAAGACTAAGCTTGTGCTAGTGCCATTCATCCTGTGTTTTTGCGAATCTAGAAGTTTTTAAAGAGATACAAAAAAAAAAAAAAAATAATTAATTAGTAAGAATAACTGCTTTTTTTTTAAAAGAAAGTTTTTCTTTGAAAAAGAATATTCTATTTTTTTATAAGCAAGAGAAAGATTAGCTTTTGAAGAGATATTTGAACTTTTTACTTCCTATATATTTTAACTATTTAAATGTAATATGACTGTTTTTAAATGTGTGTGTGTATTCTAAGCAGAAAAGAAATCTCTATTTCTCTATAACCCACGAGAAAATTTAGTACTTTTAATATTGAAATTTGACGAATGCATTTTATTTGAATGAATTTAAAAAGGGAAAAGAAAAAATGAAAAGGAACTTATTCCATATCAACAGGGTTTAAAATAAGTGAGAGGTAAGTTACTTCAGTAAATTAAAATGTAAAAAAGCGACTAAAAATAAGAAGGTATGGATATATATAATAAAGGTGTAACACCTAATTATGGGCCGGAATCTTTCCTTATAAAACTAATAATAAGCATTAATATTCATTTAGCCAAGAATGGAGCTGTGGGAGAGAATAATATATGTCTAAGGAAGGAATGTAATAATTGCCTGCCCAGTGTGTTCAAAGAGGACGCTGTTCATAACTCATGCCGGAAACATTGATGAAAAAATAAGAACAATAATGGAGAAAAAGACATGAAAAGAAGCACATGCAAGAGAGTAGTATGGCAGCAGGTAACCATCATTTTCTGCATGCATAAAACAATTAGTATCATGCACTTGTCCTCTCCTCCATTTCTTCCCCTTACTCTCTCTCTCTCTCTCTATCTATATCTCTCTCTTACCCTTCTCATCGCCACACATTATTTCAATAAACAAATCTCAACATATATAGGAGTACATATACCTACCATTAAATTTCACCTTCCCACACCAGCCACATAAAATGTACGCATGTGTATCCACAATTAACTAAGGAAAGACAGTACAAGCAAACATGATAATTCAGAAACCTAGCTAATAACAGTAAAATAAACCAGAGTTTGCGGCCACCTAAATATATAAGCAAGTTGATGGATTTGAAATATAAATGAATTAATTGTATAATAATAGTATAGGTTACGTTTGTGTTTTTTATACGAAAAAGGAACATCGCTTGTATACCCTTAATTAATATAGTAATTTTTGGAACAAGAAGTAAGATGGGAGTGAAAGAAGAAGAAGAAGAAGGAGGGATATATGGACCTGGGGAAGAGGGAGGATGACGAAGAGGTCGAAGAAGAAGCCGGTCTTGAGCTTGAGATAGCGAAGAGCGGCCAAGCGAGGGGTGGTGGGGCCCGGGGGGAGGGAGAAGCCAGTGCCGAAGTGGCGGCGCCTCCCCATTTTGAAGTGGAGCCACATGTTGCAGAGGTGGAAGGCGTCGGTCATGCAGCGGAGGGCCGTGACGGTGACGGCGAACCACCCGTCCACGAACAGGCACATACACGTGTCGCTCACCGATAGGGCGTAGAAGAAGAGTGGGTCCACGAACAGCCCCATGGCGCACACAAGAAGGAACACCCTGTTCCATTCTTGGACCCACTTGGCCCTCGGGTCCAACACCTTCCCCCCACCCTCGCCCTCCGCCTCTTCTTCTTCATCGGACTCCTCCTCCTCCTCCATGCTGTCCGTGTCGTCCTCGTCGTCGTCTGTTGTTGAGTGGTGGGTATTGTCGTGCACGCGCGAGGCACGTGAGTTCAGTATCTCTGGAGTTGCCATCAGATAAGTTTGGGAGAACGAAATTGAGAGTGAGGTTGTTCTGTTTGGGACGGGTGTTAGTTGGATTTTATGTGAGCCTTGGAGGAAGGAGAATTATATTGAAATAATTGAAGATGGGTACGTGGGAGTGACTAGGAAGTAGGCGTGTGTGTGTGTTCCTGCTATAGGTCACGCAGAGAGAGACAGAGAGAGACAGAGAGTGGCGGAACGCAAAAATACTGAAATACCATAGAATGAGCGTATTGACGACAAAGTTTCCCCAATGTACCTCATTTTCCTCCACTTACTTGTGTCTTCACAAAGTCTGCTGAATGTACTACATTGCCCCCGGCGGGTCTTCCACTCATTTAATTCATCATCCCTACGTCTTTGTTTTTCTTTTCAAAAAATTAATTACAAGAGGTCTTATGTAATCCTCTAATAATTAAACTGAGATACCACAAATCCACCTAATTAAAATGATGTCCCCAATTTTGGATAAAAAATTGTCATCATCTGACCAAAAGTTGTTGGCCAAGAATTTAAAAAGTTATTATTGATACTTATAATATTGTTACAGAGGCCCAAGAAGGTGTCCTCGTATGGCTAAATGTTGTTAATGACAATAGTTTATAAGAGTTGTGAATATAATGATGTTCATAACATTGTTATAAAGGCCCAAAAAGTTGTCATTGTCTGGTCAAAAGTCGTTAGTGACTAAAAATTTAAACCTTTGGTTATTAACAACTTTTGATTAGACGATAACAGATTTTTAGGTCTTTACAACAACAATATGAGTATCAATTACAATTTTTTAAACTTTTTTTCACTAGCAACTTTTGGCTAGGTGATGACAACTTCTTGACCAAAACTAGAGTTCGGAATTCGGGGTAGAGCTCATCGGGTCGCCCATTTAAGCCTGTTAAAGTGGAGGGAAATACTTTGATTTTAGAGCCCCTAAAAGGAGTCAGGCTTATACGGACTATCCTGTCAGGCCACGGGCTTAATCGAGCCGGCAAGTTTAGGCCCGTCTTTTCTTTCGTTCTTTCTTTCTTTTATTTTTTGCTTGTTCTTGCTTTTATGTTCATTTACTTAATAATGAAAAGACTTGATATTTTTGCTATAGAGAAGAGAAACCTACTCATAGTGAAGCACAGTCAAAAGTTGTTGATAGTATTGGTAGTGATCATGATGATGAAGAAAATGACAATATTCACGCTGATTCTTACTGTTTAGAGTTGTTTGTGGCTTTCATTTTTCTTGTTTATGACTGTATGAGCAGTTTATTTAATTGTACGTGGGGACCTTATGAAACATTTTATTTAAATGTGGTTTGTGGACAATAGACTACTAGACTTAGTATTTAACTATTTATATAAGTTGGTCTTTATCTAACTATTATTTTATAATTGTATGTGTGTTAAATATTGAATTGTTGAGTTAATGATGCTTGGTATTTAAACATAATTTGAATCATATTTATTTTTTTATAAGATACTATATTATATTATATTGTTTTAGTTAGCAACATAGGTTTAGAAGAAGAAAAAAGACATTTGGGAAAAGTGGGGCCAGCGGGCTGTCACCTCAAGGGCCAAACTTGCAAAACGCGCCTATTTTTAGGAAGCGGCCTATGACGGGCCGGCCTGAATTCCCTGTTCTAGCCATACTAGGGACCTCACTTTAATTAAGGGATTTCATAGGATCACAATTTAATTAAGGGATTTCGTCTAACCTTATTTTAATTAAATTCTTTTCATGGGACTTGTAGTAAATTTCCCCTTCTCTTTTTTATTTTATTCACTTATTGACCTACACACATACATATTCCTGCTAGGATTTCGAGCTCCATCCACACTCGTTAATGGTAATATTCTCGCTTGTCAATGTTATCGTTTACAACTCATTAAAAGTTGTTTAACTCCTTTATTTGAGACCCCAATACAATTGTCCTTAATTTTTTCATCACAAGAACGTCATGATTATGAGCTATAATAAGATTAATAAATTTTATTAGGAAAATTAATTGCAAGCCCCAGATAAAGAATTTAATTAAAATGAAATATAATGAAATCACGTAATTAATCTTAGGTCCCACGAAATTGTTATCGTTTGGTCAAAAGTTATTATCATAATGTCAAAAGTTGTTACTGACTAAGAATTTAAAAGTTGTTATCGTCAGGCCCAAAGTTGTTATTGTCAGGCCAAAAAATTTGTTATCGTCTAGTCAAAAATTACTAGTGATCAAGTTTTATTATTATTGTCTGGTCAAAAGTTGTTAGTAACCAAGTTTTTTCTTAATTACTAACAATTTTTTATCAGACAATAACAACTTTTTAGCTTGACGATAACAACCTTTGGCTTGACGTTCATAATTTTCCTGGCAGGGAGCTTAAATTAATTACGTGATTTCATGAAACCCTATCTTGATTAAATTCTTTACATGAACCTGTAGTTAGTTTTCCCAATTTTATTACAATGGTGCCACGTAACATTATTTTTATTGTTATTTACACCTATTTAAGAACAAAGTAATTTCGAATCTTCGATCGATGCCATTGCAAAGGTAGCTGGCCTGGCAGTGCATATATACAAGACTCGTCTTTAATGCTCTCGCAAGTTGTGTTACACTCGTAAGGCTACACATATATATGATACGTTGGAAGAAATGTGAATCTCGACAGATTAAATTAATGAAATGATGTTTTTAAAAAAATTGACATTAAAATTTAAATATCACATATATAAATGAGATTCCTGAATATGTATTTATCCAAATCATTATTTGCGATTAATTTATCAAAATTTTTTTTTTGAAAGCTCTGCTAACTAACTGTTATTTTAATTCACTTTGATTGATGAAGGGCTGGAGCTGGAGCATCCCCATAGTATAGGGAAACAGCTTTAATTTGATACGATAAGTGTAAGAGCATGTTTGGTTGGTGGTGGGTCATTCTCAAACATTTTTCACCGATAATTCCAGCTTTCGCCCATTTTGAGCATTGATATCCTCCCGACAAACAACTCCAAAGCCTTACCCTTTTATAACATCCATTTTACGATTAAGTACTCCACAAAACACACAGAATCTTAATTCTCATCATTAATATATGTGAATATTGTTCATGAATATAATGCAGATTTGATAAGCGCAATGTGCGTGTGTGATCTAACCATATGCATAATTCATTGAATTTACCTTACATATTTAGCCATATATATATAAACGTATCTGGAATCCATGAGCTTCATCAGAGCTGCCTGAAAGTGGATTATAATATTGACGAAACTTAATTTTGTATATATGACATATATTAACAATCAAAATGCCACATGATGCTTAGAAGGAAAGGGAAGGGCAGCTTCAGAACTTCAGTCATAAATTAACCAGTAGTCTGTGCAAATATTGTGGGACTTAATTAGCTTGGATCCTCTTATCTGCCTCTTCACTCCTCTTACCTCTCACATCATTGGATCTTTAATCTAATGGTCCAGATTAAATATTAATATTATATAAAAATGAATCTAATTATAATAAAACTTAAAAATCACATAATAAATTTAATCTGTCAAAATTTGACATGAACAGTTCAGAATTGTAAACTACTATTACAATATTAAACTGTTCAAACCAAAAATTTTGACAGATTAAATAATTTATTTATGAGATTTTTAAGTATTTTGATTATATTAATTTTTATAAAATATTTAATCCGAACCATAATGGGAGGGAAGAGGAGATGATACATCGGAAACATAATGATTATTTAATACTTAATTCCGTCCCTTCTCTGTACTGAAAGGCCAATTTCAATGGACTGTACCGATCTTTCATGTATAACGACGTTGGTGTCTTAATTGGATTTAAAGAAAGGACCTATATCGTGTAAAATATTAGGACACTAGAGAATCGACATTGATACGTATATAATCTTTTGATTAGATGCTAAGGAGCCTAATATTATTGATTTTTAAAAACCAAATATTATAATTTGTAATGTAATTTATACTACAAACTATATCTCAATTAAGAGAGGACGTAGGCATAGAGGAAGAGAAAAGAAGATGCCGAAACGAAACTGGTGAGTAGAGATAATAATGACAATAATGATGAGAAGAATATTAAGCAAGTGTTGGGGTTCGAATCTCGTCTTGTGTATGTAACAATTTATTGGTTAGTGACAGACTCTTAAATAAAACTTAGATCCGCGGAAGATTAATCCTTAACCTGTCGAGGGATACCTTGGTAACAGAAAAAAAAAGAGAGAATGGTGAAAAGAATATTAAATTTATTGGAGAGTAACGTAAAAAAGGACATGATTGGAAAGGAAAAAGCGAGAGAATGATGGTGTCGGATTCACAGATGAGTCAAGAGTAATTGAGGTTCGAAGCAGCTTCTTATCTTGGTTTGTTTCTCATTCATCAATGCCCATTTTCTTTTACCACTTTTGTGTCTGACCTTTTAATTATTATTATGGGACCCCATGATTAATAACTCTCCTTTGTTATTTCTCCTAAGTGCTTCCTCTTTAATTACTGGCCTTCACCATTGTTACGCATACGGTTTGCAGTTTCACATTCTCTTTGGCTTTTTTACTCGTGTACTATAAACAGTAAAAAAATTATCAATATACTACACATAAAAAATTATTTCCCCATATACTACACCTGAAATCGTTCTTCAGGTGAATGATTTTTGAAAATCAAATAAGTCGTTCACGTGAAGAATAACTTCTCTGATCTGACTTTTTTTTATATATATTTTGTACAATTTTTGTCTTATTCCCTCTCTTCCCCTACCGTACAATTATTTTGAAATGTATAAAACTTACTTCTAAAGCATAATGACTTCCAAAATATAAGACTTTTTTACTACAAGTAATTTAATTAAATTAAGAAGATAAATTAACTAATCTAAAAGATGATTTTTTCTAAACCACCTGAATCATCTTTTTATAATTTCCTCCATTTTTGTTACTTGATTATTGTTAAGGGAGTAAGTTTCTCATATCTTTCCATCAATAACATCTTATTTTCTTTATATAAAAAGTGAATTAACTCAATCTCTTATTATTTTTTTAGTCTAACATAGCAGAAGAGTTATACAGGCTCATGATTAATTCTCATTCAACATGCTCTAATTGCACTAATTATCGAGATAGAGTTGCACGAGACCAACGAAATATCTTATTTGCCCTTTCACATCTTTTGACTATATTCACCATGAACCTCAATTCATGTCACCGTCATTCTCATCCCCTTCCAACCCATCCAATCCTAATCAATTTTCATCGTTCACATCTTTACTGGATGGTGATGCATTATTTTCGGCTGAATACAATGCTTCTACTTCTGAGTGCGCTGGACTATCAAATGAAGCATTTATCACACCTTGACCCCTCCGTTCATTTGAATGATTCCCCTTGATTTGATTTGAATATGTCAAGCTCTCACCCGAATAATACTCTTCAATCTCAACAACATGACATACAACAACAATGGCCACAACGTAAGAGGAGGGGAACCAGATATGGTATAGGCAATCACTATTGATAAGGTAATATAATTTTTATTTGTCATGAACTTTGTTATTAATTTTAATTTATATGTTATTTTAAATTTAAACTAATATGCACTTTATCAAAATTATGTATCAGTTTTATGTAATTATTACTATCATATCCTTTTAGTACAAGACATTTTAAGAAAGTTAGTCTTAAAAATATATGACGTTAATTTTTTTTTAATGTTTACTTAAATTATTTCCATTGTACTCCCTAAACAATAATCAAATAACAAAAATGGAAGAAATTATAAAAAAGATGATTCAGGTGGTTTAGAAGAAATTATCTTTTAGATTAGTTAACTTATCTTCTTAATTTAATAAATTACTTGTATTAGAAAAGTCTTATATTTTGGAAGTCATTATGCTTTAGAAGTACGTTGTGTACATTTCAAAATAATCATACGGTAGGGGAGGAGAGGGAATAAGACAAAAATTGTACAAAATATAAAAAAAATCAAATCAAAGAAGTCATTCACGCAAAGAACGACTTATTTGATTTTCGAAAATCTTTCACCTCAAGAACGATTTTAGGTGTAGTATATGGGGAAATAATTTTTTATGTGTAGTATATTGGTAATTTGTTTTACTGTTTTTAATATACAGGTAAAAAAGCCCTTTCTCTTATGCAAAAAATTATCAGTAACTCTTGAGAAATGAATGTAATCATAAAAAAAAAATATTATAAAGAGTTACCATAATGATTCCAAAGTTATTTCTTCTGTCAGAACCAGTTTTTGCAGTTTGTTCACTTGTTGTAAGATTTTGTTTATAATTATATTCTTTCTTTAAAATTTCGTAATAATTTTTCTCTTACTATATAAAAGTAGCCATCCACATGAGTAATCGAGATTAATTGTATAACTATTATTCATTATCTTTGAACGGCAGTAGTTCTGTATATTTTTATAAATATTTTATGTAGGAGTTCATTGTATAGATTAAAGAAACAAGGTATAAGTTAGTAATTTACAAAAAAAAAAATGTGTATTGATGTTCATAAAATGCCCCTCCTTTAATTTTAATTATTTTTATTGTAGTATTATGATCATAACTGATACTACATTATACGAGAATCAAATTAGAGGGACAACTTAAAGAAAATTATAATTATAGGAGATAAAAGAAATTGAAGCAAGTAAAACCCAAATCTCAACTAAATTCTTACGGGTGAGAGGAACGCCTCCTTTTTTCCCCTTCAATTTTTCCTCTTTTTTTTTAATAATCATTAGATATTCTTTCAATGGTTCAGATTTGGTGTTTATAATATCATTATTAAAAATTAATTAAAACATATTTTGTATAAATCCAAATATAAACCATTAAAAAAAATCTAATGATTATTAAGAAAAAAAATAAGAAAAAATGATATAAAGAAGAATGACGCATTCCTTTCCCATTCTCTGTGACAGTGTACAAGTACAGTGGCAGGCTGGCAGCGCAAATGCATTGAATAAAGATACGTATTTTGTTGTAGCTGTGCAGTAAGCCAGACGTGTGGTAAAGCTCTACTCAACTCATGAGTGGTCCGAGTGGTGACGTACATCGTGAAAACCTCCTCCATCTAATTTTCGCATATATAGTCGGGTTTTACTCCATGAGAAGAGTTTTTTACTAATATGAACACGATCACTTCGTAGAATTTTGATTGGCAATAATGGACAATTTTATTTAAACATCTTTAGCCAATAAGTCATTCATTATTGTTAGGCAACTCCTAAAATTATATGACTAAAATATGCTTTTGTCACTTTAACCTTGCTTGAGTTAAGGAGATAAATTAATCAAACTTTGGACTAAGATTTTAAATGAAAAGTAATTTTTATTAAAACGTATTATAAAGGGATTAAATCATATAAACAAGGATCTCTATTTACACATGGGCGAGTCCGTGGAGCTTGGTTGGTCCAAATTAATTAATCTACACACAAATATATTATCAAAATATATATTATTGATATTAATACATATTTATATGAAATATTGCATTACTGTCCGGAAAAAAAAGTAGCATGATTCACCTGAATGAATAGCTCCGTATGAAGCATGATGTTGTAAATATGATTTCGCAGTCTAAACATCCATGGTGTATATATCTGTGCTTCAAACTGCTGTTTACAGAAACTTGGAATTTGGAAATTTCTTGACTCGTATGATTTGAAACATAAGGTATGATATTTTGGATTCTATGTATTAAATAAAAAAAAATAAAGAATAATATAATAAGGATGTATATATACATACATACAAAGAACTAATAATAGTTGGAGAATTAATGATTGTGATTTAGACTATGAGACATTTCTTTCTATATTTTTTACTGCTTTCTTAAGTAGATTATTTTGAACCGTACATATATTATGGCGGGCTAAACTAAAAAAAAAAAAAAAAGACTATTTTGAAAATTAGCAGTTGACAATTGAATCCAATTTTTTTTTGTATCTGTAATAGTTCGAAAAAAAAGAAGGCTCGACTCTAAATTGAATATTTCAATCTTATCGATTTCATAAGTATCATATCAAATCCCATCAATAGAATCGTTTTTTCGAGAAATATGAGACATTTGTCAAATATGAATTTTTCAGCATAATTAACTAAACACAATATAAATGATTTTCAAGAAAGAAAAGAATAAGATGAGCGCCGCGTGTAAATATAAGGGGCTACGTGGTGTTTAGTTGAGAGCCAATCAATGAGAAATGAATAATGTCTGAAAAAAAGGTGAAGCTTATCCGAAGGGGTTCATGTGGCTGTGAGCGACAATTTGTATTCAACATTTTGTTTGTGTGTTTTATATTCCTCAATAATTGTTAATATACGATTAGCAACTTCATGAGGGCGGTTGGTTCCATTCTCATTTCAAACAATATATGATTCCATTCAGAATAATCATGACCCATATAAGAATACCAACACTAACTATTATCATCGATTAGATATATTTATATATATATATATATGTATGTATATAAATATTATGGTACATCTTCAATTTTGTCAGCTACCTCCAATAATGTCGTTAATTACAAGTTAATATCCTATTATATAGCTTGACATATGTATATAAGCAATGACGTGCGCTTTGGGGGTTTGTATGTATACTTCATACTTGTATGTTTTAAATGCCATATAAAGAAAAGTTAACAGCTTTTTTCCCCTCTCGTCGAGGTCAATGGGGCTTTGTATGTATACTTGTATGTTTTAAATGCCATATAAAAAAAAGTTTAACAGCTTTTTTTTCCCTCTCGTCGAGGTAAAGTCTAATATTCTATTAATGACACAAGAAGAGGTTAATATGACTGATATATATCCAAAAGCAAAAGTTAACAATGGAGTGTAGATATGTTGGATCACTGTATATAAATGGTCAGAAGAGATAACGTAACAACTATCGTCGCCATCAAACCCTCTAATCCCCCCATTTAAAGGTAAAATTCAATACTTAATCTTGGTCATTAACAGTTTCTCATTTGAAGACCAAAGCCTGAGTTTCTCACTGGCCATTCAATGAAGCCTATTATGTGAGTCAGCAACATAAACAACATCTTTATCTAAAATGCATTCAACCGAGGCACATTCTTTATAGATCACAGATAATGTATTATTGCAATATATGCTTTATATGTAGAAAAAATACTGAAAAGTACACTATTTACTAAGAAGCAATCAGAAGAATTTGGTTTGTTCCAAAAAAAAAAAAAAAAATAGAAGAGATTATGAAAATATTGATCCGAGTTAAAGTGTTATTATAAGAACAAGCTCATCTGGTCAATATAAAATTGCATTGAAGTTCGGCATCTCTCTCTCATTCTCCCAATAAAAACTGTAATTGTGCTCGACTTGTTTGATACATAAATCTTGATATAGTAAATTAATTAACACAGTAAATTAAAAATTTATACAAAGAGCCAGTTATTCATCCATTCACAGAGTCACGGCCTACGATTTTTTTTTTTTTTTGGGAGACAGCCTACAACTTCAACCCTTATGCTTCGAGCCGTTTTTTTCCATGACATATAGATTTGTCGATTGTCAGTAATGTATGAAACATTGTATATATTAAATTAAATGAGTCAACAGGTCAACCAGCGGGGATAGCTCAGTTGGGAGAGCGTCAGACTGAAGATCTGAAGGTCGCGTGTTCGATCCACGCTCACCGCAAGACTTTTCTTTTTCAGGGTGAAGAGGAGGAATGCAGGAAGCAAATAGAACACACCCACGCAGCACAGGTAATACCTACTCCAATCGTTATTCGAAGACTAATATTAATATGCATTGTAAATGAGATTATTCTATTAGTTTGACCCACACAAACAGAACTTATGCAGTCCAAAAATATGATTACTTTACCTCAACAAGATACCAATGTTTCTTATCTTCGGCGCTGTGATTCATTACGCAATAGAATACAACATCGTATTCGTATGTATATACATGCACTGCACTACTCAATACACTATCTATTCAGTCCTGTTGGCCTACGACTGTGCACAGCCTAAAATACCTCCGCCAGGTAATTAAAAAGGTGCTAGATTTACAAATTACAATTTCTTTTCCTTCACCAACTTGTCACCAAACATATTTTTATCTCATGATATGTAAGGAAGAGAAAGCTCCTGAAAGGGGATTTCACAGTCCATGAAATCATTCCTTTTCCCTTTTTTCACCTTTAGATTTTTAGTACTCAAGCAAAGAGAATTCACAGAATGCATGCTATAGTCCTCTTGAGCTTATTTTACCCCACCACTTTTGACAACTAATTTCAGCTTCTGGGCTCCATGTCTTAGAAAGTCTTGCTTTTGTTTCCCGTAATCGTCCCTTGTATTCCTTCTTCCATCCTTCAAATCGGCGTTTAAGCAGCCGGAATTCTTCGTTGGGATTCATTTGAGCAGGCTGCCCCGATCTAACCAAAAGTAGAGCTCTAGCATCATCATCAAAAGTCTGTTTCCGCTGCTCAAATTCTTTCATGAGGTTGCTCACTGCATTAAAAGTATCATTGGCCTCTCTTATTGCTCCATTCTCATAAGGAGTGCTAGGAAACTTAATCGGTGTGCTGCCCATGGGTGTCTTAGATTCCACGGAAGTAGCATCTTCTGAGTCATAGAAGCAAGGTGACATAGTTTCACATCTTCCAGGTTGATCAGTGGAATTCTCAGCAGTGAGGCTCCTCCTTGCAACTGAAAGAGTCTTCTGCATTCAAATTGCAATTGATAGATTATTTTTTCTTAAAAGAACATGTATAATTTGTTCCTGAGACAAGGGAATAGTGAAAGAGAATCGTCATCAAAAGCAAAGGTTTCACAGCATTATGATCTAGCTTACAAATCTGGTTTGATAAGGTCAAACAAGCGCATCCATTTGGACCACTATATCATAGCACATGTATGCTGAAAAATTGAACACTTGCATAATCTGTAAACTTACTTGCAAAGATGCCATCTGTTTTTGCCACATGTGTTCCATTGATTTCATCTTCATCTCATACTCAATCCACCTTGTCTCGAATTGTTTTAGTTGTTCCCTCAATGCTGTATTTTCCTCTTCCTTTTGCTTCAAAGTTGCTTCAGCTTTGACAACCCGGTTCTGAAGTTCTGCCAAAGTTGATGGCAGATTCTGAAGCTGCTCTTTGGAGAAATCCTGCCAAACCAATAAGAAGACCTTTTATCATCTTGAGAGGTCCACAGCTATTCATAAATCATCAACCGGGATATACAATATACATAATCAACATTCTTTTGAAGGGCCAATGACGAAGATATGATTGCATGAATCTTTTGCTTCTGTCCAAGGGTAAAAGTAAGATGGGCTTGAAAAGAAGACATAAATTTGGACCTCGGCTTCATTGAAATAGCATTTAGTCATGCTTTAGCTATGTATAACGGCCACAAGATGACGGCCAAAGAATACTAGTTGGGTATCTTGCTGTTAACTTGAACAATCCAGGGAATGTAGGTCTTTTTGCATATGAAACGCCTGAACACTCCCTTGTGGAATAAAGCAAAACTCATGGATCACATTTGTGTTTGTTTATGGGAATTGCCACAGTGTCAAGCGGATAGGAGAAAGAAGGAGATATAATTACATCGAGGACAAAATAACAGGAAGTTTAGTGCATTTTCAAAAAATTTATAAGTGCAGATTAAAGTACCTTCACTTCAAACATCTTAGAACGTGACTTGTACTTATGTTTAGAGTTTTTAGCATCCTTCTTCAACCTATGAATGAGACTATTAGCACGCCTTCGAACCAACCAACCACGGATCACTGCATGAAAGCGATAAGACAAATCAGAAAACCATAAGCAACCCACCGCCCAATCGTAACTTGACAATAATCATAACTACACTAACCAGATTGAAGACGTGTGATTGCCTGGGCCTGATGAAGCTTTTCAGAAGCAATAGAAGCTAACTTCATCGCATGATATGTCTTTCTCGCAATATCTCCACGAACAACTGCAATATAACCAAATAAGCTATTACAACGTATAAACAGGATACTGGAAACAGATAGATTATTTGCAGCAATAATTTGAACCATTGATTTAGGCATAGAAAGTTTTGAAAGAATAACCAAGATCTTCAAAAACAAAAACTGCACAGAGGTTTCTTTTTTGGCTAAATATAGTTTCTCTTTCAATGAAATATTTCCCTTGAACAAGTAGCACAAAAATGCGGAAAACATCAACCCAAAAATCAGCATAACAGTTTTAATCAAAATGAAAGTATTAATAGAACATATAAACTTCTATTACTTGATTGTAAAGATATTGCTCCGTCCTTGAGGATGTGAAAGTTTCGGCGAGCTTGATAACCACGTAACCATTTCTGAACCTCAACTATTGCCAGTATAACGTGTTTCCTCCTGTCCTCGAGGACACCAATCTACAAAACCAACAAGTGCACAAGAATAGTTAAATCAGAGACACTGGTACATGAATGAAACAGTTTTTAAATTAATCATATAGTTTAATATTCTGCCAAGTAAGAAAATTCACAATTCACAGCTCCTGTCAACTGCAATGTCAAATCAATCGTAATGATCAGCTCCTGGTGCTCTTTTCCTTTCAATTCAATAAAAAATCCACATATTCATCTCTTAAGGACAATTTTGAGAAGCAAAAGCATGGAAGAAGTCTTCAATAGTAGAATATGAGCAGGTCTTTATATTACAATCCCACACATAAATGACTGGACATACCTGGCCTGTTCGAAGATACAGTTTTGTGAAGCCGACTTGGTACATTTCAGGAGGGATATTAAACTGTTGTAAAACAGAAACTGAGATGCTTAATGGATCCTGAGATAGGCTAGCCTCAGAAAGCAAAAACCCATACCTACACGCATTTAAGGATGTAAATTCACCTGTTATTCATATGATCTTAAAAAACTTAAAGAGGTTTACCCAATACCTTCCAGCAAATTCTTGATGCATCATTCGAGTGGGATATCCAGACCTTGAAATTCTAACAACCTCCAAAACTCCACAACACCTGAGCTGTTGTAAGACAAGGCCCTCATCATATATTCCAGCAAGGTGCTTGGCATTGGGCTTTATGCAGCGAATAAAATGAGGTGTGGTGCCCTCCAACTGATTCATCAGCTTGAATAATTGACCCTAGGGAGCCGGGGGGGGGGGGGGGGGGGGGTTACCGTTACTTTATCTTCATAAAAGTTGATAAATTTTACTCTTTTCAGTTCAATACTCCTACAAGGCTAGATCTTTACACTAAATGCTTTAAAATGATGCGCAGGATAAGCTTCATTTTTCAATTGTGATCTCAGACTTTATTAAATAATTAACTTCTGTAATGGGTTATATATAACACGATAATCTCTTTTCAAATGTTACCTTGAACTTAGTCCCAACACTCTGCTTTTGTGAGCCCAATGCGCCTACGTGGGAGGAATTTGAGTGCTTAGATTGATCAACCATTTTGGAGAACAACTGCAGCAGTTTACAATTACATGATGACAGGAGTTTAAGTGAATCTGGAGGCAGCGGATCTCTGTTCTTTTCTAAAAATCCATTTGTGTCATACACAACCTAAGTGAAAAAAGTAGAAAGCAAATTTATCTCAATTGTGACATTTTCCCATATGCATCAACATGTATTACCATCTGAATATATTCGAGTCAAAATGTCTGTGTATAAGTAACCGTTAGCATAATGGTCCAAATATCAAGTTATATACAATTAAATTGAGGGGCAAGTAGAGTAACAGCATATGTAAAATCATCTAAGTTGCAGATAGCAAAGAAAACATAAGAAAAATAACGTCTTTTGAAGCAGACTAAATAACCATGTACGGGAATAACCAAGTCCTTTGCAAAACATGTGTCACATAAAATCAAATTCCAGATCATATATGACAAACATAATATTTTATATATATATATGTAATGATTGGCTATGACTAGAGATACTAACATAGATACCATAACTTCTGCCACCCCCCCCCCCCAAAAAAAATCATTTTAATAATATTCATATAAAATGCATGACATTGTAGTCCTCCATATGAAAAGTTCTAATTTATTGAAATATAATGGAAAAGCCAGATGAGTTAATAGAAAAGCCTCTACAGCTTTAAAAAGTAAAGTTTACCTAGATTTTGCAGCAAAATACAAAGATCCTAAAAATTGAACAGTGACTAACCTCCCCGGCATAATGACGGACATGAAAAGCTCTGCCTCTCTCCCCTTTGAAACAAGGATTAGCATTCAGGTGCTGTCTAACTTTGTTGGCAAATGTTAGATCAGTAGCCTTTGGGAAATTTGATTCCTCATCCAACAGAGAGATCAGCCCCATAGGTTTCTGCTCCAACAGATAATAACTATTACTAATAACAAACATAATAAGGTGTAACAGCCAACATTGGGAGCTGAACTCAAAGACATCTTTGGGTAACAATCTAATTTCTTAATAAAATAATGCATGGAATTGAAATTACTCAAAATCATAACAACCATTTTCTCCGGTAAAAATGGGGACTTCGTGTATTAAGTATTTTATAAAGATTAAACTGTAGAAGTATGTGGGAATATTATGTAATTATTGTAAATATTCCATTTTGATTGTATTGTTATTATTAGGCTTAATTAGTAATTATTAGGCTTGATTAGAATTTATTTCATTATCTTCCTCCTTACCTATAAATAGGCTCATATGTAACTCAATATGATATAAGATATATATTATTTTTCTCTCAAACTTGTCCACATGATATCAGAGCTTAGAATTTTTTAGGGTTTCAGTCTGCCATTACTGTTCATCCGGCGTCACTGTTCATTCGCGATGAACAGTAACATCGTGATATGTGAGCCTGTTTGGAGCATTTCGGGTGTTTCGTTCGCGACACCGCCTAGCCCAATGTCTTCCTCTCCCTCAGATCAAAAAACCCCAGCTGACAGTGGTCCAAAATGCCGGCGCGTGGTGGTCACGAGCCGCTGTGGCAGGAGATGTTCAGCGTCGCGTGTGAAGGTGTTTCCGGAGGTCGTTTCGTGCGATAGCGACGAGGAGACATTTCCGACCAATCCCAGGCAGCAGAACTCGAGTTCCAGTCCGGGATCCTCATTTTCCGGTGTCTACAGAAGCATATGCGTACTGTTCATGCGTGTTGTGTTCATACGGTTTGTGGTTATTCAGCCTTTATTCGACCTGGTTTACCAAGATATAATTATCTTGTACCGATGGTTGTTATTTCAAAATGTAAACTCCCATCATGAAGCATTCATAAGTCGGCCGGTGTTGGCTTTCTTGGTTGAGAAGGGGGATTTCCATCGAGCACTCAAAACCTCCAGAAAAAAAGAAATCTGGATAGTTGACTCCGGCGCATCAGATCACATGACTGAATGTCATCACTTATTCTCCACCTATGTTCCATGTGCTGGCAACAAAAAAGTACAAATTGCCGATGGCTCTCTTGCAACTGTTGCTGGGAAAGGAAGTATTCGAATTTCAGAGCGTATCACTCTGGAATCTGTATTACATGTGCCAAAATTAGCATGCAGTTTATTATCTGTTAGTCAATTGACGAAGCAATATAAATGTACTGCTAATTTCCTGCCTAATCATTGTGTGTTTCAGGATCTATCATCGGGGATGGTGATTGGTCGTGCTAAGGAATGTGAGGGACTCTACTTACTTGATGATGCCATAGTAAGTCACCAACCTATTACAAGTGTATGCAATTCTATATCTATCCCAAAAAATGAAGATACTGTTTTATGGCACAAGAGAATGGGTCATCCTAATTTTCATTATCTGTCTCGTATGTTCCCATCTCTTTGTCCAACATCTAACCTTAATTTGAAATGTGAAGTCTGTGAATTAACCAAACACCACCGATCATCATACCCTAGAGCTCCATATACACCTACCAAACCCTTCACTACCATCCATAGTGATTTATGGGGACCTTGTCGTCACCCAAACCGTACCAAGTCCAAAGGGTTCATTACATTTATAGATGACCATACCCGTGTTTGTTGGGTCTACCTCTTAAAAGACAAGTCTGAGGCACCGTCTGATTTCATAAAGTTCTTCACCATGATTAAGAACCAATTCAATACAAGCATCAAAGTCTTACACTCCGACAATGACACTGAGTATTTTAACCAAACCTTGAGTGAGTTCTTCCAAACACATGGTATTATCCATAAAAGCTCATGTGTCCACACCCCTCAACAAAATAGGATTGCCGAGAGAAAGAATAGGCACATTCTAGAAGTCACTAGGGCTCTTATGCTTACTTGTAATGTGCCAAAGTTCTATTGGGGAGATGCTGTTTTAACTGCAGTCCACCTCATCAACCGAATGCCAAATAGGGTCCTATCCTTTGAAACTCCTGTTAAAAGGTTACAAAGTGTCTTCCCTATTACTCACCTTGAAAATAACCTTCCCTTTCGTGTGTTTGGATGTTCAGTTTTTGTTCATACCTATCCAAATAACAAGCTTGATCCCCGTGCAGTGAAGTATATATTCCTCGGGTACTCTAATACTCAAAAGGGGTACAAATGTTTTGATCCTGTCTCTAAACACCTCTTTGTCAGCTTTGATGTTACCTTTTATGAAGATACTCCTTTCTATCCCAAGTCTTCAATTCAGGGGGAGAAAATGAGTGAATCTCAGACTTTGGTGCCTGAATCTAGCCAAGAATGTGTTCTACTTGAACCATGGACCACACCAGCACCACCACCTCAAATAGAACCTCTTCCACCACAACCAGAGCCACCCCAAACAGAACCACCTCCTCCACCACAGCCAGAGACACCACAAATAGAACCATCTTCACCCCTAAACCAACCGTCTCTTGTGCCAATCACAAAAGAAAGTTTAAATGCAGGGGGAGATGTAGAAAAACAACCAGATGAAGATATGTTGGTGTACTTATGAAGGCATAAGATTAAGGAAGAAGGGAAACTTACATCTGAAGCATCCAAGCAACCAAAACCAGTGATAGCTCCTGCAGAACCAGAGGAGGTGGAACCGGTGGTAACTCCTGAAGGGATTGATCCAGAGGTATCTCATATTCCTGAACAGGTTAATGAACATAATGACCTTGATTTGCCTATTGCTCACAGGAAACAACCTCGATCGTGTACTCTGCATCCAATCCAAAAGTATGTCATATAAGGCTCTTTCCTCCAGTTATCGGGCATTTGTCACCAGTCTGGATAAAGTATGCATTCCCAATAACATCCATGAGGCACTAGAGATACCAGAATGGAGATCTGCAGTTATGGAGGAGATGAAAGCCTTAGAGAAGAATGGAACGTGGGATGTTGTTGAAAAACCGAGAGGCAAGAAGCTTGTCAGCTGCAAGTGGGTGTTCACCCCTAAATATATGGCTGATGGTACTCTTGACAAGTTAAAAGCACGACTGGTAGCAAGAGGTTTCACTCAGACATATGGTCTAGACTATCAGGAGACATTTGCACCAGTGGCGAAACTAAACACCATCCGAGTTCTATTATCTGTAGCAGCCAACCTCGAGTGGCCACTTTATCAGCTGGATATCAAGAATGCTTTTCTGAACGGAGAACTTAAAGAAGAGGTCTACATGACTCTACCTCTTGGTTTTGAAAGGGGAAGAGGTGATAGAGTATGTAAGCTGAAGAAATCTCTTTATGGCTTGAAACAGTCTCTTAGGGCATGGTTTGACAAGTTCTCAAAAGTCTTGAAATCTGAAGGCTACAAACAAGGATTATTAGATCATACGATGTTTGTCAAAATAGAGGGAGGAAGAAAATGCATCCTCATTGTGTATGTTGATGATATTATCCTTACAGGAGACTATATCGATGAAATGTCAAGAATAAAGGTTGCACTTGGAAAGGAATTTGAAGTCAAAGATCTAGGAGAATTGAAATACTTTTTTGGGATGGAAGTTGCCAGATCAAAAAGAGGCATTTATGTATCTCAAAGGAAGTATATACTTGATCTTCTTGAAGAAACAGGCATGTTGGGGTGTAGTCCTAAACCAACTCCTATCCTACCTCCTAAAAAGAGGAAGAAGAAGCCTAAGAAGGAGGGAAGTGGAGAGTCAGAAGAGGACAACCTTGATTATGAGACTGAAGATGAAGAGGAGAAAGAAATTGATGAGAAAGAAGAGGCGGTGGATAAAGAAAGATATCAAAGACTTGTTGGGAAACTAATTTACCTTTCCCATACAATACCTAATATAGCTTTTGCAGTAAGTGTGGCCAGCCAATACATGAGTGAGCCAAAGAAGAAGCATATGGATGCAGCTTTCAGAATTCTGAGGTATCTGAAAAGTACCCCTGGGAGAGGATTATTCTTCCGGAAACAGGAACAAAGGACAATTGAGATGTATACTGATGTAGATTGGGGAGGAACACATCCTGACCGAAGATCGACTTCTGGTTATTGCTCATTTGTCTGGGGAAATTTGGTCACTTGAAAGAGTAAAAAACAAAGGGTTGTATCTAAGAGCAGTGCTGAAGCCGAATTAAGAGCATTGGCTCAAGGGATAATGGAGGAGATATGGCTTAAATGAGTCCTTTGTGAGATACAAGTCAAAGTGGAATTGCCATTAAAACTCTATTGTGACAACAAGACCGCTATAAGCATGGCCTTGAATCCTATTCAGCATGAAAGATCTAAACACGTGGAGATAGATCGACATTTCATCAGGGAAAAAGTTGAAGGAGGGATCATATGTCTCACCTATCTACCAACAAATCTCCAAGCCGTGGATGTGTTGACAAAAGCGCTACTCAAGCCTGCCTTTGAGAGTTGTATGAGCAAGTTGGACATGATCAACATCTATGATCCAACTTGAGGGGGAGTGTGGGAATATTATGTAATTATTGAAAATATTCCATTTTGATTGTATTGTTATTATTAGGCTTAATTAGTAATTATTAGGCTTGATTAGAATTTATTTCATTGTCTTCCTCCTTGCCTATAAATAGGCTCATATGTACTCAATATGATATAAGATATGTATTATTTTTCTCTCAAACTTGTCCACAAAGTACCTTCTCAAAAAGATCCAAGCACTCTTGATTGTCCTCAAAATCTACTTTTGTCCAATCAACGCCATCCAATTCATAGTCCTGAAATATAAACACAAATTTCAATTGCGCAGTTATGTGTTGATCAATACTGAATAAGAACACTCCAAACCATACGCTTCACATGCAATATAAACCTCGTTTCTCCAACAGCTAATTCACATAAGATAAGACACTGAAAGTAATTTATAGCAATACAGGTGATATATTTCGATTAGCATAACCCGGTATTTAAACTTTTGTGGGCAAATATTCTAGTTGCAAAATCTTAAATAACAACACAATTACTTACATCCTGCTCAAGTTTAAACAGATGCCGATTGAAATGTTGTTGGAGTCTCTCATTGGCATAATTTATACAAAACTGTTCAAAGCTGTTTTTCTGAAATGTAAAAATCATGAGAGTTTAAAATACATACAAACATTTTTTGAAGCATTAATAAACATTAACACATTTATGCATATCAAATACCTGGAATGACTCAAATCCATAGATATCAAGAATACTTATGGATCTCCCAGTGCAGCGTTTACCCACTTCAAGTGACTTGTTAATTTGTTCTACAAGCCAGTCGAACAATGTTGCATATATGAACTTTGCCAATGCATCCCTTGTGTCAGTTGCCTGCACAATAAGAACAAACTCATGGAATTTAGTGCAGTTGGGAGCTGCAGAAGCTAGATTTATTGAGCCGTATGAGTAATAAACAGACCTGCCACAATGTCAACTTCTTGGAAATAGTATCTTTGCCAGCTTGGATTTTCCGGGTAGATAAGGTTACCATTAAATCCTGGGAACTGCAACCCATTAGCAGAGCAGCACTGCTAACAGCTGCCAAAACAAATATATAAGCTCATGTCATTTTTTAAGTTGTAATTGGCAAGTCATATCCATCCTCATATGCTAAATGTTTGTCACATTCAATATGAAATTATGAACCAATTCAAAAGTTCTATCCTGCATAATACAGAATTGGATTTGATTGAGTCTGTAAAAATATGTTGTAAGGTGGATCTCGAAATTCACCGCAAAGGTTCAAAAATGCTCTAGTTAGCCTTAATTATTAATTGCCACCACTGGTATAGCAAAGTAAGAGAGGACAAGGTGTAAGAAGTCCATCATTATGAGTGATACCAAGACTATGAATCATACCTTCATCGTTTACAACCTCGATGTCATTTTCATTGTCATTTACTTGGAATGATATATTTCCCAGCCACAGTACTGCAGCAATCATCTTGAAGACTAGCTCTTGATCCTCTTTGCTAATTCGAACATCATCCAGTGCTTTCTGGGGAAAAGGTATTTGACAAAAAACGTGGGTAAAATGACAAGGAGAGATGCTAGCATAAACTAATTAAACAGGTAATGTTCACTAAATGAATTGTCAAGTGCTGCAGTTTATTGCATACCATTAGCTTACGAAACTTTTTAGCATCATCAGTACCATCAATTGTCATGCAGTCACTTTGATTGAGATATTTATACTCACTAGCAGCTTTAAGATTCAGGCTCTCTGCACAGAAAAAAGATAATTCTGTTATAAGTGAATTAATAAATTAATTTAAACTACTTAAAAATCATAAAGCAATTTATTTCTAATCCACATGCAAAAATTGTTATTGAGATATATATATATATATATATATAATCAATTCTGCTTTTAAAATCACAAGTCTATACTGAGAGTCAATGATGCAGATTTATACTCATGATACAGGAAGGACCAAACTCATAAGTCAGAAGTTCTATGACTAATTTTTGACAATTTTAGTCGCCTAAATCTGCCATTTAAAACAGAAAATATCTATTAGTAGATCCCATTTATAATGGTAAAATAGGACATGAAAATAATAATCCTCAAGCTGAGAACTGGATGATCAAAACACTGAAGTTCTATCAGTAAAAAATGAACACAGGACATTGCTGTTAGGCTTGAGCCACTGAAAACAATAATAATTCAGCTGGATAATGACTATAACTTAAACGGCATAAGATTAAACCCAAGTTAATAGATTGCTTACAAATATATCACCTTTAAGATCAGGCGAAGAACCAGCGCAAAGTTGATAAAAGATGTGATACGACCTTTCACCGCTGGCCAGTTGAACAACTCTTGACTGCTCAAAGCGACAATTATATTTCAGAAGTGACCAAGGACAAATTATGGTTTATCATTCAAGTTCAGCTAATGCACCATTCATTACCTTTTCTAACAGAACTATTAAAGCATGGGGGATTCAGCAGATGACAAACAAAAAGCCACAAGACGATGTCAAGTCAGTCATCACAATGCAAATAAGTGTTGTAGAATAACACAAACGCTTTTAAAAAATTCAACTTGAACATGCTTACATGTTTGAATTTTGGCTCCACATATCCTCCCAACCGTGGTGAAATGAATCTCAATCAACTTTCCCTGCACTTGGGGAAAGAATAATTTCAATCAATTGATCAACCTCTAAGTCTCATCCGCAATGTACTGCTTAGCCTTTAAAAATTTAAAATTGCAGTTTATGGAGTCTTACAAGGTATTGAAATTGAATACACTAAAAGCTTCAGAAAGTTCAATTATAACGAAAAGAACCACAAACTCACAAATCTACTAGAGTTGTCATTCCGAGATGTTTTTGCATTCCCAAAAACTTCTAGTATATAATTCGTCTGAAGGATTTCCTTTTCTATCCCGCAACTGCTGCCACTCAAAACTGCTAAGTATTGCATGGCAAACTTTGCTGTCTCTGTCTTCCCGGCTCCACTCTCGCCACTATAAACAGAAGTCTAACAATCAATATTTGCAGTTAAACGCGTCATCATATTTTGTCTCTATGACAGTTAAATGCTACTAGCTTTAAGAAAATATCTTTAGATTCATGAATAAAAGAGAAACTTAAACATGGCTGACCTTACAATGATGGATTGGTTTACTTCATCTGCAAAGTACGAAAAGTAAACAGAAGACTTTAGAAACATAAACTTGCATTTACAGCATGCATATCTCAAAGGATAACAGAGAGGAGTGAAAGGGATTATTATAATCACCTCTCATCATCTCATTAAAAGCCACATCTGCTATAGCATAAACGTGAGGACTATCTATAATCTTCTGCCTATAAGCCGAGATATATTCATTTCCATATATCTGGATTTCTTTGAAGGGGTTGAGGGCAATCAAAACAGGTCCTGCTTTATTCTACATGCATAAAGCAAAAGAGGCATATAAGAGAAAATGGGTGATAAAACAAGGAGGAGGAGGAGGAGGAGGAGGAGGAGGAGGAGGAGGAGGAGGAGGAGCCTGAATAGACACGTACATATATCATGTCCTGAGAATATCTAAACCGGAGATTATGAAGAACTGAGGGCTCATTTAAGTAACTAAGCTGTATAAGATCATCCACACCCTCTACAATATCTGGATTAACTGGCAAAAGCTCTGACCTTGCCACTTTCATCATCTAAAGTGACAACCCAAGGGCACAAACAACACATCACCTTGAGTAAGTTGTATTACTATTTTCTTTCAAAGACACAGAAAGCTTAGAAGCTTACATCTCCACTTGAGAGCGAAACAAGAGCTTCTTCTCCTGAAGATGATTGTATCTGTCCTAGTTCCCAGTTTCCACTTGGCGGCCTACACCAAACACGCAGTTTCTGGGAAACAATCAAAAACAGAAAGGAAACTTATCAAAAGCAGGGAATATACATCTAAGTCTATCAGGTTCGGACTTCGGAGGTATAATCTATAGAGAAGCTGTGCTTTTCTAAACGAGATTTTTTATTTATACAATCAACATAGTAGTCAGCACATACAGCTTAATTACCTACACAAAATAGGCAAGCTCTTGATAAAAAAGCAAAAGCAGAAAAGAAATATGAAAGGAAGTACACAGGGGAACCAAACACCAACAATCGTTAAAATTTCAATTTTGAACCAAGTATTACAGCATATTTGCAGCGCCAAGTTACCTTTTTTATGTAATAAGAAACATTATCATCACCATCCAATTCCTGAATCTTCCCTGATGTTGATATGGAAGCGGGAGATGCTGAAACAGGATCCTCTGGCGATGGTTGGCTCATATTTTCTTCCGGTGTCACGATATAAGGCGATTCAATGTCTTCCTTCATCTTCTTGCTAGCAAAACTTCCTTTTCTCTTATGTCTCACACCCACTTCTTTGTCCTTGGTCTCTTCTTTTACCTTTGCATTGGAATTGTTCTTGGAGCTTGTGGCTGCATTCTGATAATCTTCAATCCTAAATGTATTCGACAATGGGCGTCTCGCCGAGGGAAGGCGAGCTTTAGACCTCGGACGAGCTGGCAATGCCGGCGGCGAATCCTTTGGCTTCTCTTCTTCTCCTCTCCGCCGGATTGATTCTAGCATTTCCTCTAGCGAGCTCCTCATTGTCGCTGAATTCGTAGGCGATGACATCATTTTAGGTTATCAAAGCCACAAATTCCTTGTCTCAAGCTCTCATTCCGAACTCAACATTGACCTCTCTGCTTTCGAATTCGATCGGTACATAGGCGGTAACGTCAACATTGAACAAACCTCTTTTGAAATTTAACGTTGAAATGCCAGTCCCCTCCTTTAACTAGGAATTTCAGATACAACATACAACATACAACAACAACAAAATCGAGGAGATTTCTGCAGAAAACAAATCTCCTGTCTGAGTCAGGATAATAAAAAGAAAAAGGAGGGAGAAGATGAAAACACGAATAATTTAGGAAAATTGTCGTTGCAGTATTTGATTTCCTTTCTGTTGGACAACGAACACAAACGATTGTTCTCGTTTTCCTCTGTTCCTCAAAACACAGACTTGCTTACGGGGGGGAGATTTTTTTTGGTCATCGTGGTGGCTGAGTTGTTTTGCTTTCTCCGTTTTGGCCGGAAAGTTCAAATATTTCAGGAGAGAGTACAATAAGCCATGGGCGTTCGTTATTTGTGAAAAACCGTTTGGGATCTTTTATTTCATGAGAAAACAATACAACCTACAATACAACCTTCTTTCTGCATGCATAACCATTCTTTTTGTACAATTACAATTAAATCTCTAGTAAGATATTTAATTTTAGAGAGGTCCCAATGAGTTGTTAATGACAATTATTGATAACTGAAATAGTCTTTTTTAAGTTTTAACAAGTGAAGAAGTTATCAATAGACATGTCTGATATTAAATATCATATTTAGATCTAAGTGCAATTTTCCCTTCCTTTTTTTTATTTCTCAGAACATGCATGATCATTCCAAATTTCCAATGCTATCCTAACTCCATTCTTATGTATAGGTTGACTTTTTTTAAGATATTAAGGAAAGAAATCAACCGCCTGATCATAACATATTTTTTGTATAATTATATTAGATGCTATTTTATAAGTCAAATAAATTAGTTTAAAAAAATTTAAACAAATCAATTTATAAATAACTTATTTGAATTTTTTAAAATTTTCCAAAAAAATCAAGCTATATTTAAAAACTGTCAACATAAATTGTTTATGAGTATTTGAATTTTCTTTTGAATAAAACGGCAAGACTTTAAGGAGAGTTATGACTGTATGAGAACGACCAAGTGCCATAACGTGGCGGGAAAGGTGACACACGACTTGTATTCAAGAAGCAGATTATTAAAATGACCTTGATATTTCAAATTATTACAAAATTAGCATCCTCCTCCCTCCTCGCTTGGATCAAATTCGAGTTGCTTCATGAGATTTAATTGGAATAATTGTTTTTTGTGGGGTGTTATTAAGAATTTATTATTTAAGTTACGTTGTTTTGTAATTCTAGACAATTTTTAATAAAAGGAAGGAAAAATCAATTCCCTTCCTCTCCAAAAGCAAGAAATTTTGGAACATAAATGACAAGCACATGCAGCTAAAACATACACTTGAAATTTAGCAAAAGTAGATAAGTGATAAGATATGTCAATTAGGCAAGGAGCTATGGTGGACACATAAGCTACGCTTTCATTGTCCTCAATGGTAAATTCAAACTAATTATTGATACTCCATCTTCTTAAATATAGGATCTAGTTAATTTTTTTTATAATTCTGAGATAATTAAATAAATTACTTATAAATTAATATAACTGAATTTTTTTAAACTAAATTATTTGACTTATAAGCTGCCATATAATATAACCATATAAATTTTTTTTATGATTGAGTGGTTCATTTAACTTCCTTAATTTATTTTAAAGAAAACAATTGATTTAGAAATGGAGGAATAATACATATGTGTGGGACACATCTCATGACAATTGTGAATGTTGAGAGGACCTCACGCAATTAGAAAATACTTTAAATTATGTATGAACTTCACTTGATAGAGAAGGTCCTTACGTGTCCTAAATTATATTTTGTATTCACAAGTCTCCTTCATCTTTCTTCTACTTATTTCTTCTCTTTTCCTTTTCTCTCTGTAAATAGTGAAGTCAAACTTCAGTAGCGATTATTGCCACATTAATGCTTTCGAGGGAGAGTTTTATACGTAATTGAATCGAATTGAATATCGTCTCCAATTTATAGGGTCATAATTCCGCCAAGTCTGATCGATGAAACATAACAAGCACCATGAATATAATATGTAAATATAATTATCGTTGCTTACATTTACACTATGTATAAATAAGATCTATATGTCGACTTATAAAGGTTAAGCTTCCCCTGGATAATATTGAGTGACCAAATTGGTGGCTGTGGCTAAAACTACGTTGTATGATAGCCAGAACGTATATTTAAAATTCAGCTTTGATCATAATTAGTTCATTACTGTGTAACAAGCATACGTTATATCATGTTATATAGTAGTACTAGTAGTATACGTTTTTGTCGCTTTCGAAGATATTTGTTTTTTTGAAACATTTCACGTGTCATGTGGGTCTGAAGCAACGATGAAAGTTAATTAATGAGATGAGGAGATGAATGGGTTTTTATGGTTTGTTCTTTACCCGTTAACACTGCCTTGATTTTGTGCTTTTATGTATGGCTAACGTGATTTGCGATCGAGTGACACTTTTTTCGGCTCTGTCCGGTCGCACACCAAATGTGTTCTATTCTTCTTGTTGCATTGTTATCAAAGAATATTTCACCTTTCAGCAGGCTGTGCTTCATTGAGTACCTTTGTCAATCAGACGACACACTTTTATATCACTTTATTCAATCAACATGCTTATCGTTTTTGCCCATAATTATTGCTGATATTACAGCAAAAATTATATTCAAGAAACGATTGATCCAAGTAAGATCTCGGAACTATAAATACGGACCTAATCATCAAATCTTATAAAGTGGCCATTGGGCATCATTGCTAATTTGGGTTCTAATCATGAGATCCAGTAGTTCTTCTTCTTTTTCTTTCCATCACTAATTAAAACTAAAGAACACATAAGATCCAACAAGGTGATTTCCATTTTAAATTGTAAGCCCATATACACATGGGCGTGAGTTATTGGGCCAGAATATGGTTCACTTGTGACAGTAACATTCATATGTCATTTGTCTCTTTTGGCACAGAATCTACAATAATAACCAGTGGGTTGAGTCTGGCAGAAAAACCGAAAAAGTTAGATCTTCATATTTTAGCTGATCAATGCTCAAATTCTTGGTGGAAGATATGTTCACAATTGATGTCTGATAATGTTTCGTGTAGAATTACTTCTAAGATATGAGAATACATGTACCTATAAAAGAAATAACATTTATATCATTTCTATTATTGATGTGGGAGCACCAGGCTTGTTTGGGTTGGATTACTAATTCTGTGACCATTGAAACTCACCATGAAGAAGTTGACTTGATATCTTGATTTCAAAATCCTTATGTTGAGAAATGAATTATTTATCTATCTTATCGGTGGGGGGCAAGTGTATCAGACTAGTAGACATGCTTCGACTTCAGAATCAACAGCAACATTATTTATTCAAAGTTATAATAATAATACTGCAGAAAACAAAATCACAAAAAAAAAAACCCAAAAAAAGAAGGAGAACACATGGGATTACAACTTTACATAAGAGTCTTCATGGGTTTCAATTTCTAACACGTATAGATTCTAAGGAATTGATGACTACCAATGTCAACCATCACAGAGAAGCCGGCATGCGCAATATGACTAATAAATATAGGAGGGACACTTTATGCACATGACAGGCTAAATGCTCGACGAGACCAGGGAGTGTTTTATAGAATTTCTCTAGTGTTTCATAGGATTTCTTAAAAAAGAAAAGGAAAAAAACGAAAAAAGAAAGCTTAGGTGGGGCGATTATCTGATATATTGATGCGTAAAATAAAATCAATATAATTTAGAAGGAGGTGGGATCTTCTCTCGGCTTCCAAGGGCAGCCGCTTGATCACCCTGCCAAGGAGGCAAAATGTTGTTCCTTTCTCTATTTCCTATCACTAGCTATGCCTTAGGTTTGGTTAATGATAGAAAGCTACACTCAATAAAATGCATCAAACATCCATAAACAAGTTTATCTCATGAACAGTGCTTTATTATTTGTGTGATAGATATTCATTCATTACTTCTTATTCATATACGCGTTGCTGAACTAATTAAATTTTTGTACATTACATACAAGACCCACCATTCCCTAATCCGTGAAACAAAACCCTTGCTTCAAGGTGACTAGCTACTTCAAAATTCTGCCTGAACTTGGAATTGGATCCATTTGAGCCAATGAAAAGGCAAAGCAGTAATTGGGCATGCACCAAATTAAATTAGGTGATATGGAAATTTCAGTGAGCCCCACGGGTGATCATCTCATGGTACTGTCTCAACGACTCCTCCCTCTGCAACCTCATTTCCTGGTTGAACTTATTAATGAAAGCCTCCACCCGCCGGTTCAACTCGTCCTGACCCAGCGACGGCTCTTTCTTCAGCCTCGAACTGTGAGTTTGACTCGGCGACGCGTTCTCACCACGCGCCTTGCTCCGCCCGTTGAACGTCTCCGATTTCTTCACCTCCGGCGCCGGCGAATTCCGGCGGAGGTGGGAGTCCCAGGTGTCAGACTTCTTGATGTGCCTGGTTAACGGCATGGGACGCCCCTCCGTTATCATCTTCCACGTGCTCTCTAACGTCTCCTGATGCCTCTTCCCCTTCATCACTCCCAGTGCCCCCTTCCCTCCTCCTACCATCACATTATTAAGATATAAGTCTCACATCCAATAATAAATTAAGTATATACACACTACACTTTGTTTTAAGTTTTCATGATTAAAAACAAACCTAACATATATATATACACACACTTAATTCATGTTTCAATACGCACATCATTTCCTTTTCTTCATTTACACTTCAATTTCAGCCACAAAATCCAAAATCATATACCTTCAGGATTGGGTTTGACGGCTTTCCGGTGGTGGCCGAATCTGGCAGATACCGGCGGTTTCTCATTCCAATTTTGAAATGAGAAATCCAGCGAATCCTTTCCCTGCATTCCTGTCCGTACGTCAATCTTCGCTCCATCGGAGTCATTATTCGCGACCTCCTTATGATCCTTCAGCTTCGGCGTCTTCGGTTCCTGCACATTCGCATCGCGAACTTGCGCCTCGTTCTCCGTCCGTACATCGCCGGCGAGGACGACCGTGTTGTAGTCGGACGGAAGGTATTCGGAGACGGCGACCGGCGCCGTCGCCGTGAGAGTGTGAATGGAAGGAAGTTGGTCGTCGTCCGGTGATTGAGGATGGTGGAGGTGGAGTTTGGAGGAGGCGACGATGGTGATGATGATGAAGTTCATGAGTAGGTAAAGATAAGGAGGTCTTACACAGGTGAGGAAGAAGGTCCGGAAAGAAGGGAATTGGGAGACGATGAGATCTGAGAATAGTGGAAGTGTATGCTTCAGAGCCAGTGCCAATGTTAGAACCCCAGAGGAGACGAGTATCACCTTGAGGGTTGAGCTTGTTGAGAAAGAAGCCATTGAAGCTAGTAACGAGATATACACCTGTGAAAATATCTGTACCAACTAGATAGTATTTCACCGCCGCTTTCTCTCTCACATTTTAGAGAGGGGTGTACCCTGAAGACAAGTATTTATAGTGCCGCCGGCTTCACAAATAAAATGCCTTTTCTGATCAAATGTGGACCCTTGGATGAAGACCCCAAACCATGCATAGGGTCCAATGTAATTATGTGTGTATGTGTTTGTTCAATTATTGTGCTTTTTTTCCACACTTGATAAATTCAACCAGTTTTGGTGTTCGTCGGAAAGATAGGTAGATGGCGTTCATCTGCTTTGGACCGTTCAGATTTGAATCTCAATGGTCCATATTTAATAATTTTAAATTTGTGATTTTTAAATAAATAATATGTTTTTTGACAAAATGATAGTTAAGAAATTATCTTCATTTTAGATTTTGTAACCATAAAAATAATTGTTTTATTAAAATCACAAACTTAGAAAAATTAAATCTGGACCGTTTATATTGGATCTAGACGGTCCATTTTAGAGGAGCGCCCTCTACCTATCTTTCCGACGAGCACCGAAACTGATTCCAAATTTTTTTCTTTGTACGTAAGAGGTATTTAATTCTGACTCGGTGTAATCACGGCGGAACAAAATAATTAGGTAGCGTAGCTCATAATAATGTTGATGATTTTTATTTTTCTTAGGTCTTTAATATGGTTGGGTTTCACTTGTTATCATTTCTCTCATTATCTTCTCATAATCTCATATCCACTATTAGATCAATGATTGATATGTGATACTTTATTAAATTATTATTATTAAAATATTTTATACATTATTTTTTTATAATACATACAAGTGTTCATATTCCAGATAAAAACTTAAGATGTTAAAATTATTAATTTATATGTTAAAAAATATTATAATAATATATATAACATATTATATCTGGATCATTCATTATTAAATATAAAGGTGAATGAGTGATTATAAGAAAAAAATGAGATAGTAAATTATAAGATGATCCTCTTCCCTTTATTATTATCATCTAGCTATGATGGTAATAATTACTGATTAGTGATCAAAGATTAGCTTTTTCTTAGTTTTATTTGTCTATTTTGGCCAAAAATTTTCGTGGTATTTTATATTTATAAATAATATGCTTAGTTCCTGTGGTAAAGGGGGGATTCATGCGAGGGTGGCGTGTACTAGAGTAGTATCTATTTGTTTATTTGGATGATTTGATATGATAGTTATATGCAGTTACACATGTCGGGTAAAATTTAGTAATAACATCAAATACAAATAAGATAGAAGGAGTGGTGAGATGGAAATAATTCATAAAGTACGTAAATTAAATGAGTATTGCGGATGTAGTTACAAAACAAGGGTAGGGGGAGTACGTGAAATGAGAGAGGGTGAACATGGGTGCGTATATGTCCACATATGAAGCTAGAGATGAAGTCGGCTAGGACGGTTGAATGCAGTAGAAGGAAACAATAAATAAGAAGCTTGATTCTTGGTATTAGGATCCCTAGCATGGCGCACAATCACTATAAGACGCAACACATTGCCACTTATCACTCACTCACTCCCACTGGTTCACATAGGTATCCGTTGTAAAGTGTGTTTGACTTTTAGTGATTAGCGTGAAATTGTATTGAAAGTACTGACAATTATCAAATATGGTGTTTCCTTTATGCCAGGAATAGCAAAAACCAGTTCATTGGGGTTCGTTCGTGGGTGTTGACAGTGAGGAGCAAAGCACATGATGCTCCTTATATTTAAATCCATGCCACGATTGTACCATATTCCTCAACGGCTATTTATATATTAATTATTGGGTTTAAGGTCATATTTACCCCGGAAGTATGCACGGTGGATCACATCTGCCCCAGAAGTATTTTTTGGTTCAATTTTATCCTGAAAATGTGCAAAGTGGATCATATTCACCCTTTACCGTTAAAATATTAACGGTCAGCGTCAAGTATTTAACGGTCAACATGGGTTTTTTAACGGTAAAAGGCGAATATGATACACTTTACACATTTTC
This sequence comes from Mimosa bimucronata, assembly GCA_037074515.1. Classification (NCBI taxonomy): domain Eukaryota; kingdom Viridiplantae; phylum Streptophyta; class Magnoliopsida; order Fabales; family Fabaceae; genus Mimosa; species Mimosa bimucronata. The sequence goes on from CM073436.1 coordinate 5,932,352, forward strand.
AGGGTAAAATTGGACCAAAAAAACTTCTGAGGCAGATGTGATCAACTATGCATACTTCCGTGGTAAATATGATCTTTAACCCATTATTTATTTGACCATTAAACCCGGAGCCCTTCACTCACGGGCCGTTTCGGCTCCTTTGGACCTCCCCACGTGCTCAAATTCCCCCTCCCATCTTCTCACCGACCTTCGGTTTTTCTCTTCCCCAAACAATATTTAATTTAAAAGCATGGTCAAATGGAACATAGTGTGATCCAGAGATACACACACATATATATAATGGACATACATAACATTACGTATTATAGTTTGATCAAGAAGTAGTGCATATTAGGTACCAGTAGAAAAGCATATAGTTGCAGGTGAAAAAAGATAATCCTACAAGACATTGACTAGATCTAAACATGATCTGATCGGAATGCATTTGTTTATTAGGGAGAAGAGACCCACATCTACTTTATTTAGACTTACGCTATTAGTCGGTTGAAGGGGCTTACTTTTCCTGCAGGTTGCCCAATGCAAAGGGGATAGCAACTTGAGTATAGACTTATAATTGGTGATATTGAATGGCTTAAAACGCCTTTACATTGAAAAAGTGTGCCCAATGGCGCATGAGTGACCTCACCAATTTTATCGCCAAAAGAAATCACAAACATGTCATGGAAAATGAATGCATTATATGGCCTTTAGGGGCAGTGTCTTAGCCGCACTTGTTTCTTTTATATGTGGCTGTGTTTGATTTGGGGTTTGTCAAGTCAGGGAAGCACCAACCACGACCATATTGTTTGAACTTTTTCCTTGTTTTGCATTTTAATTATTATGATAAGCAGAGTTCACTATATATGATATGTTCCATATCCAAAAAAAGTCAAAGATAGTAAGCCATTTACAAATTGAAGATGTGAGTGTGTGAAAAGGACGTTAGCGTTTTACAATCACGGAGTATAGACCATTTTGATTCTGTTGCTGTTTATCACTTTGTATGTTTTCTTCGATATGTACCTACTATTTCTAAAACTCAGCAGTATCATTACTAACTTTGGTGGCTCTTTTGCACGTTCCACACTATTATTAGCCTATGATATCTTTCACTGCAATGTTTTCGTTCTTTTTTTAACTAATTAACTGCAATATTTTTTATCATAACAGCCGCTGCCATGTTGCACGCTCTCACTTTTGGTACACTTTGATGGTGATACGAGCAGTTGCATAAAATAAAAGGAATATCAAGAAAAAATTATGAATGACATGTTAAAATATGTTGCGGAGTTTGACAGCAAATTAAACAAATAAATTAAGAAAAATCATAATTTTATAACAAAAAAACTTAATATTTGGTGTAGATGATGGTGAATTATAGAGGGTGACAGGGTGGCGGTCAACGAAGAAGCAATCATTGAGACGCCATTGGATGGCATGGCACCGTCCTCAGCGGCCAAGGCGTGACACGTGTCAAACATGGAAAATGTCACGTCTCCTTTAATTTCCTGTGATGCTATCTTCTTACCTATACCTAACCTGCACTGTTAAAAACTCTGCCTTTTAGTCTTAAGTAGTCTCATTTTGACATTTTTCTCCCCAGCAATTCATGAGTCGTGACCAACCAAGTTTAGTGTGGGAAAATGTTGCCAGCAATTTTACAATCACTCTTAACCTAACGGACCAAATTTTTAATAATGAATCTACACTAACAATGGCTTCTTTTTCCTCCCATGACGCCGTGGCTTTATAATTTTTTAAGAAGCTAAATTGAATTGGATCGATATATGTTAATATTGATGGCTGAGTTGTTGTCGACAATTCTACAGGTACCTATTTATTGACAACTTAACCTTCAACAACTATTGATTTGATCCCAAATCTCTAAGAATTTCAATGCAATATTGTGATCTCAAGAGACATGGGGCCTGTTTGATTCCTTCCAAATAAAAAACTCCACACACCGATTGTGCCAGCATGGATTTTATTGTCACCTCGTTATTCTACTGAATTAGTACAATATATGCATTTATCATCCATAAATTGAAATCGTCCCACCAAAAGAGCAAAGTAATGCATCTCTTTGCTTGTATCCCGAAGAAAAGGAAGTTCAACATAAAAAAAAATATATAACAACATGGTGTACCGTTCACACAACTCATTTCTTTAACTTCACACAATCCAGAGGCCCACCTAACTCAGACTATATCTAAAGTGAAATGTTCATAGAAGTAGAGAATGAAGGGGCAAAAAAGGAAAAAAAAACACTAATATCACTAAATTTATTATCATGAATGGACCTACACATAAAAATGAAGTAATCAAACAAAACAAGGCAAAAAGTGAGCTGACTCTACGAGTGGTTTACAACTGCAGGGCAGCACAGATGAAATGACAAAAATGAAACCGGCGTATTCTGTAACTTGAACTAATGTTTCTATGCGGTATGTGCTGGCATTGTCATATGCAAGGCCGATCATTGTTTTGAAAACATTCCTTGCGTTAAAGAGGAAAAATCATAGTCCTTTCCTGTTGACTGTGAAGGGGTTGATGATACCGGAGCTGCTGGCTGAGTTTTACTCCCACCCGTTGGGGCCGCACCATTAACTGGAGCAACTTGTCCCATCATATAGAACCTGCAAGAAATGGCAACCAAATTAACATGAAAATCTGCATAGAAATGATTGAGAGAAATAGTACTTGATTAACACAAAGCAAAGACCCGATATGGTTGGAAACAGAACCCCTAGAGGGTCTTTTTAGTACAGCATTTCATATGGAATTGTTGGTTATTTTGAGAACCGTCCCTTTTTCTGATATATCCAACATGAATGGAGATTATTTCAAAAATTGTTGGACCTTTAAGTGAAATTTAATTCAAAACCTTGTGATCAATCAAAATGAACACAATTGGCTTTATTTAAACTAACTAGCGACTTACCCAGATGGATATTGAACAGCACTTCCTGCAGGTTGTGCTGGAGGCATGTTCGCCGTCTAGGTCATAAGAAGGAAAATAACTAAGTTTGTGGGTGGATGAAAACAGAACAACAACTAATCAAGTAATGTCTTAGTTGAGTCAGAACCTGCATGAGCTCCAATAGCTCTGCCTGACCAGGAATTGGCACAGCTCCAGGGATAGGGTAGCTGACACCTGGCCAACTTTGAGCAGCAATATTGGATCCATTCAGTCCAGATTGTTGTAAACTACCAGGATTCTTAGGATCCCCACCAGCAGAATTAGCTGCAGCGGCCATTAGAAGGGATTGTTGCTGTGCCAGCATGGCAAGTTGTTGTTGATGCATTGCAAATGGAGAAACCATACTGGACTGCACATATCCATCTCACAGTGTCAAGTAGATAAATATACAAAGAGGACAAAAAAAAAATCCACTAAATGCATTTGTCTGAAACTTGGATCCTAAAATAAAAAATGTAGAACTAAAAGGTGATAAGTTCACAAATAAGGACAAGATCTTTATTTCTATGATATAAAGTCAATAAAGTGAGAAAATGCATAACAGATGTTTTGAGGTGCATACCTTCTCAAAGAGGCTCATTATATCATTTTTTAAATCTTTCTGTGGTTTTTCTGGAGTTAAGCTTGGCGTCACCGAAGATGAAGATGAATCTTTAAATAGATCCTCAATCCCAGAAGCGGCAGGAGTACTCTCAACTGCTTTTGTAAGACTAGTCTTCTCTGCTGTTGAAGCCTCTGTAGCAGCAGCTGAAAATCAAATTGGACGTAGTTTCAAAAATATTTTAGAAAACATGTACCAAAACACCTGCTCGTATGAGCTCATGGAAAATGTGAAAAAGGTCATGTGAGTGAAACATACACTGAAAACCTGCCCAGTTATTATCATCAGCTGTGGCAGCAGCAGTGTTTGAATCATTTTCACTTGGGCCATCCATAGACAACATGTCAAACAGATCGGTAGCATAGTCAACTTTTGCAGGGGTACTCTGAGGCATATCAGTAGCTGGCTTTGTCATCTCAGCTTGAGGCTGTGGTGCCACCGCTTCCACTTTCTCAACATGCTGAGGTTTTATGACAGGTATTGCCTATCCACAAGTTCATTATTTTCATACCTCTTAAACCATAATGCATTTCGAGCAGAAAAAAGAATAAGGATGTAAATGCCATCTTACAAAATGAGTGATAATAACTAGAATCATCAATACTAATTTCTTATAACAGGTTACTTCACAAAACCACAGCCAAAATTAACGTCTCTCTGAATGATCAAGTAAAAATGTATCCCAAAGATCCACCACTATTATGCACATAAGCCTCAAATATAACGTCCAAGATGGTATATGCAAATTCATTCCAGTATTGTATACTTTAAGTTCTCAGGCCCACAGAAAATGGAGTTAGCTTTCAGAAAAATACGAGAGGCCCTTGAGGAAAAATTTAAAGTTTGCAGTTTTGGATAAATTACTTTGATTACATTATGAACAAGAGAATTCCCATGGGTGATGACACATGAAACGCCCTATCAGGCATTCAAAGCACATAAAAAGCTCAGACAAATGTTAAACATATGCTTTAAAAGTTTCTCAAAGTTCTATCAAATACCATTTTTGTTCCCAATTTCTCCTCACAGTTATTACCTAGGGGCACTCCCGTGCTTACAAGATCTCATACTATGAAGTATAAAAAAGCTGTCTAAGTTTCAGAGCTTCCACAGATAGATACATAGTTTTCAGTTTTGTCCATGAAACCCCTTTAACTTCGTAAAAGACCTCAATAGCAAAATCTATCTACTTTTTGTTAATCAAATCAATTTTGCAACCACCCCGCCCCCATGAATCCTCCACAATGTATTCTGGCCCAGAAAGTAGACATTTGCAACATTGACCAATATGCACAAAGCACCAATTACGTAGATTATTAAAGTTAAAAACATTGATAGACAAAAGTAAAAGGGAAACCTATTTGCAAAAGTTCCAAAGGTGATGGATGTGTAGTACATTTTCCCCTTCTACGTCATCTTGATTGCGACTTAAAAACATATTGAACTAATTCACTACAGAATGAAGAATGGATTAGCACAAGATAGAATGATGATGCAAGGATCAAGATTTACCAGTTGAGGTCCTTTTGGGGGAGCCGAAACACTAAATTTAGCAGCAGGAGTTGTATTTGATGGTTGAACTTTCTTCCTTTCCTCAAAAGTATTCTCAGAAGCAGGTGCATGAGATACGTGCCCACCTCTTTCTGCAGGACTCTGCAAGTGTGAAGAAGCCTTATCTCCTTGCAGTCTAGAAGGTGACATTGGTTTCCCATCCTTTGCCACCCACCTCTTCTCTTCATATCTGGAATCATACATAATTAATTAAGCCAAGGGAAAGTAATTGTCACCAGGTGCTCAAAACAATAATAATCTAATTCTAACTGTAAGGAGAAAAATACAACCAGATTCAAGGGATGTAATCTTTTACATACTTTGCTCGAATGAAATTCTCAATTCCAACTCTATCATAATTTGGGGGTAACTCTGCTTCCCAGTAACTATTTGCCTTCTCATTTCCCATTGCTATGCAGGACAACAAAACCGAATATTTTAATAACATATAACTAATGCAACAAAAAAAGTCTGCTATAAGTGCAAACTAATGACTGATCATATTCCCTTACATTGAATGAAGGCAACCTGCTCTGGCAGCCAAGTGTCCAAAGTTGCAGAACGCACCTGCAAAAAGCCAATAAGCAAGTAAATAATGAACAAAGCTGTTAGTGAATCAATAAGAAATTATCTTTAGGCTGTTGTGAATTAATGACTAGAGACTGCTTTAAGAAGTCAAGGTCAAGGTGCCACACTAAAGGATTTACTCATTAATTGATTTGATATTAGCATTTGATTTCAGACATAAAATGACACAAGAAAATTATCTACTTGTGAGAGCTAAAAACATTATCAGGAGAAATCCTTTTAGAGGAAGAACTTAAAACTACAACTATATAAGTATCGTCAAAGTCAGGATTCAGAAGTAATAAACCCTATTATAACCTATGAAGTGCTATTTAAACATCTACGCTTGTTGTTAGGAAACACCTATCGTTTCTTTTTTGGCCGAAGAAAACACCTATGGTTTGAAAATCAAATTCTGAAGGAAAATTATATATTACAAAAGGCATTTATTTAAACACCTACATTTATTATTAGCAACAACTAGTGCAAAAATCATAATAATACTAAATTTTCTACCAAAAAATAAGACATGGCTTAGATTACTGAAAGTTTTATCCCATATAATTTCACCATAACATCCAATTTTCCTGTTATAATCTGTTTTTGGATGTACCTAACTTAAAAACTTAAATTAGCATGGCTATAAAGCTAAAACACATAAACAGGCTTAAACCCGCTTCTATTTCAAAGATGTTATTGTTAAATTGAATAACTATCCAAAGGACACAGCATCACCTTTGATATATGTACTCCTAGACTTCGATGTATTCCTGAGCACTGCATGCATATAAAGATGCCTAAGTTCACGCTAGCCCATCTCGGCCCTCTGCAAAGCAAGATTACATAAAACAGTCAATTTGCTGAACCAACAGAAAGTAGCAAAAACATGTACAATGCAGGACTATCTACTTTTATGTATCAAATATCAATAAGTATCATTTTACTTGGTTTCAAAATCTCAAGAGATCCAGATCGGAATTTAAGATGTGACGAGATACATACTTAGCTTTGCAGTCAGCGCACTCCCTATTTTCTGGCAATTTAAGCAGTCCTTCCAATATCTGCATGTTTGAATAAGGGAAGAATATCATCAAATAAGGAAGGGAAAGCACAATATCACAAAGTTCAAATAAAGAAACATTCATCTAAATTGAATTTCACCAGTAAAAAAACAAAGAATTGTGAACGCAAATTGCACAACATACATTAAACTATGGATGCCTTATACTGAAAAACTCATCTCCAATCAATAGAATCGAAACTAAACCCACATTTACATAGACAAAAGCCAACCATCCAAAATTTAGAAGAACGGATATGAATTAATGAGGTCTCTTTGGCTAGAAACATTGGAATATTAAGCCATAGATTTTTAAGATCCAAGTAACATCCTCCCAATGTCTTTAACATTCTCACAACCAATCTAATGACTGCGATCCTTTTTATGGATTGAATTATCCTCGAAATCAGAAAATTAGAACTACTCAGACAACTTTTTACGCGCAAAAACTAAAGCTATGGAAACTTGCAAACCAAATCGAGGAGAAGAGCAAAATCTGAAATTTTCTGCAGACTACGATAGATTGTAAGAACGAATAACATAGGGACGATGAAATTAACAATGGATGCTACAGATCTATGCTAGATCATTGAGCAAGCAAATAGAATCAACGCAACTCCAAAAAGAAAAATGGAAAATTCAAATGCATTAGGAAAACAAAAATAAAACATAACTATCTCAAATCCCCAGAATATTTTAGAACGAAAAGATCCACCAAACAACCAAAACAGCTCACGTCAGTCGGTAAACTTATCATAAAGCGGCAGATCAGGCTCTCACAAAACAATTATCCGCAACATTACTAAGAGCTAATTGTTCCTAAAGGTTAAACTCTCTGAAAAAAAATCAACTTTTGCCAACGATTTGCTGATATATTAATATATTACAGTACAATCAATTTCATATCCAATAACTATTCGATCCCAGGTAACATCAGACGACGGGTTCAAACAAATTTTCGAATTTAATTAAAAAGGAGATGAAAGATAACCTTTTTATGCTTGGCGTTGAGCTCCTTGGACACGTTAGCTTTCTCGTTCATGGTGGAGCGCAGAAACAACACAAACACAAACAAAAACAAGCAAGAAGATGGAAAAGAAAGAAAAATCTAAGAGAAGCGAGAGAGAGGAAGTTGAAAACGAAAGGCAAATGTGTGTTTATCACCCACTTCAATTCCCTCTCCCTCTTACTCCTCGTCGTCTGATTATTAAGCCACCAAAAAAAACAACAGGACAACGATAGAGAGAGAGCCAAAAGATCACAATTCACAGTAGAGAGCCCCCTCCTTGACTTTTATTATCTGCGTTTACCCCCTCCCCTATATTATTTCTAACTACCATTAGGGGTGTTAACGGACCGTCCGTCCCGTCTCCAACTTGTTCCGATCCCAATTAGGACGGAACGGGATTGTCTTGAATTTTTTTTTAATTTTTTAATATTTTTTTATATAAATTAAGAATTGTAGAGTTGCTACTGCAGAGGAACAAATAAAAAAGAGAGGGAGAAGAAGGAAGAGACAAAGGGAAAAATAAAATAGAGAAAAGCACAATTTTTCAACTTATCTCTACAGCTTCACTTACATATTCTTCTTAATTTTTACAAAACCAGTGAACTACAATCAAAATCACAACCTCTTTTCTCACTTTATTCATTCTCTATTCCCTACCCTATTCGCTTTCCTATTATTCTCATCAAGACCATGTCTCAACAATTATATTTTTCTATATATTTTGTGAAAAAATAATATATATTATAAAAATATATATTCGAGACGGGACGGGATTGGGACGACCCTGTCCCGTTCCGAACCCCTATTTTGTCCCGTCCAGAAATGACCGGGATGGGACGAGACGGAACAAGCTTGAACAGCCCTAACTACCATTGGTTTTATTGGCGCTTCTCTGTCTATTTTTGCTTATCCCTTATTTTCGATTCATTTTTGTTTTTCTTCCAAGCATGTCTTCTTTTGTATATAAAAAAAGTTTTTTTTTTCTGAGAGGGGTGATGAACTATGTTAAATACCATGATTTTGTCTTTATAGAATAAGGAAAGGGAAGAAATGGTGAGTGAATGAATGAATGGGGTGCCTAATTCTGTGTTGATGTGGAGCCCATGGATTATAAATTATGAACAAATTAAATTTGTCATTACAGCTACAGATAATTGTTAACATTTTTGTTTTCAATCATCGATAGTAATGAAAAACAGAATGAAACTAATAAGCTTTTAATTTATTGTGATATCTGTGTTTTCAAGCATTAATCTGCCTCTTGTTAGATTTTTATTTTCTGAAGCTGTCAAATATTATTTATTTTAATTTTGATATAGAAGATCGCCACTTTATATTGCATATACTCTTCGTTAAGCCATTCTTTTTTCTTTTTCTTTTTTTTTTGTAAAATCTTCGTTAAGCCATTCATTTGTCGATGATGCTGTAAATTAAGTTACGTGCGGTTGAAGTTAAAGACAAAATAGTCTATTGACCCTATTCTGTCCCTTTTCTTCACGAACATCAATACATGTATGGTTTGAACTGAAGTGTAAGCCAAGAAAGAAGAAAGCAAAATCTTTCTTGTGTGGGTGGTTAATTTATTCTTTAAAAAAATAATACTAGGATAACCAAATACTATGTTAACCAATTACAGCTTACATACAATTTTTCTTGATTTTAAAAACACTAGACATGACCACGACCCTTGTGATCTAGTGATACCAGAGGTGTCCTATATGGCACTAAGTTTAGAGTTCGATCTCCAACTCAGCCATCTAAACTAAAATAATAATAATAATAATAATAATAAAAACACAAGACATGATTGTCATGGTGCAAGAAGCAAGGTGATGTTATATGGGCATCAAAGAAAGAAAATTAGAGGAGGCAGGTGATATGATATGCCCCTATATGACAAGATCTGTGTTGCCCTAATAATATCCTTTGGTTTTATTTGGAAAACAATAATACAGCCCAGAATCACATTTCTTTAGAGATTTTTATTTAGTCTCACAAATGGGCAGTGCTTGGCTGGTATGCGCATGCGATAAGCTCTAATTTATATTTCTCTTGCGACTCTCCACAATTATAAGTTTATAGAGTTGGAGGCGCATTTAAAAATGGGCTTATCACTCTCAGACATGTGGTCTAGTTTGACTTCTGTAAAGTTTATGGTATTTAGAAAGAAAAAGAAAAAAAAATACCTGAAAGAGAATAAAAAAATATCCTTTTTAAAAGAAAAAAGCTTACCTTCCCGCCGCTGAAACTCCGGCAGCCACCGCTCCAATCAATCATCAGCAGTGAAGGGGGTAAGTTTTTTCTTAAATTGGTATTTTGACAGCTGTGTATGAAAACTATACAATCAGACAAAAAATAAAGTTACACAACGGAACTTAGAATTTGAGAACTGTTGGTTGTTCATGGAACCTCTTTTTGTATTTAGAAGCAATGCTCTTAAAAGAAATCAACGGCAAATTTTTTATAATTGAACGGAATATCATTATTAATCGAAACTGTTTAAACACATCATAAAGGAAATGGCTTTACAACTATATGGCTTTACTGTAGATCTGATCTGTACTAGTAAGCCTTCTGCAGTGTATTCCTCTTGTGTGAAAATCCTACGGTTTCTAACCTCCCATAGTTTCCAACAAGCCTTAGGTGATAAAGAACCCGACCTTCCAGAACAAACTTAACTGCAAACTTAACTGCGAGTCTCTAAATCAATGGCATTTTGCTAATGGAGAGGGTAGATTTGGTGAAACGTCGGACCTTAATAGCTTCAAGACAAAGAACGGTATGGAATATCCATGACTATTGTCCTGAGTTCTTGAATCAAAACTATAGTACTAGTCTATCAGATACTGCCTAGGCCTCTATGGCCAAATTTAAAAAAAAAAAAAAAAAAAGGGAAAGGGAAAGTGTTGATTTTCGTCGTCGTTACCTAATCTAGTTTCCTATACAAAATATTGACATTCCCCATCCATCATGATCGAATCAATCGATCTGGCAAGGAAAGCGCGTGTACACTTAGCCCTCTTTATGGGGTGACCCACTCGTTTACTTCCTAAGAATGATAATCTAGTCCCTCCCCAGTTTCCACAACTGGTAAAGGCATATCAATCATTATAATTAATTAATTATAGTATATATTGAATAATGAATTCGAGAAATTAAATTATGATATTAATTTTTACAAGGTGATCTCATTTTTTGCCCCTTTTTACTTCGTCCTATATAAATATAAAAGCTAAAATGGGTTTTTTTAGAGATTAAAAAAGTTAAATAAACCATTTAATCTAATATATTTTGTGTATTGGTTGATTATATGTTAGCTTTGAAATCAAATAAACTGGTTTAGAGGAAAAAAATTTCTGATAAATAAATTTATAAGTAACTTATATAATTCTTTTAATATTTGAAAAAAGTTAACTAAATTTTATAGTATTAAAAAGGGATGAGCAAGTACAATACAAGTCATAAAAAAATGTGTGGCTCGCTAGATGGTGCCTACGTGGCAGCTGACACGTGAGCAAGAGAGTGCACATAATGATATCCTCGTCTTGATTCTTGAAGGTTCCGGTGGCCCGTATTGGATTTCTGGTTTCCATCTTTCCCATGAGCACACTTTTGCAAACCTCCATTAAATTCTCAATCTTTAAGTCAATATCCACTCATGAAGACTTGTACAAGAAGCAAATCTTCTCTTTCTCCCCAATAGCAACAACAAGGCCTGCTTCTATTCATGACTCTGGTTTCAGTTCAAGAGTGTACAAGGAGAGATTTAGAAATGGGGTTTTGTTGGAAGAGAGGATATGCGGCGGAAAGAAGAAGAGGATGGTGTTGGTGAAGAACAATCAAGGTTTTGGGTTCAACGGCGGCCGCGGCGGCGGCGGGGGAAGAGATAACGGTGCTACTGCGAGGCTTTTGGCTAATCTTGCTTTAGCTATTGGCTTAACCTATCTTTCCGTGACTGGACAGCTTGGTTGGATATTGGATGCTATTGTCTCCATTTGGGTAATACTCTCTTCCAATTCTGTCGCTCTTCCTTGCCTCTGGAAAATTTTGGTTCTTGTCCTGCAGTCTTGGAAACACACACTAACGATCTTCTGATTGAATCCTGTGCATGCATGCTTAATGCTTTCAGATTATGGCATTATTTCAATCTTCTCATTGAACTTTTTTATCAGTTCAGGTGTATTTCAAAATCTCCAAAAAGCAATAAAAGAATATAAATTGTTGTGGCAATTGAAAAGGCAATAGGTAATTGAATAGTTGGTGATCCATTTTAAGCATCCAGCGAACAGTGCCGACTGAATAAATTAAAAGTTCCATGCTTTTAGCTTGACATCTCATAGAAGACTAAAGAATGGCCTGATAGACTCCATCTGTGAGTCTTGGTTGCACTATCTTCAGTTTCCACCTGTTAAAAAACTGAAAACACTTATAGATCAACTTTTATTTCCTGTCGATGTTATATTTATGTAGACTTTTTACTCCAAAATCAGTAGATGTATTTGGATTTGGGAAGTTTCATTTTTCATTTCTTTTTTCCTTTGCAGATCATTGCAGTGCTAATACCAATAGTAGGTATTGGTGCTTTCCTCTGGTGGGCAGGACGAGATATAATGCAAGGCACTGTGAGCCATCTTCATATTTTCACTCTGAAACTTTATTTGTAAAGTCACGTTATATAGGATATATTAAAGACTTATTAATTCTGTTCTTTGTTCAATAGGTGTTTAATTTCCCTAGCACAGTTACCTGGTCATATGTTATTTTTAATTAATTAAGTGCAATGATAAATCTGTTTATGATTATAGGATTATATCATTGTTTAGTCGGATATATTCACGGCCTCTTTCCTCTTCGTATGCGCACTAGTATAAGATGGCCTGAGTTTCAGATCATAATCTATTGCCTCTGCACATGAAATGCTGTCTATGCTTGTGATTCTGTTCAGAACTTTTCTGGTGTGATCTGATGACTTTTTAATAGTGATCAGAAACATTGGTTTGTTTAACACATTTTGGGAAAAGGAAACCGTATCATCTGCATTTATCAAGTCAAGGTGATTATCCACTAAAGTGACAAATATTTATGTTATGTATGAGTAAAATTTTTCATGGTCTGAGGACGAACCAGTAAAAACTCTTGGATCTAATCCCTATTTTGCAATTCACGACCCTTTCAAGCCTTGAGACAGTCTGTATTTTGAATTGTGGTTATCACTATCATTCTTTCCCAGTTGAATCATTGTTTTTGGTTGAAATAATTGTTATGACTTATGAATGCTTAGTATGCAGAGAAGTTATCCCATATACCTCCACTGAGTGTTGTTTATTTTCGCTGTATATGCAGTGCCCTAATTGTGGAAATCAATTTCAGGTCTTCAAGTAAGATTTGCTTAGAATATACTATTTAAGCTTAGAGATGATTTTTTTAAAAAAGTTTCCGATGATCCTTTTGTATGATTGTTTTTTGTTTATCTGTCGCAGATCCACTATAAATGAAGAATTGCAGCTGTGTCCTTTCTGCGGTCAACCTTTTTCTGGTAAGAGCCTTCTCTTGAATCTTTTTGCCTGTCAGTCCCCAAGTTCCTTTTCACCATTGACGCCAATCTTTTTGCTTGTAGAAATCACTAAGTTGTTTGAGGCTATAGGTTTGAAATTAATTAACCGATACCCTTAATTCCACAATTGCCTTAATGTTGCTGCGATGCTTTATAGCTAACAATATCACATAAATATAGTGATATTCAAATTATTAATGATTTGAAATGGGTATATTTCTCATTGTTGAATAAGCTCACTTTTTGATATCAGTTGTTGGGAATGAGTTCGTGAAGGACTCTGTGAAGTTTTCAAACCAATCTACAACATTCGGACAGGCATTCAATGACTTTACCCGTTCCAGAAATGGTAATCTTCCCGGGAGTTGTTTTGATATCCTCCAGCACATATTGTGTAATTGTGAATATCCATTTCCCCCTGTGTGTAGAGACTTTTTGTATTGTTGATAATTTATAGTTTTGCTGTGACTGACATGACAGGAAAAGATTCTGGTGGAGCGATTGATATTGAAGCAGAGATAAAAGATGCAGAATGACTTTGGCCATAGGAAGGTGAATATATTTTCATGTAGGATTTGTTTGTTTTGCTTGCTTCTCGAAGAATGTGAGCAATGCAAAGTTTTCTTCCTGATAGATGTTGGATAACCAAAGTTAACTAACCTATCTATTTTGATCTGCATGTAAGTCATTCATCCAGCTTCACAACACGCACATGATTAAATGCATTTAACAGAACCTAAGTTAGGAGAACGTCAATTTTCTGTTTGCAGCAATTTGGGATTCAGTTATGACAAATATAGATACTAGGGCAATTTGCATGCACATATAAGCATGACTTCAGCATTAGACATTAAATTATGTTGTGGTTTTGTTTTAGCATTAGAATTAGATCTCTCTTTGACGACTGATAATTTCATGAAATTTATATTGTATTGATCAGGGTGCATGTAATGGAAATTTCTGAAATTTGTGTGCCACGAAAGGCATAATATTCATCTATAAGTGTTGTTCATACTTTAGTAGAGAATGGAAAGCTGAGAAGACGTGCATTTGTGACAGAAGTATTTCACACTGATGATTCTCATCTTAACGCGCCTCTGTAAATTATTTGGGCCCAGCCATTCTTTACTAATCTTAGATGTTATTTAATGAGGGGAATAGGAAATTATTGGATATCCTCTATACAAATAAGCTTGTGAAAATTCAAAATTCACTTGGGCACTATATATTTTTCCTGTCTCCGTGTTTAGATATTATAATTTCCAGTACACCCTTCCCCCTCATTTTCGTGTCTCTCCCCATCTTAAAAAGCTCAAAAGATTAAAATTTTCAATTTCCGGGGGCTAAAGGAATGGAGGAAAAATGTTGGCATCAGTCTGGAGTATGAAAAGCCATATTAGAATTCTAAAGGGGTAAACATTTCTAACTTATTGCTTTAGCATCACGTACAACAGAAACCGCCAGCTCAAAGCGGCGTCACTACAGAAGTATCACAATCCAGAGAGTTGGCGCATAACAAACAAACTATTTCCAGATATTATTACAACCTCAGGCTTCGTGTGACGGTTCTTCAACTTTCTGCAATGAGACATAAAACTCAAAAAGGTAAGAAAGCGACAGAGTAGTACTAGAACTTTCGAGACATTAACAAGTGATGCATGATTCAAAAAACGCCAAAGCATGAACAACTGACGCACTAAGAGTAATTAAATTGTGGGTTATGGATGGTATATAGGATATCTAAAGCATAAGAATGTTGTAATAACAAGCCAATTACATGTGCATCTGAGTTAATCATACAGCCCGATGATCATCTTTAAGCACATGGATGCTCGGTAATGCTTTATTTTTTTCGCATCTTAACCAAAGGATCGCTCCCTAAATGGCTGATGGACTAAAGTGCTTAACATTTTAATTACAAGAATAGAATTTAGATTTTAAATTATGGAAGCAAGTGTAAACTTTGCAAAGATATTTATGCAGGCAGAAAAAATGTACCAAGCAATTAGGAGTTGCCTTCTGAACGACTATATATAAGCATTAGGACATAATATAGACTCCTATTATATAGGTTGCTATCACATGCTAAATAGAGAAATATACCAACATAAGCATGGGGTTTGTAAAATTAAAAGAAAAAGGGTATAAGCAAAAGACAACAAATTGATATCCTTTAGAGCTGGATTTAGGTATCTGTCCCTTCTTGTCGTTGCTTCTGGTAAAAAACTTGTATCCACCATAGAAGAGTAAGCCCCATCCAGTTAAAGAAACAATGACAAACTGCAACAGCATAAAACTCGGTGTTATTCAAGGTTTTACCATGAACAAATCTCAGCAGTCAATTTATCACAGTACAAAGTCATGGGGCGACCAAAACACATAAAAGAGAACTTCAAACTTTTAGACTTACTTGTTCTTCTTTCCACTTAGACGGATTCATTGGGTCCTGCCAAAAATTCACCTTGGGAGGTCCATGATGATCTGCAACAAGTCAAAGTGATGCCTCAGAAATGCATAGAGTCCCTCTACTTCATTAGTCATATCACTTGCAGCAATAGTTTATACAATTGAAACGTATGGAAAAAGAGAAAACCATCTCAGCGTAAGTCGCCATATAGTAAACAAAGCCTTTTTGTTTCATTATCACGATGAGTTTATGCATTGCCTTCATTAACTTGGTAACAAGAATATAATATAACATTGTAAAGAGAAATATGTAATCATAAGGGAGGGAAAATGTAAAAGGAATATATATTTATATATATATACCGCCGCCGCCAGCAAAACCGCGCCGGGGAACAAGGGAAGACGATGTTGGAGAGGAAAGACGAGAAAGATTGAAGGCCTGACGAGACATAGATGTCCATGCCGCCATGCTTCTGATCTGTGTGGGAAACTGAGAGAGATGACTAGACTAAACTAAAGAAGGTGAACGAAGATACGAGAGAGCTCTTTATTACAGTCTCCATCTCTAATCTATTCTCTTTATCCAAGTGTTTCCCGGTGAATCGTGAAGTATCTAACTTTTCACTTAGTATTAAGTATTAATCATTTAATCAATATCTTTAAAAATCATGTCATTTAGTTGACGAATTATTCCCTTATAGCAGTATAACATTTGGAGTCAACTTTTTTCGTTCATTGCTATCCCATATTTTTTGCAAAATAGCAAAGCTCAGATCAACAAAAAAAAAATGAATGAATATTTTTTATTAACTTTTTATTATCTGATTTTTCCCTCTATAATGAGTTATAAGAGCCAAAGGAATTAGGGCGATTTTTTTTTAAAAAAAAATTAAATGATTTACAAACTATAAAACTGACTATTAAAAAAATGTACACAAATATAATCTCATTAATATCTAACTTTTTCTTTTGTTGCACACGGTATCCCCCAGCCCGACAGGCCAAAAACTAATCATCCGAGGATCTAAGCTCCATTTAAAAGTTTGTAGCTGGCCAATGGGTTGCTGCATACACAAGACGGGATTCGAACCCCCGACACTTGCTTAATCAAATGAATGAGCACTTGACCAACCATACTTAGTTCATTAATATCTAACTATTACCACACCGGATTTTAACATAAAGAGTCGTGTCAAACTGAAAAAACCAAACGAATCCTTAACATCTTAGCATTGAGGGATACGGAACATAACATTTTATTGCAATCTGTGACAAAATAAAGCAGAGCCCTCTGCCCTCAGTGTACATCAAATCAATTACAACACGAATCACTTTTCCTTCTTATCTATAGCTTTACCAGTTTTGTTACCAGCCTTGTAAGGAGCCGCACTGTATGCATATAGCTGATAAGCGGAGAAGAAAACCATTTCAATACACACCAATATGTTTTGGTAGCCTTCCTCTATACGCTCCACATCCAGCCACGAATAACGTGATCGGATTATTCCCAATTTTGCCAGCATTTCAAGTGCTATTCCCTGTATTATCCAACAATCTTGATTGTCAACATAAATACTACATCACCTCTCTTAGTTCATTCAGTTTCATCTTTCATGCATAAACCCAATATGACTCAGAATGAAGGAAGAACATAGGATGATAGGAAAGTACCTGCCAAAAGCAGAAGAAGACGATTCCTTTTATGCATAGGAACTTGGAAAGAGGGTTATGGGGTGCCAGCTCTTTTGCAAATACATGATAGAACACAACAAGAGAATATAGTGCGAGTGACACTGAAATATTTAGAATGATTGTGAATGTCCAGCTGACCCAACTGGGATATACTCCAGCATACTCCAGAGCTATCATCAAGATGGAGCACACCGGGCGGATCACAACAAATTGCCAAGTCCAGTACTTGAGAAGCTTCAGCGTGTGATGATCCAGACGAGCTGTATGGTGCTGCATATGATGGCGGTGGAGCGTTAATATACATATTTATATGAAGACAGAGATTAGCTCAATTATCTAATTGATGCATCAAGAATATCACACAATGGCATGCAGCAGAGAAGGGGAACAGAGATTGAATTGTCAGTGGTTGTTCAATATATCTTTATGATGGTTTCCAGAGGCCATTGACCTTATGAAGTTGTCTAAGTTCTTACAAGGTCCGTGACTTCAACGAAGACATTGGCATTTAATGAAAGAGAAATGTCTGATCTGGTAAAATGTCATGCTGTTGGCATTAATTTGACCTCAAATGTCCAATTATTCAAATGGATTGATACTGACTGATTGTTAGTCACAGACAGCAATAGGAAACATTGATGTCCAATGCACTACAGGATAGAGCACCATTTCCCCATGAAAGACGGTCTAGGAAATCATAAATCCACAATTCCCAAAATTTGTTTTCTTCTGTGCAACCTATCGTTTGCAAAAAGATGGTCATGACAAAAGACACAATAGATCACATTGATGATCATTGTATAAGTAAAGATTGGTGAGTATCATTCACCATAAAAAGGGTCATAGGAAATGAATGATGAATCTCTCGTCCTTTGATCTCATCTGGCACAATGTTCTTGCTCAAAGATATGTCCAGGAAGCTGTACATTAAAGCCAAGAATTTAGCTATTACCTGTAGGAAACAAACGGAGTAAGTTGCAATACCTCAGATTACAAACATCTAGGAAAATTTTGCAGACATTCAACACCAAAGTACAAGCTGGATTTCCCAGATTAAACATTCCAGGGATAAAAATCTTACCAGAGCCTCATAACACTCTTTGATCGAATCCAAGACTGTAAAGAATGCTTTGCTTCCAAAAAAGTTTATCAACCCAACATAAGAGTCTACAGCATATAAAGGGGCCATAAGGATGATTATTACTATGGCTTTCTGCTCCTTTGGCTTCTTCCAGTTCAGAACATGTTCAGCGAGTAACTTCATCGAAAAGTGCACTGTCAGCATTACACAGATAGTTGATCCCAGCAAAACAAGCTGTGCTGTGTCCATTTCAAATTTCCTGTGCGGTTGATCTTGGTGAATTTTCTGATACTGACCTGCGGAAGGATAATAAAGCTTGTTGGCTTATGGGAGCTTAACTCAAGGCAATAACTTCAAAAGATTTCAACATTTAAAATCTTTCATAGAGAATATCAAAGTTCTTGCAGAGAATAAACAGCCAGATTACAGGTTTTATTGGTATTGCTGCTTCTATAGGAATTCATTAATCGCCCCTCATCTCCTTTTTTACCAGATTATAAGTTAACCTACTTATTTTTGTACCATTTTAAATGAATCCAAAAGGACTAACAAATCATCGGGTTTAGTTGTCCGTTTTTATCATTGTAAAAGGGCAAGTTATCTGATTCTTTCAGATGCCTACATCATAACATCTTGAAAGGATACTTTCTCACTTGTCTTGGAGCCACATGAGGTAAAAACAAAAAGGGTTGTGAAAATTACTGCCACATCTAAATAATTTAGTTGTATAATGACAATTCCTTGGACATCTTTGAAGATTGATTGAACTCAACACTTGGTCGTGTATCATCACAGTTCTCTCTGTGATCGTGTATACATTATCCTCTAGGTTATATCAATTCAGAAATATGAAAGCAATAGATGAATTAGTTCAGCAGCCTGATTGAAATTACAATTAATAAATGCAGATCAAATCTAAGCAGTGATCCAAAAATTATAAGTAAATGGCCAAGGCAGGACTATAGTATCTAAAATCATTAACCCAGTAAAGCACAATCAAGCAAAAAAAAGATCTTCTCAGAGTATACATTGCATTATCATATGAATCAAACAGAAGAGAATCGAAACAGCGATATAAAAATCAAATCGATCAATAGAAATTACAGAATAAACTTCTGCTCGGGCACCTAAATCAGGAATAAAAAAAAATATCAAAGTCTAAAAGAATAAGCTTCTACGAGAGACAGACTACAACTTATAATTCAACAGAGCGAAAGACTAAAAGAATATCAAAGTCTCTTAATCATACAAGTCTGAATGGGTTAGTGTCATCGTCAAGAATTTCTTGAGCTGGCTAGATGGGTCGCAGAAATCAGGAACAAGACACGAGAAATTCTAGAACTTCAAATCATATGGGGGGTAAGAGTTGCAGCTTTAGTGAGGTACAAGAATTTACCTGGCCTATATTTTCAGGGGAAGCGTGGAAAGGCAAGATATCAGTTTGCAAGAGTAACTGGCGATGGTGAATCCAATCGTTGAGCAACAATAGCAGTAAAATAGAAGCTCCAATGCACAGTAGGATACTGTTGCCAAAGACAGTGCCCAGAGAAGATAGACATAAACCGCTAGGATTTTAATTTGCTGCCAAAATGATAACTTTTGGGTCGGGTTAATCGCCAATGTCATCGAATTCATCAAATCTATTCTCTGTCATGTCTTACTCCATCTTTTCACTTGAACTAGTGGTATTCATTCGAAATTGTATCAGATTTAATAATTTTAAATTTATAATTTTTAAATGAATAATATATTTTTTTGATTTTAAGAGATTATCTTTATTTTAGATTTTATAACCATAAAAATAATTATTTTATTAAAATCATAAACTTAAATAAATTAAATCTGAATCATTTAGATTGGATTTAGATGGTCCATAATGAAGGAACATCCTCTACTTATCTTTCTGACGAGCACCGAAACTGATTCATCTTTTCACACATATTAATAATAATAAAAACACGTTGGAATCATATATTATGAGTAGTTTACTAAAGTTTTTTTTACATATTTTCTCTCTCCCTCCTTGCATTTAATAATATACAAGGGTAGAAATAAAAAACATGTATCTATTACTTTGATTTTTGTATATTACCTCTTATATTTTGAAAAAAAAAATCTTCTATGTTACCTCATTATACTATAAGACTGGAATGAGTATATATTCATATTCTTCCATAGCGAGTACCACGTGTGGTGTGTTTTGTAATATAATTTCTGACAAGAGAAATGTATCCAATTCATTTGCCAACATTTTTTAACTAAAAGACGGAGGAGAAAACGAGCATATTAATATTTCAAAATATATTAATGAAATATGATATTGTTGCTAGGAGATTTTGTCTGTGGGATTTTATTAGTAGATAATTAGTTAAAAGGAATGGGACTAATGGGGTGATTCTTTGAATGACCATCCCTTATTTCCGGCATAGCACGTGAAGCTCTCTCTCCCTCTCTCTGTCTGTGTGTCTGCGGGCGCGTGTGTGTGTCTGTGAAAAGGGGAAGCTTTTTATCTTTTGATTAGGATTAAGGTCCTCGATTGTGTGGTGGTGTATGGGTTGGATTGTGGTGTTTGGGTTTTTAGCCTTGTTTAAGTTTGTTTTTGTTGATTGTTTATATCATTGCCATAATTTTTAATGTACAATACACATTTTTATAAATAATAATATCAACTTTTACATTTAAAATCAAAGGAAATATATAGTATTAAATTTAAGTATTACTCTTTCTCGTCATGAATTTAAAACATATTTACCTAATTTGATTGAATTAAAAATATTAGTTAAATTAGTTAAAATGACATGATATTTACAAAAACACTCTAGCCATCTCCTTTTATTCTCACCCTCCTTTCCTTACTTGTTTATTATTGAGGGAGCATCAATAGATCATTTGAAGGGGAAATTGAGAAAAATTAAAATGATGTCTTACATTTATGACCTAGATCAAATCCGCAAATATATCTTATATTGAGAACCAAAAGAAGTATTAGGGTCTGTTTGGTACGGGAGATTTGAAAGGGAGGGAAAATTCTGGTGACTTGATTTTTTTAAAAAAATAAAAAAGTGGGGTTATGGTGTCTTAAGAAGAATAAGATGTAAAATAAAAGAGTAATACATATTATTTGGGATAAGGGTAATATTTGCACCGGAAGTTTTAGCAAAGAATCATCCAGTGTTCGAAAGTTTTTTTTTGGATCAATTGTGCCCCGGAAGTTAATAGAATGTAGCAATTTCGCCCCACCGTTATCCAATAATAATTTTGACCGTCAACTCAGTCAAATATCCCACATGGCACACCAACACATCATTTAGTCGAACTAATTTGCTGAGTTGGCACCTTATCACCTCTCTTCCTCATTCACTCTCAGAGAAAACCTACCTTGACCTTAGATCTCCTACCCCCAACCCACAGCCACCAACCGCCATGGATCCCTCAGCCCACCAGCATATGTGGGGAAAACAAAGCCCAATATTGTCGTCATCCTCGTTGCCGCTTTCTTCATTGCCGTGGAGACCGAATTTGAGGCCCGTACTCCAGATCTTGAACTTTTAGTGAAGCCACAAATCTCGGCTCCTTCATTGGTGCCTCCATCCTCACCTTGATCTCCGTTACGTTCGTGCAGATCAGAGCAAAGGAGATGAATGCTGGAGAAATCGTGTAATCTTGATGTTCGTTGTTTATTTTTGGTAGGCGAATCCAGCATGTGAGTTCCCATGGATAAGAGACATTGTTGCTCCTCGATCTCTCTCACCTCAAAATATTTCATCGCCCCCCCCCCCCCCGCCCCAAAAAATTCCTCTTTCCTTGTCTTTGTTGTCAAGCTTGAATCTTTGAAGCCTTGGTACAATTTTGTGATTTGCTTCAATTTAGATTCATATTGTTGATGCTAATTTCGGTAAAGCAATAAATAGATAGATATTTTATTGATAGTGTGAAAGTGGGTCTCCAACAACCGTGGTGTGGCTTATAAAGACCAATAGATGGTACATATAGTAGTGAAGATTACAAGGTATTCGATATAAATACAAAGAAAATTGTACAGTAGAGATGGAGAAGTAAGGAGAATTGTATGATAAGAACAAATAATGGTGTAGCAGGTACCCCGACATGTGTAGCAGATACCCCGTCCAGGGGGGACTCTAGAGAGTATTGTGCACTGAGTCGCTGCTGGAGGAGTCTCCCTCTTCTTTGTCTTGGCCTTTCCCCTTTTATATGCTGATAGAGTGACTATGGAATGTGGTTCCACACTTGTAGGGAGATGAGGAAGTGGTTCCTATTATCGTGGATAATGGGATTTGACTGATCTGGCACAGTTATTAACTGGAGTGATGGGGGAATGGACTGTTGGACTGGGTCAGCCTGACTGTTAGACTGGGTCAGCCTTAATGGGTCTGCCCATGAGTGAACTTGCATTGGACCAAAAGAGTGTATTTTTGCCTTTACAGGTTAATCCACAAGTGGGCCCAAGGGATATATTTTTGTCCCAACACATATGAAACTTCCCTTTTCAGATTTCTTAAATTGCATTTAACAAAAATATATCTGTTTTATGACTTGTTTGTGAAGGATGAATGTTTAGTTTTTCCTGATTGTTTGTTTCCCTGTAATAAAGTTATCGATGGTGATCAATATGACAGAAATGGGGTGATCGGAGGTTGGCTTTTGATTGATCATTTCAATCATTTTATTCTTTTAAATTTTTAAATAAAAGGGAATGAGGAATTCTGCTCAGTTTTTGGTTGAAGAATTCAAATTGAAGTCTGAAAAGAGTGATGCCATGCCAACACTGGTGGATGAGAAATTCGAGGCCATTATTCTTTTTTGCGTCGGAGATAAATGAGCAGTAAATTTGTAATGCTAACTCAACAATTGAGTACACTGACTAGACGATGAGATGATCTGCCACGTTGGATATTTGACTGAGTTGACGGTCAAAATTAACTTTGGATAACGGTGGGATGAAATTGTTACGTTTTATAAACTTTCGAGATAAAATTGATCCAAAAAAAAATTTCAGACACTGGGTGATCTTTAACTAAAATTTTCAGGGTAAATATGACCCTTATCCCAATATTATTTTGAAACTTTTGATCTCACTTCTTATATTTTTGTAAATTTAAGTAACAAAAATTTTCCCTCCACTCCCTTCATTCCAAATAGGCCCTTAGATGTTTGGTATGAAGAATTTTGAGTTGAAGTCTTAAAAATTGATAGAGTGAAGTTATGATATTTTAAGAAATATAAGGTGTAGACAAAAGAGTAAGAAACATTAATAAAAAAAAAACTTTTATCCCAACTCTAAGAAATATTAATAAAAAACTTTTATCCCAATTTCTCTATTTTTTATAAATTCAAATTAAAAAAAAAATTTCCATCTGCCTATTCTACCTCCCATCCTCTTATACCAAACAGATCCAGATCCTTAAGGTTTCATCTTGAGCTACTCTTCTCAAGAGTCAGACTTTTTTATATTCACGTTGACATCTAGAGCTACTCTTCTCAAGAGTCGAGACTTCTTTATATTTAATTTACATGGACATCTTAAGCTACTCTTCTCAAGAGTCAAGACTTTTTTGACATTATTCACATGGACTCCAATATACATATTATGTTATTCCAATGTATATACGTTTTAAAATGTAAACCTCCCAATAATTTTGCCGATAAGGCGAATACCTTTTTTTACTTTGGGTAGCAGGTCGCGTGGTGGAGAAGTTTGATCGTAAGGTGTTTCTCACTCACACGCATCTGTGTTTCTGTACGTGTGTTGGTGAATTATGACCTCTTCAAGGTTTTAGTACGAAGAATGAAAACGAATCCAAAATCATATAATGAACTTCAAACAGGTTTGATACGAGAGGGGGGTCTCGGCTGCCCCAATGATTTGGGGCAGTTTTCTTATATATTTTTTTATTTCTTTTTTATACAATTAAATTCTACATTAAAAGAGTGACATTTTGATATATTATGGGTAAAAAACGGATATATTTTCAATTTATTATGATTTTTCAAAGATCAAGTACTTTCAATGAAAAAATACAGCCTTATTTTTTGGTATCTAATCTTTCAAAAATAATAACAAATTGAAAACATATCCGTTTTTTTCCCATAATATATCAAAATGTCACTCTTTTAATGTAGAATTTAATGGTATAAAAAAATAAAATATATATATAAAAAAACTGCCCCAAATCATTGGGGCAGCCGAGGGAGCAGCTGAGGGGGGCAGCCGAGACCCCCCTTACATATTTTTTTTGACAGGTTTAAGGGAGGATATCTCGTCTCCATCACCCTAAGAAATCAAATATCCACATGTAAATTATACATTATTCCTAACTAGCAAAACAGTAATAACAAAGCATATGCAGGAAATGGAAGGAGTTAACCTTGACAGGATTAGATGGGAATGAGTTTCAGAGCTTGGCATGCTTCTTAAACTTGAGAACATTAGGCATTGCATGGTCTGGTACAGGCATGTTGGTCATCAGAGTCATTCTAGAAGATGATACCAAGATCCTGTCCTCCGGATTTGAAGGATCCGTCTTCCATAGTTGCGTCTCCCAAACCTGCCCCAATCAAACACCAAACACTTGAATAATGACAGGACAAGATTTGAGGGGGAAATTCCAATGTGGTAAAAAGATGAGGATGGGAGGAAATACCTGAATGTTTTTGCCAATGCTGACAGGGGTAGACTCAGCATAAATAAGGTCACCGAGTTGAGCAGGTCTGACATGGTTGGTGCTGAGTTGAATTCCAGCGACCCTCTGAAAGCCACAAGCCACATGAGCTCCAATACTCGCAATGGCCTCTCCTATCATAGCAGCCAAACCCCCATGCAACACCCCAAATCCCTGCACACACGTACAATTAATATTCATTATTCACTGATAAACTCCTCATTAATTAACATTATTATATATTAAGGAAAGACAGAGACCTGACAGCACTTGAGGGTGACAGGAAGACGGCCGGTGACCCTGCGAGGGGATAACTCGTCCAAGAGGAAGCCAATTGCGTGAAGGGGAACATCTAGATCAGCTGTCTTTGATGATGCCGAATGATCCTCCATTGGTATATAATCCACCTACGTACGGACTCTCACAATGAATTCCTATTCCTATACAATCTCCTTTTCAAGGAGGTCTGTAATTTTTTTTTATTTTTTTTAAACAAAACAATCTTTGGGTGGTGGTGAGTTGTTTAATCTCTCGAGGGTGTGTGTGATTGCACAGGCAGCTTCGGAGGCGGCGAAGAAATTGTGTCATGCGACACGCACAGCCCTTGTGGCTCCAGTAAGTAAATGTAATCACCCTCCCACTCAACCCAACTGTGCTTGAACCCCATTGTAATGCTTCGGTTCGTTTATTAGGTTCACTTATTGGGCTCCTAATGGGCTTCTTGGCCTTTTTGTTTATATATATATATATACACACTCTTCTGTCCCCTTCATTTTTCTCAAAACACCAAGTAAAATAAAGGCCTTACCCTATCTGTGGATGCAGTTATATTTTATATTGCCCGTGTTGGTACAAAAAAAAAAAAAAAGGCTATCCGTACCAAAACGGGCTCACAAAATCTAATCTTACTTGTCGAAATAGACGTGTGCAAAATAATTTTTTGAAGGGTCGATTTCGTCATGAAACTTACAACTTATGAGCAATTTTATTTAAAAAGTATTTTTTTATCTAATTTTATCATAAAATTATTAAAATAGAGTAATTTTATTCTCTACCATTAAATTATTAACAGTCAACCTCAACTTTTCAACAATTAACGTGAATTTTTTAAGGATGATATATTATAGTTTGAAACTTTCAGGGTAATTTTGAACCCCAAAAAACTTTTTAGGGGAAACTAATTCTGATGAAAAGCTTCCATTTCAAAATAGACCATTAATGCATCCTTTTTAATTGTAAAATTACAAAACAGTCTCACCGCATTTTTTTTAACATACGTATTTATAAAATAGATATGGAACTAGTTTCCCTTGCTTGGTTGGTAGCGAGGGGTAATCGGATTTGAACCCTCTAAATTTAATATAAGTGGTCTATATTTAATTACTTTTAGAAGGATGTTTTCTTAAAAAAAAATTAGGTTTGGAGAAAATGATGGTTATAAGATTATCTTTATTTTATAGTTTATATCAATTAAAATATTTTTTAAAAAAAATGTAAATTGTTAAAGAAATTAAATCTAAATCATTCAAATCATATCCGAAAGTCCAAATCTTGTAAGCCCTCCCTATTAGACAAGTAGATTATCGACATAAATAATCTCCTTTGTAATGAATAACATTTAAAAAAAATGACAGAACTAAATAACAACAATAAACATATAAATATGTAAGGATTATACACCTAAAAATAAACATCTAAGGATCATTGTATATATTTTTCCCACTCTCATGAGTTTAGTCCCTAAGCCAAGTACCCCCACCCCCCCAAAAAAAAAAACACAGGCCTCCCGACTTTATTCACTATTATCTACTACCTATATCTTCCTGGATATAATGTCTAGTTGATTTTATTGAAATATTTAAAGAAAATTAAATTAGTTACTTATAAATTAATTTGAATTTGTTTTCTAAACTAATTTATTTGATTTATCAGTTAACATATAATCTGATAATACATAATATACGTAATGATTAGTTCATATGGCTTCTTTAGATTCCATAAGCTTTGAAAATAGTCAATTAAGTCTTATATTAAGTAATGGAAGGAGTATTATTTAACATATATTATCAAGAAAAAGACACTTTCTATTATTATTGTTGTTTCCAAATATAGTAAGCTAGGCACCAACTGCCCACTATACTACTTTGCCATCCCTAAAAGCATGCGTTTCCCAACTGAGAACTGATTTGGCAATCAGTGTCTCCCGTAAATCCTGTCAATACTTGTTCAATATCCGCCTAATGTCCCCTCCATTCATGTAACCTTCGAGCATAACACTAAGCGGTATACATGTATCAATCATTTCTTATTATATTCTTCATTCATTCAGGGGATTGGAACCCATGTTCATATATACTTTGATTTAGAGCCAACGCTGAATTACATGTCAAGCTTGCAAAAGCCCCCTTCACAAATCAGAAGCAACCCACTTGATGGTGCCTCTATATAATGCCCGCCAAGTTTGGGTTACCCCATCATGAACCATTTCCTCATATCTACTATTTACTGGGAACACAACATGGAGATGGCTAAAGGCAGTTCCATCATGATCATATGTCTGGTATTTATCTCAAGTTTGATCCAAGCCCAGGCTTATTATGCACTCTACTGTAGTCCCAAAGCCAGGTGCTCTGGAAAGTACATCAAATGCCCATATGAATGCCCAAGCAGTGAATCCTCTGATCCTAAGGCCAAGGTTTGCTTCATTGACTGTGACAAACCTGTTTGCAAGGCTGTCTGCAGACGTATGCCTTCTATCAGCATCCCCCCTCCATAACTCATTGCCCAATCTTGCTTTTAAGAATATACTATAATCTAACACACTCTATATTATTAGCTTGCTTGATTTCATTTTTGTTGTCATTGTTTAGAGAGGAAACCAAACTGCAATGCACCAGGATCAGGATGCTACGACCCTCGATTCATTGGTGGTGATGGCAGAGTGTTCTACTTCCAAGGCAAGAGCAACCAACACTTTGCCTTAGTCTCCGATTCCGACCTTCAGATCAACGCCCACTTCATAGGACACAGACCCGCCGGTAGGAGCAGAGACTACACTTGGATCCAAGCACTGGGAATTCTCTCCTAGTCTCACACTTTCTCCCTTGAAGCCAACAAGGCTGCACAGTGGAACGAAGACATCGACCTTCTCAAGTTCACCTACAATGGCAACGATGTGGTTCTCCTAGAAGGCTCACTCTCTAAATGGAACTCTCCAGAACAGGACATTAAGGTGGAGAGGGTGGCCAACAAGAACAGTGTGATGGTGACTATCAAGGATATGGCTGAGATTCTTGTAAAGGTGGTGCCGGTGACCAAGGAAGATGACAGGATTCATAATTACCAGTTGCCTTCTAATGACTGTTTTGCCCACTTGGAAGTTCAATTCAGTTTCACCAAGTTGTCTTCTCATGTTGATGGTGTGTTGGGGAAGACTTACAGGCCGGATTTTGAGAACCCGGCGAAGCCAGGAGTGGCTATGCCGGTGGTGGGTGGCGAAGACAGATATAGAACAGAATCGTTGCTTTCTGCAAGGTGTGAGTCATGTCTCTACTCGCCGGAAAGTTCAGAGATAGAGAAGGAAGCCGAGGATGCAGTGGCAGAGCATGCGACTCTTGACTGCACCAAGTTCTCCAATGGTCTTGGAATTGTCTGCAAAAAATGAATAGGGCATGTGGCATGTCGTGAGAAAACAATTAAGTCTAAAGCTGGGTCGATCGATCTCTTCTTATAAAATGATATATCTCATATTCAACGGAAGCTGCTTCTTTACTGTTTGCGCTACGTTAATGTAACTTTTCAATTTGGTTTATTTTGCATGTATGAGTCATACTCTCATGGTATGAGTGTGAATTAACTTTATTTGGATAATAAATTATTTGTTTTTATTATTGTCATTTGAGCCCTGCCTCTCTACAAAGTGTTTCGGAATAAAATATGAAAAGACAAAACTAAAATAAAGTTTATATAATAACCAATTCATCAAATTAGATTTAGGGTTAAATATCATTTTGATCAATGAATTATTGCGTAAGTATCATCTGGCAAAAGTATTAATAAACGGTATCATTTCAGCCAACTAAATTTTAAAATTGAGCAAAACGACTAACACCATCAGATGTAATCAAACCGACATTATGTCCCTACCACGTGTTGCCACGTCACCGGTCCATGTCATTATTTTGATATGCTAACAATCCATGAGGACAAGTGACGAGTCGACATGTGACAGGGTCAGGATCATAACGACCGTTTGACTACGTCTGATGATATTGGCCATTTTACTTAATTTTAAAACTTAGTTGGCCAAAATGACGCCATTTACTAATAAGCCAAATGATACTGACGCAATAGTTTGTTGTTTAAAATGATATTTAACCCTTAAATTTAAAATAAGAGTAGGTTTTATTTTTTGCATGGAGCACAACTTTAAATGTAAATATATATTATATATTTATACTCTCAACCAAATTCATAGGACTGTGATGGAGCCTTAGCTTCCACTAACAATAATGGATCATGTATGTGGAATACTCATGGTCAGTCTTAATAAAGTCACATGTTTCATCCTTATGGGATTTAACTTATATTAAGTTGCTTAAGTCGAGTATATCAAGTGAAATCAAATTAAGCCAATTGTATTATTTTGACACCTCATCTATCAGCTCTCAGAACCGCTGTCAAACATCATTAGAATTAATAATAACTAGTATAGATCTCGTGCATTTGCACGAGATGATCCAAAATAATATATAGCATTGAAGAAGAGGAAAATGAAAAACAAAATAATGCCATAAGTGTGAATGGTTCTCCTGCAGCTGTGATGGAAGTTCACCTGTAGTCTGTAGATGGTTACTAAGAAACTATTCAAATAATGAAGCTGTGGCTTTTGCTTTCATGCCCTTGTTGAGAATAAAACTACTGTTGGTAGAGAAAAAGAAAATGTATAGTAGAAGTGGGAATGTGCAGAGACGTGGGTGGACGGTTATCAAATTGTACAGTTTACATGTCAAGTGACACAAAAAAAGATATGACATGTGTTAAAAGAGTAGATATGCCAGATGGCATACAAGGAGACTACCAACATCTATGAAATTATATAATAGATAGAAGCATAAAGAAGTTTTTTTCATCGTGGAAAAAAATTTACCCCATCCTCCAATCTTATCCTACCCCATGAAACCCTAATTTCTGCCATCACCAACACCTTAACCCCTCACATCTCCGTCGCTTTCAAATTTTCCGTCACCATGGACGATGTCGTTCACCTTCTCTATCGTTTCCGTTGAACCCAGCCTCCCTTCTCCTTCATCTTCTCCTTCCCTTCCAAGATCGACCACACCGTCTCAACCCTCCACCTTTAAGTTCGCCGACGACTTCCCTCTTTCCCTTTCCGAAATTCCATTCTCCTAAGCCGTTGTACCCTCAATTCTTCTTCAAGCCACCGTCGACCCATTCAAGCACTTTCAAGAAATTGAATGACTTCCGCAATCAAGCATGGAAGAACCCATTAAATTAAAGCAAAAGAATCCCCAATCTTTCTCACCCAAAAAATCCCTTTGTGCACCCTTCGCGATTGCTATTCTTTACTGATCACACTGTGGTGCAAAAGAATACTAGGCGGAGGCATGCATAATCCTCAACGACTCAGTAGATTTCTGCCTTCAAAAGTGTTTTTTCACTTATTTCAAAGGAATTAAGCAACTAACGATGATTTAACGGGATTTTAGGAGTGTGTAAAATATATTTTTTTATATAAACCTGGATGACATTAATAAGTCAAGTATTAAAGCTTACAAGGTACTAGGTACCTCCACCATCAACCCCCATCTTTTGGTCAAAAGATGGTTGTTGCTCAAAAAATGACCAGTTGGCGTCTAAGCTATGTGATAGTTTAGCTAATTGGTCCACCGTTATGAGGTTCTCTCTACATGAGTGAACGAGAGTCACCTTCTAATCCCTATGCAACAGAAGTCTAATATCATCTATGATTTCTTTGAAGGGGTGGTTACTATCCACACCCCTCAAGATTACATCAATAGCTACCAGACAATCAGAAATAACAACTTTCTTAAAGTTCCTTTGCAACACAACTGAAGTCCATACAACATTGCTAGTAGTTCAGCAATCATAGGTGGAACTGAGATTAGCTTGCACTCGTATCCTCCAATCCATGTTTCGTTGGTGCCCCTCATAACTCCCCCACATCCACTTCTACCATCTTCTAAAACAGATCCATCTGTTTCTAAGATTAGTTCGTCCTCCTCTATTCTTCGTGGTCGATCAAGTGTCCTTGGTCCGTCTGCATAGAAGGTATATCTCTCCAGGAGGTCCTTGTCCGAGCATGCTCTGAATAGGCTATCATGCGCATTGGACTTAGTGACATTATTGGTATCACTGAACAACCTGCGACATCTGTCAGTCCATATATCCCAGCATATGTACCCAAACAATTGAGACCAGGGGACCTTTTTAGTGAAATTTTTTCCTGCTTCCTGTTGGAGATTCCATTTGATCCATTCGGCCCCACATAGGGCTAAGAAGGAATCCCAATGTGATGATGACACCACTGATCTCCATTTATCCATGGCATTCGGGCAGTCTCTGAATAGGTGCATATTATCCTCCATCTGTAGGCAACCAAAGGGGCAGTCCGCTATGTTGGAGATTCCTCTCCGCCACCGCAAGTAAGCTGTATGTATCCTCCCGTGAGTGAATAGCCAAATCAGCGTCTTCACTTTCTCAGGAACTTTCCACTTCCAGATTTTTCGCCACACCGTGTCAATCTGTTCTAATGTACCTGCAAGTAAGAAACGATAAGCAGAGTTAATTGTAAAACACCCATCCGAGGATGGGTACCAGAAGTATTTATCCTCTCCTCTTTCTACTCTTGGAGGGAACTTCCTAGTAATGCGATCAACCACGTGTGAAGGGAACCATCCTAGAAGCCTGTTAATATCCCACTCACCCCTTGGGTCTACATAGTCTTTGACTCGCTCTTTTCTGTCAATAAACCCTTCATACCCAGGAATCAGGTTGATGAGGGGGGTACCAACTTCTGACCAGTTATCGAACCAAAAAGACGTTGTCTCTCCATCCCCAACTTTTCTTCTCACCCCTAGTTTGAACTTTTTCCACACCGAACACATACTTCTCCAAGTCAAAGAAGAGCAATCTTTCTTTTTCAAAGTCTCGGGAAAACCATCCTTAATCCCATACTTATACTTCAAGACCTTAACCCAGAGGGATTTGTTGTCATCAATCAGCTTCCAACAAAGTTTCATCATATAGGCCTCGTTTTGGAGTCTCAGGTTTTGGATTCCCAGTCCTCCATTCTTTTTCTCTCGTACTACTTGGTCCCAAGAGATTAAGTGGAGTTTCTTTTGGGACTCGGACTCACCCCATAGGAACCCTCTACAGGTTTGCTCTAACTCCTTAATGAGTCTCTTAGGAAGGAGCATGGTTTGCATGTGATAGGATGGGAGTGCTGACATGACTGACTTTATGAGAGTAGTACGCCCCGCTAGATTCAATTGCTGTCTTTTCCAGCCAGATAATTTCCTTCTTGCCTTATCCATAAGGGGGGCAAAGTGGATGTATGTTGCCTTATTGTGTAACAAGGGTATGCCCAGGTATTTACCAAGATCACCTGTCAAACCCACCCCCATTCTGCAGCTCAACTCCATGGCTCTAGAGAAGTGAACATTCTTCGAGAAACATATTTTGGTTTTCAACTTGTTCATTTTTTGACTTGAGGCTTCACAGAATCGATTAATGCAACTCAACATGATGTCGATCTGAGCTGTGGAAGCTTCCCCAAAGAGAATCAAATCATCCGCAAAGAAAATGTGGGATATTGGTGGGCCCCCAGCTCCAAGTCTAATAGGAGTCCACATCCCATTATCAATCTCATCTTGGATAATGTGGTGGAGTCTTTCCATGCAAAGGGTAAAGATATAAGGGGAAATTGGATCGCCTTGTCTGATTCCCCTGGTTGCTTGGAATGTTTCGGTCTCTTCACCATTCCATAGGACTTGGAATGAAGGGGTAGTGATGCATGCCATGATTAAATCACATAGCTTGGTATCCAGTCCAACTCGCTTGAGAGTATCATGAATGAAGCTCCATTCCAACCGGTCATAAGCTTTCTCTAGATCTACTTTAACCACCATCCAACCCGATATGCCTTGTTTAGCTTTCATGGAATGGATGACTTCTTGGGTAATGATCACATTATCACTACTTTGTCTCCCTGCAATAAAGCTACATTGGTGTCCGCCAATTACTTTATCCATAATGTGCCTCAGGCGTCTGCTCACGATCTTGGTAATGATCTTATAACTAACATTGCAAAGGGAAATTGGGCGAAAATCCTTCATACCTTCCGGAGCATCTGTTTTTGGGATAAGGACCAAATTGGTACCGTTCACTTCTTTTATACGGGTAGGATCATGGAAGATCTTCTTGACAAGGCTACAAACAGGGTTAGCCAGCACATTCCAGTATTCAAGATAGAAAAAAGCATGAATGCCATCCGGGCCTGGAGCTTTAAAGGGACCCAAATCAAAAACAGCTGTTCGGATGAGAATAATCTTATCAAGTCTATCCAGGGTAGGGAAGGAAGTTTCAGTGGTTATCCTGATTGGTTGATGAACTTCACTGCTGAAGAGGTGTTTATAGTAACCCAATGCCATGTTCCTCAGCTCCACTTGATTGAAAGTCCAATCTACATCATCATTTTTCAAACCCTCAATCCGATTCACACTTCGTCTTATACTTGATGAGGTATGAAAAAATTAACTATTTCGGTCTCCCCATTTGATCCAGTCATCTTGATTTCTGGTACCATAGGAGTTCTTCTTGGGTTAATACTTTGTTATATTCCCTCCACAAGTTCAACTCCATTTCCCTTAGCTCATGAGAGTCCCTCCTGCTCCTTGATCTATCCACCCCTTCAATTCTCTGCAATAGCTTCCTTTTCCTGTAAGGGATATTGCCTACCCGTTCCTTATTCCATTTATCTGCCTTAGTAGTAAAGTTTTGGACTCTTTGAGACCAACTACCATGAAGCCAACACTCCTTCACTACATCAATAAAATCTTCTTCTAAGAGCCATCCTGCTTCACATCTAAAGGGCGCTTTATGATGCCGCTTAAAAATCTCGGGAGAGGGTTTGAATAATAAGGGACGATGATCAGATCCATAACGAGGCAGGTGATGAACTTTAGATAGTGGAAATCTGTTATACCATTCTAGATTGGAAAAGGCCCAGTCAATTCTTTCCTTCATCAAATTTCTTTCCCATGTGAACTTGTCTCCTGTAACAATCTCCTCAATTAAACACTTTTTAAGTACACTTAATCAACTTAACTCATAATATAACCGCTAACTATGTTAGAAAAGAAACTAGCTCAGTAAAATAGCTAACATAGTTAGAAAAAGAATGTCCATAAAGGTTACTATTAAAACAATTACTACGGTCTAACTATGATAGAAAAGATCAATCCAAAATAATAATAAAACATATCGTAGTTAGAAAAGAGTTTCAGTAAAACCAAGAGCCTAACATGGATAATAACGTCTTTCATATAACTTTTATTATCAAAATATCCTTTAAAATCGTTCAGAATCAAATCAAATCATTTTTAAATGCTAACTATGTTAGGAAAGGAAAATAACATATAAAAATGACTAACATAGTTAGAAAAGGGTTTTCCATGATATTTATATATATATTCTATATTCAACAGACTAACCATGATAGGAAAAAGACGGTTCAAATCGCAATTAAGACCTATCATGGTTAGGAATTGACTTAATCCAGAGAATATCCATGTTAGAAAAGAGATTTCATAAAATTATAAAACTAACATGGATATTTAAAATCACCAATATTTAAACACAGTCATCCATGACGGATATTTAAAACGACTGGATTCAACACAATAAGAATAGTTCAAACAAATTCACTTATACCATGATAGAAAAAGAGACAACCTATCATGGTAATTAAGAGAAGCCATACCCAATATATTTAACTTCCCTATAAAACCAACAGTATTCATGGAACCATGTTTCAACTATAAATTCTCATCAACTTACCAATATAAAATCTCTTCCATCACACCAAGGCACCAAATAATTCTAAAACAATACATCATAAATAAATTAAGTTCAATCCTGCGGAAGCGTAGAATTATGCATGAAACCTAAGTGGCAATACGATTCTGTCCTGCAGGTCTAGAATCACTCACTGACTCAGTGAGGTTCCCGGATCCTTCCCTTGAATTTCTACTCCACTCCTAAGACCTGCAAAAAGTGAGATAAACGGGGGTAGCCCCAAACGCAACCACTAACTACTCATCTACGTGCGGTGTATGCTAGCAAGGTGTCATTGTGGGAAACTATACATATATATTTGAACAATTTGAAATATGAGCACATATCCAGACAATCATGCAGAAATTCGTAACTAAAAATCTTTTACAAACTCAAGGTATATCATTTTATAAAAGCAGTTCAAAATATATTTTACACAATCATCCATAACGTTCGCCCTGCGAAACGTTAGGTTGTCCCCTACAATTAGGTGGACCAGAGTAGAACTCGACGGGGATCTCAACCAGTACCCAGAACCACGGAGAAGTGGAACTCGATGGGGGCTACCCATACCCAGCACCACAACGGGGTAATGCTCGATGGGGGCTACCCATACCCAGCACACCGAAAGGTAGTACTCGATGGGGGCTACCCATACCCAGTACACCAATAATATAATTAGTCCCTGTGGGCCAACAGGGTACCTCATCACGTGATGGCAATAGTATCCACTGCATCGATGCTAAACTACCACACAATTTATGCATCACAATCCACAACTGTAATTTAACCAAAAACAGGCATTTGGCCTTTCCAGTGCTCCAAAAATCCATGCAATGCAATTTCCAAAACAATATATAATCATTTTCCAAATTGTGATGCAATACACAACCATATATGCCAAGTTCACCGTACGAATCCCACATGACATTTTATACTAAAATAAGCAGTTGGAACAGCGTAATACACTTGCCAAACAATCCAGGAATTTCAAAGTTGGAAGAGATTTTGAAATCCCTTACCAACAACACACACACATAGAACAAGTAGAAGTGTTTACCTGATAGCTGGCACCAATCTCACAATAGTGCAGCTCCCACGTACTGACTCAAAACAATTCAATCACTACACAAAACATACATATAATTATAATTAATCATCTACCAAAACAAGTTCACACATTGGAATTAAATTACAAACGACCTTATCCTTGCCCCACTTAATTTAAATCATACTCTTACCCTTTATTCTTCCTCCTTATCTCCAAAATTAAACTCTAATCCAACATTTACAATTTCAAGCCTAGATATCAATTCCTACAACAATCATTCCTTAAAAACCTTAACGTCCAATAGTCCTCCCTAAATTGTCACCAATCCCAATTAATAAATTCCACCATAGGCACCAATTTCCCAAATACCTACCAATTAATTTTCAACCTCAATAACTGTTCCTTAATCCACAATTTATCTTCTCAATCGCATATCCCAATTTAATTAAGTTCAAGCCTAAAATTATCCCCTTCCCAAATCAAGGCCTACACTCAATCTAGCCCAATTAACCTCACTAATATCTTTTGTTGGTATAAACTAACCCCATAAATCCATAAATCAACTTCCAACATCCGGAATCACAATATTAACTATACAAAATTCCCCTTACTCCAAACTTTAATCACCAATATTTTCTTGGGTACTAATTTCAATCAAACCAACAAATTAAATCTCTTCATATGACCTTAATAAACATATAAAAATTATCAATTTAACCGTAAGCACCTCAGATCTTCAAAAACCCCAAATTCCAAAATATCCAAAAATCCAAAAATTCCCAATAATTAGGAAAACTGCTAACAATTAAAAATCTATTCAGAGGAACTCAAATTCAAGGTCCAAGCTTCAATTTATTAAGCTTAGGACTCCCAGAAATACCAACTTAGACAAGGCCTACTTTTTCAAACATAGCCAAACGAAAAACTAAAGACATAGGGATGTAGAGGAGACTTACGGGGTTTCAAAAATGTACTTAGTTGGCCGGAACAACTACTATTCCGGTGCCAACGAGCTCTGATAGATCTGACCACAAACTTTTTCTATTTCCTTCTAAGGCACGGATCGGACCGGAAATTTGTAAGGGAAGGTTCTATGAGGTGAGAGAGGAATAATGGTGTGGTGGCTCGCCATTTTTTCCGGCGAAAGTTGCCGGAAATTTCGCCCCCCAAACATTCGAACGGCGCCGCTGCTGGAGAGAAGAAAGAGAGAAAAAGAGAAAAATGGAGGGGAGAGGAGGACGAAGGAGGAGGGAGGAAGTTGCTATACCGGTGGCCGGCGTGCCTCCCTTGGCCGGCGAAATGGAGGAGCACGGAGGGAGAGTAAGAGAAAAGAGAGAAAGAGCGAGAGGGAGAGAGACTGAATGGGGGGGTCTGAACGAAAAATGAAAGGGGGAGGGAGTGTAATTAAAAAGGAAGAGGGAGGAGAAAATAATATAAAATAAGGATTTGACTACTAGGCCCTAAAATTTCCAAATAAGATATTTATTTTGAGCCATAAAATTCCTTTTATTTCCAAAAAAATTACCTACCAAACCCCTTAATTATTTTCTCCCATAACAACCTCTTTAAAAATAGTTTTCCAAATTTTTATTGTATTTGAAACAAGGGAGAAATTAAGTCTTTAAAATCCTCAAAAATACCCCATAATCATTCAAATATTCTCTTAATATGCCATTTCCTATAAATTAATTCCTAATTACCCCCATAAATCCTCAATTAATTTTCTAGGATGTTACATCTCCCACACAATTAATTTCCATCAATTGAGAATTTCTAATACACCTGTTGAATTGATTCATAGAAGCGGTATTTGGGGGCCCACCTCCCAATTTGTCATCTCTAGTGAGGTATGTATTGAAGTCACCAATTACTATCCATGGGTTCTGCATAGTAATGCTGATTTCTTCTAAATCATTCCAGAGGTTTTTCTGGAGTGGTGCAGAAGGTTCAGCATAGACATAGGTGAGATCAAAACAGGCATTATTTGCCTTAGGAGAGACTTGAACATGAAGCAACTGAGTAGTGGATTTTAAATATTTAATTTCCACAGCATCATTCTGCCATAAGATCCAAATACCTCCTGCATAACCTGTACATTCCACTCTGATCCAGTTTGTAAAACCCAATCTTTTCATAACTCTATCTGCTTTCAGACCACTCACTCTTGTCTCAATTAAGATAATTAGATTAATCATTCTTCCTCTAATCACATCTCGTAGTCTACTGGGAAAATTTTTTGAGGCAGAGCCTCTACAGTTCCAGGCTATGAAATCCATAAATCAACACTGATAATAAATAAACTTACTGATCACAAGGCTTAATGCTCTGCCGTGTTCTCAGTTAGTTCCATCTCCTCGTCACCATTACCTTCTATTGCGACGTCCTGAGTTTCAAACCATTGGTCAGCACCTTCATTGGCCTCCCTATCAAAATTTATTTCCCTCACAATGGTGGAAAGATCAGGGGGTTTCCTTGGAGAATTTATCATTTGTTCTTCTATTTTTTTCGTCTCTCTGTTGTCCGTTGCAGCACTCCCTTGTGTGCGTTGTTGCTTGTCAAGTAGAGGCCCTGGGTTGTCTTCAAGAGAGATAATTCGAACACTGGGTTGGTCATTTGATTTCATTTCTTGATCTGGATTTTCTTCATCAGTGGCGTGATTAAATGTGTTTGTGGCAGACCCAATTACAAGTTGGTGGGCTCTGGAAGCAAGCTTTCTTTTTAGAAGGGGAGACATTACTTTGGGCCTCAAATGTTGGCTTCTTTTTTTATTCAGCTGGGTCATTTTTTGAGCTTCTTTTTTCATCTTGGGTTCCGTTTGGGCTTGCTGGGTTTGGTCTTGCGTTTGGCCCAAGTTTGGTTCACTAGGGTTGCTTTTTGCTTGTACCTTCTCCTTATCTTCACTTTTAACCGCCTCATTAAATCTCTCTCCTCCCTTTACTTTTTGATTCCCTTTATCTTGCGTCTGACCAGCTTGCTTTTCAAGGTGCTTTTTATTTTTCAAAACTTCCTCTTTCTCGTTCGTTTGTACAGGGTCACATGGCTCCTCATTCTTCTTCTTCCATACCTTACTTTTCCCAATATTTGCCATGGGAGCCATATTATTTCTTGTAGAGACGTTCTACTCCTCCTCGTTCAGAGCATCAAAACTCGTGCCTGGTTTGCTTTTTTGAGCTATGACGTTAGCTTTGTACCCCCTGCTGCCGTGTTCTGACTTTGCTCTGCTTCTCCTTTTGTCATTTTTCTTCTTATGGGCTTTTTTGCTTGCATACACTCTCCATATTTTTCAGAGCAGTTGCTCGCCGGAGAGTTGAGAATTGGTTGTTGAAAATTTTGTTCAGGTTGCTTTTCTGGCGTTGAGCTCCCCAGATTCCCCATATTCGCTGATCCCTCTTGCTCATTTAATTTGATAGGGCAGTCTCCTTGATTATGCCCATATTTCCCACAATTAAAGCAAATGACTTCCAGGCCCTCATATTCTACATGAAAGATTCTTTTCCTCAGAACGAACCTTGACTGTAGGGGTTTATTTAAATCAATTTCAACACTAACTCTTGCAAATTTTCCCCTCTCCACTTTCTTTATATTGTTGTTGTATTGAGCTAGAGTGTTCAGATCAACTTTGAGTGCTTTTCCAATCAAGTTTCCTATTTCCCACATGAATTCCTCTGAATAAAATTGGATTGGTAGACTTGGAACCCTGACCCAAATGGCAACTTTTTTCATCCTGCTGCAATGAGGGTTAAAGTTGGGGCTGCATCTTTGCACCGCTAGGTAGTGTCCCTGGATTACCCATGGTCCATCGAAGAGCAACTTCTTACAAAGGTCTTTATCTTCTGTTCGAAAAGTAAAATAATTGTTTGGCAGATCAATAATTTCAAAGTGTTTTGCTTTCAATAACCATTGAAGGCGATCTCTCATCATATCTTTGCTAGCAAATCTACCCAGAAGGGTGATAATGAGGGAGTCCTTCCAAGGCTTACAGAGTTCCTTTAGTCTGTCATCAGGCATATCTATTTTGGGCAGACCCTCAATTAGGGCAGCCTGCTCCTTTGTGAGTCTTTGCGCTGATTCTTCTTCTTCTCTCAGCCATTCAGCCATCTGAATGTCAAAATTTTTATCAAAATCTGGAACATGTTCTTTCCCAAGTAGTTTAGCTTTATAGGAAATCTGGGTACGCGAGCTTGTTGGTCTTGATTGAACATCCGAATTATCTGCTTGCTTCTCCGTCTCATTAGAGCTTTGGTTGGTTTCTTTCCCAGTCAGATCCTCCATTACAGTGTCTTCAGAGGCTTTCTTCAGGTTGCCCCCTTCCTGGTCACCCTCCTTAGCGAGGGGGACGTGGTGTTCCAGTGGTTTCTCCTTGAGGTTCGTCGCAGGACTAGGCAACTCACTCTCTCTCACTCTCTCTCTAGTCTCACTCATCACTCTGTTCACGCGCTCAACACTGAACAAGAAGAAGCTGCTGTTGGAGTGTGCAAAATATCACATGTGGCAAAATATGATTGGACTCACGGACATACTTAAGTTTTGTCCATCTTTATATAGGGTCTGCATTCCCTGCTCAACACCCTTATTCTCATCACCCTTCTCATCACCCAAAACTGTGCCGTTTTGGGTGATGAAACCAGCCACCCCTCTTTTTTTTTAAAAAAAACAGTAATATTTTATAAAAATAAATATAATTATAATAATACTTTTAAATCCAGTTGTGAACTGTTCAGACCAAATAATGACAGATTAAATTTATTTATGAGATTTAAAAGTATTATTATAACTATATTTACTTTTATAAAATATTAGTGTTTAAAAAAAAAGAAGAAGAAGAGGGGTGGCTGGGTTCATCACCTAAAACGGCACAGTTTTGGGTGATGAGAAGGGTGATGAGAATAAGGGTGATGAGCAGGAATGCAGACCCCTTTATATATATTTTTTTTGGACAGAGTCCATCTTTATATATGTGTGTATATATAAATATAATGACGGATACATCTTGACCTTACTAATTAGTAATTATCACATATATTTCCTTTTTAAAGGAAAAAAAAGAAAAAGAAAAGAGCTAGCCTATACGGCTATTGCACAATTTAGGGGGAGAACTAATGTGTCTGAGGTTCTCATTCTGCACCAAGTATTATGATAATAAATAATACTCAACATCTACGAAACGACGAAAAAGAATATAGCTAAGGTATGAATAATTTATTTTTAGCATAACAGGTAAAAAAAATTTTTCTAGCATCAAAATATTTTAAATTTTTTTGACCTTATGTCCCTCGAAAAGTCAGAGATGCTCTTACTGATCATGACTTTTCATCAAATCAATGTGTCCTTTATGATGGATGCCTTTTCTCATTTGTCACGTTGTCAATCTAAGACATGCATAAATGCCTTTGTTCATAGAAATGAATGGTAAATAAGAGATCCGGTTCATAAAATAAACATGATAAATATTAAATACATGTATATGTGGCAAAAAAAAAAAAAACTGTTTGTGTATATATATATGACATGATTTGACAGAAATCAGAAACATGTCGCACCAAAATGTTAATAGCCCTTGGTATTTGATAGCATCAAACAGATTTATTCGGATTTGTGAGAATTTTAGGCCGCCGGTAACTGAAAGGCAAGGTTAAGAAATTTTTTGAATTATCGCAACTGCGTTATTCCGTTAAATAAAAGAAATTAACTGTAAAGAATACAAGCAGAACGTATTTGGAATACTAAATGTAATCATCCTGTTAATATAAATGGAATGAATTTACTAAAACACGTATATAAAGTATTAGAATATAATAAGGCAAAATATCATTGGGACTAAAATATGGAGATGATATTAAATGATTTGCATCGAAACATATTAATCAAGAATAAGACAAAGGCTATGTAGGCATGCAATGGGACAAATTTTATTGGGAGCCGGTAGCGGCATGTTCATTTATTGGCCATCCAAGATCTAACAATTATTATCCATTTTAAAAACTTGACTTATTATGATATACATTTTGGATCAAGCATGATGATCTAAGAGATAATTTTCGAGGCTGGTAAGGTAGAATAAGGTGGGATCTGCAGACTTCAAATCATGCTGGTCGTCAGCTTCATAACTGATCTTGACGTTGACCTCAGTTTGATCGTCCCCTTTTGCACAAAGCTGAAAGGTGGTCTTGTAGAAGGAGAAACCACCGTCCAGATGGCCACCTTCAATAATTTCTAATCCCACCTCGTGTGTCCTCGAATCAAGCTCCGTAATTTTCTCCTTCTGATAACTATGTCCTGTTGCATCTGTAAGTAGGAAAAAAAAAAAAAAAAAAAAAGTCAACAGCAATATTTAAAGATGAAATCAAAGAATTGGTTGGAAGGGTTTGGTCAATTTGATGAGTAAATTAAACTGACCGGAGTGAAGGTTGAAGATGAGGATGGTGCCGAGGCCGCCGTCTCCTTCAAGAACTTGGGCGTCTTTGACATGCTTGGGAAGTACCTTTGGAGCGATGAGAATGAAGTCAATGGCCAGAGCTCTCCATAATGTTTCCAGCCCTACCTTCAATACTGCTTGAGTCTTCAATTCTTTCACCATCATATTCTCAATCCCCTCTCTTTTACTTATTACAATCCTCCTCTACTGGTATATATAGCCAACCCAAGTGGCGACCTCTTATATTTAAACAAATACAGCATCACCAAAGCTCCACTCTGGGAAAGGTTCTGTTTTGTCCGCTTCCCATACTCCTCCAATAGGGCTCAACTTTCCCCTCTTCTCTTATCTTTTACTGTCATCTTCCCCTCCTCTTTTACGTTTATATCATTTGATTGAAATTTGAACGATTTAGATTAAATGTTCTAAAAAATTTATATTTTAAGTATTTTTTGTTGCTGTTTTAAACTATCATGATTACAATTTAACAGTTAAAATTTATTATTTATTTCTTAAAATATTTTTGTATTTTATGAGCAATTTTTCAAAACATTGAATCAATATAGTTAAAATTTCAATCAAAGGGTAGAGATGGAAGAGCGGAAGAGAAGAGAAGAGGATGATAAAGGG
Organism: Mimosa bimucronata; assembly: GCA_037074515.1. Lineage (NCBI taxonomy): Eukaryota > Viridiplantae > Streptophyta > Magnoliopsida > Fabales > Fabaceae > Mimosa > Mimosa bimucronata. The sequence continues at coordinate 5,975,706 of CM073436.1, forward strand.
AACAGGAAGAAAATCAAGTCCCTCCATCTAGAATATGTACTCTACAGTAACTCCACATACAAAATTATTTCACCCCATGATATATATAGATAGGAATTGACTTCTCGCCCTTGTACCGTTTCCTTGTGGCGTTTTTCTTTTATCACCATTGGATCAATTTTTTTTCCCTTGATCAATACTTCAATGGTAGATCATGACCTCACAAATTAAGATTTAAGGGTCCTGTGAAGAAAAAGAGAGGGGAACCAATAATTAGTTTAAGGGTTAAAGATCATATTTACCCCAGAAGTATGCACAGTGGATCATATCTACCCCGTAAGTTTGTTTTGTCCAATTTTGCCCCGAAAGTGTGCAAAGTGGATCATATTCGCCTTTTACCGGTAAAGGGAGAATATGATCCACTTTGCACACTTTCGGGGCAAAATTGGACCCAAAAAAACTTCCGAGGCAGATGTGATCCACCATGCATACTTCCGGGATACATATGACCTTTAACCCTTAGTTTAATTGTAAAATATTGTACTTTCGTTATCAACTACGTTATGATTGTGACATTTGTGTGGACAACTATAGGAGCACCAACGTGGTCATCAGGCGTTCCCTGTTCAATGTTTTGACCAGCAAGAGAGGCTCTTCCATTTGGGTTTGGATCAGCTGGATGGTGTAATTTTAATACTTTTGTTTTAAAAATTTATTTTAGTGTGAATTTAAAATAAAAATAATTTTTATTTAAAAATAAACAATTGAAGAATATTAAATTTGGATTGCTTAGATTTAATATGTTACCTTAGATGGAAAGAGCTTTAAATACTCATCAAAATGACGGGCATAGAAAGTGATTCTAGATATAAGTTGATTTTTTCTTCACCCCAATAGGAGTGGCTAGTGAAATAAAAGTAAGAGAGATGTGAGACTCCACTTTAGTATATGGGGTATTTCATTAAGATAATAAGATTCCATACCCAATTGGAGCATGGAAGCTTAAATGGAGCAAATTAAAGCTTCAAAGCTTCAACATTGACCTTTGACTCTAAATATTCAGATTTTTCTCGAAGCAGAAACTTCTAGGCATTTTTACTCAAATACTATAATTTAAGAATATTTGACCCTTAAAAATATTTTTTTATCGTTTTGACCTTAACGTGTTTTTCTTACCTATATCAATTATCATAAACTTTTGAATACAAAAAAAAAAAAAAAAATTTAAAGATGTTGGATATCACTTAACAAATTTTAAATTTGTTAATATTAGATACAAAACTATGTAAATATAATTATTTAATAAATTAATATTACAAATTAATATATTCTAAATTTATTAATTAAATAAATCATAAAATAGAAAAAGAAGAGGGGAGGGGAGGTGAGTGGGCGGGGGAGAGCATGGAAGAAGGGATTTTGGGGGAGGGGGGGAGGTATATAGAGTGGATATATAAAAAAAAAAGCACAATATAGAAGTTGTTCTTCGACTTCTGTATATTTTTAAAGCCGTTCTTCACAAGAACAATTTTAGGTGTAGTATTTGAGTAAATATTTTTTAGTGTGTAGTATATTGGTATTTAAATTTATTATTTATAGGATTTGAGTAAAAATGCCGAAACTTCTAGATCTTTTTTAATTAACGCTGCCATTATTCAACTCCGATCGGTTTTCAAAACTCTTGAATTCTTGATACGTAGCTTAAGTTGGTGCATCATTCACTTTTTTTAAAAAAAAAATATTGAAATTAACAAATGATTTTTGCATTCTATGATTCATAACAAATATTGACATTGACCAGAGTTTGATCCTCTGCTTTTGCAGATAGCTGAAAGATTGTCTTAAAGTAGGAAAAGCCTCGATTCAGACACCCACATTCAATCACCTCGATCCCAATCTAATGTGAAACCGAGTCAAGCTCTGAAATTCTCTTTTTCTGATAACCTAATGTGAAAACTCAGTGCAAGAAATTTAGTATAAAAAAAAGATCAGAATCAAGATCATTTACAGCATGCATTGGCTGATTATATAATGATCCCTTCCTAAATATAGAATTTTTTTTTGAAAAAAACTCCTAAAAAAACTAAATAATTTACTTATCATATGATTTGTCTGAATTTTTCTCTAAACTAGTTTATTTGAGTTATAAGCTAACATACAATCTGATAATACACAAAATACGTTATGATTAAATGGCTTATTTTGCTTACTTAATCTTTACAAACAAAATCAACTAGATCTTATATTTAAACAAAGAAAATATATACTTACTCCAAGAAAGATTGAAGAGAAGGATTGTGCCAACGCCTCCTTCAATCCCTTGTACATACATCTTTGACAACCTCAGGATTTACTTTTGGAGCAATGGTGGCCAAATCCTTGGACAGAGCTTGCCTGGGATTTCCATCCCAACGCTCACTTCCATTTCTGTCTTGAATTCTTTCATCATCTTCCTCTCCTTTCCTAACTACTCGAGTATGAGTTTTGGCTTCACATTTGCTTTCATGTGTGTGTGTGTTTCTGTATAGGATTTGTTTTGGACAGGGTTTAATGATAAAAATTATCATTTTTTGAGAAAATATTCATACAATTAATGTCACTTTTTTTCCTTAAATTATTTTAGGCATGCTTTGGGCTTTAACTAGAGTTTTGATTCTTAGTTGAAGCAAATTTAATTAATCTGAATTTGCATCACTAGTATGAAATCAAAGTATTTCTCCTGCTCTCTCTCATATCAGATTCGAACCTGTGACCATGTGGGAGTAACTTTTACTTTAATGCCAACATGGTATTCGAATACCAACGAAATTAAAGTATTTCTTATTGTTCAAAGAATCTGAAAACATATCCAAACTAACAATACTCACTGTCTCACTTGTTGAGAATATAAATAATAATGGTGAATCTCCAATCTCCATATATATATGTATGAATAATTAATTGTAGGTGAAGCATCAATATATCTTTTGTTTTTGTACTAGCGCATCGATGTATCAATATCAGTCTTGGTATTAAAATTCAAACTCATTCCACTCATCACATGGGTGAACTGATCTCTTAACCATTTTGATAAAAGTTCCGGATAAGTCGACTACATTGACTAGCTCGGTTCGGATTTTATTTGGGACAAACACTAGTTTTTTCTTTTTTGGAAGTACTCTTTGGGTAGAGATTTTACTATGAAATACTATTTGAGACTGATGTCCCTTCGGAAGTATGAAAAGTGTAGCAATATCGTCATAAACTCACATAGGCGTCGACAAATGTCACGTCATGTTCGATGAATATGGATAAAGATGAATCATTTTTATCATAGAAGTTTTCCTCGAAAAACGATTTTGCCACTAAAGTTTTTAAAACGTTTTGGGCGACATTGCAATCAAAAACGTTCAAGGTAAAGTGGTTTATCTTTATTCTAACATAGATCATGATGTAATGCCTCTTAATGCCTCCATGATTTCAAGGTGATATTGCTAAACTTTTCAAACTTCCGAGGCGACTTTAGTTTAAAAAAAGCTTTTGGAGCAAAATTGATACCCCATGAATACTTTTGAGGCAAAATTGGTATTTATCTTTTTTTTCTTTTGTTATTGAGTTTCCAACAATGTCATTTTGAATTTTTTTTAAAAAAATAATCAAATTTAAATTTTTGTGATTATATTTTGTTAAATTATATATTGTTTATATTATTCACTTGGAAATTAACCTACGTCTTTTATTTGAATATTACTTTAATTTTGGACAAAAAAGTAATAAATTTGAATTTTTTACCATTATTTAAAATTACTTTTATATATTTTAGTTACACTTATTATTTTAATCGTGATTGCGGATTATCTTTATTATTATTGACTTGTGTTCGGATTTCATTATACATTTGACAACTAAACATTGACAACCGTGCATCTCTACATTGGCGCTTCCTTTTGTCATACGCAACAATCGAATTCAAATGCATCTCTACATTGTGCCACATGCTTTATTACATGACACCATGTAATAAAGCATGTGGCACAAAGCCTAGTGAGTGTGGAGCCAATGACGAACGAAGTTGGCAGGATCTCCGTATATAGCTAACACGTTATTTAACCCCGTATGTCCCTCATTAGTATTAATCATGCATCATATCTCACCGGTTTAATTTATATGATTAAATTAAAAAAACTAATTATCAAAAGTATTAAGTAACATACTTGTTAAGCGCATCAACATATGATGGTGAAATTAATTAGAAAGAGCATAACAGAGTTGTAGGGTGAAAAGGGAATTTTATTAGGCGGCAGGGTGACATTATTACATCACTTATTCAGGCATGAAACTAAGGGGAAATTCATCTATGAGAAGAAGAAATCAATAATGGCAGATATGATCATGATTCATGGGGATCCGGCGGCGGCATCGGAGAGATATTTCTCAATGCTGCTCAAGAAGTTGAGAGAGGAAGAGACAGCAGTCTTGGTGAGGCGATCGGTAGATTCTTCATCAATGTAAGATTCATAAGTGATCTTCACATTCACCTCTGTCTTATTGTCTCCTTTGGCAGTGAGCTTCAAGTTGGTCTTCAAGTAGGAGAAGCCCCTATCCATAAATCCACCTTCCATGTGCTCAAACGCAATCTCATGTGTGGCCGCATCCAGCTCTGTGATTTTCTCCTGATAACTCACCCCAGCTGATCCAGCTGTACGTACAAATGGAATCAATCAATCAATTAATAAGCAAGAAAATTATTATAAATCAAATATCAAAATAAAAAAGCTCAGTGGTATTTGGAGGTACTAATTAATTACGTACGTAGAATGGACCAAGGAGTGGTGAGAATGATGGTGCCCACGCCTCCATCTCCTTCAAGCACTTGCACCTCTTTGATCTGTTCTGGCACTGCCTCTGGAGCTATGGCGGCAAATTTTTTTGGATTCGACAGAATTTCCCATAGCTTTTCCAGCCCCACGCTCACTTCTGTTTCTGACTTGATGATTTCTTTCCCCATCTTTGTCTTTGTTTGTCTGTGAGGTTTTAGAGACATGCATGCTCGTATTTATAGGATGCTGGCCCCCATCGATCATTTTAAGAAAACAATAATTTTGATGATGTCCTCCCAGTATTCAATGAATCTTATTATGACTTTCATGAATTATTATTGTATGTTTTACTGCCCCTATTCATGAATCAAAGATATTAAGTGGAGGAATATTAATGCAATCAAATTCATTAAGACTCATTAATTTTGGGACATGTACATCAGTACTACATCCGTCCTTGAATATAAGCTTCAAATAACTACTTTGTTTTATTCGAAAAAACTACTTAAGTTAGTTAAAAGCATTAATTATGTGAGGAATCTAATTTATTTTTCAACTTTACCCTTACTATTAAAGATGAAAGAGAATGACAAAAAAATAAGAGATAATAAAGATGAAAGAAAGTGTATGGGGAAAAGATAAACAATGGGTACAATTAGAAAAAAATACAATAAATGCTTAGACAACCATAAAATGGAGCTTATATTTTGGGACAAGCCCATTCATAAATATGAAGCTTATAATTAGGGACGGAGGGAGTACATCATAATGTTCAGTATTAGAGAATAGAGATACATTACATGTTTTGGGATTTAATACTCGTCCCTAATTATAAAATTCAAATAACTACTTTGTATTTATAAAGAAAACTAATAAAATTAGTTAGAAGTAATAATTATGTAAAAAATATAACTTGTTTTTTCTATTATACCCTTATTATTAAAAATGAAAGAGAATGTGTGGAGAGGAGATAATGAGACAGAATATGACATATAAGAGATAATAAATATGAAAGAGAATATATGGGGAAAAGATAAACAATAGGTAAAATTAGAAAAAATACAAGAAATGTCTAGACAAACCTAAAATGGAATATATATTTTGGGACAGTCACATTCACAAACTTAAAACTTATACTGAGGAATGAAGGGAGTAATTGAATTGCATTATAGGCAAAAAAAAAAAAAAAAAAAGAATTGCATTGAATTGAATGGTAGTAGAGGTCTTCTCTCCCTTATATTAAATGTTTTTTTAGCTATTATATATGGGGACGGAGAGGTATAATATTATTTATAATTTCATTATTTTAATAGCATGTATGTTGCCCCGTGCCACACCATTTTAGTTTCCAGCAAATTATAATTTTGGTTATTTAAAGTTTAATTAAATTTTTGTTGTTGAATTAACATAGCTAGTACAAATAGTGTACGCCAATGTTCTTTTTTTTTTTTTTCATAATTGCAAAACGTTTGAATCAACTGCTATGAGTTTTTAATTGATCAATTTTGTGTTTGAATTTTAGATATATAGCCTACATTCTTGCAAAATGAATCAGTTTATTACTAGTAACGCCATCTATTAGTGGATAAATCCAAAAAAATTCCTAAAATTACAAGGTTTTATTAGTTTTAAAAGGAAACGAATTGTAGTGAATCCAAATATATATATATATCATTACTTAGAAAAAAAATAAAATAGATTTTCATGAAAGAATAAAAATTGCATTAAAGGCCTCTCATTCGTGTATACTGTATACCATCTTCCATAAAAGATTTTATATCTAAGAACTAATAGCCGATAAGCCAAGATTTTATTCATTCAATCTATATGTTCTCCAGTGTTTACACATTAGGAGCCAAACATTTTTAACGGGCAAATTTACATATTACATGTAAGGCACATGATAAACATCGAAATAGGACTTGTTTTGGGTGGAGTTTTGACCGAAATTTCTACCACAATTTGATTTTTTGAAGGACGAGAGGAAACATCAATAATAATTCAAATATTATGTATACCCATTTTATCCCATCGTTAAATTTTTATTCCAGTAAGATAAGATTTTAAACAGGGCACATTATTTAGTCATGAACATTTAAAAGAAATATTTATAAATATTATGTTTATGACCTAAGATTTAAATAATCCCCCATTATCACTTTGGCGAACCATATTGCATGTAATTTTCCCTCTCCTACTCATGAACCCTAAGTCCGTACGTGTAGAAGCATTCATAATTAATTGATAATTGATTTTAGGAAATGTATATAATTATCGACGGGCAACTTTACATATTACATTAACAAGTGAAAATGTCACTGTTAACAAATGAAAAACACAATTGACATCTCATTAGAACATGTCTTATATTAATTCTTTTATTTGGGATTTCAATGTGATTGTCCATTTTATTTTTATTTCCAAATTAAAATATTTTCCTAGTCCTTATTATATAAAGCACTAATCACCTCACTAAGACCAATGAGAAAGGAGGTTAATGAGGTTTTTAAAATACATAATTGACGTTCCACTTTGTCGTGATTTTAATTCTTGGAATGTGCCTTACAATAAGAAATGGGTAGTAATATATAGTTACAAATTTTGGTGCCGATTTTCTTTCCCCTAAAATTGATATTTCATGAATGCATGGAATAAATCCAATCTCACGATTTTCATTGATGTCTAGCATCTACCTTAAAGGTTTTTCTCCATAAATACTAGTAGTAATAGCTAATAAGCAAATATTTCATTCATTACATCGATCGCGTGGATGGGCAGCAAACACTTTTTTATGGGGCACATGCCAAGACATGATAAACATTGACCATTGGCAACCTCGGTAGGGGTGGTGTGGTTTGCTTCTCAAAAAGGCCAAACTTCTACCACAACGTGGTTTCTTAGCAGAAACCCAAACATGTAACTCCTTAAGAATATGGATGCAAGAGTATTATACACCCGTAACCGAATGTGATAATTTATTGGGGCTTATAGACAAGCTGAAAAAGTTCACATTATGTGTATCACAGACACATGTAAGTCTGTAACCGTCTTATGTAGCATTAGCTGGCCTTGACCTTTTCCATCTTTTTGTAATTCCATTTTTTCATGGATCATGATGACCAAATCAAATATAACAGCTTAGATAAAACAGCCCAAAACATGAGCTGAGTTTCTTGGGCCTTATGACAATTGAAGAATCGCTACAGATCATTCGATCTACAGATAACTTTAAATTTATTATTTTAAAATAATAATTTATTTGCAGAAATAAATGATTTAGTGAATTTTCTTCATCTTCCTTACTTCCCCGTTTATTGGGTGTGGACGTGCGGTTATGCTATGGATTTAATTAATTCATGTATTCAAAACTGGAATGTTCAACAGAATATGCTACTCCCTCCGGTCCTAAATATAAGAGCTAGTTGATTTTTTGAAAAAATTAAGGATGCAAAATACACCACTTTAAATTGTTTATATTTGTCTTTTTTCCTCAAAACTAAGTTATTTTACTTATAAACTATCATATAATCTAATTACATGTCACATATATTAAGATTTATGGGTCTAATTTATTTTCTTAATTTCCCCAAAAAAAGTCAACTAACTCTTATAATTAGGACCGGAGGTAGTATTTTTGTGTAATGAAGATACAACTTAGCACAATGGCGTCTTGCGATCCATGTAGCCGACCCCACTTAGTGGGATAAGGCTTTGTTGTTGTTGTTGTTGTTGAAGATACAACTTAGCATTTACATGCAACCATGCAGGGAGGGATCAATTTTTTTTTTTTTCCTGAATGAACATAATGAAACACGGAATTCAAAATACTTAAAAAGAAGTCGTGAAATTTTTTAAAAACCTGGTGAATGAAAAGCAAACTGACACATGTAGAGTTACAGATATAATTTATGGGAAAATTAATTTAAGGTCCCATAGAAGGGACTTAATTAAGATGAGGTCCCATAAAATCACCTAATTAATATGAGGTCCTACCAGAAAGTTGTTATGGCAGGCCAAAAGGTTATTATTGCAGGCCTAAAAGTTGTTATTGCAGGACAAAAAGTTGTTAGTGACTAAGCTTTCACTAACAACTTTTCGGCATGCAATAACAACTTTTTGGCCTGCCATAACAACTTATGGCCTAAAAATCACTCTTGGTCTGTAACAACTTTTTGACCTGCAATAACAACTTCGTAGGACCTCATATTAATTAGATGATTTCGTGGAATCTCATCTTAATTAAGTATCTTACAAGGGACCTGAAATTAATTTTCTCTATGTTTATACTTACATATTATGCTTCATGTAACATAACTTCCAAAATAAAAGCGTACAAAACGGAAAGCTAACGAGAAATTAAATTATAAGCTGCTTCGCACAATTCGCAATCGCAGGGCACGAAATTTAGGTACGTATCTACTGATTTCAATTACCAACACTCAACTCAGTCCCCACAGAAAGAAAAAAATTATCAACACTCAACAGTCAGTCACCCACGTTATTTTCCCCTTTTTTTCCTGAAACTGAATACTTTTTGTCTCTCTACGGCTTTCATATTCTATTCCATCACTTTTCTCTTCATCAGCTGAGATCTGAATCCTCACCGTTTTACCTGAAGCTTCTCTATGTGCGCAAGAGAGAGTGTTTACCTTTTTACGTTATACAGAATTTTATTATGGTTGTTTTCATCCTAAGGCATCATCGGTTTTGGTTGCTTCCTGCTTTGCCATTCCCGTAAGCGTCCCTATTCACCTTATAACTAATTCAGCTTGCTATTTCTCCCACATATGCTGCCAAAACTTTCGCACTTGAGTCCAAATATCTGATTCCACCTTCATGCACCCTTCTATACCAAAACACTGTATGACCCATATTTATTTTTATTTCATCGTTCGATGCGGGGATCCCATGTTCATACTTCGACTTTGAGCCAACCATAGATTACATCACAAGTTTGCAAAAAGCCCCCTTCATCATTCACAAGCAAGCCCACTACATGTCATGACACCTCTATATAATGCAGCACAATATTGGTTTGCTGCATCATCAACTGTTTTTTATCATCCTCTACATTCTCATAGAACACAACATGGAGATGGCTAAAGGCAGTTCCATTTTGATTATGCTTCTGGTGTTTGTCTCATGTTTGATCCAAGCCCAGGCCTATTATGCCCTCTACTGTGCCCACAACACCAGATGCTCTGGAAAGTACATCACATGCCCATATGAATGCCCAAGCAGTGTTTCATCTGATCCTAAGGCTAAGGTTTGCGTCATCGACTGTGACAAACCTGTTTGCAAGGCTTTCTGCAGACGTATGCCTTCTTTCTCCTTCTCCTCTTCATAACTCGTTGCCCAATCTTGCTATTAAGATTCTATGATAATCCATCACTCTATATTATTAGCTTACTTGATTCCATTTTTGTTGCCATTGTTCAGATAGAAAACCAAACTGCAATGCACCAGGATCAGGATGCTACGACCCTCGTTTCATTGGTGGTGATGGCAGAGTGTTCTACTTCCATGGAAAGAGTAACCAACACTTCGCCCTGGTCTCCGACTCCGACCTTCAGATTAATGCCCGCTTCATCGGACGCAGACCCGCCGGTAGGAGCAGAGACTACACATGGATTCAAGCACTGGGAATTCTCTCCAAGTCTCACACTTTCTCCCTGGAAGCCAGCAAGGCTGCACAATGGAATGACGACGATGACCTCTTCAAGTTCACCTACAATGGCAATTATGTGGTTCTCCCAGAAGGCTCACTCTCTCAATGGAACTCTCCGGAACAGGACATTAAGGTGGAGAGGGTGGCCAACAAGAACAGTGTGATGGTGACTATAAAGGACGTGGCTGAGATTCTAGTCAACGTGGTGCCAGTGACTAAAGAAGATGACAGGATTCATAACTACCAATTGCCTTTGGATGACTGCTTTGCCCACTTAGAAGTTCAATTCAGGTTCTCCAAGTTGTCTTCTGACGTTGATGGTGTGCTTGGGAAGACTTACAGGCCGGATTTTGAGAACCCGGCGAAGCCTGGGGTGGCTATGCCGGTGGTTGGTGGAGAAGACAGGTACAGAACAGAGTCCTTGATTTCTGCAAGGTGTGAGTCATGCCTTTTCTCGCCAGAAAATTCAGGGAGTGAGAATGCAGTGACAGAGTATTCAACTCTTGACTGCACCAAGTTCTCACATGGTCTTGGAATTGTCTGCAAGAAATGAGAATCTCTACAAGCTACCATCCCATGAATAATGAGCATAAGCTGCTTCTATATTGATTGTTTAACATATATTTCACATTGTTAATGTATTTTGTCGTATAAGATGTGTCATGCATCTTTTATGTCTGCAGGGAGATTAAAACCCTCAAGTTTTACATGAATGAAAACAAGTACTATACTATACAGAGCGTTTATTATTTATTGGAATAAACTCATTTGCATTCTTTTTATCATCTATTCACCTGTTTGAATATTTCTCTCTCTTTTAATTATATTTTCTTTTTCATCTCCGACTTAATAATAAAAATGCATAAAAGTATATTGAGAAAATGTACGCCAGATTCATTCCCTGCCAGCAGAATAAAAAAGCTATTAAGATGAATGATCTTCTGCATTTTTATCCAAAACAGTAAAAAATAATAATAATAAAAAAAGTTATTCCTTGTAGATAACCACTACACAGCTTAATGTTAGGCTGAAACAAAAACAGTTTTGCAGGCGTGATTCATACCTTCCTTCTGCAATGAAGAGTTATCCACATGGATAAAGGTATACTACGAAAAACACAGGGAAGTTGCAAAAATAGAGTTTCTGGAAGCTTTAAAAAGAGAAAGCTTGCCACAAAATACTGTCTCTGACTGCAACTTACAACAACCTCTCATTCGTTGTGGGCTGTGTGGCCCAAAAAGAGAAAGGACTAATATAAACCACGAAAAAAAAGTTAAAGAAAATACCTTTGAATTCCACTTTCCACGTCTCTTGTCAAGGCTCATCTGGCATGTGTATGTCTGGGAAAGATGCCAAACATCACTTTTGAAAGAAAGATGTTTTAGAGATTTTGCTGCATTTTATATTACATATTACTTTTTAAATAAAGAGGTTTCTGTGATCTCTAAGCATTTTACATGACATAATTCCAATCAGTATCCAATCCAACAAGGGAAAAATCACACAAATGTCCCTCACAGAACCTCTTAAATGAACTGCTTATCAGAGACAAGGGAACTATTAGAAATGAAGTCAACAACTGGCAAAAGAAAAGAAGAAATGACGTCAACAAATGAAGTCCAGTTCTGAACATTTTTTAGTTGGTCATATATGCAGAGTAGAACAGCTTCTTAATATAACCATAAGGGCAATATGCAGCGATTTAGCTTCAGATAAATATCAAAATTTCCATACTTTCTGCATCACCCTTTTGAAAAAGTAGTATAAACTAGTAAGGCCCATTGTAATAAAAAGAAACATAATATTATATATAAATGAGTGACAGAATCAGAGAGATGCCTCACATTTAATATCTAAGGGCTAATTTGTTCTCATCTTTCAACTGTATTAATGAAATAAGGCGAAGACAAAAACAGACTAAGGAAGGGCTTGAATGACCAATGTGCTCCATGGTTGGATGCACTGGAAAAAATTCTAAGGTAAACCTATATAAAGTACCCCAAGCCTATAATCAACGGTGACAGACCTGTAAGACCACTAAATGTCCGTCTTCCTATTGGAAGGGGACCCCCCCCCCCCCCCCAAAACACACACACACCCCAAATCTAATTACAAATCTCTCATGCACTAGAAAAGATCACCTTCCACGGGGATTTACAATTTGAGAGAACACGGTACTTGTGGCCGCGTCTTCTATATCATCATCTGTTCCAGAGATGCCCACTTCAATCATACTCACACTATTGTCAAAAGGCTCGAGTGGAGTTAACTGAATTCCAGTAATGTGATTCGTGCTGTTGTCTTCAGGTTCCATGAGTGCTGATGAGGTCTCTTGAAGTTGTAGAGCATATTCCAGATTCCACAACACATCTCCCATGGATGGCCTATCCACACCATGCTCAGCCAAGCACTTCTCGGCTGTCTCCCCAAACTTCTTCAGAGAAGCAGGGTTCACCTTCCCCACGAGATTCTGATCCATGATTTGATCAAGCAGTCCCTTTTTCTGCCAAGTCATTGCCCATTCAGCTATATTAACCTGCTCCCTGGGAAGAACAGGGTTTAGTGCAGGCCTTGTGCATAACACCTCCATAAGAACCACTCCAAATGAATACACATCTGATTTCTCTGTAAGTTGTTGCCTCCTAAAGTATTCGGGATCAAGATAGCCAAAACTTCCTTTAACAGCAGTGCTCACATGAGTCTGATCTAGTGCAGGGCCAGTTTTTGAGAGGCCAAAGTCAGCAACTTTAGCAACAAAGTTCTCATCTAAGAGTATGTTTGTTGTCTTCACGTCTCGGTGGATTATACTTTGAGCCGCTCCTGTGTGTAGATAATGAAGACCTCTTGCTGCACCAATGCAAATTTCAAGCCTCTGCTTCCATGATAGAGGTGGCAGGTCTGTTCCATATAAATGGCTCCTTAGGGGTCCATTAGCCATATATTCATAGACAAGGATCATTTCTGACCTCTCATCACAGTAGCCAATGAGAGACACAAGATGCCGATGGCGAAGCTTTGATAACATCTCAATTTCGGTTCTGAATTCAGCAAGACCTTGTTCAGATCTGGGGTTGCCCCTTTTCACAGCCACATTTGTCCCATCTTCTAGTGTTCCCTTATAAACCCTCCCAAAACCACCAACACCAAGAAGCAACTTTTCATCAAATTTATTGGTTGCATCCAGAATTTCTTGGAAGCTGAAGAACCGTCCAAGATTTGAGGAAGCTAAAGAAATGCAGCTTGCAGTTCCGCTCTTCTGAGAAGTCGTTGATACTTTTGTCACGGTCTGAGAGTTTCCGTACAAAGGTAGAGGCAGCCATGAATTCCCTTGTTGAGCAGGCTTTGACTTGCGCCCTATCAAGCAGCAATAACACAATCCAAGCAATGCTAATGCTACTACAGCCCCAACAACAGAAACTACTATTATCACTATCTTGCTGATCTTTGGAGGTGAACTCGGAAGGAGACTCTCAACTGAAGCATTCTTGTCCATGCTCCTCAACTTGTTGCTAATTTTCATTATCTCCAAACCGTTCATGGTTGCATTCCTGATGTCAGCCATATTATCTGGACCAACACTCACAGTCAAAGTGTTTGAATCTGCTGAGGCATCAGAAACGTAATCCCTATAGTAAGGCACATTTAAGTTACCAGTAATGGATGAGAGGTCAACACTTCCAAAAGCTAGGTCGGAGTTTATGTACAGATTGAACACCAAACTGTTGAGAGACCTGCTCATAATATCACAGAAGTGTACCCGTACAAAATAGGAGAAGCTTGGATCCACAGAGAAAACCCACGTAATATTAAAATTTGTATTTGGAACATTTGCATCACCCATTACATCAGCAGTGGCATAAACCCAATTGGGTGCCGTCTCAGGAGTAACACCAGGTGGATACTTGATGCTCCAGGGGTTAACTGAAACATTGAGGACAGAGCTATTCACATGGAGATATTTCAGATCATTAACCCAAGTTCTCCACAGTGTGTCATTTTCAGCAGTAATCAAAGGACCCCCAATGTTTAACCGATAAACAGTTTCAAAAGCCAGTTCAGAAAGGTCACTAACTGGGGAAAGAGGGTGTAGACCGAATGCCTGATCAGCAAACAATTCATTTGGCATAGACACAACTTCAATTGCATTGACAAAAGCTAGTGAACCATTTGCAGGGATGAAATTGAGAGTGAAGGCATCAGAAGTAACATTGATCGCATACTCCTTGAAAATATAGGAATCATTGTGGTTCCGAAAGGTGAAGTTGTTCAAAAGAACAAAATCATCTGTGACCACTGATAGTAAGGCAGAATTCAAGTTATGGCCAGGGTTGGGAAGAGGGCAGAAATAGAGCCGCACCCAATGCCGACCTTGCTGCTTAATTTTGAATTTGTAAGAAGCTTTAGAGGTAAAAATGCGAGCTGATTGGTAGATAGGAGAAGGAACATCAGATTTAGAACTGGCCAGTAAAGAATTCCCAGTTTTCAGAACTATGGAAGAGTGCTGTGAATCAGGAACAAAAGAGCGACTTTGAAAGGTGATGTTTTGGGAAGCACCACAAGAAATCAAATAATTATCCGGAGGAACGAACAAAGAAGATGACCCATCAATCAAAAACAAAAATACAACTAAAACAAACAGTACCCACTTCAAAAACCTCATCTTCGCCATTGTAGCCCCCCCACTTCTTTCACCGAATTGGAAATCTCAAGCTCAAACTACCCAAAAATCACGTCGAATGAGCCAAGAATGCAGCAAATCGCATTCCGAAGCAGAAACCTGAAACAATGACGGATCTATTACACTAGGAACGGATATCAGACAGAGCATACAGAGACAAAAAACTTTGTTGAGCTAATGAATATAATCTGGTACGGTTTTGGGACATAACAAAGTAGGAAGATGAGTTGTGTGAGTGACTTTACCTTATGGAGGAGCAAAATGTGAGTGTATACTATGATATGATGGAGAGCGAAGGAGGTAAAAGACTAAATGCCATTACTGAAAGAACATGGAGGTGAGCTTTTTAGCGGAGCTGCAAAACAACCTTTTCCAGGCTGTTGATCCGGCTGTCATTTACAGAGCAAAAAACATGCATAGGACCCACCAGACAAGAGGCAAATTAATGTTAAATTTCCCGCTTTCTTACTGTACAATACCACTCTATAATTTTACTGTTATTCCTAGTAGTAATGGTTTTTTGGTTTCTTCTCACAATTTGACTTCGATTAGTGTTAGTTCCCGCCTCAACTTCTCACACGCGAACATTGATGAATTCCCATATTTTGATCCAGCTTTTTGTGAGTTAAAGTGTATTGATGAGTTATTTTTTATTTTTAATTATTCTATACGTGAGAAGTGTTGGGTATATACACTTTATGCAGCACTATCATTTTTGTTTGAAAAGCTTTTGATGGTTTTATCCATTATAAGTTATAATTAAACAACATGTTATGATGCGTCATGATAATGAAATGTTGTAAAATTTTCTGACTTCGCACCTTTAATCTCAATTTGTGTTGGCAATGCTTGCTGAGTGTAAATCCAAATGATTGCCATGTGGACTTAATCTCCCAGCACTGCGTAAAAAAAAAATTTTTTTTGTCATAATTAATGTATTAAGTATAATCACACACACAAACATTTGACCTCTTAAAGACAAAGCGTTCAAGTCAATTAATAAAATATCAGGTGCAATAAGATACGGCACAGAAGATCTTTTATGGAAAAGACTTGACAATGTAGGTTTTAAAATATGGTGCATATATCTTAAAATATAGGACTGCATTGTATCAGATATTCGCATTAATTTCTTTTATAAAGTATCTATGGTACATGGACTGTATTTATCCATATAAAAGCATGAAATGTGAACAGAGTTTAGCCCTGATATTTATGCAACTTGTGTCCGATATATAGTTTTGGAAAAATTCCAAATAAATACCCTCGAATATTAAAAGGATAAAAAGGTATCTCCAATATACAAAATGACATAAAAAGGATCGTTCCCAATTTGGGATAAAAAATTTTAAGGTAAAAAGACCAAAATGCCCCTGTCTCCATTAACTACTCAGGTATGGCCATTAACCACTCCCGTATAGCGATTAACCGTTGTAGTATAGCTATTAACCACTTCGTTGATTCATTAGTTAGACTTGTTTTTATGAAAGTTGTTAACTACTCTAGTATAGCAATTAACTACTTCAATATAGCAATTAACCACTCTAGTATAGCCATTAACTACTTTACTGATTCATTAGTTGGGCTCAAATACTCTTATATTTGTGAAAGTCATTAACCACTTTAGTATAGTAATTAACCACTTCAGTATAACGATTAACCACTCTAATATAGCTATTAACCACTTCACTTTGAAAGTGAATGGAGATAGAGGGATTTTGATCTTTTTGCCTTAAAAATGTTTATCCCAAATTGGGAACAATCCCTTTTATATCATTTTGTATATTTGAGATACATTTTTGTCCTTTTGATATTTGAGGGGTATTTATTTAAAATTTTTCCTATAGTTTTTTTAAAAAAGAAAAGGACTGGAGAGTATTAATGAAGAGGATAAAAATTTAAAATAAAAATGTAGGGCATGGGGAGTAATAAGTAAGAAGTGCGTAAGGGTAGGACACGAGGGTCATGTTGGGATGATACTTCTCCAAATCCACATGGTCTCTCACATCAACGTCCCCATCATCTTCTGTTGCGCCACACGTTTTCATTTATATGTTCTCTTTCTCTTTTACTCCCTCCGGTCTTAATTATAAGAGTCAGTTGACTTTTTTAGAAAAATTAATGATGCAAAATGCATCACTATAAATTGTTTATATTTGTCTTTTTTCCTCAAAACTAAGTTATTTTACTTATAAACTATCATATAATCTAACTACATTTCGCAAATATTAAGATTTAGGAGTTTAATTTGCTTCCTTAATCTCCCCAAAAAAAATCAACTGGCTCTTATAATTAGGATAGGAGGTAGTACTTCCTTTCATATTTCCACAATTTACTACGTGATGTGCTTTGTGTCTCTGTGCATACCTATCTACTTGTCTTTTCCATAATGGCACATGTTGGTTTAGTTGAACTATTTACTCTTTTTTTTTTTTTTTTTTGCCAGAAGTTGAACTATTTACTCTTTATACCTTCACTCTATAATTTCTAGTTTTCTACATCATATTATACCATTTTGGATGGATATGGAATTCATCATTTTATTCACTCTCTCTTGAAAGTTGAAACCATTTGGCAATTTCTATAAAGTCTGGCGGCAATCACGCTGCCGCTGACGACGCAAATAAATCCCTAAAGGCTTCACATTTCTAACCTAAAATACCAACTACTCTCTCATATCTTAATTATAAAAGTAAATAAGGATGTTCGGTTTAGTTATGAATATCAAATGGCAATTTTTTTTTACTTGTAAATACCAATTTTTTTTTGTCTCATATGTTTATAATTTTTTCTTTATGAAGTATTCTTGATGGTGGTAGATATTAAGGAGGTTTTTCATCTATAAAATCAAAATGATAAAAATGGTGCTTTAGGGACCTCAACAATCAACATCAATTTATGAATAAACTGTGATCAAGAAAATGTACTATCTGTGACCTAGATGGGCAGCCAAACTGGACTATTGTTGTGAATCGGCCTGCCCCCATTTTGCTCGGACCTGTCTATTGGGCTGGGCTATCATGAATGAGGCCCGTAACTCATAGCATGATTTTCTATAAACAGTTCAGAGATCACACCCCGAATATATACATATATTTTTGTAAAAAAAAAAAAACGTTATTCACAACCCAAGAAGAGTTTCAGAAAGTGGGAAATTTTTTTATAAAATAAATGAATTTATAATGATGGTTGAATGGCAATATAATATAGAATTATAAGAATGATATATACTGTACTTGCTCCTTAATATAAGATCAAGTTAACTTTTTTGTGGAGATTAAGAAAGCCAAATAGACTGCTTAATTTTAATATATAATACAAATTGTATTATATTTTAATTTATAAGTAAGATAGATTAGTTATGAAAAAATAAATGTTTTATATTGATTTATTTTGTATATTTAATTTCTTAAAAAAGTCAACTTGATCTTACAGTTAATATATAAGAGAGGGTGTTATGATTTTTCAGTAAAAATTAAAGATTAAGAGGAAAGGGATAGAAGGTTAATAGGGGAGGTGGACTGGTGGAGTGATGAAACGGAATAGTGCCTTCTCAGTGGATTTGGCCCAAACGTTAGGCTGATAACACATTAAACGATTATCCAACTGTAAACCGTTAGAGAATTTGAAGTTTGACTGGTTGACAATTTCCACTTCCGTATGTTATTCATATATATTGACAAATCCTCACCATCAGTATAAAAAATATGGAGCTAGCTAGGGGTGGAAGTATACTAGGTTTATGTAGGCTTTGACTAAATAGGTCTAGGCCTGATTAAGAATATAAAACTTAAGCATGAATTTGAGCCTGTATGTAAGCTTATTTTTAGGTCTGAGCCTGAGCCTGAGCCTTTAAAAGGCCTGATAAGGCCTGAAAGCCTACTTAAAATGTAGACTCTTAAATAGGCTTAAAATTTTATACTTATAATTCCATATATTACACTTTAAACGTATTAAAACGCATTTGTATGTTTTAAAAAGATTTTATGGTTATAAAATTAGATAAGTTGGTAATGTTATAATTAATTTAATAATTTATTTTATATAACATATTATAACAAAAATTACAAAAAAACTAAATAAGCTAGGCCTGTAGGCTTGTAGGCTAGGCCTTACGAAAAAATGCCTGACCTATTTACCTAAATAGACCTGATTATGAGCCTGGCCTATTTACTAAATAGATTAGGCTATACTTATTGTAGGCTAGGCCATAGGCTCCTGATAAGGGCCTGGCTTATTCTCATCCCTATAGCTAGCGTACAAAAATGAAAAATTAAAAAAAAAAAAATGTAAGATCCAGCCTTCTTATAATATTATATAGCTTATCAACGTATGTCAAAGCTGAGATTAGGCGTATTGATCTCATTATATTGTTTTGTTTGACTATATGGGTCTTCATTCATCGATCATTTAATTTAATTTGGCAACTTCCACGAAACATTGCGAGCACGTTCTATCTGTTTATCTATCTTCCAGCTATTATTTTATTTCCTTCATTGCATATTGCGATCTTGCTTTCACTTTTACGCTCTGGGATGGCCTTGTTCATCATCTTTATCTCTACGATTTCGTCGTCGTCATCTTATTCATATATATATATATATATATATGTATATGTACAAACACACATGTACACGTTAATTCCGCGTGGACTTGGACAAAACAGTACATATTTGAAGTGTATTTTTAATCAACTGATCAACTGTTTTCGCACTTAATTATTCAAATTAACCATAGTTAAACATAGTGTTTACATTTTCTTGCCAACATGTTTCAATTTCTCCCTAGGACGGCAGAGAGATGAGAAGATTTTGAGGAATAGATGACATCTTCTTAGGACGGACTATATTGATTAATTAACGAACTGGCTACTAAAACTCGTCTCAAAAGGAAAAAGTATGGATATTCAACCAACTTATAAATTTGTGACCAAATCTCAGACAGCGCTTTCAAATTGGGTTAATATAACTTTTGATTCCTGAACTTTTACTCAATTTTGGTTTGGGTCCTTAAACTTTAAAATTTTTTGTTTTGGTCCCTGAGCTTTAGGTTAATTTTGGTTTTGGTCCCTGAACTTTCGGTCAATTTTAGTCTTGATCCCTGAACTTTTAATAATTTTGATATTGATCCCTCAGTTTAAAAAAAACTTCAAAAAAAATTAAAGTTGAGGGACCAATACCAAAATCTCTGAAAGTTCAGGGAACAAGACCAAAATTGACCGAAAGTTCAGGGACCAAAACAAAAGATTTTAAAGTTCAAGGACCAAAACCAAAATTAACCAAAAGTTCAAGGACTAAAACCAAAAATTTTAAAGTTTAGGGACCAAAACCAAAATTGAGTGAAAATTCAGGGACCAAAAGTTATATTAACCCCTTTCAAATTTCAATATCATGTACTCCCTTCTTCTTTCTATCCGATACATTAATTAAAAATGGATCTTCAACCAAATTACAAGAAACATTAGTCTGTTCTTATTATAAGTTAAACCACCACAAGTTTTTTGTTCATAAATATAAGTCAAGTTTGGGATCAATTAATGCTGCTGTGACTATTTTATCCCAATGTTAGAAATAGGGAAGATAAGAGAGAAGA
This sequence comes from Mimosa bimucronata, assembly GCA_037074515.1. Lineage (NCBI taxonomy): Eukaryota > Viridiplantae > Streptophyta > Magnoliopsida > Fabales > Fabaceae > Mimosa > Mimosa bimucronata. Next base: position 5,996,422 of record CM073436.1, read on the forward strand.
TTTATAATGCATAAAATATTATTTTAACACATATTCTTAAATAAGGGCAAAGTTAAAAAGTTTTGGGTTAAATGTCATATTTGCCCCGGAATTATGTACGGTGGATCACATCTGCCCTGAAAGTATTTTTTGGTCCAATTTTGCCCCAGAAGTGTGTAAAGTGTATCATATTTGCCATTTACCATTAAAATTTTAACGGTCAACGTGAGTTTTTTAACGGTAAAAAGCGAATATAATACACTTTACACACTTTTGGGGCAAAATTGGACCCCAAAAAATTTTCGGGGTAAATCTGATCTTTAACCCAAATTTTTAAAAAAAATATGACATATTTAATGCTATAACATCAAATAGTTAAGGTGAATTTATAAAAAAGAAATATGTAGAAGAGTATAATAATGTACTACCTTACATACCTTACAACAAAAATACAAAATCAATGGTTTCGGCTTTCAGTTATGATCATTGTTGTCAAACTCGCGAGTTGACACTCCGATTTTATCGTTTTTACGGATCTACCTAACCAAAACGTGTCACGAGTCACTTAAATTTGTACTAGGTGTAAATTCGGTAAAAACTCACGAGTTTACATGCCGAATTCACCGTTTTTACGTTTATACCTTATAGAAAATTGTGTTAACTTGCTATAAATATCATGTTTATTATTTTTATTTAACCATATTCAATGAATTTATATATAAATTTCATAGAAATTTGTTTATTGAGTGAGATAAAGTATGAATGTTGATATATTTAATATCAACTATTTATATTTAAAATATCGTCAAGTCAAATTATTATTATTTTTGTATTTCTTATTTAATTAGATACTGAAAACACATATTTATTAATAAAGGTAAACTCTTACGAGTCTACGATTCGAGTTTACGATCCGATTTTACATTCTTCTCACAAGTTTACTTAAACTCACGTGTGTTTGACAACCTTAGTTATGATTCAATGCGATTTGCCTATGGTTTCCCACCGACAAATATTTGAGAATACAACTTTCAAAGCGCAGTGCAGGGCCACATTTATTATCACACCTTCTTTGTTCACCAAGCAAGGGTGTAGGATTCGTACTATTCCTTCCTACTCTTATTATACGGTATTAACTAATAAAATTTTTTATTCTTAATATAAGATATCAACCACTATATTAATTATTTCTTTCCCACTTTACTCTTGTTATTAATAAAGGTTTTAAATTAAAAAAGTAAGTCATATCATTTAATGAAGGGTAAAATTGGGAAAAAATGACCAATTTAGTATAAATTTAATTTAATAACCCAATCACCAATTCGTGTTATGTAAGAACTGGTAGTTTATGCCTTAATAAGGAATAGAGGGAACAGCACTAGCAAAATTGAAATAAAAATAAAAGATTAACTAATTCGTTGTAATTATGGCCATCCATTATTACTACTATCCCTCTGCATGCCACGTCTCTCGTGGCACTCACCCCTCATGTGAAGGCATAGAATTGAATCCCGACAAATTAAAAGGTTAGATAAGCCACTAGAGTGATTGAACGGATGCTAGTAATTATGTCCATTACGAGTGGCCAAATAGATTCGATTGATTGCATTTTAAGGAATAATTCGTTATAATTAATACTCCCTCTGGTCCTTATTACAAGGCACCAACTACCAATTCTCACAAACCAAGGAATGGTAGTTGGGTCCTTAAATCTAGGCTTAATTGACCATATTTTCCAACTTCACCCTTCATTAAATGATACAACTTAACATTTTAAACTATGAACATTCATTAATGACAAGGGTAAAGTAGGAAAAATGTAATTAATGTGGTGGTTGGTGCCTTATAATAAGGACAAAAAATTTTGTTAGTTGGTGCCTTATAATAAGGACCAGAGGGAGTATTCATATTTTCTTTCTGCCATCTATAATTAATATATTAGAAACATGCAAGTGAAGAACTCAAAGTGAGTATGCAATTGGAGCACTCATTTAATAGTGACGGATACGATGCCTGCCCTTGTGAATGGAGCAATTCACATGCCAGTTGTCTACTTTTTATAAGGGATTTTAAAACAGTGAGGGATTAGTCCCACCTAACATATGGGTGAGGATGTCCTAGGAAACAAAAAAAAAAAAACATAATATGATACTTTTTTTTTGGGAAAATTAATCTTTTAGTCCTCTAATTTTTAACTGACTTGTAACTCAGTTCTTGAACTCTAACTCATTATGACTCAGTCCTTGAACTTTTGATTCATTTATGACTCAGTCCCTCATCTTTTTAATTTTTTATAATTTAATTTTGAGTCATTGTATGTGACAAAAATTACTTCAAACTCAGCTCACATAACAAAAATTATTCCAACTAAGCTCCATGTCGGCGCCTCACATCCTCTCCTCACTCCAGCATCTCCCCTACCCTGCCGATAACTCTTTCCCATCAATTCTAGAACCCACAATTCCTCTGCTCCATCTCCAGAGTCATATATACAAGAGCTTTTCCTTCTGGAATGAAGAAAAATGCTTAAACATGTTCTGCAAAGGCACAGCTCAAAACAAAATATGGGTTTTAAATTAGAAAGGGAAAGATGGAAAAGACCAAAATTCTAAGATGTTTTATAATTGTAATGATGAATGTTTTCAAAGCGAAATTTATGACGAACACATTCAATTTTTTTTTACAAAAAATAAAAAGAAATCTAAGAGAGCAACTTGAAACTGTAATCTAATTCAACAAATCTCCTGCTCATACATGGCTACGCTCTGATCACCAGAATATTTCTTCAGCAGTCAGAACTTCTATCCTCCAGATCCTTCTTTCTTCTTCTCTCGCTCTTTCTGATTTTTTTAATTTTTTTATCAAGAACTGGTTCACTTTTAATTTCTTTTGAATTTCTGTAAAAACTTTAAAACTCCAGTACAATTATCTTCTATCACTAAGCATTCTTCTTCGTTCGAGAAGGAAAAACTCTTGTATATATGAGTTTGGAGATGGAGGAGAGGAACCGTGGGATTTGGAATTGACGGGAAAGAGTTGTTGGCGGGGGGGGGGGGGGGGGGGGTGGGGGTCGGGGGGGGAAATGCTGCAGTCAGGAGAGCATGTGAGGCGCTGATGCGGAGCTTAGTTGGAATAAATGTTGTCATGTGGAGATGAGTTGGAAGTAATTTTTGCCACATATGATGACTCAAAAGTAAATTATAAAAAATTGAAAAAGTGAAGGACTGAATCATAAGCGAATCAAAAGTTCAATGACTGGCTTACAGCGAGTCTAAATTTTCAGGGACTACACAAGTGAGTTGAAAGTTGAAGGACTAGAGAATTAATTTTCCCTTATTTTATGAGAATAGTAGCATGGTAGTTTTTTGTGTGTGTAAATACTGAATTTCATTAACTAACAAACTTAACGGTACAATGTGCTAAACTCCTTCATCAAGATCTACTCTATGCATGCTTAATGCAGATTGATCAAGGATACAAAAAGGATTATCTAGAGTGTGAGCCATATTGGCCAAATAATCAGCATCCAACAAAAGCTCTCTCGAGCTGCGCAAAATCATGACCTGCTAATCCCTAAACAAAAGTAGTCTAATATCCTTTACAATATCAATAAAGGGGTGCTTAATATCACATCTCCTCATACATAATTCAATGGCTTCCAAGCAATCAGAAAGAAAAAAAAAACAATGTTCCGAAACCCTTTATTCCAGCATAAACATAATCCATTCATTATAGCTAGGAGTTCCGCTATCTTAGGCGGGACCATAGTAAATTTACTGCTAAAACCACATATCCAGCCACCGTCCTTGTCCTTTATAACACCGCCACAGCCACTTTGACCATCTTGAAGCACTGACCCATCAACTTCTAGTCTCACATGATCTTCTAGAAGAGAGGAAGGTCTCTGCCACGATGAGAATGACCTTCCATAGAACTCATGATGGTTGAAAAGATCTATGTCCCAACATGCCTTGTAAAAGAAAGACTGAGCATTTACAAATACATCATCATCAAGAGAGTTATATAGCTTTTTACAACGAGCCACCCAAATATCCCAACAAACATAACCAAATAGAAATGCTCATGGGATTTTTGTTGTGGCAAAAGTTCCTACTTCATGGTTGAGATTCCATTTGATCAATTCCGCTTCTTTAAAGCTATAGAAGGGCTCCAATGTTGTGGGTCAATAATGGATTCCCGTCTATGCTTTGCGTGTGGACTTTCCCTGACTAAGTGCATTGCATCCTCTAACTCGGCACACCCAAACGGGCATGTTGCTTCCTCCATGATCCCTCTCCTTCATCTCAATTCTGATGTGTGTAATCTGTTGTGAGCAATCAGCCACAAAGGATTTCATCTTTTCCAGACCACTCATCTCCATATCATCCTCCATACTTGGTCTCCTTCTTGATGAGTACCTGTAGAGAGAAAATTATATGTAGATTTAACAGGAAAGGAACCATCAGTGGATGGTTTCCATGTGAATTTATCATCTCCTCTCATCTAACGGGGTGGGTGTGCACATGAAATTTACTCAACAATATTACTCGAGAACTATACCTGGAGTTTAGCAATGTCCCAATTACCATTGACATCAACATAGTCCACCACTTTTGCAGTAATATCAACCAATCTCTCCCTCCCAGGTATCATCTCTATAAGAGAACAGTTGACCTCTGACCAGTTTTCAAACCAGAATAAGGTGAAGGTTCCATCCCATATTTTCTTTCCCAGCCCAATTTTAATATCATCCCAAACTTCTGATATTCCTTTTCAAGCTTGACCGGGATCTCTATAACACCCCAAATTTTAGAAAAGAGAAAATAAGGAATTAATTAAGATTTAGAAAATATTATTAAAATATTAAAAAGCATTAAAAAAATGAAATTATGATGTTTTAGACATTTTTAATAAATTTTAAGGGTTATTTTATTTACATATAAAGGTAAAATAATAATTACAAGATAAATTTTAATCTGGGAACTTCAAGAAAATTTATTTTAAGGCTTAAAGAAATTTATGAGTAAGAAAAACCTCTAATATGATATAAGAATTTATTTTAGAAAAAAAAAGAGAGAGAATTATTTTCAGAAAAGGGACTAAACTGAAAACACTAAAAAGTTTATTTCAGGGGTTAAAACGAAAAAAAGAAAGTTTTAAGGGCCAGAACTTTAATTTTCCCCTCATCTTTTATATAATACTTCCTCCTCCTCTCTGTCCCTCACTCTCCCGATCTCTCTCTCTCTCACCGACACTCTCTCCCTCACCTCCTCCCTCTGTTCTCCGTGAGCTTCCGCGGCTTCAAACGGCAGGAGCGGCGACGATCGGCGGCTAGGAGTGGCGGAAACACGTGGGAAGGCTTGGTTGGCTTTGGGTAAGCCTTTCTTTCTCGTTTTCCTTCCTCTTTGGGTCCGATTTCGAGTGAGTTTTGGGAAGGGAATCAATTCGGGTTTTAGGGGTTTTTAGAGTCCTTAAATCCATTAAAATGAAGCCTAGGGTTCGATTAACAAACCCCAAGAACGAATTTGAGCAATAGAGTCGGATTAATCAAGATTTCCCAAATTTCTTCCTCCGTGCACTGTTCATCCGACGGCAAACTTGGGGATTTTCGGTTGTTTCTTGTTTTGGGACTTAATTACTCATGATTTTTAGTAATTCTAAGGTTATGGAATGGATTAAAAGTGTAATTATGAAGCTAAGGGATTTTTGAAGCATTTTTCCTCTCCCCTGTTTCTGCAAATCCGACGGGTCCAAGGGGGAAAATCCTTGAATGTGATACACTTGTAATTGAGAAGTTCTAATAAGCAATTTGTATGTATGATTTGATGGATTTCTGATTGGTTTGAATTATTGTTCAATTTCCCTGTCTCCATTTTGTTCTGGCCGAATTTCCATTCCTCTATGTTGCTTGATTCTTGTTCTTATTCTCCTTGTTCATTCGAATTTTCTTTCCCCTTGGTCACTGATTCTTGGTGCTTATTGAGCATAGTTGATTGTTGTTTAAATTAGTTGAATTTTTCTTCCCTTGTTCTTATTCTGTGCTGGCCGACAGTTTTGTGTAGGGAAAGAAGAAAGAATGTTGTGATGTTGTTGTAAGATGTAGTACTGAAATTCTAATTTCTGTTGCTCTGGCTGTTGTTTATTGGTGAGGAAAGAAGAACTAGTGATATTGGTTCAATAGGGGTTAGGTTTAAGAAAGAATTAAGGATGATAATAGTGTAGTAATGGTTTTCGGTTTTGTTGATCATTGGCCACTGATTGGAGAGGCAGTAAAAGAGAATGGTGATATGGGTTCAAAAGAAATTTAGTTAAGAAAGTAGGAAAATGAGGTGGTTGTTCTTGGATTTATTGAACTTTGTTGGATTAAATTAAGTTAAGGTTAGACTTGGAATTAAGATAGGATTAATTAGATAAAAGAAAATTGATTGGTGATTTATTGATTTAAAGTTTCAAGTTAGCATTTTTTAAGTGTTTATGGTTGGTAGAGTTAAGCTAAGGATTTGAAAGTTTAGTTAGAAGTCAAAGTGTTAAATAGTTATGTGCTTTAAATCTGTGTAAGACGGGAGAAAGTTTAATTGAGTGTTTAAAAAACTTTTAGTTGAATTAAAGTTGTGTTCTTTTACTCTATGTTGTGGCAAGTTCATAATTGCTTGATTGAAATTTTGTAAGGCCTAGAGGTTCCTTGTTACTTGTCCTGTGTGTACTTGGGTTCTCTATGATGTGTGAGTTCTCTGTTCTTCTTAAGGTTACTGGAAAGATGAAAATGTAAAAGGACTTATATACGTGATTACATGTTAATTATGCTCTGCTTTAGGATTAGGACATTATCGTTTTGCCTGACTGATATTTACTGCTGAGGAAGAAATAATGGTGTTAAAATTTAATGGAAAATGTCACTTTGTATGTTAAAGCTTTAGAATATTGTCTATTAGTGAATTAGTCTTCTGTTTGGGATTAATCGATGCTTGGTTGTAAGAAAGAGAAATTTATGATATTTGTTGCTTGTAATTAATTTTAAACCTCTTCTTGTTCTTGTTTGTCCTGGTTGTTTCTTGCTGATAATGTTACTTGTGCAGAGTAATTATTTTAGTTAAGAGAGTTAGTGGTGTTGAAATCCTAAAAGTTTAGGAAGCTTAGTGGTTCTTAAAGTTAGAAAGTTAAATTAATGACATATGGGAAATAATTGTTAAGATTCCTAATTTTATGGTTGACCAAAAGTAAAGAATAGTAATATAATGAAATAGATTTGGTGTTTTGATGTTTAAAGTTTTAAGTGAATTTTATTTCTATGTATTTGAATTATGATGGTAAAATATTTTCAGTTGTTCAGATTTAAGCCATAGAATTCAAAATGCTTAAACTCACTAATTCGGTAACTTAAGAAATGTTAGTAATTAAGGTTATAAATAAAAGAATATAAATAATATGTAGATGAGTACTCTAGGGATTAAGGAAATGTAACGCTCCTTAAAAATAACTATTCTTAAGGTAATTATTAATCAAACATTGAGAATAAGAAAGATTAATTGGAATAAATTAATTAAAAGTGTTCTTCAGATCTTAAATGGTTAGGTTAATTATAATAAGTTAAGTTATAGGTAATAATTATTAATGTGATGAAAAGTATGATTATTGGAAAATGTATTTGAAATTCAGCGAATTTAATTAAGTAAAGTTATTATATATGTTATCATAAGATGTAAGTTTGATTTAAAGTAATTATGATATTTTTATGATTGTGTATTGTTTAATAATTGTAAAATGCCTGTGGATGGTTGTGTGTTTAATAATTAAATCAGAGATTAAGATTTAATCATATGTTAGAAAGGGAAAGGGTAGAGTTATAGGTAGTACAATAGGAACGTGAGAGACGCAGAATTATTATAAGTTAATATTATATATATATATATATTAAATTATCTATATGAAATTATAGGAGGAATAGTGAGATTAGTACGCCAAGGCATCTGGAACAGCAGGAGCTAGCGGATGGTTAAGTTCGAAGTTCAGGTAGCAGTTTATTTCAGTAACAATTAAATTGCATGTATTATTTTGTAATATCTGTTGCATTTAGTTGGTAAGTTGTTATTCCTCAGATGGAGTACTCCAGGCTTAGGTGATTAGCTACACCTTTGCAAGATTAGTTACGTTTTAGCCTTATGTGCTTTAACGAGAAACCCTGCAGGTAAAGCCTCCACTATAACGAATATATTGTTATTAGTGGTTGGCAGGTGCTTTTAGCACACAGATTAATAGGAGTAAGACTATTATCATTTGTACAGTTTTATGAAATATATACATGACAATGCTAGCATGATAAAGTATGTTAATGAAAGAAACTGCTATTGGGATTTCCAATCTCACCCCCTGTCCCCAAACATTTTCAGTTTAGCAGGTTAAAAGAAGCTAGCTGGGGAGAAGAGTAGACGAAGAAATTAGGATTAGAAATTGAAAAGCCAGAGGTAGTAAATATTTTATTAAGATTATTTGTATATGTTGTAAAAGTAAATTATTAAATTAATAATAGAGAGCACAGGAAATAGAATTACAATAAATTTATTAGGGGAATTAAATTTCCTAAGGGTTATGAGTTATGAATAGATATTTTAAAAAGAAAATGTATGTATTACCCTAATGTCGCTATATATTCTGGTAGAAGGGTTATTAACTGAGATGACCCCAGCGTTTTAATATTGGAAAGGTAGAAACCTATCAGTAGATGCAGAGAACCCATGAGTGGGTTTTCGCTCCCCACACACTATCATCAAGGAGAGGAAATCATAAGGGAACCTAAGTAGTCTAATTGTTTTATGCACCACTTGGTTTTATAAAAAGTTTTAAATTCTAAATGGTTCGAAAAGCCCATTCCAACTGACAGAAGATTGAATAAATGTTTTAAAAGAAAAAGTTTTAAATTTTCCGTATTTTTGGGCTTCGAATATCCATAAAAGTTGTTATAATTCAATTAAATTGCTATAATATAGTAGTAAAAGTCCAGGTGTTACAATCTCCATTTTGTGGATGTTACTGCATTTGTAGTTATCTCTTAGTACCTGCATCCATAATGTCTCCTTGTCCGTCAGTAGCTTCCAGCATAGTTTCATCATGAAAGCTTTATTTTGTCTCCTAAGGCTCTTGACTCCCAAGCCTCCTTCATGTTTTCCCATAGTTACTTGATCTTACTTCATGAGGGATAACTTCTTTAAGGATTGGTTGGTTCCCCATAAGAAGTTTCTGCTTCGCTTTTCAAGGTCTTTCAGGATGCCTTTGGGAACCAACATGGCTTGCATGTAATAAGTAGGCAGGTTTGACAATACCGATCTAATAAGAATGGCTTTTCCTGCTAGGGATAGGAACTTTCCTTTCCCATTGGTAAGTCTCTTCTTGGATTTCTCCACAATGGGAGCGAGAGTTGTTTTAGTGACTTTCTTGTGAAGGAGGGGAATGCCAAGGTACTTGCCTAGATCCCCTTGTAAGGCTAACTCCCAGTCGTTGGCTAAGGTCGTAGGTTCTAGAGAAATGAACATTCTTGGAGAAATATACCTTCGTTTTTGCTTTATTCATTCTCCTCCCTGACAGATTGCAAAACTCATCAATACACTGTAACATCTCATCAACCTGGCTAGTAGAAGCCTCCCCGAAGATTACCGAATCATCAACAAAGAATAAGTGAGATATGGGAGGTCCGTTGGTAGTCAATTTAATAGGCTTCCATCTACTTTCAAAAATAGCATCTTGGATCAAGTGGTCCAACTACTCCATATATATTGTGAAGATGTAAGGAGGCATTGGATCCCCTTGTCTTATCCCTCTCAACGGTTTAAAAGTCTCTGAGTCCTCCCCTTCCCATAGAACTTGGAAGGAGGGAGAGGAAATGTGCGCCATAATCACTCTACATAACTTCTCCCCCAAACCTGTCTCATATTTATGCTCCTCTTCTCCTTTGATCATCTTATATTTACAACTCACATTGTATATTTCACAAAAAGAAAAAATTAAATATTATTACGCTATATATTTTAAAATTTAATAATTTTTAAAATCTATCATAGTTTATCAGTAAGTGAGAACAGTTCTACAAGTAAACAATCTACAACAATAATAAATAAAATATAAAATTATACGTTTACTTAAAAACTTTAATGGTATGATTTATCAATATGATAAAAAAGAGAATCTGTTATCCCTACGGACAAGTAAATGACTGAAGCAAAACTTAGCCAGCACGTTCAACGCTTGGTCATATATACGTGGACGTGGATTCAAGCACTGTTTTATTTAGTATATATATATCAAGTAATCATAATCAATAAAAATTTTAGTTTGTTTGGTTTATTTAAGATAAAAAAAAAAACTATCTTAAAACTATCACTGACAAAGCAGATATAATAGAAAGGATTAGTCTCTTTCGATGTGGCGAATTAAGATTAGAACCATTGATGAAAGAGGTGCCGATGTTTAGTGTTGGGCAATTTCTTGAACCAAATTGCCCCTCATAGAAGGATATTTGCACATAACAAAAAAAAAATATTCGCAGCCAATTTTTTTTTAATAAAAGCAACAACTGTCTTGGTTTTTTGTCGTATGTACAATTGTACTCACTCTAATCCTTATTATAAAGCATTAACTACCAATTCTCACATACCAATGATTGGTAGTTGGGTTATTAAATTAATGTTAAATTGGTCATTTTTTATAACTTTACCCATCATTAAATGATATGACTTAACTTTTTAACTTTGAACTTCTACTAATAACAAGGGTAAAGTGGGAAAGAAGCAATCAATGCAACGATTGGTGCCTTATATTAAAAATCAAATTTTTTTAGTTTAATACCTTATAATAATGATTGGATGGAGTGTATATAAGTCAAACTTGGGTCATTTTTTTAGTTTAATACCTTATAATAATGATTGGATGGAGTGTATATAAGTCAAACTTGGGTCTTTATAAACTAGGCTTCCAAACAGACACGGTCATCATTTTATGCAACGGTCCTTTAGGGATAAAATAAAATACGTAATTTTTGGCTTGGTATGGAGTGACATTATTTGTTCATGCATGTTTATTGAATAGAATTAATTATCAACTGATTAAGTAATTGATACTCCCTCCAACCCAAAATATATGACCTATTTGAGAAGTGAGATTGGTCCTAAATATAAGACATCTTTTTAATTTTTCTCAACTTTTCTCCAAATTACCCCTATTAATGTCTCTCAATAGTAAACAAGTAAGAGAGGGATCGGAGGATGGAATAAAGGCATATGTTTAGGGTATTTTGGTAATGTCATATGATTTTAACTAATTTAACTAATATCTTTAATCTAATTCAATTAACTAAATAGGTCTTATATTTAGAACTAAAGTTGCCATTCAGTGGGGAGTGCAACGAAGCCATTCCTTCTAATCGCGGGTAGTAAGATCTGGCAGGAAGGTGGAAGCAAGATGCTAACTCTATCCTTTTCAATACAATAAATAGTTTGTACTACATTTTAAACTTGGAACTAAACTGCTCCTTCTGTTCCTATATATAAGAGCAAAAAATTTGAATAGTTTTATCCCTTTTTATAAGAACCTGAGTCAATTTGTTAAAACGTAACATTTAATGAGCTTTTTCCCACTTTATCCACCATTATTATCTTTATTCACATTCTCTTTCATATTCATTTATAACACTGTTATCACATTTCTCTCTCTTATATACTCAATCATAAATAAGGGCAAACTTGAGAAAACAAAATTATTTCAGACATATTTATCTATCTCAATTACTTCCTTAATCTATGTGATTTTACCTATTTGACTCTTATAATAAGGGAATGAGGGAGTATTAAAAATCGAACTAGTGAATTAATCAGTCGATGTATTACTTTAAGAGTCAGTAGTCCAAACAGAGTTAGCTTAATGTCAACAGGCCATAATTAAAATAATATTTAAATAAAAATGTATTAATTTACTAGTAAATAGGATGTTCATTATATAAGTTACACAGACTCCAACAAAATCGAATTAATTGTAAAAACTTAAAATGATATGGTTTCATGCTTAAAAAGTTAAAAGAAAATATAAAATATAACTGAACCGATTTGTTCGAGATATATTGACCAGACTCACCCACCATAGTTTATTAGTTTTGACGAGTTAACTAACCAGTTTGGGTTTTAATGCCATTTATGAAAGAATTAGGATGAAAAGATTGAAAAAAAAGACAAAAACTACATTGTAATAATGTTTCTCTTGATGAATATCAGATTCCTGATCATAAAAATACTGCTTCCGGTTCTATTTATAAGAGCTCGGCCATCAAAACACACTTCTTAAGAAAATATGTGAAAGTAATTAAATGTATCTGGAATATACATCTTTTTCCAATATTACCTTTATTTATGATAAGTCTATTAAGAGAGAGAAATATATGAGCATTAATAAATATGAAAGAGAATTGGGGCAAATAGGAAAAAACACATTAAATGATGAAAGAATGTAAGTTGAGCTCTTATATTTTGGACCAAATCAATTCAAATTTTGAGCTTTTATAAATACGAACGCAGGAAATATTTAAGAAATAATTGATCTCGTTCATTCAACTTGGCGGCAGTGAATCAAAATATAAAACTTATACTAACTAATATGTAAAGAAAAGACAATTAAATTATGATAAACAAATAAAATATAACATCGCTATTAAAGTATAAAACTTTCCCCTCCCTTAATCAGGGGCTTTGATTCCAACGACAGCCGATTCAACACTGGAGAAGTTGTATATGGGATTACAAAAATACCAGTGGTATAAAACAATATACACAGAATTGTTGGCTTGTTGCTGACTTGCTGGGGGCTATTTTGTCATTTAGTGTTTGGTTGGAATATTAGAAGGCTTCAGCGTCGGTGTAGTGATGACTTCTTGGTGCCATTCGTCAACGCATCCCATTCATTCATTCCCTCATTTTCCTCTCCTTGTGGGGCACGCTCTCCATTTGTCGCGCCAAACATTTATTTTGTAGTTCCTTTCTTTTTTCTTTGAAAAATCACACACATGTGTTCCTATTATTTTGTATGCATACTCAAACTTTTCTCTCATTATAATCAAATTCTCCAATTAAAACATAAACAATCATACTATCAGAAGTGTATGATTTTGGTAGACAACCCTATAACTTCATATATTTATTAAGATAATACCTCATTTAAAAATATATTTAAATAATTTCTTGCGATCATGTCCAAATTAAATTCCAAGCATTTCATAACATAAAATTTGAAATGAATTATGTTATTTATAATTTATGAGTATTGTGACTTTTAATGAAGTTAACAGAAGGATGTCAACAAGTTATAGTAACTCCTAAAATGGTGACTCATGTGCAAGCCAGCCTGTACAAGAAACCATCTCACAAGACACAAAGTGCCATCACGCTGTGGGACACTACTGAGACTGTCATTTTCTACCTCCATCATCTGCGGAGATTAATCACTCACACATTACTTCACATCTACCCAATGCTTAGCAGTGAGCACCCCAGCTTTTATATATATTCACCTGTAATATTTTTTAAAAATGATATTTTCATGGAATGTGAAAAATTCGAACAAATCAACCATCCGAGAGACACGAGTCTCATCCTTTCCACTTCTAGTAAAATAAATAAAAGGAAAAGGAGAAACAGTAAAAGTGAAAATTGCATTCCCTGTCACCGGCACTTGTTCAAAATACGTTTTTTTCGTTCAAATAAAAAAGTAAAGACTGAACAAACACTACCATAGAAAACACCTATACCGGCGCTTTTTTGACCCATATAGCGGCGCTTTTGAAGTGCCGCTATAGCTAGCGCCGCAATAGGTCACGAGACCTATACCGGCGCTTATAAAGCGCCGGTATAGGCCTCTCTATAGCGGCTCTTTATTACCCAAAAGCGCCGGTATAGGTATCTTTTAATTAGTTTTTTATTGAAACTGAAAAGGCCTATACCGGCGCTTTTTGTAAAAAGCGCCGGTATAGGTTATATTTTTTAAAAATATACAATTTGTTTTTTAATTCACACCCATCTGCATCATTGCTAAAATTCCAGCAATTCTATACAATTCCAGGCAGTCCAAATACACCAGTAACTCAAACAGAGAAGAATATGTACAATAAGACCAAAAGTTATATTGTTCAGTTAGGAAAATAAACGTGCATACTACTAGTCAAAGCTGTCCAATTTGAGAGAACAGAGGGTGTACATAACTACACCATTCTTCAATTAGCGCTTCCATCTTCTCCCTTGACAACATGAAGCAACGTGTGTCTGGGTAATACTGCGTATAGAAATTTAAATGACAATTAAATTTACTTGAAATCTAACAAGTACAAACACTTAGATTAGGAAAAATATAAAACTTACTGTCAATGGGATGTTATCTCGATCACGTGATACGATATCCCTCATATAATACATGACATAGTATCCACAGTCGTTGTCATTGGGTTGATGTGGGCACTGTAACAAAAAATACAGAATAGCATATAAGAGCAGTTACGTTCTGGTTTAAGTAATGTACGATTGTTTGAAAAATTGAATAACTTGTAAAACCTGAACTTTGAGCCACGGATAAGCATCTTTCTGGTCAAGGGCTTTGGAATAATTGTACCCATTAGCTGCCCGATAACTAGTCAATGCTCTGGAAACAAAACATATTAAATTAATTTTAGTTGCTTGGGTCGGTCATATAAAATGACAGATAATACAACACATTCAAATAATGTTGACATTCACTTACCCATTGAAGAGACGCATCAAATCCGGGCGATTATCTGCTTCAGCAGATTCCACAGGATCCAAATAGTAAATAAGTGGATCCGGCTGTACTGTCGGATTGATGACAAGCAAAACCCAATGTAGCCTAAGACGTTTTATAACGTTATGTCAGTATATATATCAATGATGATTGGAGCTCAGAATACGATGAAAGCTATCATGCCTATACACTTACCCTGTATTAATTGGAGCTAAGAATAAAGTTCTGCCTGTTGCCTTTAAAGTGAAACGCCTCTTAATCTCTTTGAACTGATCATCACGTTTCACACCCTCAATTTGCGCTATTAAATAAGGGTTTATGAATTCAAATGAGACGTTGTCCTCGGAGACTATGACTTCTTCATGCAGGTGCCTTCAAAGAAACCATACAAACATCCAATTAGTGTAGAACTTATGACATTGAATGAAACCACAATGGAAGCACATATATACCTTATCCATAAATTGACGACCGTAGCACTGACCCATCTTTCGTCAAGCACCTCCATGACCTGATCCCTAGAAAGAAGCTCATTGAAATTTGACTCGCCAAATATAAGCCTGTTGAATGGGATTGTGACAGTAGCATCGCGAGGTACGGTAGTTGCAAATGCTCGCAATCGAGCACGATTTGGCGTTTCAACACTTATATCTTGGATAACAGGAGCAGGCACTTGAACTTTCTTCTTGCCCTTTGCTTTTGTTGCCTATAAACCATATAAATAGAAAGTTTCAAAAATTCTTCCAATAAGAAGAGTGTTAGTTTAAATTAATTAGAAACTAACCACCTGTGACACTGGACCAGCTCGTGAACTCTTTTTCTTCAATTGAGCAGCTGGGCCACCGGTACCTTTTACACTGGCCACTTGTGCTTTCTTTCCCAGAGACTCTGTACCCTGTAAAAACTTATAAATTGTAAAAGAGCGTTATTCCAAAACAAAGAATGCTAGTCTGAACGTTATTAGTAAATACCACCTGTGGTATTGGCTCAATCAAACTGATGGGCCAAGCAACATATGCACCAGCTACATCTCCGACCTTAGTCATCGCATCAGGAGTAGGGAATGGTAACGGTGCATCCCCGTTCAGGGAGAATTCAATCATAACCCTCAATGTATTTTCAGGCAACGGAGAATTGTGCAGGATCCTGTTTGAAGTGTTGAAGACCGTACCGATTGCAACTACTTCACTGAAAGATTGATCCTTGTACAGGTTGCACCTTGATTCGCCCTACAAAAGAGTTAACGTAAGCTCCCAATCGATAATATAACAGTGTCACTACAAGTTTATAAGTACAAAAGACAGGAATTACCTGAGGAATTTGAGCCCTAGGCATCGTACAGCTATCCCTGATGCTTGGACTCTGACACGAAGGAACGTTACCTTGTTGCATGAAGTTCGACATTTGTGATCCAACATTGTTACGCTGGAAAAATTCGTACATCATATCTTGCCGTCTTTGCATTTCCTCATTCCTTCTTTGCATCTCAAGCACAGTCTCCCTCAGAGTATTGACTTCATCTTTCAACACAGAAACTTCGCTTTGTGTTACCCGCTGTTGGCGGCCAAAGTAAGCTGAAGGCGTGACCCCTATACCAGTGCCCCGAACACGGCCTGAATACTCAGGACGTTCAAGTGCTCTACTGAGGATATCGCCTTGGCCAAATATGTTGACCTCCTCAGGCGATTCTTGTGATAACATTTCCTATAACAAGAAGGAAGGATTATTAGTTATTAAGTTATGAAATTCACTAATAAAAAAATTACAAAGTCCAAGAGAATGACTTACACAGCGTTCACGGATTCTTCTAACCTCTTCGTGAACGATGGTTCCATCGCTTTTGGAGTGTCCTTTGATCCAGACCCTAAACCGTGGAGGGTGACCTTTTAAGCCCTCTTCCTGAATCTGTCATGGTAAAACAGGTGAACTTATAAATTAATTACATAAACATTAATTCACACTTTTAGAAGCAAAAGGGCGTTGCTAACATACCATCTCGTACTCCAATTCTGGAAATGTTTTCCGGCCGCCTAAATAGGGATACGGACAGCTTTTAGCCGCCTGGCTATTTTTTTCGCTTCTTTCCCGAAACTCCTCTGATAAGCGTGATTGCACAAATTCATCCCAATCTGCTTGGGTTATGACCCCTTCATATGTAGATGGGGGTGTTGGAACTACCTCCCCGTTTTCATCTCTCAGATATAATGTCGACAAATCTGAACGGAAGTTTCTGTGTATTTTTGACGCTTTCTTCATGACATAGTCCTTGTGAGTCTCATCGATATGAAACACAGTCTGTAGCAATAGGAATCATATTAAATTTGTTAGTTACAATGTTATCTATCATGACAAAATTAAACTTAATTGTAAAAAAAATAGCTTACCTGAACCTCTGACCAAATCTCATTACGTATTTTCTTGTTTACTTTTCTCCAATCTGTAACTGTAATAGGAACTTTATTACGAACAGTGCATCCAACGAAACCGGTAAGGGCCTTCGCACTCTTTCCAACTAGTTGGCCATTGTCGTTCCATACAAGGGCTGCCTTTTTTCCCTTAGCTCTAAGTTTAAGGAGATCACGCATAATGGTCTTGCCACGACGAACTTGGTCCTCAACATGTGCTCTACCCTCATCAATAACTTGCTGGGCACTCTGTGGTGCTTCCTCCTCCTCAGGTACGTTTGGATCCATTGTCTTGTAAAATAATTAAACAATATACGATTTTAGTGCATGCATATGCATATAATGAAATAATTCGTAGTAAAAAAAATAAGAAAATACATACAAACTTAAATCATTATGATGGCATTCGACTCCTTTTTCTCATTGTTATATTATCCAAAATTGTTGGCTTCCTCTTTTTTGTGGGATTTAGGGTTGTGTTGACCCAAATGCCTTCTTCATGGTCACCCCTTACATAAACAGGCTCATCTTCGTCATCATATCCGTCTGCATCAAAGTCTTCTGCCAGTAATGTATCAAAGGAAGGATCATCTTCAGTCATATTCATATCTTCATCATTGCTTCCATCATCAACTTGTTCGGCATAATTTTTGTTCGACTGAATGACAACTGACCAATTCTTCTTAGAAGGATCTGCAATGTAAAAAACTTGTGCCGCTTGAGACGGTAGAATGTAAGGATCATCCTTATATCCAACTTTAGAAAGGTCAACCGATATAAACCCAAATTCATCTAACCGTCGTCCACTATTGTTGTTAACCCACTGACAGCGGAACACAGGAACTCTGAACATGGTGTAATCTAACTCCCAGATGCAATCAATCACACCAAAGTATGACATCTGTGCATAGACGGGATTTGTATCCCTTGCACTGGATATATGCCATGCCTCGGCAACAACTGTGACTCCACTATTCTGCATTGTGCTTTTCTCATCCTGACCTTTTGTATAGAATGTGTAACCATTGATTGCATAGGCAGTGTAAGCAAATGCGTGCAAACCCGGTCCTTTCGACAGCCAGAACAATCTTTCACCAACCGATCCGGCATTAAGGTCATGCTGCTGACAAATACGCTTTGTGAACCATCTAATGAAATGTTTGTTGTGCTCCTTCGTAATCAAATTCTCATTTCTATCACCGTGAATTTCCCGAAGAAGTTTTTTGTGTTCTTCAACAAATGGCTCAACCTCAGGAGTATTATGAAGAATATACAAGTGCGCCAGCTCCCTTTCAACATTCGAAATGCGTATTAAGTTGAACCCACTCATTCCTTTCCCCGTTAATCTCCCGTCGTGACGAGACTTGGGTAAACCAATAGGTTCAATATTTGATAGGTAATCTGCACACAAATCACTCGCTTCTTCGACGATGTATCGTTCAGCAATACACCCCTCTGGTCGATATCTATTTTTAACATACCCCTTTAAAACTTTCATGAACCGTTCAATTGGGTACATCTATCTCAAATAGACTGGGCCGCACAGTTGAACCTCTTTGACCAAGTGTACTGTAAGATGAACCATGATGTCAAAGAATGAAGGGGGGAAATACATTTCAAGTTCGCACAGGATACAAACGATCTGTCTCTGCAAATCCTGCAACTTTGTTGTATCAACCACTTTACTACAAATGAGCTTGAAGAACATACAAAGTCTGGTGATCGTGCTACGCAATTTCTTAGGTAAAATGTTGCGTATGCCGACCGGTAAGAAATGTTGCATCAGGACGTGACAGTCATGAGTTTTCAGGTTCTTCAATTTCAACTCTTTCATGGACACAAGGTTCTTTACATTTGAGGAGTAGCCTTCTGGAACTTTGATTCCATTCAGAAACTCACAAAATGATCTTTTCTCTTTCTTCGAAAGGGTGTAAGCTGCCGGAGGTAAATAAGTGCGATATCCTCTCTCGACAGGTGCTAACTCTTGTCTTATTCCCAACTTGACCATATCTAACCTCGAATTGACACCATCCTTACTTTTCCCATGCATATTCAGCAACGTGCCAATTAGGTTATCACAGATGTTTTTTTCCAATATGCATCACATCAAGAAAATGCCTAACATATAAGGACTTCCAATACGGGAGTTTAAAGAATATGGATCTCTTCTTCCAACCACTTGTCAACACATTTTTTGCGAAAGGCTTACCAAAATCATTCTCCAACGCCTTCACCTTTTCAAAAACGCTATCCCCGCTCAATGTCCTTGGTGGCCTACCTTCTTCTGAGTTCCCGTTAAACGCCTTTTTCCACCTACGCCAACGATGTTGTAACGGCAAGAACCTCCGATGTCCCATGTACACATTTTTCTTACAATGATCCAGTCGCATCGAATGGGTATCATCTTCACATACAGGGCACGCACCATATCCTTTGATGCTATATCCGGACAAATTACCGTATGCTGGGAAATCATTTATCGTGCCAAACAACATGGCTCTCAAATTAAAACTTTCTTCCTTACAGCCATCAAAAACTGTCTCACCCGAATTCCACATATACTTCAGGTCTTCAATCAATGGATCCAAGTAGACGTCTATATCGTTGCCGGGTTGTCTAGGCCCGGAAATAAGCATAGAAAGCATCATAAATTTGCGTTTCATGATTAAATTTGGGGGGAGGTTGTATATCATCAAAATCACGGGCCATGTGCTATGAGTACTACTCTGAACTCCATGCGGATTGATTCCATCGGTTGCTAATGCAAGTCGTAGGTTTCTTGGTTCTTCACCGAACTCAGGGTACTCATAATCAATTTTTTCCATTGGGGGCCATCTGCGGGGTGCCTAAGTTTGGTGTCTTTAATCCTTTCATCGGCATGCCAAGTCAAAAGTTTTGCAACATCCGCATTATTGAACATGCGCCTGAATCTCGGAATGATCGGAAAGTACCACAAGACTTTAGAAGGACTCTTACCTTTCTTTCCATACCGAGATGTGTTGCATTTCGGACACTCCTCCAACAATGCATACTGATTTCGGAATAAAATACAGTCATTGGGACATGCATGTATTTTCTCATATTTCATACCGGTCGAGCGGAGAATTTGCTTTGCCTCGTATGTTTTTTACGGGAGTACATTCCCTTCTGGAAGTATATCTCGCAGAGCGGAAAGCAGTGCGGTGAAACTTGCATCACTCCAACCGTATCGCGCTTTCAGGTTATACAATTTAAGCACCACACTCAATCTTGTGTATTTGCTGCATCCCACATACAACGGCGTCTCTGCATCACTCTTCAGAGTCTGAAATACTTCAGGATCCTCCTCAGCCACCACGTTCAACATTTCTTCAAGGTCATCGCTCTCAT
The DNA here is from genome assembly GCA_037074515.1 of Mimosa bimucronata. Taxonomy (NCBI): domain Eukaryota; kingdom Viridiplantae; phylum Streptophyta; class Magnoliopsida; order Fabales; family Fabaceae; genus Mimosa; species Mimosa bimucronata. The sequence goes on from CM073436.1 coordinate 6,016,956, forward strand.
CACACATGTCTGTGTCAACTACATTTGAAGCGCTACTAACATCAGGTACCCAGTCTCCGCCAGAATACTCATACGTCTCACCATGCTTTGTCCAACGTGTATAAGACGGATCGATTCCATGACAAATTAAATGACCCAACAGGTCAAGAGGGCGAAGACGCTTTCCATATAAGCAAGACATACAAGGGCACACAATTCTGTTAGCATTCTCTGCATGCTCAGCAGCAAATTCAATGAACTCTTTTGCTCCATCTATATATTCCCTTGAACGTCGATCACAAGACATCCATTTCCGATCCAACATTATAACCTACTAAAGGAAAACATCGGTAAGATGTATATGACCTACTCATTAGGTAGCCACCTTACGATGTTACCTTATTTTCTAAACAAAAAATCGGCAGCATAACAGCTAAAAAATGAACATTCCCAGGCTCAAGGCCCTCTCTTTTTTACATAGAAATGGATTGCCAACTATATAAACAACATCAACTCAATATATCTCCACAGCCCACCCCAACAGAATTCACAGAGCATATATAAAGTATTAATAGTTCCACAAAACAAAATTTTCATACAAGTAAAATAAAATACCATACAGTTTTGTCTAATAACCCAACATAAAATGTTTGTACCTGAACAACTTCTTTTACTTCTTAAGGTCCCTACAACATAAATAAATTCATTAATTGAATAAATGAACCACTTATATACAAATGGTCAATATATTTTTACCAACATGTAATCAAGACTAAGTTATAATATATTGTCGCAAGTAGAATCTCTTCAGTGATTTTTTTAAAGATCATAATTCTTGGTATGGTTATCTATCAAAATTTAAAAATTTTGAGTTTTTTAAGTAGCATTTTCCTCCAAACTATTGTAAAAAATCGTACTTCAGTTTTTTCCTATCTACTTGATTACATGTAGATAATAAAGGAGACTTTCCCCCTACTAGAATCTATAAAATGAACAATGTGACATCAATAAAATTTTGATGTCATGCCACGGTAAATAGGATTATGCTTGTAAAAAAAAGTTAATCTCTTATGGTTAGCCAACATTATCTTCTCCTCAGGATATATATATATTTAAGGGATAATTCTCAATCTATCAACTATCCGTACAAATTTTTTTTTTGGACTAAATATTCGTACAATTACAAATCCTCTATTTCTATCGACACTATGGTCATATTAATAGCACAGTTGATCCCCAGACATTGAGCAATTTACACATATAATTCAGACCTTAACTTCTTATACCCAACTGAATATGAGACCACAAAATCATCCCTTATAAGCTCGAAAATCCACTTTAATTTTACTCATTTTTGCTTTTTAATCACTAATTAAATTAGCGCAGGTCGAAGTCCAAATAAGCAGCCACTGAACAGGAAACCCCAACTAAGCACATAGAAACATAAACTTAATACTCACATTCAGAGCATAGTCAACATTGCAGCTTCAACATTAAACTATATCATACTCTCAAACAAGCTTATACTCCATGTTACTCCGATTTAAGCCCAAAATCAAAGTTCAAAAGGGATCAGTGACCCTCTAACAACAGAAATCCGAAAATCAGAGTATAAGCACTAGCTAATCACTGATTTCAAGCTTAAATCTTTGATTAATCTACCCTTACATGTTTTAATCCGTGAAACACCCCATGAAGATCAAATCCATTCAAACACATTTCTCAGGAACGGCAATAATGGGACAGAACCAGAGTGGGAATGAAAAGAGGAGGTTCAATGGAGTTGGAAACACTACCTGCACGAATGGTGGCCGTCCTCCGTCGCCGGCGAGGAAGCCAAAATTTCCGGTGAGACCTTCCCTCTCTCTCACGATCTCTCTCTCTCTCTCGGAGGAAGAAGAAACTTATGAGGATTGGCGAGGCGGTCGAGGTCGGGCACGGTGGGAAGAGATGAAGGGGACGAGGGAGGATGGGGCGGCGGCTGTGAATGGGCGTGGCTGTGGGCGCGACTTAACGGTGGAGAGGGAGTTTGAGCGTGGTGGAGAGGGTGGAGAGGGAGTTTGAGCGTGGTGGAGAATTTGCCTGGGCGAAAAAATAAAAAATAAAAAAGGAAGGGGGAGTATGTACGCCGGCCCTGGGCGAAAAAATGGAGGGAGAATTCCCTCCATTTTTTCGCCTATACCGGCGCTTATTACAAAAAGCGCCGGTATAGGCCACACCTATACCGGCGCTTATACCTAAAGCGCCGGTATAGGTGTTTTAAAAATAAAAAAAATTAAAATGAATCACAACCCTATACCGGCACTTTGACAGTAAGCGCCTGTATAGGGTATATAAATAAAAAATATAAAAAAAAAGACGATTTAAAGCCTATACCGGCGCTTGAACATAAAGCGCCGGTATAGGTGTTGTAAAAATAAATAAAAAATAATATGACTCACAACCCTATACCGGCGCTTTGACAGTAAGCGCCGGTATATGGTATTTAAATAAAAAAATATAAAAAAAAAGGATTATTGAAAGCCTATACCGGCGCTTTTCCTAAAAAGCGCCGGTATAGGCTTCCTCTGTTCCAGCGCTTTTCTTGGAAAGCGCCGGTATAGGGTCCTTGATTATCAATACCGGCGCTTTTTACTATAAGCGCCGGTATTGTTGCGTCGCGATAGAATTATTTTGTAGTAGTGAAAGCATACGTGAATTTGTCGAGGCTGGTGAGTGAGAAAGAGTAATCCTTATGAGTGTGTTGTGAGGAAAGAATCCGGTCAAGTTTATAACATTTTATAGTTGTACATCGCATGTATATAATTCTTATGACGTAGTAAACTTAATTATTTGACCATGTTTTAGTATAAATATAGTACTATAGTTTATCCATGGAAGTGCTACCAGAACATTTCCACAGAGAGGAAGTTTCAGACCCGGAATTCAATTGGCAAAGCCAATTGATTGTTTCTATTTTTTTTAATACTGATAATGCATTATATATAATTAAGGCTAAATTTCACAAAACTCCTTTAAACTTTAGGACGGTTGCATATAACCTCTTTGACGTTTCAAATTTTAGATTTAACCTTCCTGAACTTTTATTTTTATTTATTACAGATCCCCTGCGGTTACGGGTTAATATGCCGTTATCTCTTGACGGAATTTGTCACATCACACTAAATAAGACACTTTATCATATCCTATATGGCATCTTTTTAAGTTTATATTTGTATAAAACTCCCCTGAACTTTAGTCTAATTGCATATAACCTCCCTGACATTTTAAAATTGAAATTTCACCTCCTTGAAGTTTTAATTTTTAACATTAGGCCCCTCCATTAGTTTTTTTAAATGTCTATCAAAGTAGGCATTTTACTTTCAGCAGTTTATTTTCTTCTAATTTTAAGGTAACATTTTTACAGTCATTTTGAAATTTCTACCAACATTCTGTTATCATTACAACCATTTCAATATTATGTTACATTCAAACATCCAAAATTTTCTTTTATTAATTTATATTTCGTTGAATAAGAGGTTGATTTTTGTTATTATGTTTTTTTTTATTAGTGTAAAATTTCAAATACTACTCTTCTATTTATCTCTATGAAGATAAATGCTATTTTAATTGATTATATATATAGCAAAAATATCAAAAATATTGAAAAAAATGTTATTTTAACATTAGGAGAAGATACTAAAAGTAAGTGCCTACTTTGATAGGCATTATAAAAAAACTAATGGAGGGGCCTAATATTAAAATAAATAAAACTTTAAGGAGGTAAAATTTTCATTTTGAAATGTCAGAGAGTTTATATGCAATTAGACTAAAATTCAGGGGAATTTTATGCAAATAGAAACTTAAAAATATGCCATATAGAATATGATGAGGTGTTTATGTTTGTGTGAAATGGCAATTTTCATCAAGAGCTAATGGCAAGTTAGTGGTAGGGGGTCCAAAGTAAAAAAAAAAGTTTAGGGATATTAAATTTAAACTTTGAAACGTCAAAGATGTTATATGTAACTGCCCTAAAGTTCAGGGAATTTTGTGGAATTTAACCAAAAACTAACAGTATGATGCACATTACACGAAACTGCTGTATTTTTTAATCAGACAAAGAATATAGGACAGGAATTGCGTAGATGGTTTTACAATTTCGTGTTTTGAATGTACTCTTCTTACCCGGAAAACTCTATGTCCCATCAAAAAGGCAAACAAAAAAAGGAGTTTGAGTGAGTAGTGATCCGTTGCCAACTTAAAATGGATATATTAACACTTATATATTTGTATCCGGCCTAATGATATTGACTTAGACCAGAAAAACACACATGAAATAAAATAATAAATCAAGGGGAAATAAACAAAATAAAGAGAGCACATGATCTGAATTCATAGGAGCACAAATACACATACGGCCATTTGCTTTTTTTTTTTTTTTTGTTCAACCATACGGCCATTTGTTTATCCCTAGTGGCATCTCAAAGATAGAAAAAATTAGTCAACGAATGTATTCAAATTTCACCTATGAAGGAAAAAGAAATATGATCCGTGGAGTTATTTCCTTTTTAAAAGTATTTGATTTGGTTAAATTTGAGTATGATCAAAACTAATAGGAGACAACTTTGTCGAAAATGAGTCTATTCTAAGAGATGAACTCAAAATTTCGTGACCATATATAAGAGCATCTAAGTTATGCGTAGTAATTATAGATACTAATCTTGGAGGATGGTGCCTACAAAGTACAGGCACTAACAAGAGGCCTCCTTGGACAAGGGTGATTTTTAAAATAGAAAATAGCCACCAAACCTATTTATGAATTAAAAAAACTAGAGTAATGGATATTAAACGAAACAATGTTAGATGGAGGTCAACCGGTTCAGCCTACCCTATAGCCTATACATACAATTCAAAGGAGGGGAAGAGGGAGAATGGTGAATGGTCCTATTTCATAATCCAATCCAATCACTGTTCTTCCCCCATTCTCTGTCTCGCAAATCGTGCCATTCACTCGCACAGTGAGCAATCATACAAAAAGGTTCAGAATTTGCTATCACCCACCACTCCTCACAGCTTCTTCACTCTCTTTTTTTCCCTCTTTCTTATCTGACACTACTGGCTACAACCACGAGTGAACGCGCGTTACCATATGTCATCTTCTCCTTGGCCTATCAGGTGCCCACTCCTGACATCTGCATAATTTTGAAGACCGTGAGGTTGTTACAGATTAGAGTATATCCATGGCAGCCACCTTTACCAACTCTATACAGTTTCTCTATAGGTCTGTGTGAATCGCAGCTGATAACTTGTCCTCTGTTCCCCTGGATGCTTCCCCCTCCTGGGCTGGCCACAGATTTCTGTTATTGCAGCTTTTGGATCTGATTCATACTTGTTTTCAGCACGATCTAAAATCAAGCAACCCCTACCTGAAAGTGAGAACCATTTCTTACCCTAGTACTATTAAAACACTAATAATGTTCTGTTTCTGTTCTCTGCTTCTCCAAATCTATCTATCTGCTTGATAGTAGAAAATAGGAAAGGAAACCCCTCTCTCTTAACTACTTGTTTGGCATATCGTGTCCACTAATTTTGGGTCTGTATGTGGCCTAGGCTAGGCAACGATGATGACTTACATAGTGTTTATGTGAATATAATGCAGAAATCTTATCACTTGTGAAGTAACACTGATAAAGAATTATATTGGAGCTTGAGTAGTCTGAGAAATTGGGAAGAATGGGGAAATCAACAAGCAAAGAGTGGACACAGATCTACGCGATCTACGGAATAGAGCAATGGCAGACACTGATCTTCCTCTTGTGTCAAGCCATACTCTTCGCCGTCCTCTCCATTCTCCACCTCCTCTACTTCAACCCCATCTGCGTCTTCTTCGAGCGCCTACTCTCAATCGCCGCCGTGCCCGCCGTCTCCGCCAGATTCGCCGCCGGATTCACCGGCTCCGTCACGGCCATCTCCGCCCTCTGCCTCCTCTTCGCCGCCGCCAACTTCTTCTACTCCGCCGTCCCACTCCACTACGACATGGCCCACCGCATCGTCTCGGCCGTCACGGACTGGTCAACGGTCAAACTGGCCCTCGACCTCGGCTGCTGCGGACGTGGCATCCTCCTAAACGCCGTCGCCACGCAGCTTAAAAAGGAAGGGAGTTCGGGTCGGGTCGTGGGCCTGGACGGGTCGAAGAGGGAGACCCTGTCCACTTTGCGTAACGCGAAGATGGAAGGGGTTGGGGAATACGTCACGTGCCGGGAGGGTGACGCAAGGAGGCTTCCGTTTCCGGATGATTACTTCGATGTGGTGGTGTCGGGGGTGTTTGTGCATAGGGTTGGGAGGGAGTATGGGGCCCACACTGCGGAGGCGGCCGCCGAGAGGATGCGGGCGGTGGGGGAGGTGGTTAGGGTTTTGAAGCCCGGCGGCGTTGGGGTTGTGTGGGACCTACTGCACGTGCCTGAGTATGTGCGCAGGCTCAAGGATATCAACATGGAGGACATTCGAGTGTCCGAGCGCGTTACCGCCTTCATGCTCAGCAGCCACATCGTCTCCTTCCGTAAGCCTAGTCAGCATGTGGTGGGCCCCGCTGAGGTCCGACTCGACTGGAGACCATGCTGACCTGTCACCACCTATATATATATATATATATATTCTACTCCTATCTATCTACACTCTTTACATTGTGTTAAGATCAAATACTACAAATCATCGTCAAACTTACTGGGAAGGCGAAGCCGAACCAGATATTTCTATATATATATATATATATATGCGCTTGAGATTCACAGTGCAATAGTTAGAAGCTGAGACTGAGAAGGCATGTAACCTTGTAGCGATGTTGCTGCAAATTCAAACAAAGTTTGCTGAAATGTTTATGGTTATAAGCTCATTAACCTGAGGATGGCGGATGGCAAGTTTTTTTGTATAGAACTGAAATTAATATCTGCAATACTCGGATCTTTTAACTTGTAAAGTACTGAGGCCGGTATATTGTGCGAATAATTATATATGTGTGTGAGATATGTGACACTTCTGTACTGAAAACTTTGGTGTGAATGAAGTTGTTTTAAGTATGTCTGAATTGTGTAATACTCCTTTCTGTAATAAATATAAGATATATTTAATTGATTTGATTAAATTCAGGATGTTAGTTGCGTTGGTTAGTATGATGCGTTTTTTTCCTAAAATACCCCAATCATATTCCCTTATTCAATTCCTTCCCTCACATTTCTTACTTGAACATTGTTAGAGAAGTATTAATAGGGATAATTTAGAAAGATGTAGATAAAAATTAGAATTACATCTTATATTTAAGATTAAAATCAATCCTTTAAATGAGTCTTATATTTAATTATTTATGACCGGATGGAGTATTTTGTTGCCTCCATCGTTGCGGGTCCCATATGAGGATGATGAATAATGGGCGATGAAATAAAAAAGGTAGTGATGCCTTTTTCTAATCAAATGCAAAAGTATATATGGGAAGGGTGTGAGTGGATAAGATGGTGAGAAGGTTTGGGCAAACATGTTGAACAATCCTAATCATGCATGTAAATTCGTTATGGACGCTGAAAGTTCACTAATGGTGAGGATGGTTATGGTGAAAGATTGTTACACCCGTCAGGATCCACAGAAATGATGCTTTGCTGTGATGGGACAGGGAAGAGAGGGTGGGATAGTGAGGTTTGTTTTTTATTGACATGATCACAAGGTGGAATGTAGAGGAAGGAATTGGGAATTCCGCTTTCCCAGAAGCACATGTGCCTCTCTCATGTGCCTTCTGCAGCTCATTAATGAACCGTGTGTTCAAAAATGAGTCCATTAATTAATTTATTATTACTGTTATTACTACACTTGTTAAGAATTAATTGTAGGATCACATCCATGCTTCTAATTATTAATTAACAATAAAATTTCTCCATCCATAGAACTGAAGTAGTAGGACGTAAATAGACAGTTAGGATGAGGACTCTAGAGCACCGACTAAAGAAGTTGCAGGGGGTGCGTCGCTTTCGCTTTCCTGAGGTCTAAGGTTTATCTGGTGATGTAATTAACGAGCCTAGCTATGCTTTTTCTGAATATATATTTTTATCTGCATGTGACAATGTGAGATGAGACATGAGGGCCATCTTCTCTGTCCTTTAAAAATGATCCTTCAGGATAACTGAATAACAATGGATAAGCTGCAAGCCTGCAACTACGATCGAGAAGATTATTTTTATAATAATGAAAGGTAGTTATACTAAAGACAAGACACACCCCACTGTGTCTTACCATGGTTTCATGACAAACTGTCCTCCTTCCATTTAATTTATGCCCATTGCATTGCATATTAGTTGACTCTTTTAATATTTTTTTTTTCAATTGGGGATTAAGACTTCAGTAAAACCATGTCAAAGAAAATAAAATATGGACTGGGCAGTTCGGCATTAAAAAAATTTCTATAATTTAAGGGTTGTTAGGAAAATCTAATGACGAGTTTAACAGTTAACGCATTAATTTGTACTTGAAGGGAGAAGTCAGTGTTGTCCATCGCAAATCAGTCAGCTGGTCATTTTTGGGCCTCAGCCCATTAAGAATACAGATATCCTTTATTTTATTTTTTTTAAAAAAAGAAAATTTAGAAACTTTTGCGTCATTTTCACTGCCCATACATTTCTTAACTGTCGTGGCTTGTGATGTTCTGAATAAGGGTGAGCATTGGGCAAGTTGGGTGACCCGAACCCCAATCCTGTAGTTCACCTATTTAATATTACATGGGTATGTATATAGGTTACCCGTGCATCAACCCATTTAAACATGTATTAAATGTGTTAGGTATAATTGAGCGGGTTAAGATGATTTTGGTAAACCCATTTAGCTCTTGGTATTTTTTTATAATTATAAATGTCTAAATTTTTAATCAAAATTCAAATTTCGATATCATATTCATATATCATAAGTATGATCTTGGACAAAAAAACTTAAACAAATACCACCATAAATGTTGAGACTTCAAACTTTAACATCACAATTAAGTTTAAAAATATTAATGAAGTGATTTCAAATAAAGCCACACACAAGTAAAAGTGATATATATCACTTGTTAGATCCAAAAAACTTCATGGTACATATATTCCTCAACATTATATATGTGCGTTGATGAATATAAGAGGATTATATATACTATGACACTACAAATATATAAAAAAAAATAAGAATGAATGAATATGAGAGGATTATGACAAAAAAATGCAAGAGAACTATAAGAGAGGAATAGATTGATAAAATGAAATATATATATATATAATTTTTAAAAAATAAATGGGCGAGTATGAGCAACTCGAAGGTGTGCCCATTACCCACCGATTTAGTTGTTAAATGGATGGGTTCGTACTTGCCCATCACGGGTTTTAAATTTACAGGTATAAATGGGTAAAAATTCATGAGTTGTGGGTAGGCTCGTCCGATTATGGGTTTTTTACTCAGCCCTGGTTCTCATGTGGGAGTGACTCCAATGCGCCATATGATGATATAACCCATGACAAGGCCTTTTGATTGTTTTGGGCCACCTGGATTATAATTTGTGGTTTATGTAACACCCCAAATTTTAGAAAAATAAGAAATAAGGAAATATTTGGAATCTTGAAGTATTACTTGATATTTAAAGAGTCTTATGAATAAATCTGTAAATTAAAGTATACCTAGAGAAATTATTTTGAGACAAATTTCAGATTTATTTGTAAATGAAAATGGTAAATGAAATTACCATTTAAGAGAAAATATAAATTGGGAAATTAAAAAGACAATATCTGCCCTAGTTGAAAATATCCTCAATTAAACAGGGAAGGTAGGATAGTAAAATACCTGTTAAAATAAATATCACACTCTCTTTTATTCTGGACCACACACGTGTCCATCTCTCATGTCTCTTTATTTTCTTTTTCTTCCTTTTGCCTCCCAAATTAGGGACACGTATATACACAATAAAATAAAATAAAAAGAAATTAAAATTATATACTCCCTCTGCCCGAAATACACACACATACACACACACACTAAATCACTCTCCCTCCTTCTCCCGAAAACACACTCACCCTCTCCTCTGTTCTTCGACTCCAGCGACGGCAACGGCGGCGATCGACGGCCCCACGCGGCGGGAAACGTTCAAGGAAGCTTGGATTGTTCTTAAGTAACTTATTTCTCTTCATTTCCTTCTCTTTCTGCATCGTTTCTAAGCGAAAAGGGGGGAGTGATTCAAATTTTTTTGGACGTTTTTGGAACCTCTGAAATCATAGAAATGATCCTTGAAGCTTGTTCTTGGTTGTTTAAGTGTTGATTTTGGAAAGAAAGTGAAATAGCTCAAGATTTTCCAAATTCCTCTTCTCTGCTACTGTTCACCTGAGATGGAATTTTGGGGCTTCTGAGTATTTGTTGTTTTTTAGCTTAATTAATAGTAATTAGAAGCAAGTTTAAGCTCATGAAACAGATTGTTTGTGGATTACGGAGAATTAGGGAATTTTTGGATTAATTTTGCCTCCCCTGTTCCTGCGTTTTCGGTCGGCCAAAGAAGGAGAAAAATTTCTGAAATGATATACACATGAATGGGAAGCTAGAATGGATGTCTGGGTATGTGATTTGATAAAGTTGGGATTTTGCTCAATTTTCCCCTGTTTTCCCTGTCTGGCCGAGAATAGGGAAAAATGAGAAGAATGGAATTTTGAAAACTATAGTCTTAATATCTCACCTCTGTGAATGCCTTGCTCTGATGAATTGATGAAATTTGTAATGGTTGGATTATTTTCTTCTTCTTGCTTTTTGTTCTGTTCGGCCAAAAGAGGAAATATGGCCATTGATTCCTTGTTTTGCTTCTGGAAGATGAACTGAATCTGTTTAAGTATGGTTGATTAATATTAGGTTCTTAAAGGTGCAATTCTTGTTTATTTGATGCTCTGGCTGATTAGGACTGATTAGGGAAAGAAGAAAGAATGTTTTGGTAATTAGTTAAACCATAATTAAGCAATGGTTAGTGATATGTTGCAAGCCTTTAGATTGTAAATCCTAATTGTTGTTTGAATTAAATCAAATGGCTGTTGGTTTATTGGTCATTATGATTAATTGGATAAGAAAATAGGAGATTGTTATGATAATTTGATTGAAAGTTCTAGGTTCTAAAGGTATAATTCTTGGTTGTTCTGGGTGATGTTATTGATGTTATTAGCTGCTGGTTAGTGACAAAGAAAGAGGAAATTGTACTATTGGCACCATGGAAAGGGTTGTAGGTGTTGTTATAAACTTAGGTTTTAGAATTTTGATTATTGTTGAGATGGAATTTCTGGATTGTTAACTGTGATGGTTAATTGGAGGAGGAAATGGGAAGTTAATATTGTTGGTTGTTGGTAAGGAGGAAGGTAATGGTTATTGAAGGTTGATTGTGAATTTAAGGGTTGAAATTATAAACTTGGATTGGTAATTGATCATCAATTTTAATAGAAAATAAGGAAGGAGTATAAAAGTTAGACTGGTGTTTTGGATTTTGATTGGATTAAATTGGAAAAGTTAACTTAAGAAGTTGCAGGTTTCGTTTGAAAGCTGAATCCATTACTTAAGGGTTTACAAGAATTAGGACAAGGATCTAAGTTGAATTATAAATAAGTGTGAATATATTTAATATGCAAGTTTAATTTGAAATAGTAAGAAGGTTTGATGTTTGTATTTGTGTCATTGTGTGTATATTAATATGTGATGTTCCTTGTTTGTGGTAATGGTATAAGTAACCACTAAGTTAAGAATTCAGGTTTAATAGTATTAGGAAAAGGAAGGGGTAGTATGATAGGTCTGTGAGAGACGTTTAAATAGTATATTTAAGTTTAGATATTAATATATTACTTTTATTATAAATATTTATAGGACCAGATAGTGGGATTGACTTCCCAGAATACGAAGAAGTAAGAGAGTCCAGTGAGCACAGCGAAGAGTAAATCAGGTAGCAGTTTATTTCAGTAACAATAAATTAAATTGCATGTATCATTTTGTAATTTCTGTTGCATTTTGTTGATAAGTTTTTATTCCTCAGTGGAGTACTCCAGGGTTTAGAGGCTGGCCCCCTCTTTTCCCAACCAGTTAGTTGTAGCTTTAAATGCTATAACGAGAAATCCTGCAGGTAAAGCCTTCACTAGTTAACGAACATATCGTTATCAGTGGTTGGTAGGTGCGGATCGCACATAGATTAATAGGGATATAACTATCATCATTTGAGCAGTTTTTATAAAATGATTACATGTCAATATACTCATGAGAATAAAGGTTAATGAGATAAACTGCGTTGAACCATTGCTTTTCAGATAAGCTGGCAGGAGTTAGACTTTTTGGGGAGTAAGGTAAAGTAGAAGAAAGCAAGAATGCCTGCTTATTAGTGTATTATGATAAACATTTTGGGCCTAGTTTGTATATATTGTAAAGCTAAAAGATAAGTAAAAAGACAAGCATAAGTATATAACTGAGAAGCAGTAAGCTGATAGGAAAGTTAAAGAGGATCGTCGATCGAGATTGTTCCTCTAATTTATTTTTAAGCCACGCTAATCGTTACTAAGTATTAGATCGATATTAAGATAATTCTAATTACTAATTTAATTGTCTTATAACCGCTGGACCTTATAAAGAGATTTTAGTATTCTAAATTAGTCCGAAAAGCCCATTCCAACTATAATAAGGTTGGAGCATTGTCTTCAAAGGAAAAGTTTTAAAAATTTCCCATATTTTAGGGCTTTCGGTATTAAAAAGTGGTTATAATTCAATTAAAATACAATAATATAGTAGTAAAAGATAAGGTGTTACAGTTTACGTGTCACCCAAGTGGGCCCTCATGCCTGAGCCTTCAGGCCATTTCTTTGAAAGAAAATAACATCTATTAACATGGGAAAATCACACCCTGATCCCAAGTATGGCAAATTATTATTCTAAGATCCCTTAAGATCTCAAAATTATTACCAAGTCCCTAGGACTTGAATGCAATAAAATGAAATTACTCACCAAATTCAGTTGTTAACGAAGGCTTATGCAGTTGTTAACGAAGTCTTGTTGAGTTGTTACTGACGTTTATGACATTTTGCATCAAACCCCATTAACAACTCAAAAAGACTTAGCCAACAACTGAATAAGCATTCGTTAACAATTGAATACGGTCAGTAATAAACTGATATTTTGATATTAAATGTATATTAATATTATTGACCTTATTCAATTGTTAACGAATGCTTATTCAGTTGTTAGCGAAGTCTTGTTGAATTGTTAATGGGGTCTGATGAGAAATGTTAATAACCCCATTAACAACTCAACAAGACTTCGGTGACAACTGAATACACCTTCTTTACCAATTGAATTTGGTAAGTAATTCCACTTTATTACATTCAAGTCCCTAGGGACTTGCTAATAATTATGAGATTTTAAGGGGCTTTAGAGTAATAATTTACCTTACTTGAGACCCTACTGCAATTTTCCCTATTAACATTTAGTGGTCTACCAAAAAGAAAAGGTAGTAATCACCAATCACATTGTTTTTATGAAGCTGTTATAGTGAAATTTCTTAATTTTAAAGAATTATTGTAGGGTTCGTTTTATCATTTAGTCATTTTGCAGGAAATTGAATATCTTGATGAATTGAACAAATTTTAAAATAGAGTGAAATAAATCTGGACGAAAACGAGTCAACTATGGGTGTGTTTGGATGGACTTCTGAAAAAGTGACTTATAGATAAGTCAAACTGAAAATAAGTCAGATTGTGTAATGAGATTTATGTTTAGATGAGCTGTTAAAAAAAGTGACTTATAAGTCATAAGTCATATTGTGTAATAAGGTGTATGTTTGGATAGACTTTTGAAAAAGTGATTTATGTTTAGGTTAGTTGTGATTTGATGTGTAAATTAAGTTAGAATTGTGGGGTCCACCAAAAAAGTGACTTATAAGTCATAAGTCATAAGTCATAAGTTGAAAAAAAGAAGTTATGCTTATTTTGACTTATAAGTTATAAGTTACTTATTTTTATAAGTCGAGACAAACATACTCAAAACAACTTTTTTAAAAATAAGTACTTATCCTTTAAAATAAGGACTTATTTGGCTGGAATAAGTCCAGCCAAACAAGCCCTATGATTATCTTAATTTAACTTATTTAATTTGTGGACTTATTTATCGAAGTCTCCATGTCCGAATCAGATCCACCCCTTTCATGTGGACGCCGTTGAACGTCTAGATTCTCCCTCAGTTATCAGAAGCTGAACTCCTCTGCTGCCTACCTCACCGTATAAGCATATACCCCTAGCCGAGAACCAATTACATGGACGCTTGAAAATTTACGAACAAGTCGCTAGCATCAAATTTACCCACGTCAGATACTGCACATTTTTGCGACACACTGAATGACGAAGACGCCAACCAATAAAAGCGAGGAGTTGTGTAACTGAGAGAGCCAACGTGGAAGAACGAGTTGGTTAGACTCAGACTCAGCCTTAGCTTCCTCCCAACTCGGTCTCTCGGCCATGGCTTCCATCCACAGTACCATATCTCCCAAGAGCTTCGTGCCTCTTTCCAAAGCAAAATCCAAATCCAAACCTCAACAAGTAAGACCAACGACCACGACGAATTTCCATGGCTCAAAGATTTCCCTCAATTCAATTTTATCGCGAAACTATGTCGCCGTCAAATCGGCGGCGGAGGACTTGGACGTGATACCTGTACAGAGTAGGGATAGTACGGACCAGCAAGAAGGCATGGCGGTGGCGAGTCGGATAGAGATGGAAGGCGGAGAGGGGGAATTGGCGGCTCAGGTGAGTGGGTTTGAGGTTCTTTCGCTCGAAGGAGCGGGTGAGTTTCAGGGGTTTTCTTCTGCTTCTGCTTCGATTGGGGATGAAATTGCGAGGGAGAACGGGGAAGATATGGAGAAGCTAATAGATAGGACTATCAATGCTACTATTGTTCTTGCTGCTGGTACTTTTGCCATCACCAAGCTTCTCACCATTGACAGTGATTACTGGCATGTAAGCTAACATCATTCACCTCTTTTCTAACTATTATCATTATGATAGGTTATCTTTATTATATTCGAATTTTCTTTCCTATTTTACAGTATGAATTGCTTTAATTATGCCTTTTTACTACTCTATCTGCTGTTTTCTTTTGCCCCCCCCCCCCCCCAAAAAAAAAAAATTATCCTGTATGGGAAATGTGCTTGGGATTTCTAGATGACCAATTTGGTGTGCCCTGTTGCTTTACTTGTAATGTACATGATTTATGCTGAGAAAATGCGTTGAAATCTACCCAATTTTGGTCGAGTTGCATGCCTTTTATTGTTGACCACTGGACAATTATCGTCATGCATTGGTTATCAGCTCCACATATTTCATGTGTGTGATGGTTTCTTCTTTACTACTCGGTCCGTTGCTAAGTATAAAAATCTGTAGGTTACTCATAAATTGGTTTGTTTGAATTGTTTCTATGCATTATTTGATTTATAAACTACTATCATATAATCTAACAATACACAAAATACACATTATGATTAAGTAACTCGTTTTGTTTTTTTAATTTCTCCAAGAAAAGGTCAACTAGGTCTTATATTTAGGAATGAAGTAGTATTTATGTTTTTTTTTTTTGTTATCATTTCAGGGATGGACGCTTTTTGAGATACTTAGATATGCACCGCAGCACAACTGGTCCGCTTATGAGGAAGCTCTCAAGACAAATCCAGTTTTTGCCAAAATGGTGATCAGTGGAGTTGTATACTCTGTTGGGGACTGGATTGCACAGGTGAGTTTCAGGGACACCTGTGACTGTAGCCTAATTTATTCAAAAACAAAAACCAGTCTTTCAAGTGACTATGAATCATGGCTTACCCTGGTCATTACAGTGCTTTGAAGGAAAACCTCTCTTTGAATTTGATCGGGCACGAATGTTCCGATCGGGTCTTGTTGGTTTTACTCTACATGGCTCTCTTTCCCATTACTATTATCAGTTCTGTGAGGTATTTAATTGTTTCCTTCCCTTGCTCTGCTTGCTTCTTTAAATTAGTAATCTGGTTACATACTAATTGGCTTTCTCATTAACCAGGAGCTGTTTCCATTCCAAGAATGGTGGGTAGTTCCTGTCAAAGTTGCATTCGACCAAACCGCATGGTCAGCCGTTTGGAACAGCATTTATTACGCATTTGTTGGACTTCTGCGTCTTGATTCTCCGATTAATGTTTTTAATGAGTTGAAGGCTACATTCATTCCTATGTTGACTGTAAGAACTATCAGCCTTTTCCTGTTTCTCCTCTATTTTCTTCCTTCTTTTAAAGGCAATAGTTCGGAGGTTACTGGTTTCTTTGTTCATTTTGTTCTTCCATTAGTGAGAATTGAGGACAAAACACAATTTATGATGATGTATTTGACTTGAGCCTATGGGTTTCTAAGTTTATAGCTCTCTTATGTTATGCTTAAATTATACTGACATGTCCTGTAAATTTATTGTCTCTAATGTTTTCTTGGATTTTCTTCCTTACACAGGCAGGGTGGAAGCTTTGGCCATTTGCCCATCTCATTACTTATGGTGTGATCCCAGTGGAGCAAAGACTTCTTTGGGTGGATTGTGTGGAACTCATATGGGTGACAATACTTTCAACGTATGTCATTGTGGATTTATCTTTAAACACTAAACAGTAGAACACTAAACACTAATCAATTGGCAATAAGGTTGCTGTATCTGCATGTTGTGCATACAGGGGTTAATTAGACGGGCTTTGTTATTTCTTGATAGTTTCTTTTCCTTTTTGTATTATTTCCCCCTGTAATGAATGACCGCTATTCCAGCATAACATGCATGAAATGGTTTCTGCATATCCTACCAAGTAGGGCTTTTAAGTTGATTTCCAGGGTACTGTAGTTCATATTTTTGTTTCTTCTCTTTAATTCTGGGAAGTATGAACCATTTTTCTTCTATCTGTGTTGTAACTCTTGTGTCTACATTTACTCCATGTGAAAGCCTGCAATGTAATTTCGTAGAGGCTGATTAGTTTTGGCAGTATAAACTAAATAGTAGAAGTTGCTTACAGCTTTTCATACGTTGTTTGAGACCATTGTGCATGTTTCTGTTCTGACATTAATTGTTGACCACTATCCTCCATAGCTACTCAAATGAAAAATCGGAAGCAAGACACTCAGAGTTACCTGCAGAAGTAAAAGGCACTGTTTCATCTGAGAATCCTCCCGAGGTATATGATAACTAATGAATTTGCTGAGATTCACAATGCATGCCGGAAAATAATTCTAGTTACTTCTGGATTGCTGAGTATTATGGTTGCTATGTGTTTATCAGGAGTAACCAAAGGAGATATAAACAGAGGCAGAAATAGGGGAAGATTAATTCGGCACAATTAGATATTGGAATCAGAGAAGACTGCGAGACGTTGGATCTTGATTTGAACAAGGGTGTAATGCGCAACAACAGAAAAGCCAATTGTGTTGGTGTATATATTGCTTATTTGGAAGTTCTCGAAAGTCGAGCAACATCAATTACTTATTTCACTAGTAGCATTACAAAGTGTAATTATCGACTAATTTTATAATTACGTGTTAATTTTTAGGGAAAATATCACTTAAATACCATGGCTTATGCTCCCAATTGTAATATATCCCTCCCCTCGTCAACAGATTTATCAATACTTCAAGGATCACTACGTACGTAAGTCCGTTCCGCTCCCGCCTAAATAGCTTAGAGTAGGGGTAGGCATGGCAGGGCCAAATAGCTTAGAGTATGGGGGACCAGTATAAACCCGAACTATTTTCCCGAACCGGGAATTCGGGTCGAGCCAGTCGTGTCGGCCCGTTTAGGCTCTGGCTGAGGAGGGGTATGCTTTGATTTTGGAGCCTAAAAAGGGTGCGGTCCTACAAGGGCTAGCTCGTCGGGCCGCTCCGTTTAAGCCCGCTTATTTTTTTAATTTTTTTTCTTTTCTTGTTTATTTTTATTGTTAATTAATAATATTAAAAAACAAAAAAAAAAAGGAAAAAACTTGACATTTTTGCTATATAAGAAGAAGAGCCTACTCATAGTGAAATACAATCAAAGTTCTTTGATGTTGATGATAGTGATGATGGCGAAGAAAATTACAATGACTCTAATTCTTAATGTTTAATGTAGTGTATGTCTTTCATTTTTTTTATTTATGACTTTATGTATTGGTTTATTTAATTGTAATATGTAGACTTTATGCAATAATTTATTTTAATTGTGGTGTGTGGATTTATGTGAACCTTATTGAATATTCTATTTAATTGTGGTATGACTTTTAGTGCTAGACTTAATATTTAATTTCTGAGTTGTTGAGTTGGTAATGCACTAATACTTGGTTTTAAACATAATTTAGATCATATTTATATTTTTTTTTATCATAGTTTCATTGTTTTAGTTAGCAATATAAGCTCAAAAATGGGGGAAAATATTTGAAAAAAGCGAAGCCTGCGGGCCGACACCTCAAGGGGCGGGCTTGGAACAATGGGATTTTTTTTGTTCGCGGGCCTAAACGGGCCAGGCACGGCCCAATTTTCCGGCTCTACTATTTTGTGTTTGGTGGGGTGGATGGTTTTCTGCCCAAGTTGTAATTCTCTGCTCATATTCTAGTTGGCTATGCCCAAAAATTTTAGGGAAACTATTTTTAGATTGGGCTTAGGAATTTTTTATTGGGTTCAAGTCGGAATTTAAGGTGGTTGGACACCATACTCACCCCTAACTTGGAGAGCTATTGTGACAAGGACGTTTATGGGACGAGAGACTCTTGGCTGGTTTTCATTTTGATTTTCCCACTCTTTTTAGACTTATAAAATTAAAATCTATGAGTGTGAGTCGGAAATTGGATATGGATTATTGAAAATATAAAACACAATTATGTAATCATCCTCTTTTATTATTTTTACAATAAAATTATAATAAAAAAAGGAAAATAATTAAATCTTAAACTTTATAAGAGCCATGCTTATAAATGAAAAAAGAACTCAACCTTATTGTAAAGTAGGAAAATAAAAAACCTAAAGATGCAAAGGGAAAAAGACATAAATTGAAATTCAAATCCTCAAAATAAGAAAGGAATTAAATCCATAAGTTCACACGAAATATTAGATTAAAGTCTAAACAACATTAGTACTTCAATTATTCCTTTTCTTGAGATATTTATTGAAAATATAAAACACCTAAAGATGCAAAGGGAAAAAGACATAAATTGAAATTCAAATCCTCAAAATAAGAAAGGAATTAAATCCATAAGTTCACACTAAATATTAGATTAAAGTCTAAACAACATTAGTACTTCAATTATTCCTTTTCTTGGATTATTGAAAATATAAAACACAATTATGTAATCATCCTCTTTTATTATTTTTACAATAAAATTATAATAAAAAAAGGAAAATAATTAAATCTTAAACTTTATAAGAGCCATGCTTATAAATGAAAAAAGAACTCAACCTTATTGTAAATTAGGAAAATAAAAAACCTAAAGATGCAAAGGGAAAAAGACATAAATTGAAATTCAAATCCTCAAAATAAGAAAGGAATTAAATCCATAAGTTCACACTAAATATTAGATTAAAGTCTAAACAACATTAGTACTTCAATTATTCCTTTTCTTGAGATATTTATAATATATTATAACAAAGATATAAAAAAATATTTCATTTATATGACTAGTATATAAAGAGGATATTAGTTCTATTTTTAATAAAAAAATTAAATATATAAGATGTGTTATACTCTTATATATTTCCAATATTTTGTATTAATATAAGATATATGATAATATCTTTCTCATATACAATATTTATATAACAAGAATATTAGTTATATCTTTAGAAAATATCAGTTATATCTTAAAAATGTTTGAGACAAGAGCAAACTTGTTTGGTTTGAACCCAATAAAATTTTGTTCCAATCAACTATTGTTTCGTGTCGAATTATCTAACACAACACATTCTTAACCCTACATAATCAGGTCAACCACTACCATATGGGGAGTTTTTTATGTCTGTTATTTTAGACTTTTCATGTCCATTTTAATGGCGTCAATGTGAAATATGTAAAAAATTGGATTTTTCATGTCTAAATATACAAATACAAATGGACATGGAAAAGGACATATACAACATCCATTATTTTAGCAAAGGACGTGGAAGATGCATCTTCCACGTCCACTATTTCGGATATCTTCTATATCCATTGTAACCTAATAACGGATGTGAATTGTGTTAATTTTTTAAAAATCCATATAAAATTTGTGTGGTTTCCATCGTATTTTAGATTTAACCTACATTATACAATTCTAAAGGGAGAAAACATGGACAAATTTCTCAAATTAGGTTGTATACATACATGATTAAAAGAAATAAATTCTACATACACAATACAATGTGAGTAGATTCTATTTAGTTTTTACTCCAAACTACGTTGAAGTAATCAATTGGCTAATTTATCCCGAATTCCATCAATTACATCTTGACCAAAAGAGACATCCATATAAAAAATCTGCACCAAATATATGCATGTGATAAAACATCAACCAATTGCTTGTAATTGATAAGTAAAACAAACAATTGAAGTAGGTGATGCAATGATAAGAACAATACATACATTTGTCAAGTTTTCTTCATATCTGAGATGTGGAGGAATTTGTGGTTGTTATTGATTCACCATGCTAAATCCATTTTCTATACCGGAGATTGATCCCATTACAAATAAGGTCATCTCTTATATTATCAGTATTCTTTAAAGCACCATTTGCACATTTTACACATGGGCAAAAATACTACCCACTCTTACTAGACGTGTTCCTTTTAGCAAATTTAATAAATTATTCCACCTCCAAGCTAATACTCTTCACTGGCTATCAATACATTAATCTAGCTACGATCCATTATATTCAATCCTATGCAATTTCTCACAAAAGTCAAGTTTAGTTCACTAACTTTTGGATCAAAGTGATTCAATTGCATTACACGTTTTCTAAAATTTTTGACGGCATTTCACATAAATGTAACACTACCAAGATTTCCAACCACAGTCCAATTCAGTTCATACAAAACTAACTAATAGAAGTTTGCTCACTAACTTTGAATCAAAAGTTAGCGTATCATGAATATACAGTATAAATCAGAATGTGGTTCAACAATACTAGCGTATTCTGAAGACAATATACAAGCAATCTTGAGTGGAATTCTAACTGAATGAAGTGCTACTTAAATGAAGAATGAGTGGAAATGATAATGTTTTCTTAAGACCCACAAAGCTTTGCTGACAGCTACCAAACAGACCTTGGAAGAAGGGGGAAAGTTACAGGGTCAATGGACAATGATTATGTAGCCACAGGCAAACAAAATTTAAAGGCACAAGAAACTAACGGTAGAAAATTCGTAGGCAAAGAAACTTTTTAATTTTTCAAGTTTTTGTACAATGCAAATCACATTATCAAATTCGAAAACAATATCTTCAGTGGCCTTTGTATTTCACTATATTTCTGCATTGAAATCGCTTAGAGGCAACTTCAGCCAAAACCTTTAAACATGCAATACAATAATTCCAGCTCATATTGCATAGTGACGCCCTCGTTTATCAGGCGGCCTATTCATTTAGCTTTCCCTATGGGATGAAAAGCAAGAATGAGAACCTGAAGCAATGAAAACCAAAATAAAAAAAAAAGATTAAGGTACAAAAATGACCATGTAGTTTGATCCAGGATACACCCAACACTGTGAAGTATTTTTTTTTTAACAAAAGTGCCCACATAGTAACCAAAATAGGACAAAAGTGCCCATACCGTTAATTTATACTAAAAGAGTTAAGTTTTTCAAAGTTAGGGAAAATAAAATGTGCAAAAATACCCATGAAGTTTGGTCCGAAGTGCATCCAACACCGTGAATTTTTTTTAGCCTAAAAAAGTATGCCGACCTAGTTACTAAAATAGTTCCCTTAGTACCTTTATCGTTACTTTACACATGTTAGGCAAGAAAAATACACAAGAGGGCGATGAATTTCGTATTTCAATAAAATATTTTTCAAAACTTTAAGTTCAAAATCAATTTTAAAAAACAGATAAGAAAGAAACAGAGTATTGAAATCTTAGTCAAATGCTTTCAGATCAAACAAAGTATATGATAAACACTCAGGCTCACAGAAATTTAGAGAAACAGAGTATGAAGACAGTTAATATTTGGGTTAAAGGTCATATCTGCCCCGGAAGTATGCTTGGTGGATCACATATGCCCTGGTAAAGGACGAATATGATCTACTTTGCACACTTCCGAGACAAAATTGAACCAAAAAAAACTTTCGGGGCAGATGTAATCCACCGTGCATACTTCCAGGGTAAATCTGATCTTTAACCCTTAATATTTTAACGGTAAAGAGCGAATATGATCCACTTTGTACACTTCCGGGGCAAATTTGGACAAAAAAATACTTCCGAGGCAGATGTGATCCACTGTGCATACTTCCGGGGCAAATATGACCTTTAACCCATAGATATATATAGGCCTTTGAGAATGCAAACAAACATTGTGCAAATTTGCCTGAGATTTCAATTCTCTGTTTCTTTCCTATATGTTTTTTAAAATTGCTTTTGAACTTACAGTTTTGAAAAATATTTTATTGAAATTCAAAATTCACACCACCTCTTATGTATTTTTCCTGCCTAACATGTGTAAAGTAACGGTAAAGGTACTGAGGGAACCATTTTGGTAACTATATCGGCATACTTTTTTAGGCCAAAAATAATTCACAGTGTTAGGTGCACTTCGGACCAAACTTCATGGGTATTTTTGTACCTTTTATTTTCCCTAACTTTGAAAAACTTAACGCCGTTAGTATAAATTAACGGCATGAACACTTTTGTCCCATTTCGATAACTACATGGGGTGTTGTATGTACCCTGGACCAAACTACATGGTCATTTTTGTACATTTACCAAAAAAAACAACAACAACAGGGTTAAGCGATGAAGGAGATAAAAAGTCACGGAGTTGGATTTATTCTTCACGGGATTGAATGTTGCGACAAAGTTAAGATACTCACGGAGTTGGATTTATTCTCCATGGGATTGAATGTTGCGACGAAGTTAAGATCAGAAGTTGTTTGCGACGCAAGCAGTGAAGAAGATGAAGAGTCTTGAACCGTATAGACGACAATGAACAGAAGCCGCCAAGTTTTAGGGTTTTAGGAGCAGCAGAGAAAGATATGTGAAATCGGCCAGGATAAGATTACAACAGGCGATCGATGATTTTCTTCTTCTTTAGAATTAGTGTCCAAGTATTTTTCTACTGTACGTTGATTTTCTTTAAATTATAAATATTACATTTAGTTTTTTTTATAAACGGCCAAATAGGATTAATAATAAAAGTTAAAAGTATATCATAAGGTAAAATCGAAAGCACAAGGAAGATATAAAAGAAAATATATAAGAATAATTAACTACATCATAAAGGTAAAAAAAGGAATGAAAATGTTATTGTTCCATATTCTTTCCTCTTGCTATCTATTTGGATAATTTGCTTGATTGAAGCCAACAAATGAAGAGAAGAGACCTCAAATAAGAATAAGGAGGATTTTACGCTTCAAGAGACAGATGAACGAAGCCATTTATAATTAAACATATTATTGCATTACTGTCTTCATATCCACTTAGGGCCTGTTTGGATTAGCTTCTGGAGAATAGCTTCTGAGAAAAAAGTTGAAAAAGTGATTTTTTCAGCTTTTCTGAAAAAGCTGAAAAAAATAGCTTTTGATGAAATGAGAGTGTTTGGATGGTTGTTGTGAGAATAACTTTTTCTATGTGTAAATTACTAAAAAGGATATAAGTTTAATGTGTTAGGAAAGAGAGAGGATAAGGGCATTATGGTATATTTCTACCTCGTAATTCGCGAAAAAGCTGAAAAAAGTAGCAGCCTGTTTGGATTAGCTTTTAGAGAATAGCTTCTGGGGAATAGCTTTTTTCAGCTTTTCTGAAAACATGGCTTTTAATAAAATGAGAGTGTTTGGATGATTGTTTTGAGAATGACTTTTTCTGTGTAAATTACTAAAAAGGACATAAGTTTAATGTGTTGGGAAAGAGAGATGATAAGGGTATTTTTGGCAGATCATTATGACATGTGTAATGATGTCATTTTTTTTACATCGTATTTCGTGCAAAAGGAGAAAATTGTAGCTTATTCAAAACATAGGTTTTGGTGACCAAAACCTAGGTTTCCAATCCAAATGGGTTTTTCACATTTTTTCAAGTGTGTGGTTGATTTAACCTTTTCCTAATCGCCTTGGGGGTTAAATGCAAAATATTTATATAACCAAGGATTGCACTATAATGGTGTGATCCCGGATCGTCTCTCAAGGAGCCTAATGACTAACCTAGGAAACTAAATGTCATGCAAATGAAGTATAAAAAGGGGTTTTGTTGGGTTTTAATGTGAAATATGCAAAATGAGCCTAACTACAATATTTTTTTATCTTTTCTTTAATGAGGTGGAATGGTTGGATGGGTGAAGTGAAATTGATGGAATGGATCTCTTGAGTCTAGGTGAGGTGACAAACATAGGTTCAAATCATTTGGGGGATTAATTCATCAAGTCTAGTTAGAGAAATCCCCAAGCAACCACTAGGGGTCCACTAGCCCTAATCAATGACTAATTTAGCAACCACTTTCATAGCCATTACTTAGGGTTAGTGTTAAAGTCCACTTGATGTGTGAAATACTTTGGGTCAAAACACTTGTGGCTCTCATAAAAATGCTATCACAATAATTATGAATGGAAGCAATCAATTAAGTCCACTAGCAACCACTAAAATGAAATTAACTTCATACAACCACAATGTAGATAAGAATTCATAACTCAAGTGTTCAAAGCCCAAAATAAACACATATAGTTCATACACATACACATCCAAAATCTCAATCCAATACATAAATCCAAACATCTTCCAAGAGATGTTCAAATAAACATAGAAGAAATCCTAAATACATATGTTAGAACAAAGAAAAACTCCCCTAATGAAGAACCCATGCTTGAAACACCATCAACCCATCCTCAAGAGATGAAAAGCTTCTCACTCTAACATAGAAACTCCAAGAGGAACCCCAAGAAGAAGCTCCATCCGAAAATCCATGGAAGAAGAGGGTGGAAGAAGGTGGAAGATGAAGATGGAGGTGGAAATGAGTGGGGAATGAAGGAATGGAAGGGAACCCTAGGAGAGGGAGTGTATTTCGTGCTCAAAAGTCTCTCTCCCTGAAGGTGGGGGTGTTAGGATCCATTTATACTCCCTCAGAAAACCTAAAATCGCGTCAGATTTCTGCAAAATTTCGTGACTTCGCCGTGGGCTCGCAGCGACGAGAGCCACGGCGAGCTCATGTTGGCTCTGGACTTTGCTAGGAGTTCGCCGCGGCAAAGCCCACGGCGAACTCACACTGGTTCTGCCTTTTCTTGTATTTCTCGCCGTCAGTTCGCCGCGGCGACATTGATTCTGTTTCTCTCTTCGCTTCCTTCTTCTGCTCCGTCCCGAATTCTTCGTTGCAACTTGGCTCCTAAATTTGGGCATGTTTCTTCTATGACCTGCATATAAAATGGACCTAAGGTAGCATCAAAATGTTCTTGAAAATAGGTTAACAATAATTTATGCTAATTATGCCCAAATTGCCCTTGACTAGAATAAATTCCAACAAAGTGTGCAAAAGTCAGAAATTACCCTAATTAGGTGCAATTACCCCAAGAACATGCAATAATCTACTGATTTTATCAATGAAAAGTGTATAAAAATATGGTGCAATCAGTGGTTTACCTTTTTTAAAACCTAAGTTTTGAGTTCAAACCTAGGTTTATCAGAAAAAAGTGTTTGGCTACCATTTTTTAAAACTTAGGTTTGGGTGAAAAAATTGCTTTTTTTGCTTCACCCAAACAAGCACTAAAGACGTTACAATGAGAGGTATATCGAAAGATGGCACATACTAACATGGTTTATTTATAAGTTAGACAAATTAGTTTGATGAAAAATAATAAATATATTAAATAAACTAACAAAATGTGTTATATTTAGAACCAAAATTCAGCCCAACTACTATATTTAGAATGGGATCAATGACATTTGCCAAAAAAATTGATGTTATACATTACTATATTATGTTGATGGTTGATTTATCAATCACATTGATATTGTTGATTCCAGATGACCTCTGAATCGGCGCATTATTGGTTTCTTAAAGGATATTATCATCTTGAAGTTCCCTCCCTGTACACATAACAGTAAGCTTGTGCAACTTTTTAAATACAAATCTTCATCTTTTATGATATGGAGCCGCATTGTTCCACTGATTCTGTTCTTTTTTTGTTTTTTGAGCTGTGAAAACCGTGGAATCAAGTAATGAGAAGAACTGAGGGAAGTATACTGAATCAAAAGGTATCTTCTTTTTTTCTGCTATAATGACAACGCCAATTGTTGTGCAGAGGCACTGATTGGTGCATAACTGATTCATCTAACTATACATCACTACACTGACTTGACCAAATGAAGAATAGTATCTATTTTCTTCGTATGAAGAACTGAAAACGGCATAAATTTCGTCTTCAACCAAAAGGGCCATTCTCCAGTGACGATTCATATTTTCACTCATTATGCATCAGATTCTTTCCACACGGTGTAAGTGTGGTGTCCAGTTTTGATCTATGGGACCACTAGTATGCCCAGCTTGTGCGATTAGATCAACATTTTACATTTCACACTGTCCAGTGTGTCCTAAAACCATAGGTGAGAAGAATTAGACAAATTTGAACTTGATAAATTTTTAGAAGCAGAAATTACTTATACAATGATAACAACAAAGTCTGATCTCACTGTGTGAGATTAACTATATAGATCGTTCTATACCATTATTTCCTAATCAATAACCAAACCCTTAGATATATTGTTAATAAAAAGATCTCCCTCTATAACATAAATTATTGATATCCTGTAAATTTTATTTGCAAATACTTGATTGAGGGGTTCCCCGAAATTTTCCCTTTCCCTTATTTTTTTAAAAAAACAAAGATGTTAGCACTGAGAGATACAGGTTGAGCATCGTTATGGACTTGTGCTTATCTACTCAATTTATCAAAAATATCTGAAGCAGTGGATTTAATGTGATCCCTTCGCTTTTAATTTCTAGTCAGATATGTTTTATGGTGGAATCAGAAGCTGAACGACTAGAATCATGAGTTATAAACAGCACAGTCACTATACATCCTCATTAATGATACACCCCCTCAGAAACTCCATTAGAGACTTAAATTGTTCAACCTCAAATGCTAATACTAGATTCCGGCCTCAAATAATTGTGAAACAAATCCTCTTAGAAGGCGAGACTTCGTTGCGGTTATAACTTATAGCAGAGTCGTGATGATGAAGAAAGATGAAGTGGGACCTGAGTTTCTGGTTGAACAACTAGGTTTCGCTGTTTTCAAATAGAAATTGCTGGATATAATTCCAACCAACTCAGTTGGCCCAATACAATTAGAACTGGGCAAGTTCATAAACGACACCAAAGAAACACTAAATGCACCAACCATAAGAGTACCCAGGGCTAAGTATTATTATGAGCCATGCGAATTACAAGCTTTTATCACCTAAAACCTCAGCAGTAGAATAAAAGCGAGAAGGGAAAAACACATATACAATTAACTCAATTTAGCTATTAACAATCAGACCGCAGATCTGAAACTAGGCGAGTAATAGCACAAGAATGAGAAACTCCCAATTTCAAAATTCTAACTTCCAGAGGAAACAAGGGTCAGAAAGAATAGAGAGCCATTTAGTTAATTTCACAGTGAATACTCAAAACTAGAATTGTACAGCAATCCAACACTAATGTAAAAGAGAGAGAGAGAGAGAGAGAGTGAACCAAAAAAGGGAGAGAAAAAAAGAGGTCAAGCCATGGACATCTGAGAGAGCCTGCTGGGAGTTGGCCGGAAATTCAACGACCGGAAAACGAACCGCCGAGACGGCGGCGTGAGAGCCCTCCTCAAGATCTCTTTGCTGGCCGGACGTTTCTTCAGCCTCTCCCCCGGCGGCACTAAATAGCCGTGACGAGCACACCGGGCCGAACCGGGCCGGTTCGAGCATGTGCAGGCCGGTCGAGTCCTCGGAGAAATGGGCAAGCCCCCATTTTTATGACCAAAGCTCATACCTTGCTCCATCTTCTCAACTCTGATCGACAACTTCATCTGAATCTGGGAGCTTTCTTGTCTCTGAATCTGAAGGGTACTCTGCATTTCCGATGAAGGAAGAGAAAGCTATGATTTTTTTTTTTTTTTTTTTATTAAGGAGGAAAAAACTGGTAGACTTGTGAGAAGACCTGGAAGTGGAAGTGAGGGAGAGCCAAAATGTTTGACCCCTTTATACCAGGGGGGGTTGTATGAATTTGCTCGTTGTTTGAGATTTGAACGTTGATGAATTGATAATAATGATGAGGATTGGAATGGAATATACTAAGAGCGGGCATGCTCTGTATGTTTCCTTCTTTGTCACGTTTAGGAGCTGGAAGCAGTGAGAGAGCGTGAGGGATAATAAAAGAAGAAAACGTTCACTAAATGCTTTATAACTGGCATGGGCCCCACCAATGCCACCTTGATGTAGTAGTAGGCCACATGACGGGGGGAATTGGGGGGAATTGGTTTTAATGCTCGTCACAAAGATAGGTAGAGGGCGCTCATCCACTCTGGACCGTCTAGATTGGATTTGGACGGTTCAGATTTAATTTTTTTAAGTTTATGATTTTAAAAAAACAATTATTTTTTTAGTTACAAAATCTAAAATGAAGATAACATCTTAACTATCATTTTGTTAAAAAACATATTATTCATTTAAAAATTACATACTTAAAAATATTTAATCTGGACCGTCAAGATTTAAATCTGAACGGTCCAGAGTAGATGAACGCCCTCTACCTATCTTTGGAACGAACACCGAAACCGGACCACGATGGGAATGTCCATATAAATCAGAGGAGAAATGAATCGTTTATGGGCCTCCACGTGTCTATCTAGATGGAGAAGAAGGAAGGAGGATCAGTTTCAGCTCACAGAATGTGCAATACAGCAAAAACCCATCACACCAAGCTGAGTTGGCTCCTGCCTTGCACCTGTCTTGGCACCAAACCAACCCATTCACACCTACCAAAGTAAAATTAAATTAAAAAAGAAAATCGTTTTAAATCGTCCAAAATTTATAAACACATTTTAATAGATATACCAAAATGGCCTTATTAAAAAAAAAAACTTCTCTACTCCACAGTTGCTAATCCACAGAGCTACAAGTGGTAAATATTTGGAAAATAATTTGGTTAGAAGTAAGGGTGAGTAAAGAACCCGGAACCCGCAAGCCCGGTCTCAACCCGTGAATTTTGCCCCGTTCAAGCCCACCTGTTTTGGGCTCGTAATGTAAATGGGTGGGCCCCGCCCGTTTATTTTACTCGGGTGCTCCGTTACCGGCCTATACCCGTATATATTATTAAAAAAAATTAACTCTAACCTCACTCATTAGTCATCACACTCCCCAACCCCGTGCGGCATGCCTTTCCCCCTAATGCTCTTATAGTCTCACTTTCACTCTCTCAGTCTCAACTCTCACATCCCTAATTAGGGGTGAGAATAGCCCAATCGACCTGTCAGAAGCATGCAGTCTGGCATGCTAAAGTCTAACCTGACTTGTTTATTATCAGACAAGCCTCGAGCTCAAACTTTTTTTGGGCCTGTTATGTTTAATAGACCAGGTTTAAGCTAAAAAATAAGTATGTTAGGCCTGTCAGGCCGACTTGTTAAGCAAATAAATATATATATATTTTATATGATTTACTTTCATATTATAACATTTATTTTTATTGCATATAATATTACATTTAGTTAATACTTAACAAGCTAGGCCTGTGTACATGCCAGGCTCAGGCCTAAAAAATGGTCTGTGATAGGCCATAGGTCAGGCTCAGGCCTAAAAAATGGTCTGTGATAGGCCACAGGTCAGGCTCAGACCTCCTTTTGACAACACAAGCTTCGCCTGTTAAGGTTAAGGCATGGCTTGACCTGGCCTGTTCCCACCCCTCATAACCCTAACCTCTCAATCTCACATCACTCTCTTAGTCAAAGCCGCTCAGCCCTTTCAAGGGTTGTCGTCCGTCTTCTTCTCTGAGTACATCGTCGCTGTCGTCATCTCAGTCGTGACATTCGTTCTCTCAATCTCATATCATAATCCTCGCTCAGATCGTGACCTTTTCTCACTCTCTCTCTATTCGAAGCCTCTCGAACTCCATCATCTCGGGCTCTCGCAGATTACCTTTCCTACTTTTCTTGTGGTTCCAGATATTTTTAATTTCTATCTGATATGAGAGCTTGTTCTAGACCTATACTTTGCTTTTCTTCTAGTCATAGATTCTTGCTTTTGTTCTTATTCCGGATCTATACTTTGCTTTACTTTTGGTTTGTTACCGTCGATTTTCCTTCTTCATCCTTTGGTTTTTTGGTAGATTTGGTTCTTCATCCGGGTAACCCATATCCCCGCCCGTTTATCCTATACCCGTTCAGCCCATTCAATTAAGGGCTAAATGGGTTTAAGTACGGGTACGGGCTCCCCCGTATCCGCGTAAGATAAAGGGGGCGGGTAACGGATATACCTACGGACAACCCATACCCTTCCGTCACTCACACCTAATTAGAAGTGAATATTAGAGTTCTCTGGATCTCTTACTTACCAACCGCTTCACAGCTAGTACTTTTCAATGCAGACAATTTCGTAATACAATATTAATAACTACTCTCTTTTCAAAATTGACAACTCCTTTTAATTGTGTTGGAGACTAATTTTATTTTATATACTAATTTCCATTACATTATCAATTGGATTAAGTAGGTCAATGGTCATTACGTATTTTGGCGCGCAACACCACTTTGCCAATATATAATGGCAACTAGCGACTATTGGGGGGATTTTTTTTATATATAAATAAAAGCATTTTGATAAACATGTATTAAGATATTTATAAAAGGGAAAATGACAAAAAATACCTTCAAAATTTCAAAATCTCAATGACTATTTCAATATAGGTATTAACAAGTCGAGTACAGGTATTAACAATAATTAACAATTACAAATCACCTATTTGGGATTTTGAAATTTTGAAGGTATTTTTTTTATCATTTTCCTTTTATAAAACTTTTATAAACAAGGGGTGGGGACTTCAAATTATTTTAGTGATTTAAAGATATTTTTTTTATAATCTGACTTCTTATACGGGATTCAAGAATAATATAATTTTGCCTTTATTTTGTCTTTTGGGGACAACGGACAAGGACATCCTGGATGCAGCTTCTATTTCCTGTCCATCAGTTCTTTTTCTTTTTTCTTTTTTTTTTGGAAGAGAAACCTTGTACTGTACATGTATTGATATTTCATCTTTAAGAGACACTAGGGTCTGCGATTTTTGCAAATAATTGAGATACATATCACACATTAATAACATTAATGTGGGCTTTAATTAATGCTGGTTTCTCTTTCTCCCCAACGATATGGTGCCATTAATATTGCAGATCGGGTATAATGTTATAAGCAATATGGGTATATTAAATTATATACACAAGTATAGATTTATGTCATTATAGGTGGTGGGTGGGTCATGCCAAATTTGACGTCATGCAAAACGCTAATATAATGAAAAATGACCTCTTTTATATTTTTGGGTTTTGCCCATAGCTATCAGCCCATCAAAGAAATGGTGTGTGTGTGTGTGTATCTATCTTTTGCATGAGTATTGCTGGCTGGATGCAACCTATATTCCTTCTTCTGATTAGGTTTCAGAAAACCCTAGCTGGTAATGTCCACTCTATCGTCAACTTTAGTTTTTGCTACAAGTCAACTACTATTCCCCCCACCTCGCACAAATTTCTTGATTCTCTTTTGTTTTTTCGGACATTTTCAGATATGACCCCAAGATAAGGATTAGAATTGACCTCAGCCACAAGGATTGATATAGAAATGAAAGCAGCATATGGTGTGATATATACATATAGACACATGCATACGCGCGCTCATTTTGTGTTATGTTTAGTTCTAGTGTATTTCTTGTGATGTCGACTCAGAATTTTTCTTTTAATTTGTGATTCTTTAATTGTAGGGAGAGGAACCAACAATTGTTTTATCATGTTGAGAGAGGATATGAGCTGAATTTTAGACAAAGCATCACAATACAAAAAGGAACTCACAAGTACTGATGTTATTTAAGCATTTATATTATTATATCTTTTACTGAAAAAATTCGCATTCAGAATAACATATTTCTTAAAAATCTTTTATGATATCATCACTTTATTTGCTCCCACATGCCCTGTTCGAATACAATCACTGCCAGTTAAACTAATAAACAAACAATCATTTTAAAATAACAATAACTCATACACGATGAGTAAAAACTTATTCCCTATTAATTTAGTTAGATTACTTGTTTTTAATAATACGCGTAGGTTATGAGGTTGATATCATTAATAAAATCGTTTTTTTATTTTAGAGATGAGATTTCATATATATGAGACTCAGCCACGACTCAAGGATATATAATTATATATATTAGTTGAATCTTGGGTTGTGATATGTATACCAAAAAAAAGCACAAAATGATGCCAATTATTTTAAAGTTGATTGGTATTGTTAACCAATAAGGGAATGTAATTAAAGGGCATTTAATTTTTGTGGTTTTAGGATAATGATTCCTTTAGATGATAGGAATTAGATAGAAGAAATGGTCCCTAGCTTATACAAATTAACTAGCTGCTTGTGAGGTAGACTTTTGTTGTCTACTTGTGTGACCTCATGGGTCATATGAAATATACTTAAACTATGTCTTATCACTCTCCCACGAAAAGAAAATGACACACCCATCCTCAAATATCTTTGCCTCTCTCTTTTCAGATTTAATCCAACTTTCTTTGTGGATTATATTACTAGGTACACTACAATCAACTTTCTATCCCCTCTGCCCTCTTTCTCTTTAATAATATTCAGTTTTCTAGATAATATCGCTCTTCTCATCACTTCCTACACTATATGTGACTTTTGCAATATTGAGCAACAGGTTTGAA
The DNA here is from genome assembly GCA_037074515.1 of Mimosa bimucronata. Taxonomy (NCBI): domain Eukaryota; kingdom Viridiplantae; phylum Streptophyta; class Magnoliopsida; order Fabales; family Fabaceae; genus Mimosa; species Mimosa bimucronata. The sequence goes on from CM073436.1 coordinate 6,050,048, forward strand.
TATATGCCGTTCAGGCAAGAGATAATGTATCCAAGACCATCTCTTTATTATGATTGGTTCTTTGTTGATTTTTCAAACTTTAAACCTTAAATATATCATATTTTTAGCCTTAGACCTCATAAGTGATTAAGTGAACTCTCTGCACGATGTTCTCTCTTCTTAATTTCTCAGTGTGTTAATCTATTACGTCAGTTTTAGGATTTGACTACAGAAAGTGTCTTGATCACTTATTTTGAGAGTTTAATTTTCTCTTCGACTAAGGATTTATATATACTTTACATCATTCTAAGTGTCAATCATGTGCCTTGTGAAGTTGATAAATGATGAGAATCCTATGTCACCCTTTTCGGCTTACTAGTGGAACTAACGAAGTGATAAGAATTCATTTGATGTTTTCCGATGAAGTGTCATCTAAAAGTTTTCTGGGCGCATATGTCAAGTTGATTGGGTTGAGGATATAGGTGTCGAACTTTCAGGCCGTAAAATATGTAAGTTTATTATAGGTTCTTGTAGTGAACAGTGATTAATGAAAATGATTTCTCATGTTATGTATGGTCACAGTGACCCATATCAAATGTTGTGCAAACCAATGAAAGATTATTTTCTTAAAAAGTAATAAATAGGGAGATAAAAATACACAGCACATACTTGCGCACACAAATTAAACTAGTTCCTCCTAATTAATCACATAGAATCTATAGCATGGCAACAAGAAATCTAGAAAATTTATCTTTTAAGACTTATAGTGTGTGTATACGAGTTTCGTTCGAAGAACATGTATAAGTGAGAAGTAACATAACTTCTATAGTTATATTATATTATTATATACATATGTCTAGAAAAAGGATGATACACAGTGCATAAAATTTCCCTATGTGAGTTAGGTTAAGAGGAAAGTCAGATGTACACAGTCTTACCTTACAACCAGAAAGATTGTTTTTATAGTATGAACTTGAATTTGTAACTTCTTAGTCACATAGCGGTGATATTTACAATTGCTTCAAAGCTTACCATTTTATTATACGATATCTGTGTATATAAAAATTTAAAATGAAAGTGTCGATCATAAGTAAAACGTGTTAATTTATATCCTTTAACAAAACACGAACAGCACTAAATTGTATGTATAGTTATAACCCTGCAACTTGTCAAAATAAGAGTTGCTAACGGAAGAGATATAATTAAATGTTAATAAAGTTTGAAAAGTCTTTTCATATGAAAGTGGTGAAAATTATTTGACAACAGACAGATTAATATTGCATACTATGTATGTATGTATGTATGTTACACACACACACACACGTATATATGCATGCATGTTATAGCTAGCTACGCTAGGGTTGTAGAGCTGAGTTTGATCCTCAGAAATCATTCCGGGTAAAAGGATAACGATATGAATAAGACTAATAACCTTCTAGCTTGTCTGACGTGTCGACTGGAAAAATGAATCTGCCATGGTTATATAGGCTTAAATATGGTTCACATCTTGTTTTATAGCTTGACTAATTGATCTTCATCAAGAGGATGAGATTAATTATATAACGCTAGATAATTGAAACCAATGAAATTCAAAATCAATGTGATCATGAAGAAAACCGTAATCACCAATTAAATTGCTAGTTTAAAGTTGTCATGCATCAATCAGAATTATTCTACAGTACATATACAGGACGTCTATCATAATATTGTTGAACATGATCCTGAAGCTATAGCTAGCAACGATATATATATATATATATATATATCTCTGAAACCCTGACTTGCTTTAGATATATGAATAAAACAAGCAAATATGGATATGTAATACATAAAGGCTATATATAAGTTTGCCTAAAATTATGCAAGGCCTCACCTTATGCGTCACTTCGTTCGGCCAGAGTATAGCAAAGCTATAACCTCCCACCCACAGTTGGAAACAGTCCATTTAGAGGCCATATTCATATCTACTTGATTGATTAGTGTTCTGACCTGCTTTTCCAACAATCCCCAAGAACAAAATCTCAGTATAATTTATACGCAGTAACCATCCAGCACCCTCCATCCACACGAGCACCTTATCGTTCATAAGTAACCAGAGATACATAGATGTTGAACAAAGTGCAGATTGGGAAGGGAAGTGATGTATATTCAAGAAAACCAATTCATGTTAGGTATTGATGAATAGGGGTAAGAGGCAAGCATTGTTTGGTGGTGCAATGAAGGAGTCTGAGGAATCTGGTTAAGCAAGTTGGCTATGGAATTACCACCAACCTCGTTGCTATTATTGTGAGGATGATGATGATCCTCGACCAAACCCAACCTTTTGGTGCCATTCACGACGTCCTGATCGTCTTCATTGTTATTATTGCTCCAATTATACAGCGAGGAGAGCGTTCGTTTAGTGTTTGGATTGGAGGCAGTGGAAGCAGTCATGGTTGGCACAAAGGGAAGTTGGAGATCTGAAGATGAAGATTCCTTATTATTGCTGCTGGATATAACCCCTTCCAACAAGTTCTGGTGGTCATGATGATGATGATTGTCCAGTAATGAGGTTCCACCGTAGCTTAGTGTGGACATCTTGGAAAGGTGAAACCTGGAATTCATTTGGCCCAAGTTGATGGAAGAAGTCACCCCTGCCAAGCCAATCAGATCCTCCATGGATTCGTCCCTGTCATGATCCAAAGGCGACCTCTGTGTGTTGGTCTTCTTGTATATTCGGCACAGCACCCAGTCGTCCAGCTACACAAATTAAAAACACACATACAGTAGTGCGCCCATTAAAAATAATTAACCATACGACCATATATAACATGAGAAAGTGAATTAAAGAACGAAATATGGATCCAACTGTAGATGAAAGTAGCTAGCACATATATAAGGTGTATAAAAATACCCGGAGGGAGTTTTTCTTGTTGGGTAAGTCACAGCCAGGGGGCTTATTGTTGGGTTTATTATCGAGGAGGCGATACTCGTGCATGATCCAGTTGGTTTTGATGCCTCTGGGGGGTTTGCCACCATAAAAGACCAAAGCTTTCTTGACTCCCACCTTTTGGTTTCCATTGGCAGTGAGAACGGGCTTATCTGTCCCCGTCGCCTTCCAATACCCAGATGTGGCCGCCCTGTTTGGCCTCGCCCCGTTCGGGTACTTCCTGTCCCTGGGACTGAAGAAGTACCACTCCTGCTCCCCAAACGCTGCCTTAGCTGCATCATCATCATCATCATCATCAAAAGCCCACCAAACTCAAACCCACGTCACACATATATATATAATTAAATTAAATAAGCCAAACAGTTTCATCCGATCCACACATATATATGAATGAATGAATGGAAATGTAAAAGGGCGGGCAGGTAGGTACCGGGGAGTTGCCAGGGGTCGAACTTGTAGAGATCGACGTCGGTGATGACGGCGACTGGGAGGGGAAGGGAGGAGACCTTCTTCTTGAGGTAGTGCACCACCAGCTCCTCATCGGTTGGGTGGAATCGGAACCCAGGAGGCAGGTTCGGCTGCTGTGACCCCGTCGACGAGTCCGTGCTCTCCATTATATTATGATATTATTTATATATATATATATATATATGCCACCGATGGCCCTCGATCTATAATGAATTAAGTTTAGCTTCACTGGCAACTCAGGGGTAACGCAGGGGAGTTATATATTTATGAGAATTAAGAGGAAGACCGATCGATCGATGGAGGAGAAATGGTAGTGGTTGGTTTGAGACTCACATGGATCATACCCCTCTCCAAGAACTGGCTGAATGCTGCGTTTTATATGGAGGGGAGGAGGAGGGTGTATGTGTGTGTGATGCGTGGCACGTGGCAGCACAACGCATGCATGTGATCCCCTGCGTGCATCCCCACCCTAACTCTGATGACGTTGCAGCGAAAGAGCCGCAGGATTCAGGCTGGTGAGTAGAGGATTGGGGGGGGGGGGGGATGAAGGGGTGATTAGAGGGAATGGGTGAGGGTGCAGGGGAAGAGGGGAGGCAGCGGATGAGGACTAAGAGCCGATGCCAAGGTGACACGTCAAGATCGGCAGAGCAGGAGAGGCCGACACGTGGGTGGGCTCCACCAGTGAGGGAGGGAAACTGTTGGACTTACTAACAAATAAAATGGGGGGAATTAAGTGGTGAAAGGAGGGATTTTAACGAATAAGGAGGAGGAGGAGGGGAATGGACTATGGTGAAAGGAAAAAGGTAAATGAGGGGATGGAGGGGGAGGGGTAGGGGGATAAGGGGAAAATGATAGTGGGGACATGTCATCCCAATGCTTTAAGCATTGTTGGACTTATACGCCCACCACTTACCATCTCCATCATCATCACCCTCATGGTAAGAAATAAAAAAAAGGTAGATTAAAGCGAAAATCCCGCAAAAATACCCTTTAAAATGGAAATGGATAAATTAGTCCATTAAATTTGATAAATCTCAAAATAGATTCTAAGAAGGAGTTTTAGATTTACATATCTTACAAAAAAAAAAAAGAAAGAAATTCCCGCCAATTGTCAAATACATAATAAGTATTCACAAGTTTAATATAGGGATTTTTAAGACTTTTTTCATTAATAATTGATAAGGTATATGTTTGGAAATCCTTTACAAGTTCAATATAGGAATTTTCAGCCTGATTATAATGATTTTCAAGTTCATATCAATAATTCACAACTCCAACTATTGAAGTTATTTGTGTCTTTTAATAATATAAAAAAAAACCTACATACTCCTCCAAGTAATTATAGCGACCGCATACGTAGGGTTCGAGCTCAAAACCACTGGCTAAGTTAAAACAACCCACATCTAATTGATCAAAACGTCTTGTAGGTTTTCTCAAATTTAATTGATTTACCTTTTTCATTTTTATAGTATTTTTATGGGATTTTTAGTGTATTAAAATTTAAAACACCAAAGACTGTAAATTCCAACTTTGGTGGGCCCTCCAACCTGAGCCCACTCTCACCCCATGTCATCCCCTCACCCATCATCCTTCTCATCTCATCTCTCGCCACCACCCGCATGTCCTTTCCTCTGTACTCACTCACATCCCTTCCTCTCTCATCTTTTACCACACAGCCTTCTTTTTTCGGCTGTGGTCAAATATTCTGACGACACCCTTCACTATACAAAAAGAATCGGATTTTTCTTTTAACTCCTTTTGTTCCAGTTTCTTTCACTCGTGGTCTCAAGAATCCCCTCAATGGAACCTCCACATTTCTCTCATCTAATTAAAATCAATTCTTATTAATAAAATTAGTTTACCGTCATGTCAGGGGTAGAGACTCATTATTTAGATGGAGAGTTGCATACTTTGAGTCATGGAGAAACAAGAAAGATCATTTGACTAAATTATTATCAGACTCACGCGCCAATTTCAGATTCAATACTAGATCTATGGGTTTGGCCACATCTTTATCTATTTTGGGTCTAATTGTGGGTATATGTTGGTTCTGGTATTATACTGTAGCTTGTATTGCTTCAAGTTTTGCTTCTTGTTCTGTTCGTGTTTAACTTATACCTTATTGGGTCTTCTATTACATATAATAGAAGGCTTTTACATGCAATGTCTTTTTATCTTAATGAAATTGACTTTATATATATAAAAGATGGAGACACTACAAAAAAACATAGAATTACCGACGGAATTCCGTCGATAATTTCAATTTTCCGACGGAAAAGAAATTACCGATGGAATTACTGACGGAAAGCATTACGTCGATAATTTCACCGTTGCTAATTAATTTAGCGACGTAAATTTGATTCCGTCAGTAATTTCCGACGGAATAATGATTTAATTTCGTCGGTAAATTTACCGATGGAACTTACTGACTGAATTCCATTGGTAATTTTTTAAAAACTTTTTAAAATTATGCCAGGTGTCCCTCTCACATGCCGCCACGTGTTACTCCCAAAAATTGTTTGAAATTGTGGTGAAGTGGAGACTCGAACCCCTGACCCCCTACGCGCGTTCTGATGCCTTAATCAGTTGAATTATGAAAACCTTATGATATTATTTGCAAGCTATTATATTTATAATATTTAAACTCCCACTATTATAATTATATTTGATCCTATATATACTTTACATTATATTTAAATTAATATATTATGAAATATTTTTAATTATTAATATATAACTTACATATTAATAATTATATATTATTTTTATATAAATAATATTTTAAAATATATACATTAAACTATATTTAGCATTTTTTATGTGATAATATTATATTTAGTATTTCCATTTTATATTTATAATAAATATTATTTTTGTGAATTGATTTTATTATATGAAAATTCTTAATTATTATTTTATTATATATATTATTAAATTATAAATTTTTTTCACTTTTCGTACTAATATTGATTAATAAATAACATATTATTTAATAAAAAATTTAAAATTAATTTTGTATTAAATATATATTAATTTTTATTAATATTTATAACATATTACTCCTCCGGTCCTAATTATAAGATCGCTTTGACAATTTTAAATAAATTAATGATGCAAAATTAATCATTTTAAAATGTCTACAGTTATCTTTTTTATCAAAATTAATTTTCTTTACTTATAAACTATAGTATAATATAATTATATGTAAGATATGTAAAAATTAAGTGGTTTATTTGGTTCCTTAATCTCCACAAAAAAAGTCAAAATGATCTTATATTTAGGAGCGGAGAGGGTATTTATTAACTAATTTATTGATAAAATATTTTTTAATATAAATTAAAATAATATTCTAATTACCGATGGGAAAAAATCCGTCGGTAATTTTGTCAGTAAATTTACCGACGGAATTTTCGTCAGAAATTATTCGACGTAATAAAATTCCGTCGGTAATTTCATGTTTTTTTTTAGTGAGACTTATATTTATATGTAACTAATATCAAACAAGTCGATGGTACTGTTTCATTCGTCAACTGCGATCTCTTCACTTGTTAGTGTCAAGTAATAGGAATGTGTTTTATATTAATTGCCTTCTTTGAGTCCTGAACAAGTGTTGACTTAGCTTTATATCACAATCTAGTTAGGAGTTAGAACTCTACCTTTTACTCTTGTGGGCAATGTTTTAAAAGCCGGACTGGAGATCGAGCCGGAAAGGTGAGCGGGTCATGGTCGAAACGGTTCAAACGGTCAGGCAATCTGGTTGGTCCGGTGACGTAATAATTAAATTAAAGATAATATTATATATATATATTGAGATAAATATTACTTTAAAGGTCCAATTAAACAAATTTTGTTGAATTAAATATAGAATTAAGACTCAATCTCCCTTTCTTATATATATAAAAAATGAAAATAATTAGAAATCTTCCTTTTTGTTTGGCCAAAAAGCTCTTCTCTGTACAATTCTCTGTACAACCGTTTGTAGGCATTTGGCAGTCCATTATTTTCCCCCATCTATTCCTACATATAGTCAAAAGGCAATTATGACTGCACCCTATTATCTATTGGTTACAAGCAAATACCTACGTATAATCCTTGCAACCTTTTCTATTCCCAATGCTCTTTTCAGGCAGGACTTCTCTTCCAAAATTTCCTTCTTTATCCTTGTCCCTTTTAATTACCATGCATCAGTAATTGTTATTTCAGATGGATAAAATAGTAATTTTCCGGACAGCTGTAAACCACTCATGTTAACTTCTCTCCTCGAACCCATGTGTATGTCTCTCAAGTTCTTTTACTCTGAATTTTCTTCACCCTCATGTCATCCCTCCCTTCACTTTAAAAGTGCGATGCAGACCCCTTCATTTTATAACGGCGACACAGAGGGAGGAAGACAAGAGGTGCAAGATGCCATGGACAACACAAAATGAGAAGGTGCGAATTTAGATGTGGTTGAACATCATGATCATGTTCGGAAAATGAGAGAAGGTGTGGTTTTTATTTATCTGTCAGTTTTTCTTTTGATGGTCCAGACCCGTCCGGCTTTACAAAAACCGTCCCGGGTTCCGGCTTAAAAGCGGTCAATCTCCGGCTAGATCCGGCCTAACCAACAAAACGGATTTATGGTCGAATCTGAGCCGCTTCCATGTCCGGCCAACGGTCTGACGATCCGGCTCAGTCCTTAAAACCATGCTTGTGGGTAGGGGTGTGCAAACGGTTTTCGGTTCGAAACCGAACCGAAAACCGATAAGAGGCAAATAGTGAAACCGAAACCGAAACCGAAAAAACCGAAATGTTTTCGGTTCGGTTTTTCGGTTTCTGGGCTATATTTTTAATATTATTTTGTTGCAATTTTTTCTAATACGAAAATTCAATGAAAAAAGGAAAAAATGGATTCAATATATATGAATAGTTATACAAATTTAATATCTTATCTAAATCAATTAAAATATTAATTCAGTATGTCCAAAACAAAAAATAATATTTAATACATGACAATATTGAATTGGTTCTTTAACTTTCAGAGCACATTTTGTAATCACTAAACATGCTGTGCTTTTTTTTTCTAATGTCACATATTTAAAAAGTGTTTGTTTCTATTAGAAAGAAAATTTTATTTTTTTGGATTTTGAGATATTTGTTTAGGCTTACTTGTTATCTTATTTTTAAACAAAAATTCTTTTTTTTTAATATTATTATTATACTTTTCGGTTTTTCGGTTTCAAACCGAAACCGTTTTCCAAAAACCGAAACCGAAAAACCGAAAAGTAGGAAAACCGAAAAACCGAAATGCATTTGGTTCAGTTTGGTTTTCGGTTTCGGTTCGGTTTTGCTCACCCCTACTTGTGGGTACAATTTTGAGAGTTTGTTTCAGTTAAAGACTTGCTCATATCAACATTCACTAAAAAAAACAACGAATTTCCGACGGAATTCGTTCGGAAAATCAATTTTTCAGAAGGAAAAAATTTTCCCGCGGAATTTCCGACGGAATTTTTTCCGTTGGAAATTAATTTACCGACGGAATTTTTTAATTTACCGATGGAATTTCCATCGGTAATTTATATTATTTCATAAATAAATTATTATTTTAATTTATAAATAATATATTTAAATATTATTATTACCAACGGAATTTCCGTCGGTAAATTTTTGATTTTTTTTTAATTATATGCCATGTGTCCTTCTTTATGGCTGCCACGTGTCGATGTCGTGTACCTCCATGTGTCGCCTCCTCGCGTCGCCATGTGTCGCCTTCACAAATTGTCTCCAATTGTGGCAGAGCTGAGAATCGAACTCGCAACCTCTTACGTGTATGCTGATGCCTTAACCAGTTGAGCTATGAAGACCATGTGATATTATTTACAAACTATTATATTTATAATATTACATTATATTTAGTATTTTCATTTTATATTTAAACTATAATAATAATTATAATTATTATCATTAAATTATTTTATTATAAATATTATTCAATTATAATTATTTTTCATTTTTCTTACTAATATTTATTAAAAAATAATATATTTTTTAATAAAAAATTACAATTAAATTTATTAAAAATTTATATCTATATACGTGTAAATGTTATTTTTATTAATATTTATTAAATATTATTTATTTATAAAATATTTTTAAAATAAATAAAGATAATATTTTATTTATAAAATAATATTTTAATATATTATTTATATATTAAAATAATAATATAATTCATAATTACATTTCAGTGGGTAATAATAATATTTTAATATATTATTAATAAATTAAAATAATTATTTATTTATAAAATAATATAATTAATAAAATTACCAAAGGAAAAATTTCCATCGGTATTTCCGTCGGAATTTACACCGAAAATACAGATGGAATTTTTTCCGTCGGTAAATTCTGTGGCTAATTACTTTTTTTTTTAGTGATTTGTGAAAATAACTTTACTCCAAATTGTATTTTACAAATTGAAGTTGGAGTAAAAGTTAATTAGTGTAACAAGTTTTTGATTAAGGTGGTAAACATCAGTCTCATCCCTTTAAAAGGTTGGAGAATACAAGTTTGAATTTCGAGAAGTATACTAGTTGGGGTGAAAACTTTTTGCACTCTTCTACTCAAAAGAGATTAATCTCTATTTTATTCACAATTATTTTCAATTTTAACGTGGCTTTTGGACAACAATTTGCCTGTCAACGCGTCTCCAAAATCATACCAAACGTCATTTTAGGTTTAAATTAATTTTTCAGGTCAAAAAGAGTCTATTTTAATGAAACAGAGCCCTGTCATACTGGACGGTATGACCTTCCCCTCTAGCTCTGCGTATGTAATTGTAGAGGGGAACAAGGACACAGATTAATCGCTTACCGCATGAGACTCACGTTAATTAATTAATTCCTCCCAAATGAAACAACAAATTGAGGAGAAAGGGTCAGCTAAATACTACAACCACTACTATAGAAATACTCTATTGCGACGCAACAATAGCGGCGCTTAGAGTAAAAAGCGCCGCTATTGATATGGATGGGGCCTATACCGGCGCTTTATAATAAAAGCGCCGGAATAGAGTGGACCTATATCGGCGCTTTCTACAAAAAGCGCCGGTATATGGTTTTGTTTCACCATTTTTTTTTAATTTTTTAATCAAAAATACCTATACCGGCGCTTTTACAACAAGCGCCGGTATTTCTTGTCAATCATTTGTTTTTTTTTATTTTTTAAATACCTATACCGGCACTTATTGTATAAGCGCCGGTATAGGATGTCATAATTAAATTATATTCCGTTTCAATTTTTAATAATAATTAAAATAATAATTTAATAATAAATAATACATAATAAAATAAATAAAAATTATTTATTTAGTATACATATACCGGCGCTTTATAGGGAAAGCGCCGGTATAGGCCACAATTTTGGAGGGAATTTTCCCTCCAAAATTTTTATCCTACCTATACCGGCGCTTTTCGAAGAAAGCGCCGGTATAGCCCTCATCCTCACTTAAATAATTTTTCAGCTTCTTCATATTCTTCTTCACCATCCTCGACCGTCCCAACTCCCTCCTTCCCCCCTCGGCCATCCCAACTCCCTTCTTCCGGAAGCTCGCGTCACCACCCTCCTCCGTCAACCTTCGGAAGCTCGCCCCACCGGAAGCTCGCTTCGCCGCCGCCGTCTCCGTTCGACCATCCTTTGCTTCCTTCTCTTCTTCGTGTCGTCGAGAGTTAAGTTTTGGGTGTCAGAGAGTTGCCGTCCTTCGTGTGCGGTGTTTTGGGTGTTGAAGCTTGAACATTTTTTTCTTTGTGTACAACCCCCGCGGGCGTTGCGCTTTCCGTCGCATTTTGGCCGATTTCACTCAATTCTCCCTGGCATCTATAGGCTATTGTCTCAATTTAAGAGGTACAGATCTGCATTTTTTCTTTAATTGGATTTAGCCTAATATTTCCCTCGCCTGGTTAACAATTTTGGCATATATTTGGGCATTTTTTTAGTCAGCTTTCATGCTATATTGGTCTTGTATATTTCTGAAACTTGCCCAAACATTAGAAGAGTATTTAAGTTATCCTTACCTTTGTAATAATTTAGACAATTAGGCTTATTTTTAAGACCATATGGGTAGCTTGAAAAGGCGAATCTGGATGATTGGGATGCCTATGTGAATTATAGTTACATTGCTTTTTTTTTTCTTTGACAGCAACTATAGGTTTTGTGATGATTGCCTAGTGTGTTATCAAATAATCTAGATGCTTGGGATATTTGCAATGATGCAGGTGGGTGTGAATTAAAAAACAAATTGTATATTTTAAAAAAATATAACCTATAGCGGCGCTTTTTACGAAAAGCGCCGCTATAGAGATGCCTATACCGGCGCTTTAAGACATTAAAGCGCCGGTATAGATGGGCCTATACCGGCGCGCCATCTATACCGGCGCTTTTTACAAAAAGCGCTGGTATAGGCCTTTTCAGTTTCAATAAAAAAATAATTAAAACATATCTATACCGGCGCTTTTGGGTAATAAAGCGCCGCTATAGAGAGGCCTATACCGGCGCTTTGTAAGCGCCGGTATAGGTCACGTGACCTATTGCGGCGCTAGCTATAGCGGCACTTCAAAAGCGCCGCTATAAGGGTCAAAAAAGCGCCGGTATAGGTGTTTTCTGTGGTAATGAACCCATATAATTAAATCTGTGACTTCTATTATTTAAAGACTCGTTTCAAGGTAAAATAAAAAATAAAAAGACTCGTTTCTATATTTCACAATGAATATTGAATCCCCCACTTGTATATATTCAAGGGATTGGCGTCTACTCATCATCATGTATGAGAAACTAATTATATATACTTTACTATTATTGCATGGTTGGTGGGTACTAATATTTTTTAGGAATTTTTGCATGAATTTGGTGCACATCATTTGTGGTTTGATCAATCACAAATAAATAAGTTAGATCTGACGTAGAACTCTTAGTTTGACTTGACACCTTAAAAAAATAACTAATTGAAAAAAATATTTTTTTAAAACTTGTAAAATAAAGAAAACATTGAAAACATGATATTTAATTTTTTTTAAGTTTTAGTTAATTTTTTCATGGTACCAAGTCAGATTGAAAATTCTAGCTAAGACATTACGTGTTTACTTATAATTGATTAGACAACAAATGATGTACAGAGGGGCTTAAGCAAGAATTATATTCCTCAATCTTTTCATTATATGATCACTCAGCGCGTATTCTAAGCAATTATTATTATTGATTTAATTGTTGGCGAAAACTTGACGGTGCTTCCACATCAATATTTTCAATTAAATTTGACACGGGGCATTTATTTAAAACTTAATATATATAGAACCTATTTATTTATTTTTTTAACTCAAAATAGAACATTTTAATTCATATATTAATTTCAATTGAATTCTACTATATATAAGCATATTTTTTATTTTGCAAGATGAAAAATATAACATAATAATAAATCATAACTGCAATAAATTATTGATAAAAATTCTACCCGACGAGACAAATGTTAAAAAAATCCACACCATAGTATCCATTGAAATTAAACACTATAAAGAATAAAAAAATTGCTGAAAATTCTGCAGTTATCAAATTTATTGTCCAAATGTATCTAAGAACTCAAACAATTTAGTTGGTGTAACTTTTTTTTAGTAGTAAACAAAACAATTATGTGCAAATGTCTTTTATTGCATGATTGAAGGTATAAATATTACACATAGTTAAAAAGAGTTGCAAATATTAAACATGCTATCTGGGATATTTAAACTAATTTCAGCTACTTTTGAGACATAAATTATACAATATGAGATTTTTCGGTCATTTTTTTACTCCATTAAAAACCCACAATTTTGTGTGTTAAAATGAAATTTGCAAACTAAACGAATGTTGGTCCTAATGTATAAAAGGAGCTTTGTCCTCTTAAAAATGAAGTCTCAAATTCAAGTCTATATATGTTAATGTAAAAAACGTTTGTTTTAAAGCTACCTAGTTGGATAAGACATGACCTGAATACGAACTTGTGTGATAAGCCACATCAAATATGAATTTTTTATACATGGCCATGACCGAAAAATGGGGTGATGATGTACACAAGGGCACATGGAGATGGAGACAAATGAAAACAAAAATGATGATTGCAATAAATGCTACAATCACATAAAATGGTTAGGCGTGGGGCCCGAATGTTGGTTCAGTAACGAACCTGAGGGTCCCAAGGGCTAATAGGTAGGAGCCATCCTCTTCGGGTCTTCGTTGTAGTCCGTGACTTGACATTACAACATGTGTGTGTATGTGTGTGTGTCAGAAGATGCAAACCCTAGAAATTGCCCCCCATTCTCCTCATCATTCCCACTTATTGGAAGGGGGTGCATAGGAATCATGGCTTATAAGTTTATCTCTCTTATCCTTATTATAAAGTATTAACTATAAATTCTTATAAATCAATAAAATTAATTAAAAATATTAAATATATCATAAAATTCAAATAATTCATAATATTACCCTCATTACTTATTATTAAATTACAACATCATATTAATTATTAGTTCTCCCTCTACCCTTATTAAATAAGGGTATACATAAAAAAATATAATTAACGCTGATTGAAAACTTCCAAGTGTCTTATAAAAAGAACCAAAAAAACTTATTAGTTGATCCCTTATAATAAGGATAAGAGGGAATGGAGGATAAATCATAAGCTCATCTCACCCACCATCTATTTGATTATTTTGTCCCACAGATTCAAGTTCTAGCCAACATTAATGTTTAATACTTACATTATTATTGATTAAAGACTGTTTTTATGTTATGGATGCCTGTTAGATGTGAATCTATGTTTATACATGTACTGATCAAATCATTGTAATATTAATGCGTGGTTTACAAGATAGCTCCCTCTTTGCTCTTTTGTATTGCCTATTAAATATGTTTGCTTCTTATTACTGTGCTCTTGATGAAGAGACCAAGACCATAGCTGCTTTTTTTATGTTCAACGACGGTCAAGACATTATAGTTGGGCTCATAGAGATGTCTTCGTCTCTCGAGATTCTCCACAATGTGCTGGCTAGATCACATTGTCTCTTTGTTTACCCTTGTGACTGATGATTTTTTTTCTCGGCCACATTTTACGTTCTTTGTGGATACAATAGTTACCGTCCTATAGGAAAATACCTTTTTTGCTTTATCATCACCTTGCCTTCTCTGGATATGACAGTACTGATTAGATTCTTAACCAACTCTTAAACCAAGGCTTATAAACATTGTAATTAATCTGAAAAGAATCAGGATTATATTATATATATGCTGATTACACAATTTTTGTATATTTATAAATATATACTAGTTAAATGATTTTACTTGTGTTCTTTAATGAGGAGTACTGCAGCAACCACGTGTGAAATTATATGTAAGAATTTAGCATTTTGCGAGTGGAATATATATATATTTATATTTTTTTTTGAAGAAATAGACAAGCTAGCAGCATATTTCTTTGTCAGGGTTTTATTTGTCCCCACTTATCTCTGTGTGAAGCACAAATGCAAAACCCCACCAACTATAGATTGTGTTAGCCAGAATTTCCAACACACATGACCAAGTTGGCAAAAGTTGGAGCATAACTATACTTTTACGTTGATTATATTTTCCACTATCTGCTCAGCGCTTTTCATTTATTTTATCTGTTGCTACTTAGCTGCTGTGTTTGGCAGACACTTGTAGGTCACATTATCTCTTGCTGAATGCCAAGTTTATCTCCTTGGTTTATTTATTTATTTCCAGTAAAAGCCAATTAGTTGTCTTGCATATTCAAGAAAAGAATAGCTTCCGGGAAAACAGTCCCATTGTAGTTTTCTGGACATATTTAAGAAGGGTCATGCGCAGATTATTTTGCATATTATTTTTTTTTTCTTTTTGGCTCAGAGGTGAATATAATCAGTGGGATGATAAAAGATGACCTTTGACCACTAATAACCATAGTGACGTCTCACTACTAAAAAATTCTTATTTAAGTAAATGGCATATTGCTTTGTTAATGGGAGTAGGGGGACCCACATTGTTACCCTAAAATGCAACTCATCAAGTAGAAAGAATTCTTAACAGTGCCTTAAACATAATGCACCATAATCCATTCTCCCCTGCCTTGCAGAGGTCCCATTTAGGACATCTATTACCACCTAAACTCACATAATCACCCCTATGATCTTATCTCATTAATACTGTAAATTGCTCGTATTCCATTAGCAACAACCCTCTAGCCTGTGTCACTTTCATCTAAGACATTAGCTTTTGCTAGCTCAGTTTGAAGGCCAAGAAAACCTAGATATGGTTTCACGGGATATACAAATTAAATCACTTAATATACTGTTTATTTTCAAAAAACATAGGCCATTTGTGTCCGAGATGATTTTGGCTAGTTGTCTTCCCTGATTGATGTCAAAGATGAATAACGTGTCTACGTTATTCATCTTTGAAAAATAAGTACATGAAATTCACCATCAAGGAAGCAACATAAGTTGATGGGGAATTTGAAATATGCATATAGTGTGGGTTATGATTGTTATGGTTACATGAAAAATGCAAAATCATGATGCATGAGGGTAAGGTGTATAAACTGGATAACAGATTATGGTATCAGTCAGTTTCCAACCCTTGTGGAAAACCTAACTTATCCTTTATTTTGTTACATCAGGAAACAATAAATGGGCAATGTTATGCATGTGGCATATGTAGACAAGGACTATTTATATATTTCTCCTTTTAAGTTGTTTCTTTTCTGTTTCTGCTAAGGATTTTGGTTTGCCTAGCCCATGAATCTGCCGGTAGAGCATGGAGTGAGATAAACATATAAAACGCAGTTATTTTTCCTGATAAATAGTAAGAAATTTGTTAGGATGTCAGAATGTACTATCCCCATCTTTCAAGAATTCTGCATTTATATGGCTAAACTAGACCCTCCAGATACGTCTTGCTAGGTTTTTAACTAAATTGAGTTACGGATCGGAGGGTTCAAATATTATGAAGGGAGGGAAAGTAATGAAGTAACTGTGGGGCTCATGAAGTAACAAGCAGCATAAAGCAGGAATGGGACTTTCAAGTTTCACCACCTTGATACGCTTTTCATGGGAGAGGAACCCATCATTTTTTCTTACATCATTTTCCCTCATTTTCTTCTTTAATAGCCATTAAATCCACTTTAAATGGTCTAGATTTTGTATTTATAATATCATTATTGAAATTTTATGTTATAAAAAACAAAAATTACACCAAATATGGACTATTTAAAGTGGATCTAATTGCTATTAGAGGAGAAAATGAGGGAAAATGATGTAAAAGAAAATGAGGAATACCTCTCCCACTTTTCATGACTTTTCCCTCTCTTGGCACTGAAAATTTTTAGATGCATCTTTTGAATGGCTGTGGATTTTAACACGTTAACTTTCTATTTTGAATATTATGTTTAGCTAGCCTTTTCTTTTCTCTCAAATCTTTTTCTTTTTTTCTTTCAACCATTCAGTTCCTTTTTTTTTTTTTTTTTGCAAATGTTTGTTTTTTCATGCCAACAAACTTTATAAGACAGGCCCTAAAAAATGCCTTATTCCCTCCTTCATCCTAACACAAAGCCTCAATTGCATGACCCTTTTGCATGTGATTGAGACCTTCCCATTCAGTTGGCTTGCGGCGTTATACATCCTTCTCAGGTAACAAAAAGTTTGGCATCTAACACCAAACTCTGTAGCTTACCCAAGTTCTTTTGTAAGCTTTAATTAAATTCATCCATGCTTTGGATAGCTTTCACCTTTGCAAAACTAGCTAGTTCTCGGAATTTTTCAAATCTTCTTTCTTCATATTCTCGTCATATTCAGAAAAAACAAAGTCATTTGCAGTGATGACATCCCAATGGCCTAAAACTGAAACTTGGCCTGATTTCAGTTCACTAATATATGGTGTCATTTGCATTAGACCATGTGACTGTTAGTTACAGGAAGATTGCTGATGTGAACTTTGTCTCACTTGTATTGTTAGATTTAATTTGTATTTAAGGGTTGAAAGCGAATCAATTGGTCAAAACCCATATGGTGGACGTGACCAACACACCAAAGAAAAATAGATGTGGGAACTAATACTCTTCTTTCTGATTTGCTGTGTTTGAAAACAGAGTTGGGTTTCTTCGCACGTTGATCTCAAGATACAAAGCCGCAAAATGTTGCTTGCACGCATAAAGAAATGGCATAAAGGACAGCTATGTAATGAATATACTAAGCATGATATCTAATCCAAATTGTGCTTAAAAACAAAAAAATCAAGCTTATCTTCAGTTATATTTCTATATTCTCCTGTCATCCTTTTGTCAAAATTTATTAGCCATGCTAATTTTACACACATGTTGCTTGTCAAAATAAATGCATTTGGAGGTTGTTTTGCATTGGCATCCTTATCTTAAAAGGAAAAAAATTAACAACAGAAAAGAATTGTGAACTGATGATATAACTGCAGAATACATATTAAACTCTTGGTAAAAAAATCTTTTGTGGGTTTGAAGAGAACTTGTTAACACCATCTTTATCTGCTATAATGCTTTTGATTTGACAGATGAGGAATATGAGAAGTGGCAGTGCCTGAGATGTATGCAATGGACTTGTGAATTGTATTTCACTATCAGATATGAAAGATACAGGTGAACAGAAGAAAAGGGGGATGGACGATTTGCAAAGAAAAAGCTCAAGAAAGGCAATCAAGGTGGTGGGAGTGAGAGGTGGTGCTTAGCCGCTTAAAGAATAAGAGAAAGAATGCAATTTAAAGGTTGCTTTCACTAATAGCTGCTTTAGTGGTCAAGCTTTGATAACATTATTTGCAAATTGCAAGATCACTTGCCTTTTTAATGAAAGAGGACAAATCAGGAATAGGGCACAACAAAAGCAAGAATTCTTTGGGACCATTAAAATATCTCTTTTCCTTCCCTTCTCCGTATAGGTTCAATAGGCCCTTCAAGTTATTAACCAGATATTTATGTGTATGTAGAGTAGCTAGTAGAGACTAGCTAGTCACACACACACACACTACACTAGCATAAGGCCCAAGTCAAGCGCCCAGTACTTATTAGATTGACTGATTTTCATTGTACGATCAGGGATGTGCGGCATGTGCCTTTTGAGTTTTGACCATATGTAGCAGAAAATGCTCCTTTCTAATTTATATCCATAATATCTTGTGTATATATATGGACACATGGACTGTAAATATCCTTCTCTTCTCATTTACCTGGTTTCGCTGACAATGAATAGAATTTGCTCCACTTACAATTATTATGAATTATGTAAAAACTTGAAACCCAAGCCCTTCAAAAACCTTTGGTGCCACCGTACACCATGTCATGGACTTTGTTGCAATACCAACGAACCTTGCAGTACTAGCAAACTTCTAACTCTAAAATGTTAGTCAACCTTACTCTTAATGTTTGTAAGCTCTAAATACTCACGAAGGAACTTGGATTTGTAAGGAAATGAACTTTTTATTGATTTCTCTCAAAGAACTCTACAAATGAGAGGTGGTGAGGGGTATTTATACCAATCCACCTCCTCAATGAACGACTATGATCTATTTGATCTAACGGTTACAATTGAGTCTTTAAAATATTCTACAAAAATATATAAGATATTTACAAAAGAATAAATATCTCTACACTTCCCTAGAATGTTCCATGCTTCTCCATAAAACTCCAAATGTTTTCAGAAAGTTTCACACGCTTCTAGAGAATTCTACACACTTCTAGAAGATTCGACGCGCTTCTAGAAAGTTCTACACGCTTCTAGAAAGTTCCAGACTTTTCCAGAATGTTCCAGATTATTCTGGACTGTTCTAGAATATTCCAGATTATTTTGGACTGTTCTAGAATATTCTAGATAGTCAACTTCTGCATTTTTAGTCAATCAGGAGCGGTGCGTGACAACCATGAAGGGCAGCCACCACAAAAAACTGAATTCTTTGTAGGGGTGTTCACGGGACGGGACGGGACCGGGACGACCCCGTCCCGTCCCGTCCCGAAGAAAAGTGTTCGGGACGGGGTTTCCGTCCCGTGTCCCGTCCCGTCTCAAACTTGTCCCGGTCTCGATCGGGACGGGACGGGACCGGGACGGGACAGGCCTTGTCCCGGAACTTTTTCCCAATTAAAAAAATTGACCAAAAAATTTTTTTTTTGCAGAGCAACACATTTGGTAGGTGATTTTATAGCATAATTAAATCTCCTCCAGTGCCATGAGCACTCCATATTAATACATAATAAACCAAAAACATAATAGTTAGAGTAAAAAAAGTAGCAACAACTACACATTTAAATAGAGTTTAAAAAAACTTCAAATGTGATGTGTTACACATAGAGCATAGTGGCAGCGGACAAGAAATTTGAGATCAATGAATGGTTGGAACTTAGTTTAGAAGTTAGAGTTATATATTTTTTTTAAAAAAATTCATATATACTCACATGTGAGACAGATGACACATGTATTTTTTTAAAAAAATTATGAACATACATATATATATATATATTCGGGACGGGACGGGATCGGGACGACCCCGTCCCGAGTCCCGTCCCGTCCCGAAGCGATACTCTGTCCCGTCCCTGTTTGTCCCGTCCCGAAAATTTTCGGGACGGGACAATCCCGTCCCGAAATGGCCGGGACGGGACGGGACGGACCGGGACGGGACAGAGTTGAACAGCCCTAATTCTTTGATCCTATAAGTTAATTAGTTGTCACCCCACTAGATAAAAAATGCACTACTTCATGCGTGAACCAATTATCAATCTAGTGTATATTGAAAAAAATCTCACATTGATGACGGAATTATTTTATGCACGCATGCCTAATTTTTCCGGTCAAGAAAAAAAAGTATGCATGCATGTGGCATAGGAATCGGTTTCGGTGATCGTCGCAAAGATGAGTAGATGGTGTTCTTCCACTTTGGATCGTCTAGATTGGATTTGGACGGTTCAGATTTAATACTTTTAAATTTATGATTTTTAAAAAAATAATTATTTTTATGGTTACAAAATCTAAAATGAAAATAATATCTTAACTATCATTTTGTCAAAAAACATATTATTCATTTAAAAATCACACACTTAAAAATAATAAATCTGGACCGTTGAGATTCAAATTTGGACGGTTCAGAGTGGAAGAGCACCCTTTACTCATTTTTATGACGAGCATGTGGATATGGGAAAGAGGCGACGCATTCATGAATATTGTATCATAGTTAAACGCAAGTTCCAACTTTAGAAATTTTTAGGGAAGGATTATTAGAGCTTAAAGCAAAAAATGATCGGTGAATTCTTCAGGATAGAGTTGCTTTTCTGAAGTAAAAAGGTAACTTAAAAAGTAATTTTGGATAAGCATATTTCGAGGTACCTCAAAAACCATTCTTTTTTTTTTTTAAAAAAAAAAGAATCATTAGGACTTTTTTTTTAAAAAAAAAATTCTTTCTTAAGATAATAAAGATAAAAGATAGATCGCTCTTTTCATTAAGTTTAGTTCACAGATAAAAAATTGGAATCAAGCTTCTAATCGTTTGCTTTAGGAGGTGAGAATTCCTAATGCAGTTAGTCCATTTATGATTTTAAAAAACAAAAGTCGGTCCTTCTACTTTACAGCTTAGAATTTGCCTTTCGAGGTAAAAACAAACCTATATAAGATATACTTTTTTCGATTCTAAATATAAGATTATTTTGATCTTTTCTGTGGAAGTTAAGGAAGTAAATTATACCACTAAATTATAATATATGTTACATGTAGTTAAATTATATGTTAGTTTATAAGTAGAATAAATTAGTTTTGAGGAAAAAATATAACTATATATAGACAATTTAAAGTAATTAATTTTGGATCCTTAATTTTTTTCAAAAAATTATACCACTAAATTATAATATATGTTACATGTAGTTATATTATAGGTTAGTTTATAAGTAGAATAAATTATTTTTGAGGAAAAAATATAACTATAGACAATTTAAAGTAATTAATTTTGCATCCTTAATTTTTTTCAAAAAAATCAAAGTGACCTTATAATTAGGATCGGAGGGAGTGTCTCATAAAAATAAAAAATTCGAACATGCATCACTTTGGATAAAAAGGGCTGCAAATGTTTATATAAAGTCTGTATTGTAAGAGAAAATTTATATTTATAATAATTCACAGCACATGTATAAAGAAATTCTTGTATATTCTTTCACAAACTTACTAAAATAATTTATGATATAATTGCTGTCAAATAATTGTTTAGATAATGAAGAAAGAAAATACATCAATAACAAAACGAAGGAAATTAAGTGAATTTTTGTGCTTTTTACTAATATTTTAACAAAATATAGTAATGTTATTTTATAAGTGAGCGATAACTGAAAGTGTAATGTTATTATCCGAGAATATAATATTACATACCAACTTTAAAGTTTTTCTTGGATACAATCTTGACGAAACCAAATCTAGACTTGAAATACTGTTCTTGTTCTTTTTTTTTTTTTTTGTTGATAATATGTTCTTGTTCTTTAATAATATAGAATACATTGTAACCAATGCCATTTTCTTTATTATATCTTAGGAAGTTGGCTACTTTTTCCCTACGAAAAACACGAATATATGAAGCGATCGAATTGCATAAAAAATACACTTGTTTACTTAAATATAAAAGGTAATATTTTATCATTTGCAAATTGCAAGTTGCAACAGAAGAGAATGTATCCATTTTTTCCCCTTTTGTTTTTTATACATAAAGTCGGTTTCACTTCTTTCAAACAAATACTGAAATACCTTAACTCAACCAAAAAAAATTATCTTCACCTTTTATTTTTGTTCTCCTTCCTCGGTTTGGTGTATGTAGCGGCATTTCATTTTCTACCAGAGCAAGCAAGTGGTAAATAAAATTATTGTAAAGGAAAAAGATCTTGTTCACTGGAAAATTGTTCATCGATTAAGAACCATATACGAAAAACAAACCCAGTCGGCTTAAAAGGGCTCAAGTATTTAGGCCCATCATAGAATTAAAGCCCACAAGTAAAAAAGGACTTCAGAATGGCTGGGCCTTAAGGTTGACAATTTCAGAAAACGTGGGCTTGAGAATTGGACTTTTTCTGAATAATATTTTGCAAGCAAAATTCTCATATTGTTATCAAAAGAGTTGGGTGGGTCTAAAGGATAGTGCGTAAATCACAGTGTGAGGAATATAGGTTTCAATCTCGTCCCCATTTAGTGTCCAACATTTTATATGTATAAGGAGGGGAAATAAACTTTAGAAAGGGGCTACCAATGCATATATTCACCAAGTGAGATATAAGAAGGTATAGATATACTGTTTTTATTTTATAATAATTTGGGAGATAAAAAAGTGTTATATTCCTACCTACCATATAGTACGCGAGCCTACAAAGTACACATGACTCGTTAAGACCAATAATTTTGAACAGAATTGGCCTTCCGACCCAGAAAAAATCATAATAAAGACAAAACAAAAAAGATAGAGGAAGAAACAGCATGCGGGGCATATAATGTTGACAATAAGGTATTTTGTTGTGTTTTATACTGTATTTGTAATCACAGGGGTAAAATAACTGAGAGAATTTGCACCAACCAGTGCCAATCACCTATTTTCACAAGCAAAATTAAGACATGCAGAAATTCCGCCATATACCTATTATCCGGTCCGCACACCAACGTGAATCATGATATTTCCAATTATTTATGTTATAAAATAACATATATTTCCTTTCCCAAAATGTGTCTAAATAGAACGATATTTGAAACTGAATACGAATTATTTATGTATGGAGGGGCCATTTGAAGGGAATAATCGTCATTTATCTAACAGATCATTTGATAAATATAAAAAAGAAAAAGATATATCTTTATATTTTTTTAAAAAAAAACGAACATCTGTATTATTTTGTCAAATAAAGAATATAGAAAAATGAATAAGTACGTAGGTAGCCAGAAGCCCAGAAGATAAACATGAATGGTGTGATGGTAATGGGAGTACGGGTGCATGAAACAGGACCATATCCAAGGGAGATGAACCTACTCCCATGTCCTTATCAAACACCACATTTTCTCTATACACACACACAAATAACTTTTTTTTTTCGCCACATCTTTTCTATGTTCTAATAAAAAAATTACGAAGTATATCTATTTCGTTATTTTTCTTATCTACCGAGACGACTGCGAGTGATTCGTTTGGATTAATTTATATTGTACAGAGTTAGTTCAAGATCACACAAAAATTGTGTTGAGTTAGAATGAATTCATTCCTTGATATGGATGTGGAGTATTAATTAAATTGATATACAATTTTTTTTTAAAAAAAGGGTAAAAGAGAAATGTCTTTTGTTCAATAATGCAGAGATTTACCAAACACCAATTATGGTAAAAGTTATAAATACAAAGAAGATGCCACTATATCTTCTGTTTACTTTTAGTTGTGAAAAAAAAAAGTTTCGCCTTTTTTTTAAATGCTCTCTTTAGAGTTTGGATTTTATTTTTGAACTTTTCGATTTGGTGATAAAATTATGTGCATTATTGAAGAAAAAGAGACAAACTCCATAATTCATCTGTAGTATTCATACGTTTCTTAGTTTTAATTCATTACAGCATTGTAACATATGGGAAAAGCATCCCTTGTAAAATGCTCATTCCGATCCTAAATATATGACATATTTAAAGAGGTAGACTTAATCCTAAATATAAGATATATTTATAATTTTTCTCAATTTTTTCTCAAATTAATCCTATCGATGCTCCTAACAATATACAAGTAAGATAGAGATGATGGAAATATTAAATAAAAATAAATGATTATGGTGCTTTGGTATTATTATATGATTTTAACTAACTTAACTAATATCCTTAATATAATCAAATTAGGTAAATCTTTCTTATATTTAGGACATGAGGGGGTATTTAATTTAGATTTTCTCTCCTGCTACACACAAGCTTATTAAAACAAAAAAAAAATTAAATAAGGCTCGCTCAAATAAAATTTTTGATCTTATCGATCAAATGGCCCATGATGATACTTAAATATCCCCTTCAATTCACGCATTACCAGAATGTAAGTTATATTAGCAACATTCGATAATTAAAATCAATAAGTTCTTTGTTAAATTAGTTTTCTTTATGTTTTGTTTGCTTACTTTATATATTCATTGATTGATTTCGAATTTTTTTGTAAAAAAATTGTGATAAAAAACTATAGTTTTAAAAAATTTAATAATTTATTCTTGTATTAAGGAAGAAAAAGAAGCGAATGATAGAAATAACGCAGTTCATAGAGATGCTAACGAAAAATGGGTTAAAACTGTGAGAGCTTATTTGAAGTGTATCCTTAACAGTGAGAAAAACCTGGCAGCATATGATGAAGTAATGTTAAAGTTGGATGAATAATAAGAATACAGATAAATTAAAGTGGAGGGAGGGATTAGGTTTATGAAAAGCATGGAATCAGTCAAAGAAGATGAGTTAAGGAAAAAGAAGGAAAAGGATGTGTGTGCGTGTGCGCACGTGTAAGCGCACATATATTTGGAGATGGAATTAAATTAAAGAAGCTATGAGAAAATGGATGCATGCAGCTTAAGATAATTATGCTCATTATAACTTGCACGTTTCCAACTTATTTATTGGCCCGGAGCTGGAAAGTGTAACTATGCGCCAACATGATATACATCCAAATTCAAAAGGAATAATTACTTCGGTCAAACCGAAAAAAGAAAAGAGTTAACACACGTACGTATAGGCGGAGACCAATGAATGTTTTGTACATATCCACGGGCAAATGCTCTTAAATACTCAGGAAATTATATACAGGGATCTATTAGTATTAAGAAGTTTTTTTTGGGACCTTAAATATATAGAAGTTAATTTTGATAGCTACGTTGACCATGTTTAACGGTGCCAACTTAACTGGCGTTAAGTGGACACTCTAGTAGGATACAAAATGGACACATGGCTTGGGTTAAGGTTCTTAAATGCCGTAAAATAAAGTTTTTTCAAATGAGTATATAGCACCAGGAAGTTTTGCTTTGGTTCTTAAATGTCCCGAAAGTTTTCTCGAAAGTACTCATTAATCCAAGCCACATCATCATCCATTCAGTCTGATGTGACAAACATCCGTTTTCCTCTCTATTCACTTTGGACATTAATACTACGAAAATAATACTTCTCAGACTTTTAAGATAAAAAAAAAACTTCTTGATGTTAGCAATTTCTTGGGCATAACTTACTAAATATTTAAGAACCTTTGCCATGTCCATATATAATAGCCGTGTACATTTTCATCGGCACAACCAAATAATTTAGATTACATCATGTCATACGTACGTATTCGTCGAATAAGCATCACGATTTTTGTTTTGGAGGATAAGAGTACTGAGGAAAGGTCATGTCTATATAGTTGTAGGGTTTGAGTGATATACAGCTTTGATTAAAGAGAGGGGAAGGATAAGAATGATACCAGATGGTAAAGGGACAAGTACAATATTCCAATGCAAAAGGGGATGCGATGATGCGTTTGGCCTCTAAATTTGAATTCTATTCAAATCATGATAATTGTAAAGTTGCAGAATTTATGCACAAATTAAAGTGGCTAAGCAACACTATTACAATCATATTCACTGAAAATTATTGTAAAGTTGATATTGAAAAATTAATTCATTTAATTGCTTGAGAATCTTTCAAATTTTATTAACCATATATAGGTGAAACATCATTTCAATTAAATATGGGCGAAACTCTTTTCAACTTATTTTAATTATGTACATGGTTCGGTCTGAAAAAAACTTTAGACGACTTTAGACAATAAACACAGTAAATTTTATGATGGGAGATTTTCAGTATCTTTTTTCATTGTATGTGTGCTGTGTGCATAACACTGATTATCCTCATCGTGCTCTTCTTCTTTGTACGGTTGAAGATAAGGATGAGCTAAGTTTCCCACCTTTTAATTTCCTTTACAATGTATTACAATTGTAATTATTTGTGACTTCGACCAAAATATAAAGCATGAGAAAATATTGTATCTTATTCTATTATTAGTTCACCTGTATATAAATCTCACCCTTCCCATCTCATATTTCTATATATACCATAATCCAATATAATTCAATATATACATTTTAAAATAATTAGAGCCTTCTTCATTAGTTTATATCATCAACTTTTCCACCTCAAGATAGAGACAAATTAACATGGAAGACTCTAGATTCTTTCCAGTGCATGGGTTATTGTCTTCATGTATTTTTTTTTTTTAAAAAAAAATCCTACAATTTGATGATTATATGTGACGTGTATGTGTGTATGCCACGTACTCGTATTTTAAAGTTGTGAAAATGGACGCATCTTACTCGTTAATCTAACTGCGTGTGTCCATATTGGTGGTACAAAGACAATAACCCAACTAATTAATTGAAAGTTTGGTCTCTCAAAGTGATTTGAGGTATGTCATGGGGCATTCTGCATATACGGTTAAGTGTATTTGAAATATGTCATGGGGCTTCGCATCCAATCTCTTATGTATTTTTTTTAGTGACGCTTAACTAATCATCAGCCTTTTTAATAATTTAATAATCATACGCAGCAATAATAGTTAAATAACACTTGTGTGGTGATCAATAGATAACATTTGTTATTATGTCATATATATATATGGAATCAAAAGCCACACACACTTGTGACGATATTTATTGATACGCGAAGATATCCTTCCCTTGTTTTAAACTTTTAATCTCTTCCGATATCTCTCAACACCCCCCCCCCCCCAACAAAAAAAAAATATTCAACTTGTTTTCTCTCAATAATTAACGACACAAACTGGGAAGTGCTTGATTTTTTTTCCCACCAGTGGAAAACAACATTTCTTAATCAACTCTATCCCCACGTTGGCAGTTTATTCGATTTTCACTCAATTCCTTCCTGGCTTATTCATTTTTTTTAATAAAAAAAATCTCCGTTAATTAACACCCATTGTAATTCAAATTTGGGACAGTTGTACTCAGATCATAAATAAGAGATTTAATATCAGATAGATTCTAAGGGGTTGCCAATAACAAATGAAATAGACATTGTTAACAAGTAAAAAAATTATCAATGAAACCTGTCTAATATTAAATCTTTTAGTTGGAGGATCTGAGTGTAATTATACCAAAAAAAAAAACTTTCTTTCTCTTCCCTCATTTTTAATTGGCAGTCAAACTTCTCTTTTTCTCCAAGTGTTTGTCCCATTCAACATTTTCCCTCAATTTCCTTCTGTCTCTATGTTCCGTCCACATGCCCCACATAAAACGTCTTGAGCAGCAAAAATACTAAGGAAAATTAATATTCCACACATAAACGTCTTGAGCAGTAAAAATACGGAAAATTAATATACATAATAAATACAGTAATAACGCATATATATTCACGTTTCATAAACCGTGCATTGCTCTGCGGCAAAAAAAAAAAAAAAGTTACAATAAAGCCGCTAGTTTTTCTTATTTTATGGGGTAATGACCGAATTTTAGGGAGATTCAAGCTTTAAAGAGAGATATTTTGTTGTTGATGCATATGAGGTTGGAATCTTCCTGTAAAATGACGGCCGGCAACATGATAGAAGCCTAACGTTGAAAACACAATTGTTATAAATGCAAGTTAAGTACAACATGATTCATGAGGCCGAGTGCCAAACAGCCAAAGATTTAATTACACATCCTAACTAAATAATAAATTCTTGGCACTCAAAATGCCCCGTCCATTCAATGTCTTAGCCGAAATCAACGACCAATATTGCATTTTTGACCCCCACCCCCACAGTTTCCAAATTTTGGAATCTCAAAGCCAACCCAAACTGTAGTCGTTAGCTAGCTAGCTCCAACAATCCCCAAAAGTTTTTCACATTTAAGTCCCCTTTTTGTCTTTTCTCGATTTCCACCCCCAACATTTATCAATTTTCAACTTTTCTCCCCCGATCTAACTCATAGTCTAAAGTCTAAACCCAAACCCCATTGTCTGATTGGAGTATCTGAATCCATACGGGTCATTCACCGAGTTACCGAACCCCTGAGTCAACCCGTTTGAGCTCGTCTGATAAAACCCGGAACTACTCACTCCGCTCTGAACCTCATCCTCCGGCACCGTCAACGGCGGAATGGACGGCACATGTTGGACGTCGCTGATTGAACTGTAATTCATAACCCCTTGAGATTGAGATTGTTGTGTGTTAAGTGTTTGATTCCCGGAAATGAAGTCGTTGACCGAGTTGAGAATCGCCGGGTTGGCCCACTCCACGAAATTGCAACCACCATTATTCAGATTCTGAAGATTCAGCTTCTCCTCCTGCTGCTGCCACGTCTTCATCGAGTTCACACGTGGCAAAGCGAAACACCGGTCGTCGATTTCCGGCAACGATTCCAGAACGTCGTCCAAGTGGGACGACGAAGAAGAAGATGACCCATTATTGCTGTATTCGTATTCTTTGTTGGGAACCATCATGGGCATAGGCTTCTGGGATCCCGAGTTCTTCTTGTATATCCGACACAGAACCCAATCATCGAGCTGTTAATAACAAAAACAGAGAGATTAGTCCCAGAGCAAGAACAGAGGAAATAAAGTTAAGAGAGAGGGAAAACAGGGGATGTTAAGAATTGAACCTTGGTGCTTCCGATCTTTCGGGAGGAATCTAGGAGGCGGTACTCGTGCATGATCCAATTGGTTTTGGTGCCTTTTGGTGCTTTCCCAATATAAAAGACGAGAGCTTTCTTTATGCCCACTTTTCTGCCGGCGGTGGTGATGATTTTGTCGGTTCCGGTGGCTTTCCAGTAACCTGACCCGGCGACCCGGTTGGGTCTGGATCCATTCGGGTACTTCCTGTCTCTGGGGCTAAAAAAGTACCATTCTTTCTCACCAAAGATGGCTTTGCCTGTACATTTTTAATATAAGCAAAAGAATAGAAAGGAAGATGTGTTAGCAATTTTTTTTTTTTTTTAAAAAAAGAAGAGGAATGTTTGCTTTGGTGGATATATATTGTGATTGGAGAGAGGGTGATTACTTGGGAGGACCCATGGGTCGAATTTGTACAAGTCAATATCGCCAATGACTTGCAGAGAGAAATGGTGGCCGGCCACTTTCCGGCAGAGATACTGAACAAGAAGCTCCTCGTCGGTGGGGAAAAAGCGAAAGCCAGGAGGAAGACTCAATTGAGCTAGAGGGTCTGTCTCTGGAACTCCCATAGTGATTGATTGATTGATTGATTATACAGAGCGAACGATGAAGAAGGAGAGGGTCGAGGTTTTGTGATCGAGATTCGAGATGAAATGAGTTTCTTTTCTTTTCTTTTTCTTCTGGAATGGAGGGGGTGAGGTCAGTATTTATAGGGACACATAAGTACGGTGATATTTGTCTTACTGTTTGCGGGTGGGCCCTACCCGACTTAATAACCTCTAAGAATATGCCAAGTACCCTCGTTACAAAAGTTCGGCGTTCGATCTTATCTGATTCAGGTACGGCTTCGGCAGATACAATGTATTTTATTTACGGCCCCCCCCCCCTCACTAACCCCACCTACAAAAATGCTTCCTATGTCAAATTAATTTTTTTTTTCATTGAATTTATAGCCTTATATTTGATCGAAATACAGCCATAATTACATGGAAAAAATAACGGTATGAAGAAAAATAAACTAAAAATCGCATAATAAATGCTAAAAAAATGATATTTACTGCAGAATGAATTCAGAAGAAAAATGGGATATATGTTGAGGCCCGAGGAATATTCCAAAATCGGGGTTGTGGGGGGAATCCGGATCTTTGCATCAAATCCTTTCTACTTAATTATTCTTTTCATTGAATAATAAAATCTATTACAACTTTATGATCCCCACACAAACCAAAAAAATGGGCGCGCGTGTGAGGTGTGGATATGAGTGATGAGGGAGGGTGTAATATATATTAAAATAAAAAAGAATGACAAAGGCATTTATCACGCGTATAGGAGGAAGAAGGAAAAGAGGAAGAGGCACGTGCGGGCACGTGTGGGTCCATGTGAGAGAGAAAGGGAGTGAGAGTTAGGCTTGGAATGTTGTGAGAAGATAGGAAGAGAAAAGTGAGGAGAGAAGAAAAGGGTGGTGCGGTGGAGCATGGAAAGGGCGACACGTGGTGGGGTTTCTTATGAGAAGGAATAGGTGTTTCTTTCACTCATCAACCTCCAAGCTGAAGCTTACAAGTATGTAATTATTGGTAGCCTCTTTAACTTGCCATTGGCTCTCCCGTTGTTTTCCCACAAAAGATAGGCGGTGACGTGTTCGGTCAAGGTCAGCCTTTTTTTAGTGTGTCCTACACTCCTACTCCTCTCGATGCTTCTCCCTCATTTGTGACGTTTCATTGTTTTCTCAACGCGCGTGATCCCATTATTTTATTTTAACTTTCATATCTTTCATACCCACATAACTATTATTCTATTCTAAATCTAAACTAGTCAACAATCCTGTCCTTAACGTTGCCTCACTCTCAGTCTCATCAATAAAAGGCTTACATATATTGCTAAAACTTTTAGCAGTCACTTAATTGTCCTGATAGTTTGAGCTAGTTTGGCATCCTCTTCAATTTGAAAAAGAGAAGAATAAATTTTTTGTTTTATTTTATTTGTCAATATTATTCATGTGTACTTCAATAATAACCACCGTATAATATAAATTTTTTGATGTTCGCATGACATAATGCTAGCTTCATGCTAAATTTACATGATAACCCTATATATATATTTTAATTAAAAGCTCAAACCCCAAGTAGCACAATTCAACGCTGGGAGTGGCGTGACGTGGAGCATGGATAAGATCGATGAACTTGACTTGATGCAAAAAGGTGAAAAAAAAATCTCATTTGCGATAGTATATATAAAATTGACTTAAGGCCAAGAGCTTGTGAACTTAGTGGCATGCAAGTTCCTTTTAAATAGGAGGCCCTACATTATAGATAGGGTCCGATCCGACATTGTTTCGAACAGAATCTCTTCCAATGGAATTGCACATGCACTCAAGAAAAATAAGGAACTTGTTTTGAAAAATCTGCTATGCAAATGCTGTGATTTGTGCCGGACTGGATTATATAAGTCATAAATCTAATGCCATTTATTATAGGCCGGTTTGATGAAGGTAAATGATGGATAGATTACAAACGCTTAATACATTGAAAAAGCAACTTACGCAGACGCATGCACTTTGACGCGTGTATGCATTGATAATATTTTAACGAGAATGTTAGGAAAAAGTCCTGTGATTTTAATACAAGGGTTGACAAAAAATGTAAAAAAACTGATTATTATTGAAGCATGGAGGGCAGTGTGGTCAAGAAAACATAGGGTGTGGCACATTCATTAGAGCGGTGTAGCTTGAGAAATTGGGTTTATATGCCACGTGCATATTTAATTTGGATATCGTGCAATGAGATGGCCTTGATCAATGGTTGTGTGAAACAATTGAAGAAGTTTTTTTTTTCTGATTTTTCAAAATTCAATCCATAAATTCAGGTCACCTACTTTTATTTGATTTTTCCTTGCAGCAGGTAACGTCCATTTGACATTTTGATCATTCTATTATTTGCATATATATTATAAGTCTTTCTGTTGTATGAACTTTTGATGGCAATTAGTTTTTGTGTTGCAATGTTGGACTAATTTATTTAATTAACCAAACAAACAAGCTAGTTAGCTAGCTTATAGGATTGAGATTTGGCAAGTTGCAACTGGTCAAAAGGTTACTTCCAAGTATTAAAAGTCGATTTTTCTTTCCCTTTGTCTTGTTCAGTTGTGTGTGTTTATTGAATATTATTAATTTAATTTGGTTTATCTTTATTTCTTCCTCTGTGTATCTTCTCATATGCTTCCTTCATTTTGACTTGAACTGGTTGCAATTTCAAGTGCTCCAAATCGATGACTTTTTACAAGTTTTTGCGCTTTCATAGTTAATTATGCTTAATTTTCAAGTATACATATGAAACTTCCTCCCAAATTCGAAAGAAACTTTAACTGATCATCCTGGTTTACGATTCCTGAACAAAATATGTAAGATTACTTATATGTCTTTTATTTGATGTGTGATTAATTAAATGATTATTAAAAACCCTAGAGCTAAGATCTCTATATATTTAATAATCATGCAGCACTCGTGTGTTTTGAACAAATAAATTCAAAGATCAGAAGGTCATGGTCGAAGTTTGATTGGCTATCCAAATACTGACATGTGAAATGGAGGAGGTATGCATGGCCAGATCCAGAGAAATAAAAGCACGTGCAATAATAATTAGGTTTCAAAGGCATACCTTTTTTTTTTTATATGAGAATCAAAAGGAGACTTTGCAACATAGATATATAGGGTTTCATTCACTTTGATATTAAAATATACATAAAACATGTATGTGTGTAAATTCTTTTGCTGCTGCATGAGGCAAAAAATTTGAATCTGCTATATAATATAATGGAAAAAATGGTTGTTTATGAATTAACATTTCTTAATTACGAAGGTATTTTTTAATTGGTGATGCATGAACGTATATACGAGGTGCATGCGTGCTTGGTTTGAAGGAAAACTCTTCCATATTGTTGGAGAAACAGAAACTCCCAAGGGATCGGTGTAAAGATAGATCGCTCACGTGTTCAATAAAAAATAATATACATTTCATATGTTTCAATCAATTTATATATTAATTATGGAAACTGAATTAAACGAATATATGATTGTATTTTGCATGGAGCTCAAGACGAAATATGTTTCTCCATTCCTCATATCCGTCTCAATTTTATTGCTATTTAACGTATATGATATTTTCTCAAAATAATTGTAATTATTATATTTTATATTCTTAATGCTTGTTTGTTTAACGATACCTTTATTACAACTATATATGTTTTGTTTATTTTTATTTAAACTAGACACATAGAATATATTTTTGCAGAATAACTGAATTTAAATTGTTAAGAGGATGAAACTATTTTTCCGTAAAAAATAAAATTATTTTTATATGAGAATGTGTTTATAATTTAGATATGGACTCTTGTTTTACTTCTTTTAGTCTTTTTAAATAAAATAATAACCTATACAAAATAATTGGAACATAATATACTTAATTTGGAATATGCTGTTTAAAAAATTTTTATACAGTTACTGTATTATTAATGAAACATTATAATAATAGCCGTAAAAATTTTAAGTGACAATATGGATGACATCGGTTTGTTTGAAAAAAGATGGACGACATCGAAGGGGGTATGCATATAAAATCGAAATTAATTTCCTGTCATAGTGTGTATTATAACCCTGTTGACTAGCTTCTTTCTAAGAAAAATGGCATGATTAGTTCCAACATTTCTGCTTCCTGACAATGACTCTGCAATTGAAAGTAAGTGTTGACAAGCACTTATTACTACAAAACGTTTAACCATGAGAAATTCTTGCATAAATTTGTAACACTCTACTCATCAATCAAAATAGGGTTGTGCAACCATTTTGTAGTAGTCAGTGCTTGTAACACTTGCTCCATTAAAATACTGAAAATCACATCATTTAATCTAACCTGAAAACTCAGATAGTATTTACTCATCTGGTTCTATTTATAAGTCACTTTCAGTATATTTCACACAGACTAAGGAAAGCCTTAAAACTCATTAACTTTTCACTAAAATCCAGTAAATTTACAACTTTACCCATATTAAATATCCACTATATCACATGAAAATAAAGTCAACACATAATAAATGAAGGGTAAACTTGTACATTCACAATAAATATTTAATGAGGTGATTTATATATAGGACCAAATAAAACCTTCTTTCTCTGCCCTATAAATAGGACCAGAGGAGTAATAGATTTGTCTATCATTTTCTTTCTCCAATTAATTATTTTATATACTAAATGACATGATTTACTATATTCTAATTGGACAATCTAAATATGACATAACACTCTACATTTATGCAAGAATTTCTGTTGATGTATAAATATAGTGGAAAGGATTATGTACTATAATATAATGATTTTGGGTGATGAAGCGTTAATCACTACATCTTTTTTTTCTCCAGGGTTAATCATTATATTAAAAAAAGCTGTGTTAGTATTTTGGAGGAGAAATATTTCTTTAAAAACTTAATTTCCATGACTAAAGCATTGCTTTTATCAAACTCCGAAGCATCTTACTTTCTTTCATGGTTAATTATTAATAAATACTCAAACATAGCTCACTTAAATTTTATTTAAAAATATAACTAACACGTATACGTCAATACTTGTGTTTTCATATCTTTATTATTAAATTTGTTTATAGCTAGGACTATACAAATTGCTGGTGAAGTGGCTCTGTTCTTACATTTTAAAGGCTTTAAAAAAGTAACACCAAACGTGCTTCACAATTTTGGCTCATTGCTTCAATTAAATTTCTTCAGTTTTGAATACTATTTTCAACTCTAATTAATACAAAGTGTCGCTGAAACAGGCTTACAACAATTTCTTACTCCATCACGATTAGATACCATTGTTAAGAACGGTCACAATGGTGGTATTACAAATCCAATTTTTCACCAACACTTATCCACATAAAATCAAACCACTTGACTAGCCAGTATCGTCGTTCTGTGTAAACCCGATCTGAAAATTTGACTTTGAAATTGAGAATTAATGGGCATGCATGATTCTTTTGACCCACACAACGCCGGCAGCTTGAAATTCAAGTCAAGCACATCCAAATGTAATAATAGTCAATAACAGTTCTTAAAACTCGGCCAGAGAGGGGGGAGACAGAGAGAGATGTGGTATAGCGTAAATAACAACCCCCCAAACTTAATTTCTGCCCAGACATTGAATTTTTAGCCTAAATTTAACCGCCACATTCATTTGGAGCTTTCAGAAGGCGATGATTATTCCCATGTGTCCCACTGACAAGTTTGGCTTCCAATGAAGTTGCTCTGTTTCTATGGTCAACTCTGATGAAACATGGGGAAATTTTGGATGTCTTTATTAAAAACTTCGAATCAGTGAAGATAGAATTCAGTTTCACACTGCTGATACATAAAGTCATAAACAGTCTTCTCATTTGCTGATATATGGAGCATAGATGTCAAAAAGTGTATACCCCGTCTTCTTTTGTTTTGAATTTTTTGAGTTAGTGTGAATCCCACTTTAAAATAACCTCATGAGCTCATCAGAGTCGGATGAAATATTTTCAATCCGGTTTATCTATATTTTTATTGGCCCATTTATCCGGGCCTTCTAGCTTACCCTGAAGTTTGGAGCAAAGCCCATTAGCAAGAAAACTTGTATTTCACAACAAAAATAGACCAAGATTCAAGTTTGCTCATATCGAAAACCCGAAACCAATCCATTAGCCGGCATGTTATTTGATGCCCCCTTAACAAAAAAAAAAAAAAAAACACTACACCGACCAATTATTAGCATGTTTTGCCTATCGCTATACTTTAAGGCTACAATAAAACCAACAGGAAATGAGATATCAGAAGAGAAAGGTCAATCAATATATGCTAGACAAGTTTCTTAGTCACCCCAATCCTCATAAGAGCCAAATAAGCAATGAGTCTAAAACCTATCAGCATTACCGCTAGCGCCAAAGCGGCAATCACTTGGTCCTTCGAATGCAGCTCTATTTGCTTTATGGAAGGAAATTCTGCAACCAAACACTGCCCTTCAGAACAAGGGTAGGTGTCCTTACTCTCATACTGAGACCCCACAAACAATTGGTATGTGTAGTAGTTGATGGACAAGTACTTGATCCAAGCTATAAATTTGGGGACATGTTGGACATAGTATCCACCAATAAGTATGGAAGTCATCAGAACCACAGAGCCAAGTGTAGTTGCAGAGCTTTGATCCATCACAATGGCGCCGAGGGCAAAGCCTAGGCCTTGTGAGACCAAGACATTGAGTAAGAGGTAGAAGAGTGTATATAAGAAGTTCTGGGGATGGGGTTTGAGGCCTGCCATCCAGTAGCATATGGTGAGAAAAACTGTGGGAAGTACAAGTTCCATGGGCAGGTCAGCCACAATCCTTGAGATGAAGTATGAGGAAAGTCTGTATGTTCCAGAGGATCTTTCTTTCTCAAGCATTGTCCTTTCTTGTGGGAATGCGCAGATGGCTTGAAACAATGGGTAGAAACTCCAGAAACTAGCTATGAAGAATAGGAGACCGATCTACATTTCAGAGAACAACAAATTAAATTTAGTCCATATTGGACATTATCTCTGTGATCATTGAAACTGAAACCACCACTGAGCAAAAACATGGAGTAACCCATGCGCATTTTGAGAAGTTTCTTTTTGTCCAATACTTGTGAAGCTTCTTAAAGAAAACAGAGACTTTTTTCCTCTTATATGACATAAAATGGGTGGACTGCTCTGCTTAGATGGGACTCACAATATTTAAGGCACTTGCTTTAAATGGTGCTATTTAATACTCCCTCTGAGTTCGAAATTTGAATTGATTTGGTCCAAAATATAAGAGTTCACCTTGCATTCTCTCATCATTTAATGCATTTATTTCCTATTTTACCGCTAATTCTCTTTCATATTTACTAACACTTATATATTTCTCTCTTTGATAGATTTATCATAAATAAGGGTAATATTGAAAAAATATGTATATTTAAGATATATTTAATTACTTTTACATGTTTTCTTAAGAAGCGTGTTTTGGCGGCCGAGCTCTTATAAATAAGACCGAATGGAGTAGTAATTACAAGTAAGCCATCCTTATATTATTATAGTCTTTAGTTTGGCAGAAATCAGCTAAATCAAATGCCATTTGAATAACAATTAATACTTGTTCATTTTTTCTCTTCCCCTTATTTCATATCCATGTACTAGGCAGAGTAGGTCCAATCTTGTTTTTCAATTGAGGTAGTAACAATTAGTGAAGGCTTACCTGATCCTGCAAGTGCGAAATGTCGGACTTAAACCATAGAAGTCCTGAAATAATGGCAGCCACAACGACTTGAGTAACTTTGAGGCCAGAGAATGATTCATATCTTCTCTCCCTCACCCCTCTTTTGAGCAACACACTAAATTGCTGAAACCAACTTGTAGACCATCCATCTAACTCTCTGCCTTGAAATATAACTTCAGTTTTACCAAAATCACTTTCTGCACGAACCATATTCTTCACTTGTGCTTCAAGGTTATGCCTATATGCTAACACCAATGTATGCTTAAGTGAGGCATGATCTTCACAAGATTCATCAGTATAAATACCTGCAAAATCCCATAAGTTAGACAGCTTAACAATGCTCATAATATATTGAACATAATAAATGAACAGGAAGACATACATACCATTTGCAAGATCCAAAAGGAAATCAGAAGGGTTCATGCCTAAAGTGGGGGCATACCCAAGACTCAGAAAATAGTGCATGGCATCAGAACCCTTCCCAAAGAACAAAGGGCTACCTTCAGACAACAACAAAACCTTACAAAACATGTAGTACAATCTGCTTGAAGGTTGGTGTATGGTCATAACCACGGTCCTTCCAGCATTAGCCAGATCCCACAAAGTGGACACAATCCTTTGAGCCGTGGTTGAGTCAAGTCCAGACGTTGGCTCATCCAAAAACAGCAAGCTAGGGTTCACCAACATCTCTTGCCCAATGCTAACCCTCTTCCTCTCCCCTCCTGAAACTGCTCTCACCAACGGCCCTCCTATTATGCTATCCTTACACTTGGTCAACCCGAGTTGGGATATGATAGTTTCTACCTGTGACACTTTCTCTTTTTTTGTGAGATTGTTTGGTAGTCTGAGAAGAGCTGTGAAGACTAAGGTTTCAGTGACAGTTAAATGAGGGTAGAGAATGTCATCTTGGGTGACGAATCCGATGTTTCTCTTGGTTGTTTTTGAGAAGGGTTCGTTGTTATAAGTTATAGTTCCTTGGATTTTGGTGTTGCTTCTGAGCCTGCCTCCTAATACATTTAGAAGTGTCGTTTTGCCACTTCCTGATGGTCCTAGCATTGCTAGCATTTCCCCTGGTTTCACTGCCCCTGACACTCCTTTCAGTATCACTTTCTCTTCTGATTTGGTGTTCTTGTTGAATAATCCACCTTTCTTGGTCTTGATCTTGCACTCCACATCCTCAAACTGTACGCACAGCCAGTTACATATCAGAATGTTTAGAGCAAAAATCTGATCATATTCGTTATGCTCAAATATGGATTTAGAAAATATCATATCATTGATATTATGGTTTTTTTTTTTTCCCTCTCTCAAAACCATCTAAAAAGGCCAAAGAAGGCTTTCATATCAGTTTAATTAATTCAAGCAAGTGAAAAACGATTGTACCTTAAGAGTAAGAGGAAGATTGTTTGGCTTCTGAGAGTCATCAAGAGCTTTGAACTTAGCTTGAGCCTCCATGTCTGTCATGATCTCCTGCTCCAAGTTCTTTCTTTGCTTCTTCTTCAATTCCAAAGCACACTCTTATTAATTTGACGATGCTTCGATTTTGAGCTAACCGCTTCAATTCACATGGTCCGTTTTATAAAAGAGAGCATATGACAGAAATGGTATTAAGTATCAAAGAGCTGATCTCACTGCCTACGTGTTTATGGTGCTTCATACCAAATAAACTCTTGCGGGAACATTTTTATATTGGTAAGTGTTCAGATAGAATTGTACATAAATGTGTATATGATGCTAATATAAATACATAAGTTTGTCCGACAGTACCATTCCATT
Source organism: Mimosa bimucronata (assembly GCA_037074515.1). Lineage (NCBI taxonomy): Eukaryota > Viridiplantae > Streptophyta > Magnoliopsida > Fabales > Fabaceae > Mimosa > Mimosa bimucronata. The sequence goes on from CM073436.1 coordinate 6,089,139, forward strand.
TATGCTGATGAATGAAAACTTTCTTGTGTTCTTGTTATCTTTGCCTTAATGGCTGGTCTTCTTCAATTCTAATTCTGTATTTTTGCATGTACGTTCAATATATATATGCTTCATTTGTTTTGGTCATTTAGTGAAAGATGCTCCCAGTAAAAGGCATGGCATATTTTGATTCGCCATTTGATCACGAGTAGTTTTTTAGATAAATTTGTATAAAATGGATTAATTTCATCAAAGATTATATACTCTCTTTATAGCCGTGGTATATGCGTGAGGGAAGATTATATGACTTAATTAGCAGACACTTGAGTGAAATTGATATAAAATGATTGGTATTATGTTATAGAAACATTCCATTTTTTGAACCTTGCTAATTAGGCAATGACTACCAGCTAAATAGACAATCTCATTTTGTTTGCCTTTACTATAGTTGTAGTCTTTATTTTAAGTGCAATCGAACCATTGAAGCGGGTGGCCCAAAAGAAATTTGGTTTAACAAACAAGTAACTTTCAACATATTAGTGTATCCAAAAATTATCTTAAATCTCGTTGACTTTGTTTTTTAAGCTAACAACTTTTCAACTTTAATCTTGTTTAAACTTTAATATACACTGTGAACAATAAATGAATGATAAAATTTTACTTTCATGTAAAAAATTTAATGATATGACTTATAAGTAAAACAAAAAAAATCTTATTTCTTTGTATTATCAATAAGATTAATGGAATAAAAAGAATGACTTTAAGTCTTTTTCTTATTGAAAAATCACGTTAGTGATGTGTTTGGGGGATCACATGAGCGCATTAAATTAACATCTCATTGAAGAAGGAACATGTTCTCGACAAATTAATGATGCATCAAACAAAGAAAAAATGAACAGACAAACCATACATGGTTGGTTTGAGTGATAAATTAAAGAAGTAAAGTTGAAATCTGGGGTGTGTTAAAACAGTGAAGAATTGGGGTCATTAAATACAGTGCGGCATTTTCTTTAGTTGGACCAACACTAGGGGAACACCGGCAACAAATCCAGAAGCCCGTGTTTAGCAATTGTTCTATAAATCACCAATACACCCGAATAATGTGCATTTGATTCCTGTAGCTGCTTCACAAAATATACAAGTATTGAATTAAACGAGCCCTTAGAAAAGGTTTTTACTGAACTTGTTGGGTTTAATATAGTGCATATGGCTCAAATTGATAGTCCATACTCCCTCCAATCCTAATTATAAAATCAAGTTGATCTTTTTCTGTAAAAGTTAAGGAAGTAAATTAGACCACTATAACACACGTTATTTTACATTAATTAGATTGTATATTAGTTTATAAGTAAAATAAATTAGTTTTGGGAAAAAAAAGATGAATATAAATATTTTAAAGTGGTTTATTTTGCATCCTTAATTTCTCCAAAAAAAAAATCAAGTTGATCCTATAATTAGGATTGGATGGAGTATATGGTTGATCATTCACATGACTTTCCTGGAAAATATATCATGATTTCATAAACCAAGCCCTCAGTGGAACATCATCTTGTGGTGTTGTTGAGTATCAGCCCTCTCACGCATAACCACTTCATTTTAGTAAGGAAAAAACTTAGATCCAGTTCATTAGGTTCAGTTTGTCCAGTTCGTTAACTCAGTTTCTCACCGTTAGACCCAAAAACATCTGAAAAAGAATTAAAAAAGAAGAAAAGATGGGATCAGTGGCTCTTCCTCTTCTTTCGTTGGAACAGTTCCTTCAATGAGTTCCTTCTTTAAAAACAATCGAAGAGGAATCTCCGGTAGACCGCGAAGTAGGGGAGGGCGAAGAAAGCAGCGGAGAGAATAATGATAACACAGTGAGCCACAAGGCGATCTTGTGGTGGATTTTCTTGGGATATGCAAGATAGTCATCGATGGAAGGAGAAGGTAGGGTGAAGTGAATCGGAGGTTCGGTGATGGAGCAGTAGATTTGGCAGCCATATAAATCGGAGGAAAACAGGAAGAAGAAGAAGAAGAGCAATCTTTCATGTTACAGTAAAGATAGCATATTTTGTCGAGAATTTTCCGGTGACGGAGCCCATGGAAGTAAGAGAGAGAGAGGGAGCATCAAATTTTGGGGAACATGGAGGCTGGGATTGAGGAAGACGAAGAAGAGGAAGTTTGGGGTGGTTTGGTGTTTGGTGTTTGAAAATGGAGTGTGTGTCGTTGAACTGTTCGAATGAAAAGGAGGTCCCTGGAGACCACTGATCCCAGCTTTTCTTTTCTTTTTTAATTATTTTTCAGATATTTTTGGGCTAACAGTGACAAACGGAGTTAAATGCTTATGTGTAAAAATAATGCATGAGGAAGTATCTTAGTGGTGAACTGGACAGACTGGACCTAATGTACTGGATCTAAGTTTTGTCCAGTAAGGAAAAAACTTAGATCCAGTTCATTAGGTTTAGTTTGTCCAGTTCGTTAACTCAGTTTCTCACCTTTAGACCCAAAAATATCTGAAAAATAATTAAAAAAGAAGAAAAGATGGGATCAGTGGCTCTTCCTCTTCTTTCGCTGGAACAGTTCCTTCAATGAATTCCTTCTTTAAAAACAATCAAAGAGGAATCTCCGGTAGACGGCGAAGCAAGGGAGGGCGAAGCAAGTAGTGGAGAGGACAACGATAACATAGTGAGCCACAAGGCGATCTTGTGGTGGATTTTGTTGGGATCTGCAAGATCGCCATAGTCATCGATGGAAGGAGAAGGTGGGGTGAAGTGAATCGGAGGTTCGGTGATTGAGCAGTAGATTCGGCGGCCATATAAATCGGAGGAAGAACAGGAAGAAGAAGAAGAGCAATCTTTCATGTTGTAGTAAAGATAGCATATTTTGTCGAGAATTTTCTGTAACATCCTGAGTTTTAAATTACCAATAAATGTGTATAATTCCCAAATTTAGGAAAGAGGTAATAAGGAGTCATTTAAAGTTTTCAGGTGTCTCTAGAAAAATACATTAGCTTTATAAACAAATTCACAAGTTTAAGGTATTTTTGGAGGATTTTAAAACTGATTTCCAATATAAATTAAGAAGGAATGATTGGGTATTTATTTCTAATTTATGAAATTAAGGAAATTACTTTTAAAGCTTAAAGGAACTTTAGGGGGGATAAAATTTCACAATCTAACATAAGGGTGAATTTTAGGAAAATAATATAATATGTTAGGCCTTAATTGTAAACTATTTCAAATTTGAGGGCACTTTAGTAATTTTTCCCTACCCAACAACCCTAATATTCCTCTTCTATATATATTTCATGTTCTTCTTCCTCATGCACAAAGCGCCGCACACGAACACACTGCACCTCTGCATTCTTCCTCGCGACGCACATACACACGCACACCACACCTCTCCCTTATTCTTCCTTGCGACATACACACACCCACACACTCGGCTTTCCTTCCATTCCCCGTGCGTCCCTTCTTCCTCAACGTGCAGTGTTGCACACACTCACATACACACCGTTGCATCATGCAGAACCAATGCTGAGAGCTCGTTTCTTCTTCCTCCCCTGTCTGGCCAAGAAGAAAGAGAGCAAAGAGAGGAGTTGAGCGCCGCCGTCCGTCCACCGTCGTCTTTGCCGCCGCTTACCACGGTAGTGCCGTCTTTTCCCTTCGTTTTCCTTGTTCTTAGGATGCAATTCGAATCTTCCTTTCTCTCTTGCCATTTTTCTGCCTTCGGTTTGGGGTAAGCAATTTCCTCTTTCTTGTGGTAATTCGGTGGCTGCATTAGAATTGGTTCTTGGGAGTTGTTTGCTTGAAATTTTGATTGGTTGAAGTCGCGGTAAATTGCTTTGGTTCTATTTGATTATGGCTATGGAAGAGTTTTCTATTGTCTTGCAAAAGGTAGTGACGTGATTTCTTTTATGAAACTAAATTCAGGCTTATAAAGTAGGTATTTTCAAAGGGGTTTTAATTATCCAAATGAAGAGGGAAGGTGGAAATAGTTCAAAATCCTATTAGTCTTAAACACTTTATGTTTCAGGAGAGAAATTTAATAATTTCGGGAGTGATGGTGTAAGTAAAGTTGATGATCATATTTTGAAGATGGAGTGTGATATTTTAATGCAGTTAACTTAATTGTTTAAGGAAGGAAGGGCAAAGGCTTAAAGGGTGGATGTATTAGGAATCTCGGATTATGACTATTCTGTGGTTATTGTTTTTGGGTTCAATTAAAAAAAATGCAAAGGAAAGTTGAAAGTTATTATTATTAAGAGTTAAGTATGGACATTTGGAGTTTAAGATCGAATAGGCAAGTTTGAGGATACTTGTGAGTTAATAGGTTTGATGTGGGTTAAAATTAACTTAATCTAGCTGTGTAATTATAATTTGTTACACAAAGTAGCATTAGGAGTATTGTGGGATTAATTCCCTAAGTTATGAATGGTAGAACTTGATTAGTTATTAATTAAGTTAGTGTATATGACATTATTTGTAGACTCTGATCTTGCTTGATATTGAGCATGGGGCGCCTCTACGGTAACTATTGGTTTAACTTCACGGAGGTAACTACTTCTGTTTGTTTGCGTGTATGTGTGGGTTAGTGAGTATTTGAAACTTATAATTTTGTGATTGGCTATAGTCTTGATGAACATGAATTTTGGAAAGCTTATTTTATAATATAACCTGTTTAGTGGAGTATGTATTTTTAAATGGCATGAAGGTGTGAACTTGTATGTTTTTGGAAATTTATAGTATTTATTAAATATATCTGCATGATTGAATCTGAGAATTTCTGGACTGGGCCTTGTGTCATATGTTGGATGTGTACATTTATGACGTGCTGTGCTGATTGTGTGAACACCGAATAAATAAATAAATGTCATCGCGTGATGAGGTTCCTTGTTGGCCCACAAGGACTAAATAACACAAAATGGAAAGACGAATTTGGGAGAACGCCCCCGGTCTCAGGTGAGGGTTGTGAGTCCCTACTGGACCGTATAATAACGGTATTATTGATTGTTTGGTTTTATTTATCTATGTATTGGATTGCAATATATGAAAGTGAATATGTGATTTTATGTGTGATTTTGAGGAATTGTCATCTGACGATAATTTATGTGGAAATATATGTTATGATATTGTCATGCATTTAAATGGTAACTGCCTCATGTTTCCAATTCAGTTATACTTAGTAAAACTCAACTGAACACCTTGCTAGCACACACCGCACGTAGGCGAGCAGTTAGTAGTTACCTGGGTTTACTCCCGTTTATCTTATTTTTACAGGTTCTAGCGACGCAGTAGGAAACCAAGGGAAGGATTCGAGACCGTCTCACTAAGCTAGTGAGTTCTTGACTGGTTTAACGGAAGATATTGCCACAAATAGGGATTCATATTATTTGTTTTGCTTCCGCTCATTTTTCCACATATTGCTTCTTTATTTTCAAATTGAGGATTTCTTTAGAATATTTATTTTGGTAACTTGCTATTTAATTTCTGAGAGACCAGTCTAAACTTTATGGGTGTTTTGACTATTTTGGTATTATTATGGACTATTGGGATTTTACATATTTTGAGGGCGTTGAATGGCTGAGAGATTTGAAGTTATAATGGTTTTAATTATTTTTGTAAAAGTGTTTAATGGTCAAATATGTTATTGGGTGTTGTGAATGGGTTGATTAACAGGGGGTAGGTTGGCTTTATTTATCCATGTTAGCCGTTCGTTGTTGTATTAGAGAAATTTTTTTTCTAACATGGATAATTTTCTGTCGTATTATGTTAAATCTTTTTCTAGCCATGATAGTTTTTAAAAAACGAGAATTCTTTCCTATCATGGTTAGGGCATTAAATGGTATTTACTGGAATGTTGAAAAACTCTTTTCTAACTATGTTAGTTATTGTCTTGTGATAAATTCTTTTTCTAACATAGTTAGTCAATAAATAATTTTGTAATTGTTAAATGATAATTTAAAATGTATTAAAAGTATAATTAGGTAGTAAATATTACATTTTCCGGTGACGGAGCCCATGGAAGTAAGAGAGAGAGAGAGCATCAAATTTTGGGGAACATGGAGGCTGGGATTGAGGAAGACGAAGAAGAGGAAGTTTGGGGGGGGTTTGGTGTTTGGTGTTTGAAAATGGGGTGTGTGTCGTTGAACTGTTCGAACGAAAAGGAGATCCCCAGAGACCGCTGATCCCAACTTTTCTTTTCTTTTTTAATTATTTTTCAGATATTTTTTTGGCTCACAGTGACAAACGGAGTTAAATGCTTATGTGTAAAAATAATGCATGAGGAAGTAGGGGTGAGTATCGGTTTTTCGGTTTGGTTTTCGATTCAAAACCGAAAAAAACCGAAAACCGATAAAGGGGGAAAAAGGAAACCGAAACTGAAAAACCGAATTGTTTTCGGTTTCGGTTTAACGGTTTTTCGGTTTTTTGGGCCTTCTTGTTACATATTTGGGTCATGCGAAAAAAAAAGGCCAGATGCGTATGGGAAGAGAGACCATGGAGCTTGATAATACCCGCCAAGACCAGAGCCTTCCTGAGAGGAAAGGCCAGAAGCATAACCAGCCCAAGGTCTCCTCCCACAACCCTCAGATCTCCTCCCCTCCATCCTGCGACGCCAGCAACGCCCTCCTCGCCGAGGTTTCCGCCCAGGTCCAAATCCTCAACTGCAATTTCTTGTGGCGTGAACTCGATCGAGCCGCCGCTAAGCGTGCCACTCACGACCTCACCGAGCTCGCTAAGAATGGTGAGCTTATTCTCCCCGATCTCGTCTCCTCCTGCCTTCCATTTCTTGGTTTCTTCAATTGCGATGCCTCATCTCGTTTTCTCTGTTTGTTTTTTGCATGCGTGTTTCCTTTTGTCTAATGTCTAACTCGGTTTTTTGGTGTTTGAAGATGAGGTTGTGAATGTGATTGTTGAAGGAGGAGCTGTTCCGTCTTTGATCCGTCGGAGGAGGAGGAGGAGGCGAAGGAGGTAGGTCCGGATCTGGAAACAAAGGAGCGATCCTTCTTGGAGCGGAATAGAAGTTTGGGGTTCATAATGGTCAGAGCTGATATTTGCAATGGCCGATGATGATCTGAGGAAGAGAGCAGTCAGTCGTGATGTGTGAGAGGCAGAGAGGGCGTGGTGATGATGATGAACTGGGGACTGGGGAGGCCATGAGAGTGAGACGAGATGAGAGATGAGTGTCAGCTAGGGTTAGCATTTTGGTAATTGGGTTAATGTTTAACAATCATGGACATGGTAATTGGGTTATTGCTTGTTGGGCCGTGGGAAAATAGAAGAAGTAGGTTTGGGCCTTTTTTTCTATTAATATCATTTTCGGTTTTCGGTTTGGAACCGAATTATTTTTACAAAAACCAAACCGAAAACCGAAAATGATGGAAATGAAAACCGAAACCGAACCACGAAACCGAAAAACCGAAAACCATTTGGTTCGGTTTTTACTCACCCCTATGAGGAAGTATCTTAGTGGTGACTGGACAGACTGGACCTAATATACTGGATCTAAGTTTTGTCCTTTTAGTAACACATTTCACTTTATAATTTCATTAAAAAAAAGGTTTCGCTTTATATCATTGGACGCCCAATGCTGTGTCCTCTGCATGTATTAAGTGAGTGAATATTATTTTGTCTCATCATTACAATAACTGTAGAATGCAAAAATATTAGTGCTATTTATGGTGGTTAATATAAAGCCAGTTGACTATTTTAATGACATAAAAAAAACTAAATAATTTTTTTAACTATATCATATATAAATTTATTTTTCTGAAAATTTATGTGTATTATTAGATTATGAGTCACATGATTTGGAACAAAAAAATGATAAATACTCCCTCCATCCCTAAATATAAAACCTATATGGATAAACATAAGACCTCTTTTTAATTTTACTCAATATTTCCCCAAATTATCCCTATTGATACTCCTCAATAATAAACAAGAGAGTGAGGGTAGGAATAAAGATAGTTGGTTGAGGTATTTTGATAATATTATGTGATTTTAACTAATTTAATTAAGGTCATTAATCAATTGAAATTAGGTAAATAGGTCTTATATTTAGGAACAGAGGGAGTATAAAAGATAAAATGAAAAAACTTAAATTTAAGATAAAAAGTCAACTCCAACTAACTTTTATATTCATGATTTAAGTAATATCTTGTGTTTATTTTTTCAAAATTCAAATTTATACATCAATTTATAGATTAAAAAAATAAAAAGACCAGAAGTTAAAGAAAGAAAACGCACATTAGAAAAGAAAAAACTGTTAAAACAGTTTTTTATTACAAAATTAATTACTTAAAGCTACCCATATATCTTAAAGGAGTGCGACTCATCATTAGTGGGTATAATTATTTTTTAATCGTATGCAATATATCTTTAATTATATGTAAATATGTTTTATTTTGTACATAATAATTAAAGATATGTCCCACACAACTAGGGGTGGAAATAGGCCAGGCCTGGCCTGATCATAAATAGGCCTAGCCTGTTGTATAATTGATTGGCCTGAGCCTGGCCTGAAGCCTGTAATAGGCCTTTATTTTAGACCTGAGCCTGGCCTGTTCATAGAAGAGGCCTGGCCTGAAAGCCTGTTAAAAGGCCTGTTATGATAAATAATAGTATGATACACAATAAAAATGTAAGAACACAAATCCGATGCAAGAGCAAAAAGATTCTAAAAGACAAAGGAAGTATACAGCAATAAAACTAATAGTCTGATACAACCAACAAGAGAAAGCGAAACATTAAGAGTTAGTGAAAAGTGATAACACGTAGATGAGAAGGGAGTACCGTTGAGAGTGAAAGGAGTACTGCTGAGAGTGTGTGGGAAAAAACTTAGATACATATATTTGTAATTTTATATCAAACTAACGATACAAACGTAATGTTATTAAAATATTTTTTTAAAAATATAACAGGCATAGGCCGGCCTGTTAGTCCTAATAGGCTTTTTTAAAAGGCCTGGGCCTGGCCTGTTTAGTAAAATAGGCTTTACAAAAAGCCTGAGCCTGGGCCTGTGGCCTGTTAAGCCTGGGCCTGGACATGCCTGAAATAGGCCAAGCCTAAGGCCCCTGTTAAGGGCCTGGCCTGTTTCCACCCCTACACACAACTAATAATTATACCTTCTGATTCCTGAAGATATACTGTATGTGGATTCTGGAGTAAATTTTAGATACGTTTTTTGATCAAAGTTTTAGAAACGTTCAGTTAGTAAATTTTAGAAAGAGTGATTTTCGGCCATTTTTCATTAAAAGAAAGAAAAGTTTAATTTGGTATGAAAATATCGACACTCAATTGAGTATATTGGTTCCCTGTTACAGGACAGAGACGGATTTACGTCGCGATCCAATGACCTGACCCACAACGGGTGGGGGACGAGGCATTGCATGATTTCTACAGGGTGAAAGTGTAATTTTGACGGTAAGTATTTTAGGAAGAGTAAGTGGTACCATTAAGCCTAATTGTGTAAAAATAGCTATGAACTTTAAAAATTGAGGACAATTTCAACAACGTCGTTAATTTAAGTAAACTTATGTTACTTTTTTTAATGTGGGCCCACATTTATTATTCTTAAATGTTCAATTTTTTTAAAAAATTGTTAAAAAAGTCACATCCTCCCACGCGTTGATCTCCTTCCCTCTTCCTCACTTTTCTTTTCTTCTGCCTCAATGCCTCAATGAAAAGACATTGAGGGTACAAAAAGAAGCCCACTGGAGAAAGAGTCTCCGGATAGATCGGGTTCAAAGGCATTGAGGGCTTGTAGTCGGGGATTGGCAAGAGGTGGTGACGATGCAAATGATGTTGCAGTGAATGAAGTTGAAGAGGTAAACAAATCAAATTCGAAAGGAAAGAAAGCTGAGAAAAACACTAATAACAGTCAAGCTGATATTAGCCATGTTTCTGGCAATAGAATTAGAACTTTCACAGGATTGTCTAAGTTTAGTTCATGTTAGCTATACGTTGGAAATTATGCACTAATTTACCTTCTTTTGCTGATAGGAAACAAGGCTTAAATTCTTGAATTTTCTCTTTGTAATTTTGTAATGATGTTGCTTTTAGTCTCATAGAATTTGATTTTTTTTATGAACTTGTAGAACTTGCTTTATTTTGTGAAATAGGAAAGAAAATGTGGTAGAGTAATTGTTTTATATGGTCCAGAATGCCAAATTTCTCTCATTTGATATTAATAATTTGGTTTAGAAGTTCGACAGTTACTACCTCGAAGTTTTATTCTTATTTTGGTTGCAAGTTCCTTGCTTTAATCTTCAGGCACTATCATGGGAACCTAACAGGTTATAAAATGCCTATTAGTTACAATTACATATTCATCAACGGAGAAGGACAGTGACACTGAGGCATTGAGGAAGAAGAAAAGAAAAGTGAGGAAGAGGGAAGGAGAGAAACGTCATAGTAGGGTGTGACATTTTTTAACAATTTTTTTAAAAAATTAAACATTTAATAATAATTAATGTGGGACCCAAAATCAAAAAGTGAAGGTCTTTTTCTAAGTTAATGTCATTGTTGAAATTGCTTGGATTTATAAAGTTCATCGTTATTTTTGCACCTTAATAAATTTAATGGTGCAGCTTGCTTTTCCTAAAATATTTTGCTGTCAAAATTATACCTTCACCCTTTCTACAAAATGCCACTGATTATTACGGTAGTTTAACTAAGTTAATTAGGGGGGAAAAGACAAAAAAATCCCTTCCAATTTGTAAAATCCCAATAACAGTTTCATGATAGGTATTAACAACTATTAACAACTCAAAATTCCTTATTTGAGATTTTACAAATTAGAAGGAATTTTTTTTATCTTTTTCCCTTAATTATTAGGTTTCAAATTAAAATGAACTGCTATCGCATCATTAGTTCGTTACTACCAAGTTTCAACTACTAATAAATTAGTGGGGTCTTTTTACTTAAAAAAAAAAAAAAAACCAATCATTGGAGTCCAGTTTTCCGATGGTGTGGCTGGATTTCTCTCTCACGTGCTGCATAATATTATATAAAATATTAAATAGTCTCAATCCTAAATATCATATCAAATTGCCTTTTTTTAAAATTTAAGTATACCAAATAAATAACTTTAAGTATTGTGTTTATCAGTATTTTAAAAATCTAATTTGTATGACCGATAAATTAAGATATAATATAATTACATTTAAATTAAATTTTAATTAAATGTTCTATTCAACACCTTCTGAATCTAAAAAGTAAAAACACAAGTAAAATTGATCTTATAACTTATAAATTAATGTATAATTTTAATTAAATGTTCTATTCAACACATGAATCTAAAAACACAAGTGAAATTGATCTTATATTATATGAAAGGGGATTGAATATTTCGGGTAACGCTGAAGTGATCTTATATTATATGAAAGGGGTATTTATTGAATATTTCGGGTAACACTGCACATATTTTATCAAAGCAATTTAAAGAAAAACCCCACCTTCAATCCTGAACCTAATATGCAAAATAAATAAATAAATAAATCCTGAACCTAATAATTAATACCGCGTAAAGTCTTAATTATAAGATCGATGTGACTTTTTTTGTGGAGGTTAAAGAAGCAAATTATACCATTAAATTATAACATATGTTACATATAATTAAATTATAGGTTAATTTATAAGTAAAATAAATTAGTTTTGAGGAAAAAAAAGATAAATATAAACAATTTAAAGTGGTTTATTTTACATCCATAATTTCTCCAAAAAAGACAACTTGATCTTTTAATCAAGATCGGGGAGTACTCCTTTAGTAAATAGGGTAGAAAGATAATATTTTATTTGATCCTATTTATAAGTCATATCATTAAATTCTCAATATGAATATACTATTTTACTCTATCATTAATTTATTATGTATTAACTTTATTCTCATTTAATATAGTGAGTATTAAAAATGATTAAAGTTATAAAATTGTTAAATTTTAAACCAAAAATTAACAAGGTTTGAGATTTTGTCGCGTAAAAAAAATGATAAGGCTAGATATAATTAATTAATATCCACGGCCACGTTTTGTCCCCAATTGACAATTGTACAGGTTTCTAGCGTCCTGGTACTGGTTTTCTGTAAAGCGTTTCAACTGACTGTATTAATACCTTCTTTTTTATAAGTCCACTTTCTTTAATTCATACATTCTTAAAAAAAAAAAAAAAAAAAAGTTAGTTAAATCATTAAAAATGTCTACAGTGACACGGTCTATCAATTTTTTCAATTCTATCATCTTAAGGGATAAAATTGTATCATTCACACGTTAATTACCCCTAAATTTGGACTTACAAGGAACAAAATTTTTCCTATACAACACAAAAGGAACAGCTTCTACTTATTCTCAAGTGAAGTCCATGCGAATCACTTATTTTCTATACTTTAATTTAATTTACTGCATTCACATGGTGAGGATGATGAAGGAGCTAGACGACCTCAAGCTCTGCCCACTTCTCGCACTGCTTTCCTCTCTTCTTTTTCTGGTACAGCCTTCTCATGGCGGCGAGGATACAGTCCACAGGTCTCACTTCCCAGATGGGTTCCTCTTTGGGACAAGCACTTCCTCTTACCAGGCACTCTATTTCTTCTAATCTCTGCTGCTTTCAAACGTCTCTCACTCGATTCTTTTCTTATTTACTGACATCCCCCCCCCCCCCCCCAAAAAAAAAACAAAAAAATCTCTTATTTTTACCTAGATTGAAGGAGCATATATGGAAGATGGGAAGGGGCTGACCAATTGGGATGTTTTCAGTCACATACCTGGTAAAAATGGCTGCTCTTTATTTGCCGTCTACCTTTTTAGTTATTTTCCATGTCGGTGGGCTGATGCATGTGCAAATTCAAGCACTGATTTATGAAGAACACTAAATAATCACTCTTCCATTTGATGAATCTTCAGGAAAGATCAAACATAACGATAGTGGGGACATAGCAGATGATCATTATCACCGCTATTTGGTACTAATTTAACACGGTCTTTACTGTTGTAGTTAACTCTTGTCCATTCTCCAAATCATGTTCCTCACTCTTTCAAACATTTTTTCTGGCCAGGAAGACATTGAGTTGATGTCTTCACTCGGGGTGAATGCATATCGGTTTTCTATTTCATGGGCCAGGATTCTTCCCAGTAAGTACCTCATTATAAGTATTTAATAGTTAGTGTTAAACTTATCTACTCAATGTATTGCTCAGTTTGATATTTATAAGCTGTTACAGGAGGAATATACGGTGAGATTAATGCAAAAGGGATTATGTTCTACAACAAGATTATAGACAACCTACTGCTTAGAGGTGCATTTACAGTTTCTATTTGGTTACACATGTTTGTCACTTGTGTCATATATCGTAGGACATTTTCAATTATAAATGGACGATTAGTTTTCTCTTGTAGTGTAATGTCTAGCGTTTTGTTCATCAGATGGTTCATGTCATTTGCAGGGAATTCTTTTCCCCCTGGTATGCATCGTTGTTATTAAATGTATCTGATTCTGGGCTTTTGTGCATATTCCAGGGATACAGCCATTTGTGACAATTCATCATCATGACTTGCCACAGGAACTGGAAGAAAAATATGGTGGTTGGCTTAGTCCTCTAATAAAGTGAAACCTCAATCCCTTTGTTTATACATAAGATATATAGTCTAAAATATATCTAGTAGTTGAAATTACATGTATATTTGATATTCTCAAAGTACACATTAAAGTCAAAATTTAGAATCTTTATTAAAATACTCTCATTTAGTATAAATGTATAAATATTTATCACATCTGAATGTATGAATAGTCATCATATCAGTTATCTAGTTTGTAATGTATAATGTCAAAAAAAATTTCCAGTTTGTCACATATTACATTGTGCAGGAGAGATTTTGTTCATTTTGCCAAGATCTGTTTCGAGAGCTTTGGGGATAGGGTGAAGTACTGGGCCACAATCAACGAGCCAAACCTGTTTATAGAAATGGCCTATGTGAGGGGAACATACCCTCCAGGTCATTGTTCACCTCCTTTTGGAAACTGCTCTGTGGGAAATTCTGATGCTGAGCCTCTCATTGCCATGCACAACTCTCTGCTGTCACATGCCATGGCTGTTCACTTGTACCGCTATCACTTTCAGGTAACGGAAAGTTGAACCTTAACTGAAAGCTCTGTTCATCTCTTTCTCCAGAGAGAAGGATAAAAGGTCAAGATGGGTTATTAATGGGTTGAAAATGTTGCTGATTCAGGCTAAGCAAGGTGGAACTATTGGGATTATTGCAAATACCTACATGTTTGAGCCTCTTAGAGATAAAGAATGTGATAGACTAGCTGTGGATAGAGCCTTGGCTTTTCATACTGCCTGGTAAGTAGTAACAATTTGGCCTATACATTTTTATTTAGTCTTCAAAAATTAGTTACTGCACAAATTGGTCCTGAAATTATAACACCCGTACTATGTGCCATTTCTGCAACTCTTGACTACTTGACTAAAAGACTAACATGTATCGAGTTTGTTATTTCTAGACATTTGTTGAAAGAATCACTAATTTTCATAGTCACCATAGCTTAAATGGGCCTACCTTTTAACAACCAAGTTGCTGGTTTAGTGAAATTCTCTTCTTAGTCAAGAATTGAACTGGTCTTGTTACGGGAGACAAATTGAAGAGTTCTATTCACGCTTTTCATCCCAACTTGTATTATGATTATGTTCTGTTTTTCCCTTGTTATTCTGGGAACAAACAGGGTATTAGATCCCCTAGTGTTTGGTGATTACCCTATTGAGATGCGCAACATTCTTGGAAGCCAGTTGCCAAGGTTCTCTTCTAATGAAAAGAGTCTCATAAAAGGAAGCTTGGATTTCATTGGCATCAATCACTACACAACTCTCTATGTCAAGGATTGCTCCTCCTCTGGTTGTTCCCTTGCAGGGGAACATGCAATACGAGGCTTTTTGGAAACTACCGGCTTCAGAGATGGCATTCCTATTGGTGATTTGGTAAGAAGTTCTGCTGTGCCATCACTAATATTCATGTCATGTTGGTCACTCAAGTATTTGATTTAGTCTAGATTGGATTAAAGATAGTATTTGTTTGAGACAGACAGGAATGCCAAGGTTCTTTGTGGTTCCAAGAGGCATGGAGAAGATTGTAGACTACGTAAAAACAAGATACCACAACATGCCCTTGTTCATTACTGAAAATGGTGAGAAGGTTCTTTTCTATTATGTTCATTTGTATATGATTCTGTGTACTAACAAAAGACTTGTCTGCGCTGAAACGTTTCAGGATATTCTGCCCCGCCCAAACAGGATGCTACCTTGCATGATTTTCTACAAGATTTTGGCCGAATAAAGTTCCACAAAGCCTATCTTGCAGCTTTGCTAAGAGCCATTGGGTAAGTTGTGAGGACTACTATGAGATGGGATTTTGTTGGTCCCATTTTGAGGAAATTTTTATGTATTTGACAAAAACAGAACAAGCCAGCCCTATTAAAAAATGTGCTGAAATTTTGAGAATCACATTGTTAAAGGATAACTGTTGTGTATGAGCAGGAAAGGTGCAGATGTAAGAGGATATTTCATATGGTCACTGATGGACAACTTCGAATGGATAGATGGCTATGGAACAAGATTTGGACTGTACTATGTGGATCGACAGACACTTGAGCGACTCCCCAAGTTTTCTGTCAAATGGTTTTCAAGTTTCCTCAATTTCACCACCCTCCCTTTGGAAAATGACTTGAGCGAGCAACATCTTAAAGGACCAAATATGAGGATTGCTGGCTTTGAATCTCGTTGAACAGTTGTCAATGTATTCCAAGATTATGAATTCCATTTTATCTTAAAATAGGACCTCGATTTTAGCATATTATTAGGACTGTACTGTACTATGTTAGTCAAATAAATGAGATATCATTTTTTTATGTACAATCAACCATACTCTTGACTAATCTATGTTTAAGCTTCGAATGGGAGTATCATTCCCAATATAATCTTTTCCCCACAGTTTCCAGAAGTTTGAAGAATGTCAGTGCAAATTTATGCACATCATTCCAAATTCTGAGTAAAAAGCTACAGTCTGCACCATTTGGGTCATGTTCACTGGCGTTAGCGCCAATTTACACGCCCCATGATTAATTCATCCTTCTTATATAGTCATGATAAATCTTTCGTGATTTTTTTCCAGAATAATTCTTAAAAAAATGAGCATAAGCGAGAACTAAATGTCTCACAATATGTTTAATGACACATCACATATAACATATATTGCCTAGCCGATGAAATCATGGGGTGTCAATTCCGGATTTAACCATGTCTAAATCAGTAGTTGAATTGGGAGGCGTGGCTTCCAGAAGTTGTACGTGCTTCCCTATGGAAGTGTTGGATGGACATGCTGACATGACAGCCATTCATATATAGCCACTCAAAAGAGTAACTAAAGATAGGCAAGTTACAGAGAAACGAGTTTCACTCTCACCGTCACAATTCACAGACTGGTTGTTGGCAATTATGACTTATGAGAAAGAAGACAGAAGACTAGTAACATAAAAATACCGATAAGGTCTGGTGTCGAGAGAGAGAGAGAGCGGGAGAGGGCAATGAGTTTTGGGGCAGAGTTAGTGATGGCAATGGCAGGTTTGTGGGGAGTATTTCTGAGGCCAATAATGGTGAGATATGCAGCGGAGATAACAGAATATACGAGATCTGCTATTCGCCGGATTCTGAGAGAAGGAAGACCAATTTTGGTTCTTTCTTCCTCTCATCTTTAAATCTCTCTGCTTTCATCCATCAGAAGCTTACCTAGCTTAAGAAAATGAATATGGTGCATCATGTTATGTTTCTTTCTCTGTAATTTGTGTGCGTCATTTGACATTTCTCTTCCTCCTCCTCCTCCTTGTGTAAATGTGATGCAAGTCATAAAACATCTTTTTCAGTAGTATGGTTTCACAGAGATCTTCTTTTGCTATGACTTCTTGTGAAAGGAGAACTCAAGTTAAAAAACAACTCTGTTTCTCTGTTTCTAATAGAGATGAACTGAGAATCTAACGTTTATGATGATGATGCGCTCAATATAGAAACTGTTAGGGGTGTGATTTTTCTATATAAATATAATTTGTGAGGAAGATAATGTTGTATCAGTCCAAAAAAAAGGAAGATAATGTTGTAAAAGATGCATTGTTAGATAAGCAAAATGGAAGCTAACTCACTTGGGTGACCAATAATTACTAGAGACATGTGTTTGTTTTTGGTTCGTCAGACACATGGTAAACAACACACATTACTATTTTTCAATTTTGTTAATCTGGTCTTAAGCTAAGCTCTTAGCAATCTAAATTCTTTGAAACACTCGTCTGATCCATCATAATGTAGCCTAAGCATACAATACGAGACAACATCAAGTCATCAAGATACCAGAACAAGCTTCAAATAGGTCACCCTGATAGCCTATAGATTAGAAGTTTATAAGGACAATTCGCAGGCACTCTTTAGTCTTCACCAGCCGAAAATGATTTGGTTAATCGGATACAAGACTTTCACGTAACAAGACAAGACGTAATTCCCGTGCGTTGCACACGGATTGTATTGTTTATTCTAAATTTTTTTATCTTATTTTTTTGTTTGGTATATTTTATGGTTTTAAGAAATCAATAATAACTTATTTTTGTTCAGTAAAGACATTTAAATCATTGAGAATATTTGTTGAATTTAACAATAATTATTTCCAACAAAAAAAATTAACCATAATTACATGTGTTATTAAGTTATATTTGAACTAAAAAATAATTAAATATCAGAGTTTTTAAATTCTCAAGAAGAAGTATACATTGCAACAATTATATATTCAGAAACATATCTCATTTATTGGATACACTTTAAACATTTATATCATATCTAAATGATGGAGAAAAATACCGTAGTTCATGATATATAGTATCTAAATCCATTGAAAGTTACCTTACTGTATGGGATTTTTGTGGTTAATACAAATTCTCCTATTTCAGGGTACCATACAACATCCCTTAGTCTCCCGCTTTTTCACCAAGACTTTTTGAATAAAAAGGGTCTTGTACTAATTATAGCACTCCCTCCGGTCCTAAATATAAGACCTATTTGAGGAGTTAGTTTTAGTCATAAATATATGACTTAATTATAATTTTTGTCAACCTCTTCCCAAATTATCCCTATTGGTATTTCTCCAACAATAATCAAGTAAGAGATGTGAAGAGAATAAGGGAAGATGATTGTGGTGTTTTAGGAAAAACATACCATATTAACTAACATTAATCTTATCAAAGTAGTTAAATAGATCCTATATTTAGGATCGGAGGAAGTATTAATTAATGTAGATATCTTTTCATTTTTCTTGTAATTTAGTTAATGACTCCACAAAGTGATTGATGATAAATCTACATCAAAAGTCTTAACAAATTAAAGTTTAACTCAATGGAATTTGAGATAAACGTTATATGATGATGGAAATAAATTTTGCTAAAGATAATTATTGTCTTTGAATTGTTACATAATATAGATCGGGACCTCTTCATTTTTCAAGATGATTTTTTATGGCAATAATGACAACATGGTCATTATTGAGAAACCCAAAGATATTAGTTTTACCTTTTCACATTTATTAAGAGTGTCATCTTTAGAAACTGATTTTATTCAACAATTCATTTTACATTTTATTGAAGAATTAATTGATAATTATATATATTAGAAACTCAAAGGAATCAGCCACAACATTTCACATTACTTTAATTTAATTAGGAGTGTCTATCATTAAAACATTGAACCACACCTTTTCATATTATGTATAGCATTAAAATCAAATTTATTTCATTTATTTAGCAACCATTTACACATTCTAATGACAATCCATTCCATACAAAGTTCATATAGTCAATTTAACTCACTGAAATTTAACTTATTGGAATTAGAGATAAATGTAAGCAATGATGAGAAATAAAATTTTCTAAAAATAATTATATAGTCACTTGAATTGTTCTACATACAATTTAATTCGTGGATTCTTCAATTTTTAAAATAAATTTATATGGACAATAATGACAATATAGTTGATATTGAGAAGTTCAAAGGTATTGGGTTTACCCTTTCACATTCTCTTGAATAGAAGAGCGTTATATTTAAAAAAACATATTTTATTCAATAACCCCTTTCATATTACATTGAATGATTAATTAATAAATAAAGATATTAGTCACAATTTTTCATATTCGTTTAAATAAAAGAGTATAGTCTTCAAAAAATCAAATTAAACCTTTTTCATATTCTTTATAGCATTTAAACAAAATTTATTTAACTCATTTAACAACCCTTACACATTCCAATAACAACCAATTTCATAACATGTTTATACAAAAATTAAAAGTTCATTATTATTAATTTGAAAAGTCCCAATATTTCTATCATGTCCCTTTCATAAAAAGTTCATACGATATTAGAAGATCATGATTATTGATTTGAAAATCCCAAATATTTCTACCAAATCCTTTCACATTCCACTTAAAAATTATTAAAAAGGCCATGCTTTATGTTTATAAAAAATAAGATGATTATAAGTAAGCACTTTAAACTTTATTTTGTAAGAAGAGATTATATTATTTCAAGGTATCTGAACCCATCATTAATAAGTAGTATTGTATACCAAGCCTGGTTTTCAAGATTTTCCACAAAATACCTTCACTAACTTCCTTACAACACATTGCTAGTCTTTGAATTTCTAAAATAAGTAGATAAACAATAGAGTAGATTTCTAAACAAAATTCAAATAAAATTAGAATTGTTGAGATACAAGCTAAGGGCTTCATTTCAAAATTGTTAAGATAACAATCATTCTAGATTGAATATCAATTAAGATGTCATGAAAAGAAGAACACTTAAAATCAATTACATGAAGCAAGTAGTCCATTGGAATTCAAAGAGTGTGTGTGAATGTAAATTAAAAAAAAATTACTCAGCTATATCTATGGTAAAAATGGAAGAGAAATACAAAGTGAAAACTTCAATATACGGAGAAAGAAAAGAGAAAAAGTCATACCTTTTTGTGGGTATGAATCTTCTTATAAACCACAAAAATGAAAGGGAGGATACTCATATATATTCATATTTATATTTGAAAAAGGGAAAGAAAACACATACTCAATCAAGAAAACAGAAAGAGATATAATTGATCAAAACACAAATAAAGAGAAAAACAATGTATGTTTACATCAATTCTCCTAATGTTAGAAATAAAAAATGAGGGAAAAAATAAAGTAATAATTCTAAAAAAATAGAGGAAGAAAACAGAATCAATAATACCCGTTTCAAGGCATCAAGGCATCAATCTTCATATAATCATGTCTATAAAAAACAGAAAGTAAATAGATACCGAGAAATAAGAACTTGAAGACGAAAAAGAACTAACGTGAAGAAGAGAGAAACCATACCATTGAGCGAGATATAAGTCCACAGCATAAATTATATATGGAGTAATCAATCATTATAATATGAAGGGCCATGATAAATGCCACTCATAATCATGAATCAAATATTGGAAAGTAAATGGTCAAGTAATCAATTGCTAGAATATTAAGGGTCATGATAAATAACACTCATAATCATGAATCCAATATTGAAATATGAATGATCACTAAACGGCTTCTTAACGGTGTTAACATCGAATTTATATAATTAAACTGAAGTTAAAGGCTTATTAACGGTGTTATTACGCGATTTAGAGTATTATATTGATTGATGGAGTTTCATTAAAAAACAAAAACAGTGTGTGTAAATTTTCCTATTTCATATAATCATTCATAAATAATTTCAAATGGGCAGATGGCTGTGGTCCAAATATTTGGGCCTTGTGCTATGCCATAAGTGACGCATGCACGCACAAATATATTTTGCAAGTTTCCTAACAAATAACTGGCCACCTTTAAATCTCCGTTGGGAAATATATTCATATTTAATGACGGACAATGGTTTCTACACGATTGTCTTCAATGAAAAATGATTGTGTTTGTATAAAAAAAAAATAGGCACCAACTTGCCACCATTGTAAGTATATTGTGAGTTGATATGGTTAATCCATGCATGTTTTTCTTGAAAGAGGGTTTTTATTCGTGTAATGTTCATAACGCTAATGGTTTCTACTTGAAATTGACGGGACTAGTGAAAAATTAATTACAAGTGACAATGAAGAAGAATGAGACGCTTTTGGTTTAAAACTGTCGAATCTTCATTGAATAGGTCAAATCAAGATGAATGGATAAATGGGGTAAAAACACACAGAGAGAGAGAGAGAGAGAGAGAGAGAGAGAGAGAGAGAGAGAGATTACGTTTGAAACTTTAAATTATTCATCTCAAACATGGAATATGTGTAGGGAATGGGATCTAAACATGCGACGGAAGAAAGTAAGTAAAATTGTGGCCATTAAGTTTGCTTCTCTAATTTTCTCATACTAACTTTTATATACGTGGCCGTGCATCCATTAAATATATTATACAAGTTTTCTCAAACATATTATTAAACACTCAACGCGATCGGCCAAACAATGCCTCCATTACTACTTGACGGTATTAAAAAATTTATCAGTCCAAATTCAAAATCCCAATGGTCAAACAAGACATTCTTGTCCATATTAAAACCGAACATTTTCTTTTAAAAAATGGTAAGCTAACTATTTGATGACTAATAAATTCCTTATAATTTTATGCTTAACATCGTTTTAAAACTCTCCTACATACAATAATTAACTCATCCATACTGCACACATGCCCTTAATATTCTAAACTCGCGTCTTAAAGCAAGTTCTGGGACTTTACAGGAGCATTGAGTAATTGTTTTTTTATTTTTAATTTAATAAATAACTTAATTTCTATGGGTTGACAAGTTCAAGTATTATCGCAGCTTGTAGACAAATTAATGACTTGTCAACAATATTCTCACACAGATTCGTTATGAATTAAGACCGGGGAGAATAGAAAAAATTACTAAGGGTTCGACAACTAATCAAGTCTCAATTGAAACATGCAACCTCCTAGTCTTTGTTGATGGCGAATGAAGATATAGGGGAAGGAGGGAGTCAATTAGCAAAATTATTGCTTGGCGTACAAGATACAGAGATGTGGTTTTTCAAAGTGTTGGTAGATTGTTATGTTTTCTACTAAGAGTGCATGTAATCTCTCAATTGAATTTTTTTATTTTTCCAAATCATCTGTGTAGATTGACTTGTTTATTCAAAATATTTATTTTACTTGTGTACTTCCATTGAAATTTTGACAACACAGTAATATCTACGTGCCTTACATTCATATTCATGTGAATTCATGATTTATTTTACATTGTCAGACCCTATCACACTACAAAATTATTGTCTTGCAAGAGTCAGAAAACGTATCCATAGAGCAAAAAAAAATGTTGCCTATTACTATACACATCAGTTGCTGGGGATTATATAATCTATGTGGCCATTACTTATAGTTTAACTTAATGATTTGTAGCGGAACGTCATGAACTTTGAACACCAAACATGAATTCCATATAGCTTTAGGTGGTGACAATAGTTTAAGTTGGTCGTTTTATGTGCCCTATGCGCTTCAGACAGTAATGATGTTATGGTGATTCCTCTTTTAGGTCAAAAGCTTCAAACTAATAAGGGTTCTTCAAACGACTTCTGTTTGGTACAATGTAAGGGAGAGAACAAAATAGAGGAACCCAGCACGCGCATATACATATTCCAAACTTGAGATGAAGGAATGACATTGTAATTAAACTTTAGAATGAGAGCTACAAGAACCCCCTTGTCCAATGCTTCTAGGCTGGCAACGAACTATTTTTTTCTTACTTTTAAAAACTTGGTTAGTGTTTTAAGATGATATAATTAAAAGTTTGATTATTTACAATCATAATCACAGTTAGGCTAAGCTAAGTATACATATTCGCACAAATATAAATTTCAAATTTCAAATAGATAACGTACATCATTATGACCTGTTCAAATGAGAATATATATGACATGGCCCACACTTGCAAGGTGATGTGGCACTACGTTTCGTACACTTGACAATGACATGTCATAAGCTCCCCGTTGTATATGTTTCAGCAACATGAGTTATAGCGACGACTTTTTCTTGCCACGAAAAATCTTTGTAGTGAATGGTCAATGTTAGATTTTGCATAAAGAGAGACTTCATTGGCAGTAATTATTTTTACCCATTTGGAAAATGTAAAACATGATGTTAAAATTGTTGCTATTTTCATATACTTGGGATATTTAAATATTTTATTAAGGGTTTTCTAGAATTATTTGTCCTAATAAAGCAGAACTTCTTGTTGATGATGATAGGAAAAGCCGTCTCATATTAACAACACTTTTATAACGGTTACGAAATTACATGCTCTAATGAGTCATGAGTAAAAAATATTAGCGAATTTTTATAGATAAGGGTGTCATCATGCATGTGATTATAAGGAATTGACTGGTTTAATTTATATATATCACAATCATAAAAAGATTTGGAGATCCTTAGGAGAGAATTTTTATCATACTGAGAATATTATTGTTCATCAATGACCGTCTCAATTTTTTTTTCCCTTTTCTCTTTTAGCTCCAAGGATGGTTTAAAAAAGCTAGCTTAAACTGCATATTTGCCGTTAGCACACTCTAAGTCATATATACTGAGCTCTCTTGTATATCTCTCCCTTTTATACGTCCTTGCCTTTAATTTGTATTTAAGTTGAGTTCTTTTTTTCCCTTAGTTAAAGAATAAGAGACAAATTCTGTTAGTTAAAGAATAAGAGACAAATATTCTGTGAATAATACATCTTATAAATATATTGATAGACGACATAGATAATTTAAAATTACTAGCTAGCAGCTAGCAATAATGAATAAACTTATGCATTGTTCTGGAATAGTTATTAATTGATTTAAACTAGAGATACATCATTTTTATTTACAAACATATGTAACAATTTATTAAAGAATCAGAAATGTTGTTATACACTTCATATATATGTATGTTGTGTACATGATCTTTTATTATTTCTTTATTAAATTAATCAAGCTATAAATGAATTATAGTTAAAATATTGGATACATTTGAATCCAGCACGCAGATGCAACAGTACGGCACGATGGAAGTTAGTTTTCTGTTGAGCAGATATTGTATTCAAAGAGCAATAGGCAAGTTTTGCTGCGCCTCCATCATCATCTGCTCTTCATTCTCAACCTCTATCATGCTGTTTATTATTATTTCTGAAGCACCATTCACAATATCTGACAAACTCCTGCATTATATTTCACCAAAAATTTTAAAAAAAGCACTAACTTAACCCTAATTAATATCTCCAATTTCTTTGATCATAACGTTTATTTCATTTACTTATTTAAATTAAATATATATCCAACCATTAATATAAGATCTAATATATAGTGTAAATTAACTAAAGATAGTATAAACTACTTCCTCCATTCCTAAATATAAGACCAATTTGATTTTTTGGAGAGATTAAGAAAACAAAACGAGCCAATTAATCATGACGTATTTTGTATATTATTAGATTATATGTTTACTTATATGTAACTTATTCAACTTTCTTAAAATTTTTTAAAAAACTCAACTAGATTCCCGAGTGATACTAGTGACTATAAAGATCAATGATAAGGATGTACCCTTTAGAGGAGTTATAATTGAGTCCCACGGTGTACTTGGCCTCCTCAAGGGCCCACCTAAACCGCCGGAGCTCCTCGCCGGATAACTTGCCGTCGTTGAGAACTTTGAGCTGAGAGGGCTTAACGTCGCAGAAGATAGGGATGACCTTCTTGCGACATTCCATGAGGAGAGCCAGCTCGTGAAGGCAAAACTTTGACTCACAATAACGAGGAGAGAAGATAGCAACACCCACCTTACACTCCACAATTGCACCATTAATTTTCTCGAAAAGCTTGTCTCCTGGTTTCATGGTTTTTGTGTCCAGAAAAGGATTGAAGCCAACCCTACTTAGGTGGTCGTACAACAAAGTGGACACTGTCTTTTTAGTGTCTGTGCTTCTGTGATTCAAGAACACATCGCATGGCTTCATCACTCGCTTTGCCAGCTTCATGATTGAGTAGGAACGATACATAACGCTTCTTCTTTTTCTCAGGAAAATATATAAATGGAATTGTATATGCAGAGACAAATTAAATATATATATGTGTCTCACCTTTCTGGTTTTCTCTGGATGCTTTAAGGTTTTTGTGTTGTGTATGTTATGTGAGGGAGAGTTGTCAACAAATGGTTGATATATATAGTGAGAGATTGATTCAATATGACGGTTCTGAGTTTCTTCCTAATTTCCTATTTTGGACCATTTTTTGAATAAGGTTTCTCTTTTTGGTGGGTTATTCAAGGGTAGTTCTACTCGGTGAATATTGAATAGAAATCTGGGAAGTTGAAACATATAAAAGTATACATTACCTTCTCTCATTAGTATAATAATTTGGAGCAATTAAGGGAACTAATTAAATAAATTATTTCATTATTATAGCACATATATTATATAATTGATCATCCTAAATACTTAAATGTGTCATTAGATTATGTATCAGTTTATAAGTTAGACAAATTCATTTGAAGAAAATAGAAATATTATTTTAAAGTAATATATTTAACTTTTTTAATTTTTTCAAATTAATTAGATGAGTTTTATAATAAGAACACGAGCTAGTATGTTGAAAATCAAATATATATTTTATAGTTATATAACAATATGTGAATCTCGATCAGATTCGAGAACTACATGTTAATTGTTTGACTCCCTCTAGGCTACATGCTTTAGGAGAAAGCTAGGCACCTTCAAAGACGTCTAATTTGTTTCTTTCTCTCAATGTGAATATGATACACATGCCCATATATGAAGTTCCTTTTGAATCGTTAAACGTAATTAAAAATAAATATAATATAATATAATATATATATATATATGAGTCAGTTAGGTATGTACATCACTATGCATTCTCTTTTTCTGTGCAAGTTCAATAAACATGTAAATGTAACAGAAATGTATAAAGCGCAAGTCTTATGTTTTTTTAATGATTGTTTATTGATTTGTTTATTCACTTTGATCAATCAGAATCGACTTAGAACTTGTTGAATAGTTTCACTGCTCATGGAAAGCAATTCATATTTTGCCTTTGAGTTTTGAACATTCCGTCGTCTTAAATTAAATAATACGGAGGTGCAGAAAACAATAGGAAAAAGTTTTCAACCAGTCAAACATATTAACATATCAATGTTGTCGATCAATGTCTCTTTAAGGACACGTAGTTTTCAAAAGACAAAAGGCCACTAAGGGCTTTTTCCTTTGACTGTTTGAATTGATAATTTCTAGTCACGCCTTAAAAAGTTTCCTTGTAGTGTGGTGGTCATAGAATTCTATACATCAAAACAAATTTAGACAATATTAATATGTAAGTGATCGCGTGTGTTTTGGTCTTTTTTTTTTTTTTTTTGGCTATATAGCTTGATAAAATATTATATATGTTGCTTCATTAATTATGTATATATGGTATATAGGAGGTCCAGAACTGTCAATTTAGGATCTTTTACTTGATGCTATAATTCCTAAAAAAGATATTTTTTATGCTCTTTTGATTAAATTAATTACTCACTCTGGTCTTAAATATGAGACATATTTAACTAATTTGATTAAATTAAATATGTTAATTATATTAGTTAGTATGGTATGCTTTTTCTAAAACACCCCAATCATCTTCTCTTACTCCCTCCCCCATCTCTTACTTATCATTGTTAGAAAAGTATCAATAGGGATAATTTGAAAAAAAGAATTGAAAAAAATTAGGATTAAGTCCTTTATTTATGATCATAACTAACTCTCCAAATAGATCTTATATTTAGGATCGGAGGGAGTACTATTTAAAACCAAGCATTAGATTTCCCTATATTGTAACTAATGTCACTTTCACCTCTCCCTTATCATTTATTCCGTGTGTATATATGTACATCATCAATTGAAGCTTCATTTTCAAAAGAATATTCTTAGAGGTTACTATGCGTCCAATGGTGGTTAGGGTTAGGATGGACCCTCTCACAAATAGGATTTGCATAACATTGAACGGCATTAAACGACCCTAGTGGATATAAGTAGAATCACTTCTGCTAAAATTTAAGTTATATGAGTATATAAAAAAAAAAGTTATATGAGTTGGGTTTCTTCTAAAGTACACGAAATTTTTATTATGGCTTCTTTTATGTATGGATGGAATAGATCTAATTAGAAGCATTCTACTTTTTACCCTCCATGTTTTCATGGAGAAAAATTAAAAAAGGATGATGATATGTCATGATTATTTTAAGATTTATGAGAAGGAAAGATATTAATAAACTGTGAATAATATGGTTTTTGCAATTTTCTTAATCTTCCCTCACATTATATTACAAAAATATAAGCAAAAAACTTTGAAATACTTAAAATTGTAATTTATCTTGTCAATCACACAAGGAAATGAGAAACATATAAATTTCAAAAGCTAAGATTAGCCGCTCAAATGATGAGAAAAGAATGAAGCATCAATAAAGGTTTACGGTTGTTATGTTCAAAAAATACAATAAAATAGAGATTTTGCATGAAAATAAATGAGCGGATTACTAAACCCTAATCCTTTTCCAATTAATTTTCGGTACTACTTAACCAATTCACATGTACAAATTTAAGATCATTATAATATTATTAGTTTATATTTCTTGATGAAGCAATCTTATTAATATATGCTAGAATTCTAAGTTGAGTGGGTCCAGGAAGCATTAAATTAGTGAGATCCTCCTCCTCTGTCACATTCAATGAAGAGCTAACAGATTCATACTCTCGTGAATTTGGATTCAATTTCTTGGAAGAAGTGCACATGATACTCATAAATCATAGCTTTCCTTCACAGATAGAACTATCTGACTCAAAGCCTAGACTACACCCGTAAAATCAAAAGATGATCTAACACAAATATTAATTGAACTGGCGTAGCTTGAAAAACAAGTTTAAGTTTTGACTTTTACCCAAACCCTAGAAATGGCACTGCAAGGACTTTTAACACACATATTAACTAAACCCACGAGGACGGAAATACTTAAGGATACTATGCTTCTTCTTCTTTTTTGTGGAAAATGACACAAACCTTGATGTTTCTCAAAATTCAGTTACCCGGGTGAACACAGACAAGTTTTCAGTTTAGTTGCATGATTGCAACTAAGCACTGAAGGATATAAGGTGCTGCGAGGGATTCAGTTGAAATCTATATAAATGAGGTTATAGCAATACATAGGCAAAAGAATTCAACAAAGGCTTAGAAATTCCCCTAAAAAACCAATCCAGCATCATACTAATGATCCCGCATTAATTCATTAGTGCACTTTATCTGCAAAACAAAGACTTCATGTCCAGTAAAGTAAGTGAAATAAACAGGGAAGGTGTTATGTAGGGAATATCAAAATGTAATTCCTCATGATGACATCTTTGAAAGTGATTTCCTTTATATATGGTTTAGTCTTCAGCTGAGTGTTTTATGATGCAGTATTACATATGAAAACCCTTTAATAATAACACATTACATAGTATTGCTAAGTTCTAACTATATAAACCTTTTTATATTCTTTATTTCTTTTATGCTACAATCAGAAACACCTTTGAAGTTTGAACTACTCCGGTTAACTTGAGATTGCATTCTTTTGTGACAAGTGAATAACAGAAATATTAGCAAAGGGAACAATAAGCAGCCACCTTGTATCTTCTGAAATCATTAAAAAGGCACAAAACCCCAGCAACATTTAACTGATTTCCTTTTGTTCACTCAAGGAGTTTTCTTTCATTGTAATTTCTCCGCCAGTTGGCATAGAAGATGATCTTGTGATTGTTTCTGCATTGAAATTGAACCTTATTGCTGAAGAAACTGAAGCAGAGGGGCGAAGGAGGGGTGTGGTGGCTCTACTTGACGTTTCATTTGAAATGGGCAATGGGGAAGCTGTAGACACAGTTGCTGGGTGCATTTCTATTTCAGTACCAGTGGCAAGGTCAGTGGTGATTTCAGGGACATCCATCAAGCGATCGTCTTCCTCGACAGACAACACTGTGCTTGCATCAGTATGTATTGTGGAATCATCGGTGAACATACCGTGTCTTCTCTTCTTCCTAGCCGCCTTCCCCCATCCATGAATTGTCTCCCTAATCCTCTGTGGAATTAGTGCAGCCTTATAGTTTGTTCCCATCTGCAACAAGCAAGGGTATAAGGATATTATGAAAAGTCCCACATCGACTAATTGATGAAAAATCGAAGGTATGTAATGTTCATATGAATTCTATCAAATTGGCTCAGGATATTTAGGTAAAAAGACCAAAAGACAAACCTAATATACACCTAGCTCACTAAAATACAATACGGCATCAGCTTCATTCAATTTGGGACCAAAAAAAAAAGATTGAAGATGGAAAAAAACTCCAAATATATGCCTTGTTCGCAAAAATAAAGGTAGAGATGTTACCACTCACGTAATCAGCTTAAGCAAATTATCCTTAATAAAAGTGAACTCATTTTTGTAACTTGTTGACAACTATTACTGTTCATTAACCTTAACCATGTAGCTTCAGCTTGAGTCGACATGATCTATAGTATCAGAAAAAATGCTTTTAAAAATTTGCATTGCATATAATATTACCTGTGTAACTAGTGCGTAAAGAGGCAGGGTGCTATAGCTGCAGAGGAATTGTCCGGCAAACCTACGAGGTTATATACAAGAGAAGAAAAAGGAGCATGTAAACAATTTAGAATCATCTATAATTAATGGAATCATTGTGATAAAAATAAATTTCTGCATACCCCAATATTAGCCTTAAATACACAAGGAGATGATTCCTAATAAAGCAGGAATCATACCCGAATTGCCACTGCAGTTAAAGAAGACAAGACATTTCAATCAACTGAAGAGAACATGAAAAATGTAAATATGCTCTCTCTCTCTCTCTCTCTCTCTCTCTCTCTGTTTCTTGTGGCCAGTATCTAAGTTTTTAGCATATCTAAGTTCACCTAAAAAGAGTAGCCACTGCTATCTAATTACCGCCTTTGTTTTTATTCATCCACTTATTATGGTCTGATATCTTGTTCCAATGAGAGTTTTACCATTTTCAGGTTCAGCTACAAAAAAGTAACTACTGGCTTAAGTGTATGTAGGGACTAGGGACAAGGAGGTATTCCTGTCACTACTTATTCTTGTACTACAAGGTCTAGAGAGTAAAGACCCTAACAAGGATCCGAAGGCATACCCAGAACCAAAAGAATGAAGCCAATTCAAATGCATTCTGCAAAAAAGGAAATCAAAGAGTGCACATCAGAAGTTGATAGTTGATAACAGACTTTAGTAACAATGTTGGAGTATTAGGAAATATTTAAGAATTGGGAAATATTTTATTTTCAATCAAATTAGGATCCCTATTAATTAAGGATATTAGTTGAGATATTAGGGATATTAATTTAGATATTATTTTAGGTAATTGCTCTAGAATTTTCTTGCCTATTGTATAAATATGATTGAGTTTATAAATAAAGATGAATCCTTGTGAGAATATCTCCTACAAACAAAATAATTGCAAATGTAGATGGAACCATCGCTGACCTGGAAGAGAACAAAGTGGATCAAGGACAGCAAAAGTTCGGGTTTGTTAAACCAGAAAAGTTCATCACGAGGCCTCAACTTAGTGTCAGGTAAAAAACCACTGATTCCTGAGTTTTCCAATGCCAAGGTTGCAATCACATGCTGGAGCTTTGCTCCCACCAAAAGAACCAGCTGTGCATGAACATAAAACACATAATAAAATTCACATGACATGACTAACAAAAATTTGTACACAATATTTCTGACAGTACGGTTTTAGAGTCAGGCCATCAAATGCGTGAATGAATGGGAAAGAAGATAAAATGGGCACTAACAAATAAGAAAAAGAAAGAAGGAAAATAACAACTTACAGTAATAGGAATGATAGCTATCCAGAAATAGAGATTGGATCCTGTCACAGACCAGGTAACACTAAGCGTAAGAATCATCCAAAACTAGGTATGATCTGACTAAAATCATTCAAGGAATTATGTAAAACAAAACAGTAAAGTGGAAGATTTGATCAAAGAGAAAGATCCACAAGAGGGATATTTTTCTCTTTCAGGGTAAGGGGTTTTTTCCATGGCCTCGCCCTTTTTTTGTTTTTTTGTTTTTTTTGGGGGGGGGGGGTTGTAATTCCTGTAAAAAGAAACTAAGCTGCTTTTCATTGTGATTTCGAGCATTAGGCCATACCTTTGATGTTGAAAAGCATGAAAGCAACAACAAATCCCCAGAGTGGGCCGCTGCAAGAGATGTTTTAAATAGAAATGTTAATTATGTCTTCTACACAAGAATCAAATTGTGAGAATAGCATAAGTGTATAGAGAATCAAAGATACATTCCATCATCCATAAAGTGATTTCTGACTATTTAACTGTTGATCATAAAAGACAAACCATTCTTTCAAAGCATAAAATGAAGATGGATAGACCATATTCAAGTTCATGATGTATTGAAAAAACACTGCACCCAGAAATAAGACCATGTACAATACAAGAAAAAAAAAACGTGTACAAAATGCTGGATGAACAGAAACCAACTGTCAGAAGTTTTGCTCACTGAGTTGCAACAAATAATAATGGCTGAATATTAAGTATAAAAATTACTAACCTCACACCAACTATTTTCTGGAATTCCTCTTCCATTGATCGAATCATATAGCTGTGAAAATCATATTTGAATGAGAGATTGTGATTCTGCAATGAATAAAGGAAACAAACTGTGATTCTGCAACAAAGGAAAATAATTTTTTGAACGAATTCATGATCATCCCGTGTATAACAGCACATTTTAGTGACCTTTTAGAACATAAAATAAGGGGATACATCAACTTCTAATTCTTTTACCTTCAAGTTTTTTTTTGGTAAGAGATATACGCCAATAGGTTTTAATTGGCTTGTGCATTTAATCATAAAGTGAGACAAGTGTTTACATATCATATTAGCAATATAATTTCAAGAAATACAGCACAAGGATTCAATTCAAAATACACAAGATAAGAGTATATACAGCAGCTTTGAATATAAATCATTAGATAGTCACCATGATAAAGCCTTTGCGGAGAGTGAGATAGTCAGCACGAACAACAGAATGCCCAAATTGTCGGAAAAAACAAGTCTGCAATGAAATTAAACTCAAAGTTAGGTAGATTTCCAACTATAATGACTGAATGATTCAAAATAGAAACTAGATTTTTTACGTCCAAAATTTTGAAAGAGACATACAGAATCGAAGTACAGAGAATGGAAGGTTAAGAAAAGCCTCTGGCAAAGAAAGTTTAGTCTCAAAACAACTGACAGGTGTAAGAGATTATTGTATCCAATGTCCATGAATGATTAGAATCTAGTATAAGGTGTAAGAGATTATTGTATCCAATATCCATGAATGATTAGAATCTAGTATACTTTGAGATACCATGCAACAAAGCAGAATTCAATAGACGGTCATTACCACCCAGACGAGAATATTGTTTCTGGCCAATGGATTTGATGTATGGACTTTGACAAAGGTTGATTGCCTTTGCAGTGTCTTCTCTCTTGTGATTTCTGTTGCAACACAAGGAAAAAGGTATACTCTTCAAATTAGTTTCATTATACCATAAAACAATAAACCATTCATCCTAGAGTGGTTTTTATTTTGGATGTGCAAGTTGCTTGGCATGTAGGTCATAAGACTTCAGCAGTTATAGAGTCTCTTCTTCAATCCAAAGAAGATGAAATATCATGAACATTGGAAAAGAGAAAACAAAACAGGCTCTAAGCATATGGAACTGACTTTTAGGATCAAGGAAAATTGGTTTAATTCATGCCGTAAATTTGCAACCCTACATGGCATAATGAGTAAAATCCTAGCTGTTAGGGAAGTCCAATATTGGTTGATCAATTTATGATAATTCGTTAAGAGAAAGAAGATAAGTACATAGGAGCATGATTATATAGTTTACAGACATGAAAAAAGAAGAAATAAAGTAAATCAGGGGAGAGAAGGGCTTAATAAGCAAATATTTGTTTTACCAGTTAAGACATCATGCCGATCAACTTGAGCCACATCTTCCCACATTCTCCAACTGTGAATCTGCCTCAAATTATTACATTGTTACTCACTTTGCCAAACAAAGATCCAAAATAACAGCAACTTGGCGTTAGCGCTGGTTATGCAACTCTATTTCCTAAATGAAAAACTAAGTTTCCAGGTTGGATGCCAGGACAGAGGGATGTCACAATTAAACAAGGGTGCACATGTATGGGTAATCAACAGAGTCCAATATGTGATCAATGTTGTTGCGGATGCAATGATGTAAATGAATATGGTATGCTAATCAGAATATGAACAAGCAATAGATTAATCAGTGCTCAGTTTTATATGACAATTATGTGCTCATTTTATATATTACTTCGAAATATGATCTCTGTTTCATATCAGACGTAATTATGTTTTCTTTATAAAATTCAATGTATTACCTGTTTAACATATACTTTCAGATATCATATATGCTCGTCTAATAGAATTCCTTAGCTACAAGAAATTTAATTGTCCAATAAGAACAACAAGGTCACTCCAACTACATTTATTTTTGGCAGCCAAAAATAATTCATCAGAGGCCTAAAGAGGTTTATATATAAGATGAAAAATGCATATGGTTTATTTCTAGAAAATGACAACAGAAAGAAAGTATAGGTTGCTGCGTGTAGAATGATTCAAAGTCATTATATATCATTGCTGTTACATTGAGGAAAAGAATATTAGAGATGGAAATCAAAACATACTGAAACACAAATTTAACATTTATCCTATATTTCACAAGAATGATAAATGTGCATCAATCAGGCCTTACTACTAACAATTACCAAATTCTCACCTTTACAATTGCCAACAGCATTGTTAGGCAACTGTAAGATACATGTGTTACTGCCATGACAAAAATGAATCTGTGCAACTGCTCTAGACCTTCATTTGAAACAAATGGTTCATAACCCTGTGCAACATAAATTCCATATTTCCCTATAAAAATCTTAAGCAGTAATAGCTGATTATAACAAAACTAAAACTTTTAAGGGGAAATGGCCATGCCTCTTTGCAGGAGTTCCGATTGGCACTATTCAACATCCTCCTAAATAAGTGTGAGTAAGTAGAAGACATCAATAGTTTACGTTTTTCAGAACCGTTGCTTTCGACTTCTTCATCAATCTCAGATCTAGTACATGGAGCAAAGGCGCCGTCGTAGAACTTTGATGGCATGCATATATTAGCAATTATGCTTGAGGTAGCTGTTAATAGAAGTGATATAAATCCAAGAAGCATCAACTCTGAAGATTGAAATACAAAACGGTGCGCAGAATTAGCAGAGTGCAGAAAAGGCTGGAGTTAATAACATCCTGAGGGGAAAAAATTCTTGTTTATATATGAAATGGTTCCCAGCATAACTTAACGGACGGTACCTTCTTTCATCTTCTCCAAAGCTGCAAGCAAGGGTTTTCGATTTGTTTTCCGCAGCCACTGCAACCAAACAAACAGATATATGAAAGAAGATATGAAACAAATTTGCGAAAAAAATTAGTTACAAGAACAGCAAGCTTCCCATTTCTGGTTACACAAATTGCAATGTTTTGCTACATATTGGATACACATCGAAATCAACCAAAACTCAGCAAAGATGATAGTGCTACTACTTACATGGCTTAACCGGTGGATGGAGCGCTCCACAAGTAAAGAAACAGCAACAAAGATCATCAACACAGTAGCAACGGACCATGTTGGAGTCAAGGCCAATGATCGTGTTTGCTCTCCTTTTTCAGACATTTTGAACTCTTCTAACCACGGACCAGAACTTCAATGGACTTAAATTACAGGCCTCAATGAAGATAGCTGTTCAAAATATGGGGAAAAAATAACTCTTGTTGCGGTGTATCACCATCAACCAGTAACCTATAATGATCCCGAGTCTATGAATAAAAAATCTTGATGGGGGTATCTTTCATCAACGAACATCAGCAAAGAATGGCCAAAGATCCTCACTTACATCGTAAAATACAGCAAACTGATGAATGGGGTCCAGAGGGAAGCTTCTACAGTTTCCAATATCTTCGCTGATTACCTTTTTCAATACTACTTCTCTATACAAACCCGGTGTTTTCTCTCTGCATATTGATTCTACTAGAGGAGAATATACCAAGAACGAGTATAGCCCTGAAGGGAGGGGGAAAAGAAATTCCTCCACAGCTTCTTCTCAAATACGAGATGGGGCAAAAGAAAAGCAGTTTCTTTCCCTCTCTCCAGAAATCTTTACACGCACATCTATCTTCTTCTTCTTCCTCTTCTGCCCATGTAGAATCTGAGTAAAGCTCTATGGCCAAACCCAGATACAAATTCAGCTCACATTTCTGAAAGTGAGCTCATCTCGGATCTCCTCCATCGAAAGAGTCGACCAGAATCATGTACTCTGAAATCCCACTTCAAAGTTCTCAGCTTTTTTCCATATCCCACGCAGTAATACTTAAGCCTCCACCCCCAACACTATGAGCAATCACAGTAAACTTAAGAGTGGAAGTTGTATTAATATAATACAGATACAGATTACAGATAAAAAGCCAAGAGAAGAGATCTGTCTGTGTCACGATTTCAAAGTTCAGTGCCCGAATCCAAAAACATAAAATACAGTTAATCGGTCACACATCTACATTTATAATCGCCAGACCCTCCCACAAAGCTGCGAGGGGCAAAACACGTCATTTCCGGCTGCATTATGCAACTATCCTTTCTTTTCCTTCTAATACTTTCTCTGTGCCAGAGAGATGCGTGCCAACCCGCAGATTTCTAGTAATCTAGCCATCTAAACCAATAAAGAATTGGATCGAAAAACAAAAACGAATCTTCATGCAGCTAACACGTGTTTCTCTGTTACATCCCCCCTTCTACATACACCCCCACTTGCATTATTTGCATTGTCAACGAAGCTGCGGAGTAGCATGCGGCTGGGATATACTGTAACTTTTTCTTTTTCTTTTTTAATTTTACTTTTATTAGATTCTATATGCACTTACAGTTTGGATAAAAACAGTCCAAGTCATTGCCACCTCAATTAAAAGGAAAGACATCTTCTATTACTTATTTGCTAGATCTGACTTGCAATTGCATAAGCACATGAAGATTCTGGGAAGAATAAACATGTCTTCGTTTCCTTTTTAAAAAAAAAATACACATTTTATCTTTGAAAAGTATAAGTTGTTGGTTGGTGATCGGTGGCATATTCCAGTGAGTGAAGTGTATGAAAAGAAGTAGTTGTTGATATGGTAAGCGAGGAGAATACAAGGTTAAAATCCGAGAAACATAAAGACACAAAAATCCTTTATGATCCAATTCCTTATACCCTTCATCAAGTAATTAAATAAAAAAAAAGTGCGATATTGGAAGGAATTAAATCTAACAAGTAACGAATTACTGTCACGAGGTCGCAGTCGCATGTTGGTCCTTTTCAAAGATTAAGACTTGAAGTTTAATCCCAATGTAGAAATTCGTCAAATGAGATGAGAGAATAGAAATTAAGGATGACTAAATAAATAAATAAATCAGCTTAACATCACATTTTTAGTTCAGAATATTCACTATAAGCGTTGGAGTGTTTTGAAGGAGATAAAATGGAACATGTGCAACATTCAACTTGTACAGTGAAGCCGAAGGGAGATAATGAGTTTATGACCAAATTATGAAACTTTTGACACAAATTTTCAAACTCCATTGAACGCCGACAAAAAAGAAAAAAAGCACTTCGATTATTTTGAACTGAGATATGAGATGACACCGCCATTAGCTCACCTGCTTCCTAAGGAAAAGCCAACATATCCCTAAATTGTCGCAGCCGCCGGTGTTGCTGTGTTGATTTTCTCAGTCCTTCGAGTTGGGCAGAATATATAATATGGGAAAAAAATTAAATAATCTTCTAAATATATATATATATATATCAATAAAATAGTTACATAACTACTCTAGGAATTCTAATTATAAGATTAAATTAATTTTTTATCGGAAATTAAAAAAGTAAAATAGTCTGCTAAATTTAAACATATACTACATGTAATTAAATTATACGTTAGTTTATAAGTAAAATAAATTGGTTTTTAGAAGAAGAGATAAATATAAACAATTTAAAATAATTTATTTTGTATTCTTGATTTCTTAAAAAAAATCAATATAATTTTATAATTAGTGCATGTGTAAGTATTTTTCTTTTCTCATTGCATGTATTCTTACTTCTGAGCCAGGACGTGTCAGGGTTTTTGGCCTTATGCACCTTAGCGGGGTTTCACTATTCAGGTGAGAAGACACAAGAAAGTACCTTTTGGATTTGGGGTTTTCAGAGGGACAAAATCTTTTTATCGTACTGTATTGCCACAAAGCTATTACGGAATTGATAATCATGGCCAGGCTGTTTCAAATTCAGTACACTTGTTCTTAGTCTGTTCCACAAATAATTGGGCAATCATCTTTTCAGCTCACTTGTCTTGTGGTGCTCAATATTACCTCCAGCTATTTTATTTATTTATTTATTTATTTTAACCTGTTTTATGAGGCATAAGTCTATTAGGCCTTACAAAAGCTTCCACCCCAATCATAAAAATTCTGAGTTAGAACTGTCGTAGTTTTTACAAAACCACAGTAGTTCAAAGATGTAAGCAGCTCATTGAAACTTATAAGCCTGATTTTCTCTTTTTGTTTGAAACCAAAATCTCCATTGAAGCTACTTATAAAACAATAAATAATTTAGGATTTCCCTTTTCTGTTGGTACTAATGCTCTGTTAGTTTGGGGGGAGAAACAATAGTTGCTTGGAACAGTGATATTAATGTTGAGGTGAAAGAGTTGTCAAATCATATATGTCACTGCAAAATTCAAAGTAATGAAATACTTCCTTTCTGTTATTTGACTTTTTTTTTATGGTTCGCCCACTGTATCTCACCATTATGTTCTATGGGACTGGTTGCAATCAATATCTCCATTAATTGGATTGCCTTGGTTGATTGTGGGAGATTTTAATCAAATATATTCTGGTAAAGACAAGAGCGACACTCAAGGCAATTCAACAGCTAGCACAAAATTCCTTGATTGCATGGATCGATGCAACTTACAGATTCTACCACAAAAATGACCTAGATTTACATGGACAAATAACAAAAAAGGACAACAACTACTTTTGGAAAAATTACAAATAACAGAAAACGACAACATCTAATTTTGGAAAAATTAGATGTGGCTTTTGGTAATCAATTGTGGATAG
The DNA here is from genome assembly GCA_037074515.1 of Mimosa bimucronata. NCBI lineage: Eukaryota > Viridiplantae > Streptophyta > Magnoliopsida > Fabales > Fabaceae > Mimosa > Mimosa bimucronata. The sequence goes on from CM073436.1 coordinate 6,127,491, forward strand.
ATCTTTTCCCATTTCTCATGTGGATACATCGACCATTGCTGCATCAGATCATTGTCCTATAATTGTTCACTGTGATATACCAAAATCTCGGAAAAGGAACTTGAACTTTGAGGGGTTTTGGTAGTCTTTCCCAAAATGTCACAGAATCATTACTTCATGCTGGCATAATCAGTTCAAATAGATGTTTTTAAAATGGTACAGTCCATTTGGGAACCTGAGTGACTCTTGAAATCCATGAACAAAACTAACGTGGTCTTGATCCCAAAAACAAATCACCCCCAAAATTTCAAAGATTTTAGGCCTATTAGTCTAAGCAATGTCTCTTACAAAATCATCTCCAAAGTGATTTGTAATTGACTTAAGGCTCATTTGGCACACCTTATTTATCCACATCAAAGTGCTTTTCTTAAAGGAAGACTGATTTCAGACAATCTGATCTCGGCTGCTGATGTTATATGAATCAAATCCACTCATCAAGAAGACATAGGAAAAAGTTGGCGGCCATGAAAATTGATTTCTCAAAGGTTTTTTATAGAATCTCCTGGAAATTTCTCGTTGCAGTTCTTCAAAAAATGAATTTTCCTCATAAGTGGATTAATTTAATTTACCAATGTGTGTCAATACTACAGTATTACTTCCTTTTGAGTGGTCAAATTATTTTTTCAATGGACCCAAACAATGGCATCAAGCAAGGTGATCCTTTATCACCTTATCTATATATCATTATTTCTAATGTTTTATCCAATTTGATACTGCACTCAGAGCAGCAAGGTAATTGAAAAGGATTAAAATCTGCCAGAATGCCTCTCCTGTGTCACAGTTATTTTATGCAGATGATTGTCTCCTTTTTATGGAAGGCACTGATAAGCAATTTTGGTTGGCGAAAGAGCTTATTGACTTGTACTGTTCATGGTCTAACCAGCAAAAAAACAAGAGCAAATCTACATTGGTTTGTAGTCCAAATACTTCTCATGATGATAGGAAAACTCTGGCTAGCATCCTTGGGATTGGCTTCTCCCCAAAATTAGGAAAATACTTGGGTACTTGGATTGATCCATGAAGGAATAAAACAATCATATATGATCAAGTTATCTTAAGTATTACTAGAAGAATAATATCATGGAAGGCCAATCTTCTTTCACAAGCCTCTCGCCTTACTCTGCTCAAGTATGTCCTATCTGTATCGAACATTTATCTGTTATCCTACATTAAGTTGCCTAAAAAGATATGTCACAAGATTGATAGTAGATATGTAGATTTTTTCTGGGGTGGATATGAGGAACATAAGAAGATGCATCTAATGAAGAAAGAATACCTCTTCAATAGTTTAGAACAAGGCGGTCTAGGAATTAGGAGAACTGAAGATATCAATTCATCTCTTCTTGCCAAGCAAATCTGGCGCATTTACTGCTCAACTACTGATTCTCTGCTAGGCTTTACATTGAAAGTCAAATAAATACATTGACACTTTTCAAGAAGATTTCATTAGGAAACTGTACAATTCATCTTGGATGTGGAAAGGCATAGTACAAAGCTCTCATTTAATTAAGGGCCACCTTATTTGGAAGGTGGGTAATGGATTGAGCATCCCTCTAAACCACCATTTATGGTGGCCTATGCAGTCAAGGTCACATACTAATGAACATGTTTCGTTAGTTACGGATCTAATTTTGCATACTCATCAAATTTGGAACCTTTTTAAATGGGACTCAAATTTGATCAATGAGCTATATGCCCCTAAACATGCTTCTAAGATTTTGTCTATGCCAATTTCCTTTACTGACACGCAGGATTGTATTGTTTGGGCGGGTCATCCTTTTGGCTCTTACACTGCAAAATCTAGTTTTGCATTATGTTCCACTAATTCCAACCCCTCAATGAGTGATCCCTTCTGGAAGTTCTTGTGGTCCATTAATTTGCCGCAGAAAAAGACCTTATTATTGTGGAAGTTATTGAACAGATCTATACCATCAAGAGATATTTTAATTAATCATCATTTGCAAGTTAACATTTATTGTCCCTTTGGATGTGACCATCAGGAAACCATTGAACATGTTTTCTTCCATTACCCTTTAGCTCGGGCGGCTTGGTGGGGTTCTCTGTCCATCAAGTCAAATTGGGAAAACTTTCAATCCTTTAAAACATAGTTGTTTCTTGTATTACCCTCACTAGCAAATGATGGTTATGTGGATATCCTAAAGAAAATCATCCTTCTGCTCAATAATCTGTGGATGAGCAGAAATAGATCTATTCATGATGGGTTAATAACTTCTCCTTTGAAAGTAATGCAGTTAACAAATCATGAACTCTCTTATCACCTGGCTGTTTCCACCTCTGCAAAACCAAAGCATAGGCTCCCTACTGCCCAAGATCTATTAGAACTGGGTCTCAGAATCCAGAGCATAATTCTTGTATCACCAACATCGGATTGTGCTGCTGGATAAACGGAAGTCTCATGCTAGTCAATGGTGCAATGCTGTAATATTTTTGGAACAACAGCAGGTGCATTCTTTTTCACTGGAAAAAATCAAGACCATCTTCTAATTTTATGGACAAATGTCTATGAGTTGCCACCAACTGGATCATCTCCAACCCGCTGCATCAAACCTCACATATGCTCACCATTCTCTCTCATAAACCAAGAGGTTTAGTGATCCACCCATCCAACACAGGAGATATGGTCTCACAAGACTTACGATCTATGCTATTATATTTCAAGGAAAAGTTTTTGTGTCCCATAAATAAGGAGGAGGAGGAGCTGATGCAATACCTTCATTTTAATCTCTCCAGCTCTGCCTTCTTATGTTAATATGTTATTGTAATTCATTTTGGACTATTGTATCGCTTTATTCTTAATGATAATTGATCTTTTTATTTTTTTATTTTTTTTTAAAAATTCTATTAGGCCACCTAACGTTGAACACAGAGATCACACTAGCAGACGGAACTTTGGGTCAGGCCAGCTGCTAGCGACTGGCTTAGGCCAATCCCAACATGACATTGTAAGTAGCGTTAGGTGCAGCTTTTAATGAGGGCATATTTCCATATTAATTCGGGACACTGACTGATATTAAGGAAAGCCAGACGACAGTAGATACCACCCATTTCGATGGCTTCAGGTTTTTTTCTTTTTTTTTTGAAGATTTTGTATGGTCTTAGAATCATATAAAAGCAGGATCAAAATGAAAGGATGCTTCGATCATTCTATCCAAGATCGAGGCCAGTTATATATAAAATTGTAAACTGATGCTTATATTGATCTCCATCTGACAAAATAAACATTATAATAAATTGATCCTTATATGCATTGAACTCTCACCGCACTAATTAATAGCAAGCATATGCTATTTCAGCCCAGGAGCTAACAAATCTGCTCTGATTATCATCATCTTACATCAAATAGGAAATCTTACAACCCTACGATAATTTACTCTGTTCTTAACCAAGCAGAAAACTTAATTTATATGACCAAAATTGAGCTGACACCTTAGAATATCTCGGGCGAATGCCATGTATTTGAAATGGCATATGCATGAGGCAGATTAACCCTCGCATGGCATATGCACGAGGCAGACGAACCACCGCAAGTATCACCACCTTGGAGCCTCCCACAACTTAAGAGTTCACTCTTTCAACTCTGACAAAATGGTGAGCAAAAAGCACAGTCGAAAAAGATGAAGATGTTATAACTCGCTAGCTGGAACCTGCTCATCAGCATTCAATCCAAGCTGAACTGGACTTTGCTCGGACGAGTCACTATTAGGAGTTGAAGCCTCCTCATATGTATTATCCCGAGTCATGGGAAGTTGGTCTGCCGTCTCTTCCTCCAACTCATTCTCACTAAATAAATCCCTCTGAACAGGAACACTTCTTTGCTGCTGAGATGAAAGAACATTTGCTATAGCTTTAAAAGCTGCAGATGCCTGATCACTGCTAACACCGGCGTCAACATCTACACCATTAACATTGGGTTCCTCCTCAGACGGATCATCCTTACGTGGTGGGGGAACGAAGAAGGGAATCTTGCCCCTCTGCCAGTCATGAAGTATCATTTTAGCTGCAGTCATCAGGTCAGGCTCACCACCCTGGAAACAGCCATAATGACGGGTCACAGTAAGTCTGTATTCCAAAATATAAGACCACCCCCTCCACCAAAAAAAATAAATAAATAAAAATTTAGACATGTACCTTTAAGAGTTTGCCAGATACTTTGCTAAGCTGGACCAGGAAGTCATTCTCATCATCCCTGAAAAAAATAACGAATTATAGTTAGTCCTACAATGTCATCAACACTATATAGTGCATGATCAGACACTAGAGCTGAAAGAATTTTCCAATAAACGGAACAAACCAAATGTTGTTGCATGACACCATTTACAGCTATAACTCACATTAGTCATTTTCAAATGCCTCAAAATGTAATCAGATTGTTTAATGGCAAGAAAATATAATGTTCAACCAACTCATTGCAGCCATAAATTGATTGCTAACTAAAGTTGTTCTTAACAGTTCAAACTGCAAAAGAGGGATTGACTTGCAAGATCCACATTCTCATGTCTTTGATCCCTTTTATTGGTCACTTCACAATTTTGGAGAGCATTACATATATGCCCTATATTGGAAAATATGATGCTGAAGTAGTAAGAGAGTATAAATTAATGCGAGATGGTGTTTAGTTTATTAATAAGTTGTTAATGGAAATTACATCAAATTTTTCACAACTTCAATTTAATGTTTAACTAATTGTTATATGTCATAATGTAAATAGCATACAGTCTATGTAATTAGTATGGAAACAGATATTCTATTAGTGTATTATTACGTCATTATGGGCCATTACGACCTAAGCTCCTCACTCTTGCATATATACCCATTTCCTCATTGTGAATAGATAAGTTTTTTTAATTGAAATAAGTTTAGGTGAGTTAGGTATCCGAGGCTTATCAAGGTCTGGGCATGCCTCTAGGCTCCAAGAGCTTTTACAAAGGTGCTTATAGACCATCCACCAACAAAGTCCTCACATCAATGAGATTCGAACTCACAAGCTTATGCTTATGAGTTTACCCTTTTACCAACTGGACCGACCTTTCTTGCCATATAAGTTATCCAGACTACATCACTATCTAAATTTACACCAATCTTTAACTATATTTCTGGGTAAATGTGAATTAGCAAGAGTTATTTATATCTAAGACCCGAGGGAGTAGATACAAAGGGACCAAAACAAATGCTTACAATATAAAGGACCATACCACTGCGATATCTTATATGCTCTTTCCAAATGCTCCTTCTTCACACGTTTTAAAACTTCACCTATATGTTCTGAAGCATCATGCAAGTTTGTCACCCGTACCTAAGTACAAATCTCAGCATGTTTAAACTAAACATAATAATACATCTGACAACTAATAAATGTAAAAAGTCATGTGACCATATCATTAAGCAAAAGAATGAGATGGCAAAGTAAATAAGTGATCATCAAAAGAAAAAAAGGGTAAAAAAATAATCTTAGAGAAGCAGTTGGAACAAGCTACTCCTTATAAGTTAAAAACCCAAGCGCAAAAAAAGAGTAGGAATATAGAACATACCACACCCTTCAGCACAATATCTGTTTCAGAATCTTTGTTCTGATAAACAACACCTGGGCAGTCGATCAAAAAGATTCTCTTTGTAAGAGTTATATATTGCCAGACTTTTGTTTCCCCTGGAATCGGAGCAACCTTGCAGACCTTTGGCACAAATAGTGAGCATATAGATCAATCAACATAATAAGAAGTAAATTCCAATTCCAAATTTAACAAACAAAAAAAAAATACAATTTTGATCCCATAGAATTATGCTTGATTTTCCTCAACAATAAAAACAACAACAACAACAACCAAGCCTTATCCTCAACAGTGAGCAAGAAAACTGCTGCATGCGCACAAACTTCCATTGTTTTTGCAATCACACTCCCCCAAAGAACAAGCAAAAAATTCAGAAGTAGGAAAAGAGAAAGATTTATTACATTCTTTGTACGTAATGTGTTTATCACTGAAGACTTCCCAACATTTGGATATCCAATGAATCCCACAGAAATTGCTTGCTTGTCACTTTTTAATCGGGCAAATTGTCTCAAAACGGACAGTAGTGAACCCTAAGCAAAACAGCAAATAAAAATATCGTTAACAGAGAGAAAAGAAATCACTCAAAATCACCAATAACAATTACAACTAACACACAATGCCCTTCTTCCCAAAAAAAAAAAAAAAAACACACACACACACACACACAATGCCTTTAAATCAATTATAAACGTGATATCGGATTGTTCAGAAAAATTATGAAAAACGTTTCATAGTTTAAAACTTGGTTCAATCAAAGCAAATGCCATGATCATTCGTCACCCAGAATGAATCGTATTACAGTGCTAAAACATCGATTCTTCTAGATACAGATAAAAGTTAGAGAAGAACAATGTCATTTTTGAGGAAGCATGTGCAGGCCAATTTATTCACTAACAGCCAAGTAGAGCAAAACAGATTCTAAATTAAGGAGTGTGCATAGGCCAATTTTTCATTTTCATGCATATATGCCGCTACAGCACAACTAACTTCACCCCATTCTTCATAAATTAAAATTTATACCACACCTAACAGGCAGAAAAACTAACATAAACCAAATGCAATAAAGAAACTCAAGTATGTCAGCATTACCTTTCCAAAGGACTTGTTAATGCTGGCATGGAAGGCTAGAGTAGGATACTCTCTTGACAAAGTTCTAAGCCACCCCTTTGTTGCCCAAGCAGGAACTAAGTCGCACTAAGAAATTCATGGAATTGCCATTTTAGAAAATATTGAAAATGAAATATAGCAATGTCAAAACAAACCAAGCACACAAATATTCCACAATGGGATGCATCTAACCTTGTTTAGCAAAAGAACCATGTGCTTGTGCTTGCAATTTTCCTTCAGATGCTTCTCCAAATGGTAACATCTTGTTCCTTGCGGGTCCCTTGCATCTAAAACCTGCGTCAGGATACACCAGCATATTCAATGGCGAAAGATGCTAAGATCAGAGAGCATAAGGAACTCAATTTTTTAAAATGAAAAAAGTGCTTTATCATGGATCTTTCCAATATTAACAACCGTGAATTACAGAAAATGTTGCCAAAACAAAGCAATAACCATTCATCTGATGCTTTTTGTACTATAGTACTACGCAAAACTTCTAAACTTCATAATATGAAAAATACGAATCAACAAAGCAAACAAAGTTTGCTTACAAAAAGTAGATTCGCAGTGAAAATCACAAAATCTTATTGACCCTCTTACAAAATCACAAAATAAAATCTAACAGGGCATACAAAAACAGAACACATGTGCATAAGGACTGACAATGCAGATACAGAATGTTAAAATCCCCCAAAAGTCCAAGCATTAAAATAGATTTTACCTGGACAACAACATCAGAAGAATCTATGACTTTGTAGAGTTCACCCCATATACGTTTACTTTGACCTTTTTCAAACATTGTATGCCGCACTAAATCCCTAAATCCGTCATCATCATTACCTTCTGCAGATACAGTAGCACCATACTTCTGTTCAAAGGCCTCTGCAAGGTAAGAGCAGTATGAGATAGGATTAAGTACAGCTTTGCTCGTTTGTAATTGAAGGAATCATCATTTCCATAAACTTAAACATTGCCAAGAAGCAAACAAGTACTCAAATTCGAGTCAATTGAATAAATGAGGTAAGACAACTAAACAAGATAACTGATAAAAATTAAATGCTAACCGTACCGGCAGCAACCTTGGGGAAAAAAAAATTTACAGATTATTTACCTTGAGAACCATCAGCTTTCTTAGCTAGGGATTCGTAATCTCCTACCAAAAGGTTTGGGCGCTTCCTTTTTGTCTTAGGTCCAAATGCATCCTCAAAAGGCTCTCTATCAAGAAGGTGAACTCTTGCTTGCTATACCAAACAATAAAAATTTACGGTCAAAATTAAGCAACTTGTCCTATTAAGAGACTTCTGATCACCACTAAACTTTTGCTAAATAATGTTAATATATTGATATTATTTCCTCCATTAAATATAGAATTAAGGACAGAATGAAAGGTAGTCCTACTACTTACGGGAAAGTAGTCTACAGTGTACTTAAAATTAGGTGTGGCATGTAGGAAAATCTCAGCATTTTTTTGTTCATATACGCACAAATGGAAAAGAATAAAATGAGAAGTACAGAACCAGCCACACCAACTGGAGCAATTCAAGATATTTCAGTCTAAACCATCTCAAGTGAATTTTGCATTCAACTTGAAAAATGCGACCACCGTATAATACCAATATTATATCCCGACATTATGGTTATCACTAGGTAATGAAATTGCAGGTGAGGAATATCAATGACACGAAATAAAGCATAAAGTTCCAATAAATTTATTTTCATTCTTTCTTTTAATGCTGTCAGAGGGGTCAAAAAGGAATTGAGACAGTAAACGAACCTTTTGGTGATCGTTCAGGAGAGACATGGGCAGATTCTTTCCTTTCAATATGACATTATAATTACTTGACATGCGATTTTGAAGCTCGTCCCGAAAAACTTCAAGCTCTTTTTGATTTACAACCCGTGTGTTTCCTACAAATAACGCCATAAGGAATTACCACAGAATTATAAGTAGATTGACACCATAAGCTGTAGAAAAGACTATGACTTTAGCATTACCCACTAGCCCATAACGAAAAGCAAGGGTAATAGTATCAACATATGGGGATAAAACCTACAATTTTTGGGTCAATATGGAAAAATAGAACTCACCAAACCATCGGCGGTCGGGTTGAATTCGCGTGCTTGGCAAATCCTTTGATTGAAACTCGTGCTTCAAGATTTTGCCTTTACGATCCCGCACGGGTCTGGTGTTGTACATATTAAGCCGCCGCACAGTGGCGGCGCTACGGGAATTTGAGGAGCTCTTTTTGTCATTGCTTCTATTGACATCGAGTGAGTGCTTTGGCTTTCCGGACACGTTCACTTTCTTCTCCTTCTTTGTCATCTTCAGCTCAACTGACTACGCAGTAGAAGGCGACAGAGAAAGATGCAACGAAGAGGAAACTGATGAGATCAACCCCTCAGCGGAAGCGTGGGAGGTAGTAAATGGTGGTGGAAGACCTAATAGCACAGACGGCGGGCTCACTCCCTTGCTATTTACATCCGTTTGTTACTCTTTCTTTTATTCTCGGTGTTTTTGTGAATTGGGTTTCCCTGTTCAACCTCTACCTGTTTTGATGGACTGGCTGGCTGTAAATTAGGTTAATCTATCTTCCGAGTTTTGTCCCTAATCTTCTGTTTTCATGAAATATATCTCCTTTAATCGCATTGGCATCCCTTTCATACAAATTATATTTGTTAATTGTTAAGATTTTTCACTCATTTTCTGGATATAAATAGAAATTATATTTGTTAATTGTTAAGAACAACAGGTTTAGTATTATAATATTAGTTAATAGTTAATAGTTAATAGTTAATATTATTAGTTTTGATGTTTAATTGTTTATATATTTTAGGATTATACATGAATATTATATCTATATATCTTAATTTATTGTTTATCAAAGATATGAATATCATATCATATATTTATATTGTAATTAATTCAAGGTCCCATTCAAGGGACACAATTAAGAATAGGTCCCATGAAATATGGTAATTAATTTGAAGTCCCTTAGGACTTAACTAATATTATTTCTGAAAGAGTTGGTCCATAAATAGCAAGGAACAAAAAAGGGGACCGGACCGGCCGGTTCAACCGCGAAACAGCCAATGGTCCGGTCCGGTTGGCCTTTAAAACCGGGAGGGCCTTTGACCCGGCCAACCGGGGGTTGAACCGGGTTGGCCTTTTTTAAAAAAAAAATTATTTTATTATAATTCACCTAATTACTAACTTTCACTTCACTCAATTTTAGAAGTTAGGAAACTATAATACTTTAAATGCTATTTTACTTGCATATACTTAATATTTAATTATTGTTACTCTTAATATTTATATTTTAGTCTGTGGATTGTAGAATAATATTTATTTTCACGTGTAATCAACTAATATTTTCTCTTTTTCCCTATATAGAAACATTAAAATATTCATATTTGATAAATCATGCATACCTATCTACATTTACATTTTGATATTAATGATTATTAATGTTAATATCAATAAAATTTTATTATTTTAATATAACCGGTTTGACCCGGTCCGACCATTGATCATTGAACAAGTGCCTCGTCCAGTTCGATACCCGGTCCGGGTTTTTGAACCTTGATAAATAATAAAAAAAATCATCCCTCCACCTCACCTCTCCCCCCCCCCCATACTTCTCTCTCTCTCTCCACGATGTCACCCCACCTCCACCTCCACCTCCCACATTCAAATCTCCCTCTCCCTCTCTGCAACTCCGACCCTCCCCTGTCGCCACGCTCCACCAACCTTAGCCTAACCAACTCCAGCCCTCCCATGATGGCAGGCAGCGGTTTCTGATGGAGGAAGGTTGAGTTATGCGAGAGTGGAAGTAGGAGACGGTGGTGCTTTGGGTAGTTGTAGGCAGCCGAATTAAAGAGATGAATCTGTGTGGAAGATGGCATTTGTAGCTTGTGAGGCGAAAGGATAATTGGGGATTGGGGGAGAGGTGTTAAAGAAGAGTAGGAATATATATTATAGAGGTAATTAATCACAGGTCCCGTATAAGGAACTTAATTAAGATGAGGTCCCACGAAATCGCGTAATTAATTTCAGGACCCTAACACGAAGTTGTTATTGTAGGTCAAAAAGTTGTTATCGTCTGGTAAAAAAATGTTACTGAATTCTCAGTTACTAACAATTGATTGAGCTGGTGATAACAACTTTTTGGCTTACGATAACAACTTAATGAGCATGTATAACAACTTGTGGATAACCATAACAACTAAATAATCATGTGTAACAACTCTTATTCAGTAACAACTTTTGAGCTATCGATAACAACTGAATGAGCATGCGACAACAACTTTGTGGGACCTGAGATTAATTATGCGATTTTGTGTAGGACCTGAGATTAATTACTCGATTTTGTAGGACCTTATGATAATTAAGTTCCTTACAAGGGACTTGTAATTAATTTTTCCTATATTATATAAGCAAAGGAAATGGCCACCGTGGTGAGACTAGGTTTGGTGGAGAGTAGCGATGGAGGAGGGGGCGCCGGGGGAGGTTCAGAGTTGCAAAGAGGGAGAGGGAGAGTGTAACATCCTAAAAATTAATTGAGGATTTGTGAGGGTAAATAGGAATTTATTAATGATAAATGATGGATTATGAGAATATTTGAAGGATTTTGAGGTATTTTTGAGGATTTTAAAGGCCTAATTTCTCCCTTATTTGGACCATAATAATTTTGGGAGAGATTATTTTTAGGCTCAAAAGAGGTTAATATAGGAGGAAATAAATAAAGGATATTATTGGAAAATTTTGAGAGTGAAAAGAAAATTTTTTTATTCAAAAGAAATATCTTATTTAAGAATTTTAGGGCCCAGTAGTATAGTGTCCACTCTGCCGACACTCATTTCCTCTCGCCAGTAACTTTACTGTTTCAATGATTATTTTCTCAACCAATCACACTCAACTACTATTTATATATATTATATTATATTATTAATATGATATATTATTATTATATTATTATATTATTATATTATATTATATTATATTATATATATACACACACGTTCCTTCCTGCTTCCTTCCTTCCTCATTTCTTCATTTTCTCTCTCTCTCTCTCACGTCTCTCTCTCTTGCTCTCTCTTTCCACCACCAATATTCCTATTATTAGACTTATCAGAGCTCGTTGATATAGGAATAGTAAGCTTTTCGGCCAACTAAGTACATTTTTGGAACCCCGTAAGTCTCCTCTACATTTCTATGTCATTAGTTTTTCGATTTGTTATACTTGAAAAATTAGACCTTGTCTAAGTTGGTATTTTTGGTAGTCCTAAAATTAATAAATTGAAGCTTAGGCCTTGATTATGAGTTTTTCTGAGTAGATTTTTCATTGTTGGAAGTTTTCCTAATTATTAGGAATTTTTGGATTTATGGAAGTTTTAGAAATTGGGGCTTTTAAATTATTCGAGGTGCTTATGGGTAAATTGATGATTTTTAGATGTTTATTAAGGTCATATGAGGGGATTTAATTAATTGATTTGATTTGGGGTTGCACCTAAAGAATTATTGAGGGATTATTGGATGTTAAGGAATTTTATAAATAGTTATTGGAAAGATTAATAATTTTGATATATGTATAAATGGAGTAGAGATAAATTTTAGAGATAGAAAGGGAGAATAAAGGTTAAATAGAAATTTAAAATAAGTAAGGGCAAAGAAAGGGTAGTAAGTAATTTATTTTCCAACATGTGAAATTGTTGGATAAATAATTAATTTTGGTTGTATGTATGGTTGTGTAGTGCTTGAATTGCACTATTGTGAGATTGGTGCCAGCTATCAGGTAACCACTTTCTGCTTGTTTATGTGTGTGTGTAGTGTTAGTAAGTAATTTGAAATATTATTATTTGACAATTATGGGGTTATATGGAGATGAGATTTTGAATCACAGTTGAGATATGGTTATCAATTGATGATTGATGAGATATGAAAATGAGATCTTGGAATATTAATATTTTTATAATAAATGTCCTGTGGAGTATTATTTTGAAATGGCATAAAGTTGTGATGTGAAATATTTGAAACTGAAATATATGTGATTTTGGAAATTATTTAATGTATATCATGAAAATACTGGAAGGCCTGGTGCCTGATTGTGGTGTTGCATATCTATGTGTTGTATGTGAGAAATTATTTGTGTATGTGACACCGGTGAATTGGAAATTGTGCCATCACGTGATGAGGTACCCTGTTGCGCCACAGGGACTAATTGATATATTATGGGAAATAAAGGAGAGAAAGACGAAAAGAGGGGAGATCGCCCCTCACGGATTCAGAAAGGACGGAGATCCTTCTAATCCGTGGTACGGTTCAGGGAGGGTAGAAAGTCCCTCGTGAATTGTACCGTGGTGATCAGGGGCGGGTGGAAGGTCCCGACTGGTCCCACATGTTTTCCCAACGCTTCTATTAGGATTCGTTTGGGTTGTTGTGATTATCAATGATATATATTATTCTTGAAGATGATTTGGGATGGATTATTTTGTACTTATAAACTGTGAAAGATATTTGGGACCAAGTTATGCATTATATGTGAATACCTGAGCATGCTGTTTGAACTAATATATATACATATATGTATTCCACTGGACACCTTGCTAGCACACACCGCATTTAGATGAGTAGTCAGTGGTTGCGTTTGGGGCTACCCCCGTTGATCTCACTTTTGCAGGTCCTAGGAGCGAAATAGGAGGTCAAGGGAATGATCCGGGAACTTCTCACTGATATTGTGAGATACTCTGGACCAGAATGACAGGAGGTATTGCCACATTTAGGATCATATTTATATGATGCTTCCGCTGAACCTTGTTCCTATTCTGGGGGAAAATTATTGTATAATACCTATTATGGTATGGTATTTTAAGAATGATGTGTGAAGTTTAATCATGCATAATGAAATTCTCTGTTATTGTACTGGGAAGGAAGTTATATTGTGATGACAGAGATTGGAATTGAGGTTTGAAATATATATAAATATTATGGAAAGATCTTTTTCTAACTATGTTAGTTATTTTAGTAAGTTAATTCTTTTTCCTATCATAGTTAGCACTATAAACGATTTAATTTTTAATTGTGAGTGTTTAATAGTGGGATTAGGGAGTGAATGTTACAGAGAGGGAGAGGGAGATTTGAGTGTGGGAGATGGGGTGGGGTGGGGTGGCATCGTGGGGGGAGGGGGGTGGGGTGGTGGGGATATTTTTTTTATTTACTGTGGGGCCCACTTTTTCATAAATAATATTAGTTAAGTCCCGAGGAACTTTAAATTAATTACTATATTTCATGAGACCTATTCTTAATTATATCCCTTGTATGGGACCTTTAATTAATTATCCATACCTTTAATTACTTTATTTATCCCATAAGTAAAATTTGAGATATTAATATCATTAGGATTGATTTTATTTCATTGGATTGGATTCTATAATATTATTAGGATTGATTTTATTTCATTGGATTCGATTATATTCCAACATTTATACACAATATACCCAATTTAATTCACAATATTACACTATACTTTTAAATATTATAATTATAAATGTAATAATACTATAAATTGCAATTACAATGGTGTCATGGTTTGAGTTATTGATCATACAATTACACAGAGACACCAGAGTCCAAATCCAAGTAGGATCTTACACTATACTTTTAAATATTATAATTATAAATGTAATAATATTATAAATTGCAATTACAATGGTGTCTCGGTTTGAGTTATTGATCATACAATTACACAGAGACACCAGAGTCCAAATCCAAGTAGGACTCAGTTGAACTAACACACTGCTGACGAAGAAAACTAATTGAAAAATCTGGAGTACTGGAGAAACAATCAAAGCCCAAACTACGTTAAGGACCGGAAAAAACCCCTTTATTATGTGTGGTCTAACTTATTGGCATCGCCGAAAATCATATATTTATATATTGGCCATATTTATATAAAAATTAAATTTATTATATATAGACATAATTTTAATTAATAAGCATACCTTAAACTTTAATTTATTACTATACACGTCGATAAATCCAACTTATAGCATAGATTAGTATGAAGGAGCAATTTTGAAAAGTAAAAGTATTTAACCAATTTAGCTCTCCATCTAATTATTTTTTGTTGAGTCTAGTGGTTGGGATATATCTGTCTAAAAGTAAGAAACAGTAACAACAATAATTGTTTTCTCTAAAGCAACAAAAAGAGTATGAAGAGCCACATGCTCATCTATGCTATGGACATATGTTAGATCAAACTTGCATGTTGGATATCATATATTTGAGATTAGGGTTGCAAACAGATTATGATATGTGGGGCCTAACTGTTAATTTAGTTACACACATTTAGTTAGTCACAAGTCTCAGGATTGAAACCTCGCTCTGATACCAATAAATTAGTTCAATCATCCCATGTTCTTTTATGGGTGTAACTAAATGTATAATCAAATGACTGACTAGAACCCATGTATCAAGTAAGGCTTTAGCCTTAATAGGTCTAGCACGTTTTATCAAATGGAGACCTGAGTCTGGCTTATTGACTGATATAGACCATTTTTCAAGCATGAAATGAGCCTGGCTTGTACATAAGTGTGACCCTATTAAAATGTCTAATAATGTTTTAGCAAAAATGATATTTTAGAAAAAAAAATTGTTTACAACAAGAAATTGATAATGCTTCAAAATTTTCCTCGAGTCTGGTGTTGTACATATTAAGCCGGCGCATCGTGGCATTATGAAAATTTGAGGAATTTTTTTTTGTCATTGCTCCTATTCACATCAATGAATGCTTTGGCTTTCCGGACACATGCACTTTCTTCTCCTTCTTTGTCATCTTCACTTAACTGACTATGCACTAGAAGGCGATAGAGAAAGATGCAATGAAGGGGAAACTAGGAAAATATGATCGGATAGTTTCTAAAGCTATAACACGATTAGCTGGATGAGATTTGTTCAACCCTTCAACAAAAGCTTTAGCCGTCACTGTGAGAGGGAGTAGAATAAGGAAGGAGAGGATGACGGTTGTAGGGACGGTGGCGGGCGCACTCCCTCATTACATTGGTTTATGGCCTTATCTTGTTGTTTTTTGACACTGGGGTTTCTCTATTTCAGCCTCTATCTTTTTGCGATCTTACTGACTTTAAATCTAGGTTAATTTATCTTCAGATTTTTTTATCTAATGCCAGAAGTTTTCGTTAGGACTTAGTTACAAATTTATTAACTCACTTTTGGGTTTAAATAGGAACTATATTTTGTTGCTTATCAAGTATTAAAATATCAATTAATATTATATTATATCTTAGGATTAAATATGAATATTATATCTTAATTTATTATTTACCATAGCTATAAATATTATATCACACGTTAATTTTTTTTTGCCAACACATTAATATTTTTCTTATTCTATGACCTATAAGTATAATTTGAGATATTAGAATTATTAGGATTTGATTTTTTTTATCAGAATTTAGGATTTTATTTGATGATTCGATCTTTCAAATATTCCAACATTAATATATAATATACATATTTTAAATCAACAATATTGCATCACACTTTTGTATATTGTAAACATATAAGTCTGTTCAGTCCCAAAAAGAAAACATATAAGTCTGTAAATTTTAATTAAAACGATGTCTTGGTTTAAGTTATTAATGGTCAAGGCTCTTTAATGATAGCTTATGTTTATATTAAAAAAACCGATCTTATTTATTGTCATCACTGGATCATATATTTATTTATTGGCCATATATAGAAATTGTACTTGTTATACACCTAGACAGAAACATGCATTAAACTTTAAATTATTACTTCAACTTATACACCGATAAATCAAACTTGTACAATATAAAGATAAATCAAACTTATACAATAGAGTATGGTAAATTGGTAATTGGGCAATTTGACTAACAAACACAAATAAGTTTCAAAAATATTTTTGATTACCATCAACTTTTAAAATAACCAATATAGCCAACCCATTTAGACCTCAACATGGTAAGTGTCAAGTAGTACAAAATATCACAGGCATGTTTAATGTTGGGTAAACGATGTTAACTAAATTGTTGGATTTTGAAAGTTTCTTTGTAATCATACTCCTTTAACAAATACTCAATAATAAATACTCTTTTTGTCTTAAATATAGGACCTATTTAGTTAATTTAATTTAATTAAGGGTTAAATATCAAATCCGCCCCGGAAGTATACCCCAGTCTTAATTTCACCCCGGAAGTTTTTTTAGGTTCAAAATTGCCTTGGAAATTTCATAACGTAGCAATTTTGCCCTTTTCTGTTAAATTTTGCCATTAATATTTTGATGGAAAAAGGAAAAATTACTATGTTTTGAAACTTTCAGGGAAATTTTGAATCAAAAAAACTTTCAGAGTGAAATTGAGACTGGGGGTATACTTCCGGAGCGGATTGGTATTTAACCCTTTAATTAATGATGGTAGCTATGTTAGTTAGTTAGCGTGTGACCTGTTTTTTTTTAAATACCCCTGTTATCTTCCCTTATTCCATCAACATCTCTTATTTAATTATTGTTAGAGGATATCAATATATTCCCTCAATTCCTAAATATAGGATCTAGTTGACTTTTTTGAGAAATCCTAAGAAAGCTAAATAAATTACTTATAAGTAGATTTGCCTAATTTTTTTCTGCAAACTATTTTATTTAACTTAGAAGCTAACATATAATTTAGTAATACATAAAATATACACTGTCAATAATAACCGGCTCATTTGGTTTCTTAAATATTTTTAAAAAAACTCAACTAGATGCTACTAAAATTAGAATCGGCGATAAAAAATAAAACTCTAGACCGAGCGAGTTTACGCGAAAGGTAAAAACTAAAAAGTGATGTTTAAATCACTGCCAGATGCAACATTTGATGTTGTTAGACAACCGAACTGGCAGTCATCATCTTCTCTACCCGACTGCATCACCTTCCTTCCATCGCCATTGCGGGATCTGAATAAGCTTACGGCGTTGCATATCGCTGAGACTTTTCCATGGATCGGCTTCTAAAATCTGCAAGAGCATCGGGTTCCCTCAACCTCTCAAATCGCTCACTCAGGCGAGTCCTCTCTTAATATCTTTCTTCTTCTTCTTCTTCTTTTCTATCTATTCCTTATAGCAGTTACACCGATCCCCGGAGTATTCGTGACTTGAAATTGTTGAGCAAAATCACGTCTTTTCCATTGAGTGAACAATTCTGTTGCTAAACTAAGCCGGGATCATCATAAGTTTTCATCCTCTTGGTCATTTACGCATTGACGTATTTCAAATTCAGGGAAGTTCCCAATGAGGTGTATCAGAATCTGGAGGGGGGTGGTGGGGATGATAGGTGGTGGGAGGTAGTGTACTTCTCTCGTCTCTGTTTTTCTTTATGTTTATCTGCTTTGATACTTTCGAGAGATAAATGCTGAGTGATACTCCGGCATGTAAATGAAGTGTTCTGATAGCTATATCATGTTTACAGTCCGTGGATCTTCAAAAGCTCATCTTGGCTCATAATGAAATTGAATCATTAAAGGAGGATCTTAGAAACTTACTTTCGCTAACTGTGTTGAACGTTAGCCACAACAAACTTTCTGAGCTTCCAGCAGCAATTGGAGAGTGAGTTTTTATCAGTCAATTATGCTGAATAACCTTCTTGAAATACAGATACTCTAGATATATGATGCACTCGTATTTCAGTAGTATCATACTCAACTCATCTTGCATTTTCGAAACAAATTATCTAATTGGCAGGCTATCTCAACTAAAGTTGCTGGATGTTTCCTTCAATTTGATAAATAAAATACCCGAGGAAATTGGATCCGCAGCATCACTTGTTAAGTACGTTGTTTCTTCTAATTACTCTTCCTTCCCATCTATGTTTTCCTTGTAAATAAGTATGCTAAGATTCTTTTCATCCCTATGTACATCTCTTTCTATGCATATGCTTCCCCGAATTAACATGCTTGTCAATGACTATTCAGGCTTGATTTCGCAAACAATCAACTGAAGGAGCTTCCGAGCTCACTTGGCCAATGTATAGCATTGTCAGAATTGAAGGTGATAACTTTATCTTACTGAAACTGCTGAGTGTGTTTGCATTGGTTATGTCGTTTTGCTCCAACTGTGATATCAAATATGTATATGTATACATATATATATATATAGAGAGAGAGAGTACTTTGTTCTGAGAGTTTATATTTTGATGCCTATATTAATTATAATTAGCAGCTATTGTCTACTGTGCTAACAACAAACCAATCTTGCTTTTAATGATGAGTAGACGTGAAAAATATTAGGTAAATTATTTTTCTTGTGCCAAGTCAGCGATTCTGTGCTCATAAACATAATGATCTCAAATTTATATCTTATATCTAAATCCTACTACCCTAATGATAAGTAGGCGTGAAAAATTTTAGGTTAATGGCATCTGTATTTTACTTTTTCTTGTACTCCCTCCGTCCCTATATATAAGAGCCAAAAATTTGAATGGTTTTGTCCCTTTTTATAAGAGCCTATCCAAATTTATCAAAGCATTTAATGAGTGTTTTTTTCCACTTTACCTATTATTATTCTCTCTATTTACATTCTCTTTCATACTCATTTATTACACTATTATCACATTTCTCTCTCTTATATACTCAATCATAAATAAGGGCGAATTTGACAAAACAAAATTATTTTAGACACATTTATCTCTCTCAACCACTTCCTTAATATGTGTGATTTCACCTCTTTGACTCTTATAATAAGGGACGGAGGGAGTACAATATAAGGTAGCACAGCATAGGCAAATTCATTGGTGAGCAGTGGGATCACTTTTAATGGTTTATTGTGGGATTTTCACTGTGGAATCAATCAGCCTTAGTAGTTGAACCCAAACCTCTCATAAATACATGCTATTTGCTGAACCCATACATGCATGCTTGTAATGCTTGCTCTTTGTTGAAGTGGGGCTCATGATACTCTTATTCCAGGGATCAAACAACCTCATTGCCAGCTTACCAGGTGATTTAGCAAATTGTTCAAAATTGATAAAGCTTGACATGGAGGTATTACCAATATCTGGCATATTGATAGATGACTAACTACCTCTACTTTTGGGAAGCATATGATCTTAGTAATTAGTATCTTGATTATATCGTATTTCTTCCTTTTTCCAGGGAAACAAACTAACTACGATTCCTGAAAACCTCATTTCTTCATGGACCATGCTTACTGAATTGAATGCATGTAAGGTTTTCTGTTTTGCCATCTAATTACCTATATGATATAAATAAATAATCTAAAAGCTACTCAAGTAATTTGTTTGGTTCAACACTGTTTCTTATTTACATTTTTGCAGCAAAAAACTTGCTAAATGGCATACCAGTAAGCATTGGAGGTCTTTCTCGGCTAATTCGTCTTGACCTCCATCAGAACAGTGAGTTATTAAACAAGATATCACTGATAATTTTGGTTTTCCCTTTTCATCTTGGCTCAGAATTATCATGTATTCATTTGTACAGAAATCTCATCAGTCCCTTCATCAATAAATGGTTGCCATTCACTTGCAGAGTTTTATTTGGGGTGATATTCTAATTTATACTGAGTTGAACCTTTGCATCACCAAAACATACCATTTTAAGCATTTAATTTTCTTTTACGTGAAATTTCTGAACTTCTGAGTTTTGACATACATGATACTTCTTATCAATTTAGGAATAACAGCCTTTCTGCTGTACCAGCAGAGATAGGGACACTCTCACGACTAGGGACTTTAGATCTTCACTCTAACCAGGTACATACAGGGCTCATGGGCCTTTGCACTTTGGGTATATGTGAATTGATTTCAACAATGTTTATGTGTAGACATCAACGTACTGGGCTTATGGGCTTTTGCATTTTTGAGACACCTCATTCAAACTATCTGGTTTATTGGAGAATGAGTCATTGACTCTTCAAATTTATCTTATTGATTTAGATGAACAAAAGTTTATACACGCGCTGATAGATTTAACCTTTTTTTTTTTATGAATTACCTTCATCTTTAATTTGTCTTAGGCAATATAACCACCAGCAGATCTCTGTTCATGTTGATGTTTCACATATATTACTTATCATCAGTTGGCTTATAAACGATAGTGGCAGTACTGTTTTTACTTTGGCTCTCACAACCAGAGTTTACTTTTGTATACTAGCTTATTAATCCGATTTCATGTATTTGTCATTGAATTGCAGTTGAAGGAGTATCCAGTTGAGGCATGCAAGTTGGGTCTTTTAGTCTTAGATCTTTCAAACAATTCATTGAGTGGCTTACCTGCTGAATTGGGTAAGTTCACCAAATCCATGAAAATAATGAATTTAATCTGAAAAAGTTGTTGGTGTCTAACAAGAGCAGAGAATATAAATTTGTAAGGAAAGTATAACAAAAGTTTTCTGTCCCTACCACAGCAGCTGGGGCTCCCTATTAGTTCTGATCCTGATTGGTTTAAGAACATGTAAGCCAACGGAAACTTGTGCTTAGAAATAATTTACATGCAACAAGAATTTGTAGCCTCGTAGATAATTTATTATCCCAGAAACTGTGGTCAATAAAAATAAGCCATAATTAATCTTAATATTTTAACTTGAAGTAAATCTCATCCTCAATACAGAATACTGTTGTATATGTGTTGAATTACTTGAAGCATTATGGACACAACTTACATAAATATATAAAGAAATAATTGCCTAGATGTTTTAACACTTTTGGGGGACAGCCTTAATATTTTAACTTGGCCTAGGCAAGATGACCACCTTGAGGAAACTTTTGCTTGTGGGCAATCCTTTGCGGACGCTTCGAAGGTACAAGGCTTAGTAACCCCTATTTTATCAATGTCTGTAAAATTTTTAAGGGTTAATACAACTTTTGGTCCCCGAACTTTCAGTTAATTTTGGTTTTGGTCCCTAAACTTTGAAATCAGTGGTTTTGGTCCACGAACTTTTGGTCAATTTTGGTTTCGGTCCCTGAACTTTGAAATTTGTGGTTTTAGTCCTTAAACTTTCGGTCAATTTTGGTCTTAGTCCTTGAACTTTCAGTAATTTTGGTATTGGTCCATCAGTTTAAAAAAAAAACTTCAAAAAAAAAAAAAGTTGAGGGACCAATACCAAAATTACTGAAAATTCAGGGACCAAGACCAAAATTGACCAAAAGTTCAGGGATCAAAACCACAAATTTCAAAGTTCAGGGACTGAAACCAAAATTGACCGACAGTTTCGGGACCAAAACCACAGATTTCAAAATTCAGGGACCAAAACCAAAATTGACTGTAAGTTCGAGAACCAAAAGTTATATTAACCTAATTTTTAATTACTAGTGTTTTTCAGAAGCTGATGCTTTTTTCCCAGCTCATTAGTCTCTGGACCTACGCCAGCACTGCTGAAGTTTCTTCGAAGTAGACTTTCTGAGGGTGAAGGTATTTTAGATGCATATAACTTTTCTTTTTGGGCAATGCTATATCTTATTTTTAAGATCGTGTTGTAATTTTTTTCTACAGAGTCTACATCTACAATCAGTACAAAAGAGGATGTCATTGCAAAGGCTACTAGATTGTCTATCACTTCAAAGGTATTGCCTCTTTAGAAAAAGAAAAAAATAATCATTTTTTGCTTTATGATCTGTCTTAAAAATTATTACCACTTCAAATGTATTGCCTCTTATAAATGCATGCATTGTATAATCTGATAACGTGTAAAGAGATCATGACTTTTGTTTTTTGTTGTTGCTGGCTCTCCCTTCGGCTTTTGCAGATGGGAGAGGAAAGAGAGATCATGACTTTTGTTAAAATAGTGTGATCAAGAACAAAAAAAAAGTGTTACAAAGCCCAAGTTCATGTTCTTACCAATGTAATTAATAGTAGCAGACTGTTTAATTCGTTCAGCTTATGATCAATATCAGCATTAATTATTTTTAAATGATATTCAGGAACTTTCTTTGGAAGGGCTGGGGTTGAGTGCTGTTCCATCAGAAATATGGGAATCAGGGGAGGTCATAAAAGTTGATCTTTCAAGAAATTCCATTGAGGAGTTGCCAGCGGAGCTCTCCTCTTGTGTTTCCCTCCAGGTGAAGTTTCAGACCCCAAACTGCATGAGTTTAGTTCTGTGTATACTTATGAATTGATTCTGAAGTTTTGCAATCATTATTTAGTTTTTATGTCATATTAGTCACTCTCTTTTATAATTCTTTTGCTGACACATTTTTCTGTCACTTCTATCATGTACATCCTTGACCATTTTTTGATAATTTTTGACAATAATGATTGACATGGATAAAATTTCCCTCTGAAAATGTAGATGGGCATTGTATTTGCTTCATCAACTTCTTAGTATAAGGTAAAATAGTTTTGCTTAGGAAAAATATTTTCTATGGGTCTCAGAGAAATGTAATAATATGTGGATTACAATATGTCCCCAGTATTTACTTGTTAAAATTTTTTATTGGGTTGATGTCATTATAAGTGTAGTCAGACAAACTGGTCATCAATCAAATGATATAATGCAGATCTATAACTATTGTACTCATTCATTTCTGTATTTACACTTTTCAGACACTAATTCTATCTAAGAATAAAATTCAAGATTGGCCTGGTTCAATTCTTAAATATCTTTCAAGTCTGACTTGTTTGAAGCTGGACAGCAATCCCCTGAGACAGGTAATGATTTGAGAGTAGCTCTGTATTCATTTTCTTGCGGACATGAATAATAAGATCAGTATGTTTATTCTTTCTTCATGGCAGTGAATCGCCCAGGCACACATAACTAGGAAACTTAATTGAAAAGAATGCATTATGTTAAAATTTAGTGAAGTTTACGTTTTAATTAAGGCTATGGAGGTGCCATGGCTAATGTTTATAATGAAAACAACTCTGAGAAATCTCCTCTGATCTCTGTGCAATCCAGAATATTTGTGCTCAGGAAGAGGAGTAATATATAATTTCTCTGTCCAAATACAAGTTCTCTGATATAAATCCCAATTAGAAGTTTGGTATTACTGAGTACTGACAGTATCCATTGCTTGAATGACAGATTCCTTCAGATGGTTTCCAAACTGTGCCTATGCTTCAGGTTTTTGATCTAAGTGGTAACTCAGCCGCACTGCCAAATGGTCCTGTATTCTCTAGTATGCCACATCTGCAAGAGCTTTACCTGAGGTGGTTCAAATGAAGCTTTTAGTTAAGCTATGGCATTTGTGATGGGACACATGCACACACACAAACAAAAAATGTATTTCGTATGCACCTTTATCTTCATGATTACTTATGCTTAACTTCAATATCACAATATTACAGAAGAATGCAACTAAGTGAAGTCCCTTCAGATGTATTGGTGCTATCTCAACTGCGAATCCTTGACTTAAGTCAAAATTCCCTTCAATCAGTCCCATCGGTAATGTACTATCTTCTTTGTACGAAACAGAGATTGTAGTTGTATATGCCACTTGCTGATTCTGACATCAAATTTCTTGATACTTTTATGACTTGCCTTAAGGTTATAGTCCAATACCTTTTATTTTAGCCTTTATTAATGGATTGTCATTTCCATCGGTTTCTCCATGTCGAATTGTCTATCTGTACTATGTTGTTGGATATTGATTATTGACAGACAATGTGGTAGTTTGTTTTGCGTGCCATAAAATCACTCTTTCTTCACAAAACTTGGCTGCTTCTCTAATGTCCTTTTTTGCCTGTAAATTGCTTTCAGGGGTTCAAAATTCTCACTTCTCTCACGGAGCTTGACCTATCTAATAATAACATCTCACTCCTTCCTCCTGAACTGGTAAGAAACAAACTTTCTCCCTCCCCTGTGTGTACAGTTTATTGGTCTTAGTTACAGCTCTTTCTGGCTTTAACAAGCTATGATCAACATTGCATTTATAGTTTTTCAAAGGAACTTTGATGGGAAAATACATTTGTTGTTGGTACTTATACTTTTATTTAGTTTTAATTTTGGTATCTATATGTTTTTTTTACTATAATTAAATGCTTTAATTTTAATTTTTTCACACCATTGGTTTCTATACAAAGACTAGCAATGCTAATAGAACAAAGATATATGAGCTAATAGTAGTAATTGAGTAAAACTAATGGTTTAATTAGGAGATTAAAAACTACAGGTATTAAGATCAAATTTGAATAAAAGTATAGATACCATCAAATGGGTTTTCCCAACTTTGAAAACGGTTTGTACTATGCCTCTGCAGCATTGGAAGTATTTGCAAAGTAAAAGTAGATACTTATTCTTGGGTTACATAAAGTAGATATTTCTTAAAAGATTTGTGTTCTATCCCTTTTCTTTTTCCCCCTCTTTTCATGAATGATTTTGGACTGATTCTCCGATTCATTTTATGATCAGGGTTTGCTGGAATCAAGCCTTCAGGTATTGAGACTTGATGGAAATCCTCTCAGAAGGTAAGACACAATCCCTATTTTGAAATTGCAGATATTTTTCAACAGAATGTTAGATAATTTAACAGAAACCTGATTAATTAACTGATGATCTAGTAACAGTTAACATCTCTATCACTTTTTTTTTTTTTTTGGGGCCAACCACATCCTCATTTTGAATTATGTTTTGCTTACATTTCAGCATTCGGAGGACTATCTTGGATAAAGGAACGAAAGCTGTTCTGAAATATTTGAAGGACAAATTGCCAGAGCAATAGTTCTTATTCATGTTACGATCTTACTAGTGTGCTTCTTCTTGATTGTGTGGGAGTGGTTGAAGGTTGAGCATTTGAACGCAGTTGGTTGTATAACCCCCGTTTCTTTCCGTCCCTCGACCCCGTTGCCTGGATCTGTTTTCCTACAATTGTTAACTATAAATATAAAACCAATTTGGGGAGGTAAGTTTGGTATTTAATATAAGACCTATTTCTAATTGTTCACAATTTTTCCCCAAATTTTTCTTACTAATGTTCCTCAATAACAAACAAGCAAGAGGGGGAGGCTGAGGATAAAGGTAAATAGTTAGGGTGCATTGGTAATATTATATAATTTTAATTAATTTAATTAACATTTTTATAATCGAATTAAGTAAATAGGTCTTATAATTAGGACCGAATGGAGTATCTTATTTATTTTTACTAAAGAACAAATATGGCTTTGTTTACCATTCCATTTACTCCCTCCGTTTTTTTCCCCAACATCATCGCATACTTTTTCTTCATTTTTCTCAGTCTCTTTTCTTTCTTTCTTTGGTGGGAGATGATATGATATAAAGAATGATAACGATTGTGAATGATGCTAATGTGGTCCTAAGATTTTTGGTGGAACAGAGGAATGATCGTTGAAGTTAATATCCTCTGGGTTGAAATAACTAATAGCCATCAAATTACTGCTCAAAGATTTTTTTTTTTAACAAAGACAATTTTCATTAATTACGATAAAAAAGATAACAACATTAAAGTACTAAATAGCTAAACAATTACAACTAGAAAAAACTGAAAAGAAAAGGCATTAGAAACAATACTCCCTCGTGTCCTAATTATAAGAGCTATTTGATTTTTTTTTTGGAAATATTAAGGATACAAAATATACCACTATGAATTGTTTATATTTGTCTTTTTTTCCTTAAAACTAAGTTATTTTACTTATCAACTATCATATAATCTAATTACATTTCGTATAACCTAAGTTATTTCATATATATTAAAGTTAAGTTTTTTTACATAAATTTCCTTGTACAATCCAACTTCTTAAAAAGGATCCTGGAGATGGAAATTATGCTCGTACTCTTATGGTCCTATTTATATGGCATTTCTAACATATTTCACATAACTCAAGGAAAACCTTAAACCCTATTAATTCTGCAATGAAATTTGATAACTTTCCAACTTTACCTCAATTCAATATCAACTACTCCCTCTGTCCCTTATTATAAGAGCCAAAAAGGTAAAATTACACATATTAAAGAAATGGTTGAAAGAGATAAGTATGTCTGAAATAATTTTGTTTTTTCAAGTTTGCCCTTATTTATGATTGAATATATAAGAGAGAGAAATGTGATAATAGTGTTATAAATGAGTATGAAAGAGAATGTGAATAGAGAGAATAATGATGGGTAAAGTGGGAAAATGCTCATTAAATGCCTTGATAAATTTGGCCAGACTCCTATAAAAAGAGACAAAACCATTCAAAATTTTTGCTCTTATAATAAGGGACGGAGAGAGTATAACACATGAATTATTGATATTAATGAGTATAATAAAAAAAACTAACCATATGAACGCCAACGAATACAGTTTATTAGAGCACAGCAACATACTTGTTAGTTGTTACCTCGGCTCTTTCCAGACACTCCAGACAGAGTCCAGAGAGTACCATTACGAGTGTTGTCCTGAACATGGCCGATCGTTTCTTTCCTAATGAATTTCCAAACTTCGTAGCAGAGACAGCTGCTGGAGGAACTTCCTCTCAAGAAGCAAGAGACTCACTCACCGGTCTCCTCTCTCTTCCTTACCAGACCTTCTCTACCAAGCTCCAACAAGCAGCTTTGGACTTGAAAGAATCGGTACTCATAACGCTACCCCTTTCACTTTACGTTTCATTGATTTCGGTGTATTATTCTACGCCATCATCAACTATTTCTGTTTCCCGTTCGATTTTAAATAGGCAACCATGTAGTCCTTTTCCTTTGCGCAACAGCTTTGATCTTTGGACTTGAAACAATCAGTATTCATAACGCTTACGCTTTGTGTTCTGTTAAGGTTGTGAGAGAGACATGGGGTTCGAGTGAGAAACGCGTGAGGGATTATACTCTGTACACGGGGGCTCTAGGCACAGCGTACCTGCTATTCAAAGCTTATCAAGTTACGAAGAATAGCAATGATCTTAATTTATGCTCACAGATCATTAAGGCATGTGATTCTGCTTCAATTGATTCTAGGTACCCTCTCTCTCTCTAGATGTGTGTGTGTACCTGAGTTATTATATTTTTTATTCCGTAGAAGTAATATTTTGACAATCTTAGTGACTTGTTTTGTTAAATGCTACTGGAACGAGTTCAATAGTCAATACTTCAATAATCTTAGTTGAGATAAATTGAGTTCAGTTTTGCCAATACTTCAATAATCTTAGTTGAGATAAGTTGAGTTCAGTTTAATTTGTTAATTTATGAGGTGTAGCCGAGTCACATTCTTATGTGGGCGCGCTGGTGTTTGTGCTCTTGGTGCTGTCGTAGCTAAGCATATTGGGGATGAAAGGCTACTTAACAATTACTTAGGACAATTCAAAAAGGTATTGTTTGGTAATTTATCATCAGACCCTAATGATATTTTTAATTTTTACTTGATATCCAGAATTTAAACTGCTTTTAACTATTTTTCCTTTTGACAACAGATCAGACTGCCAAATGATTTACCCTATGAGTTGCTGTATGGCCGAGCAGGGTATTTATGGGCTTGTTCATTCTTAAATAAGCATATTGGTAAAGATACAATATCTACTACAGACATGGTAAGGCATATATGCCTCATGACATTGTTCCTTTGGAATTTATTTTTGGCGATATCACCTTTTGCTTGGTGTTAAAATGGGTTGGTCTGTCGTAGAAACCAATCGTGGATGAAGTTATTGCAGCTGGCAGACAATTGGCACACGGTGGAAGATGTCCTCTGATGTATGAATGGCATGGGAAGAAATACTGGGGTGCTGCACATGGACTAGGAGGAATAATGTATGTTTTAATGGACTTGGAACTGAAGCCGGATGAGGCAGAAGATGTCAAGGGAACATTACGGTACATGATTAAAAATCGCTTCCCTAGTGGCAATTATCGCTCAAGTGAAGAAAACAACTCTGACCGTCTTGTGCATTGGTGTCATGGTGCTCCTGGAATCACTCTTACTCTTGTAAAAGCAGCTGAGGTAATATTTCTTAGCCTTTACCAAATTCAATTCAAGCTGCATCTAATGGTTCTGTGAAGGATATAGAACTAGTCATTTTCTCTAGTCGCCAATGCTTGGTGTCTTATGATTTGATTGCAATATGGAATGACTAGTTGAACTAAGTGCATATATGGTATTGAAATTGGAAAAAAAAAATGCTAGATGACACGACTTCAGTTAGTTGTTGAAGTACAAATTTTTTTCCCACAGAAGATGCAGTTCTCGTAAGTCCCAAAGGTAGCTATGGCCTTCTGGTTGTTGTTTTTTGCTGCAACGTTTCTTGTTTCCGTAGAACAGATTATTTGCATCAATGCTCAGGTCTGTTTGTCAGAAATTTAACATGCTGAAGATCTTTTTACTAAATTCTTTGTATAAATCATCAGGTTTTTGGGGACAAGGAATTTGCGCAGGCAGCAAGAGATGCAGGGGAAGTAGTGTGGAACAGGGGTCTGCTGAAGCGAGTTGGGATCTGCCATGGCATCAGTGGGAACACCTACGTCTTTCTTTCTCTGTACCGGTTAACAGGGAATCCAGAGTACTTGTACAGGGCTAAAGCATTTGCTTGCTTTCTGCTTAGTAGAGCCCAAAAACTGATTTTGGAAGGAAAGATGCATGGAGGAGATCACCCTTATTCAATGTTTGAAGGTCTTGGAGGGATGGCTTATATCTTTCTAGACATGACTGATCCTAAAGTGGCGAAATTCCCGGCCTATGAATTTTAAGTTTATTGGTGCTTATGTATATTAAAGCAGAACACTAGATAAGAACCTTTGAGGTTGATGAAGACGTTTGTATACTCAGACCAGCTCTAACAATATGAGAAGAATTAGTGGTTTGTTAACAATGACTTTGAAGTGCGAGCTAAGATAAAGAAGGGATCAAATGCGATTTTGTCTATATCTTGTCCTTTGTTTTACGTAAAAGCGGAGGGTTTATTTAAATCTCAATACAACGATTACTTACCTTCTAATTACCAACAGCATCACGAGATTGACGTGTAAGACCAACAAAAGATTAACTTCAGCCTCATAGTTTTACGTAAAAGCGGAGGGTTTTATTTAAATCTCAATACAACGATTACTTACCTTCTAATTACCAGCAGCATCAAGAGATTGACGTTTCCGACCAACAAAAGAATAACTTCAGCCTCAAAATAGAAAGGGTGCCCTTCCCACCATAATGGCCTGCACATTTACTCAATATATCCTATGAAGTGAAACCACACTGCTTTAACACATTTAGTTTGAAGTTCACTTCCCTTCTAACTACTCCCTCCGGTTCTAATTATAAGATCACTTTGACTTTTTTGAAAAAAATTAAGGATACAAAATTAATTACTTTAAATTGTCTATAGCAATCTTTTTTTCTTCAAAACTACTCTATTCTACTTATAAATTAACCTATAATCAAATTATATGGGATATGTTATAATTTAGTGGTCTAATTTGTTTCCTTAACTTTCACCAAAAAAACCAAAGTGATCTTATATTTAGGACCGGAAGGATTGTTAAAAATGAACAAGACAAACTTCATATGCTAGCTTAATATAGGCAAGGAGGAATATTCCACTCTTAATTGTAATCAACTATGCACAGAGAAGTTTGTTCTAAAGAAGCTACTCGCACTTAACCAAACAATGGAACGTTTTATTAGCAGTTTCAATTCACATGACTCGTGGACTTCTAGACTAACACAACAGGGCAAAAAGAGCTCAAGACTGTCACAAGCAATTCTACCGCAATTTATCATAACATATTCTTCACTCTTGTGGGACTTCATTTTTCCTTCTTTGTGAGGTTTTGAAAGAAAATGCACACTGGAGGCTTCCCGCTTACGCCAATCCAACAAGTTTCTCACTGATGTCCCACACCTTGCGAGCCTTCTCTGGATCACTAGCCTCTTGAGACAACTGGTTTTCAAATGAAGCAGAGGCCTTATTCCAGCTCCAGTAAACACCAGATTTTGTGAGGCTTGGATCACTCACAACCTGTATCAAAAATCACAATGTAAGTCCATAACATAAGAAAGAAATATTATTCAACTCATTCAATCTAGAATCCCTCAAGTCTCACTGTTATTATATTACCTGAGCAAGTCTCTTTCCTGCTTCATCTTCTGAGACATAGCCCTTGGTTATGTACTTCTGGAATGGAGGAAACAAAGCTCTGAACAATGGAATGTGTTCTCTGAACAAGCCGGTTGTGGCAATGCAACCTGGGTAAAGGGAAGCAAATGTGATCCCGGTCTCCTCATGGTATCTCCGGTGGAATTCTTGCATGGTGAGCATATTGCAGACTTTGCTGTCCTTGTATGCCTTTGCGCCATCAAAGTCTCCACCATCGATCATAGCTGAACTGTTTAGTCCATTCAATCCACCTGCAAGTCCCCTCATGTCACCAAGGTTTGCCTTGGGAGGCACGTTACCAGCCAGTGTGTTTGTGTTTCCTGTTAAATTTACACAAATCAGAACCAAAAAAAACAGCAACTAATGATACTGATTCTCTATATATATAAACTTTCAATAGGTTATACCTGTGATTGAGCCCACAATGATCAAACGCTTTGAAGGATAATCAGATTTCTGCAAGTCCTCAAGCAACAAGCGTGAAAGGAGAAAATGCCCCAAATGGTTTGTCCCAACACTGAGCTCAAAGCCTTCAGCAGTGAATGTAGGTTCCTTAGCGGTTGGCAAGTACACTGCAGCATTGCAGACCAGAACATCGAGTGGTTTGCCCAATCGCTTGAAGTTGTCAACAAATTGACGGACACTGTCAAAAGAGGCGAGGTCTAGGTGCATGATGGAGTAGTGTTCCTTAGACATGCCAGCTGACTTGGCGGCTCTTTCGGCTTTAAGGAAGTCCCTGCAGGCCATAATTACATCCCATTTTCCTGTTTCAGCCAAAGCCTTAGCAGTAGCCAGACCCAATCCAGAGGAGGCCCCAGTTATTACAACACTTCCCTTCCTCAGTGTTTTCTTGCCTTCAGGTGCAGCCTTGTTAACTGCTGGAGTCGTAGTAGCTGCTGTCTGGGCCCTCACAGTTCCTACTTTTTGCTGGCATCATCTCTCACATAGAAATTATGTTAGAACATTGTCCCAATAATTGACAGGGAATATTCACATTACTCAGTACCCAAGCCCAAAAAACTGATGGAGAGTTATTTTCATAATGATCCCGGATTTGAATTTCTTATGTTTTAGAGAAACTTGCACGGTTATCAGGACCCAGATTCAGATATTATGGGGACCACCATGTAAGAGGTGGACCCACATTATCTCCTTCCTCATGCTTAACAGTAAAATTACAGCTTTGTTCAAAACTTAAGAGGATCCCAATCCCACTATAGACTATACTATTCTGTACAACAGTACAAGTCCTGTTGTTGTCACTGTATCGGACTGTGCTTGTGTTTAACCCAATAAATATATCACACTAGAAACCTCAGAAAAATGTAGAGGTCAAAAATAAACACTTTCAGGTCGAATTGAATAGAGAATTCGATTTATAACTGGAAATAAATTTAAAACGTTGTAATGGAAAGATAATGTTGCAGTACCTTGCATCTCAATGCAGAAGAGCTGAAGTCAGCTCTGAGATTATCTGATAATGAAAGCCCAAAAAAAGCCGAGTCCTTAAGAGAAACGCTAGATTTTCCCTGGAAACACAGCTCAATTATCAAAACCTCAGCTCAACAATTAGAAAAAGATAAGCTTTGAAGTGGGGATTTGAAGACAGACCTCTTTTGGAATGGAGAAAGAAGCAGGGACCAGGGAAGCAGCAGCCTGGAGAGCCATTGGACCTGCGGTTCAAATTTTATGAGACCGAGTGAATTACAATATTCTCTCGAACAAACTTAGAAGTTACTATGATATTTTGCCAAATGAGGAAGCGAAGTTATATAGTGAAGTGTCTGTTTAGGATAATGTGTGGATAAGATTGTTCGCAGCATGGCCACCTGCCACATCAATTCTAGCCAGCCAATAAGGATCCGAGTTTTAGATTGCTGATATTTTTTTGTGAGTATACTTTATTGGAGTTTGGTGATCAGGGTTATTTTGGTCCATTGATGAGTGTGAGTTACTCTGCAGAAATATGGGTGGGAAATATCAGAATGCAGAAAAAGATCAAGTATAGTGGAGCTACATTCCGGTTTGTGCTACGGACAAATCTCGTTGCTCATATTCCATGATTACCTCAAGTCATTTGTTTCTGACCCAGAACAAGCTAGAAGCTTTAGATTTTGCAGTAAAAAAAGTTTCCACCACTTAAATTATTTTTTACTATTTATAAACTAAAATATTTGAGAGAGATACTTTTTAATTTAGTTTATTGAGTATAAAACGTGATTTCATCTCTGAACCCTTTTTACCCAGTTAAAATTATCTCCTCAAAAAACATGTGGGATTGTGAGCCCCATAAAATAACATATAAGTGAGTTCATATTCTTAAATTAAGATCTCACTTTTTGTTAGAGGAACTAATTTAATTTGATGAGAAAAATGTGACTACAATCAAAACAGAATAAAATTTTAGAGCTACACTTAAAATAAAAGTTCAATTTTTGAAAAGTAGTGTTTTAGAAATGAAAATGTTTTAGAAATGAAATTATTGAACAAATAATCAACCAATTAATTAAAGAAGCAGAACATGCTAGAAGTTTGGAATTGAATGTGCTTGTATGCAAGTCGCAGAGGTGATGAAGGGGCTAAGGCAGTCAACTCGAGCGGCCCGTATCTATGTACAACTTGGGAAACTGTAGACCAAGGCCTGCATGTATAGAATACTAGACCCTTTTCAAAAAAAAAAAATAATACTAGACCCATCCCTTTAAGGGATATTATGCATTCAAACTTTGATGATTAAAAAGTTTGCATTTCAAATGTTAACCCGTTCTAATCTCAGGGTTACATTTCTTATACTTCCAAATTCCAATGGAACATATCTCTCGGTCAAAATAAAAAGATTGAATTGATACTCTAGAAAACGGCAGACAAAGGAGAGCAACATAAAGAAGAGTATGGAATGGACAAATTAGACCATTAAATTATAATATATGTCACATATAGTTAGATTATAGATTAGTTTTTAAGTAGAATAAATTAATTTTGAGGAAAAAAGATAATTATAAACAATTTAAAGTGATTAATTTTACATCATTAATTTGTCAAAAAAAGTCAAAGTGATCTTATAATTAGGACTGTAGCGAGTAATATATTTCTATCATTTAAAACCCTGTTATCCATTAAATGTGGGCATCTTCAAGTGGGCATCTCTTTGAAGAGGGTGCATGGTGAGAAACTTGCCCCTTCCGCTAAACCAAAACTACATTTGTATGAGCTCTCGCCTATGTAACTATGTACACATTTTCAAACTATTTCTATCCGGGATCGTTCTAATATTGCACAAGGCCCGAATCCAGCTAGTAATTAGTAATTGCCAGCACAAATCTCGCGTTTAAGGAGACGACTAGGCTCATTCAACAAGAGATTGAACTTCTACCGAAAAATTAAACAAAAAATTGCGTTTCATAACAAGATTCAAAGTGGGTGTAAAGAATCTTCACCTGTAATTGAATAAACTTTTACCTTGCTCATCATTGCTCTACATTTCCTGACTACACAAATTCATCGGATACTAAATTTCTGACGTAAAACTTTTTCTTTTCTCTTTTACCTTTAGTTAACTCTTTATTTTTCTATTTTCTACTCGATGCCCGATCAGATGGAGGCCTAACTCATCCGACAAGCAAAAGAACATTTAAAAGAAAAAAAATAGTGGAACCCCCCTGCCAATATTACAAATCTCCCCCCAGATCTCTCTGTACAATTGTTCTTACGTCCGCAGTGGCAATCCAAAATTCTGAAAAGCTCGGATTTCCCCTCGAAGGCCAGCAGTCACCATAACCAGGCCCCAGGCTGACATGTTTTGGTGAACCCCGTCTGATATATCCACACTAACTCGAGGGCTTCGTCTCCTAGCAGCAAGAACTAGTTTTTCCTCCGGCCATGTCGCAGATATTCTGTCAAAAAAGTAACTGTTCGTGGCATTAGCTATAGTTCCCTGAAGTGAACCATTGTTGGCCCTTAATGCCTCATTACCAAAACATTCATCTACTGGGGTTGGGGGATGATTCGCTGATGAGACCTCGTCGGAGATACTATCAGCCCCAGTTTGTTCTCCAGATGAAGTATCTTGCATTTCCCATGCATCACCCATACCAGGCCAAGGAATGGCCGCCGACACATCTCTACAATGAAAATGTTCATATGACTGAGTGATAGTGACACCTTTGGTTCTGTTGGGCCTGCAATTAGCTTCATTTTTCCACACATACACATGAGAATCCTCACTTGCTGAAACAATATATTTTCCATTTGCTGTAAACGAGGCTAAAATTTGGCTATTTGTGTTGCGAAATCCTGCATAAAACTTACGACAGTTAAAATGGAAATGAGTAAGCTTCATGCCAGTAGACACATTATACGTTCTGCTAATGTGCCCCTTTTTCACATCATGTCCACCTAAGGAAAGGTAAAGTATTGAGAGAAAGCAGTTTGCACAAACATCGTATTTACTGGTTACATCATTTTTCTATTCAAACTGTCTTCTCAAGTTATTGGTCTAACCTTTGAACTTATGGACCAGATCAACACCATCAACCAATCGAATTCGAGAGTCAGCAGATGTTATGAGTAATTCTGACAAACTTCCTGGAGCAAACTGATGGAAAAAACATGTTAGAAATTGCATGGATGGTTACTAGTCAATGCAGATCAACCATGATTGGGGTATGGTGATAACCTCCTTTCATTATTATATATTCCTCTTTAGTTTTATGGATGGGGCACCAACATCAGGACAAATCATACAACAGCTGTTTATGCACTAAATTACCTGGAAACCAGTAATTTTCTTGAGATTTGACTTCTTTTTCTTGTTCTGCAGCATAATCTCACTCTTCTGTTGCAACTTATTTTCTGAATGAAAATTAAAATAATAATCAATGGCCATAAAATCATTAGAAGTAAGCACAGATTACCAAATACAGTTAAAAGAAAGCTCTACTGACTGTACCAGATGTATTATACAAATGGCAGCTGCCCTTGTATGAACCTACCAGTGCACCCTGCGAAAAACCAACAAATACCACTGAATGACAATGCACCATTGAAATTCTTAGATCGCTAATATGTTGCATATTGACATTGGACCAACCTGACCATCAGGTGTGTAGCAAGCAGCAGTGATCATCTCATGCAAATCAATCCAGTCAACAACTTTATGATCAGGGATACTCCATATGCGAACCTTAGAATCCAAGGATCCACTGATGAAGTATCTATCATCAACAGGATTAAACTGGATGCAAGTTACTGTGCCAAGCAGAAAACAGATTGCGCAGAACTTATGATTAGTAAGGAATGAAATATGGGAAACAGAATAGCTCTCATTGCTTAAATTAGCCACTCCTTTACTCAAGAAAGAACTATAACAAAATGTCCTATTTTTAAAAAGTAAGACCACCCATATTGCAGGGGCATATATGAGAATTGCTTAGAAAAAGAAAATAGAGAGATGATTGCCTTTTAAGAAGAGTAATAACTGCATGTACTCACCATAATCACTGTGTTTAAAAACTTTCAAACAAGACTTGCTCGATAAATGCCACAGCCGCACCGTTTTATCCATTGAAGAGGAAAGCAAGTGCTGAGCAAAAGAGGAAAAACACACCGCTTTATGATAATAACTCATATCTAAGATAATTCAAAAGCGACATCGCAACCTCTAAATAAACAAAACAGAAAAATCTCATTTAAAAATCTTTAATCAGATCTTCAGAATTCCCCATTTCCAATTCAACTAGATTGTCACGCTGAAAGGCATTCATCCCAGTCACCATAGACACAAGCAGGGGTGAAATTGTAAGGTGTTGAACATGTCAAAATTGTTTGAATTCGACATTAGAAAAGACTGCTCTTACATTAAGACACGATATTGAACTAAAAAGTAGAAACCAAATCAGAGGCTGAGAGAGGTAATTCCCCAAATATATGTGTCCCTCTTTAAACAGAGGAAATTTAAGTTGAGAATAAAATCACATCTAACAACGCCTCGCATGATAATGGAGATCAGCCAATGAACAGTATCACAACCATGTGTTTAGGTATGATTACCACTCCTATAAAAAATAATTTAATCTAAAAAGTAATGGCAATTTATCCTACTATTATTAAGCTTCAAACAAGATCAACCCCACTATAGCATAGCCAACTCAAAGCATCAACTAATCGGTCATAATGATGAGTAACAAACACAAGCATCCAGAGAAAAGGATATATAAGGACTTTTCCTTTATAGAAGCAGCATTCAGTATCATTTTTTCTTATAACCATAACAAGCCATTCTCTAAACAGCTCACAATCTGGAAACATCCATATGGTTTCACTATCAACATTAATAAATAATAATATAACACAAAATGCAAACAACTAACGTATCATAATAAGGCACAAGGCTATCAATCGGGGATTGATAAAACCTTTCCTAGAAGATGCCAATCCCTGGTGAAAATAACTCTTCCAACTGCTATCTATAAGGGAGTATACTTTTCAAATATCTAGGCAGACCAAATCCAAAAAACTTCTCAAGAAGATAAAGGATCACATTTTTCCTACAATTCATATATTACCATTAAGACTTCAGACTGCAACTTTATCCAAAAATAAAATTACTAAGACTGCAAAAAATACCTGAACTTTGATTACTACAATAACTAAGGCGGCAGTGTTAGATTGTGTACAGATACCATCTAGATCTTCAAATTTAGCAATAACATCAGATGAAAAAACTTTATAATAGGGGCAATAGTCTCTATCAAACCCTTATCTAAAGTAAATTTTAGTGAATTTATTTCAGAATTAACATGAAAAAAACGCAACCAGACAGTAGTATATAACAATATTCTAATGCAATTAAAAATCCATAAGCTGTCCCTCGCTGCTAGGTCATCCGCATAAGAATTTCCTATTCCAAGGAATAAGTTACAAATTTATCATAAACTCTGGATCTTTGTGGTATATAGAACAGTGGAAACGCCACTCAGACTGTATAGTGCAAAGCAGTAAGTGGGCTCATCAGTTAAATCAATGATTCAGGAAAAAAAATTAAAAAAAAATATCTTATGAAAAATTATGAGTATATACAATGTCTGATTCATCAAATAATTTCATGCAAGATTGAATAGCTTTAAGATATATTATTGAACACATTGTTGGAATTTTATAGTTATCACATCAGCTAACCTGAGATTTGGACCAAGATAGATCAAGAACATCATCATGATGACCTTCGAATGTGCAAATAGGTTTTTCAGTTAATGCAAACATAGTTTCTGGCACAACTAACTGGTCCAAGCTCAATGATTTTCTGCTGATGGATGACCTCCCCCTTCTCTTCGTGTCTGGATGGTTAGGAGATAGCAAGGTTGGTTCGGTGTATCCATTCATAACCAATAACGTATTCATATTCCCATGGCCTGGCTTCTCCATTAGCAGCTCCACCTTCCTCTCTGACTCCACAACTTGCCACACATGAATTACTCGATCCTCACCTGCACTAGCAAGATATTTCCCATCTAAACTAAACTTAATGCTCCATATAGATCCATTATGAGCCTGTACTTCCTGGCTCTTATAGAGTGCAGAAACCTCTTTACATGACTTTCCATACTGCCTAACCCGCACCCTTTCAGGTCCATGTAAATAAGCATCTTGGCTTTCATCTGTAGCAGAACTTGACCTCCGCCCACC
Organism: Mimosa bimucronata; assembly: GCA_037074515.1. Classification (NCBI taxonomy): domain Eukaryota; kingdom Viridiplantae; phylum Streptophyta; class Magnoliopsida; order Fabales; family Fabaceae; genus Mimosa; species Mimosa bimucronata. The sequence goes on from CM073436.1 coordinate 6,165,915, forward strand.
CTTTTCTGATGAGGAATCCCTCTCATCACTACTGCGTCTGTCCTTATAACCCGTCATGGTGCTGGCAACACTCTTTATACTCTTAAACCAACCCCCTTTCTTCTTCACCTTGGTACCACCTCCATTACCGCCATTTGCAGTTATATTTGCATTTGAATCCATATTGTCCTTGTGACCCGCCTCGAAATTCTGCCGTCTCATCAATTCTTGAACAATTGGTGAGTGTCCCACTGTCATCTCAAACTCCTCCATGGTCAAATGCCTTCCAGTTCCCACTTCCTTTAATTTGTTCCACGTTCCATCTTCCTTAACCTCCTTGACAACAAATTCCTTCCCATTATCAAGATCTCTTATGGTACACACTTGTTCATCATCCCTGTCAAGTTCACCACAGTTCACACCCTCCCCCACCTTCCCACCACCAGCATTCTCCAAAACAGGCTCAACCGAAAACTGGCCGAAATCCACGCTCAAGTTCGATGACCCACTTCGGATTTCACCCAACCTTCTGCAATTTTTCCCTGAAGGCGGCTTATTCGGGGTAACAGCATTAACAATCGGGGATCCATTGCCATTGCCACACCTCGACTTAACAACTTGATTACGACTATTTACAAATGAGCCGTTCTCAGAGGCAACCGAGTGAGCATAAAGAATTGAAGAACAAGAAGAAGCAGACTTATTATGATGACGACGAGACCGACCAGTACACACTTGCGAATCACCGAGATCGGCGCCACCGTCTGATTTCGATCGGCTTATGCCGGCGGTGAAACCAGAAGTTTCACCCTGTTGTTGATCGGCAAACACCGATCGGCCAAACTCTCCATTGGCCATTTCTCTAAGATCACCGGCAGAAGCAGCCTTCCCGCGGGACAATGACGTGTCACCGGCGAGACCCATCTCGCGAAGAAGACGTCTCCGGCGTTCAGAAACCGACGACGGTTCAGAGATCCAAACATCGTACTCGCACATGGCCGAAGGGAATTTTGGTACGGAACTGAAATCATTGCCGTTGTTATCGTCGTCGTCATCGGAGTTGGAAGTAGAGCAAGAGCAAGAGGACGAAACTAGACGGTCGTTAGACTCGTAGAAGCGCTCTTCTTGTTCGTCAGCTTCGTCCCCTCTAGCTTTGCTCATTGTTTATTGGGCATTCCCATTTCAATGAAAATGCCCACAAATCGAAATTGAGATAGTGATGAAGTTGATTTTGGAGGAGAGTAAATGGAAAAAAGTAAAAAACCGAGGGGATCAGATTCAGACAAAGAAGGGCATAAATCTAGGCGAGGTTTTGGGTTAGAAATCAGATCCAATGAAAGTAAGAGACGATGGAGGGGAACAAAGCCCTATGCTTGGTTGTGTTGTTGGTGTTGGGGAATTGAATTGAAGTTCGCCAAAACATTGCTTTTTCGTTTTTGACGTCGTCGTCGTCGTCGTCCTTCTCTTGTTCCCAAATTCCAATAGAATAATATGTCTGAGAAACTGGAAACGAAATTTCTTCTGCTCCTTTGGGATGAAGATGAAAATTAAAATAAACAAGGACGACTAGTCATTTTAATTTGTTCGATAATCTCTTTACGTGACTCAATTTCGTCATATTTTATTGCCGCTGCCAAATTGGCAACTGCAATTACTACAAATTTATTGTGTTGCTTAGCTTTCAAGTTCTAATGGGGCGAACTTGTAACTTTAAACAGATGCTCGTCTTTGCAATATAACTGAATGTTAGAAACTGCAGGGTTGAGAAGTAACTAGTAGTTTGTACGGTGAATCCAGCAAGGAGACTCGTGTTAATTTCAGCTTTTTTAATTTTATTTATTTTAGGGTTAACACAATTTTAGTTCTTAAACTTTAAGTCAGTTTTGATTTTGATCCAAGAACTGTAAAATCCATGGTTTTATTTCTTGAACTTTTTATCAATGAGCAAAACTATCATTCTAAAGTTCATGGATCAAAACCAAAATTAACTAAAAGTTCAAAGATCAAAACCATCGATTTCGAAATACGGTTCAAAAACCCGGACCGACCCGCCCGGTCGGACCGGGAACCCGGTGACCCGGTGGGTGGAGAGGGTCAATTCATAGTGCACCCGGGGAAGGAATCAACCCGGGAATATTCCGGGTTAACCCTCAAAACCCAACCAACACTGAGGTTGGACAGGGTTAATTTTTTTAAAAAAAAAATCTTATACCCAAAATAATATCATATATTTATTTTCTCCTATAATAACTTCTTTTGAGCCCAAAATAATTTCCTGAAGTTATTTTACTTAAACTAAAGAAATAACTAAACTTTTAAAAATTCTCCAAAACACCTCAAATTCCCCAAATATTCTAATAATTCATAAATTATATTAATTAATTCCTAATCACCTCCACAAATCCTCAATAATTTTCTAAATATTATATTATTGAAAGAGTTTCTACTTAGTTTTTGAATGATTTTGATAGTATTAATTGAAGGATTGCAATGAACTAGTGATGAACATTCTTAATTTTGATGTATTGTATTTTTAAAACAGTGAGATTTTTGTTAGATTTTCTTATATTTTGACATGAATGTTGGTATGTTATGTAATTAATTTATTAAATTATATTATTTTAATATGACCGGTTTGACCCCGAGTCAACCCTCGGTTGAACCTCTGACCCTTGACCCAGTGCATCAGCTGGGTCGATCCCCGGTTCGGGTTTTTGAACATTACAAAATTCAGTGGTCAAAACCAAAATTGACTGAAAATTTAAGAAATAAAAGTTGCATTATCCTTTTATTTTATTTTCAAATTACAAATAATCAGGATAATTGTTGATTGACAGTGATTATGAAAATTATTCCTCGCTTTATTTCATCCGTAAGAAAAAATCTTGCTGCTTGATTCAAAAACAAAACAAAACTTGTGGTGTAAAAACATATCAAGTCTTTTTACCTCGTAACAATTTTAAATAGGATTTCTTTGTCAATTTTTGTATAAGAGTAGTAAAATATTAATATTCACACGTTCTATTTTTATTTTTTATACGATACTTTAGCCTAGTAGAGAAAAACCAAAATAGACTCTTTGTATAGTGCATGAAAAGTATTCAAATCATGTTGTGAAAAATAGTCCCACATTGATAAATAATATTCCCTTTATTTCTTAATATATGATTTATTTGGAGTTGTTAATTGTCCTAAATATAGAACATATTTTTAGTTTTTATCAATTTTTTTATGTTACTGATATTGATACTCCTTCAACAATAATAGTAATTTAGTAATAAATGCAGGATGAAAATAAAGGAAGCTAATTAGTGTGTTTTAAAAAAAATGTCATATTGAGTAACTTAACTAATGTTTTTAATCTAATCAAGTTAGGTACATATGTCATGTATCTAGGATCAAATGAGTAACAAGCAAACAAATTCTTTGTCTAAGATAAAAGGATGCCCTGTTATTTATTTATGACCAAGATCATCTCCCTAAATAGACCTTATATTAAGTACCGGAAGGAGTATTACATTTGATTATTCATATCATATGGCATTATGTGCATGGCTTTTTCTAATAGCATCTCCATGGGCATATTTTCAATTAACTATTAACTATTAACTAATTATTAAATAGTAGGAGCATTACACGTATTATCTCATCCAAAATAGAAGTTACTTTTCAACGAGCTTAAAATAAAAACCAATCCACTCATTAAATATGTTATAAATCAACAGAATTTTTCAACTTTTCTTATATTCAAATCTATCTTACATCTCTCCATTTATTAACAAATATGGGTGAAATTAGAAAATGAAAATGAATACTATCTTCATATCTAAATATATAAGAGTTAGTTTGCATTGAATTTTGGTACTAAATATAAAATTGTTTTTTCACTTTATCTCTTATATTTATTATCCCTAGTTAAATTAATTTATTTGATTTAAAGATTGATATGTAAAATGATAATACACATAGATTTTCATAAATCTAATGCAACATATGTTACTCCGGTGAACATGAGATAAAGTAGTTAAATAGTATAATTAAATAGTTTATTTAACTTATATGATGTTCAAAAAATTAGTTAACCTCACAAACATGAGATATTAACACTTTAAATAATGATGAACATCTATTTCATGACAAGGAGTATCTAAATTACAATAAAACCCTCCGAGATGGCATATTGAAACATGATAGCCCACCCACTCCTCATACAGTGTGCAATCCAACTTCTAATATGAATGATACGATGGACACACTTGACAAAAACACATGTAAAGAGAAATCAAGGCGTGATTAATGCGTCTTCCACTTGTTATCAGTAAGTATATGTCAAAGTGCGATAGGCATGCTTATGTCAACCTGAAAGCTTTGTGATGAGACTAATGACATGTAACATGTTTATTTGTCAAGGATTTTGTTGTGTTTGAAAAATGTGTGAGGGCGAATTTTGGTACTAACTTTAGAAGCTGGATGGCATTGGATTGGAGTGAGCAAGGATAATAGTATAAAAATGGGAGAACTTAAAAGCAGCAGGTGGAAACATGTTTGAGAAAAAAGGCAACAAGGTTGCTTGTCCAAGGATTTCAGTGGTAATTGAAAAAAGGCATAGAATATTGCTATCCCAACTGTGACATTCCCTCCCATATGTTATGCAATGATTGACTTCATCTTTTGGTTTTGGTCAAACTTTACCTTGCATTCCTTACACGCCATCTACTCCTTTTTCTCTTTTTTATTTTTTAAATTTAATTAACAAACCAATCTCAGTTTATAAAGCTGTGGATTTATATTTATTTTCAAATCTATAGGAATATAAAATCTTTTTTTAAGAAACTTTTAATTTTATAAGTTTAAACTTTTTTGTGAGTTTTCGTTTGAGAAAAAAAATGCCTTCTTTAAAAAGTTGAGGCAGAAGATAATACCATTGCTATATTATATGGCCACATCAAAACTATTGTACATCAAATTAGGTGGCAAGTTAAAATTAAATATTTGGGTTTTTTAAGTTTTTAAAAATAGTCATTACAGCGTGACTATAAGTATGATTTAACTTGTAGACTCTCTTTAAAAGAAAAAAAAAACTTTCACGTCAATGAGCCATGAGGTCGTTTGTTGTCAAGTCAAAGTTAAGATTTGGATTGTTTCATTGTTCTTGAGTCATCATTTATTTATAAATATGGAAATTGGTAGAAAAAGTTAGGTTAATATAATGTTTAATCTTTGCAGTTGGTCCTTATTTGGTTTTAATATATACATATATATATATAAGAATTGCACCTGACCATAATAACCATTCTAACTTCTACGAAGCGTCAATACAACTTGATCCTTTTGAACAAACGGAATCATCAATTGTGGGGTAATTAGACCACCACTTACTATGTCAATAAAGAATTAGCTTCTGTGCAAGAGCATAACTAAGTACATATATTTTTAAATTATGATTTTTGGTCTCCTATAGAGAAAAATAGTACATATTTTTATTAAAATTTTGGGACTACTATTTTAGGCATAAATAAAATTTTATCTCGTTAATATATGTTTAAATGTGACTTTATATACTTCTTCTCGGTCCACAAACTCATTTAATTTAATATTGTTAAAATTAATTTTTTTTAAAAAAATTGTAAGATAAATTTGAAGATTTAACCGTTGTTTAATTTCAGTAAACTGACTGAAAATGGCTTACTTTATTATAAAACAGAAGCAGCGGTAACAAGCCACTTTTATATGGTGAATTTGCTAATATCACATTAATATTATTTATCAATGAAAGGGATATATCCATCAGGTTCAAAAAACCGGATTGGACATTGAATCGGATGAGGCACTGGTTTAAGGGTCAATAGTTGAACCGGTTATATTAAAATAATAAAATTTTATTGATATTAACATTAATAATCACTGATATCAAAATATAAATGTAGATAAGTATGTATGATTCATCAAACATGAATATTTTAATGTTTTTACAGAGAGAGAAATATAAAATATTAGTTAATTACACATGAAAGTAAATATTATTCTACAATTTACAGATTAAAATACAAATATTAAGAGTAATAACAATTAAATATTAAACATATGCAAGTATAATAGCATTTAAAATATTATAGTTTCTTGGTTCATAAAATTAAGTGAAGTGACAGTTGGTAATTAGGTGAATTATAACAAAATAAAAAAAGTCACATTTAAAAAAAAGAAAGAAAAGGAGATAACCGGTTCAATGTCCCAGTTTTGACTGGGTCCTCCACCTGTTCAACTGCTCCTCCCGGACCGGATTTGAGGCGGTTCGACCGGTTCAACCTCCTGATCCGATTTTTTCCTCCTTGATATCCATTGTCACAATTTGATCCTTTCTGCTCCATCTTGTCTTTATCATTGTCATGATACCTTAAAATTTGAATTATCTTGGTCTTTTCTATAAGAATTCATGAACTGTTGTATAAGACTCTAAACAGTTTAATTAATTATATCATCCCTCTTTATCTTTTTCTAAAGGCACATTTTTTATATTTCTTCTCATTGTTACTATATTTCGCTCTCTTATTTACCCCCTTATTAATAAGGGCATATGATTGAAAAAAATTGTTTCTTACATATTTATTGCTTTTTTGCATGATTTTAACTTTTTTTAAACCTCAAAATTTATTTATTGAACCTTTATAATAAGCACAGGAAGGAGTATCTTTAATTTTGAGTTTTAACCTTCAAATAATTAATTATCATAACCTTGTGTTATAACAGAGTGTGTGTAGTTTTTGAGAATACTCTAATTATTAGTCTCAAAAAGAGGTGTGTAATAAACTAATAGTCTCAAGTTTTGCGTATTTGCATGGGATGAAGCCAAAAATCAATATTAAATAAATTATAATTTTATTACAATACCTCATGGATCATAAATATTAAAACATGCATTTGTACCAATAAAGTCAACACACACATGATGCCATACATATTTCCCCACCCACGTGCAGACAACCAAGGCCAATGTTTTAGTATTTTAAGAAAAATGATATGATTATAAAAGAATTCAAATGTTTTTTTAATTAAAATGGGTAAATATGGTTACATTTGTGGTGAGTAGTGAAGGTATAGATTTAAGCTAACGGGATATAGAAAATTCAGATAAATTGATCTTGAAGGGGGAGCAGCATATCCAGTATCCACAACATAGGGGATTTAAATGTGAACTTATTTTATTGTTCTTGGGGTCTATTGTGAAAATAAAAAAGTAGAAGCCTGCCTATTACTGCCAAAAGAAGACACTACAGGTCATCGTCGGTGTTCAAATATGCTTAGGGGTAAGAGATGATCCCAATGTCATAGATTGTTGCAAATTGTAAGTTTTGTTGATTAATACGATGAAAATTCGGAAACAGAGTGATCATTAGGCATGAGAAAATTGTTCGGGACATTGGCCTTGTTGGTTCATAGAGTGATCTATAATTTTACCCGTTATCCGCGATTTACAAGTACTTTCATAAGTATCCTTTAATCTGGATGCGAGACATAATGGAGTGAGCATCTGAAATTCAATTACACTAAAGCTTTTTTGTGTAAAAAAGGCCAAGAAAGTTGTGAAGAGCAACAAAATAATTGGTATATATGGCCTTGCCCTCTTCCAAATTGGTGAGATTTTATTGTATCAATTGATCATTTGAATGAATATGTAGACACATCGAATAAAGTTAATTGTTTTGAGTTAAAGCCACATCATCAAGTAATTATTTTTTAGAGTAAAATACTATGACCTCCTTTCTGTTTTACTTAAATACAAACCTCCCCTCAATTTTGAAAATATATAATCTAACTAAAACTTACACCGCTAAAGAATATTCTAAAAATATATTTCTTTAATTAAAAAATATGTTAAAATGAATCTTTTTTACCGATTTACTCTTATAGTACTAAATTTCTCGTTGATCTCTCAATAACTCATTTAATAATTACTAACTATCTATTTAATGTATTGACTTAATTTAAACGGAATTTCAACATATTTTACATGAAAACATTAATAATTTGATCAAAACAATAATTTATTTTGAACATTAGTTTAATTGAATTTACTTAAGATATATGAATTATAAAACATGCACCTTCATATAATATTAACAACATTATATCATTTTGAAATTTACTAGTGTAAATTAAAAGTATGTATAATTTCAAAATATTTTCAAAAGTATATTTATTTAAAATATTACAAATTACATCATAAGTTAGTTTTTATAAAACAAAAAGATTTTAATCATTTTAAATTTTTGAGAAATAAAGTCTATGATTATTATATTAATTTAAATTTTTGACATGATCAAAATCAATAAACTTAATAATATAAAAATATGAAAGTATAAATTAATATTAATTTTACATTTAGCCGACCCCACTAATGGGATAAGACTTTATTTTTATTGTTACATGTTGGTGAAAATGTGCTTAAATGATTATTAAGTAATATTTAGTTTTTAGCAAAAAATGTATTATTTATATTAATGAAGGGTATTTTGGTCAAACAATAGGCAACACCAAGATTTAGCCGTCAACTAAAGGTTGGGTGAATGGAAGTTGAATTTAAAAACTAGAAAAGAGGTTATGCGACATATATTTTGATTTAAACGGAAGTTTATATATGTTTTTAAAATAGAGGGAGGTCTCGATATATAATTTTGATTAAATAGTGGGGGTCAATCTATTTTTGCTTTATTTTTTATTGGCACTTGCACTTGCCTGCCCAAATATCTAATTATCACCATGGGTTGGGGATTATAAATTTTTATTCTGATTCGTTTTTAGTTAATTGATACTATGTAACTTAATTAATCTTTTTTATATAACGTAACTCAATTATATAGATGAAAATCCAAAACCAGATTTCTTCATTTGATCACACACAGCCTGTTTGGGTAAAGTGAGAAGCGTATTATATAATTAATATAATGCAACATGCTTTAAGGGGTGGGCTGAATAATAAGTAAGATCCAACTCTTAATAATTGACACGGGTATAATTGAAAAAAAAAATTACAAGATTTCTTAAGGGGGTGTGTATGTGATTGAGCAAGTTGCTCATATATAAGTTGGTGCTTTACTTGAGTAATCATTTCATGTGTTTTTATGATAACTCTATTATGTTCTAATTAAATAATGGGATGCTTCATAGAAGTTATATGTAAAACTCGGTAACGGGCATTAATTCACTTATTGGACTGATCTCAATTATAATAATATTTATTAAAATTACATATGAACAAACAGCTTGGGTAATTTATTTATATATTTATACGTGCCAAAATATAATACTCCCCCAAATATATGGCTTATTTAGGGATGTTCACTTGTTCTTAAATATAAGATATTTTTTTAATTCTTCTCGACATTTCCCCCAAATTATCCTTATTGATACTCCTCAATATATATAATAATCAAGTAAGAGAGGGACGGTGGGAGTAAAGGTAATATCATATGATTTTAGCTAACTTATCTAACATTCTTAATCTAATCAAATTAAGTAAATATGTCTTATATTTAGGAACGGAGAGAGTGTGTAATATATGTCCACACCACTCGCATGAAAATAAGCAAAATTAACACGATTCCATATATTTCCAACTTAGATACCATAAATTGTTTATCATAGATAACTAAAATAATTAAATATATCAGATTAATCAAACTGTGATTTAACATCTTTAACCACCGGCTTCTCGTAAAGATGAGGTCACTCTATTGGCTTGCCGATAAACTTGAAAGTAATGTTTTAAAATAATTATTCATTCGGTTTCTAAATATATGATCTATTTTTGGAGGTAGCTTTATTCCTAAATATAAAACCTCTCTCTACTTTTTCCCCATATTTTTCTAAAATCATCCCTATTAATACTTCTTAATAATAAGCAAACAAGGGAGGAAAAATGTAGAAATAAATGAATGTGGTTTGGGTGTTTTAGTATCATCATGTGATTTTAATTACCTTAATTAACATCTTTAATCTAATTAAACTAGATAAATATGAATATGACTTATATTTAATAACTGAGGGGTACTAGAAATGAGCCAAAAAATTTGGCTCCTTATTTCATGCAGACACTCTGTACATTTAATTAGAACTCAAGTTTTCAACATTTTTACTAAATGAGTATAATAAATATTATAGTTAGCTATAATCAATTATTAGTGCATGTGCGTGTGTGCGCTCACACATGCTCAACAGCACAAGCACACATATGCAAGAATATTTGCTTATTTGCAAGATATTGAAGCGTGCAGGTTCGGCTAAATACTCTGCATTACAGATCGCTCTTTTGGGATACCAATGTGGACACCACGGCTTAATTAATAGTAAAGGTACTAAATAATTAATGTATCGCAATTCATTCGAAGTTTAAAAATAATAACTGGGTTAAACAATTTTTTTTTGGAGAATAACCCTTTTCCTTTAGTGGAGAAAACACATGCATAAACTAGCTAATTGAGGATGCTCTCTTTTTTCTTATTTTCTTCCTATTATATCACAAAATATACAAAATCATTTATATTTGGATCCATCAAATTTTGATAATTAAAAAAAGGGCAATATATTAACTTTGTTGGAGGGGTTTGGAAACAAAATATTACGCCTTTTTTAGGTTCTTGATCAAAGTTTAGATGTTTCCCTAAACAATGATGGACAGTTTTGGTTTACTACATCAATTTTAATAACTTTTACTTTCTGAATTAAATGCTTGCTTCACAGCTCAAGAGCTGTTGAAATTAAGAAGGTATAAGTGCATGAGATGTCGATCAACTAGGCGTAAGATTACGCCTAGGGCATGTGTGTGTGTTGTACCTATTATGAAGCTATATATACAATAGAGAAGAGGACAAGCTTGTATAAATCAAGCAAGCCTTCTTCTTCAAAGCATGCATGTGCTCTGTACTATCTCTTTCTTCCATTCAATTCATAACACCCAGAAACAGACATACATTTACATCAATGCTATGGGGCTGCCCTCCTATCACTCTCTCCATTCATCACAAAATTAACTCCAATATCGCATAGTTCTTTTTTTTAAAAAAAAAATATTGTTGCAGCATATCATGGTATCTAAAACAATTGATTAATACTCTTAATGGTGTCCGGGCCTTGTACCACAATGACAACAAGCTCTTCCCTTGAGTTTATCTTAAACGATGAGGTTGTAAATAGTTCAACCGTTTTATGGATATTATGTGTGTGTGAATTATAGGGAACCAAATTAATAGTCAGACTGAAATTTGGAGTATTTTTGTTAGACACATTTTTTTTATTGAAGTGAAACAATGACAATGAACCCTATAACAATGACAATGAACCCTATATGGGGCTGAGGGGCTACGTAAGGAGTCCAATATGTGATTTAGCTTTTACGCGTTCGTACATCTTTCATATTATGAGGCTGTCCAATTGTGTGTGCTTTGTCTCTCACTATGACCTTAAAGGGATTCCATTTGATGTTGCTTTTGTTCCCTTCTCTGCCGCATATAATACTCAACTGACGCAAAGTCTCTCTAAAAAGCAACTAATAATAATAATAATAATAACAATAAAAGCAAAGCTGTCTCCCTATGTTGTGACTTGTGATAATTCCAGGTTTAAAAAATCGGACGGACATTAAACCGGATGAGGCATTAATTTAAGGGTTAATGGTCAGATCGGGGTCAAATCAGTTATATTAAAATAATAAAATTTTATTGATATTAAATTATTAACATTAATAATCACTAATATCAAAATGTAAATGTAAATAAGTATGCATGATTCATCAAACATAAATATTTTAATGTTTTTATATAAGGAAAAATATAAAATATTAGTTGATTACAAGTGAAAATTAATATTATTCTACAATTCACAAACTAAAATACAAATACTAAGAGCGATAACAATTAAATATTAAACATATGTAAGTATAATAGCATTTAAAATATTATAGTTTCCTGATTTATAAAATTAAGTGAAGTGAAAGTTGGTAATTAGGTGAATTATAACAAAATAAAAAAATCTACATTTTAAAAAAAAAGTAAAAGAGAGAACTGGTTCAACCTCTCGGTTTTGGGCGGGTTGAACCGGTCCTCCGCCGGTTCAACATCTCCCCGGGCCAATTCCTCACCCGCCCGGCTTTGAGGCCGGTTTGAGGTTCAACCAATCGGACCGCCCAGTCCGATCCGGTTTTTTGTTCACTGGATAATTCTTAAGGACAAGGAAAAGTCATCCCCACAATAGTTTTTACGTAATCTTTTTCTTAAAAAAGCTAGTAAATATCACCGAAACTGCTTCTTTATATATATATATATATTCTGTTCCCAATTTAACTGTAAATAGAAGTGGAAAAACTAATCTGTATAATATCATCGTTGTTCTTTGTAATTTTTTATATTTTAAAAATATCAATACGTTTTTCAACACTGAAAAACAGTTTCTTCTGCCGTACAATTAAGAACAATTTTTTCATAGTTATTACTTATATTGATGATTTATTTCATTTTACAATTGAAATTTCTTAGTTTTTGTGCTGTTAAAAAATAAAGTTCTACTTCTATGTGAATTTCGTTCAGACGATATTACACACCCATACAATATAATCTCTACATAATCTGCATGCTTTGAGTTAGTATGGAAGACAAAGTTTGGTGGAACTGGCAGTAATACTGTTAAATTATATATTATGGACAACTAATACATATACATTACACATATAATATTGGAAATCTCGACATCTCATAGTGACGTTTATCTTTGGGGTAATGTCCGCAGATATACTTGTGGGATGAATCCCCACATAAACGTGCAAAGATATCGTCGACGGAGGGAGCAACGAGGATGCATGCTTTGAGATGTCTCACAATCTCTGACTACATTTTAAGCTTATTACCAGATCCAGTCTTTTTTAGCCCCATCGTATCATCTTTCTGCCTATGCTTCTATTTTGTTTTCGTTACTACCACTATATAAGATAATGTTTGTGGCAGCAATTGCCCCCTCAGCTTTTCATATGAACCTGTCCTTGCTGCTATATGCTTGTGCAGGAACTGTAAACCAAATTTCTCTTATTTATAGGTATGTGATAAAGAACGAAAACATATGTAACAGTGCAGGTACAAAGTACAAAGGCTCTCAATAGCCTAAAACACAACAATAGACCCATAGAATCCTAAAATACAAGCCTTATCTAGTACACTCACTAAACTAAAACCGTTAAAACAGCTGAGTTCTGGAATGGGATAAACAAATATCACAGAGTCTAAAATCCAGACAGTATCATCATCTCTATTGGTGTATCAATGGATAATAAGCTTTACTTGTAGGTTCCCATACCCACACCAGTCTCACGACCAGCATATGGTTGGAAGTTGTCCCTGGCCTTTGAATAGCTCACATAATAGAACTGAGAGACAATGGCAGTGAAGAAGATGAAAGCAGCACCTGCAGCAAAAACTCCCTTCCGAAGTGTTGCGCAAGAAATCGGGTCGATGTCCGACATAGTATGGTACCTTGTGTGGTAAGCATTCCTGACTGATCCCGCAAACAAGCATATCTCGGCTATGAAGAAACACAACCTGAGACACAGTTGCAAAAGAAGCACAATCAGCTCAATACAACAAAATGTAGCAGGAAATGTATAACTCATGTAAGCAAATCTGAATTTTCTAGATTGAATCTGATTGAGACTAGAGATCAGTATCAGCATTCATAGCATTAGTGAAGAATGATCATTTACCAGCAGATTAAGAAAAGGATAATTGCACAGGCCCTTGAACCTCCTGGATTCAGAGGCTTCCCACAACAGAAGCAACGGCTTGCCACCATTATGAAGATCTGACCGAGCAGAAGGAACAGAAATGCACCCGCACCAAAACCAGTTGCAATATCTGAATCATAGCGACAGTAATCATAATTCATATCCTGATCATGAACAATCTTGGCCTGCCGACAAACAAGAGAAGAAAAAATAATGACATTATTGTACTAAAAAGGAGCCAAAAAACTCAAAATCAATGACATCCCAGGCAATATATCAAATTTATTTGATGATTCAGAAGAAATTGAACTCACAATTACGATTTACGAAATCACAAGCATTGAGTTCAATATTTAGGAAAGTAGATCTTTGGCTTCAATGACACCCAAAAGGTAAACCAATTTAATGCAAACGCATCCAAGTCCTCCAGAGACGGAGAGAGTAAAGGAAATTAATGTCATGTGATGTAAACATTCCCTTTAGGGTACAAGCGTCTCGTCTACAATACAGGCGAATTCCTATACACATGAACAAACCAGGAGATCTATATACAACTTTGGCAAAAGAAATCATATATTTCATCGAGAACTGAGAATTAACCCACAAATAGATAACACATTCAAGGGAGCCTCTACTCAATCACATTAGGTGCCCAAAATTAAATTTCCCCCATCTAATCAAAACGAAGGAAAGAAGGTTTGGGAAGAGGGTTCCTCGATTTCCTTCCACATTTCCAAGAAAGCGTTTCGACACTAATTTACAATAACCAGGGAAAAGTAATTGAAATCGGACCTAGATATTTACTTCGAACGGAGAAAGAAACGAATCAGCAGTGAAATCCAAAAAAAAAAAAAAAAACACCATTACTCACCTTGCTTCTTCTCTGCTCAGCTGCAACAGCAAGGCCAAAGGCTATCAAGTCAAAGATGAAGACGATGATGATTACGAGCTTGGAAGCCATGGATTTGGTTGTAGATTCAGATCCGCACGCAGATCTAGCCTTCTTCCCGCGTTATACTATACTCTGTATGAGATAAGCACCGACTCTCACTGATAAAGTAAGCACTCGGCTCAACATAATAATGTTAATAAATCAAATTATTATTAGTTTCTGAATTGGATTTTCCCAAGTCCCAACCACTTAAGTTACAATTTACAAATCTATAAATGTCAGTTTCAAAATCGTTTGCCGGATTGAGATTCCTTGTTTTATTTATTATTCCTTACCTGGTTCTTTGGTTTGTTTACGGATCACGTTTAGTTTTTTTATTTAATAATAATCAAAATATAGGACATTAAGAAAATAGGGAGTAGGGACACCAAATATGCATGCAAGCAACCATGATGTTAGCTGTAATGAAATGTGGGATGAAGTTAAAAGTATTAAAAAAATACTTGATATATATTATTTATAGGACATAAATAATAATATGATACAACTTGTTTATCGTGGCTTTAGATTCAAAGGAAACATGTGCAATTCATATTCATACTATTAAAATACTAGTATAAAATGATCACATATGATATAATCTAATGATTTATTCTAGCAACATGATGTTATTTTCACAGCAACAGATATTTTTTGTCACAAAACTGAAATAATTATTTCATAAATAAATCATAATCATAAATGAATGAATTACACTGCCGCAAAATTACTTAATATATTTCCTCCTTGTATGATTTCTCATATAGCTTTCTGTTGCCAATATTTTTTTAAAAAATAAAGTTAGTTGAAACTGAAAACGAAGGGGAAATATTATAGTGGCAAAAAGTTTCAGGATTACTCCTCTGGTCCTGTTTATAGGGCAGAGAGAGAAGGTTTTATTTGGTCCTATATATAAGTCACCTCATTAAACATTTAGTGTGAATGTACAAGTTTACCCTTCATTTATTATGCGTTGACTTTATTTTCATGTGGTATAGTGGATATTTAATATGGGTAAAGTTGTAAATTTGTTGGATTTTAGTGGAACGTTAATGAGTTTTAAAACTTTCCTTGGTCTGTGTGAAATATGCTGGAAGTGACTTATAAATAGGACCAGATGAGTATATTTGTCCTGTAACTTATAACTAAATAAAGTATTTTTTTTTTAAATTTTTGGGGGTAATGGGCTTGGGAGAACTCCATAAGAGGCGTGGTAGGTAGAACTGCTCAAAATGTTGTTGGAGAATTGATGATTTGAGGGAAAGGGATGGATAAGCATCCGAGCAATAATGAAAATATTCAATCAAAGTGGACACATACACTTTGAATGAAACCAGCCATTAGTTAGAGATGAATGACAAGCGTTCTATTTTTGGGCCAATCAGTGGCCCATATGTTTGGTCCCTTCAAGGATGAAATCATTTTCGAAGAAAACGGAAATTATATATATATAAAAAAAAAGAGAGAATAAAAAACAGAGACAATCTGCTTTCATTGAGAGTCGAACTCAAGACCTCCCGCTTACTAAACGGGTGCTCTAACCAACTGAGCTATGAAAGCTCGATGTGAGTGACGAACGGTTAAATTTATTTGTCAATTTTTTTTTTCTCCCATATTTTTCTGACATACACAAAGTCCAGGAATTTTACATTATGTGTACCATGAAATTGTAAAAAATCCCATAATAGGAGTACTAATAGAGACACGATTCCATATGAGCCATATTCCCGATTCAAAACTTGTAAAAAGTGTCTACAAGATTAACCACGGATCAATTATAAAAGGGGATTTTTTTTTTTTTTTTGGTTTCAACTCTCAACCGTTGAACCTATGAAGGAATCATCGTGATGCAATGGGCTGATTTCACTTCGTCGGTAAGTCCTGAGGTGTTAACGTAACCCAAATTCACTCATGTGAAATGCAAAAAATCTGATTTACGCAAAAACAGAAAGGAGCATATGACTTTACCGAGAAGAAAAGACACAATAAAGCCCCTTCAACCCGTGGCATTGAAACTACAACTCATCTGTTGGCATAAATATAACTCATCCACAACGGATGCAATTCCCAAGGCCAAATAATCCAAAAGAGACATCCTTTGAAAATCCTCCTACAACTCTCACATGAGCATGATCATATCATCATCTAAATCCTTTGATTCCCAAATACATATTCAATTACTATTACATGGCGGCATCAGGGTCCAATCTTCTCTGAATAGCAGCAGCAGCCTACAGTGAAAACAACGGCAGCTGAGTAGGACAGCCTTTCAAAGAATAAATAAGCCTCAAATGGACCTTAGATTAAACTTCTCACCTCAAAATTTCCAAGCTTGTACTGGTAAGCCATCTCCTCCCTGAGTTGCGCTTGCTCTTTCATTGCCTGTGCCTGTAATTCATGGCATAACAATTTTGAAAAAAATGAATTAGCCAAGGTTCAACCAAGCGACCAAAATTCAGCTTAAAAACATCCACGTGATTCGTGAATACAAACCATTCCACTCTGCATGGAGCGCTTCAAAGCTATCACTTGCTCTTCCTTATGCTTTTCACGTGCTTGCTGTAATTCTAACCTGCGGATGCCATGAAATCAATCATTAAAGCCAAGAATCGAGCAATGAAACTTGGATAAGCAGATAAAATCTTCATGTGTGCCAAATGGAACTGTTTGACTGGCATGGAGACTGACATTTAAGAGGTCTGTTGGTTAATTCATATCTTGCATGCACATAGGCGAATAAAAACAAAAGCATTCACACGTTATTCCCTTGGCTCCAATACAGATTGGGGCATCTATCAAATGGAACTAATTGGCGCACAGTAAAAAATACATGCACATCCATCACATACTTGATACGTCTCATTATCCAATATCCACTGTAGTGACAAAATTTCAAGTAACCTAATACTCTCTATTTGAGAGTTGATATTGTCCTAAATAAGAGACATATTTCTAATTTTTGCCAAGCTTTTCCCAAATTATCCCTATCATCGCTCCCTCAACAATAATCAAGTAAGAGATGAAGGGAAAGAATCACGGAAAATGATTAGGGGTGTTCTAGAAAAAACATATATTAACAAACTCAACGAACATCCCTATTCCAATTAAATTTGGTAAATAGGTCCAAAATTTAAGACCGAAATGAGTATATGGTAGAATCGTGTAAATGAGAAATAATAATCAGTCTAAACAAAACCGAGAATGAATGAGAGGAGCCAGTTTACTGATCAATTGTTGTGAAAAAAACTGAAAGAAGAATAGCAACATTGCTGGTTTCTTCAGCAGACAGATCAAAATAACACATGTAACACGGGAAAAAATACAGCAACAATAAAACCAATTTATATTAAAATTCATAAAACAAACATTGGCGAGGCATACCTTCGTTGCTCTTCATCATTAAAGACAGTACGTTCTGTTGCTGCAACCTTCTTAAAACCCTTTTTCATCTCTTTTTCCATCTGACGCCTGTGATAAGCATCAAGGTTGTAGTACCTACCATACAGAAATTGGAGCACTGGTCAACCCCTACAAATGCATACACTAGTTTAAGATATTGAACTCTTAAATCCATTTATGCAACGTACAATATGCACCATTCTTTTTTGGGTTGAGTTTACATTGATGAATGCAAACACACATCAGAGGACCAGAAAATTCACAGGCTAGAACTATAGTTGAGTAAAACGGGGAGCACAAAAGTATGCAAAAATCATATCAAGAAAGCTGAACCAATGGTAAAGATCTATACTTTTTTGAGGGGAAGGTAGCTGTGTTGTGGTCCTCCATGAACCTGCATATCAGAAATTAGACAGACAACAAACTATTAACATTGCAATGAATGTAAGAATTAGCACGTGCATACAAAATGAATAAAACCATTAAATCAACAGTGAGAAAAGAAAGAATATCTCTTAAAGTTCATTTTCACAAAGGTTCGCCTACAGATAGACATAAAGTCTATGTACTTACTCTTTGAACATCTGCTTTTCCTCCCAGTTAGAGAGGCTCTCCAGATTAACCTGTTAAGAGACACCAGCAATCATATTATATATCACATGAACGCAACACAAGTATAAATTACAAAAACAATAGAAGGGCAAAAGACTAATTGCAGTAGATTCGGAAGATAAAAAGAAAGCACTAGCACAAACCATGAAAGGAATTGAATCTAATTTGCAAAGATGTATAATTTTCATCATCAACACCATCATGAAAACTAACAACATCTCGGGGAAGAATAGGGAAAAGCTTTCCATCTGATGATGATTAAAAAAACATTTCTAATTTCTCACAAAATATATAAAGGACCACGAATAACGGTAAGAGGGAATATCACATTTATTATTCACCGGGTTAAAAATAACAAAATAAACACCTGCTTTACTTCGGCCAACCATGCAGTGAACTCTGGTCGTTTGTTCCTGTATTATTCAGAATATCAATCAGAGAACAGATGATGGAGACCATAATTCACATTAAATAACAGCTACAATTGCTATTTAGTAATGATTCAACAAGAAGATTTGTCTCACAGTATATTTCTTTCAAACACTTTCTACTTTGTCAATCTAAAATATCTTGTGTGAAGCATTACCGACGCCATGAAAAGAGTCTAAACAAATCAAAGCTTTTCCTCAAGAAAATAGTAGCAGGACCATAAAATCCAGTCAAAATGCCCACAATCAGTAGGTTACAAACATTATATGGTTTATTTTTTTTTAAAAAAAAGAAAGATCAAGAGACAATTTGGAAACTTTCGAAGCTCAATCAAAACCAACAAAAAGCATCACCCCATCTTCATGCAGTCACATAATTCAAATATAAAAACCAAAGAAAAAAATCACAAACCAACAGCTTTTAAAGTGGTTTTGCTCACATACTTAAAACAATGAAGCAACCTCCCCGGCCAAACACAGGCTTGCAAGTCACAACAAAAACATAGACATAGGAAATCAGATGATATGTAAATCTTATGAATTTCAACAAAAAGCAAACATTTGCATCGAAGACTTTACGCCTAGATAAAAGAAAAAATCTCAATCACTTACCACATATCTGTTTCCCTTATAATACCATACTTTCCCCATAAATTCGTGACCGCACCCTTCTTCCCCCTTTCTTTCTTATCCTTCTTCTTCTTCTTCTCTTTCTTCCGCTTACCCTCCTTCTCCTTCTTCCGTTTCATCCTCTCCTTCTCTTTCCTTCTTCTCTTCCTCTCCCTCTCTTCCTCCTTCTCTTTCATCCTTCTCCTCTCCTTCCTCTTCCTTCTCCTTCTCTCTTCCTCACTCTCAGACTCATCAGAACCCAAACTTTCCGACTCAGAATCCGAATATTCCGAATCAGAACCTGAATGCTCGGACTCATCGCCTTCAGAGTCCGAACTGGAATCGGATGATTTCCTCTTTCTACTATCGCTCTTCCTGTGCTTTCTGTCATGCTCTCCCTCCGAACCAGAACTTTCTCGCCCTTTCCTTCTAGAATGATTACTGTGCTTTCTTTCATCTTCCGAGTCTACAACCGAATTGTCTCGCTCCTTCCTAGATTTCCTCTTAATCGAAACATCGTCTTTAGGAGTATCTTTCTCTGAGGACATTTTCTTTCGGCTCCAAGCTTCAGCCTTCAGGTGCTCGAGTGAGTGAGTCGAGTTGTGTCGATAACTCGGAACTCGGGAGAGATGAAAGGAAGGACGGACCGATCAGCTGCTAACTGCTAAGTAGTGTTTTGATTGATGGACTTTGGGCTCAAGCCCAACAAATGCAATTGAAATTCCGAAAAAAAAAATGAAGAATTCAATTGAAGAACAATTTTATGTTAAAAACAATTTTCAGGCCAAAATTTTTTTAAAAACAATTCTGATATACCTAATAAAACCGTTAATATAATTTAAAAACAATATAAAAATAATAATGTTTTCATTTTGAAAAAAAAACACATACTTCATACTTGTCCAAAAAATTGGGAAAATCTTTGGGGTAGAAAGAAAAGAATATGACAATTCAAAAGTCTCAAAAATAAGTGAGCAACATGAATATATGGTCATTTCCATTGTTTTGTCATTGCATTTACCTCACTTTTTTGAATGATTACAATCATCCATTAGCACCTTACAATGATTTTTTCAACAAAAAAAATGGCAACAAAGTTGGTCGGGAAAATTTCTTTCAAAGAAATTTTTAAAGAATGAGCTTAACATTTGTGACTAATGTATGTGAAAATTTTATGAGATATGGATATGAAAAAATTAATCATATATTGCTTGCTTACATTTAGTCTATGCATGCAAAGGATAAATATAAAAAAGAGATAAGGAAAATGCATACTCCCTTCTTCTCTGTTCCTAACTATAATACATATTTACCTAATTTTATTCAATTAAAAATGTTAATTAAGTTAGTTAAAATCACATTATATAACTATAACACTCTAACCACATCCTTTTATTCCTACCCCCCTCTTGCTTGCTTGTTATTGAATAGCATTGATAGGGCTAATTTAGGGAAAACATGAGAAAACATAAAAAATGTTTTTATATTCAAGAACAAGCTCAACTTGCCAAATAAGTCGTATATTTAAGAACGGAGGGAGGAATAAATAAATTTGAGGCCCTCTAAATATTCCTTATATTTAAAAACTAAATCCAGCAGCAGCAGATGCAAAGCAGTCTCAGCGTGTCTGAAATTCGATTGTCCTCAAGTTGGTGCACAAAAAGTGGCTGTGTTTTGTTCAATGGATGCCAACACCAATCAGACCATCTCTCAGCTAATTATGCTCTGTACTGCACACTCAGGCAGTAAGACAGAATAATGAGCTTAAGCTAAGAATAGCCAAACTGATATTATGGCTCTTTTGAGCCAAGGATGTTCTCTACTTCTTCATCCACCACTACACCATCAGCTTTCATTCTCTCTAATATCTCTTCAACTGGCTCCCCACGTTTTACATGCACCTTCAGTAAAGAGAGATACATGTCCCTATTCATGGGAATCACAGTTTTTAAAGTGTTTACAAACTCTTCTACTTCATCAATATCTTTATGATCAGAGACCCAGCTCAATATGCCAGAAACGAGGTCAAGTTTTGGCCTCCAACGTTCATTCTCAGCCCTTAAAGTCAAAGCTTGCTTCATGCACTGAAAGGCCTTCTCCATGTCCTGCTTGGCCACATATCCAGAAGCAATGATAGACCAACTATTAGGGGTTGGGGTCTTACCTTTACTGACAATGTTTTGGAGCAATGTTTCGGCCTTTTCAACCATTCCCATCTGAGAATACGCAATCAAGAGGGTGTTTGGCACCCTGAAATCATAATAGTTACCAGATGACTCCCACTCGTGGAGCAATTTTTCAGCTTCCTCAAGATCTTCTAGCTTCACCATAGAACCCAGCATGTTGATGTAATACTTGTTAATTTGCTTCTTACATCTTGCTTTCAGCAGATTCCATATTCTCAGCACTGCTCTTTTGTTCCCAAGACTTGTATAGTGTGTAATAAGATGATTGAAAGCGATCGCATCGTTACCTGCCTTATCCTCACATTTCTTCAAGTAAATCAGAGCTCCCTCCTTCTGACCTGCTTTTATGAAGAAGTTGGCCACCATTGAATATACATTCCAACCCTTGAAAACATAGCTTTGCCTTTCCATTTCTTCCAATACTTTCTCCATATTCCCAAGATCGGATCTGGCACCATATGAAGTTATGCAAATCCTGTAGCTAAAATCATTTGGAAACACGCCTTCCTCTTTCATTTGTTCAAAAACATCAGGGACTTTCTCATGTTGACCTGTGTGCAGATAGAGGCACATAATATTGTTATAGTCAAGAACAGAAGCATAACCCAACTCTTTCATCTTGTGCATGAGAGAGAGTGACTTATCAACTAAGCGTTCCCTGACATAACAATTTAAAAGAGCACCGTATTGCTTCTCGGTTTTGTCTGCATCACTCAGATCTTGAAAATAATTCTCAGCAAACTCCAGGCCTCGTACTTTACCAATAAGATCTAGCTGCAAGGCTTGGTCACCATGTGAGAATGGGCAAAGTCCTTTACTTCTCGTCCACTCAGAAACCTTAGACATCAAAGTTTCAACAGTTATCCATAAGATCAACAACCATATGATCAATGTCAAAGATATCTCAATAGTAATAAAATATCAAGGAACAAATGGAATGCATTTGAGAAGATAAAAATAAAATTTCACTTTTCCTTTTCCTTCACCAGTCTGCCTTTGGTCTTGCATACTTTTCTTTCATTGAAAATGAGGTCAAAGCACTCTGGACTCATGCAGAGTTTACAGTTTTACGGATGCCCTCTGACTGAAACAGACTAATGCAGCTAATCCATTTCAGTGTTTTCCCTACATTTTCCCTCAATTACTAGGAATAACCGATGAAGACTCCAGCTTGAAATGCGATCAAATTGAAGTCCACTTTCTTAGCTCAAAACGACATGAAACACCCTAATGACTAAAGGTCTGGTACATTTAAGCAGTTTTACCAGCAACAGAACATCATGCCATCGCAAAACTTGAATACTCAATCAGAACTAAACAGAGTGTGGCTGCTGAGCCATATCTTGGGTTCCTCAACATATACCTCATGAATTACATAAAATCAAAAGCCCTAGTGTTTCACTCAGCGAACACAAAGAAAATCCCAAGGCAAATGGAAAAAATTACCTCGAGTGCTTGCTTGAAGCGGAGGCGGCCACGAAGAGTTTTAACGATGCTCCGGAGTTCGATGCCATGGACGGGGTTACCATCTTCGACCCACTGATCAAGAACGGGGACTAAACTGATTGAAGGGTTTCCCAGAGGAATGATTCTAGAGGCGAGGTTTCTCCCGTAAGTAGCAGGCTGCACATTTGCAGATGAGAAGGGTCTTGAAAGTACAAATTTTGTTGTAAAGTTGAGAGATTTTTTCAGGTTTGTAATGAAGATTGCAGTTGCCATCTCCAGAAATGCATATGGAAAAATGTTCAAGGCTTCAAGCAGGGCTTTTGTGTGGCTCCTTCGGCTAATAGCCAGATTGCGGTAGACTACTGTGCTGTCATTTGTCATTTATCCCTATTTTACTTAAAATTATCATGTACTTGTATACAAGGTGCATCTGACACCTTGTACTTTTTTTTTTTACTCAAAATTATCTATTAACTTTTAAATTCGGGTCAATAATGACTCTTCCGTCAAACTGGCCCAATAGACGTTTCAAATTCGGGTTAATAATGACTTCTCCGTCAAACTGGCCCAATGAATATTTCAAATTCGGATCAATAATAACTCCTCTATCAAACTGGCCCAACAAAAATTAGATTCCTGTAAAATTTCAGTGTGGGACCTACCCAAAAAAAATAACGGAGATTGTGCTAGTTTGACGGATGAGTCATTATTGGCCCGAATTTAAAACGTCCTTTGGGCCAGTTTGACGTAGAAGTCATTATTAACACAAATTTGAAACGTCAATTGGGCCAGTTTGACAGAACAGTCATTATTGACCCGAATTTGAAAGTTGATGAATAATTTTGAGCCAAAAAAAGTATAAGGTGCTAGATGCACATTGGACATAAGTACAGGGTCATTTTTGACCCTTTACGCTTAACAATTTCTAGAACAAAATAGCATGGTTTTCAGAGCCGGACGGTCTAATTGGTTGGACCGTCAGCCGGTCAAGAGAGTGGACCGGACTTATGCATTAGGCCGTTTCACCATTTTAACCCACTTTGGGCTGTTAATTATTCGCTATTGAGCCAGGAACTTGACGGGTCTGAAAAAATGACTAAAAATTAAAAAAAAATATAAAAAATTGCATAATTATTTTAAAAATGCCCAAAATAAAATAAACACTCATTAGACCCCACCTCATCCATTTAGTTCACGTTTTGCTCATGTCCTAGATGAAAAGTTGAAATCGCTATGCCTTCTTTAGATACAGCACTCCTCCACTGGCAATGTTGTTCGTTGTTTGCACGCGGGTGATGGTGGTTCCCGATATGTCACTTCTCCTCATCTTATATTGTCTTTATGGGAGTTTTCTACCTCTCGTCCTCAACATTAAATCCCTCCCAAAATCAATCACAGAGACAATAGAAAAAAAGCAAAATCTCAAAGTTAACTGTGATCAAAATTTGATTATCAAATACAATGAGAGGTAACTAATTCCCTAATTTTATTGTTAAGTTATTATAGTTAGTGTTATGTACTTAAGTTTACTGTTAACTTATTATACTAAATTCAATGGTATTTTGCATTTTATGACCTTGTTAACTTTTTAACTAATTATATTAACTATATTTGTATAAATAATTTTTTTAATTTAATTATTATGTCACCGGCCCAACCGAACGGCCCGACCATTTCAGCCGTTTGAACCATGACCTGCTCACCTTTCCAGCTTGACATCCGGTCTGGCTTTTAAAACATTGCAAAATAGAGGAGTACCTGACTATTGTCCTATTGAGTATTGAGATGACTTTCTTTTCATAAACAAAATACAGAATAAATGAACAAGAGTTTATTTTCTTTGTTTTTTTTTGAAAGGTTTTAATCTGAACTATACTCACATCTCACCTCATTTTATCAATTTAATTACTCTTAGTACTGTTATTGTAAAGAGTTATTCATGAGATCGGCCAGCTATCCCACCCTTGATATGCCTATAAATCAGCGAAGCATTAGTCTCCCACCTGTCAAGTGGAGGATACTTTGATCTTTGATTAAAAAAAGGGAGTTATTCATAAGATTTCAACATTACATATAATTAAACTAATTTTTTATATGGCTATGGATACTGTACAAGTTTTTAAAATTCACATAGATTTGAATAAGAAATTTTATATTTGATTGGCTAAAATTCATTCCACTTAAAGTTAGGTTGTTGATCCTCCAAATTCTTTTATTTACGCATGAAATGATTCGATTGTTGTCTAATACCACCAACAAGATCACTAAATAACAAATTGAGTTTTCAAAAACTAGGGATAGATGTTTATGAATGTTCCACCTCCTCCTGCTTATTTTAAAAAATGGAGAAATTTTTGGAAAATGGTGGCCCAAAAGCTTGGTCCACGTGTAGCCCAAAACTAAATGAAAAAAGAGGACGACATGCAAACCATAAGGCGAACTCTGTTGAGTTTTCTCCCTAACAAGCTAATTATCAGGCTGTGATCTTGGCTTCATAAAATTGAATTCTTTGCGGGGATCGTGCAGCATTTGAGTTTAATGAGTTTGGTCAATAGATATTTTTTCTCTGTGAACAAGAAATAACACACGCACATTTAATATTATCACATCTCGTGAGATTTTCATTTCATATGATGCGAGTAACAGAGTAAGGCGATGAAACGTACAATGCACTGGACCAAATCTGAAATCGCACCATTGGCAGGTTTGAACTTTTAAATAACATTTTCACCTATATATATTTGATAAGTCAACATTTTCACCTATTTATTTGATCATATTCTATCTCTGATTCCCGCACGCTCAATAATTCAGAAAGAGAATTCATCATCATCATGCCTATGTGTGTAATAATTAACAATATATAGAATAGCTCATCAAGCTCCCAATTGCATTATAATTGGAGCATAAACTGATACACTTGATTTTGCAGATAAATTAAAAGCAGGGGTGATAGCATTGTCCCCCAACTTATTGAATCATATGGAAAATAATATATATATATATATATAAATATAGAATCTCAGCAGCCATGAAAAAGTTGGCTGGTTCTTTTTGAAGTAAGGAGAGGAAAATGGGCCCCACTTCGTATAGCCCATATTGTGGTATCTTTTCTTGTGAAAGTGTTAGAAGTTAGAAGAACTGGGAACGAGAAGAGAAGGTCTGGCCGAAGGACCAAGAGGAAGGAACAACATTGGAGAAGAGAAGAGAGTTGGAATCAGATAAGATGAGCTTGAAGGAGAGGTTCTGGTTGCGAAGGTCCAAGTTGGCCTGCCAGTAGGCCCCCCAGTTCCTGTGCATTGGGGCCCACGCCGCTGACCTGGAACCCCTGACCCACACACTCTTCACCTCCCCACTCCCTCCCACGTTCGATATCATCACCATGTTGAAGTTCCCTTGCCCCTTCAACGTAAACCTCACTCCTCCTCTTCTCCTGCATCCCACCCTGCAACATACGTACATAAATGTCCATTACTATTTTCATATCAACTATGTGTGTGTTTGTATATATATGTGTGTGCGTACAGTGGCATTCTATCACGGTTGTGCTAATGAAATGGGTTTTGACTATTTAGGCTCAACAATATTCAAATATGATCTCAGAGATTGTTATATATATAAAGGGGAGAATTAAACTATGGTTCTAAGTAAGAGATTTAAAATCAAACAGGTCCATTAACAACTTTTTTACTTATTTACCAGGGCTATTACAGTTGTCAATACTTGTCATTAACAACTCTTTGAGACCTCTCTGAAATTAATTCTCTTACTTGGGGCTTATGTGCAATTGTTCCTATAGTGACTTTCACCGACAAAGTTTGATCAATTGGTAAAAGAGTTGACTTATAATCAAAAGATTATTAGTTCAAACTCGGTTGATATACAAATATCTCAGTAAGCATTCTTTAAACCCGAAAACATGCCATGGTCTTGAGATTGATCAACTCGCCAGAGCTTGACATCCTATGGGGGTAAAGTGAGGTTTATAATCTACATGCATGTCCATACTTACTATCATTATTATATTAGTATTGCTTATGAATTACCTAGTGTAGAGGACAGGGACGATGCCCTCGTTGCCTTGTCGGGCAATGCGAAGGAAAGCGGGCATGGACATGTCGAAGTGGTGGTGAGGTGGGTCGCACCAGCCACCGTGGTTGTTTGGAGGGCAAAAGTTGGTGGCGGTGACAGTGACGGAGCGTCCCCTTAGGCACCATTTAGGGTCGGCCCTGTAGTCACATATCACTCTGTAGCATGCACCACACACCTCCCCACCTCTGAACAACATACTGCTCACCGCCGCCGTATTCACTCCAAACCCAGCATGAAACGTATTATCATAACCACATGCTCCTCCTGCCAAAAACACCACGCAATTCATTATAAGAACCACACGCACACACATGCATATATATATGATACAATTCCAAATAGGTACGAGGACTTACCCAAGGCGGTGGGGCTTTGATCGGCCCCATAGAAGGTTGCATGAGCATGAAGCCAAGCTGAGGCGTGGACGTGGAGTAATGTGGAGGCACTGAGCACAAGGAAAATGAAGCAGAGGAAACGAGAAGGAATGATCATGAGAGGACTCATGTTTCTATGAGGAAACAAACAAATTGTGGCTACTTGTTCTGTTATAATGTCTTGGGATTGGGGAAATATCAAATGAGGTACGTATGAATGAATGCTTAACGTGAGTGGCCTGTTTTATAGGTTGAGGAATCGGTTTGTCGGTGATTATAATAAATTTGGATCTATAAAAACTCCCAAAATCAATAGATAGTTTGATTTTAATGAAACGCGTTTTCTTTACACGTTCTGTCAAGTACAGAGGCTAAGTACGGTTGGATGAAGGAATTTTGAGACAGCATGATAAGAAAGCACATGTTATGGCCTGCATGTGCAAATATTTCCTCCATCTTTAATCGATCTCTTGATTATACGTTTTGAATGGGATCTTTTTAAGCATTTTAGAACAAAGTTGGAATAAAGTGATGCAATAAAGCCGATGGAATCATATGAAACTCGTAATCAAGGTAGAAATCATGAACTCGAATGAAATGTTCAAGGCATGTGGGATCTTCTTAATTAACCCTGTTCAATGTTTCATGACAAGCCTCTTGTAGTAAATAGTACTGTATGATTATATGTCTCAAGTATTATAATCTTTTAAGATAAAGTAAATATGTACTGTATATATGATTTAATGTCTTAGTTAATGATCACCACTATAAAGTAAATCTTGCATTGCATGTAAAGAAAAATGGTTAAGTTGCAATATTACCAATGATCAATTATCGGAGAAGCGTACAACACAAATAACTATTGGATTGTGCAAATATAACAATAAACTTTTAAAAATAGAGCAATTTTACCAATGTGGTTAATAAGCCAAAACGTCCTTTTATTTTTTTCGTCTATATTTTTGTGGGTCACTTTTTGAAAGGTAAAATAGACTAATATTTGGAGTTAATTTAATGGTATTGGTAAATTTGCTCAATTTTTTAAAAAATTATTGTTGCACCATAGTTATTTGTGTTGGATGCTCGTTGAAAAGTGTTTTGGATACATTCACACATTGTTCACTTCATCTTGAGAGGATAATTTGAAGTTTAATGATTTTTGTTTTTAAAAAAAGTACCCAATATTTTTTTTTTCACATTTATTTTAGCCTTTCCTTATAGAGAAGGGAGAGGTACACACTTTTCAACCACACACACATCCACCTCTGCATCACTTGGATTTTGAGCAGACAACCTTTTCTTTTTATTTATGAGGAGACCCTAATGCTATACAGGCATTGACAAAATTGTTACACAATCACTCGTTTCTTATTTATTTGTCGGTAACAACTTGGGAGAGATTTGAGAGAATATAATGAAAAGACTTGGAGCAAAAGTCAAGCCCAACATTTTCAGCTCCACCTAATTTAAATAGGGATAATTAAAATGATCCTTATAGTTAAATTGAATTTTTACGTTGGTGTTATAGGTTTTAAATCGTAATTTTAATCTCTCCATAGTTTTATAAGGATTCTAGTTGAACTTATCGACATAAAATTTAGTTAACACTATTTGACGTATGGACTAAAAAAATTTAATTTTGATCCCTATACCTTTGATGACTTAATTTTAATCCTTATGTTCTGACGCTAAAGTTAAGGCCAAAACCTGACATATAAGAATCAAAATCAAAATTAAAAAATAAATAAATAAAAATCCTATCAACCACAAAATACTCGAAACTCATTAGATCCGCCTGTTACCCAGAATTTTTACCCATTTAAAGCTCACCTGATTAAGGCCTGTAATGGGCGGGTTCAAACCAACCCATTTAAGAATTAAATGGGCGGGCTACGGGCACACCTTCAGGTTGCCCATACCCGCACATTTATTCATTTTTTTTTTAATTTCCTTTAGTTACAAAGATGGTTGATGCACTTATTTGTGCATAAAATTGGCTATCCAAGACTCTCCCCAATAAAGACCTTGATATTGATAATTTTAAAGAGAGTGAAAGTGTTATTAGAGGTATTTGCATTAACATTTTCATTGTGTTTTATTTCATCTATTTATTACATATTACTGAATCAGATTTTGCTTAATTTATTTTACAGAGGAAGATCTAACATATGCAGTAGGTTTAGAGCCTCATCCCCTAGTGAATATGAAGAAGATGATAATTAATGAAAATTCAATGGAAGCATGATATTAATCATTTTTAACTTGTGTTTGTAATGTTTTAGTTTGGAGTTTAAACATTAAAAATATGTTATTATAGTATTTATCTAAATTTAAGTTCTTTTATACAAACAATGATGTAAACATGAATGTGAAATTGTAGATCCTGTGACTATTACTTTTAATATGTAAATATGTTGCCTGTATTTTGAACTTCAAATTAAAAATTTGGAAATTTGTATTAATAGAAAAACAGATCAAAGGTTTAATGGTTTCACGTGACCCATTTAACCCAACCTATTTAATTCAAGACTTAACTGGGTTAAAGTTCGGGTATGGACTAATGTTAAATGGGCAGGTTATGGGTTGACATTCAGGTTACCCACCCCGTCTCACCCCTACTTGCCATTGTGGTACCACTCTCACTCTCTTGTGATAATCTATTTCGTTATATCATGAGACCGAGCATTTTTGCAGTTCATGTATCATGCATACACGCCACAAATCCACAATCATTCATAAGAATCTTCATTAAAACGTAAAAACAAACTGAATAGCTAAACATGTAAAAGTAGATTTAGAACATGTGCTGCAGTTTGATGGCAACTTTACTTAATATTAATACAATGCTAATCATCTTATTAAAAAAATCCGATCACTATACAGAAGCATAATTGGTATCTCAGTAATCCAAACATGAGACATCATGGCTTTAGGTGAGAAGAAGCTGAAATGAAAAATAGCTTTCCTTCCAAGCAAAGGCCTCCTTTTATTTACCACCTCACAAGAATTTTTCTATACTTGTGGTCAATGTTGATTTTGGCACCGCACCAATAACTGTATCTTTCTTCTCACCGCTCTTGAAAATCATCACAGTAGGGATGCTACGAATACCATACCGAGTTGCAATTGAGGGACTCTCATCAGTATTAAGTTTGTAACACTTGAGCTTCCCAGCATATTGCTTTGCCAGCTCATCAATTATGGGGTGGATCATACGGCAGGGCCCACACCATGGGGCCCAGAATTCAACCAAAACAGGATTTTCAGATCCAAGAACAAGAGACTCCCAATTTGCATCAGTAATAGGAGCCACTGCCATGTCCACAAAATAACACAAAATATTTGACTTTAATTAGATTCTTCTGAGATCAGCAAAAAAGGCTTGGAAGTGTGAAGAAGGATATTATTAGGATCTACATGCATCCTTATAACCGAAGTGGTGAGATAGAAAGGTATAGTTCTGGAAAGCTTAGATACTTGATAAATGAAGCACAGTTGGAAGAAACCATTTCGAATAGGAGAATATCATAAAAAGATCTTTCTTTGCAAAGAAAATGCTAGCAAGATGGTGTGTAAGGTGTAGTATTTTGTCGATAAATCATAAAATCTTAACGAACAGAAGTGCTACATAATTTGCTCCATAAAATAATCATTAGTCCATTTAAGGTGCAAAAGCAATCAGTTATTCATAATCATCATTGATATAGCACAACACTGACAGGGTCGAAGTTATGCAGTTGGTAGCTCCAGCAACAAAACCATAACCTCAAGCTTATGTTAAATAATTAAAATTCCATGGGGAACATATATGCATCAAGGAACTTAAAGCAAGCTACCCTCTTCCTTCCAAAGTTACTAAAAGGGTAAGATCTCTGCAACTAAGAACAGGAGGCCAACTTTTTAATCCCAGGTTGAACTACAGAAATCTTGAAGAGGTGAATCGAATGTAGGAATTTTATATATATATATATATATTTATATATATATTTATACATATATAAGAAATTCTATTTAGACATACGAAATAGGCATCACCACCTCTTTCATGTATTAACTGGTCAAGGAACATGAAGGTGTTAGAACTAAAGAAAATGAACTATATGGCTAAGGAATGCAAATGCAATTCTGTTGCCTATAGATGTCGGTAATTGCCGCAAAGGAGATCTTGCAAAAGAAAAACTGTACGGCTACATAATAGAAAACCCATAAACATTAAAAAAAATTGAAAAATGTGTCATCTAATCACCTTGTCTCTCCATAAAATTGTAAGTTTCATAGAAAAGGTACTACAAAAGGAAATAGTTAACCATAGAAGAAAACAGAGAAAAGAAAAGAAAGGAAGTCTATTAAGAGAAACTATCACCGCAATTGGACTTACACAAAGTGTAATGGAGAAACAAGAACTCATCTATATCAATTATCAAGTAGCGACCCTATTAAACATATTACTTTCACTTTACCCACCACAATCTTCAAACAATTAGTGTCAGTAAAGTCCTAAAAATAAGTTTCCAGGATCAATAAAAAAAAAACTCCAGATATCTACTTCCAAATAGTGCAAAAAACCTCAAGGAATTATTCCAATACAGGTCGTAGAATCGAAAATTAGCTTTATTTTGCAGTCAATCAGGTATGCATAAAGTATCATATAGAAGTGGCCGACAATAAAATCTACCATCGAAAAGACCAGCAGATTCTTTTTCCGTCATATTTCGAGAATCAATCAACCGGAACAACAAGAAACGAATTCAACAGAGAACTGTGAACAAAAATATCAAATTTACCATCGACGGCAGTATCTTGAGCCTCACACACGATACGTCCACCGCGACGAGCGATCCTGGAGCCAGAACTCAGTGATCCAATTGAACGAGTCATTGAGATAGGTCTGAGCTTAAGGCCAGTGTGGTGAGGGAGCTTAGGAGAGGTCCTAGGGGTGGGAAGTGAAGAGAAAGAAGAAGCAGAGATGGGAGAGAAGGTACGGGAAGGAAGAGAAGAAGTGCGAGAAACGGCGATGGGTTCAAGTAAAGTGGCCATTGAAGCAGAGGATCGTAGCTCCAACAGGGTTTTTGGGAGTGAAGAAGGTCGGGGACTGTGGGAAGTGGGAAGTATACATAGAGAAAGAGGCTTTGAAAGAACGCATTTTGTTAGATATCGCAATTTTTACAGGTGTGTGGACGAGGAGATGCAGGGAAGGATCAGGTGGTCCCTCCTATTGTTTGACGTGGCCCAATAGTATTGTGCCTCATCACCAATACTGATTTTATATATCCCACTCTTCCACCCTTCTCACATATAAAGGAGTGGAAGTTATAGCATTAAATATGTCATATTTTTTAAAAAAATTTCAACTTTACCCACATTTAAGTATATGTGTTAAAATAATATTTTATGCACCGTAAACCTTTTCTCTTAGCTTTCCTATTTCCAACATATAGATAAAATAGTCACAATAGCATTAATTGATCCTAAAGTGGGCTTATATTTAGGAGTGAAAAATTTGTGATAGTTGGATTCATAATAAGAAACAGAGTGGTATGTAAACATCTTCATCCTCGAGAAAAATTCTTGCATGAATATAATGTACCACGTTATTTGTGATTTGACCAATCATATTTAAACACATAAAGACTGATGTGAAATTTTTAATCTGATTTGACACCTTAAAAAAATCAACTAACTGATTAAAAAAATACTTTTTTTCAACTCATAAAATAAAAGAACATTGAAAACATGATATTTAATTTTTTTTATGTCCTAGTTAAAATTTTTAGGGTGCCAAATCAGATTAAAAATTCTACGTATCAGTATCAATTTAACAACCATATAATTCATAGCCTCTCCCCTTCTCCTCTATATTTAACCGTTGGATTTACTTTCAACGATCGATATCTATTACAATGTTAAAATATTATTATCTATTTATTATTGATTGTATAATATTTTTATAATTGTTATAGATCTCGATTATTGAAAGCAAATCGAACAGTAGAAAGTACTAGGTGGGGAGGGAGTGGAGAGGTTATACAGTGAAAAGGCTCAGGTCGCGTTACGATTTGTCAGCTATATACCCCATCCAATTGCTTTTATGAAAAATTTATTGTAATTAATTTATCTAAAAAGTAATATATTTTCTAACCTTCTTCATATTTGATCAAGGGAAAATTGCTTTCAGTTGCCTAGGAAGAGAGATAATATCAGAAAATTCTCAAAGAATTATCAATGACAACTGAAAAAGCCATCGTTAATAAGTGAAAAAGTGTCATTGACAACTCCTTAGGACTTGGCTAATATTAATTCTCTTCCTTAGGAATTCAATGCAATTCTCCCTTTAATTAAACTCCTCTAAAAGAAGGGAAATGGATCCTCTCCTTCCCCCCCGAAACTTTAATCAAATGGTCCAGATTAAATATTTTTATAAAAATGAATACAATCATAATAATACTTAAAAATCACATAAATAAATTTAATATGTTAAAATTTGGTGTAAACAAGTCAGAATTGTAGATTATTATTATATATTTAGATTTTATTTTCATTTTTTATTACAATTGTAAGTTGTTCACATCAAATTTTGACATATGAGATATTTAAGTATTATTAGAATTATATTCATTTTTATAAAAAATATTTAATCTGAACCATTGGATGGTGTGAAAAGGAATAGAAGGGAAAAGGAGAGGGAGGGAAAAGCGTGAGGATCTACTTCGTGAATGAAGTCAAGGAGCTAACATTGAAAAAATACCGAACTAAGCAAATGTAACAATGTCATAAATATCCTAAATAATATGCCTTAAAATTAAAAATCTCTCCTTCCATCTTTGATTAATTAATTAAGCTTGCCTCAGCATATGACTTGAAGGCCAATATGATGACCAATTTTGCTCCAAAAGTATTTTTAGGGTTCAAAGTTGCCCTAACAATTTATAAAATGTAGTAATATAACCATATTATACTAAAAAACTTATATTGACTATTGAAAAATCGATGTAGGCAGTTAGTCTTTTAACAATAAAGGATAAAATCGTTCTATTTTAATACTTTTAGGGTAAAATTGGATCAACAAGTACTTCCAATACAAAATTGCTCCTGAAATAAAACTTTCGAACAAAATCGACCCATGACCCTTTTCTCATCCTGTTCTTTTTGGTTGAAATGATTTTGAGTCATTTATCAAGCACAATCCAGCTATAGGTTATTCTTGGTTCAGCCTCAGTGCATAATCTACTAATCAAGAATACATCCAATTCATAACTTACTGAGCATAAGAAACTCACCACAAGCAATTTTGTGAAGGGTTTAAACTTGGTTGTGATACTCCCTAGCTAACGATTTTTTCATCACAGATATTGAGTTTCAAAATCAAAAATAAATTCGATTCTGGATACTAACCACTATAAGCACTTGTAGATTTTCATCCCATGTAAATTATGTGTATTCAAGTATTTAACTGTCATTTATTATCACACAGAAACTAGAGCATAATATATTGATAAAAAAACTCTTAAATATCACTTTAATGTAACATAACTGCCTGAATGTTATACAATGACACAGCTTAGGCAAGAATACCTTAGCCTTTTACCACTGACAGATGCACAATAAGTAACAACGTAGCAAAACCCAAACCAAGGAAAGATAATTCTACAGAAGCAAAGAAAGTATATCACATTCACATCGTCCTATACCAACTCTTTGTATGCATCAAAAGTGTAGATTCCCATTCTCGTAGTGCATGAAAGCCTAATCAGTCCCCTAGGATGCTAATCATGCAGTATAATCTATAACTCAGAACACTTAACACTGTTGAAAAATTTCAGTCTAACTACATGTAGATGAGCTCACAGGACGTGAGAGTTTAAGACAAGTTTTTCTCACGCATAAGAGATTCTATCTTGCCTACATCTTCTGGAGCGTCAACACCATGAGCTTCGTGGTCCACTTTTATTACCTGCAACAGATCATGTGACTAGCTCTATCAGATGCTTATGATCGCAGCTAAGAGAATCAGCTTTGTGATATTTTTCCCCCGGTTTTTTTTTTTTTTGGGGGGGGGGGGGGTGTAATTGTCAGCTTTCCTAAACGTCATCTAAGTTCCAGAACGGTATTTAATGGGTTGCCATTTCAAAGTCACATGCATTCCCCTTGCACCATTTAACCCAAGTGTGGAGCTCTTCTTAATAACTTCATGCAAAATATATTGCTATCCTTGAACAACAATACCATTGCAGCCGGGTGCATCCTAATTCTCAACCCAGAACTGTGTTTGCAAAGTTATCAACAAAAGCTTTAATGCTTGAGATCCAATAGCTTATTCTGCTTGTTAGCAGCTGAAAAGTCTAAGGCATTTTATAGAACATGGACAAAACATGGAAATCAGATGGCGTAGCAGTGTAAGACATCTGACAGATTTTAACGGAAACTGGACCTGACCTTGTTAAATTTTAACTCCATTTAACTTCCACCAGGGAATTATATCAAAAGAGTTCAGAATACATAAGTCAAAAAAAAAAAAAAAAAATCAGTGATGTAAAGATAAATCAAAATGGATTTATATCAATTTTGGGTACCTTCATTCTATAGCCATTCTCAAGGACTTTAAGTTGCTCCAGATCCTCCTCAAGTTGCAATGGAGTGGGCTGAAGATCTGAATATATTTTTAGAAACTTTGCATCATAGCTCTGGCAAATGAGTAGACAGACAATCAGTAATTCAAAATGAAGAAAATAGAAGTAATGAGTAAACAAGTTGCATCCAAAGTTATGATGACCGTTTTTTTTTTCTTGTGGGTTTCCACTTTGGTACCTGAATTCCAAGATGAAGCAGATAAGGAAACTGTGGATTGGCCTTCCCTGACCTGCATCATTTAAACAGACACGATCCTTATTGTTGAAAATGTATTTTTTGCTGCAAATTTGTACACTAATTTGAAAAGAAAGATGTATTGTGTACGAAAAATTAATTGAGACCAGATAATAAAGATGTTAATAATTCACTTACTTGTTGAATGGGATCAGTCCTCGCGAAAAATAAATAGCATAACCGTGATTATCTACAATACATTTCACTCGATTTGTATCATTCGCATCTTCAGGTCTTAAGGATGTGACTGCAGTGCTAAACACTGCATCTGGAGCTGCCTGCAGGGACAAGATAAACTTCAATATGATCACAAGGACAATTAATCCAGTAATGGCATGCTCTTCCAATGTAAAGATAAGATGTACCAAAACACTATATTGACTATTAAGTGAATTACGAATAATAATCATCACCTCAGGAAGACAGTCATACATGAATGCTCTGAATATAAAACATCTCTGTTTCTCCCGTTTCACAAAATTAGGTGAAATAATATCTTACTTGTAATGCTTTTACGATACCATCTATTATCTCAGGCTCAACAAGAGGCTCATCACCCTGAATATTGACAACAACATCATATTTTTTCTCAAGCTTTTGAAGTGCTTCATTGCAGCGTTCAGCACCTATAAAGAGTAAAAGTATGAAATATGGCCCCCAAATGTTATGGCTTAAAATGGCAAAACATATTAAGGAATTAGAATGATTACCATTTCGACAAGATTCTGATGTCATTATGACATCAGCTCCAAATTGTCGACAGCAATTGGCAATCTTTTCATCATCAGTGGCCACAACTAAGACCAGGAAAAAACTATCAATCAGATCAAGAAAGCAAGTAAAACATGTTCATGAAGAGAGCATCCATTTTGTCCTCCCTCAGATAAATAGAAACCTGTCTTTAACATAATCCAGTTCTAAGCTTCATGTTCAGAAATTTATTAGCCCGAACAGTCAGAAAGGAAAGCAAAGCAAAGCAGTCAGATCCTGGCAACAATGAGGAACTTCTAGCCTTAGAAAGCCCACCTAGAGACTATATATGCATAAACAGAAGAAACAATGACAGCTGAAATGAACAGTTCACCCATCTAGTTCCAGGATGGGTGAATGCATATTTTGTCTCTGTTTCACGCCCATAAAGTGCAACACATACTGGACATACAAATGATAATGGCATTTTCACTGAATGCTACCTTAAACAAAAAAGGGAAATATTAACATATCTTTTTAAGCTTTTTGTGGCCCTTCATACTAATAATGGGCCAAAAGATCAGACCTAGTGACATGAAGAGCTTCAATCAAAGGAATTTATTTAGTTTCCACTTACAGGGAATCATTTAGGCATTCTAAAAACTATTTACGAATTATTACAATTTACAACTAATCATGTATGTAGACCTACCAACGTGATCCAATGTGGAAGCCATTTTTGCCCTTTCCCATGTTCTCTGTAAAGTCAAGACAGATGCATCAGTCATGACTGAGAACAAGAAACTGAGAGAATATCACTGGAAATAGTAAAGGTCTTAAATATGTGCAGAAATTAATAGTGGCAATAAATTTCTTACACATAAACAAGGTGCTTTGCTGGTTCCCAAGAAAATTCATGAGAAGTTAAATAGTTAAAAGATTACTCAACAAATAAAACGACTTCTGTATAAACACAACGAGCCTCAGGAATTTTTTCTTTTTGGGTGGAATTACGTGGATTATATTCTTATTTTCATCATTAACCAGAGAAAAGCGTGCAAATATATGGTACAATGTATCCACTGGCAATATAATTGACAGCTAGTCCAAGCAAGCTAACCATCTATATACCTTGTTTCTTTATCAGAATTCAGGACACTCAAATAGCACCTGAGCAAAAATAATGGTCCTCATCAACTTAGCATTGTGTGAGAACTATTATGCATAAGTTTCATTTTCCCGATCGGACTTCTCCATTCATGTGATTAAGAAACACATCTCGCATTCCTATGACTAAAGGAAGTAAATCAAAACTTATTTGCTTAAGAAAAAAAAAAAATTGTCTTCTGGATAGACAAGAAAGAGAGGGAATCAAGTGAGTAAGCACCTGGATCATGGGCTTTCCAAGGATGTGAACGAGAGGCTTGCCTGGAAACCGGGACGAGGCGAACCGGGCAGGTATGATGCCAACGACGCGGCTACGAAATTTCTTGAATCGATTGAAGTAAGCGCGAGCTCCGACAGCAGCTGCGATTGCAACTCCAGCCGCAATACCATGCAAGATCCATAGCTTAGCGTTGTTGGAAGACTCAGACGAAGAAGAAGAAGAAGAAGAAGAAGAAGAAGAAGACGAGGACGATGATGAAGAAAACGAAGAAGGTGATGAGCAAATAGCCATGGGATCTTAAGGCTAGTTTGACTGATGAATGATTATTCTTTTCTCTCCTTCTTCATCGGTAAGAAGAGGGAATAAGTCTATCTGTAAAGTGTGGTGATTTGTTGCTTCAGATCTGGCTTCATGAAATATTATAATTATAATCTCCTTTATGCTAATGAGCTAATCACACATTAATTATATTTTTTCTTCTAAAATATTTCATACACCCTATCCTTTTTAAACACGGCACAAGTGAAACTGTGAGCCAAATCATAATTTATGAGACGGCTTTTCTTGAAGCTCCATGCAATGAACATAACCCGTAAGAATTTGTTAAAAAGTTAAATTGTTGATACGATCGAATTCAATTGTTGAAGTTTCAAGTTATTGACCAAGATAGAAGCTTCTCAAGGTGAATAACTAACACACACAGGTGTGTGTATATATATATACATCTCAAATCTCAAGAGGCCATATCAAATCCATAATTGCTAACCAAACTGATGTTGGAACATTGAAGCGATGAATGGAACCATTCGAATGAAGTGATGCGTTCAATTCTGAAATTCATTGACCCGTTTTGTCATTGCTCAACTACTACCATTTAAACATTAATGGAAATTTCATGAAATTGAATTGAAATTAAGATAAATAAGCAATAATTTATATATTTTTAATGTTTTAATCACGAGTCAACTGTTTTAACGGAAGCATATTTGAAGGCCATACCCAGATGAAATCGTACACAGTGCAAACAGGATGCAACAAATAAAAAAAATTTAACCCCAAAATCAAAAAAAATTTGGGGTAGATTAGAGGATCCTCTCCCAACAAAGCAGCCGATGAAATCAATATTAATAAAAATAAAAGTTATGATACAGATGCTTTGATCGATAAAATATTCTTTTGAAGGACAGCATCATATTCCTCTAAGCTTTTCCAGTCGACTCTGTATCTAGAAATTCCCTACCTGCTCTAAATAATTAACTGGACGTATGACGACAATAAACTAATACAAATCATAATTCAAAATTGTCGATGTGGATGCCTCTGGGAAAACAGAAAGCCCACATCCAAGACTCATTTGAGATGACTTGGGACTTGAGCGCACACATTGGCCTTTACAAGTGTGCCTTGCTCCCAGCTCCTGTCATACTGACCACATTGAAATCTATCTGCCTCATTCTGCAGGTAAAAATCCCAAAATACTTGAGGTCAAACTTCCAAAATACAGTAAATTATCGCTTCTTCAAGGTTTTCTCCTACTTTTCTTTTTACTGCTGTTTTCTTTCCCTGAGACATTCTCTCCATTTCTCGTCATTCCCAAATGCCCATTTTCCTTCAGCTTCTTTTTGGGATTTTCCCTAAATGGAGATCTTCTCTTCTTCCCAGAAATGCTTTTATCCCCAGCAGAATCCCCTCCACGAGGTAGGGGTTCTTCCTCATCAAAATCCCAGTTACATAATATATCCCGATCTCCATACTGTCCTTGTAATGGCTCGCCTGCTCCAGGAAGCAAGACGTTAAAAGTTATGTCCCCATTAGAACCCCCTTTACGCTCCAGCAAGGCAGGGTCTGGTCTAATTATAGTTCCAAGAATGCTTCTTTTAGGGCCTAAGCTCATGATGATGTTGGAATTGGTCAGTGTTTTGAAAGCCATTGCAAAAGCAGACCTAACCTGCAAAAGAGCTGAATTTCAGTCCCGGATACAAAAATATCAATAAACCACATATTGCTCCAGTTAAAGTGGATGGGTCAGGAGGAGGAAAAGAGACAGGTTTACAACGTTAACTTCAAACCAATAGGAAGTTTTCTGGTAAAAAAACCAATAGGAAGTTAATGCATCCCCGTGCCAGCCATTCTTTAACAGCTTTAAAACTTCTCACAATATCGA
This sequence comes from Mimosa bimucronata, assembly GCA_037074515.1. Classification (NCBI taxonomy): domain Eukaryota; kingdom Viridiplantae; phylum Streptophyta; class Magnoliopsida; order Fabales; family Fabaceae; genus Mimosa; species Mimosa bimucronata. The sequence goes on from CM073436.1 coordinate 6,206,836, forward strand.
GCAGCAAATCAAGGTATTCATAGGTAATTATGCTTATTAAGATAATGCAATAGGAAGGGACAAATGATAGCCAACAAATGGGATATGATCAAAGGAAAAAGAGGAGAATTCTTGTTCTCTCAGATGTAACTGAGATTCCAATCCCTGATTTGAATTAGTCAATGTACAGAATGTAGTCCACCCTTACCCCCCCCCCCCCCAAAAAAAAAAAAAAATCTTCTAAAGATAATAACACACACACACACACACCATGTACCAAGAAATGAGAAAAGGAACAAACCTGGAAGTAATTAAACGAGTTCTTCCCAATGTCATTGTCAGGTGCCTAATTTAGACAGAAGTGCAGCTTTAGTCAACCAACCACACCAATATCATAACTTTAGAGACTAGGGGGAAATAACCAAAAATAATGCTACTTTGCACTGACAAATAAAAATTACCAAAAAAAAAACTAAAATTTGAACCAGTCACACCAGTAAACCAATCGACCAATTTTCTTTTTTATTCTGGACCATTTCTAGCATCAGTTCACCAGTTTTGGCTGGTTCAGTCCGATTTCAGAAAATAGTGATAACAAACAGTGTTTTTCAAAATAGCGCCACAAACATCACAATTTTAATTTACGTTTAAAAAATATTAAAAAAAAAAAGCTTAACCACGGAGGAACTTCTAACCATACGAACTAGAGTAAATAACAGGGACCTAAGTGTTTTCCTTAAATTACACAGACCTAGCTAAAAAATTTCAAAACATGCAATTCAGTTTAATTATAATCTTTTTCACTAAAATACTCTCCATCAACGAATTTTACAGAGGATGGGGAACAGAACTGGGCAGAACATTTTGATTCAAAAAACTGTCTTGACTGAAAGAAAGCAAAACAATCTTGAATGGATACCTGGGGGTCCTCAATTGCCAGAAGACTTGGGCGTCCCTTGTTTAAAAACCTGAGAAATAAAAATGGGAAATACTTAGTTATCATTATAATAACGAGATAATCAGAAGTAACTGGTCACTATGCAAATATGCGAATAATCTTATTATTACCCTTTCTTGCACTTCAAGAAAAAGGTGCCTGTTCCATTGCAAGAGACGCCAACATCAGCAGTGTTCAATTTGCGTCCATAGAAATCAAAAAATTTCACCTAATTTTCCACCCAAGAAAAAAAAATTAACATAAGTGAACAAGAATGTTAGAATATACTACTCATTTTGTGTCCCACAAAGAACCTTTTAAACACAGAAATGCAAATTAGGATTATAATTCATGTTTTTCCAGAAATATTGGTGATAACACAACAACTACTAAAATAAAGCATCCTAAAAATTGTAAGTATCCCCCGAGACACCCTTTAGTGACCCATTCCCACCCAAGAATCAAACAAACCAATTTGCTGTGCAGAAGGTACACACCAAAAGAACTCCCAAGTTGTGTTCTGCAGATACTTGGCTCTCACGGACATTCTGTAGGACATATAATAACACCATGAATGAGAGAAGGATAAGTCGTTGATAAAAGAATTGTTAGATTTCTTATGCAATGCAAAATAATACACAGCATTATTCCATACAAACGACCAATTCATTATTAACTACTGCTGGCCTACAAGAAGATCATATGTTGAATGAGGTAGCTGCACATTGAACATGAATATGCAACTACAACAAAAGAGAACGTTAAAAGCAGATTTTAAAATCACTTACTCGTAGCATTGCCATCAGCATGACAAGGAGAGCATAAGAACCAATCCCACCAGAATATACCTGCATAATAATAAAAAAAAAAAAAAATCGATCAGGTAAACTGGAACACATTGTAAGAAAAGAAAAGAAAACTCCAAGCGACCACACACCTCATTTAGTTCTCTTTGCTGCAAGAACACTTTCAAAATCAAACATAAAGGACGCAGCGGTGGCCATCTAGCGACTGCTTCCTGCAAGGCCAACCATAAGCATAAATCATCAACATGAATAAACATCTAACAAATGCCCAATAAAAAAGGGAATATTCAACCCTCTCTGACATTTGGGTAGTTATAATATACTCTCCATTTGGGTAGCTATTAAACAAACAAAAATCAACTTCAGACCAGAAGGTGAAAAATAGTGAACAAACCTGAATATAATCAGCAGCCTTAGGTCCATTATCCACATCAAAACTGAATCACAGGGCATGAAGTTAATAAGATATTACTAACATGGATTTTGAATTTTTATTGCTATTCTGTGCAGAATAATGAGTACTTATGACAATCCGTGATGAAGATAACAAAGGCAACCATGCATCAATAAATAAAAAACAAAGCATCTATGTAAAGGCAATATGGGCATGAGTGACTTGGCACACTGTGTATGGTGGATGGTATGATAGGATTGCATACTATTGAGAGATTATATATGCTATTGCCTATAGGTATCTTAGAATTGTTAAAAATAATAGAGTAAAAAAAAAAAGACTCCTAATGGAAGTGCAAATAATGCAAAGTAAGTTCAGATTTATTATATTTATGTAACTATTATATCAAACAAAAGGGCACTTACAACTTAAAGGAAGAAAAACCCTTTGAAGCAACTGTTCAAAACCATGATACCTAGTTTCATATTCTTAATAGAACTTGCAAGTAAAACAAATCTAACTAAATAAAGCTATGAGATGATATAACTTGCGAGTTAAACAACCCATCTAGTATCATATATGCTGAAGAGAGCAGAGTCATGAGAAACAAGTACACGCATGACTGTATCAAACAAGACACGTTTGACTACATAAGATCATATAAAAAACCCCATTGAGATGGGAAAAATTTAAAAGAAAAAGAAAAGATCTAGTGATAAATCAAGAGCAGCAATCTTAGGACTCGAACAAAGGAGACAACTATACCTTACATCAAATGAAAGACCACTTTTCTTTTCGACAAATTTAATTATTGGCACTCGAGCCTTTCCAATGACCTGTGTGAGATTGGCAAGAAACATATAGAGCACGTAATCAAAAAAACACTTCTGATTATATTTTCTCAGAAATGACAACACTGATATTTAAAGGCCAGACCATGATATTTTTTGCCATGCCCCTTTGTGACAATGCCCGGGAAAGTGCATTTAAGCCAAGCTGTGGACTTGGCAAGCCTGCCTTCAGAATCACAACCTACATTGAAGGATCTGATGAATGACTAAACTAAGAAAATTGATTACGATGAACGAACTTCAAGTATGAACTAGTTATATATTTTACCACCAGTGAAGCAACAAAACTTACATCAATATCACTAGTTGGAAGGTAAAGCCCAGTCCTGAAAGACCCAAAAACTTCGACCTGACAGTAAAGAATCATACACAAATTCAGTACAAGTCAGTAGTCCACTGGAATGAATTAAACTCAATGAAACAATGACGTCAATAAATGATGTAACAAAAGAAAACAATACCTGGGAATGAGGCCATATATGCTTTATAACTTGAAACACAGATTCTATTGCCACGTCGCGTGCAGCTTTTTCTTCCATAGTAGGTGACAAAAATTCACAAAAATCTACTATCTCTGCACACAAAATATTTCAAGACATGTTAAAAAATCAGATATAATATCATATCACTAACACTTTGCAATAAACGATGTCCTCTCAACATTTCATGCCTCGTCAAATTATCATACACCTGTGACCAAACGAAGAGTTACAGAAGCTGAAGCCATCTCACATTTAAAGGCTTATCATTATCCTCAGACTGAAAGAATGCAAGGATGAAATTGAACATCAATCAAAACCGAACCCTATCTTTCAATAAAGTCAATACTCAATTGAACATGACCTTGTAATATTTCTATATATAGTTTTACAAGTTGCACAGCCTTCTTTTCCTTCTCCCAAACATCACAACCAAGATAAAATTGAATCCGAATTCAAGTTTCCTCACCTCAAAAGGCATGAGTAGGGCTAAATTGGTTATAAACAAGCCTAAAGGGAATATTGTGCAAATTAGAAAATCCCCTTAAAAAAGAATACGGTAAAGATTCTATCTGTCTTATACAAAACTCGGAACTACTAATTGTGACAATAATGCGGGCACAACGTACAGGCAACAGTCAAAAGATCAAGTCATGGTAATAATCCCAAGCGAATTACTGAGAAACAAAGCCAAACGGTCAAGAAACAGGTAAATTACTGACCTTTATGCAGCTGAAGCATGGGGCTCCTGAACTTGCAGTTTCCACGAAACCAACTGCTCTCAAGCTTGGGCTCAGACACAAGAGCCGGCGTCTTGGGCTCAGTAGCTGCAACGGATTCAGGCAATGGGGCGGAGAGGGATTCTGGCTCAGAAGCACCGTCACTGCCAACATCGAGAGAAAAGAAATCGGGGGCGGCAGTTTCCGGCGAAGGACATTGAAGGGTAGAGAGAGAAATTTCGTTCCGGAAAACAGTATAGGGCTCTGCTACATCGGGAACCGGAGAAAGATTGAAGGGGCTCAGGGTTTCGTACAGGATGGATTCGGCGGCGTCCAAATTTCCATCCTCCATTGAAGATTATGATGATGCAGGGCGGCGGATAAAAGGAAAACGGAGGAGAAAGAAAATATAGGAGAAGAGAGAGAGGGCAGGAAAAAGCCGCCTAATCCAATAGGGTCTCCGGTCCACGTTATAAGATTAGGGATAGATATAATGTACATGAAAAGATAAGGAGAATTATAATTAGGGTTAATATAACTTTTGGTCCCTGAACTTTCACTCAATTTTGGTTTTGGTCCCTGAACTTTAAAATTTTTGGTTTTGGTCCCTGAACTTTCGGTCAATTTTGGTTTTGGTCCCTGAACTTTGAAAGTTTTGGTTTTAGTCCCTGAACTTTGGGTCAATTTTGGTCTTGGTCCCTGAACTTTCAGCAATTTTGGTTTTGGTCCCTCAACTTTATTTTTTTTTTTGAAGTTTTTTTTAAACTGAGGGACCAAAACCAAAACTTTCAAAGTTCAGGGACCAAGACCAAAATTGACCCAAAGTTCAGGGACCAAAACCAAAACTTTCAAAGTTCAGGGACCAATACCAAAATTGACCGAAAGTTCAGGGACCAAAACCAAAATTGAGTGAAAGTTCAGGGACCAAAAATTATATTAACCCTTATAATTAAGTGTAAATAAGTCCGTAGAATATGGGTGATATTAAATAGTTTGGTATCAGCTCAATGACTTTAAAAACGTAGTTGCCATTCACAACTCAAAAAGATGTATTGAATAATAAATTATTTAATATCACCCAGGTCTCCAGGGATTTTACTGTAATTTTATGACTTTTTCTTACCTAGTTGTGATTAATTCTCTTATTTAGTATTTGGGATCTAACTGTGATTTTCTCTAATAAAATAATGCACTACGCCCTCCTATCCTAAATATATGACTTATTTGGGAGATGAGCATGGTCTAAAATATAAGATCTCTTTTTAATTATTCTTAACTTTTCCCCAAATTTTTTCGCGAAAATTCTAAATAAATACCCCTCAAATATCAAAATGACAAAAAGGTACCTCCAATGTACAAAAGGATATAAAAGGGATTGTTTCCAATTTGGGATAAATAATTTTAAGGCAAAAAGACCAAAATGCCCATATCTCCATTAACCACTCGAGTGTGACCATTAACCACTTCGGTATAACCAGTAACCACTTCGCTGATTCATTAGTTATACTCAAATATGCTTATTTTTTGAAAAGTTATTAACCACTCGAGTATAACCATTAACCATTACCGTATGGCGATTAACTACTTTAGTATATCCATTAACCACTTCGCTGATTCAGTAGTTAGGCTCAAATGCTCTTATTTCTGTAAAAGTTGTTAACCACTTGTGTATGGCCATTAACCAATCTGGTATAACCATGAACTACTTCGCTTTGAAAATGTATGGAGATAGGGGCATTTTGGTCTTTTGGCCTTAAAATTATTTATCACAAATTGGGAATTATCCTTTTTATGTCCTTTTGTATATTTGAGGTACACTTTTGTCCTTTTGATATTTGAGGGGTATTTATTTGGAATTTTCCCATTTTTCTATTAGTCTTCATCAATTATAAACAAACAAGAGAGAGTGTGAGGTTTTTTTTTGGCAGTGAGAGAATGTGTGAGATTAAAGTAGATGGTTAGAGTATAATCTTAATATTAAAATACAAGTTTTTTCCGATAAATATTTTAATCAAAGTTAATTATCATAATCTAACCCATCAAAATACAAGATTTAGTTAGGTGGCCTGCTGCTTGATTGGCCTATCTTCTTGACACACTAATATCTTCTTGACACACTAATATTCCGTTCCCTTATTTAATAGACATTTGATGATTTCATCAGCAAGCCCCTTATCTGAATGATTTTCATTCACCTCACCAATTGCTGGTGAGAATGCCTCCTATGAATCAGATTCAATCACCACATTAGGAAGCCCCCGATATCCCATATGCAGTTTGAAGCCCATGAACAAGACCCCACAGTTCCGCCATCAACTCATCTCCTTCATGAATCCTTTGACAAAGCTTCCTCTAACCCAAGTTTCTTCTCGAAACATTCGTGAGGATATGCTAGTGTGTTTCGTCGGCATAAATACAGTGGATCATGTGGAGTTGCGTTGCTAATCATAGCTCGCCTTAGCTTTTGTTCTATGAGACTTCTATCAATGAAATTTTCTCACATTTTGTATCCTCCTCCTTTTGTTTTTGTTTTTTTAGATATAAAGATTGTGTGGCGAAGGATTTATTCTTCTTTCTCTACATTCCTTCTATATTTTTTTTTTACTTTTATCTTTTTCGGCAATCATGCAGATTAAAGTCATAAATCTTTGTATTTTATGTGAATAAATCTCTTTTTATTCCATCTTTTGTTTTTTTTTGTTTTGATACTATTTTTGGATTTTGATGTGCTTATCTTGATTTAAGCTTTTGAGTATGTTCTTTTTTAATTCATTGGTCATTTTTTCTTGATTTTAACAAGAAACTCACAGATCAAAAAAAAAATCAAACAAACAAAAAACTCATCATCTTCTCATGAGTTGCTATTTGTTCTTTGTAATTCATGTCAATCATGGAGATATGAATAAGGGAAAATTTCACTGTATGACCACTGTAGCCATTTAATGTCAGACAAAGACCAAGAAAATCTGAAATTTTATTGCAAGCCTTGGGTCTTTAAATGAAATTAAATGGCTATGTTAAAATACCTAAAAGCCCTTGTGAAAGAAGAATTAATTTCTTTTAGCACCCTTGAGTTGACAGAACGTACATACTACAAGGAAAAGGGAAGAGAAACATTAGACAAAAATCACAGACCCACAGCCATAAAGGAAAACTGAAATAGGATGAGGAAGAGAGATTTCGGATTTGAAGAAGATCAAGATGAAGATCAATGGAGCTTCAAACTTATCTCTGCCCACGCACAAGCTAATTTCTATTGGGTATCTCTCTCTTCTTCTCTCCCTCCCTCTCTCGTTCTCGTTCTCTCTCTCTCTCTCACTCGTTCTCTTTCTCTAATGCAAAACGAAATAACTATAATGAAGCATTAAGGGACCCACTCATTGTCTCTCTCTCGAAGCTCATTTGAACCTCATTTATTTCATGGTTCATGTTGCTGATGTGAACGTGTTTGTATTGCTCGCCAAAGTGGTGCTGATGTGAATGTGATTTTTAAGGTCAATTTGTTTCTGCTTGTGCATATAACGATTTCCATGTGCATATTGAGATTTCCTTGTGCGTATGGCCATTTCCTTGTGCGTGGCCTGGACATAGCTTGTTGTAAGGTCAATTTGTTTCTGCTTGTGCATATGACTATTTCCATGTGCATATTGAGATTTCCTTGTGCGAATGGCCATTTCCTTGTGCGTGGCCTGGACATAGCTTGTTGTAAGGTCAATTTGTTTCTGCTTGTGCATATGACGATTTCCATGTGCATATTGATATTTCCTTATGCTTATGGCCATTTCTTTATGCGTGGCCTGGACATAGCTTGTTGTAAGGTCAATTTGTTTCTGCTTGTGCATATGACGATTTCCATGTGCATATTGATATTTCCTTATGCTTATGGCCATTTCTTTGTGCGTGGCCTGGACATAGCTTGTTGTAAAGTCAATTTGTTTCTGCTTGTGCATATGACTATTTCCATGTGCATATTGAGATTTCTTTGTCCGTTTGGCCATTTCCTTGTGCGTGGCCTGGACATAGCTTGTTGTAAGGTCAATTTGTTTCTACTTGTGCATATGACTATATCCATGTGCATATTGAGATTGCCTTGTGCGTATAGCCATTCCCTTGTGCGTGGCATGGACAAAACTTGTTGTAAAGTCAATTTGTTACTGCTTGTGCATATGACTATATCCATGTGCATATTGAGATTTCCTTGTGCGTATGGTCATTTCCTTGTGCATGGCCTGGACATAGCTTGTTGTAAGGTCAATTTGTTTCTGCTTGTGCATATGACTATATCAATGTGCATATTGAGATTTCCTTGTGCGTATGGCCATTTCCTTGTGCGTGGCCTGGACATAGCTTGTCTTTTTCAATTTACTACACATTGTTCAAATGACAGAAACTCATGATTATTTGTAGGAGCATCTGAGAAATGGCTAGAAGTTCGATCAAGAAATTATTTTGCATATTCCATGTTGGAGGTGAATGTGTCAATAATCAGACGACAAAATGATGTATGAAGGTGGTATTATAAGTGGAAGATTAATTGAAAAGGGGACGACATTTCAAGAGATACGAAGATTGGTAGCAGAAGAGTTGTGGCATGAAGATGAAGGATTTAAAGTAATAACAAAGAAATGTGATGTGAAGGTTAATTTGGTCCTACGTGAATGCACATGCAAAGTGTGACAAATGTCTGGCTTGCCATGTCCTCACGCATGTGCTGTAATTAGGAGCATACATGGAAATTTATATGCGTATGTTGAGGAATGCTACTTGAAGGCTGCACAAGAGAAAATGTATGTGAAACCAATTTTTCCAGTTGAGACTTATGACATGCCAACATCTAAGACACTCTAATATCTTGATTCCTTGTACAAAAAGTTGTTGCCTCCAAAGACAAGTCACCGTAAAGACTTGCACTAACATCAATCCTTGTTGACATGCTCACATTTAGTTTTTTGTTGTTAAACCAGCTTCTTGATATTTTGTATTTTGGTGGGGGAAGAAGTTGTGATGATGTACATATTGCACCTATTATGTTTTTTTGGAATGGGTTGCATCTTTTGTAGTTGTTTTTTTGTAAAGCAATTGTCACTAGATGAATAATTTTAGGATGGTACTTGATGGCAAAATGTGTCAAGTACTAGGATGAAATTCATGATGTATGAAATGGTACACAAGTTAATGGTACCACTTTATGTTGTTTGCATATATATATGAGAAGACATATTTTGTACCACGTGTTATGTGCAGGCCACGCACAAGAAAATGGCCATATACACAAGAAAACATATGCACAAGAAGTAAAAACTGACCTAGTAAAATGTCATGCCCAGGTCACGCACAAGGAAATGACCATATGCACAAGGAAATGGCCATATGCACATGGAAATAGCTATATAGAGGGAAAACCATATTGTAGGTACTTGTAGTTTCCATCGATTTTTAATTTAGTACCTGTACTTTTTTTTCCTTTTAATTTGGTATTTTAACTTTACTCAGCTAATGGCGTTGATATCTCTAGTTTGGGAAACATTTTGAAGAGCAAAAGGTGAAATAACACTGTTAAAATTGAGAGGAGGAGGGGAAAAGGAAAATGCACAGGATCGACAATCATCTGCTCAAAGATGATAATGGTCAGCAAGGATCAGACATGCTAATGATAATCTTTTTATAAACACTTGTTGGCATGGTAGCTCAAACACATTCATCCTTCACGAATAAAGACTCCTGCCATATTCTTCACCATCTCTCTCATACATATTGGTACTGGTTAGTATCAATTTTCAGCACATTTCTTGTTCACTACAATAGCAACAACATCAATATCCCTCACACGTCTTCAAACTACGATACCTTATCATCATATGGGCGTCGTCTTTGGTGACTAACAGCGACGATCAGAACAATAATATTCAAAATTCTATAAATTGAATATAAAACACAGCCATCCCCTTTCCCTCCTTCCTCTCCTCCATCAAGTACCAGGAGGCATGAAGATGATTGCCGCTTGTCATTGGAGAAGATGATTTTAACAGCAGGTACCAATGCTTTTATTAGTGTAAAGTTAAAATGCTTAATTAAAAAGAAAAAAGTATAAGTACCAAACTGAAAATTGATGAAAATTATAGGTATCTACAATATGGTTTTCCCTAATATATAATATATAATCTTGCGTGTAGAAACTAATATATATAATCTTATATATTTTTTGGGCATGGCCAAAGCGGCAGCGCACATATCCTGCCCGATATCTGGCCCTGCCCGTCAATATTTCCGGCCCCAATGTATCCATTTTGTTTTAGGCATCTTTTTTCCGGGTTAGGTCCGGCATTTTCTTAGCAGGCAAGGGTGGACATCCCAATTTGCTGAGCCTTATGAACACCCTAGATATACATGTTGGAGAGAAAATGACATTGTGAGACCTAGCTCATTTTCTCCTCACACCTCATTTTTTATCCAACATTTCTTTCCTCTCACTTTCCATCTATCCTCCAAGTAGAGAAAAGTACACTTTCCTCTTAGTTTTTAGTTCCCTCGTATTTTCTCTCCATCAAATCAGGCCTCTGTGTTTGTATTTTGTAATGTTCCAATGGTTCTGATAGAACGTTTTGGAACAGAGCATAGTAACATTATTTGAGTGTGATACGTATCTTTGGTAGCATCCCCTGGGGGTTCTCCGTTCATTTAATCAAACTTTTAAAAGTGGCTCAAGTAAGGGTGTGTTTGGATTGAGCTTCTGAGAAGTGACTTTTTTTCAGAATGACTTTTTCAAAAGTAAGATTGGATAAAAGTCATTTGTGTGAAGTGATTTATGTTTGGATTTGTGATGATAGAAGTGACTTTTTTTTAATTTGGCTTTTAGAAACATGTTTGGATGATTATATTGAAAATCACGTTTAGATGAAAAATTACTAAAAAGGGCATTATTGTCATTAAATAATACATATATTATATACATATATTCTTATTAAATGCTTAGTTTCTCCCTTATTTTCAAGAAAATAATTTTAAAAAATAATATTTTTAGCTCAAAGGAGTATATTGTGGGAGAAAGTAGTTAGAAATTATTATGGTAAAATTTTGGAGATAAAAAGAAAATTTTAGATTAAAAGAAATTATCTTATTTTAGAATTTTAGGAGTCTAACAGTCTAATTTTCCTACCCACTTTATAAAATAACAAGACAAATACCCCGTGCAATGCACGGGGTTGTTTTATTTGAAGTAATTTGTTTAAATTATTAATGTTAGCTTTTAATTGTGCGAATAATTTTAGTAATTGTTTTTTTTATCTCGGAATATCTTTATAATTTATGAACCAAGTATTTCTATAATGTATTTATGGTCCAAAATTTTGACCCTAAAGCAAATTGGCTAGGGAAACTAACCAATACTATTAACAATGACAAAACCAAAGAGTACAAAAGAAAACACCTATTAACTTCCTCTAATTCCATATTAATGCAATATAAAAAATAAAAATATTTTATGCTCCACAAATTTATTTTGTATTAACTTCTTTAGTCTTTTGATTAGAAAATGTAATTTCATATTGATACATTGCTTTATTCTTTTTCTTGTTTTAATTTTTTTCTTCTAAAGGTATGATCAATTTTACAACAACAAATAAAGTAACTATACATTGTGTTACCAACGATGATGACTAATATTAAAACTAAATTATATTATAATAACAAAAAATATATATTGTAATGCTTAAATTTTAAGTTTTGCATTGCTAGCTATTTTGTGAATTTACTAATTTTAAACTAAAGTTACCTAATTTGACCAAACAATACAAATCTAAAGTTACCACTCATGTGGTCATATATATTAGAAATTATTGTTAGGAAGAATAAAAAATTTAGGGGCTACGATGGAGTTCCCAACATGGCAACAACCTTTGAAATTTATGATGGCATGGTATATCATTGCTGCTCTATCTTGTTTCAGTGTGCTTTTTTGTATGATGACAGAATATACATCTTTACACCCATCTTTCGTTAGCGAAAGGGTTGGACATCTGACCATCTTAGCGAGTGTTCGATCCTTGGGGAGTACCACTTAGTTGTGTTCCAGCTACAGTACTTGGGGAGGTATCTGCACATCTAAGTGAAGTAGGGTAAAATCTACCTGTATGGACAGAATAAAAGGCTTGCTTGTCTTGCTCTAAAGCCCACAGGGACAAGCCCAAGTGGATCATGAGTTAGGAGCCCTGCGAGCCGAACCCCTTTCCTAAAATTAATGTATTGAAAAAAAAAAGAATATACATCTTTACTCAAAGAAAATATTTTATTGAATATATAGGATGGTAGATAAAATGTGTGTAGATTTTTAGTGAAAACATTGAGGGGAAGATTGCTTTAGATCACTTGTCTTGCTCACAAATGTTGAAGTTGCACAATCACCAAACAAAATAATTTTTGCAAAATTCTCACTCCGACACAAAAAATAAATGTCATGTTTAGATATTAGATAACATATTAAAGAACGAAAAACAATATTGCTGGTGCTCCATATAGAAGCCTTTTAATAATACACATTTGATAGCCTTCCTTAATTTCTAAACGTTGGCATATAAGTATATAACTATGTGAAATAATGAATCACTTTTCATTCTTTTGAAAACCACATATGAATCATGAATGGCTTTGCATGCGTTAGGGAATAATGCTTGCCATTAAACTATTGAAAACCATTTTCCAAAATGTGACATGAAGGCATACATGAATTTGACCCATAAAATAGCTAATTATTTAGCTTCCAAAACCGTTCAGATTTCGCATAATGGCAACAAATCAATTTAAGAAACCATACTCCAAGATTTTCGTTTCAGTCATAAATTCCGGAAAAATCATTTACTCATTAATAATATTTGAATTTCACAAAACTTCCTGAAAGGTGCTCAATCCTTGCACATAATGGGCGAAAACTATTAGCCGGATTTCACCTTAAGTGGCCAATTCTTGTGCAAGTTCATTCCTCCTGTTGACCCATTTAATAGTCCAAAATTACCTATTATTTTGACTCCCACAATCTCCAACAATGTGGAACTTGTTCCTTATGACATACCCATTGTGAATGGTGCAATCATAATGCCATTCATATTCACGCTCTATTCAATAATCCAATTCAGTGATTAAATTAAATTTAATAAATACATTAACATAGTGTGACTTTTGGAGTCTCGGAAATTAATTCAATGAATGTTTATTGATAAATTATCCATCCCCTAATTAATGCTATTTGTGCTATCCACCTTCTCATTTTGAAAGGAAAAACGGTCAAGATTTAATCAATGAAGACTTCTCTCCCTATCCTACTATTTCGTCCTATTTTTTGGCTTAATTTGTTAATATGTTCATTTACACTTTACCCCAAAGGAAAAAAAAATCTGAAATTTCTTAACATCTTCATATATCTCTACTATTTCTCAAACCAAATTGGAAAACCTGAATTTTGTTAGTGTATCCATAAAATGATGGTCACATTCATATGCCATAATTAAATTTAATGAGTAAATTCAACAATTAAAAGTTAAACAAAATTTGTTGTCAGTTATAACTAATTATTACTCACTCAATAATTCAATTCAATCAATAGAGTTAAAAAATACATAATGATTGTTATGACTTGTGACTTTTATTATTAGTAAAGTGTGACTTTTGGGGTTGCAGAAATCAAACCATCCAGTATTGATTGGTAAAAATTATCAACCTATACAACTTCAAAAGATCATATATTAATAGCCCAGATAATGAGGTGAGATTGCGAAGGAATTAAGTCACAACCATTATTTCATAATATTAACTACAAAACATTTGTACAATGCAAAACAAAGCATAACTTTTATGCAGTGTTACTTCCATAACAACCTAAATTGACCTTTAAGATCAAATTACCAAAAAGAAGAAAGAGTTGGCAAATTTAAAATCATTTGTAACTGTTAATTGGGGAAAAGCATGATAGACAATTAACAAGCAAGCACCCTTACCTATTGTCTAGAAAGAAGAAGGAGCATAACCGAAACTAACATGAGAAAGTTACAAATTTTAGACTAATATGAATGCATATAAAACTTGTTGAAGATCTTAAATTTAAGCTCAAGGTATGATTTAAAAATATTAACATGGAAGCTTAGCTGTTAAGAAATATGCAATACCTATTGACCAGACTGAGCAGCAATTGAAAAAGAAAACATATTTTTATGCATTCAAGCAGCATGAAGGAAGCCTTTAAAAAAGAGGAAATTTCTTCCTTTCTGAAAAATTGAAAGTCAGTTTTAAAAATATAGTCAAGCATCAGATGTGACGATGGACAAATCATTGCAAATTGTCACATTGAAAATGCTTCCCCACAACTACATTACAATCCATAAAGCATATACACTCATGTTCACAAATGAAAACACTCAAATGTTCATGAGAAAAATCGTTCCTCCTTAGCAGCAAAGGGAAGGCCATTGACAAAATTGCTTTGAAAGAGATTCAATCATATATTCATTGTATCCTAGATCTTTGAAGGACTTTAGACTGAATCTCACGACAATAGTTTTCTCCATATCGTCAACCGTTTTTCTGATTCAATCTTAAAAAGTAAGTTGAGATTTTCCAATAAAAAGAAAAACATAATAATAAAAATTGAGAAGGCTCTTAACGCATCTTCTTCTCAGTTTTCTGGCCAAAGTAAGAAATTTATTTCAGAGATTGATAAGAGAAGATGGGAGAGGGAGGAAGGGAGATGATGGAGTATGAGGGACATAAAGCCTTGAAGTCAAAACATTCTTCAAATGCATCCAATTATCACAAAACATGATATATACATGTGCCTCCCAAGAAACGAAGGAGAGCCGATGAGAATCGAGTGAAAAGAAATAGAAGATGAAGAAGGTCGAGCAGAGGACGGTGAAGAAGGTGAAGAGGAATAGAAACAGAAAGCAATGAAACGCTGAAATGGGAATGATAACTAAATGACAGATATTATGGATTTTTAGACATGGGTCCATAAATGGTGTGATGACGGCGTTAATCACGGGATTTAGAAAAATAAATGGAGAGATCACACTGTCACTACAAGAATTAGAGTATATATTGATTGATATATAACAAAAGGCGTGGGACCCACCAGAAGTCAGAAGCCAAACGCCACTTTTTTTTGCTTCTGACTTTTGGCGTTGCATAAGTCATTTTGGACCAAAAGTCATTTTCAAAATAAGTCCACCCAAAATAATTTTTTTTTCAAAAGCCATTCTCATTTTGGATCCACGTTTGGCCCTCCAACCGTGGTATCCAAACACACTATAACTCTACGTGATAAAAGTACTTTTACAAATTAATTTTGTTAGAATCTTA
The DNA here is from genome assembly GCA_037074515.1 of Mimosa bimucronata. Classification (NCBI taxonomy): domain Eukaryota; kingdom Viridiplantae; phylum Streptophyta; class Magnoliopsida; order Fabales; family Fabaceae; genus Mimosa; species Mimosa bimucronata. The sequence continues at coordinate 6,222,344 of CM073436.1, forward strand.
AGTTTTGATGAAGACTGACCCATGAAAAAATATCGCTAATAAGAAATGATAACTTAGCAGATCAATAAGAATGAAAATCTCTATCGCTAAGTGAATCTAAATAGCTAATTGATAGAAAGGAATAGCAAGTGAAGACTTAGAAATAACAAAGTCAATATCTATCACTAAGTCAGTCACTATCGCTAAAGAAAGAATCTATCGCTAGAAGCTCATTGATAACTCAGCTAGCAGAAATATAAACCAAGTCCTTGAGCAAAAGAAATTAGCTAACGATAATAGGTTAAGCTATCGATATCAGAAGTGCTTCAGATAATAAACATTCAAATAGCTAGTGCTTGAGAGCAAGAATCTGAGCTAGCATGATTGTCTATCGATAATAGGATACCTGGAAATACCTCTGAATGCTTAGATGATAGTATCCTGAAGGATAATAGCGATAATGAATTTGCAATCGATAGTAATAATCTATGCTGATGTAATGCTTTCTAATCCAAGAGAATATGCTATCGATAATATGAAAAGCTCTGAAATTCCTTATATTGTCTTTATCTCATTGAGCTAATGGATTAAGCTTGCGATAGTATCTTCTGTGCAATATATGACTATTTGGTTAGCTAACAGTTTAAGTGCAGAACACACTCTATGAGATTAGCAATAGCAGTTCACGCTAGCGCTAATAGAAAGCTGCCAGAAAGTACCACTTGTACGGATGCTCAGAGAGCTGAGTCTGTCTCTCTCTTAACTCACCCTATGCAAGAAGTAGTTGAAGCTAGAGCGGAGAGTTAAGCCAGATAAAGAAGTTGCATTAAATGCCAACGGCTATGAGCTCCCAACGACTAAATTCAAACGGCTTCTTGAATATTGAATCTTAGGGCAAAATCTGAAGAAGAAGATATAAATACAGAACTCAAGCATTTATTGAGGAAGAGACGAACAACGAGAATATTCACAAGTTCATTCATTACTCTGTATTTATTGTCTTAGAGATTTCATCTGTACTTAAGTGTTTATCAAAATCAGTTCCTTAGGTGAACGTATCTATTGAAATCCTCTATTGTTTGAGGTTGTTCTGAAAGCTTGGTGCTTTAGAACAGGGATATTTCCTTACAGGTAGTAAGGGGGAGTGTTTAGAGATTCTAAAACTCTGTAAAGGTTGACAGGTGAACCTGTGCTCGTAAAACCTGTGGTTAGTGGAACCCAACAGAGTGTTGGAGAACTGGACGTAGGCAGTGTTGGCCGAACCAGTATAAATTTTGTGTTGTATTAATTCTTTATAATTTTTATTTTTCTTAATAGCACAATTCATCCCCCCTCTTGTGCGATTGCCACTTTCAAATTTGATTATTAAATTTATGAGTTATGATAATGTAGGTCCCTTCAAATATTATAGAAGTATTTTTTTGAATGAGCTTGGTATTTACAAAAGGTAATGATCACCTAAACTCATTAGGTCTAAGCTATTTAGATTTGAGCCTGACTTTTAATCTTTTTTATTCTTAAAAATAATTATTTTTATAAGTATAAATTCTAAAATATATGTAACATTTTAACAATATTATTTTTGAGAAAATTCCAGAAAAAGACCCTCGAATTACCAAAAGCACACTTTGGTACAACAAATTTCGGAAAGGACCAATCGGTACATTTGACTGAACTGTCCTAACCCAAATTAAATAGAAAAGACTGAAATGCCCTTGGTTCAAATATTTTTTTCAAATAAAGGGCCCCCACCACAATCCGGTGGGGCCCACCACCGGAGCTCCTGCGGCTGGCGCCCCAGGTTGCCACGTGGCAGCCCCACGCCCCGCCACTTGGCGGTGTGCCACACTGCCACGTGGCATGTTGGGGGCAAAATAAATGGAAATTGGAGGGGGTGGGAATCGAACCCATCCCCTCCGCATGTTGGCTTGGTGGTAAATGTTATATATGTTATAAACAATATATATTCCATGTTTTATTCGTTCTCATAATCGTTCAAGGGATTCCCAGCTTCTAATAAGGGATTACCAACTTTTGTTAAGGGATTACCAACATGTACATTACCATTTACCAACTTCCAAAATACTTCACCAAATATTTTTCCTTATTACTAGAAACGTTCAAGTGATTCCCAACTTCTCATAAAGGATTCCCAACTTTTGTTAAGGGATTACCAACATGTACATTACCATTTACCAACTTCTAAAATACTTTATCAAATATTCCTCCTTATTACCAGAATTGTTCAAGGGATTCCCAACTTCTCATAAAAGATTCCCAACTTTTATTAAGGGATTACCAACATGTATTTTGGAAGTTGGTAAATGGTAATGTACATGTTGGTAATCCCTTAACAAAAGTTGGGAATCCCTTGAACGTTTCTGGTAACAAGGAGGAAGATTTGGTAAAATATTTTAGAAGTTGGTAAATGGTAATGTACATGTTGGTAATCCCTTTAACGTTTATAGTAATAAGGAGGAAGATTTGATAAAATATTTTAGAAGTTAGTAAATGGTAATGTACATATTGGTAATCCCTTAACAAAAGTTGGTAGTCACTTATTAGAAGTTGGGAATCCCTTGAACGATTCTGAGAACGAATAAAACATGGAATATATATTGTTTGCAATATATATGATATACACACGGGTTGGGTTCGATTCCCACCCCTCCACTTTCCATTTATTTTGCCCTCCCCCAACATGCCATGTGGCAGTGTGGCACACTGCAACATGGTGGGGCGTGGGGCTGCCACGTGGTAGCCGAGGGGTGCCGGCTGCCGACTGCCGAAGCTCCGGCGGTGGTGGGGTCCCTTTATTTAAAAAAAGAAAAATATTTAAACCAAGGGCATTTCAATCTTTTTCATTTAATTTGGAAATGGACAGTTCAGTTAAATGTACTGACTGGTTCGAAAGTCTTTTTCTGGAATTTTCCCTATTTTTTTGAGAAAAAACGATTTCTTACTTCAAAATCACGAATTAAACCGTATTTAGTATTTCATGTCATTGATAAATTGTACTCCCCCAAACCCTCCTCCCCAACTAAATACTCCCTCCGGTCTGAAATATAAGACCACTTTAACTTTTTTTTTGTGGAAGTTAAGGAAGCAAATTAGACTACTAAATTATAACATATGTCACATGAAATTAGATTATAGGTTAATTTATAGGTAGAATAAATTAGTTTTGAGGAAAAAAATATTTTTTTAGATTGAAACTACTTTTTTTTATTGGAAAAAAAGTCAAAAAATTCAAAGTGGTCTTATAATTAGGACCAAAGGGAGTATAAGATTTATGTGGGGAGTTGAACTTGATCCTAAATATAAGACTTATTTCAATTTTTCTCAACTTTTCTTTAAATTATCCTTATTAATGCTTACCAATAATAAACAAGTAAAAGGGGAAGGTGGGAATAAAGGTAGATGAATATGGTGTTTTAGTAATATCATGTGATTTTAACTAACTTAATTAAAATTTTTAATAGAATCAGATTAAACAAATACATGTTATATCTAGAATCGGAGAGTGTATGTATAATGTAGCGTTTAGTTTACAGATGGATTCTCTATGGTACATGGAACTTAGAGCGTTTTTGGATTAATTTTTTTAAAATAGTTTTTTTATTTAAAAAAAACTTTCAGTTGCAAATTATTCAAAAAAAAAAAAACACAAGCTAATGTGGTATTTGCATATGAATGATTAAATTCTGTTTCAAAGATTTTGAATATCCAATTTTATAGTTAATAACTATTTTTAAATTAGATTTCTAAGAATTAAAATTATAACATGAACCGATTTTATAATATGATAAAATCAGAGAGTGATGCATGTAATTTTGGGGAGATATGTGTAAGTTATAAGAGCAAATCAATTGTGCCAATTATTTGGAGCATTTCTTTGTAAATATAAAAGTTTTCAAGTTAAAATAAAAGAAATCAATTTTAGATTAAAAATAATTCCTGGCATAAAAAATTGCGGGTTTCATCTTATATTAATTTTTTCCTTATTATGTCTTTCATTTATTGTTTTATTTTGTCATTTATATCATAAAGCAAGAGGCTATGGAGCTACTATATAAATTCGAAGGCTTCGCTCATTTTCCCCTTCCCACTCTCATCCCTCCTCTTCCTCTCCTTTTCCCTTCACACTATTAGATTAAAGATCCAATGGTCCAGATTTTAATGTTTTAGAAAAATAAATATAATTATAATAATATTTAAAAATCATATAAATAAATTTAATCTGTCATTATTTGGTCTGAATAGTTTATAACTATAATAAAAAATAAAAAAATAAAATCTAAGTTTATAATAATAGTCTACAATTCTTTATTATTTATAACAGATTTTGACAGATTAAATTTATTATGTAATTTTTAAATATTATTATAATTAAATTTATTTTTTAAAAATATTGAAATCTATAGACCATTCAATCTTTTAATTTAATGATGTGAAGGGAAAATGAGAGAAAGGGGAGGGAAGAATATCGGAAAGAGGGAAGAGGGAAGAGGGAAGAGGGAAGAGGGACCACTTCTATATTTGTATTTGAGAGAGGGAGTGGGAAGGGGGATATGTATTCTTGGAAATGGACTTCAGAACTATACTTGAAGTAGCAAAAAGAGGTAGAAGTAGCTTTTCCATTTTTTTTCCGAGTGAAAAGGACAATGTATTAAATCGAAAGGGGAGCGGTACAAAGGCTATGACAGCCTGACATTACAATAGTTGCTCAATTAGAATAAAGATTTTTTTTGTGTACTCTGTGCTATACCTCTAATCTATGTCACTATACCATCAATAGTGCATTGTTTGTTTTCAAAAAACATCATTTCAAAGGAAAAAAATATTTAGGTGCTCTTTTTTTTTTTTTTAATACAAACTGGATAAAGGCTCACATGAGCTTACAATAAGGAATAGGTGCTCTTTTTCTGAAACTGTTTTGAAGCATAAAATATAATCTAATGTTATATAATAATATATAAAATATATTCTAATTAAATGATTAGTTTTGTTAGTTTAATTTCTGAAAAAAAAAAGGTCAGTTATGTCTTATATTTAATGACAGAGAAAGTAAGATATCACATTGTTTTTATTTTATCTCATACATTTATTTATTTTTAAATTAATCTATCTGAATCATGAATTAACATTAACATTCAATCAAATGTTGCATGGTATTAAAAAGGTAAGTATGTTATACTCCTCCGGTCTTAATTATAAGAGTCAGTTGATTTATTTAGAAAAATTAAGGATGCAAATACACCATTATGAATTGTTTATATTTGTCTTTTTTTCTCAAAACTAAGTTATTTTACTTATAAACTATTATATAATCTAATTACGTTTCGCATATATTAAGACTTAAGGGTCTAATTTGCTTCCTTAATCTCAAAAAAATAAGTCATTTGACTCTTATAATTATAATTAGGACCAGAGTAACTAAGTAATTTTTTTTTTTTGCAATAATTAAAATAGAAAAACAATTTAAGATGGGAAGAAGTACAATTAGCTGATGAAAAATGCAATTAACGTTGAGCTGAAATAACATTGAAAATGAGAAAATGAAAAGAAAGAAAAAGATATAAAAGGTGATATGTTGAGAGTTGATTGAAAGAAAAATGAAGTCTGAGTGACTAAAGCTGACAACCCTGTTGAAGCGCACACTGCACAGAGCTACTTACCTTTCGAATGACTATGAGGTCCAAAATGCGTCACCGGCGAAACTTCTTCCGGCCATGGTTTTCTCCGGCCAATGCTGAACCTACCCACTTCATGAAGATCATACTTCCGCCAACCATTCATTCCCAAAACATGGTAAAACTCTTTCCTTCCATGTCTGCTTTAAACTGAGAAAATGTAGTCAAGATCACCAGCTGCTTCAAACAACCACATTGTGTTTAATTTGTGGATCATACTTAGCTCTTCTAGTAGTTGCTATATGCACTTCTTATTCGAAGTGAAATGATAGATATCTGGAGAACGTTCTTGAATATCAACGGTGGTAAAAAGAAAAGAAGGGGTTACTTTGTATGATTTTAAATGAGGTGCGAGTTACTTCTTAGTGCTCTGTTTTGTTTGTTTTGGGTTCAAGTTAACTCTGTTTTAGCATCTTAAATGAGTTATCTTTATATTATGTGTAGTTATTTTCATTTGTGTTTCAAGACTGTTGAAGTTATGGTTCCGCTATTAATTTGACATTACAGAGAATTCCAAATGAGTTCGTGAGAAGATTCGGTAATGAACTTTCTACTAGTGAGGCAACAATTTGTGTTCCAGATGGTCGTGTCTGGAAGTTGGAGATGAAGAAATCTGAAAACGAAGTCTGGTTCTGCAAGGGTTGGGAGGAGTTTGTGAAATACTACTCTCTTAGTTTCGGCTTCTTTTTAGTTTTTAACTATGAAGGAAATTCACGATTCAGTGTGGTGATCTTTGATTCAAGTGCTACTGAGATTCGCTATCCACGCAAACTTGACCCTCAGAAGAAGGCCTCAGTAGTGACTAAATGTGGCAGAAAAAGGCCATACAGCTTTGATCATTGTGGCAACAAGACAAGGAGCCAGAAGCAGAAGATAGAAGATGAAGCAGAAATAATTGATATAGAAGATGAGAATGCATTAACCCATGGTAAATCTGGAAAAAGTGATAGAACTGGGCAAGAAGAAATTGATAGTTCAAGAAGGCATGAGAAAGAGAAAGATTGGTCTGGGCAAGGGCTTTCTTTCAAAATGAGGAAGACAGCTTTGAGTAAAAGGCGAAGAGCTATGGAAGCTGCCCAGAATTTCAAACTAGGAAATGAAAACATATCCTTTACTGCAATAATAAAGCCACCAAATCTGAATCGTCGTTACATGGTAAAAATTTTGTATGAGCTATATAATATGAATTGATTCTTTTGTTACAAATGGATTGTGTTTGTAATGTGCAGGATGTGCCGGCTACATTTGCGAGAGCTTATATGGGGAAAATTGATTGTGTGAAGCTGCAGGATTGTAATGGAAAGAGATGGTTGGTTAATTGTAGTAAAAGGGCTTCAAGTTCACGTGTTCGAATGTTGGGAGGCTGGATTGACTTCGCAAGGGCCAACAATCTGAAGGAAAGAGATGTCTGTGTTTTCGAGCTCATCCAAGAGAAGGATCTTGTATTCGAAGTTACCATATTTCGAGCTTATCGTCGGTCTGTACAAGGACTTTGTTCCAAAATGAGGGAGAGAGCTCTGAGTAAAAGTCAAAGAGGTATGGAAGCTGCCCAGAATTTCAAATCAGAAAATCCTCCATCATTCACTGCAACAATAACGCCACCAAATCTGAAAAACCGTTATATGGTAAGGAATCTCTAGGAGCTATACATGAATATGATTGTTTCTCACTTTGCTGACCAATGTGTACAACAATGCAGGATGTGCCGGCATTGTTTTGGAGGCAGTATATGGGAGAAATGCGTCCTATGAAGCTGGAGGATAGTGAAGGACGAGAATGGAAGGTCAACTATTTTAAACTTGGGTCATCTATCAGAATAGCGAAGGGTTGGATCAGTTTCGCAAGGGCCAACGATGTGAAGGAAGGAGACAAGTGTGTGTTTGAGCTTATCAAATGGAACAGGAGCTTCGTATTTCAGGTTACCATATTTGCTTGTTGAAGATGATGATCATGTTGCAGAAACATGTCTAACTCCTTATTACTTTGCTGACTCTTTTCTGGTTTACTGTATTCCTCTGCGTTGTAATACTCGGATGGTCATGGCAGAGAGATTTGCAACAGAGCAGTTCTACATTACATGAATGTTACCCTCTTTTATATATATATATATAATAATAATTAGCAATAGGTGCCTATACTTCTAAATTCGTTATTCGTGTGAACGACTTTCATTTGTCCTGCTGTATAACTGAAGTCGTTCTTCGTGTGAACGACTTCCACTCCTCGTTTCCCGTGCTTCTACAACTAAATTTGTCTAGTCGTCATTTGCGTAAACGACTTCCATAATGATCTGACTTAAGAGAGAATTTCTTCTAAACCACCTGAATCATCTTTTATAATTTCCTCATTTTTGTTACTTGATTATTGTTAAGGGAGTACAATGAAATTAAGTTAGGTAAACATTGAAAAAAAATTAGCGTCATATATTTTTAAGATTAACTTTCTTAAAAGGTCTTGTATTAAAAGAACATTATAGTAATAATTACATAAAACGCAAATAATGACACATAATTTTGATAAAGTGCATATTAGTTTAAAGGGAAAATGGTCATTTTTTGCCTGAAAGTTTTTTTTGGACCAATTTTAACCTGGAAGTTTACAAAACGTAGCAATATAGACCTTTTGAGGCCTCTTTACATTGTAAAATTGGTCTATATTGCTACGTTTTATAAAATTTTGAGTCAAAATTGGTCCAAAAATGATCATTTTCCCTAGTTTAAATTTAAAACAACATATAAATTAAAACTAACAACAAAGTTTATAAAAAAATAAAAATTATATTATCTTGTAAATAGTGACTGCTTATACAACATCTAATTCCATTCCTCCTGTGTTGTGGCCGTTGTTCTTGTATGTCATTTCGTTGAGATTGAATAGTATCATTTGGGTGAGAGCTTGATATATTCAAGTCAGATCATTATGGAAGTCGTTCAAATGAAGAACAATTTCTAAAGTCGTTCTTCGCGTGAACGACTTTAGTTGTAGAAGCACGGGGAACGAGGAATGTAAGTCATTAAAGTGAAGAACGACATTAGAAGCCGTTCTTCGCGTGAATGACTTCAGTTGTACAGCAGGACAAATGGAAGTTGTTCACGCGAATAACGACTTTAAAAGTCGTTCTTCATGTGAATGATTTCTTTATTATTTCAAAATCGTTTACCTGACGAATGACTTTAGGTGTAATATATGGGGAAATAATTTTTTATGTGTAGTATATTGGTAATTTTTTTTCACTGTTTATGATATTATAGTAAAAATCCCGGAAAAAAGAGGCAGGGAAGGGGAACACATTGAAGAAAAAAATTAGGTTGTGTTTGATTCTATTTCCTGTTTTTTAGTTTTCAAAACGATTTTGCCAACAAGAAAATAAAACAAAAAAAATCAGTTGGATAGTTGGTTTTAACAAATCATATTTGACAAAAAAATATATAAAAAATTTGTTTAAAATATTTATTATTAATTTAGGGATAATTCCAGAAAAAAACTCTCGAATTACCAAAAGGACACTTTGATACAGCGAATTTCAGAAATGACCAGTCAATACAAATCCGTACAGTGACTGAATTGTCCTTTCACAAATTTAAAAGAAAAGTCCAAAATGCCCCTGGTTCAATTATTTTTTTTAATAATGAGCCACCCACCACCACCGGCTGTGGGGCAACCCTGCCACGTGGCAGCGGCACGCTGCCAAGTGGCACGTGGGGGGGCAAAAATAAATGGGGAAGTGGAGGGGCTGGGAATCGAACCCACCTCCTCAACATGTTGGCTTGGTGGTTGTAAAACCACCAATAAAACCACTAAGCCAACATGTGTTTATGTTATATATATTGCAAACAATATATATATTCCATGTTTCATTCGTTCTCAGAACTGTTCAAGGGATTCCCAACTTTTGTTAAGGGATTACCAACTTCCAAAATACTTCAACAAATCTTCCTACTTGTTACCAGAAACGTTCAAGGGATTCCCAACTTCTCATAAGGGATTCCCAACTTCTGTTAAGGAATTCCTAACATGTACATTATCATTTACCAACTTCCAAAATACTTTACCAAATCTTCCTCCTTGTTACCAGAAACGTTCAAGGGTAAATGGTAAAGTATTTTGGAAGTTGGTAAATGGTAATGTACATGTTGGGAATTCCTTAACAGAAGTTGGGATTTCCTTTTGAGAAGTTGGGAATCCCTTGAACGTTTCTGGTAACAAGGAGGAAGATTTGGTAAAGTATTTTGGAAGTTGGTAAATGGTAATGTACATGTTGGGAATTCCTTAACAGAAGTTAGGAATCCCTTATGAGAAGTTGGGAATCCCTTGAACGTTTTTTGTAACAAGGAGGAAGATTTGGTAAAGTATTTTGGAAGTTGGTAAATGGTAATGTACATGTTGGGAATTCCTTAACAGAAGTTGGGAATCCCTTATGAGAAGTTGGGAATCCCTTGAACGTTTCTAATAATAAGGAGGAAGATATGGTAAAGTATTTTGGAAGTTGGTAAATGATAATGTACATGCTGGGAATTCCTTAACAGAAGTTGGGAATCCCTTATGAGAAGTTGGGAATTCCTTAACAGAAGTTGGGAATCCCTTATGAGAAGTTGGGAATCCCTTATGAGAAGTTGGGAATCCCTTGAATGTTTCTGGTAACAAGGAGGAAGATTTGGTGAAGTATTTTGGAAGTTGGTAATCCCTTAACAAAAGTTGGAAATCCCTTATGAAAAGTTGGGAATCCTTTGAACAGTTCTGAGAACGAATGAAACAAGGAGAGGGTGGGTTCGATTCCCACCCCCTCCACTTCCCCATTTATTTTTGCCCCCCACATGCTACGTGGCAGCGTGGCACATTGTCACGTGGTGTGGTGTGGGGCTGCCACATGGTGGGTGGCCCATTATTAAAAAAAAAAATAATTGAACCAGGGGCATTTTGGACTTTTCCTTTAAATTTGTGAAAGGACAATTCAGTTACTGTACAGATTTGTACTGACTGGTCATTTCTGAAATTCGCTGTATCAAAGCGTCCTTTTGGTAATTCGAGAGTCTTTTTCTGGAATTTTCCCAAAATATATCATTTTCCGAAATAAAAAACAAAAATAGAAAATCCTAAAATTTTTCGCTTTTTTAAAAACAATTGAAAATATGTTACAAACATTTTTTTTTTCAAAACAAGGAAACTCTGTTTAAGAACAGAAACAACCATGCCCATTATTATTGAGAAGCTTGTGAGGAGTATAAACATAAATATGTCTTATATTGGCATTTATTTTACATGATTCTAAGTTGTTATGGCACTCTTAGTTAATTCTGTCGTTTTTTTTGTGCCTGAAAAGCTGACGCTTGAAACCTCGCTATAATAATTTGGTAAAAAAAATATCCTCTCTATAATTAATTCCAAAAACAAATATTGGAACTTATAACGCTCAAGGGAAGTTATATTCAGTCGATGTTGCAGCGTGCATGGGTGATGGAGCTGGTCTCATGCTCGAGAGAGAAGAATATTGTAGCTGATATTTTAGTAGGAGAAGCTAAGGAGATGCAAGTGGATTTCCTCTGTTTATTATCACCGCCAGACAGCATTCTAGAAGCTTTGAAAGAGGGTATAGTTTTACCTCTCGTTGTTAACTCCATTAGAATTACGGAGTAGTTTGCTTTGCTTTTATTCACATAAAAAAAAAAAAAGGAAGTTGTATTTTAAGATGGATAATGTAGGGCAAACAATGCAAGATGAAATAGGTGGGAAAAAAATAATAACATAGATATTAAAAAGAGTTAAATATGACTTTTGGTTCTAAACTTTAGTGAAAATTTTGTTACAGTCCTTGAATTTTAAATTCAGAAATAAGTTAAAAGAATCGGGTTTATTGTGTATGATTTCAAATGATTGCTGATTCATATTGGTTCTTGGTGTTCTAGTGAAATACAGCAAATATTATTGTCACTCAGGAGAATCCATTGGTCGTGTAGCATTCAAGCTATTTGCGTAACCCGTGACTAATTAAGAGTGCTCCGTTTTTTCCTGTTCAAGTATATGCTCTGTTTTTTTATCAGAAGTTTTTCTTATTACCTCCGTAAATTTAACCTCATGATTCAGAAAATCTTACTAAATAAAGGAATGACCCTACAGAGAGTTCCGAAGTAGTTCGTGAGAAGATTTGAGAATGAACTATCTGCTAGTGACGATTGGTGTTCCAGATGGTCGTGTTTGGAAGATGGAGCTGAAGATATCTGAAAACGAGCTTTTCTTCTGCAAGGGTTGGCGGGAATTCGTCGAATAATACTCAGTTAGTTTTGGCTTCTTCTTAGTGTTTAAATATGAAGGCAATTCACAGTCTGAATTTGTGAAATGCGGCTTTTTAGTTTTTACCCATATTTACTAAAATTCTACATAATACAAACTGTTCACCAAGATATGATACTTAAACAAAATATCTATGGATTTATGATGACGCTATTAAACTGTTTAGACAAAACCGACACTTAGATATTTTTTAATTAAAAAAATAAAATCGTTTTTTTCTTGCTCACAAAAAAATGTAAGACTTTTAAATGTGAGATGATTTTTTTCATCTCAACATCAACCATTTCCATTTTTTTCTTGAGACAAATGTGAGCTGATTTTTAAATTCATATTAACATTTCACAACTCCAATATTTTTAATTTTTTGATTTTTAAGGTATTTTTGTAAGATTTTCCCCATGCTATTCTAATTCTAAAGATACCAATATACAGATGATATGATGATGAGAAATGCAGTTAATGTTAAGAACAAATAAATATAAAATATAAAAAAGATATTAAAAAGAAAAATGGAAAAGAAAGAAATAAAAGGTGTGATGTATACCATCAAAAGTTGATTGACATGGCAATGAAGTCTGAGTGACGAACCTGCTGAAGCGCACACTGCACAGAGCTACTTACCTTTCGAATGACTATGAGGTCCAAAATGCGTCACCGGCGAAACTTCTTCCGGCCATGGTTTTCTCCGGCCAATGCTGAACCTACCCATTTCATGAAGATCATACTTCCGCCAACCATTCATTCCCAAAACATGGTATAGCTCTTTGCTTCTCTGTTTGCTTTCAACTGAGAAAATGCAGAAAAGAGCACCAGCTGCTTCATACGCACATTGTGTTAAACTTGTGGATCCTACTCAGCCCTTCTAGTAGTTGCCATACATATTTTTTGTTCGAAGTGAAATGATAGAAATCTGGAGAAAGTTCTTGAATATGAACAATAGTAACAAAAAAATGGGGTTATTTTGTATGATTTTGAATGAGGTGCGGGTTACTTCTTAGTTCTCTGTTTTGTTTGTTTTGGGTTCAAGTTAACTCTGTTTTAGCATCTGAAATGAGTTATCTTTATATTATGCGATGTGATTTTCATTTTTGTTTGAAGACTGTTGAAGTTATCTTTCCGCTATTTATTTGACATTACAGAGAATTCCAAATGAGTTTGTTAGAAGATTTGGGAATGAACTGTCCACTAGTGAGGCAACGATTTGTGTTCCAGATGGTTGTGTCTGGAAGTTGGAGATGAAAAAACCTGAGAACGAAGTCTGGTTCTGCAAGGGTTGGGAGGAGTTTGTGAAATACTACTCTCTTAGTTTTGGCTTTTTTTTAGTGTTCAACTATGAAGCCAATTCACGATTCAGTGTGGTGATCTTTGATTCAAGTGCTACTGAGATTCGCTATCCACGCAAACTTAACCCTCAGAAGCAGAACTCGGTAGTAAGTAAACGTCGTAAAAAAAGGCCATACAGTTTTGATCATTGTGGTTATAAGACAAGAAGCCAGAAGCAGAAGCTGGTAGATGAAGAAGAAATAATTGACATAGAAGATGAGAATGCATTAACCCATGGTAAATCAGGAACAAGTGATAGAACTGGGCAAGAAGAATTTGATAATTCAAGAAGGCATGAGAAAGAGAAAGATAAGTGTGGGCAAAGGCTTTATTTCAAAATGAGGAAGAGAGCTTTGAGTAAAAGGCAAAGAGGTGTGGAAGCTGCCCAGAATTCCAAACCAGCAAATCCTCCATCCTTCCCTGCAACAATAACGCCAGCTAATCTGAATCGTTATGTGGTAAGGAATATCTAGGAGCTATATATGAATGTGATTAATTCTCACTTTGCTGACCAATGTGTATAACAATGCAGGATGTGCCGGCATTTTTTTGGAGGGAGTATATGGGAAAAATGCGTCCTATGAAGCTGGAGGATAGTGAGGGACGAAAATGGAAGGTCACTTATTTTAAATGTGCGTCATCTATCAGAATTGGGAAGGGTTGGAGCAGTTTCGCAAGGGCCAACAGTGTGAAGGAAGGAGACAAGTGTGTGTTTGAGCTTATCAAATGGAGCAAGAACTTTGTATTTCGAGTTACCATATTTCAAACTAGGAATAGAGCTCTGACTCTGAGTAAAAGTCAAAGAGCTGTGGAAGCTGCCAAGAATTTCAAGCCAGATGATGAAAATCTATCTTTTACTGCAATAATAAAGCCACCAAATCTGATTCGTCATTACATGGTAAAGAATATGTATGAGCTATATATAATATGAATGTGATTCTTTTGTTACTAATGGGTCATGTGTTTGTAATGTGCAGGATGTGCCGGCTACATTTGCAAGAGATTATATGGGGAAAGCTGATAGTGTGAGGCTGCAGGATTGTAATGGAAAGAGATGGATGGTTAATTGTAGTAAAAGTGCTTCAAAGTCAGGTGTTCGAATGTGGGGGGGCTGGATTGATTTCGCAAGGGCCAACAATCTGAAGGAAGGAGACGTCTGTGTTTTCGAGCTTATCCAAAAGAAGGACCTTGTATTCAAAGTTACCATATTTGCCTGTTGATTGGTTCTTTTTTGGTTTACTCTTCCGGCCTGATTCTGACGCGCTTACTATACTGTCATGTCGTCATCTTTTGTTTAGGCCCTTTTTGGGTAAGCTATTGTGTAAACCCAGGGATTGGACATTTTTGGTTTTGAGCTCGATGACTCTGTATGATGTTTCTATGAAGATAGGTTGTGATGATGTCTGATCAATATGCATGTCCTATATTTATGAAAATGGGCTGGCTTTATATTTGGCACTACATCCATTCCTTATATAAGTTTTGCGTGTCAGAAAGATGATTAAATGTTTTCAAAACAGATGGATATGTGAATCTTATGGTTAATTAATATGATCCTTATCAGTCTTTTCGGCTAACGAGTGTGTATGCAAATGTTTGTCCATGTTCGCTCCTTCGTTTGTTAAGTTTGTTTACATGTTTGGTTAGTGGTGTCTTAAATAGTACAAAGGGAAGAAATGGATAAGATAAATCATGAAACTTCTTCTTTTGAAACCACCTATAATTAGAACATTCACAAACACATGCTGTTTCAAGACAGTTCTCCAGTAACCACTTTTGTTCCCCATAAATTTACCAAACTTCCTCTTCACCCACATTGATCTTTTTTACAGACACAAACGCACCCAACATTCAATCATCCCTTACAGAAACTACAAACGCACACAAATGGCACATCAGCTTGCAGATTCACCCCCAAATGTCAGATCATCAGGAGAGAAAACTATAATTATAGGCCATTCCCTTCAAACCAATCAATTCACAGTCACATTGGATCTTCGAACCGCCATCATCATAGGCTTCTCTGTCTCACTCATCTTTTGTGTCGTCTACCACATCCTCTACAGCTTCTTCTACCGCCTCATCGTCACAAGGTATTATCATAATCACCGCCGCCACGTCATGGACGTCGAAGAAGGAACATATCGAATGCCCGGAAACTCTGAGGGATGGGTGATGGTGGGAGCTTTAATGGAGGAGGGAAGAGGGGAAACTCTGAGGGCAATGAGGAAATTGCCTGCATTGGTGAAGTATGGAGGGAAAGAGCATGAAGGAACCAGAAAATGTGAGGATTGTGCGATATGCTTAGAGGATTTTAAGGTTGGAGATATGTGTCAGGTATTTCCTAGATGCAATCATGTGTTTCATTCCAAATGCATTGATGGTTGGTTGGCCACGAAGCTAACGTGCCCAACTTGTCGGAGTTACATTATTGCGTAATTAACAAGTAGGGAAGATGTTAGATGATTTGTTCATATTGTACATTTTTATGTCCCTGCATGAGGACATTGTCCACAATCAAATTGGTTCGGCTGGGGGTTTGCAATTTTTTTCTCAGCACCGACCTTAAATCTGTTATGTCCCAAAATTCTAATCTTTAGAAGGAGAAAAATCTTTTAGCCTAAATAGTTTTTTACTTGTTATAACTCAATCGTTATATTATGACTTGGGGACAATTTAGTCTATATATGGTAAACAATAAAATTATAACTGAATTAAAATTACAAAACTAAATGGCTAATTTTTTATTTTTTTTTTGTTATTTTGAAGGGCAATGATGGAATTTTTTTTAAAGGAAATATGTATTTTTTATTAACTTTTTTTTTTTAAATTATTAGTATGTGATACTCAATTTTTTTAATCAATTTGATACTAAATTCAGTAGTGGCTACTTTTATAGTTAAACTGGCATGCTCTTAAGAATTGTCATATTATATAACAATGAATATAAAATATTTTCATGAAGACAAAAAATATAATATCTTTAAAAAAATTAAACTTGTACAGAAATTTCGTTGTATGATTGTCTGAAAATATACTGCGAAAATGATAGAAAAATATCTTTTGACTTTCAAAATTCCATATACAAGATTTTAACTAGCTGAGTAACGGTATTAATAGTTGAGTGTAGACCTATATGAAATTTTGAAATTCAGCATTTCCCAGATATATTTCTTTTTTTATACAAAAGCCTACTACAATTAGCTCACTTTCAATTTTAGGAAATATGAAACGCTTGGCTACCATGTCAGGCATGGCAGACCATTGTAAAGTATAAACTTTAAGGCATGATAAAATCAGCAGCAAGAGAAGTAATTCCTCATTAGGTTTTTAAATTTTATTCATACAGCCATCACAGAACTTGATAAGTTCTCAAAATTTGTGCGTCCATTCTTCTTCTTCTTCAACTTCTTCAGTGTCTTGATGAGTCACTCTAGGCACCATTTCATATGTCTCAGACGCCGCAATTCTGGAAGGAAGAATAAAAGAACCACCACAACGTTGCTGCAAGTAGACAATGAGAGCAAATAGATTGCATCCCACAATAATGGCCAAGTCCCCAGCGGTGGAGTAAAAATCTGCACTTGGATCGGCATACAAGTATGATCCACTATATTGCGTACCATACTGAGAACTCCTGTAAAGATCATAAACATGTGGTAGTAGCCTCAGAAAACTAGTTCCAAAGTAAAATGGACCACAAAGTGCATTTTCCTTCATATTTGAGAACATGTTCATCATTATCTGAGGTATGAGAAAGCCATCATTTACCAATCCTCCATAAGACTTCAAAACCTCCCAAGATGAAGCTTTCTGGTAACTTGAAGACACTGCAACAAAATAATGATTATTGTTGTTTTTGTTCTTGCCCTTCATCATTGCCATGAGGAAACCACCTGCAAATAATGGTAAGGTCACAATCACAGCCTCTTTCTCTGCAATCCAGAGGCTGTCTTGAGTTCCACCAGTGCTGTTTCTTGCGGACCAAGTAATCTGAAGGAGACGAAATTGCATCAAGAAGGCCACCATGGTAATTAGCCTAACTGTTATTTCATTGGATTCAAGCCAAGTGACATTTGAGAGAACGGAGTTTTTAGCATTGTGATTTTGAGAGAAGAGAGCTTCAAAGTTTAGAACCAGAGGGATCATACGGTACAAAGTGAGAATTGAGAGCATGGTGAGTGAGATGAAGGGAAGGACTTGAGGGTTCTTCTTCACATGATAGAGTTGGAATCCCACAAGAACACAGTATAGAGTGGTGGATATCAGAACCATCATGATCTCCATATCCATTCTGTCAACAGTTTTTCTTGCTGCCTCCTTGTAAATTGAAGCAGAATTTAGACTCAGCGTATCAAAGTAAAGAGGATCCGATTCATTGCGTGTGCTTTCAATACTTCCCTTAATGTAGCCTGCAGACCTCAGGTATAGTGGTGGGAATTGAAACTTCACTAGAATCTCACAATCCATAGAATGAGACATTGGAATCACATTATTTGATGGGGGAAGAATTCTGCAGCCAACCATACATAAATTTCCTGTTCCTGCATCATAAACTCCTTCTGCAGAAATCTTCACTGCCTCATTGTACATGTTTAACAAGGACTTTTTGTCCCCTGAGGTTCCATTTTTAGACATTGACATTATAATTTTGTAGCTAATGTTAAACAAGCCACTCGTGATAAAGTTGCTGGGAGCTGATTTTTTAGAAAATGCCAGGTCATAGAACTGATCACCAACAGATAAAGGAGCTGAGTGACCTTGGGTCAGTTCTCCAATGGAATCTTCAACTGACATATCAAATTTCATGTCATAGGAATATGGATTTGGATACCTTCTTGGTTTATTGTTGACATTATTGGGTCTTGGGCACAAGCTTTTGATTTTGTCTTGCTGGGTATACTTATACTTTAATCCTTGAACATCTACTACATTCTGATCATCTTCTTTTCTGAAGGTGATTGCCTTGAAGAAACCAGGATCTTTCACTGTTTTGTTGCTCCATATCTGCCCCATAACGGTGCTTGTGTCTTTGATTGACCAAATAGATGGGAATTTAAGCTGTAATCTTACTGCGCAGTCACCCACTTGAACACCAGAGAACGAGGAACTAGATGCCAAGCCAAGAAAATGACATGCCACTACATCCAAACGATTCTCCTTTTCATCCCACCACGCTTCTCCTACTAACGTACTTTTGGGATTGAAAAGATTGGCACCAAAATCTTCATCACTATGATTGCCAAAATTTATCAAAATCCTCAACTGTTTCTTCTCGGTAAAAGTACATTCAATCAGATCCAAAGATACAAAAGGTGGTAAAAACCCAGGAATCCCACCAAATGGAGTGCAATTCTTTGAAGTATTGCAGTCACCAGAGTACTCCAAATTAAGCTTCCTAATTGCTTCCCAAACACGAGACGAGCAGAAAAGTTTCTTATTTGAGTCATTTACCGATAGGCCCTTCTCAGCATCATCATCGAGGTTCCCAACATGTGCAAATTCATTTTTAGATTCTTCAGAATCCAAGGTAAACTCGTAGTTGAATGACTTGAATCGTGGAATCATAAGCACAGGAAATGCATCAAAATAAAACCCTTTCCCCTTCAATCTATCCAAGCTCCCACTAACCACACTACTGATATTACTTGAATTGAAGACATTGTTGAGCTTTAAAACAACATCTAGATGACGAGTGTTACCTCTTGAGGAATAATCACTGCCTGAGCCAACCATACAGAGCTTCCCTGTGGATGAAGACCAGAACCCATCAAGCATTATGGTCACAGAACTACCACGTGGTCTATAATAAGTTGAAAGGCCGTGGCTGAAATTTCCTGCATAGTAATAGGGACTGGTGCTTGCAATTAATATGGATCCTTTAACTTGGAACACATCAGAGACGTCAGTTTCTCTGAAGCGACCAAGTCGGAGAAAGATTGAGTCTTGCTGCGAATAAGGATTGGCACCAAGAATCCTGTTGGCTCCAGCGAAATAAGCTGTCTGTAATTGTTGACCGACAGAGACAAAGCTTGTCCAGTGATGATGGAGATTTGCATTAGGCACTTCAGAAGCACAGTGGTCTTTGTAATGGATTGACTTGGCAGTGGAGGAATAGACATTGAAGAAGAAGCATGCAAGTAGGAAGAAGGAGAAGGAGAGAAGTAGAGGAGCCATGGCCATAATCTGAAAGGAAGGCCACAACTATACGAGTCGCAGGTTTACAACGTCGTCAACACTTAAAAATGAAAGGAAACTAGAGAATTCAGAGACAGTAATGTCTCTATATTAGGCGCCAAATGGACAGTTATGGTTATTGAATCATGTCCGCTCATTTCATCTTCATCTTTATTATAGTTTTAATTTATAGTTATGGTTAATTCTTCCTGAGACTCCGAGGGAGGCTTCTTGGAAGTTTTCCTCTATGCAGTCCTCCCCTACTTTGACCATTTTTGTTTATATCTGCATGTATATTTTTATTGGAGGTAATTATATTCAGAGCATTATCATCAGACACTAAATATAGGTCGTTCTTTTAAGAGGAATTCGAATCGACTAGCTTTTCCAATTTGAAGAAGTATCCACATTTAGTATGGGTACATCTTTTAGCAGTATATTCTTTTATGTATGGGTGGTCAAACTAGGGGAGGGTAGGACTAAGGAAGACCGAGGAAGATTTTGAATTCTTAGAAGAATGAATAAACAAAAGCAAGTTAGGTTTGAAAAGGACAATGAAGCAAAAACCAAAGGGAAGGGATATTTAACAACATCGAGATTCAGGATAAGGAAGTGTGAGGGGGAGGAAACTTATGACGTTTCCTAGGAAGGAACGTTTGTTCGGCAACGCTATTTAAGACAATAAGACGGCACGACAAAACCATCGCTATTCCTTCCGGCATGCTGTAATAGTAACTCTCAGTTGGACTCAGGAAATTTTGATCATTGCAAGAGCTCACGTTTTGACGAACCACCTATTCCTTATTATAAGTTTAACTATCATAAATTTTTTGTTCGTAAATATAAGTCCACTCTCAGATCAATTAATGCTACTGTGACGATTTTACCCATATCTTGAAAATAGAGAAGATGAGAGAGAATGTTTATAATGCATAAAATATTATTTTGACACCTATTCTTAAATAAGGGTAACGTTAGAAAAATAGGACATATTTAATGCTATAACTTCCAATCCTTGGTATGTGAGAAGTAGTTAGGGTGGACTTAAGGAACAGAGTGTAAGATTACAAAATTTGGTAACACAGACAATTCGACTGTCCGTACACAAATAAACAAATAAATATTAATAGAATTTATAAGTTTTTTTTTTTACCAAATTTATAAGTTGGATCTCCATTTTTATGCTGTTAAAAAAAATGATTGTAGGGCCTTTTATATATATTCTGTTAAAGCCAATCCAATCTTTTTTTTTTTTTCATTTACTCATGAACAAAATGATCAATGGCATGCTGAAAATTTTTGACACTTCATTTAAAAAAAGAAACATTTTTATTCAATTTCCTCATTCATTGCATTTCATTAGGTATTAAACAAGCCATTAAGTCGTTTATTCTGCAGGCGATGAGAATGACGGCTGGTGTGGTATATAAGCTGCACCTGCACTTGTTTGAATTGTACCTGTGGTCATCAAGGACCATGACAAATTACATTGCCAAATAATGACACAATATAGATTAAAGTAACGAACATTCATAATAATCTCATATCCCTTTTGGTCAAACATGCACAACAGTGCAGCAATACATTGTTTGAGGAGCAAAATTAGTCCATCAGCGTAAACACAGATTGGTACTAAATTGATATTTTAAAACTCCAGAAGGTGCCAAAAGACTTGCCAAAATGATCTACCATTTAAAAAGAACGTGTATCAACATTTTCAAAATGGTAATGAAGGTCAGGAAAGAATGCAATTTACAATTTTAAAAGAAACCAAAAAAGGGTCAAAAGAAGAGTTAAAAACTAAAATTGCCGTGGATTATATATTAACATTTCCTACTTTGCGATGGCGCCTTGAACTTGATCTCCTATCTCCTCTCGGGCGCTTTGGACTCTTCTTTGTGTGAACCTTGTTCATATGAGGAGGAGTAAGTGAGCGATGAGGAGGAGGTAGCCGATGAACTGGAGGGGCTGGAGGAGGCATGTGCTCCAGTATATCTCTATGATAAGTCTGAAATTTGTCATCACGAAACGACAGAAAGTTGATTAGTTCCAGAACAAAAGACACAGAGATTAATGCATCTAAAAGTTTCAAACTTTTCATCTGCACAACATATTTAACCCATTAGGCTAGCTTATGTAGGGTAAAAATGATTTAACGCGCTTGATTAGAATATTTATTATTATATACTCCCTCTCGGTCTTATGCCTATTCGAACTCATGATTCCCCAAAGGAGGTAAGGAGGGTAGCACCACCACCACCACCACCACCACCAAGAAGCCACAAGTCGGCAGGGCTCAATTGGAATATTTATATCCAAGCAAAAGTATTATTTGAAAGGTGCATTTACCATGAAATCATATGATACTTCCTCCGTTGCTCAATATAAAACCCAGTTGACTTTTTTTTTGTGTGGAGAAATTAAGGAAGCTAAATAAACCACTTAATCATAATGTATTTTATGTATTATTACATTATATGTTAGTTTATAAGTCAAATAAACTAATTCTAAGAAAAAATTTAAATCAATCAGTTTTTAAATAACCTATTTATCTTTCTTAGAATTCTCCAAAAAAGTCAACAGGTCTTATATTTAGGAACAACTTCCTCACTTGGAAGCCAAAAGATTAAGGGAGAATATCTTGGGGAGCTTAAAATCTCACGTGTATAATTGGTAATACATGGAAGCATGTAAGCCATGTAAATACTAACCTGTATAACAAAGTTGCGCCTCTCACAATCCAAAAACATATTAATCCTCCACTCAACTTTTGCCATTATTTTGTCTCTTACCGTAGAAAAGCTTAACTGATCCCTCGAAGTGAAGCGATCAACTTCATTGAACCATAGGCAAGTAAACAGATCTGTAATGGGAATATGTTCTTTTATGAGAACACAGCCTTCGGGAACATCTGCAAAAAGCCATACACTATTAACAAGTCCAATTTTAAATGGAAACAGCAAATATACACAGCAACACACATCTTGATACATCATGCATTTTACACGTGCAAACATGCATGAATCAATCTTGCACCTACCACTAGTTATTGGAAGTTTAGCCTTTGAATAGCGAGTTAAACCATCGTGATTTTGATAAAATTGAATTTGTTGATCTATGGAAGCATTTTCATATTTCCCAGCAGCTTTGTTCGCCTCAGCCTCAACAAAGACGTCAAAGCGTCTATAGTGTCTTGAAATGGCAAAAGTAGAATTTGATCGCCACAAGAACCTGGATAATATGAAAAGCAGTAAAACTGAAGATCAAAGATATAAAAACACATAAAAACATCTACATTTATTTATTGTTAAATAAAGAGGAATAATTAAAGTACTACACACATAAATAGCCAAACGTTCAAACTATGGAAAACCCATAGCCGACAAAATAAAATTTCAAGAACAATCAACTCTGTCAAGCAAGTGGTGTACATGAAAACTTACAGCACGCATCAATATGAAGAGTGAACTTTGTCAATGTATGCCAAACTACCACAATAAAAAAGAATTGTGGGGCTGACATGGCGAACGTTACATACATGTTTCTACCATTATTTTACAAGCTCCTGAATTTGAATTAAGGGAAGTTTTGGTACGAATTACAAATATATTTGGAAATCAAATTTGAGGATAAGTGGATATTTGGATAGCAGTAAAAATTTAAGTATTGGAACTTTTGTCTTTTAAAAAATGCCAGCTTTGAGTTTGAAAGATGTTTGAATTGGGAGGAATGTAAATGAGAAAGTTACCGTCATTCATACTTCAAAGACCTTTTATTTGCAAAAAGAAGTTCAAAATGAGTTAGATTGCAATGACAAGCCTTATTAAAATTTAACATAGAATTTGACCAAATTTAAAACCCGCAGACAACCTGATAGAGGGCTTATCAGTAGACATGGTTTTTCACGCTCTCTCATATTTCATTCTGAGGAGAATGAGTGATTCCCTTACAAATCCAATCCTTCAGTGCTTTTCTTTCTTTACTTTCGAGACCTCATTTCATCATATTTTCACCCATTGTACACTCCCCTTATCGATCAACTCTTAGCATATATCACATATGCAATAAACTTGATAGTAAAAATCAAGCCTATCCAAAAAATACCAAATAAGAACACAGAAAGCTAATTCCACTCCATGGACCAAAGGCCTGAAAATCTATAGAAAGAAATTATGGGGAAGGGCAAACACCTCTCAAGAATTTGATATGGGTCCACAACAAGCCGGAGTTTCCCATCAATCCATATCGAATATCTGACATTAGGAAAAATCCTGTGCAAAAGCAGCTTTGGAATCTGCAATAAATACATGATGTCAACATGTATAAAATCGCAGTGTTTTAAAAATAATCTTAATTTTAATTATGATATATCTTCTAGTTCCCAGCAGACAGCCAGCAGCAGAAATTTAAATTTTATGTGGAAGCTGCAACCACATACAAGCGCCACAAAACATCATCAAATAGGAAGAACAAGTCCAATTTTCGATCCTCAAATTACACTAAATCTTATATTCATCAATGTCGGAACATGTCAAGACTCAAAACTGCTCTGTAACTTTGAAGTTTAAAACCTAAGTAACAAAACATACATTTGCTGTAAGCTATGTTCCCCAGAATTTCAGTGTCCAACTTTAGCATATATTCGGGCTGATTTTCTGGAACCACTGATTGATCATACATACACATCACATACATCAACTAAACAATTGCAGATCGGGTGGCTAAAAAAGGAATAACCAACAATCAGATTCAGCCTCAATACTTTTTTAATCACATTTTCCTACTTTTATTTAATGGAAACTGTAATCACATACTCTCTCCAATCCATTTAACAAGACAGGATTCTTGAGCGTAATTTTTTGTAAACTACCCATTTAACATAGACTTAAGATACTTATACCACTATTGCATTCACTGCTCTCTCCACTACATATATTCTCTTTTCCACATAAATGAGGCCATGTTTGGAAACTGAAATTTATTCTTTCCACATTTATTAAACATAACTAATTTTAACTAACCCTTCAAACAATGCAATTTGGTTAGTAGTATCTTATAAAAAGGAAAGGAGGGAGTATTAATTAATCAAGCCAACATGTGCAGGAGAGTCAACAAACCAACTAATCCCTTTCAAAAATTCATAGGAATTATAGAAAATGCAGAATGCTCTCATGAACTACGACTCAGATTTCATTGCAATTATGAGAGAGAATGAAAAACATGCAATCAACCTTTCCATTACGCCGGCCATCAGCATAAGGGATGTTGCGGATGACAATGATCCTCCACAGCCCAACCCTCTTGCTGCTACCCAATATGCTTGCATTCTTCATATACATTTCCGTTTCCTCATCGATGAACATATAGAAAGGAATATGTTTCTTTGCTTCCTCACCGATGTTCTTTGGCTGCTGTATAACATCATAATTTCCTGCCAAAGGTGAAACTATGAGAAGTAGCAAACAACACAGCAAAGAGAGCATATAGAATACATCAGTCATACCAAATATGCCAGATGCAACAATGATGTCATGGTACTCATCCAACATCGGTAAATCAGCCTCATCAATATCGAATCCAGTCCGGTGACCAGGTCTTCCCCCTTCGACAAATCTGATAAGAGTTTATGCCAGACATGAAAACGCAAGAAAAGGGGAAAAGAAGTTGCATTTCATAGAGGGGGAAAAGGAATTTCTGAACGCAAAAGTGGGCAAAGAGATTTCATCAATCCTCTTAGGAATATAAAACTTCACAATATACCTCAAAAAATTCATTTAGCAATAACAAAAATAACTAACCCACAATGCACTGTCATAGCCTCTCTTATGTCAAAGGCGGCATCCCTGTCTTCCAGAGAAGGGTATCCACCAAATCCAGAGCCACCATGTGATTCCATATTAACTGGATTTTCATCATGCACATAAGTTAAAGTGTGAAGCCCAGGTGATGCAGATGGAAACCTTGGCATACTGGCAATAGCTTGCTCTACCGGAACATAACACACAGGACATGCTGAAATAGAAGAAAGCGAGAACCTGATCAATAGAATTCTACAATGTTGTGCACTGCTAATTGTTAGGATACTCACATCAGAACATTGGAAAAAACCCAAGATGGATATTATGTTCAATTTTTAAGTTCATGATAGGAAAATAATCATACTTACGCCGTGGTCCAGTTCGTCTCCTATTACCCGGTGGTGGGGGAGGAAATGCAAAATGATCGCATGGATGCCCCAACGTAGGAAACTGTCCCATTCTGCCTGTTGAGGGAGAAGAGGATGGAAAAAGAGGCCTTACTGTAGTTTGACTTGTTCTAAGAGAGGGACTTCCACTAGAATAATTTCCAGCCTGCCGCTTTTTGTCTACTTCAAGAGGATTCAAAATTTCATAACCAGACAAGGCATAATATTGCGAGTCTTGAATTTCTCTAATGAAGTCCGCACCTGATTCATAACAATACCAAGAGCACACCGTAAAACACAAACTCAAAGCCGCATATAATCCAAAGCATTCTAAGTTAAACACATGAAAAGAAGAGACGGGGAGTCTCAAGTCAAACCATGGCATCTCGAAACATGCATCAACCAATATAGTGACGGTTTTACAAGAAATGGTAGAAAGGAGAGAACAAGTAATAATGATCTATCATCGATCACACTAATCCTATTCAAAGTTCAAGATCGCAAGATTCCATGGACATGGATAAGGAGAATGAATACTAACCTTTCTCGGAGGTAAAGGAACCAAATACGAAAACGAAGAGAGCAAGAGCAACCATAAGCAGCACTGCCACTTTCCGTCGACCAAGAAGGCGGCATACAAAAAGGCAAGGCCTTTCTTTCTCTCTAGAATGAAGAAGCGTCTTTGAAGGTCTTCGCACAAGTGTAAGCCCTGTATGAATCCCATTCTGCAATCCATTACTACCTGTCCGTGGCCCCAATGACTCTCCAGTCATTGCACCTTCAAATCATTCAGTTTACCTTTCATCTCCCTCTGCCAAATCTAAATCCAAACCTTCTGAACCCATCAAATAAAAGCCAAAAAAAAAAAAAAAAAGCCGCCAACCTAAATCACACTCCACCACGTGATTTGTTTTTTTTCTTCCTCAGTAGGTACCTTCAAACGCAAACAAAAATTACCGAAACCGGTAGTTTTAACGAATTGGCAAAATTTCGAGGAGGGCGTGAAAACTATGAAGTCCAATTTGATGGCCAATGCATCCCAAGCCAATTGTGCAGTAGTGAGATTCGGGGACGGACAGAATTCTGCACGGCAATATTGGCGACGTGAGTGTCCGTCGGAGTTTGAAGCCGGAGAATTTCTGTCAAATGGAATTCTGGAGAATCAGATTGAGGTGGACCGTGAATGGAGGGAAGAAAGAGACTACCTCTGTTTTTTTTCTTCCAATTCCAATTTTCGGCTGAGATGGGTAACGCAAAAATGTGAGCTTTCAAGCTCGAGGGCTAAGACTGTGGCCCATTAGTGTGGCCCAAAAGATAAGTCCAAGCGTGTAATCTCTCCCTCCCTCCCTCTCTCTCTCTGGTGACAAGGTTACACTTACAATCATCATTAAATTATTAAAACAAATCAAGACTTCGATAGAGGAAATCCAAAAAAAATTATTAAAAGATCACTCATTTCAAAATTTAGGGTTAATATAATTTTTGGTCCCTGAACTTTCACTTAATTTTGGTTTTGGTCCCTGAACTTTAAAATTTTTGGTTTTGGTCCCTGCACTTTCGGTCAATTTTGGTTTTGGTCCCTGAACTTTGAAAGTTTTGGTTTTGGTCCCTGAATATTGGGTCAATTTTGGTCTTGGTTCTTGAACTTTGAAAGTTTTGGTTTTGGTCCCTCAGTTTAAAAAAAACTTCAAAAAAAAAAAATAAAGTTGAGGGACCAAAACCAAAATTGCTGAAAGTTCAGGGACCAATATCAAAATTGACCCAAAGTTCAGGGACCAATACCAAAAATTTCAAAGTTCAGGGACCAAAACCAAAATTGACCGAAAGTTCAGGGACCAAAACCAAAAATTTTAAAGTTTAGGGACCAAAACCAAAATTGAGTGAAAGTTCAGGGACCAAAAGTTATATTAACCCCAAAATTTATTATCTAAAGAACCCAAATTCTTGAGGTGATGGCATTCTTTTTTAACCATGTGTAATACGTTTTTAACTATGTACGCATGTTCACTGTTTTACCGTATAGTTAACTATGCGATGTACATAAGAGGCAATAAACTTTGTAAAGATGGATTTTTTTAACAATTTTTTCTTGCTTGTTGAAGACCTTGTAATGTCATCTCACACAGCCTATGGGTTAAACTAGTTCTAGAAAAGTACTGTTGTGGTGTTGATCTAATGCCCCTAATAGATATGAGAAGAAAAGGATCAAATCTGAGAGACATGGGATAGGTCAAAAAGGGAATGGAAATATCTACGGATGGGTCGTCCTTGAAGTGGAAGAGGGATTGATTTGGGATGTTCGCCGTGAAATCAACTAATCAAAGTCTGATAGATATGGAGGGTCAGGAGGATCCATTATGGGAGAAGATATGGAAGGTTCGTGCCCCACAACGCTGCCAAAATTTGCTATGGCTAGCCTATCGTACAAGCCTTCTAACAAATGCCGCGAGAAGACGTAGGGGACTTGCAAGTGATGATCGGTGTCCAGTATGTTGGCAGAAGGTAGAGGATTCAATTCATGTTTTCAGGGACTGTGAGAAAACTAAATCCTTGTGGAGACAAATCAGTGAACCAACTAAGTGGGGGATGTACTGCTCGTTTAATTTCTCAGAGTGGTTCAAGTAAAATATGAAGACTAGAGGAGATAAGAATAAGGAGTGGATTTCTTTATTTGTAGTTATATGCTGGTGGCTTTGGAAGGGGAGGAACTTATATGTGTTTGAGAAGAAAGAAGTTCCAAATATGACAATCATTTGTAACTCAAAAGCTGTCATTTGTAGCATGAAAGGAACTCAGAACAAGCTAGCAGGTACTTAGGTACGCTAATTCAAGGTACAAGTTTGACTCAATTGGTGCATCCTGAAAGCTACTGGAGGAGGGATGGGTTAAGCTTAATGTAGATGGAGCGTTTTCCTATTTACGCGGAAGTGTTGCGTATGGAGGTCTAATTAGGAATGCCTCAGGAGAGTTCATAAAGGCTTTTATCTATCGTTTTTAGAATATGGTGATGCTCTGTTGGCGGAACTGTGGGCATGCCTCCATGGATTGAAGATGACGTGGGATGCTGAGTTTCGAAAAGTATTTCTTAAATCAGACTCTATAAATGTTATTGGATTGATTTCTAAAGGTGTGGGTGTGCAACGCGCTGAGGCATCGGTTATTCAAGAAATAAAGAGCTTGCTTGACAGGGAGTGAGACGTTCGAGTTGGGCATGTGGCGAGGGACTGCCATGAGGCGACGGATTTTTTTGGCGAAGCAAGGATTGCAAGTTGGCTTGGGTTTCTCTATTATCACGCAGGTGCCACCTAAGCTTAGAAGTATTTTGGTTAGAGATTGTGTGAACAGATCATCATAGCCTGGTGGCGGTAGTCTAAGGATGCATGTTATGTTATAAAAAAGAAAGACCAACTAAGAATTTTTCGAGGGAAAATTAATTGTAGGTCCAATGGAAGAAATATAATTAAGGTTGGGTCCCTAAAAATCTCTAAATTAAAGTAAGGTCCCAAAGAATTTGAATATAATTACTTTTAAAAACAAATTACTATTTTACCCCATTTTCCCTCAGCCCCCCTTTCTCTCTGCTCCTCGTTTTCTTCCCTCAGATACCTCCCCCTCTCCCCAGTAACCGCCGGCCCTTCACCTTTAATTTTCTCTATAATGGAGAGCCTCACACTTCACTCTCTTTTATTCTCCCCCTCCCCCTCCCCCTCCCCCCTCCCCCTTGCTCTTTCCCTTACTTCGTCATCGTTCTTGTTCAATCTCCAATTCCCAAATCTCTCTTTCATCCTTCATTCCCATCATCTCTCACATCATCATCATCATCATCATCATCCCCCTCTCCTTTTTCTCCTTCCCCTCCAAATCTTCATTTCTCTTTAAGCCCCGCATTGTAAATTGCCTTATTCGCCCAATTCAAGCTTCTTCTTCATCATCTTCACCTTTATTATCATCTAAGTCAAAGCCGGCTCCCCAAGGTGCGAAATCTTTACCATTTTTTATCTCCATTTTTCTATTGGTCTCATTGTTTGATTTCTAGTTCCTAAACCTGTTGAAGATATACCCTTCAAGTGTGACAATTGATTTAGATTTTTCTCTCCACCATTGGGGGTGTTGTTCTGAGTCTATTACTGGTGGGAGCATGGGCTTTTCTTGGGTTAACGCTTCTATTATGATGAAAATATTGAGTTTCTCTAGGGCTTTTAGCATTTTAACTGACCAAGTCATTTGCATGATTGTGATTTCCTTTTTCTTCGCTCGTGGGTTTGTGAAAATTGGGTTGGGGGACAGGATTGCGACTTGCTTTGTGAAGTTATGGGGAAAGAGCACTAAGGAGGAGAGGGAGCGGCTAAAGAGGAGATCCTTGCTCCTCATAATGGTTGTTTGGATTATGAGCAGTAGGAGTTTGATGGGTTGTCTCCTCGCCATACTCCCTCGGCGGTAATTGGTTCAGGGGAGGAGACCCTGTCATTTTCAAAGGAAGAAGAAGAAACATGTTTTGGGAGGGGGGGAGATTATGTGAAGAAAGGGAGTATGTGAGGAGGCAGATCTAAAGTTGATAGGGAGGGAATTTAAATGGGCATTTTGGTCTTTTGTCTTTCACACATAATTAAATCTAGGTTGCTAGGGACCTTACTTTAATTTTAAGATTTCATAAGACCTGTCCTTAATTATGTTCCCTTCATGGGACCTTTAAATAATTTTTCCTGTTTTTTATTGAAACACAAAATGACCTAAATTCTCCACGAGTGAGGGGATATTATTTATATTAATTAGTTTCATGATGGGCCTCCTTATATACTTGATTAAGGGGGTCTTACTATGTACTCATTTTACTAATAAATAAAGTTGGCCTCTATAAAATAATTGCATTAGCAAACAAAGTTTGTTATGGATGTGTATTTTTGTTTTCTAAATTTTGTGTTTCAATTTTATAATTAAGATTT
This sequence comes from Mimosa bimucronata, assembly GCA_037074515.1. Classification (NCBI taxonomy): domain Eukaryota; kingdom Viridiplantae; phylum Streptophyta; class Magnoliopsida; order Fabales; family Fabaceae; genus Mimosa; species Mimosa bimucronata. The sequence continues at coordinate 6,252,931 of CM073436.1, forward strand.
AATTATTTAAAAGGACATCACGCTATCTTAATTTTCTTTATCTCTAGAGAATAAATAACTTATTAATCCACATGGAGATCTTTTTACATTGACTTACTACAAAATAATGGCATTTACTAGCGTTTAAAAGGGGTATGTAGTGGTGGTTCTAAACGCCACTAAACAATTACTAGCGGTTTTTCCTTCCGCACTAAAACCACCATGGCTAACATTTACTGGCGGTTATAAGAACCGCCGGTAATCATGTCAACAACATTATTAATTTAGTGGCGGTAGACGTAAACCGCCACTAATTAAAGAGTGCCAAATGTCAAATTGGATTGGACATTAATAGCAGTTCAAAAGCGGCCAATAAAAGCCTGGGAATATGAAATTTAAATTTAGCAATTAGTACTAATGTGAAATTTAGATTGGGGAAAATTTTTCCCCTGCAATTGAATTAGTGGTGGTTGCAACCTCCAGCTTAACCGCCACTAAAATTTTAAACATTAGTGGTGGTCGTGGAGGTAGCCCCGGTACGCACAAAGGAGGTGCATCTGGGTCTATCATCTGCATTATCGCTGTGCATTATTGGCTGTTTCAACCCAATTTGACATTCAATCGTACACTTGACCCGTCACCCGCTTGGTCACCTCACCCGTAACCCCGTTCTGTCACATTTTCTATAATATTGTCCGTGAGGTTCATGGTGATCTCCTGAGTCAGCTCCTCCCTCAGAGACTCCATCTTAGCCTCGCTCCTAATTGGGCTGCTGGTAGACGGTTGGCACGAAGCTGTAGAGTGGGCGCTGCTTGGGTTGCTTGTCCTACCGTAGACCACCGTAGGTCTGGCTCTAAATCTCCTCCCGTGCACCCGGTCCTGGTGCTCATAGGCCCTACGGCGGCCCTGAGCAAGGCAGCTGGGTCTACATAATCCCCCTGGGACTTCCTAAGCTTTGCCTCTGCTTCTTCAATCCTATCCTGCACATACAACATATTTTAAATTTTGAACATAATATAATTTTTATTAAAAGTATAATAATCCAAAATTAAAATAACTAAAATTTTACAATTTGCTCCCCAGCCTCCCTGGATATTACACTCCTTTCGGCGTGCCTGTGATATTTACAGTAGAAAAGGCCATACGTAGCCTTCTCCCCATTCTTCGAAGCTTCTTCCTCCTAAAAATTATAATACTACTTACTACTAATATATAAAATTTTAAACTCCGCCTATGTTTATAGCCGGTCCCAAGCCCGGGTAAAGGAGAAGGGTTGTGTTAGGCCCCGACAGTCAGCGTAAAAACCTTGTCGAATCTCATGAACATGGATCAACGAAGAAATTGTGTGAATATTAGGTCGTTGCCCGTAAGTAACGCGTTGTATGGCTAGAGTACAATGAGAAGAGAGCGAGAGCCGCTGCTTCCTCGCTCGAATGCAGTGTTAAATGAGCAAGGGCTACCGCACTCTAATGGACGAAGGCGGCTAAAGAAGCTAGTTCATGAGAGTAGGATCAGATTTGGTTCTTGGAACATTGGGACGTTAAATGAGAAGCGTTTTAAGGTCGCACAAGTAATGAGTGATCATAGGATTAATATATTGTGCTTACAGGAAACTAGATAGGCTGGAGAGGGAGCTAGAGAAATCGAAGTTAATAGTGCCAAACTTTGGTACACAGGAAAGGTAAATGGGAGGAATGGGATTGGTATCATTGCTGATAAAGAATGGAGGAAGAATGTAGTCGAAGTTAAGCGTATTGAGGACCGAATCATATCTATGAAAGTAATTGTGGGAAAGGATGTAATAAACATTATTAGTGCATATGCACCTCAAGTAGGGGCAGAATCACATCTTAAGGAGAAGTTTTTGGTTGATATTGAGAGGTTGATACAATGTATACCGATAACCGAGAAAATTTTTATTGGGGGAGACCTTAATGGACATGTTGGGAAAGAGGCAGGACCGCATGTCAGGGCGCATGTTGGTTTTGGTTTTGGGGAGTTGAATAATGAAGGGCATACTATTATAGATTTTTTCTTAGCATACGACCTTAAGATTGTTAATACATGCTTTAGGAAGCGGGAAGAACATTTAATCACATATAAGAGTGGAACACATATGTCTCAAATTGACTTCTTTTTGGTAAGGGACCTTGATAGAAGATTATGTACTAATTGTAAAGTGATTCATGGGCATGGGGAGACCACACAACATAGACTATTAGTTCTTAATGTGTGAATTAAAGGTATAAAACAAAAGCACCGAGCAATCTTAAACCGAAAGATCACGTGGTGGCAGTTAAATGGGGAGAAGCGAGAGACTTTTAAGAAAAATATATTGCAGAAAGGTGTGTGGGAGCCGCAAGAAAATGCTAACATCATGTGGACGAATATGGCTAAGAAGGTTGAAAGGGTCACTAAAGCAATTTTAGGAGAATCAAAAGGTTTTAGACCATGAGATAAGGAGACTTGGTGGTGGGACGAGGATGTCCAAGAAAAGATCCGAAATAAGAAGAATTGTTTTAAAGCCATACACTTGTGTAATAATGCTGAAAATTGGGAAAAGTATCGCTTTGCTAAAAAGGAGACTAAGAAGGCAGTGAGTGAAGCTCATGCTAAAGCATATGAGGGATTTTATAAGGAGTTAGGGACAAAGGTTGGGGAACAAAAGATTTACAAAATTGCAAGGATTAAAGTTGAGAGATTTGGATCAAGTAAGATGTATAAAGGATGAGGAAGGTAAAGTTTTTGTCACTGATGAAGATATTAAGAATGGATGGGAGGCTTACTTTTCTAAGTTATTCAATGATGAAGGTGAAAGTCCACCTTGTGAGTTGGGGGAGTTGACAATTAGTGAATATGGACTTAATAGGTCGTTTTATCGTAGAATTAGAGTTGGCGAGGTTAGGGAAGCTCTTAAGAAAATGGAGAATGGTAAAACTGTTGGACCGGATGGTATACCGATTGAAGTCTAGAAATGTTTAGGTGAAGAGGGTGTGTTGTGGTTATCTAAATTGTTTAACGATATTTTACGGTCCAAAAAGATGCCTGATGATCGGAGAAAAAGTACTTTAGTTCCTATTTATAAAAATAAAGGCGACATACATAATTGTGCTAATTATAAGGAAATTAAACTTATGAGTCATACAATGAAATTATGGGAAAAGGTGATTGAGCATAGTTCAAGATTAGAGACTAGCATTTCTGAGAGACAGTTCGGGTTCATGCCAGGAAGATCCATAACAGAGGCGATATATCTACTAAGAGGGATGGTGGAGAAGTATCAAAGTAGAAGAAGAGACTTACATATGGTTTTTATTGACTTAGAAAAGGCGTATGATCGTGTACCAAGAAATTTACTTTGGAAAGCCTTGGAAAAGAAAGTAGTGTGTGTTGCATATATTAGAGTTATACAAGATATGTATGATGGTGTGTTGACTAAAGTTAAAACTCCAGGTGGTGAGACAAAAAACTTCCCTATAGGAATTGGCCTACATCAGGGATCAGCTTTGAGTCCATATCTGTTTAGCTTAGTAGTCGATGTTCTAACTGAGCCTATCAAAGAAGAGGTCTCTAAGTGTATGCTTTTTGCTGATGATATAGTCCTTTTAGCTGAATCAAGAGAGCAGATTAACGATAAATTAGAGATATGGAGAAACACTCTGGAGTTGAAGGGTTTCCGTCTAAGTAGGAGTAAGATAGAATATATGCATTGCAATTTTGCAAATAGACAACTTAGAGATGATTTGGAAGTTAAACTGGGAGATCAATCAATCCCTTGAGTGACAAAGTTTAAGTATTTGGGATCAATTATGCGACAAGATGGTGAGATTGATGACGATGTCAACCATAGAATTCAAGCTGGGTAGTATAAGTGGAGGAAAGCTACTAGAGTTCTCTGCGACCGGAAAGTACCCCATAAGATAAAAGGGAAATTTTATCGCACTGCTATAAAACCAGCAGTTTTATATGGTAGTGAATGTTGGGCTTTGAAGGGACAACATGAACATAAAATGGGAGTAGCTGAAATGAGGATGTTGAGATGGATGTGTGGTCATACAATAAAGGATAGAATTAGGAATGATTATATACGCGATTGAGTTGGAGTGGCACCTATCAATGAGAAAATGATAAAAAATCGTTTAAGGTGGTTTGGACATGTACAAAGAAGGCTATTGATGCGCCAGTACGAAGGGTAGATCAAACAGTCTGGAGTCCGATTAAGAGAGGAAGAGGGAAATCCAGGCGTACACTAGGGGAAGTTATAGAGCGAGATCTTTTGGTGAATAATATATCTAAGGATTTAGTTAATGATAGAGTACAATGGCGTCGTGTGATCCATGTAGCCGACCCCACCTAGTGGGATAATGTTTGGTTGTTGTTGTTGGTCATGAAGGTAGTCCCACAACGCGCATAGGAGGTGCATTTGGGTCGATTTTCTACATTATCGCATCTGGTGCATTATTGGCTATTTCCACCCAGTTTCACAATTTATCGTACACTTAACCCGTCACCTGCTTGGTCACCTCAATCATAACCCGTTCGGTCACCTCTTCTGTAATATTGTTCGTTAGGTTCTTGGTGATCTCCTGAGTCAGCTCCTCCCTTAAAGACTCAATCTCAGCCTCGCTCCTAATCGGGCTACTGGTAAACAGTTGGCCTGAAGCTGTAGACTAGGCGCTGCTTGGATTGCCTGTCTTACCGTAGACTACCGTAGGTCTAGCTCCGTATCCCATCCCGTGCACCTGGCTAAGGTGCTCATGGGCCCTAGGACCCCCTAAGCGAGGCAATTGGGTCTATATCATCCCTTTGGAACTCTTTAAGCTCTGCCTCTTCTTCTGCTTCTTTAATCATAGCCTGCACACACAACATATTTTAAACTTTTAATATAATATAATTTTTATTAAAAATATAATAATCCAAAATAAAAATAACTCAAAATTTTACAATTTGCTCCTCAGCCTCCCTGGATGTTGCACTCCCGTCAGCGTGCCTATGATATTTACAGTAGAAAAGGTCGTACGTAGTCTTATTCCCATTCTTCACAGCTTCTTCCTCCTGAAAATTATACTACTACTAACTATTAATATATAAAATAAAATTATTTTTAAATTAAACAACAAAAATTCAATACTCCACACCATCTCTTCCTACCCAACTGAAAATGGCTTCATCCCATACGTATGATGAACATTCTGATGCGATCGGCTGTAAACACCTTACTGCGACCTTTTCTGTTAAAGTAAAATAAAATTGAATGATTATTATTATTAAAAAATATATCTCTTCATTGTTTAAATATTAATACAATAATATTAATTATACATTTCTTAAGTTTGACCTCCTTCAGTGCACATATTTCTCCCAAGCAATTGGAGGGACTCCACCAGGGACATCTGCGTTTAAGTCCTAAAGCTACTTGCTCCCAGCCTCATTCCTTTTGTTATAAAACTCTACCTTCCGGTTCTTCCAACCCTCACCCATATTTAATTGTCCCCAATTTTTTAACATGTCAACTTCCTCTGCAAAATATAAAATTGAATTATGGTTAAATAGCATTGCGATAATAATAATTAAAAGCATATTCCAATAATAATAAATAATAAATAAAATTCCAATAATATTAATTAAAATCATATTCCAATAATAGTAAATAATAAACAATAAATAATAAATCAAATTCTGATAATAATAATTAATTATAAATAATAAAATCATATTCCAATAATAATAATAAATAATAAATAATCAATCGAATTCCTATAATAATAATTAAAATCATATTTCAATAATTATAAATAATAAAAAATAAATAGAATTCCTATAATATTAAATAAAATCATATTCCAATAATAATAAATAATAAATAAACTTTAAGTAAATTCAACCAACCTTTGCGATTTCATTCCACGCAAAATTTTTAAACTCATCATCAATCTTTCTCCAGTCCAAAGCGTCATTTGGGAATAGCTAAAAATTCCCGCCAACATTTACATAAAACCTACCGAAAAGTTGACCCCCTTACCTTTCAGTTGTCCGGTGAACAGGTTCCGGTCAACCTTGACCTTACTCCCACTTTAAATGTTCTGCGTATCTTGCACCGTTAACCTCCTCTTGCTTATGCTACCAGAAGGGTTTGTACAATTTACATAATATTGTCACAAGCGGTAAAAAAATTGAATTATCTGATAAAAGCGGTAGAAAGTTGAATTTTCTTACCCTGAACTTGTACTTTGCATCAAGTGGCTCTTCCAGCGGATCATCTTTGGTGCCTAGCTTTTTCATCTTCCTCCTCGTCCAAAAATCGTTGCGTCCCTTCTAAATCCGGTATGTTGGACATGTCCATATTTTCGCTGAAGAATTCGTTGATAATATTCTCTGGAATCCGCTCTTCCTCTATACGCCGACACTTTTCTTCATCTGCCTACACTCGTTCTCCTCAATTCGTTACCTACGATGCTGTTCCTCTTGGTCCTCTTGTTCACTAGTCATGGGCATCTTGTCTTTATTGCGATCTTCCTTTTCTGGCCATGATTTGTACTCCTAGATAGATGCTTCACAAACAAAAATAATACTGAAATATATGCTTTTTGTAGAATCCATACAGAGAATCACGTCGCTTTCTAAAAGTCTCATTCCTTCACAAATGAAAAGGCACGAGGCTTTTGAACTTGTGTATAGGCGGTTCCTTAGTAACCGCTAGTAAAAGTGGCAGTTTAAGGCAAAACCGCAGGTTAAACCACCAGTAATTCGTGAGTGTCATTAATGCACACTTTCATTTAGTGGCAATTATGACACAAACCGCCACTAACGAAACACAAATCATCACTAGCGATGTGGCATTTCAATTTCCAGCGGGTTTTTCCCAACCCAACTGCCACTAATTTGACGCCACTATGTTTCTCGCCAAATGGAGCTACAATAGTGGCGGTTGGCACAATTGAACTGCCACTAATATCCGCCACTAACTGTAACTTTGGTCAAATGGTTAGATTTAGTGGCGGTTTTTTATGTATGCTACTAAAAGAACCGTCAGTAAATCCCGCTTTTTTTGTAGTGACTTAACTTGCTGTTATTTTATTCCATCGCCTAGGCTGACTAAAAAACTGAAAATAACAAAATTATAAATTGCATAATGCATTCCTCCCATACAAACAAGTTTTGGAAGTTAAATAAGCTAATTAATTAATGAAGAATAGCATAAATTGTCAACTATCTACTTACATATTTAAGTGACAAAAGCTAAATTAACTTTTTTTTGTGCCGGACTAAAGTAATTGACTCTATATTAAATGAGAGATCATATGATTAGTTGAAGACAAGATCACTCGCTTCATGGTCAGAGACAACCTGTGACCCAAATATTCTCCAATCCTATAATAAATGCTTAGATATAGGAGACTGCAGATTCGATTCCATTTGTAATATTAGACTGGAGTAGATTCTCTCAGTGGCAAGTTTTCTCAGCATATCTCAGTATCTCCGAGTCATGTCCATCCAATTTGATCAGAGGACTCAAAAAAAAGACACACCATGTGGCTTTTAAAATTGTATCACTACTGTTGAATGTGTTATGATCTTGAGCGTCCATTAGATTACTTATCTCTGCCATGTCCTTGTCAATACTAGAAATCCATCCGATGATCAAAATTCAGAAATAGCAATCGGCAAGCACCTACTGTTGTCCAACATTAGCCTCTCAAAGGATTTTAGTTCCTCTCTCGTCTTCATCCTTAATTCCCTTTCTTCACAAACCAGACATCGACGTCAAGATCGATCTCACCGTCGATTGCATAGAGCACCGGAAAATTTCTTCCTTTAGGTGTACTTTAATGAAATCTTCTCCCTGCACTAAATTAGAAATCAAATTGCACACCTTTTTATTTAAATTTATGTATTTTCATAGCTGAGTTCCTTTTTTGGATTCTTTCAATCAAACTGCATGCCTTTTATTTAAATTTATGTATTTTCATAGCCGAGTTCCTTTTTTTGAGTCTTCCAACTCTGACGAGGTTGCCTGGAAAGTTTTTGGTATTCTCTATCAATTAGGTGGTGTTGTTTAAGTTGTATGACTGATGTGCATGTCTTTGCTGTAGGTATGGGAGTAGAGTAATGAGAATTTCCCAGATCAATTCAATAGTGAAGTAAATTGAGTATTGGTCCTCTTTAGCCAAAATAGGTTAAGGGAATCTTCCAGTCATAGCATATGATACAAAATAAATCAAATCCCATAATAAATTTAATTTATTTATCAATTTCCAGCACATTGACTCAAAAATCTGTCATTGTTTACCCATCAAACATTTGTTAATGAATTATAAAGATTACACAACACACCGTAAGACCCATGAGCTTGTGCCAGTGTAAGGACAATTTGTAGAGGTGAGAACTTAATAGAGAAAGAAAGATGTAAATAAGATTAAGGAACGAATGAGCACAAATCCAGAAGCATCAGAAGAAGAAAAGCCACAATAAAAGATGGATGATTATGAGCGCCTTCCGTTTTCTTCGTATTACTGGATAGAGGTGAACGGAGACTCCCTCTTCAGATTGCTGGCTAGAGATTTGGCAGAAGGGGGACTTTAAACCCACAATCAAGATTATAACGAAATGGAGGGACGAGATGTATATTTAATGGTTGCATAATGATGTGTCTATTTTTTAGCGGTCAGATGTATTGGACGTGTAGGATTTAGAACTTCTAAGGGATTATGAGAATAAAGACGCAAAGAGAAACCCAACCCAACATTAGACCGGCAGTATCTACCCTTTCAATTTTTTTTTTTTTTTTTTAAAAAAGAGTTCTCAGCTTGCACTTAACAGAAGTTTAAAGATGAGCTAGTTGTAAATCACTAAATGGACATATTTATTGATAATTTGTGTCTAAAAATAAAAAAGTCTGCTTTTGCTTTCAACATAATTTAGCAATTAAAAGTAGCATGATAGATATTTCTAATCTATAATATTGAGTTGTAACTAGTATACGTATAAAATTAAAGTAAAAAAAGAATTATTATTGCCCAATTATGGGTATTTATTTAATCAATATTATCCGATGGCATGTGAGAGCAATGAATAACATTTGCTAGCTTGTTAGGGTCTAACAAGAATATAGCTACATTAATATAAATAAATTTTGAATGAATGTACCTGGCATAAGATGAATTCATAGCCCAACTACTGCATTTGGCGAAATGCATGGCGTGTAGTTGTCACTAAGACGAGTTGAAGTTGGAGTAATTATGAATGAACAAAGTAAGAAGCCCGTATGATTATGAAATGTTAAAATTAAGTGAGGTCACTTTTGGCCTTTTGGGTGTTGCAAATTGACATATATTAAATCACCACGCATGCATGGATCCCACCAAGAGTCATTTTTGTTCATAACATATCTCCCTTTAAAAAAACAAAGGGGTCATCTAGTTGCTTATTTTTATTGTCTCACTCGACATAACATATTAGACACAATGCATCATTCTCTGCTAAAACACCATGCGCAGTGGCGGGACCTTTTCCATTTGTCTTAAAGTTACCCTTTTGCTGTACTCCTTTCTTTCCTAAATAAAAGATCTAGTTAATTTTTCTGGAGAATCCTAATAAAGCTATATATGCAAATCAAAACTTAATTTCTTAATTTTTTTAAACTAGTTTATTTGACTTATAAGCTAACATATATTCAAAATATGCTATGATTATGTTGTTCATTTCGCTTCCTTAATTTATCCAAAAATAGTCAACCAAGTATATTTAGGAACGGAAAAAGTATATACATAACAACCTGACTATTGCAATAATTAACGCCATTCATCAATGGATGCATCAAAATTTATGTATTGATTAAATGTTACTTCCTCACTTCTTAAGTATAAGATTCAATTGACTTTTTTTTAGAAATTAATGATGCTAAATGAATCACTTAATATAATGTGTCTTGTATACTGTAAGATTATATGTTAGCTTTATAAGTAAAATAAACTAGTTTAGAAAAAATTGCAGGAAAATCAATTTTTAAGTAACCTATTTAGCTTTATTGGGATTCTCCAAAAAAAATTAATTAAGTCCTATATTTAAGAATGAATGGAGTATATATGTTCCCTCACCCTTTTCCCCTTCCGTTTCTTTACCATTGCTCGTTTCTTCCACTTCTGTAGCATCACTTGGATAGTCTGTGAACTGTAACCTGTTCAAATGCTGTCAATACTTGTCGTTACACTTACACATAATCTACTTTTGAATTCTTAGAATGGCCAGGTGATCAACTGGACACAAAAATTGTTTTCATATTTCATATTCATATATCTCAGTTCAAAAAACCAGGGCCTTTTTCATTTTTTTGGGAGTATACTGAATCTTTTTTTAATAGAACAGACTAATTCATCCCAACAAGAATCAGAACAAAAAGTTTAAGGGATAAGGGTCATATTTGCCCTGATAGTTTTAGCCAAGGTTCTTTGGGTGTCCGAAAGTTTTTTTAAGATCAATTTTGCCTGAAAGTATACAAAATGTAGCAATTTTGTCCATCCGTTAATAAGGTTAATTTTGACCGTTAGTTGACTTAGTTTTGTTCAGTTGGCTTTGACACATATGATATAAAGCTACCTATTATTTCACACCTCTTATGCCACATGTTCATCATCTCTTCCCTTCAACACTCCTCCCTCACATTGTTCATCCGATGAATTCAGATTTGAAACCATTTCAAATCATATCAACACCATTGGCTTCTTATCCCTGTATTGGCATAACTCACTAATTAAAGACATTGCCAAGAAGTAAAACCATACTCAACTGAAACTAAAGCATCGCAGAAACAAGCAAAAAAATGACGATAAATCGGGGGAAGAAGCAACTTACATCAAGGGTACTTCCGGGATAATGTATAGAACCAGAGAAGAGAATTCTCCTCTACCCATTGATAATGAGGGTAAAATAAGCTTGAACCATAGAGATTTTTTTTTTTGCAACCACGCTGCCATAAGTTATTTTAGGGTATAAAAAATAGGGAGTGGTGGAAGTTGAGTATGAAATTAAAGTTGGTATAACTCTGAGCATTGATCAAAAAAATTCCTGAATTCAAGCTGATTCCGACATCAATTCTCATGTCCAAGTGATAACAACCTCACCTCCAATACTTATTTTCATTGGGTGTGTTTGGATCGACTTATGGAAAAGTGACTTATATACAAGTCAGATTGAAATTAAATCAGATTGTGTAATGACTTTTATGTTTGAATGGGCTGTGTGAAAAGTGACTTATACGTGACTTATTTTCCATAAGTCAGATTGTGTATGTTTGGATAAGTTGTGATTATATGTGAAAAAGAAGTCAGAATTTGTGGGTCCCACCTTATAAGTGACTTATAAGTAAAAAATAAGCTGTTTTAAACAGCTTATGCTTATTTTGACTTATAAGTTATAAGTTACTTATAAGTCAGATTGACAATAAACCGAGACAAACATGCAAAATAAGCTACCAACAAAATAAGTTACTTTTACCCCAAAATAAGCACTTATTTCCCAGAAATAAGTCGAGCCAAACATAGCCATTCTCTCTTGATCAATAAACTTTTTCTTTCAGGCAAATATATATATATATATGCTTTTCCCACATAAGCTTGAATTTTCACCTACTAATTTTTCCTTTCTTTATTTTAAGATTGCTCCCTTTCTCAGATCTGAAAATTTGTGAGGCTGAAAAAGAAAAATCTGAAAGAAGAAGACCCACTGTAGTAGCAAATTTCTGGGTTTTCTACATTTGTTTTATTTGAAATTAATTTCACTGCCGGCGAGGAGAGGCTAAATAAGAAACCACTGGTGGTGTTGATATGATTTACAATGGTTTGAGATCTGAATTCATCGGATGAACAATGTAGGGGAGGAGTGTTGAAGGGAAGAGATGATGGATATGTGGGGCATAAGAGGTGTGGAATAACACATGGCATTATATCCTATGGTTTTGCTACGTTTTGTATACTTTCGTGGCAAAATTGATCCTAAAAAAATTTTCGGACACCCAGTGATCCTTGGTTAAAACTTTTGAGGTAAATATGACCCTTATACCAAAGTTTAAGGGGTAATTAATTACAAGTCCCGTGTAAGGGATTTAATTAAGATGAGGTCCCATGAAATCATCTAATTAATCTGAGGTCCCTACCAGAGTTGTTATAGCAGGCCAAAAAGTTGTTATTGTAGGCCGAAAAGTTGTTATTGCAGGCCAAAAAGTTGTTAGTAACTAAGCCTTCACTAACAACTTTTTGGCCTGCAATAACAACTTTTCGGCCTGCAATAACAACTTTTTGACCTGCCATAACAACTTGTGATTTGAAAATCATTCTTGGTCTGTAACAACTTGTGACCTTGTGATAACAACTTTTTGACCTGCAATAACAACTTCGTGAGACCTCATATTAATTAGGTGATTTCGTGGGACCTCATTTTAATTAAGTGCCTTACACGGGACCTGTAATTAAGTACTCCAAAGTTTAACCCTCCCTTATGAAGAAGTGACTCCATGATTTCCCATGCATTGATCGTCCTAGACCACCTGTAGCTAGCTATTGTAGATGCATGTTGCTTTCTTCACATTTAACAAAGAAATCTCCTTTACTATTACAATCTTTCAACGTGGAAGTTGTGAACGCAATTTCTAGTATACAACCATTCTTATAAAGCTAATCGTTATATATATACACACACACACACATATATATGTATATAGTCTATACATAGTAATGTTCTAGCACAATGTCTAAACATGTTACTGCTGGGTGCTAATCATAATGGAAGAAGTTTTGATCGTTTAAATAAAGTGTTTTTAGTTCAACTCTATATACATGTAGAAAACATATCTTGTAGAAGTTATTTCCAATTGAGCTTGACAACACTAAAATCATGACATGTTATGTGTGTGTGAGAAGCACGTCCTAAAGCGGTGAAATATCTTGAGACAATTATTCTCATTTCTCAGTGGAGCAAGTAGAACGCCAGCCCAACAAAAACTATAGACATGCAAAGGAGAAAATTGCCATGGAAATAATTGTGATTAAAACATGAGGATACTCAAAATGATGTGGCCAAGAGAGTACCAAGTAGATAGAGAGCCATCCCTCTTTTTAACGTTCTCCTAATTAAATACTTCATTCATTCATAAATATAAGACATAATTACCTAATTAGATTATAATAAGGTTGTTAGTTGAGTTAGTTAAAATTACATGATATTACTAAAGCATTCTAACCATCTACCTTCTTATATTTATGATAAATTCACTTCTTTAAATAAGTCCTATATTTAAGATCAGAGAGAGTAATAGAGATTTCAAAATGGAAAATCATTAGTTTTATTTTTTTTTTGCAAGCTGGGAAGAAAATTAAACAAAAAATGGCTTTCAGCATATTTTGAGTTTGAACTTGGGCTTGCGCTGCTCCACAATTTTTTCAAATAAGGGTCCAGAAGGAAAGATTTTGAAGGGCATATTAATGGAACATTCCGGGAACAAGATTTTGTTTTCTCCCCGCTACAATCCTGTCTCCCCCATTTTTCTCTTTAAAAATCACTAATATAATATCTATTTAATGGGTTGATATATATATATATATATTGTACATAATATATGACTTATTTCTAATTTTTTTTAATTTTTTCTAAATTATTCTTATTTATTCTCTTTCAACAATAATTGAGTACGATACTATATGAGAATTAATGATGATAATTAAGGTATTTTCAGAAAGATAAATCATGTTGATTTACCTAACTAATATTCTAAATATAGTTAAATTAGGTAAATATATCATATATTTAAGACATGAAAGATTATATCCTCTATTTTACTTGTGTCATTAATATAAAAGTCAAATGATTAATTTTGAGGGATTAATAAGTGTGGTGTAAGATATATACTGTGATGAAAATGATTAATCAGTGATGCACTCCCTCCGGTTCATATTACAAGAGGTAGTTAACAATTTTACACAAACCAAATAATACTAATTAAATCATTTATTATGAGTAAAATTTATATAGTTTTCAAATTTCACCTTTATATCATTTATACGCTTTCACCCGCTCTCTATTTTAGATTTAATATGCAAAGAAAAAAATGAAAATCAATCATTTATTACTTTGAGTTTTACATTAGTAACCTCTTATAATATTGAAAAAAAAATTCACATGTTACATCTTATATTAAGAATCGGGATGAAGGGTTCATAATCAATCCATCGACTGATGCAAAGCCTTATTTTTCAATTACTTTAGTCGTCTCGTGAGGGCAAAACTACAGAAATTAAGAGAGAAAATGGGAGCCACAAATTTGTTAAGTTAATTTAATGAGATTTGAGACATGAAAAGATTGAGAGGGAGAAAAATCCAAAGAGATCAGAGAAGAAGGCAGAGTGCATTTATGAGATCTCATAATGGTGGTTCTGTTTATAGAACTTATAAGCAGTTTGCAGATTCGAATGCAGTGGTCCAAATTCAAACATCAAGCTCCTTTCCTCTGTGCCATACATTTTTTCATTTTTTTTTTGGGTGCCATTAAATCATTAATTAACCCATAACCTAACGCTAAACTTATCATTCGAAAAAAAAATCACAGATTTATGTTGAACGTGAAAAGATAGTAATCAATTTTTAAGGTATTACATGGAATTATCACCGACTACACATATATATAGTCAATTTTTAATGACTACTACATGTGTGTAGTGAAAACCCATTAAATCAATTTCAAAGTTGAAACATTTCATTATCAGCTATAAATCACATTCTCATATTAGCCATACAGCTAAATACCCACTCAATTAGGTTTGGTATACAAAAAATAAATGTTGGATGGGTATTCAGTGGCTGTCAATCTGCCATGCCAATTAGTATAATTAAACTTAGACACATAAAGCAGATTTCTGAAATTCGTAATAACTAATAATCAAGAAAACACTGTGGGCAAAAAAAAAAAAATCAAGAAAACACTGCTACTGTTTACTTTTTGAAGAGATAATGGGAAAAAATTTATGACATAATTACCATTCTACTGTTCCATGTGAGCATAATTCAGAGTGTGTGTGTGTATATATATATATATATTACATTATTCACTCAAGAAAATGACAAATCCATCGTCGGCTGAAAAAATCACTTATATTCCCTTAAACGGAATATTCTAAGAACCAGCAGAGATTCATTTTGATATTAAATTAAAATTTGGATTCATTTATTTATTCAAACGATGAATTTTAATTTAATTAATTTTCTTAATTTATGTAAATTAATTACATAACCGTAGAGTTTTCAGTCTCCAAAAATGGGGAATTTATGGAAAGCTCGAATGTTGGAGGTGACCCACACATTTCAGCTTTCCCATATTGATACTACAAGCAAGCTAAGATAGTTTTCACTTTCATCCATGCATAGTTAATCTTAGCAGATCGCAATAAACAATAGCGTAATTAACCAATGATTAGTCATTAATCAGCATTGATTTCCTTGATGTTTCTGTGTTCAATGAAGAATATATAATTTTATATTATGTGTATTGAATTGTCCACCCCTATTCATCTTCTACTGACTTCTACTGACTTTTTTGGATTTTTTAGATGAGATTCGATTCTGCCTAAACTAGTTGTTTTTTATTTTGTTTATTGGTTCACATTCGTCAATGGTTTTCATTTTCCTCTTTGGGTAAGCGGACTGTGGACGTTACTTTCCAGAACTAGACAGCACCAAGTTTTAATAATTACCAACGGAAGTTCTTTATTATTTAAATTTTGATCATATGGCCCACTGATTATTAAAAAATTACTCAAATGGCCACTCATCCATGGCAGCTTAGAGGCCATGGTGGTGCCACGTCGCTTGCACGGAATAAAGCGCGAGGATAAGAAGTGCTCAAGGTTTTAAAAATACAGCGCTTGCATTAAAGAAATGATCAAAAGGGAAATCCAGTCAAAATTATTTCTTTTTTAACATGACAAAACCGGACTTTCCATTATTTAAATTAAGTTTTTATTGTATAAAAAATACTCCCTCCTTTTACTTAATATGGGATATAATTGATTTTTTACAAAAATAATGAAAAAAGTTATTTATAAATTGATTTGTTAGACTTTTCTTCAATCTTGACTTTTTTTTAGAGAGATTAAGGAAGTTAAATAAGTCATTTAATCATAGGCTATTTTATGTAGGAGTACTAGATTAAATGTTAGCTTATAAGTCAAATAAAATAGTTTATTAAAATTTTTTTGGTCTAATCAATTTATAAGTAACCCATTTAACTTTCCAAAATTTTTCAAAAATATTGAATAGTTCTTATATTGGAACGAGTAAAAACATACTACCACATATGTAACTATGATGTTTAACTCCCTTAATCTTAAAAAAAATGGTGAATAAATGTTACCAACAATTTTATAAAACTAAAGCAGTAATTTTTAATTTATTTAATTCTGAAAACGGTTTCTGGAGACTTTTGTTTTGTTTCGTTGGCCTGCTTTTTCTTTTTCTTTCTTTCTTATTTTTATTTTCATCTGAAATGAGAGGAATTTATGAGGCTGTGAAGCTTCAGTGTGGCTGTGTATCAAGAAAACTCTTTTTGTGCGGTTCCATTCTCAGGCTGGCCTAGAAGCAACAGGAGATCCTGTTACGCTGCCCCTGGTATCCTCTCTCTCTCTTCTCTACCTGTTTACATGTATAATTATTATCTCTCTGTCTTTTTGGTTTCTTAATGCGCTGATGGATTATGCATGGAGTTCTGATGAATTTGAGAATTGTTACTTCTTTTCAAGCGCCTCTTTGCGCTACCTTGTACATCACCTGGGAAATCTGTGATAAATACAGCTTTCTGTGTTGGCTTTTCTGAATGTTTTAATTTGTTCTCATTACTAAGTAATTGTGCTGCTGAAATTGCATTCTGAACAATTTATGGATTGTGTTGATGCTTGGCAGGAACTTCTCATTACGTTGATTCTGCGCCGGCGGGTAAGTTGATCATTTGATTTTGGGATCTTTATGTTATCCTGGGATTCTCGAAATGAGTGTTTAATTCACGATGTCGATGGTCGAGGTGCCAGTGTGTAGTAGAAGTTGGAGAACTTGTCTAAATATTGGATGCGAATTTCGTGGGTTTCATGCAACTCAAAAGTAAATAAAAAAATGGATGGTTCTTCTGGGTCTGGTTGGCAGAGGTCTGACAGTTCTAGGGCATTAAATACTTCTGGAGTGTCAGACAGGAACATAAGGCTTGTTTGTCCTGAAAAAAACACCATTTCTGGTGAGGCGTCACAGGACTCAGGTTTTAGAAAGGAAAGAGATAGGATAGGGTTGGCTCAGGGTGATCAGCCCAAACACCTGGGCGCTTTATCTGGGGTCTGCGAAGGTGATGTATCAGTTGACCCTTTTGTTCACTCTATAGGATGGGGTGATATTAGCTTGAGGCAGTGGTTAGATAAACCTGATCGGTCTGTGGATGTTTATGAGTGCTTGCACATATTTAGGCAAATTGTAGAAATTGTTAATATAGCGCATTCTCAAGGAATTGTTGTTCATAATGTGAGGCCCTCCTGCTTTGTCATGTCATCTTTCAACCATGTCTCCTTCATTGAGTCAGCATCCTGTTCTGACTCTGGCTCAGATTCTGTTGAAGATGGATCAAACAGCAAAACGGCTGAGATTAAGACACAAACACCTCTCCTTCCTCTTGGTGCGCATCAAAAAAGAAGTTTAGGGAGTGAAGATATTGTACCTGTCAGGACTTCAATATCTGCTTTGTCAGAATCTAGTTGCATGCTGTCGAGTGCTGTATACGCAGCCCGTGCATCTTTAATAGAAGACACTGAAGAAAACAAAACCAAAGACAGGAGAAAAGGTGAAGAAGTAGAAGGAAAGAAACAATCTTTTCCAATGAAACAAATACTATTAATGGAGACAAGTTGGTACACTAGTCCTGAAGAGGTAGCCGGTGCTTCAAGTACGTGTGCTTCAGACATATACCGATTGGGGGTTCTCCTATTCGAGGTTCACTATGAAAATTGTACAACTCTTGTTTTAGTTATTATGTTTTAAATGCATGCATTAAAGGACTTTATCTTGTTTCTATATTATCATGATGTAATAAAGTTAACTTCTGAAAGATCATATGTGGCTCATACCAATTTTGCTAACTTGGCTATTCTGCATGTTACTAGCTATTCTGTCCGCTCAGCTCAAGAGAAGAAAAGAGCAGAACAATGTCTAGCCTTAGACATAGAGTTCTTCCTCCAATGTTACTTCTGAAGTGGCCTAAAGAAGCTTCATTTTGCTTGTGGTTACTGCATCCTGAGCCTAGCTGTCGTCCGACACTGGGGTAAGAGTAGGCATCTAGAATTCGCTATCATTTAAGACAAAGCTGTACAATTTTTGTTATTCCTTGCTTTTCTGTAGATTATCAATCAAGAAACATCATTGTTCATATACAAATTTCTGCGTTTGAATTGCTTTCACAAACGTTAGCATTTGTTATGCCTACTAATATGGACCTGACAGATAAAAGTATCAATATCTTTGCATTAAATCCAAATCAATTCCTTTTTTTTTTATGAAAAAAATAAGATTCATCTCCATTTGAAACAGGGAGTTGTTGCAAAGTGAGTTCCTTAATGAGCAAAGAGATGATATGGCAGAACGTGAGGCAGCAATAGAGCTTAGAGAAAAAATTGAGGAACAAGAGTTGTTACTAGAGTTCCTCTTGTTGGTTCAACAAAGGAAACAAGAAGTTGCTGAAAAGTTGCAGCATACTGTCTCTTTCCTGTGTTCAGATATTGAAGAAGTCACCAAGCAGCAGGAAAGATTTAAAGAAGTTGTTGTCTCTGAACTAGGAAGCAATAATCATTCAGCACCAAGTTTCCCATCCATAACTGGCATTGATAGTGAGGATTCTGCTTGTCTAGGTACCAGAAAACGAGTCAGACCAAGGCTGCATGTTGACAACATTGAGGAATGTGATGATAACATAGGTGATGATCAGAAAAGTTATGGAAGTGTTCTTTCAAAAAGTTCTCGGCTAATGAAGAACTTTAAGAAATTAGAGTCAGCATACTTTCTAACTCGATGCAGACCGTCCTATTCATCTGGAAAACCAGTGGTTAGACATTCGCCTTTAAGTACTGATGGTAGAGGTTCCTTCGTCATGTCAGAAAGAAGCTGCATAAATAACTTGACATCAAAACAACACTGCAAGGACAGTAGAAGTGCTTGGATAAATCCTTTCCTTGAGGGTTTGTGCAAGTATTTATCATTCAGTAAGCTGAAGGTTAAGGCTGACTTGAAGCAAGGAGATCTTCTGCATGCTTCCAATCTTGTATGCTCACTCAGTTTTGATCGTGATGGAGAATTTTTTGCTACTGCTGGAGTTAACAAGAAAATCAAAGTTTTTGATTGCAACACAATCATAAATGAGTGTCGTGATATTCACTATCCAGTAGTGGAGATGGGTAGCAGGTCAAAATTGAGTAGTATATGTTGGAATACTTATATCAAAAGTCAAATTGCTTCCAGTAACTTTGAAGGTGTTGTTCAGGTAGTTCTAGGCTTAAGCTAGGCTGTCTATGATTCCTTTTTTACATTATCAGAATTTTTTTAATTTTAAATTTTTGGATTCAGTTATGGGATGTGACAAGAGGTCAAGTGCTATCAGAAATGAAGGAGCATGAGCAGCGGGCGTGGTCCGTTGATTTCTCATCTGCAGACCCAACAATGCTAGCAAGCGGGAGCGACGATGGTTCTGTTAAGCTATGGAGTATCAATCAGGCAATTCCATTTTTGCACTTGGTGGATGTCAGCTTTGAAACTAAACGTACTGCAGTCATCTATTGCATGTTTAATATGATTAATTCTGGATGTATAATGAGTTGTTTCTCTCACTTGGGCTGGTACTGCAGGGAGTTAGTATTGGCACCATCAAAACCAAGGCTAATGTGTGCTGTGTTCAGTTTCCTCTGGATTCTGGTCGATTCCTTGCTTTTGGTTCAGCAGATCATCGAATATATTACTATGATCTCCGCAGCCTAAAAATGCCTCTCTGTACATTAGTTGGGCATAACAAGACTGTGAGCTACATCAAATTTGTAGACACCATGAGCCTTGTTTCAGCATCCACAGATAACACTTTGAAGCTTTGGGATTTGTCGATGTGCACTTCTCGAGTAATAGACACACCAATTCAATCATTTACTGGCCACACGAATGTGAAGGTGAGTTTGTTTGTGACAGGTATCTGTATTTAACACTAAATTGCATTTAGTGTGAAAAATGAATTTACGTTAATCAAGGAATCTGGTTGTGGACAATTGAGAGAAAAAATGATGTATTTCTCATATCAATTGATGTACAAAGAGAGCCTATTTATAGGCTAGAGGGAAAGACAAGCTAATAAATACTAATTAAGGCTAATAACTACCAATAAAGTCTAATAATGCCTAATCAATCACAAAGACAATATTTACAATCAATACATAATATTCCCACACTCCCCCTCAAGTTGGATCATAGATGTTGATCATGTCCAACTTGCTCATACAACTCTCAAAGGCAGGCTTGAGTAGCGCTTTTGTCAACACATCCGCGGCTTGGAGATTTGTTGGTAGATAGGTCAGACATATGATCCCTTCTTCAACTTTTTCCCTGATGAAATGTCGATCTATCTCCACGTGTTTAGATCTTTCATGCTGAATAGGATTCAAGGCCATGCTTATAGCAGCCTTATTGTCACAATAGAGTTTCAATGGCAATTCCACTTTGACTTGTATCTCACAAAGGACTCGTTTAAGCCATATCTCCTCCATTATCCCTTGAGCCAATGCTCTTAATTCGGCTTCAGCACTGCTCTTAGATACAACCCTTTGTTTTTGACTCTTCCAAGTGACCAAATTTCCCCAGACAAAGGAGCAATAACCAGAAGTCGATCTTCGGTCAGGATGTGTTCCTCCCCAATCTGCATCAGTATACACTTCAATTGTCCTTTGTTCCTGTTTCCGGAAGAATAATCCTCTCCCAGGGGTACCTTTCAGATACCTCAGAATTCTGAAAGCTGCATCCATATGCTTCTTCTTTGGCTCACTCATGTATTGGCTGGCCACACTTACTGCAAAAGCTATATCAGGTCTTGTATGGGAAAGGTAAATGAGTTTCCCAACAAATCTTTGATATCTTTCTTTATCCACTGCCTCTTCTTTCTCATCAATTTCTTTCTCCTCTTCATCTTCAGTCTCATAATCAAGGTTGTCCTCTTCTGACTCTCCACTTCCCTCCTTCTTAGGCTTCTTCTTCCTCTTTTTAGGAGGTAGGATAGGAGTTGGTTCAGGACTACACCCCAACATGCCTGTTTCTTCAAGAAGATCAAGTACATACTTCCTTTGAGATACATAAATGCCTCTTTTTGATCTGGCAACTTCCATCCCAAGAAAGTATTTCAACTCTCCTAGATCTTTGACTTCAAATTCCTTTCCAAGTGCAACCTTTATCCTTGACATTTCATCGATATGGTCTCCTGTAAGGATAATATCATCAACATACACAATGAGGATGCATTTTCTTCCTCCCTCTGTTTTGACAAACATCGTATGATCTGATAATCCTTGTTTATAGCCTTCAGATTTCAAGACTTTTGAGAACCTGTCAAACCATGCCCTAGGAGACTGTTTCAGGCCATAAAGAGATTTCTTCAGCTTGCATACTCTATCACCTCTTCCCCTCTCAAAACCAGGAGGTAGAGTCATGTAAACCTCTTCTTTAAGTTCTCCATTCAAGAAAGCATTCTTGATATCCAGCTGATAAAGTGGCCACTCTAGGTTGGCTGCTACAGATAATAGAACTCGGATGGTGTTTAGTTTCGCCACTGGTGCAAATGTCTCCTGATAGTCTAGACCATATGTCTGAGTGAAACCTCTTGCTACCAGTCGTGCTTTTAACTTGTCAAGAGTACCATCAGCCATGTATTTAGGGGTGAACACCCACTTGCAGCTGACAAGCTTCTTGCCTCTTGGTTTTTCAACAACATCCCACGTTCCATTCTTCTCTAAAGCTTTCATCTCCTCCATAACTGCAGATCTCCATTCTGGCATCTCTAGTGCCTCATGGATGTTATTGGGAATACATACTTTATCCAGACTGGTGACAAATGCCCGATAACTGGAGGAAAGAGCCTTATAAGACATATACTTTTGGATTGGATGCAGAGTACAAGATCGAGGTTGTTTCCTGTGAGCAATAGGCAAATCAAGTTCATTATGTTCATTAACCTGTTCAGGAATATGAGATACCTCTGGATCAATCCCTTCAGGAGTCACCACTGGTTCCGCCTCCTCTGGTTCTCCAGGAGCTATCACTGGTTCTGGTTGCTTGGATGCTTCAGATATAAGGTTCCCTCCTTCCTTAACCTTATGCCTTCGTAAGTACACCAACATATCTTTATCTGGTTGTTTTTCTACATCTCCCCCTGCATTTAAACTTTCTTTTGTGATTGGCACAAGAGACGGTTGGTTTAGGGGTGAAGATGGTTCTGTTTGTGGTGGCTCTGGCTGTGGTGGAGGAGGTGGTTCTGTTTGAGGTGGCTCTGGTTGTGGTGGAAGAGGTTCTATTTGAGGTGGTTGAGGTAGTGGTGCTGGTGTGGTCCATGGTTCAAGTAGAACACATTCTTGGCTAGATTCAGGCACCAAAGTCTGAGATTCACTCATTTTCTCCCCCTGAATTGAAGACTTGGGATAGAAAGGAGTATCCTCATGAAAGGTAACATCAAAGCTGACAAAGAGGGATCAAAACATTTGTACCCCTTTTGAGTATTAGAGTACCCGAGGAATATACACTTCACTGCACGGGGATCAAACTTGTTATTTGGATAGGTATGGACAAAAACAGAACATCCAAACACACGAAAGGGAAGGTTATTTTCAAGGTGAGTAATAGGGAAGACACTCTGTAACCTTTTAACAGGAGTTTCAAAGGATATGACCCTATTTGGCATTCGGTTGATGAGGTGGATTGCAGTTAAAATGGCATCTCCCCAATAAAACTTCGGTACATTACAAGTAAGCATAAGAGCCCTAGTGACTTCTAGAATGTGCCTATTCTTCCTCTCGGCAATCCCATTTTGTTGAGGGGTATGGACACATGAGCTTTTATGGATAATACCATGTGTTTGGAGAAACTCACTCAAGGTTTGGTTAAAATACTCAGTGCCATTGTCGGAGTGTAAGACTTTGATGCTTGTATTGAATTGGTTCTTAATCATGGTGAAGAACTTTATGAAAGCAGACGGTGCCTCAGACTTGTCTTTTAAGAGGTAGACCCAACAAATACGGGTATGGTCATCTATGAATGTAATGAACCCTTTGGACTTGGTACGGTTTGGGTTACGACAAGGTCCCCATAAATCACTATGGATGGTAGTGAAGGGTTTGGTAGGTGTATATGGAGCTCTAGGGTATGATGATCGGTGGTGTTTGGCTAATTCACAGAATTCACATTTCAAATCAAGGTTAGATGTTGGACAAAGAGATGGAAACATACGAGACAGATAGTGAAAATTAGGATGACCCATTCTCTTGTGCCATAACATAGTATCTTCATTTTTAGAGATAGATATAGAATTGCATACACTTGTAATAGGTTGGTGACTTACTACGGCATCATCAAGTAAGTAGAGTCCCTCACATTCCTTAGCACGACCAATTACCATCCCCGAAGATAGATCCTGAAACACAATGATTAGGCAGAAAATTAGCACTACAATTAGATTGCTTCGTCAATTGACTGACAGATAATAAACTGCATGCTAATTTTGGCACATGTAATACAGATTCCAGAGTGATACGCTCCGAAATTCGAATACTCCCTTTCCCAGCAATAGTTGCAAGAGAGCCATCGGCAATTTGTACTTTTTTGTTGCCAGCACATGGAACATAGGTGGAGAATAAATGATGACATTCAGTCATGTGATCTGATGCTCCAGAGTCAACTATCCAGATTTCTTTTCTCCTTGAAGCTTTGAGAGCTCTAAGGAAATCCCCCTTTTGAGCCAAGAATGCCAACACCGGCTGACTTATGAAAGCTTCTGCTTCAGGATGGGAGTTTACAATTCCAAATAATAACCATTGATACAAGATGGTTTGAAATTGATTCTTGAATAATACAACACGCATGAACAGTACACGCATGAACAGTAAAAGACGCATGAACAGTGCGCATATGCTTCTGGAATCGCATAAATATGAGGAATCCGGACTTGAACTAGACGTCTGTTGCCTGGGCTTTGTCGGAAATGTCTCCTCGTCGCCGGCGCAAGAACCAGCCCCCGGAAAAACCTCCACACGCGCCGCTGAACGTCCCCTGCCACAGCGGCGCGTGACCACCACGCGCCGGCATCTTGGACCACTACCGGCTGGGTTTTGTCGATCTGAGGGAGGGGAACACGATGGGCTAGGTGGTGTCGCGAACGAAGCACCCGAAACGCTCTGAACAGGTGCACAAATGACGTTGTTACTGTTCATCGCGAATGAACAGTGACGCGGATGAACAGTAACGACAGAACTGAAACCCTAAAAAAACTATTAGGCTCTGATACCATATGGACAATTGAGAGAAAAAATGATGTATTTCTCATATCAATTGATGTACAAAGAGAGCCTATTTATAGGCTAGAGGGAAAGACAAGCTAATAAATACTAATTAAGGCTAATAACTACCAATAAAGTCTAATAATGCCTAATCAATCACAAAGACAATATTTACAATCAATATATAATATTCCCACACTGGTTTATTATGGGCTGTTTTGTTCCATACTGTTACTAATTAGTTTGTGACACTCAAAAATGGAATTTTTTTTTACCAAAAAAGGAGAGAAGGAGGAGCTGATAAAATAGTTAGAAGAACTGAACTAGGAGATCAATGCTCACATAAAGAAATGTGCGCGTGTGTGTAAGATTCTTGCAGCTCTTTTCAGTTGCACCCTAATCGTTTTGTAAAGTGAAAAATGATTTGATCAGGAATGGTGTTTGATTGCATGGTCAATTAGATAAATAGAGTTTTTCTGTGTCCTTTGACAAATAAAATCTTCTAGACAGTGGATAACCTTAGTGATTTGCTTGCAATTTAGGTCTCCAGTCATTCTTAGATGTCGTGAGCAATAATTTGATATTTTTTTATAATGTTACAAAGATTGACTTCCCAATTTATGAGTCATGAATTTCCAAAAGGGCTAACTATTATCGGAAACATGGATTTGATACAGTTGTGGTGCATCCAGAAATGGATGTTGTAATTTAGAGGCTTTTCAATGGCCAGGCATCAGCGTAGTTCTTGCTACATAATATCCTTTATTTAGATCCTTGATAAGAGACTTAACAACGGTAATATTGGAAACTATTATGTTCTTTATAATCATTTTTGTCTTCATATTACAAAAGAATTGGATACTTGCTTATACATAGCATTGCGATACCCCCTGCATTAATTGTGGGTTGGATATTTGTCATCTTATGATCGATTAGAAGATCACGGATTCAATAGCTTTGCTCAAATCATATAGAGATCCGGAGGGAATAATTTCATTAACTATTAGGCATTTTAATCTTTTGGAACAACTTACCGAATTATTAGATTTTTTTAGGAAGCACTAAATATTGCAGATAATGTCAGTCAAATTGTGGAGTGGGACAATTGCTTGATCAAGGACTTGTGGTATCTATTGTTTCTTTTTCTGGATCAACGTCTTTGGAAATCTTATGACTCTTTGTATGGGAAACATATGCAAAACAGGGCCATGTCTAGCTGATTTCCAGAGAATTTTGTATTCTGTATTATAGACAAAGTGGAAATTATATCATCTTGCTGATTCATTTTTCTTTGCTTGCAGAACTTTGTGGGGTTGTCTGTGGCTGATGGTTACATTGCTACTGGTTCAGAGACAAATGAGGTACTTTATATGCCCTTTAGGTGATCTTAGAGGCATTTATAGTATGCATATTTTTAATTGAGTTTCAATCTCTTCTATTTATTTTATTCTGCACGTTCTAAAAGAGTTGCACTGCATTATCTTATGCCTTTCTCATAGATAAAGTCAGCAGAAGACATTATCTGGTTCCGATAAGCACCTGTGGCTATAACTATGTGCATTATACTCCCTCCGGTCATAATTATAATAATTATAAGATCAAGTTGACTTTTTTGGAGAAATTAAGGATCCTAAATAAATCACTTTAAATTGTTTATATTTATCTTTTTTCCTCAAGATTAATTTATTTTACTTATAAACTAACTTTTAATCTAGTTACATGTGTCGTATGTTACAATTTAGTGGTTTAATTTGTTTCCTTGACCTCCACAAAAAAATTAAAGTTGATCTTATAATTAGGATAGGAGGGAGTAGTAAGTTTAGGGACATGGGTCTTTGTGAAAAATATTATGTTTTATTACTTTAATTTGGAGGTGTGTGTCCAATTCAATGGTAAGAAGTATATCTGGCACCGTAATATTAGCAAGAGATACATGTCATGTTCCATCTTCATTTCTTCTCTCAAAAGTTTCAAAATTTCGGTATCTGATTTAAATTTTCGTGGAATAGACTATTGAGAGAGAATAGAGGAGTTTTTTTTTTGGGGGTCTGGTGCCCAGTCTGATAGGTCCTACCCATTAGTCTTTAATATAAGAAGGTTCTTCACAATATTTAATGAAACATCTTAACTAATTTCCAAAAATGCCCTTATTTCATTCCAATGATTGTCTATCTTCTCTCTCAAGTGAGCTATATAGAAATCAAAGGGTAATTTTGAAAGGTTGTTGAAGTTTTTGACGTTTAACTAACTTCAACTAAATTGTCTAATCTTAGAAATATAGTTATCAGGGCCTTGTAAAAAGGACTGGAGGAAGTAATTTATAATGGTTAAAGGAAGTAATGTATAATCGCCACTATATCTTCTTCGTCTTCTTGTTTTTGGCTTAAATCACCTCTATACCAACACACCCATTTAATCCTCTTTTCCTTCTTTTCTTATTTTTTCTCGATTATTCTCCATTTTTTCCCCTTCTCGTATCTTATATTGTGTGGATTAGGTTTTCATATACCACAAGGCATTTCCCATGCCGGCATTGTCATTCAAGTTCCAGATCACAGACCCACTTTCTGGGCATGAAGTGGATGATACTTCGCAGTTCATCTCTTCGGTTTGCTGGCGCGGCCAATCGACCACCTTACTTGCAGCAAATTCCACCGGAAATGTCAAAATTCTGGATATGGTTTAGTCAACAGTTGTCTGAAATAGCAAATTGTTGGTGTACATGAGGTGACAGAAGGAGGGGTTTCTGTTGCCTTAGAAAAAGGTTATAGAGAGGGATATATATACAAAATTGTGTGTTTCACTTTGAAGTTGTAACATAACCAATTTTTGCATAAGATCATAGCGGAAACAGTCACAGGGGAGAGTGAGATTAATCTTGTTAAAAGATTTCGTGTAGATAAAATTCTATATTAATGAGAAGAAAAAGTGGAAATCCTTATATTTTATTACTATTACGATTATGATATGTGTATATTAACTCCTGAAAGTAAATGGGAAAAGGGCCATTTTTGGCCCGGAAGTTTTGACTTTGGAGCAATTTTGGTCTGGAAGGTTTTTTAGGACTTATTTTGACCCGAAAGTTAATAAAAAGTAGCAATTTTGACTTGGCTAACGGAAATTAACGCTGACCGTTAAAGTGTGCCTATTTTGCAATTTAATTTATGACACATGGTAAATTTAGACTACTAGGCCCTGAAATTTTCAAATAAGATATTTATTTTTGAGCTACAAAATTCCTTTCACTTCAAAAGTCTTACCTACCAAACCCCTTAATTATTTTCTCCCATAATAACCTCTTTTGAACCTAAGAATAATTTTTTCAAATTTATTGTCCTTAAAATAAGGGAGAAACTAAGCATTTAAAATTCTTAAAAATTCCTCAAATATTCTCATAATCCATAATCTCTCATGAATCAATTCCTAATTAGCCCACTAATCCTCAACTAAATTTTTAGGATGTTTACATAAGACACAATTTCTATGTTCATATAGCTTTTGACCTCAAAATTGAGCTCAATTCAATAGCAAGATAAACAGTACCAGCACACTTTGATTCCAAAAAACTAGTGAGAAACCCAACATCAAACCAGTAAATAGACATTAAGATTAGTTAGATGTAGATGGAGTTTATTCTTGGTTTGGGAATCAAAGTGTGCTAGTACTGTTTATCTTGCTATTGAATTGAGCTCAGTTTTGAGGTCAAAAGCTATATGAACATAGAAATTGTGTCTTATGTAAACATCCTAGAAATTTAGTTGAGGATTAGTGGGCTAATTAGGAATTGATTCATGAGAGATTATGGATTATGAGAATATTTGAGGAATTTTTGAGGCATTTTTAAGAATTTTAAATGCTTAGTTTCTCCCTTATTTTAAGGACAATAAATTTGAAAAAATTATTCTTAGGTTCAAAAGAGGTTATTATAGGAGAAAATAATTAAGAGGTTTTGTAGGTAAGACTTTTGAAGTGAAAGAAATTTTGTAGCTCAAAAATAAATATCTTATTTGAAAATTTCAAGGTCTAGTAGTCTAAATTTGCCATGTGTCATAAATTAAATTGCAAAATAGATACACTTTAACGGTCAGCGTTAATTTCCGTTAGCTTAGGTCAAAATTGCTACTTTTTATTAACTTCCAGGTCAATATAGGCCCTAAAAAAAACTTCCAGATCAAAATTACTTCAAAGGCAAAACTTCCGGACCAAAAAAATGGCCTTTTCGCCAAAGTAAATCTCCATGTGTACTTACTCCATAGATAGCTGCATTCACCATCCCCTTTGTGTGTCAGGTGAAAATTATGGTGCTTATTTTTTTGTTACCCTAATAAGAGAGAAAATTAAGGGACTTCTCCGTCGCTTATTTTGGCACGGAATGAATTAATATGTAATTATTATTTAAAATTATAAACTCACTTCAAGGCGGAATTTTTTCAACGGAGTGACGGCAATAAGAGGTAATGACTCAAACTAGATAATCATACTTAATGTTCATATAGTTTCCGGTAGTCGGATAAATATTTAGATATGCATTTGCAGACTGTAAATACAATAAAATTGTTCAAATCCTTTTTGAGAACTAATTTTTAAAGAAAGCTTGCTCATACGAATTTATTAATCAAACTCAACTCGATTGAATTAATAAATGCTTGAGTGTTAATTAGGTTTAACAAATGGGCAAATCATGCAAGCCTCAATCAATAGCCTTGCATGTTTATTATGGATGCTAGAAAAAACAAATAATTCTGATTCTAAATAACGCTATCTTATAGTACTAAGATACGTCTATACTCAATTATTTGTAAGAGAATTCAATCTCCCTTGTATAAAAAAGAAAAAAGAAATACACATAAGACTGAAACGCCTAAAGAATGGAGTACAGTCGCAAGTTGCGGCTCCAACATCATAGTAATCAGCTAGAACGACATGAGGCCACGAATAATAAATAACATCCGAATCTCTATCTCTGTTTTCCTTCCCATCAATGGAATCCTATCTACACTGATCCTCACCAACTTTGGCCCTCAAAACCAGTCTCCCTACAAGGCTTCTAAGTCTTAAAACTCCAGGACCAGGTTTGATTTCTTTAAGGTTTCCAACCTCAGAACAAGCAGGTTTCCCAGAACACCAACCTCCAGGAGTGAACATTCCAGCTTCCCTGTGTAGCAAATCCTTATCAATCAAATCCAACAAAGCATAGTCTCTGTTAAACTTCCTAGCAAAAGGAGCATTGCTTGCTATCATATTTTTCGTGTCGTTCATGCTAAGGACATGTGGGTGTTGTTTTGGAGGGTTATCCCACGAAATAAAGTGCAGGTCACTGTTCACTACAGTTTTGGCAAATTCGGGGACGTTGCAGATCACTGTCTGAAAGTAACCTTCTGGGGAAGACACAAAGTTAGTGTAGTACATGAGAAGTGTCCTAGGTAGATTATCCCAACCCCACACAACGTATTCCACAAATGAACGTGACAGAACCATCCATGCTGATCCTGCAATTTATAGCTTATTTGATTCAGTGAAACAGATCTTGTAAACCTATATAACCAGCAGATTCGCAAGTATACCATATATGGAGAGAGATACACACATAAGCACATATCCATATATATATTCCTCAGTTCCTAACTATAATACCCGGTTGACTTTTTTGGAGAAATTAAAGAAGTTAAATGAGCCACTAAATCATAATGTATTTTGTGTATTATTAGATTATATCTTAATTTATAAGGCAAATAAATTAGTTTAGAGAAAAGATTTAGGTAAATCAATTTATAAATAAATTATTTAGCTTTCTTAGGATTCTCCAAAAAAGTCAACTGGACCCTATATTTACGAATAGAGCGAGTATATATACAGCAGTATATTAGGCAAATTTTCAGTGAGATGAATGTGCTGGGGACACCAATAGAGTGAATCTCCGATGGACGTTATATTACCACAAAGATGCGACACTTTCAAGAATCTAAATGGGATTGATTGGATATTATGGAACTTCAAGAAGTATGCTGGAAAGGAGTGCGATATGTTTGCTGGGATATCTGGATAGCAAGATGTAAAAAGATGTTCTCAATAGAAATAGCAACAGAACTTATTAGTGTTAATGCTGGTTTCCACAGAGCTTGTACAGGTATGACCATAGCTAATACCTCATTTGCACCAAAAGCTCCTAGTAGGGAAATTCTTGGTCGATGTCATCCACCAAGCCAGGGAGAATATAGACAACACATTGGTGGCTCGGTAATGCAGGGTGGTTAATGGGTTTTAACGACACTTTAGGCCATTATTCCTCTGCCACTGGTAAAGTTTTGGGAGTAATAAGGGGTCTTGAATTATGTTAAGAAAAATGTTCAAAGAAGTTCCATATTTTAAGTAATTATGCAGAAGCTTTCAACTTGGCTACAAGACATGAGACAGCAGTATCATCCCCATCAAGACTTTGATTGAACAAGCTAGGAGGCGTTGGACTAAAAATTGGAATATCTCAATTAATTTTCCGTATAGACAGGCTAAAAGATGTGCCCATATTTCAATTAATTTCATCCAACACCTTATTATGAGAGATTGTGGATGATAACAGGTGATCAGCATGTCCATACGTTGTTAAGTATTCGCTCATTCTTTTATATATAGTTTCGTTTCTCATCCAAAAAAAAAAAATACCTAGAAATATCTCATCTGCTCATACAAAACAACAAAGGAAGAAACGTGAAAAAGTGGGAGCATCTGCAAAATGCAGCAGCTTAGTTTTCTTAGACGTGCCATTTCCAAATTGGCATAAGTGAACCTTTATAGAAAATCAAGAAATTAACCCAAAGATCAACCACTTCAGGGATAAGCGAAATGAAGGAGTTGAAGGGAAAAGCTAACCAGTGAACAATTTAAACGCAGTAGGCAAAGGTCTTCTAGGTGTAACCCAAAATATATCAGACTTGTTTGCCATGTAAAGCCCTGGGTCTATCATTAAAGGCTTTGCCCTTTTCTCACTGCAAAATCATGGTTGAAATATCACTAAAACTAAACCAATACTTGTCTGTTTCAGGGGGGCAGAAGTAGCACAAGAGAAGAGAACTTACAACTTCCATCCCAACTGACTTGTGTGCTCAATGAAGTTAAGGTTCCTATCTAAACTCCAAAAAGTGTACAGAAGATCTAAACAATTTAAAAACAAATGGGTTAGAAACAGAACAGAGAGACTAACAAAGAAAATTGAAAAAGCAAGCATGCAATTTGATCTTATGGAGATACTAATCCACAAGGAGTAATTAGTCTGTATATATTGAAACAAGCCCAAGATGAGAAGCTAACCATCTTGAGTTACAAGAGGATAATCTGAAGCACTGAGATTAATAAACCAATCCCAATCTTTATTTCGCTTAAGATGAATGGCACAAGCATGAAGGGTGTTAGATACCATGGTTGGTCCTCTATAAGTGACCATATTGGCCTTTTTAATCATGAAAACATTTCCAATTTTAGCAAACAGAGGCTGCTTTTCAATTCTAGAAGCAAGCTCCAACCTTTCCTCCAAGGGCGATTCAAGGTCAAGATGAACAACATAGTGGTTCCGAGGGTGGTAAACAGCAAAAAGGGTCCTCCAAAGCTTCTCCAAATCACCCTTTGAGCCAGAGATCAAGTAGGCAAAACGAGGAATCGCAGGTCCAGAAGGAGTAGGAGCAGGAGAAATCTTAGCCTCAGCAAAAACTGAGGATGATGATGATGTCTTGTTCGTGGCCGTACGATATGGAAGGAAGAAGACTGAATTGATTGAGCTTATTGAAGAGACAAAGTCGGTTTTAGAGGAAGCAGCTAGAAGGTATATGAATATTGCAGAGCTAAAGAAGAGAGGAAATAGCCATTTGTTTTCCATCCCCATCACTAAGAATTCTCATTCCTCTCTCACCCTTGAATAATACACCATGAATAGCTCTGAAATGAAGATTGTGCCTTTGAATAGTCTCTCTGTTGGATCAAAGTCAAATATTAAATTCAACAAAAAAACAAAAAAAATCAATGTTCTAAGTAGGAAAAAAAAGTTTGACAGACAGCGATGTGGGAAATTAAGACGTGCCAAACAATAAGCATTCCTGTTAATCAAGACAAAAACTCAAGCATAAATATCGTCACCGTCAACTATGAAAAGAGGAATAAACCAACAGTAAATTAATTGAATTGTTACTAAATTTTTCTTCCTAACATAAATGCTATCATATCTTCGAGATAGATTTCGTGGCTCTCGGCTCAAACACTGGATTACAGAAGACTAAAGCCAACAGCATTTCCAATTTCCATAATAACTAGAGGGAGAGGGGAGGAGTGTTTCTGGTGAGCCCAGGAAAAAGGGTCATCAGAGAAACAGTACAATACATATAAAAAAAAGTTCCAATTTTTTTATGACCCACTTAATACGCACAGCAGAAACATAAACACAAGCTGAAATATGCAAGAAATAATCGATGAAACATAGAGCAAACCAGTTTCTGATTATGCAGACCAGAGTAGCAGCCGTCCGAGCTTATGAATAAGGGTGATGATGATGATGTAATTATAAGTATCAGAAAAGGCTCGAGTCAGAGGTAGCCTCACTGAAATTCAGTTCAAAAAAAAAAAGAGGTAGCCTCACTGAAAGAGGCAAAAAGGTGCCTTTTTTTTCACAAGAGCACAATGAGGAACGTTGGTGGGTGTAAGCAGTTGGACAGAAAAACCTGAATCTATAAAACGAGTTTTTCAAGGAGTTTCTGTTACTGAGAGAATCAGCTAGTAAGAAGGGAACTTTATATAAGCAAATTTTTTAATTTGTATCTTTTAACCGACAAAATTTGTTGTGTTGTTGTGTTAAATGCAGCCCCAATAAGAATTCAAAAGAATAAGGGCCCTTTATGTCAGGTTAAATCAATGAATAGCCGGCGCCGAAGTGTCAAACACGTTGTCGCATACACAGGTCGAGGTGTTCACAGGACGGGACGGGACCGGGATGACCCCGTCCCGTCCCGAAGAAAAGTGTTCGGGACGGGGTTTCCGTCTCGTGTCCCGTCCTGTCCCGAATTTGTCCCGGTCTCGATCGGGACGGGACAGGCCTTGTCCCGAAACTTTTTTCCAATTAAAAAAATTGACCGAAAAATCTTTTTTTTTTTGCAGAGCAACACACTTGGTGGGTGATTTTATAGCATAATTAAATCTCCTCCAGTGCCATGAGCACTCCATATTAATACATAATAAACCAAAAACATAATAATTAGAGCAAAAAAAAGTAGCAACAACTACACATTTAAATAGAGTTTAAAAAAAACTTCAAATGTGATGTGTTACACATAGAGCATAGTGGCAGCGGACAAGAAATTTGAGATCAATGAATGGTTGGAATTTAGTTTAGAAGTTAGAGTTATATATTTTCTTAAAAAAAAATTCATATATACTCACATATGAGACAGATGACACATGTATTTTTTTTTAAAAAAATATGAACATACATATATATATTCGGGACGGGACAGGGTCGTCCCGACCCCGTCCCTAGTCCCGTCCCGTCCCGTCCCGAAGCGGTACTCTGTCCCGTCCCGAAAATTTTCTGGACGGGACGGGACAGAGTTGAACAGCCCTATACACAGGTTCTGGAAAATTTCCTAGCTCCTGCACGAGGTGTGGCCCAAATAAAAATGAGCATGAGCTTTTTTCTTTCTCTTGCATGGCAGAATTTGTGTTTGCATAATTTCCTGGAATTAGTCTCTTCAATAGTCATAGGTGGTTATACGAACGATTTGGATGTTTGTAGTCCCAACCATTCTTTTTAGTCCCGATCCAGATAAAAAAGGGTTAGTAACCTTGAAAGTAGATTTTTCTAAAGCCTTTGATAAGTTATCTTGGAATTTCATTGATGCTGTTATGATTAGGATGAACTTCCCAAACAAATGGATTAATGTGATAATGCAATGCATTTCTACGGTCTCCTATCAAGTTCTCTTTGATGATCAACTCAAACGGGCAATTATTCCTAATAGAGCCATTCGACAAGGTGACCCCCTCTCCATATCTGTATATTCTTTTTGCTAATGTTCTATTTTGCATGATTTACAAGCTTCAGTTATCTGATCATTGGAGAGGGATTCAAATTTGTTAGAGAGCTCAACCAATCTCACATCTGTTGTATGCAGATAATTCACTTTTATTTTTTGAAAGTAAAGTTAAGAATTTCTGCTGTCAAAATGGTATTAGGCATGTATAGTTTGTGGACTGGGCAACTCAGTAATGGGTCTAAATCTTTTCTAGTATTTAGTCCCAATGTTCCTCATTGTGACAGGATTAGACTGTCAAAATTTTTAGGTTTTCATTTCTCTTCAAGACTCAGCAAATACTTGGGAACTTGGGTTGATCCTAGTCGAAGTAGAAGTATCATATATCAGTAAGTGATTGATATTGTGGCTTCAAGAATAAGTGCATGGCAATCAAATTTGTTATCACAAGCTTCTCGATTGACGTTAATTAAATATGTTCTAGCATCGGTCAATATCCATATTATGTCATGTACTCAACTACCTCAGTATGTATGTGATCATATTGATGCTACTTGTGCTAATTCTTTCGAGGATCTTCAAGTTCTAAGCGAAAGATGCATCTCTTGAGAAGAGATGTATTATTTCTTCCTACTACAAAGGGAGGACTATGATTAACCCTACCAAGGTAGTTAATCCAGCCTTACTGGCCAAACAGATTTGGAGAGTCATATCTTCGTAGCTGCCTTCATTGTTAGCATCTACACGCAAGGTGAAGTACATAGATCTTTCAGAATAATCTGTTGTAAAAAATCCTTACAACTCCTTTTGGGTATGGAAAAGGATATCTAATAGCGCATGACTCGTTGTGGGAAAACTAAAATGGATGGTTGGAAATGGAGCCTTGATTCCAATTGATCACCGCCTCTGGTGGTCCATGCAGCGGGATCGAACTTCTTTGTTCAATGTTGGAAGAGTAACTGATCTATTATTGCATGTTCCTTTTTCTTGGAATTCTGTTACTTGGAATTCTCAGCTGATTTGTAGTTTATATTCTCCTTCCATTGCACAGGCAATCCTTGGCACTCATATCTCCATTTTAAACTCACTAGATAAACGAATGTGGGCCGGTGCATCATTAGGTATTTATACTCTAAAGGATGGAGTAACACATATAATGGAAAATGAATATGCTAATAACATTCTTGATGATCATTTTTTGGAGATCTTGTGGAGATCACAATTGCCTTACAAGAAAATCCTTTTCATCTGGAAGCTATGTCACAATGCTATGCCAGCTAATGACATATTGATCATCATCTTCCATCACGAACTCTTTGCTTATTTTGATGTAATGAGGAGGAATCTCTTAATCATTTTGTAGCCTGTCCATTGGCTAGAGGCTTATGGTTTTGATGCCTTAACATAAGGATTTCTAATTCTACCTTTATGGAATTCAAGGCCTGGCTTAGAGACACATTTATCAACTTTCATAAAGATGATCACATGCATACAATTCATCAAATTATATGTCTCTTGCATACTTTGTGGGAAAAAGGGATTCATGCCCTACATCATGGACAAAGTGAAAGTCCCATCACCATAATCAGAGAGATCAAAAATTCTATTTTCTTTCAAGAATTGGTATTTTCCAGCTATTCAAAACAAGATAAAAGCACACGGATAAATCTTCCTATTGCTTCTTGTTTGTCTTTGCAAAATGCAGGTTGGGACATCATTTTTCACAAATATAAAAGGTCAGATAAACATTTCTGTCATAGTTTTATCTGTCATAATGGTTCTCTTGTCAAATAATTCTTGTGGCTGAATCAAGGAATGCCAGGAAACACCTTCCTATCCAAATGTTATTATGCAGCATTCTTTTGAATTCATAATTCATAGTTTGTGTATCTTGATCAAGGTAATCAAACCCGGACCGGGGCCTAGACCGGTGGAGGTAGTGGGTCAAGGGTTAGTGGCTCAGTTCGGAGTCAACCCGTGGGCTAGACCGGTGGGGAATAAAAAATTAAAAAACAATTTAAACTCTCATTATTCCATTAAATACTAAATATTAATTCTTTTTTTTTTCAACTAACTAATTATTAGTTCACTACCTTAAATCACTAACAAAATATCATATACTCATCCAACATTCCTTATGATTTATTTGACATATTAGCATTATAGCATTAATCCACTATCAAATAACATCAAAATTAGTAATCACAAAATATTCTTCACATAATAATTATCAAAATAGATAAATGATTACAAAATATTCATACTCAATAGTACTTTATCATTAAACTAATAGTTATTACCATTAAAATTGTCATTAATTTCAACAAATATTGCCTTCTACCATTCATGCAAAAAAATATTTTTTTTAGAAAAAAAAAGAAGCTAACCCACTGACCCATCGGGTTACACCCGGGTTAGCCCTGGGTTGGTCCGGGTTAGTGGGGGTCCGGGTTAGCATCAAACCCAGCCCGGTTGAGTGGCCGGGTTGGCGAGTTACGGGTCAACCCGGCCGGGTCGGGCCGGGTTTGATTACCATGATCTTGATTCTCCATCTTCTTTGACTGCTCGCTGTGTGGAAACATGTTTCCTCAACCCTCCTTCAGAACCTTCGTCAAATCTTAGCATTACCTAGCAGGAAATCTTAAGATTGTTGTTTGATTTTTCCATTATTAGCATTAAGGTTATTTCAAAATCTTCGTTCTATAATTTCTTAAGTTCTAGACTATGCACTTTATCTATATGTAACTTGTAAACGACAGTTTCTTTAACGTCATTATGTATTTTTATCAAACAAAAAAAGTGTATTATAATGGAGTTTTGTCACTTTGTGAAAGAAACTTGATCACTAAAAAATCTCACAGGAGTTAACAATACTTCCTCCGTCACATAATATAGGATCTTATTAACTGAATTGTGGGTTCTTACAAAATAAATTAAAGTTAGTTAAAAACAATAAATGTGTAGGAAATATATTTTTTCTCTCTGAAATTGCCTTTATTTATGAATGAGTAAGAGAGAGGGTAATTGTGAAAAGAATGTAAAAGAGAATATGTGGAAGAAATTAATACTTCCTCCGGTCCTAATTATAAGATCACTTTGACTTTTTTTTTTTGGAGAAATTAAGGATACAAAATTAATCACTTTAAATTATCTATAGTTGTCTTTTTTCTTCAAAACTAATTTATTCTACTTATAAACTAACCTATAATCTAATTACATGTGACATATATTATAATTTAGTGATCGAATTTGCTTCCTGAACTTCCACAAAAAAAAGTCAAAGTGATATTATATTTAGGACCGGAGGGAGTATATAGGTAAAATGGGGGGAAACCCGTTTATATTTTAGGACAACGTCATTAAAAAAATGACCTTATAATATAGGACGGGGAAAGTGCATATTAACAAGATTACAAATCATGTCAACTTTTCAATAATTAAGTTATTTTTATATGACTATAGTAATTTTCTCACTTTTTTGTTTGCATTTGCAGGTGATATAGATGTATGAGTAATTAGCTATACTATTGGGTGTTTGATTGTGTATTTTTATGCCCCAAACTCAAATCTATAATTAAGTGGAGACAATCCTTTTACAGACAAAATCAAGCGTTTAGGGTTGAGATAATTATTTTTATCAACTTTTGATTCTAACTTCTTTCCCGACTATGCATATAACAGTGATTATCTTTATAACCACGTGCTAATACATTAATAAACCCCGTTTTGTTCTGTGATACCACTCTATTTCTTATTATAAGTCCACCCCAACTATTTCTCACATACCAATAGGTGGAAGTTATAGCATTAAATATGACATATTTTTTCAACTTTACCCTTATTTAAGAATAAGTATTAAAATAATATATATACATATACATTACTCTCTCAATCCCATAATATAATTTCCATTTTTTTGAATGAGCTTGTCTCAAAATATAAGATACTATTTGAATTTATTTGAGTAATAAATACAGTTTTTCCCATTTTACTCATACATTAATTTCTCCCACACATTTCTTTCATCTTCTTCTCATAATTACACTCTCCCTCACTTATTCATAAATAATGGCACTTTTGGAAAAATTGGTATATTCCTTACACATTTATTGTTTTTAACTAACTTTAACTAATTTTTTAGAAAACCGCAATTCAGTTAAAAAGACCTTATATATTGGGACAGAGGGAGTATAAACCTTCTCTCTCATCTTCCCTATTTCCAATACAAGGGTAAAATAGTCATTATAGTATTAATTGATCCCAAACTGGATTTATATTTAAGAATAAAAAATTTATAGTAATTAGACTTATAATAAAAAACATTAGTGGTGTTTTTAAGATTAAAACCAAAGAATTTCTATTAAACCGGGAGCTGGGTTTTGCATAATTACCTCATCCATTACGTAGGCTAACACATGGATCTATCGAATCATTGTCATTATAAGAAAGACGTGTCATCAATTTATTCATTGTTAAATAATGTTGGTTGTTTTCCTCCGAACGAGAAAGATACATATATCAAACATTGCATTATATATGATCAAAATCTCAAAATGTTCAGGAGAAAAAATAATGTGCTGATTGAGTGCTTGTTAATTTTTTATTAAAATTTTGATTATGATCATGTGATGTGAAGATTTTTTTTAAATATTATATACATAGTTTTTATAAAATTTAATAATTTAACGGAATCTTTTAGTGCATGGGACGTTGCCAGAAGTGTCAATTTCAAGTTATTGATCCCAGAATTTGTCCAAAAAAAGTTATTGATTCCAGAAGTTTGAGTTGGTGGGAAAATTTGAATGTTTGGAAGATACGACCACGCTAAGTTTGGCAACTGAGGAGAAATATGTTTCCCCCATTGGGATAAATTTGACTATTACAATAGCACAATTATTTGAAAATGTGTCATTGCTAAGTCTAATCAAAATTAAATATAAAATATTGTATCAAAAAAAAAAAATATTAGTACAATCGTTATTATAAAAAAAGGTCAAATAAACGTATCAATGAAAAGGATTGAAAAGAAAAGAAATTATTCAAACCTAACAATATTCGCGCTAATCTTGACTTTATTCTTAAAATTAGTTATTTTACTGTGAATTCTTATAGTTACGTGATTAAGATAAATGGTATACAAAAATGTAAGTATGCAGAACGTTTTATTTTTCATATATATGTTATATATTTTTTTAATTAGCCTTACTTATTTACACTAGTCGCAATATTATATCTTAATTGATATGGGTTCAACCAAATCAAACATTCAAACTTCGTAAATAATTCATCTGTACATTATCCGGATTACATTAAATTTACCCTAACATCAAGGATAGTCAAATGGACCCCATACTTGTATCAGTGATGTTTTACCTGAAAAAGAAAAGAATACATAATTGAAAAAAAAATGTCCAATTGAAAATTTTATTGGTGTGCATAGCAATAAAGAAGAGAAAAAGAAGAACAAAAAGGGGTTTTTTTTTTTTTTTTTTGGCAGGAGGCGACAACTCCCTGGAAAGTGGAAAGGAAGAGTTATGGATGAGAACGAAGGCGGGATGTTTGTACTTGAAGGGAGGGGAGAGGGATTGAGTGCTTTTTTAAAATAAAAAAATAAAAAAATTTAAGTGTAATATTAGATGACAGTTGGATGAGATAGCTTATTGATCACTATATAGAGTGTTACAAACAAATTTAACTTTTACTAATGTCAAGGGTAAAAACACTATCTTTTAGCTACCTTCAGAGTTATAAATGTTTCCAAAATAATTTTCAGATACCCAATATTTTTAGGTGGATACTTTCAAACTAAAAATGAACATTATCTATCTCATCTCTCAATCCATTCGTATTAAGTATAATTATGTTGAAAAATATTTATTATTTTCCTTGACCAATTGAGATCATGCATACTCCCTCTGGTCCCTATTATAAGATGCAGTCAACCTTTTTACACATACCAATAAAAACATATTTGAATCATTTATTATGGGTTGATTTTACATTTTTACCCTTACTCATTTATTACACACAATTTCTCTCCACTTCTTGCATTTATTAATATACAAGGGCAGAAATGGAAAACATGCATTTATTACTTTGACTTTTGCATATTACCTCTTATATTTTGGACCAAAAAATTTGCAATGTTACCTCTTATATTTAAGACCAAAGTGAGTATAACCCATGCTTTGAGCAGTTGAATAAGTTCAAATCGAATAGATTATGAAATACAGTTATGCATACCGCAGCTATTAAAAGAGTGATTAGTGAGAAGATTATGGAAACCAGGAACAGATAATCGATTAGGCCGAGGACCACAACCAAGCGAAGCAATAGGTTGATAAGAGCGTCCATGTGGTACCCTTCTTAAATGCTTCTGCATCTACCCACACATTAAATCCATCATCTAACATTTTTAAATGATTATTAATATTCAAAAGTCAAAACAATCATATCTTTTGCCCGAGTATATGTGAATTGTAAATTTTCAGTGATTTTTTGAATGCTCAACAAAAAAAAAAAAAAAAAAGAACGCTCAACAAAATATTTCAGCAAAACAAATGTCACATCTTTGTAGTTGAATGCCCTAAATTTTAGACAAAGCCTTGATAAAACTCCTCTCATACATTTCATACGCTAAAAGTTTAAAAATATTCTTAAAGAGCTCATTCAGGCACGTTTAAGAGATTAAGGGCCTGTTTGTTTTCTTAACAAAACCTAGGTTTTGTTACCAAACCTAGGTTTTAAAACCTAGATTTGAAATGGTAGCCAAACACTTTTTTCTGATAACCTAGGTTTGGACTCAAAACCTAGGTTTTAAAACCTAGGTTTAGACTCAAAACCTAGGTTTTAAAAAAGGTAACCCAAACACTTGAAAAAATATGAAAAGCTATTTTGGATTGGAAACCTAGGTTTTGGTTGCCAAAACCTAGGTTTTGAATAAGCTACAATTTTCTCCTTCTGCACAAAGTACAAGGTAAAAAAAAGCCATCATTACACATGTCATATTGAAATACCTAAAATGCCCTTATTCTCTCTCTTTCCCAACACATTAAACTTATGTCCTTTTTAGTAATTTACACAGAAAAAGCTATTCTCACAACAACCATCCAAACACTC
This sequence comes from Mimosa bimucronata, assembly GCA_037074515.1. Lineage (NCBI taxonomy): Eukaryota > Viridiplantae > Streptophyta > Magnoliopsida > Fabales > Fabaceae > Mimosa > Mimosa bimucronata. The sequence goes on from CM073436.1 coordinate 6,294,617, forward strand.
TCATTTTTACAAAAGCTACTTTTTCTAAACATCAGCTTTTTTCCCAGAAGCTATTCTCTAAAAGCTAATCCAAACAGGCAACTACTTTTTTCAGCTTTTACGCGAATTACGAGACAGAAAACACCATCATTACACATGTCATATTGAAATACCTAAAATGCCCTTATTCTCTCTCTTTCCCAACACATTAAACTTATATCCTTTTTAGTAATTTACACATAAAAAAAGCTATTCTCACAACAACCATCCAAACACTCTCATTCATCAAAAGCTACTTTTTCAGCTTTTTTTCAGCTTTTTCAAAATCAGCTTTTTTTCAGAAGCTATTCTCCAGAACCTAGGTTTTGGTTACCCAAACAGGCCCTAAATCTCACATGAATACTCCCCAATAAGTACTTGAGTCACACAAAAATATATTACAATTATGAACCTTTTGCGTTCAAAGTTGTCAAACTCGTGACATGGATGTAGAATCGGATCGTAAACTCGTAAGAATTTACTTTTATTAATAAATATATGTTTAAAATATATAATCAAACAAGAAATACAAAAACTAACGGTAGTTTGACTTTAATATATTTTAAATTTGAATAGTTATATTAAATATATCAGCATTCATACTTTATCAAGCTCAATAAGGAAATTTCTAAAAACTTTCATATAAATTTATTGAATATGGTCATATAAAAATAATTAATATAAGATTTAGAGCAAATTGACACGATTATTTCGTAAAGTAAAAACATAAAAACGGTAAACTCGATGTGTAAACTCATGAGTTTAACTGAGTTTACACATAGTAATAATTTAAGTGACTCGTGATATGTTTTGGTTAGGTAGAACCGTAAAAATGATAAAATCGAAGAGTCAACTCGCGACTTTGATAACAATGGTTGCGTCTTAAATACCTAAATTACCTCAAGTTGAAAAAGTAAGAATATAAAACTTAAAATGAACACATAATTTTCATCAATTTTTTTGAGAAATGTTTAAATATATACTATTCAGTTCTTTGACCAACATTGTGATGCTAATTATATTTATAATTATAAAATTATAACTTCAAATTAAAAGATGTGACTTCTGAGAGTAAAAATAAAATGCACTAAAAATTCACGTCTTTTTTAGAGTATAGTTAATTCTACATTACTGTCATTTTTTTTTTTCAAAAAACGACAGGTTGTTAATTATACGTGGTAGAATTTCATGTGCCTTGTTATGACCAAGACTTATTGAGAGGGTGGTCAAGGGGGCAAAGTAGTGAGCAAAGTAGCGGAGCTGGATTGGAGAATAAGAGAGATGCAATTCAAATAGTAGTGGACCGTTCTGTTTTCGATGATGGCCGAAGTGATCGTGGGGGATACTTTAGAGACGAGGAAGGGCGGTGGTTGGGGGGGGGGGTTTGGCTGTAAATTAGCTAGTGTCCCCCGGTTCTTGCAAAGGTTCTTGGTGTCATTTATAGCTTCAACTGGTGTTGGGATAAGAGATACAGGAAGATAGTGCTACATTCGAACTATGTTGAAGCCATTAATTATATTTTTAGAGGATGTGATGAGAGTCACCCCTTTAAAGATATCATTGATGAGGCCCCATTTGTTCTTAATAGGGATTGGCCTGTACAAATAATTCATGTTCCAAGAGAAAGTTTGTTCTTAATAGGGATTGGTCTCTACAAATAATTCATGTTCCAAGAGAAAGTGTTACTATAGTGGACCTCTTGGCTAAACACTCACATAGGTTAGAAGGAATCTTTTGTATGTTCCACCAACCTCCCGCCTTTATTGTAGGGATGGAGGTTAATGGAACTTAGAAGTAGTTCTAGTTTTTTGTTGATTTTTTAGTGTATCACACTACTATTCGAAAAAAGAATTTCATGTAACTTAAATATGAAGATTGCGATAGTAAAGGATTGGGAGATTTCTTTCTCTCTTTCTTTTTTTCAATAAAGGATTGGGAAATTTCAATATCCCATGTGTCTAAAGAGGGGAACGCTACAATTAATCACTAAGCAGAGATGGCTCGTACTGTTGTCAGCAGCTTTTGGTTTTTTGATACCCCACCAGACCTTCATAACATATAGGTATTGGGTAAATGCTCATTTTTATCACGGAAGTAACTGCAGTGAAGTATTGAATATGTGAAAGTAATTTGAGGAGTATATTTGCCCCGGTAGTATCCAAATCGTAGTGAATTTATACCCACTGTTTAAAAAGTTAACTTTAACTGTTAAATCATACTTTTTGACCCACCAATGCTGACGTGGCACTGTCATCATGTACATATCATCATTTTAAGACCCATTTTGCCCCAAAAGTAACCACCAAGAAGCGATTTCGCCCTGAAAGTATCTATATCGAAGCAAATTTGTCTAGACCACTATTTAAAGTTAAGTTTGACCGTTAAATGACACTTGGTACTCCAAATTGCACCCAATAATCCATCTCATCACATACATTATCACAGGTTGTTTAAACTACATCTAGAAAAATTAAAAGAATAAAAAGATAAAAAAATAAAAGCATCACCCACATTGTCTCACCCTACATAGACTAGCTTTATTATCATCACATTCCCCTCTCACTACAAGAAACAATAAAATTGGACATTAACTATTTATTTCATTTTTCAAACAATAAAAATGTCAATTTTGCATAATCCCATAATTTGATTCTTTTTAAGCACAATTCATTTTTTAAACCACTTTGTGGTGATGTGATACATGATGAGATGGATTATTGGGTGCAATGTAGAGTGCCAGTGTCATTAAATAGTTAAACTTGACTTGAATAACAGTCTAGAAAAATTTGCTACAATTTGACTACTTCCGGGGCAAAAATCCTCCTTGATGGTTACTTTCGGAGCAAAAATGGACATTAAAATGATGACATATACATAGTGACAGTGCCAAGTTAGTATCGGTGGGTCAAAAAGTATGATTTAATGGTCAAAGTTAACGTTTTAAACGGTGGGGGTAAATTTACTACGATTTGGAAACTTCTGAGACAAATATGTTCCTCAAATTACTTCCAGATACTCAATGCTCCATTGCGTTTACTTCCGAGATAAAAATTGACATGAACCCTACAGGTATTTCTGGTTTTCCTCATCCCTACTGATATGTAATTCTCATATGAGATTTGTTTTCCAGATTATATTAAAAAAAATATGAAGATTGCATCAAACTTAATTGGCAAAAAGAGATCACTTCCAACTAAAAAAGTGAAAATGTTAATATTTTAAAAAACAAGGCTAATATATGTAATCAGGGGCCACGAAATGAGATCCATACTTATCGCACAGATTCATGTAGGTACTCTGACCAATCAATCAAGCTTTCGTTTTGCACATGTGGTTGTGACTCGTGAGTCGTGACATCTCTTTGGTCATACTTATATGCTGCCAGTATTTAGGATGGATAATGATAAAGTAATAGCATCTTTAGATGGGTTCCTCGAGAATAGTTTGTCACAAAAAAAAAATGGTAAACGAAGTTTAAACAGCAGACTCGGTGAGAAAATTTCTTTCAATAAAATCAGAGAGTTTGAATGATTATTATGGTTGTGTTTTGGCTGAGCTTAAAGTGAGAAAATAAGTCCTTATTTTTTAGTCAAAAGAACTTAAAGTGAGAAAAACAATTTTGATGTGTTTGATTGGACTTATAAAAATAAGTTCTTATGGAACAAATAAGAATTTATGGAGGAAATAAGTACAAGTTGAAAAAAGTGACTTATTTTTAAAAATAAGAACTTATTTTGGTGGGGCCCACAAATTCTGACTTATTTTTCACATCCAATCACAACTAACCCAAACATACACAATCTGACTTATGGAAAATAAGTCACTTATAAGTCATTTTTTTAACAGCTGATCCAAGCATAAATCTCATTACACAATCTGACTTATATATAAATCACTTTTCCAGAAGTCCATCCAAACACACCCATGAAGATACTCCTTCAATTCCTAAATATAATATCACAGCTAGTTGATTTTTTTTTGGTGATTTTCTTGAATTTTTTCTTTAAAATAGTTTATATAACTTAATAAGCTAACATATAATTTAATAATACACAAAATATGTTATGATTATACGGCTCATTTAGTTCCTTAATTTCTAAAAAAAAAAGTCAACTAAATCTTATATCTAAAAGTAAAGTAGAGGAATAACCTTTTATGTGAATACTACTAAAAATGATAAAAGTTTAATGTGTTGGGTGGAGAGAAAGGGTAAGGGCTTTTTGATTGACTATTATTACTTGTATAATGATGACATTTTTTTACCTCATACTTCATTATAGTATAAGCCTGTTCAAAACCTAGATTTTAGATATCAAAACAACAGGAAAAGTATTCCTCAACCTTTTTTAGTGTTTAGCTACTCTACTTGTGAAATCATGGTTTGGGTCCAAACTATGGTTTAAAAAGCTACACAAAACAATACTAGATTTTTAGAGAACATAATGTTTATCATCATATGATATATACTTATATATATAATCAATTCGGGTAGGTTAAGAAGACCATCTAAGTTTAAAAATGTGTGTTTGATTGTCAAAAGTACTTTCATAAATCATTTGTAATGAAATCATCTTCTAATGCAAACTCTTTTAACATGTGTAATGAATAATCCAAACATAAGATGACATGTACATAGAAATATAAAAATAAAGTGAACTGATGTCTTATAGTATAAAATCTAACAATATGGATTTTTAATACCAAGGATCGTGGCTAGCACTTTGTAACTTCAAATATCAAAGTTATGAAAACTCATAGCTCTATCACCAACCACAGTTCATTCAATGGGCTTTTCAATTTTTTCTGCTTTTTCTTCGGCAAAATCTAGTTATAAAAAGCGTGGCAGGATACTATATAGGAATATTACTCTTAGAAAAAACTTCAAGGAATTACCTCATTTATTTAGGTTCAATCTTCATTGGCTAGTCACTAAATACTTCAAGGTTCACAAGTGCCAGGTCATTTTCCAATTGCAATGTAGTAGCTAGGTGCTTGTAATACATATAACCCCTCCAACTCTTATTATTTCATAAGTCACTGAGTGGGTTAAAGATTGCTCCTATTTAAAAAATTATTAAATATGGCTCCTTAAACGTATGGGTAAATTTTAAATTTTATTTATTCTTCAAAGTTAACGACTTGATCACTAGGAGAGAGCAACGAGCGGGTATGGGTGGCCCGTGGGTGCACCCGTTACCCGCCCGTTTATCTTACACGGATACGGGCTCAAACCCGTTTAGCCCGTAACTAAATGAGCTGAACAGGTACGGGGTATACGGGCGGGTTCCCGAGGAACCCGTCTAGTATACCCCTATTTAAAAAAATCAGCAAAGCAGAAGGATTTTTTTACACCAATTAGCGAAAAAACATAATCTGGATACATCAGATGTAATTAGCGAAACCCTCCAAGGAACCACAAAAAAATCAGATCTAGAGAAGAAGAAAAGACAGAGCACCATGAAACACTTTCACAATCATCGCCATCGAACAGATCTGAAAGGCTGAATAATAATGGTGAATATGGTAGATAATAGATCTGATAGAAGAAGAAAATGCCAAGGGCGTGGAGATGGTGGAAAGCATAGACAACGTGTTGAAGAAAAGAAGAAGAAAGAAGAAGTTTGATTTGGTTTTTGAAAAAAAACAAAAAAAAGAAGAAGATGAAGAAGGTTGGTGTGGTGGGCTGGTGGTGGCTGCGCACAGAGTGAGAAAAAGAAGGGGTGGAGACGTGGAGTGGAGGGGTAGGGTTTGGGTGAAGTGAAATTGGTGGGGCCATGGGAGGTAATTTTATTAAAAAATCAGAAAGTTGTTAATTTAATTAAAAAGGGAAAAGATTCTCTCCATGAGAATCGAACCCTACAATCAATCCCAATGTGCAAGTGCCTAGACTATTGAACCAATTGTGATGTATATGGTGGTGGGCACAAGCTTATATATCTATAGTAAAAAAAGCTCTTAAATTTTTTTTAAAATATTTATACATGCGGGTACGGGTGGCATGTGGGTGCACCCGTACCCATGCCCGTATATTAAAAAAATGGCGGGCCTCGCCCGTTTACTTCATAGGCCCAAAACAGACGGGCCTGAACGGGTAAATCTGCAGGTTTAGTGGGTGGGCCCCGCAGGCTACGAGCCCTTTGCTCACCCCCTATTGATCATGACTTGCTGAAGTTGATGAGATGATCAGAAGTATCTCACAATAAGAATAATAGGAAGGAACGTTCCCTGGTAGCACACGAGAGCATTATAGAAATTTGGAACAGAAATTACAATTGAAAAGAGAACCTACGACATAGCCCACATAGCCCGCGGGTTTCGGGCTAACCCGACCCGACCCGTTAGATAAACGAGCTGGCCCGTTATTGGCCCGAAATTATTCGGTCCAGGGTCCCCTTGACCCTGGACCGAATATAGCGGGCTGTCGGGCTAACGGGCTAGCCTGATATAATTATTTTTTTAAAAAAAACCAAAGTAGCTTTTTTTTGGGCCCATGCTTCAAATGTCCAAAAGACCAAAAGTGTATATTAACTATTAAGGAATGCATCTAAATTATTGTTACCTATTAGAGAATAGAGATTTTCCAGTACTTTGTAATTTTTATATTTACAATATTCTAATATTTTCAAATAAACATGAAAACCATTTAGATCAATTTGTAAACTTAATGGAAAAAAAGGATTAAACATATCAACTAATAAAGTAGAATTAAGGAAAATGTAAAACAAAAATGAATTAAGACAGAAGAAATTTAAAAAGGACAAGAAGTTATAAAGTATTTTGTTGGAAATAAACAATAAAAAACTCTAATAAATATAATAAAACAAAATGGATCATTAACTAAACTAATCCCTATGAAAATAAGAAGTCTCAAATTGGGATTTTAAAAGTTTGAGAAAATGACAAATATAGTGGAAAATAACAAACATCCCTTGAAATAATAATAATTAATCCCACACAACACAAGCACACATAAAAAAGAGCATCTAACAAGTAACAAACATGGGAGAGTTTTTATGGGATGTAAATCACACACAAGCACAAGCAGTCAAGCACAACACACGTGAGTGACATGCATGAGTCTCTTTGGCTCTTTTTTTTTTTTTTGCGTGTGCACCCGGTATCCTGGCCAACCTCTCAGGGAATTACAAACCAGACTAATCCGGATCGAGGCCTGACAGGAACCATTAAGGTTGGCGCCCCTGGCCCCTAGCGTGCTGCGTTCCCACGTCCACCCAAAGCGACCCCCGGGGGATCGAAGTGGCGACATCTTGGTTAAGCTAGAAGGACTCCTGCCAGTCCATCTAACGCGTCGGGGTTAGTCTCTTTGGCTCTTTCCCTACTAGGGTGCCACTACACACACAAAACATACCAAATATTTGTTCTAATATACTAGTCAATAGTCACTAATACAACACCAAAAGTCCAAAATATAATAAATCATAATCATCTTCATTCTTCAATCAATGGCATTTGAAGCATTCTCTGAAGCTGCAAAAATTGGAACAGGAGCGGTTTCCTTTTTCTCAACTTCGACGTCCTCTGTCACAAAAACATAACACATAAACCATAGTTATTTGAAACTATCACATTAATCAATATATACTTGATAAATAAACATAATTGTAGATATTATAGTGCCATTCCATGGAAACACAAGAAGCCAATTTTTGAGCACAAATAAGAGCTTCAACATTCTCTAGAAGAATACTACTCCGATATTTTGTGAGAACTCGAGAGCCGATGCTAAAAGCTGATTCACTAGCAACTGTAGTAATTGGAATGCTTAAAATGTCATAAGCCATCTTGGAAAGACAAGGGAATCGACCCGTGTTAGCCTTCCAAAAGTCTAACACATCAAATTTTGTAGAAATTCTAGGATTAAGTGTCCCTTCTTCCAAATAGTAATCCAATTCAGATTTGTCAATTGCTTTCTCATTTGAACACTGTGTTAGTAAATCCTACAATATATGTAAAGGAAGTGTAAGCTACTTGCCATTGAAATTTCAAACTAGCATTCAATGAAAAAAATAAACATTTAACTAATCTACAAACGAGTATTTCAAGCTTACCCCAAAAACATCATTGTCATTCATGTCTTCATCCAAAAAACAATTTGAACTTGATCCTACTTGTATCGATGGCCCACTAGATAAAACATTGTTGTGAGTAGAATTTGATGCTGATGCACTCTCAACAACTTGGGACGACGACGACGATGATCCCGCACATTTGTACTCATTGAAAACATCATAAAGCTTGCTCCTTATGTTCTCAATCTTCTCTTTAGAATTTAAGAGATCAATATTTGTGAATGTATACTTGATGCCTTCAAGCTTCATGCGAGGATCAAGAATAATTGCAAGTGAGAGAATGACACTATATTCACTCCAATATTTATCAAACTTGACAAGCATGCTTTTAGCCATAGATTGAATTACTAAATCAGGATGATTCAAATTCCTTTTCAATAGTAACTCAATCTTTGAAATCTGTGAGAAATACTTGTTAGACGTGGGATATGTTGACCTAAAAATTAAGTTTGTAATCACAGCAAATGGCTTCAAGAATGCACACATCGCCTCTGCTCTACCCCACTCTTCATTAGATGGACAATGAATATAGTTGGAGTCATTCAAAGCTAAGCTAGCAAAAGTACGACGATATCGTATAGCAATTTCAAGCATTGCATGCGTTGAATTCCATCTAGTCTGGACATCCAACCTTAAACCCACGGAACCATCAATACCCCGAACTTGTAGAACCCTTCTTTTGAATTCTAGCATCCTCGCATCTGATTGCCTTACATATCTAATGCTTTCTCTAATCTTTTTCACAACATCATCTGTTACATTCAAACCATCTCGAACAATGAGATGTAAGATGTGGGCACAACATCTCACATGAAAAAAATCACCATCACAAATCAAGCTGTTGCTCAAATTTAAGTTCTCTTTCAATCTTTCTTGCATGATGAAATTTGCCAATGCATTATCCAAAGTAATAGAGAAGATTTTCTTTTCAAACTTCCAATCTACCAATATCTCATGAGCTCCTTTTGCCAATTCAACACCAGTGTGTGGAGGCTCCATCCTAGAGAAGGAAAGTATTTTGCTATTGAGGTGTCATTTCTCATCAACAAAGTGAGCGGTCAAGCAAAGATATCCTTCACCAGTTATTGCAGTCCAACAATCAGAAGTTAGACATATTCTACTACAACTCATCGCTAATTTTTTCTTAAGGATCGCTTTTTGATTAAGGTAGAAATTCCAAACATCAGCCACAACAGTTTTCCTACAAATGCTCTTATAATCAGGATTCAAATATGAGTGCAAATCCCTAATGCCATCATACTCAACAAAAGAATAAGGAAGATTGTGTCTAATAATAGAATAAGCAATCTTTTCTCGAACTATGCTATGATCAATTTTCCTAGCTCTCAAAGCCCCTACATGATCTATCATCATGTTCTTAACATCCATGTATTTTGGGGTGTCTTTGCAACCTAAATAATGACGTCGAAGCGTAGAAGTCCCACAATCCTTGCTTCCCACAACATATTTTTGTCCACAAACATTACATTTAGCTTTTTCTTTCCCATCTACTTTGCCTATTCTTGTAAAGTATTTTCAAACCTCAGAAGTATTTTTTCTTCCCTTTTTTCTTTTACCTTCACCATCTTCTCCCTCACAAGATTGTTGTCCCAATTGTTTTGGCTCAACCACACTAGCATTAGCATTATCATCATCAACTTCAATTAAGTTGTCATTCTCGTTGTCAATGTCATCATCATCATCACTGCCAATAATATGCCTTTTTCTCTTCTCCCTATTTGATGTTGAAGCCATTTTCTATTGCAACAACAATAACATATTAACAATAACCTCTTACTTACATCACTAGGTTTAAATAGTCAAAATTATTCTCCTTACATTTCGTATAACCAAAGAGAAATTTAGAAAATTAAGGGGCAACACTTTAAAACATATTCAACAAAATCATAAGAGACATCAGACATTCAGACACATCAGGACAAGCACAGTTGAACATGCTACAAAGTGCAAACAACAAAAAGAAACCACCCATTAAATTGCTATTCAAAATTCAGAAACACATTAATAAATGACCTTAACCTAGGAGCATTTATTGAAACAGCGAAAACCATGTGAAATTTCAAAGGAGTTCAACAAAACGCAATAAATCAAGGAAAACAGCTCTCATTCCAGACCCAAATTAGTGATTCTGAGCCAAAATCATATTCAAGGAAACCAACTCTCTATTATCTGATGGATTCGCCTCCCAAATCAAACAAAAACGCGATGAAATCAACCAATTCCTCCAAGCCCAGGTATCGAATCTTCACTTCTCCCATTATACATCAAAAAAATCGGAATATAGATTCATGTATTATTGGGAAAACAAGGAGAACAATTCGAAGGGCATTGCGAAGTAAATCACAATGAGAAAGAATCAAAGAAGGAACTAAAAAAGTAAAAACCCCCCAACCCCAAGAACAAGAAGCCTACCTTCAACAGGCAAATGGCGAGACTGAGAGAGTGAGAACAGAGGCGAGGCGAGGCCGGATGCCGGATGGAGAGAACGCCGCCAGATTGATCTGCTTGCTAGGGTTCGTCCTTCGTCGTTCATCGTGGAAAGCGGCAGAGACAGAGAGGAATGGTGTGTAAGTGAGTGTGAATGTGTGAATGAGTGAATCGAATCACGGGGGTCACTCATGTGAGGGTGAGGTGTGACGTGTGAGACTGTGAGAGGCTGACTCTTTTTTTTTATAAATAATATCGGGCTAACCCTTCATTCCGATGGGTTAGCCCGAAACTATCAGGCTTCGAGTTGTAGAAGCCCGATTAGTTTCAGGCTGGTTTTCCCTCGGCCCAGAACCGAATTTTTTGGCCTTAATCGGGCCCAACCTGAAATCCCAACTCTAGCCCCACAGGCACATAACATTGTTGGTTTACACAAGTACCAGGTACATCTTTTTAATGGGTCAAGATCAGATAGTAAACTCAAACTGTATTGTTGTTCAATAAAACTGAGCATCGTGATGGTGTGACCATAGTCCATAAACTTATGCAAAACGTACTGTAAGGCCCCCGAACTTGCATCTCCATACACTCTAATCCACCATTTGTCACATATAAACTGTTTCATAAGACGATGACTTGGAGGCACTATGAGTTTACAAGAAAAAAAATTTCATTTTGTCGCTTCCCAATATTAGATTATGATCTTGACTCTATGCGGCAGCTTTTTACCCTTTAGTTTTAAAAAATATTATAACTTATTTTTTAAACATCCAAGAAACTAATGCTTTATTATTTTTGTTATTATTAGACATATTTGGTAAAAGTCAGACAAACATGCATCGGGAGTAATCCACATGCTACGAATTACAAAGTAGTTTTCAAGATCTGCCATGACAAGAATGAATGCCTTCACCTTTTTTATTTTGCCAAGAGTGTCTTTATACCTTTTTTCCCCCGTGAAGAGTGTCTTTCATACATAGAAATACTTGGGGGTTCCTATCTTACATAAGAAAGTCACCAAGACCACATACTTCCCCATAATCCAGAAGGCCCAAAAACGGCTTGCAAACTAGAAGAGCTGATTTCTCACCATGGTGGGAAGATCCATTTTGATTAAGTCCGTATTGTCCGCATTACCTAGTTACCAAATGAAAACAATGATCCTTCCTAAGCATGTCTTAAAGGACCTTGAGAAGACCAGCAGGAACTTTTTATAGAATCAGGGACAAAGTGGCAGGAAAATGCACCTTATTGCATGGGACCAAATCAAACACGGGAGAAAATTAGGAGGCCTTAGGATTAGAGATCTTGAATACCAGAATATCGCTTTCATAATGAAATTATGCTGGGGCATCCTTAACAAACCGAAAGCTCTCTGGATTCGCTACTTTAAAGGGAAATATGCCTGTGGAAATGACCTGCATCCTATCATATACAAAAAACAGAATTCCTCCGAAGTTTGGAACAGTATTACATCAGTCTGGGGTAATTCCATAATGGAGTGGGACAAAAGTTAAAAGACGGTACAACAACCAATTTCTGGTGGGATCGCTGGTGCACACTAGATGAACCGCTCATTCACTTTGCTGATAGGAACTTCCATCTCATAAACCCAACTGATAAAGCATGCTTTTTCGTTAAAAATGATGGCCAATGGAACCTTAACTTGCTTAATCAGAGCTTACCCCTATGGGTGGTTAATATAATTATGAAATCCAAACCTCCAACTGGTACCACAGAAGATTGCTTTTGTTGGAGATCTTCTTCGGATGGACAATTTAGCATCCGATTTGCATATGAAATGATGACGAGCCAGAATTAGCAACCAGAAACGGCCTTGTAAAGAATATATGGAAATTGCCAGTAGCTGAGAAAATAAAATTTTTGTGTGGCAAGTTTTCCATGAGAGGCTTCCTACAAACTCACTTAGAGCTAAGAGAGAACGCACTGAAAACCCAAACTGCCCATTTGAGTGTCTTAGAGAGGAAAACACTATCCATATACTTTGAGACTGTGAGATAGCTAGAGATGTCTGGCTCCATATTATTAATCCTAACATTTTGTCCAGTTTTCTTCATTTTGATTTTCAGGTATGGCTTAGGAGAAATCTATCTTAGAATTTGGGCAACGCAAGATACCAGAGATGGCCGTGGGCTAAGGTTTTTGTCACAATCTACTGGAGACTCTGGACTAATCGATGTAAAGGGATGATGGAAAGGACAAGAACCAATCACCAAGGAATCATTCACGCCGGGCTGTTCCACCTGATGGAATCCTCAGACATGGGCAAATATCAGCATCAGATTTTTACACGGCTCGACGAAGAAGACACAAGGTGGAAACCCCCACCTAAATCATATGTCCGCTTGGATACAGATGGGTCGGTGAACACCTTAAAATTAGTCACATATGGGGGACTGATCAGAGATTCAAACGGTGAATGGATCATGGGGTTTCAACATAAATTGGGATACACATTAGTAACGGCAGTTGAGCTCTCCAGCCTAAACTCCGGACTAAAGCTATGCCAACAACAAGGATTTCGTAGAGTAGAGGCGTTTACGGACTCCTTGGAGGCCATCTAACTGATTATGAACGATGAAGAACATAACCACCCTCTATTAGACATGATCAAGCAAGCTAGGGAACTAATTTTCCTAGACTGGGAAGTCTGGCTTCAATATGCCCCCCGAGAAGCACTCAAGTGTGCTGATTTCTTAGCAAGAGATGCACACAGATGCCATGTACAGGACCCGATATTATTGAATCCCACACTTGGGCTAGAGCACCTCCTAGAGGAAGACCAAAGACAAGGGCCTCCCTTGACTAGGGGACTGCTACCTCAGCTTATGTAATTCAAGTTATGCTTGCCATTGTATCAATTTAAAAAAATACATAGATAACTAGATGAAAGAAGACAAATCATAAAAGATGGAAAAAAGAAAGAATGATTGAGTTAAACTAATAAGGGAAATTTGCATTGTAGTTACAATGAAGGGACTTTATTACTTCAAGGTTCTTTAAAATCTCCAAATTATAAGCAAGTCGCAAGGGACTTGAAAGCAATAAAATCCAATTGTTAAAAGACCCCATTGTCCTTAAGTAAAACACATGCATAGATTGAAATAACATGTTAAAATGAAGAATATAATCCAACCTAATTAGAGAGAGGGAGAGAGATTTGAGATGCATAGGGAAGAGCGAGTGGTGGCCGAGGAAGGTGTGGCTAAACATCATCTGGGCTTTTAATTTCACAAGAAAATGATTAGAAGAAGAAGGAAAGAAAGAAAGAAGGGAAGAAAAAAAGAAGAGATGGGGGGGATTGTGTGTGTGTGTGTGTGAAAGTCCATCCCCTCCCCACGAAACAAACCAAAATCAGTCTGACCAAATCCCCTTTGTACCTTCTTCTTCTCTAAACCCCACATTTTCCCACCCAATTTCTGATGAAAGGCTACCTTCAAGGCTTTCCCTCACTGATTCCGTTAAATTTCTCCACAATCACCCAGCCATCAATGCCTTCGTGCCTAGCCCTTGCCTGTCAAGGCATTTGCGCATGCTGGATATTCCTCTAGCACCAAGACTGATGGAATTCGCTTGCCGCACTTGTCTAAGATCCAGCTTGTGCTAGCTGCAAGGCCATCCTCAATGTCCCTCCTGCCCTTGCTAGGTCCGCGTGCCCTCATTGTGAGTTGACCTCGCGTTGACATGCTCAATTTGATTTTCACTTTAGGAGAAAAGTGTAACTACGAGTGTTGCATAGGTTTATTTTCATGAATTTAAGAGTTTAATAATGAACTAATAATACTTACAATATAATGATTAATGGGGGAGCTGATAGGAAGCCTGTGTTCAAGTTTAAAGATTGATTATAAAGCTAATTAATTAATAATGGGGGTTTTTGTTAGGTGGATCAAAGGTATAAGCAGTACCACCAAAAAATGCATATAGTGATTTCGTCATTTGAGCAAGAGGTGGGAGTTGGGTTAGTAAGAACATACAGGCCCTTGCGTTGCAAAAAATATCAAAGCAGACTAGGTGCTTAAAGGACGCAATAACAGTCCAAATTGGATACATGGACGATAATGACAACTTTGGAAGCTTGCCTTGACAAATTTATAATATGAATTGGGTATGTCTCACATCATAAGAAAATTTTAAGCGATCGACAAGTTCCATGGCTAGTAGTGATAACTTTGGAATCTTGCATTGACAAGTTAATAAGTTATTAATATGAACTGAGTATGACTCACATCATAAGAAAATTGTAAGCGATTGACAAGTTCCATGACCAATAATGACAGCTTTGGAAGCTTGAGTTGACAAGTTAATGAATTGTTAATATGAATTGTGTAACATCCTAAAAATTAATTGAGGATTTGTGAGGGTAAATAGGAATTTATTAATGAGAAATGATGGATTATGAGAATATTTGAAGGATTTTGAGGTATTTTACAGGATTTTAAAGGCCTAGTTTCTTCTTTATTTGGACAATAATAATTTTGGGAGAGATTATTTTTAGGCTCAAAAAAGGTTAATATGGGAGGAAATAAATAAAGGATATTATGGGAAAATTTTGAGAGTGAAAAGAAAATTTTTTATTCAAAAGAAATATCTTATTTAAGAATTTTAGGGCCCAGTAGTATATTCTCCACTCTGCCGACACTCCTTTCCTCGCCAGAAACTTTTACTGTGCATCAATTATTATTTCCTCAACCAATCACACTCAACTACTATTTATATATATTATATTATATTATTAATATAATATATTATTATTATATTATATTACTATTATATATATACACACACGTTCCTTCCTGCTTCCTTCCTTCCTCATTTCTTCATTTTCTCTCTCTCTCTCACGTCTCTCTCTCTTGCTCTCTCTTTCCACCATATATATTCCTATCACTGGACTTATCAGAGCTCGTTGATATAGGAATAGTAAGTTTTTCGGCCAACCAAGCACATTTTTGGATTCCCGTAAGTCTCCTCTACATTTCTATGTCATTAGTTTTTCGATTTGTTATACTTGAAAAATTAGACCTTGTCTAAGTTGGTATTTTTGGGAGTCCTAAAATTAATAAATTGAAGCTTAGGCCTTGATTATGAGTTTTTCTGAGTAGATTTTTCATTGTTGGAAGTTTTCCTAATTATTAAGAATTTTTGGATTTATGGAAGTTTTAGAAATTGGGGCTTTTAAATTATTCGAGGTGCTTATGGGTAAATTGATGATTTTTAGTTGTTTATTAAGGTCATATGATGGGATTTAATTAATTGATTTGATTTGGGGTTGCACCTAAAGAATTATTGAGGGATTATTGGATGTTAAGGAATTTTATAAATAGTTATTGGAAAGATTAATAATTTTGGATATATGTATAAATGGAGTAGAGATAAATTTTAGAGATAGAAAGGGAGAATAAATATTAAATAGAAATTTAAAATAAGTAAGGGCAAAGAAAGGGTAGTAAGTAATTTATTTTCCAACATGTGAAATTGTTGGATAAATTAATAATTTTGGTTGTATGTATGGTTGTGTAGTGCTTGAATTGCACTAAGTTAGCACGGGGGAGCTGCACTATTGTGAGATTGGTGCCAGCTATCAGGTAACCGCTTTCTGCTTGTTTATGTGTGTGTGTAGTGTTAGTAAGTAATTTGAAATATTATTATTTGACAATTATGATGTTATATGGAGATGAGATTTTGAATCACAGTTGAGATATGATTATCAATCGATGATTGATGAGATATGGAAATAAGATTTTGGAATATTAATATTTTTATAATAAATGTCCTGTGGAGTATTATTTTGGAATGGCATAAATTTGTGATTTGAAATATTTTGAACCGAAATATATATGATTTTGGAAACTATTTCATATATATGTATATTCTGAAAATACTGGAAGGCCTGGTGCCTGATTGCGGTGTTGCATATCTATGTGTTGTTTGTGAGAAATTATTTGTGTATGTGACACCGGTGAATTGGAAATTGTGCCATCACGTGATGAGGTACCCTGTTGCGCCACAGGGACTAATTGATATATTATGGGAAATAAAGGAGATAAAGACGTAAGAGGGGAGATCGCCCCTCACGGATTCAGAAAGGACGGAGATCCTTCTAATCCTTGGTACGATTTAGGGAGGGTAGAAAGTCCCTCATAAATTGTACCGTGGTGATCAGGGGCGGGTGGAAGGTCCCGACTGGTCCCACATGTTTTCCCAACGCTTCTATTAGGATTCGTTTGGGTTGTTGTGATTATTAATGATATATATTATTTTTGGAGATGATTTGGGATTGGTTACTTTGTACTTATAAACTGTGAAAGATATTTGGGACCAAGATATGCATTATATGTGAATACCTGAGCATGCTGTTGGAACTGGTATATATACATATATGTATTCCACTGGACACCTTGCTAGCACACACCGCACTTAGATGAGTAGTCAGTGGTTGCGTTTGGGGCTACCCCCGTTGATCTCACTTTTGCAGGTCCTAGGAGCGAAGTAGGAGGTCAAGGGAAGGATCTGGGAACTTCTCACTGATATCGTGAGATACTCTGGACCAGAAGGACAGGAGGTATTGCCACATTTAGGATCATATTTGTATGATGCTTCCGCTGAACCTTGTTATTATTCTGGGAGAAAATTATTGTATAATACCTATTATGGTATGGTATTTAAGGATGATGTGTGGAGTTTAATTATGCATAATGTAATTTTCTGTTATTGTACTGAGAAGAAAATTATATTGTGATGACGGAGATTGGAGTTGAGGTTTGAAATATATATAAATATTATGGAAAGATCTTTTTCTAACTATGTTAGTTATTTTATTAAGTTAAATCATTTTCCTAACATAGTTAGTTACTATAAACGTTTTAATATATTGTTGTTAGTAGTTAAAAGTGGAATTTGGAGGTAATGTTACAAATTGGGTATGTTTTACATCATAAGAAAATTGTAAGAGATTAACAAGTTCCATGGCCTGTAATTACAACTATGGAAGCTTGCATTGATAAGTCAATAAATTGTTAATCTGGATTGGGTATAGCTCACATCATGAAGAATGACAAACTGTTTTAGTAAAGGGGCAAAAGTGTCTTGGAACGTTTGAGTTATATTGTACCGAATTCCCTCAGAACTTCCTTATAATATGGACATTTTATGGGGTTTTGGAGCAGTATATTTTTTTAATTGGAACTACAGTGCAATTTTCCCAACTAATAAACGGAGAAAAACAAAGTTCAGAACTTGAATTGAATCACATTTATGCCACCTTGTGAATTGTCATGTAATGCAAGTATGCAACAACACTGTTTTTTTCATTATATTAAAAAACAAAATTTTGTAAATTAATAAGTAAGAAAACTCTCAAACTGATTATTTATATGACACAAATTAATCAACTGAACTATAAGTATTTATTATTTACATAACGAGACTTTAGAGACTTTACAAAAATAAATAATATTATTTATCGTTCAAATAGTACGAATTATATTTACTATCAGTGATATTTGAAAATAAAAAGATCGATGGATTTTGAAAACGGAAGATAATCCTTTTTTTTTTCTTGATTGCTCCAGGGAAGTGAAGATGGGGCCCACAAGTGAATAGTTGGAGGGATAGAACCAGAAAAGAAGTGAGCAAGGGCAACCATAGATGAGACAAGGGAATGGAGTGGAAAGTGGAAGGAGTCAGCTTTTTTGTTCACAAACGTGTTAAATTCAATTCACAATTCAGACAGAGCTGCATGGGTTCTTTCTGAACTGAATTTAACTTCTTTCTCCGGAATCCAAATCCTCCGCGCCTCCCTTCCTGCAACCAACAAACATAGCACGTCTCTTCTTTGGGTCTTCGGCTTTGAAGCTAGCATGCATATTGTTGGGCTCATCTTCTTCATCCTCATAAGTTTGGTTGCTTTTGGTTTTATTATGTACTGAGTTTTTCTTTTGGGTCTCCCATCCAACAACATCACTATCAATGTGTAATTATTGGATATATCCTTTTAAATAAATTTGTCTTTTTATTAAAGAAAAAAAATCTCACGATAACATATTTGGATTAGTTTCCGTAAAAACTTTTGATTTTGATTTTGAAAAACAGTTGTAAAAATGCTTTTAAAGAATATGTTTTAGAGAATAATTTTTAAAGATGTTAAAAAATAACTACTAAAAAAATATAGGTTTTATACCTCACACCCATGTTTTATGTTTTGAGGTTAAAAAGTACTATTGTAGAAAAGTTAAACGTTAAAAGTTAAAAAAGAAAAGTTAAAAGTGTTTGGGTGATTTAACTAAAATTTAAGTTTTGACTGTTAAAAACTATCACTTTATTTATATTTGTAAGTACATTTTAATTAATTCTCACATACCAAATAATGGAAGTTATATCATTAAATATGTCATTTTTTAATTAATCTTTCTAAACTTGCCATCATTTAATAATGGGCCTGAAGAATTGCACACAACACCAACTTGGATAAGTTCTAAAAGTTCATATCCGTATTAGATACTAAATTCGCAATTTTGGAATCCGAGTGATTGTCAAATAAACCAAATAATAAATATAACAAAATAAAATACCATTCATTTCCTCACCTAGCGTTATTTATATAAACTTTTTAATTGAATGATTCAAAATTGATTTTTTTTTGGGTATGGCTGTTCAATTATTTATTTAATAAAATAATATATCATGAACATATAACCACTTACATTAAAAAATAGTTCCCCATATTCTAATTATAAGGTCAATTTAATTTTTTTTAAGATTACAGAGGTACAATAAACAACTAAATTTTAATATATGTTACGTTTAATTAGATTATATGTTAGATTATAAGTAAAATAAATTACTTTTGAGAAAAAAAAGTTAAACATAAATAATATAAAATGATTCATTTTGCATCTTTAATTTCTAAAAAAAAAATCAATTTAATCTTATAATCAGTATCAGTAAGTTCCACGTCATTAATTACCTGCTCCAACATGTCCTTATTGTAGCCCCCTTCTTGAATCTCAGCAAAGCCTTCGCTACAGACAAATTATGGGCTGCCGCGGTCTCTCAACAGATTATGTCATCAAACATGTGTTTATATTTAAAACGAGTAGGACAAGTTTAAAATAAGTTCGCATGATTTTTCAGACTAGAAAAATACAAATGGGTGTGTAAACTCCTCGTTGAATGAAGTAGGACAGGTTTAAGAATATGTTACGAGCGATACTCGTTACCTATGAGTTTGACAAAAAGTGAAAATGGGTTGTCAAATTCTTTCTTTTACAGACGGTAGAAGATAAGATCGCGATATCCAATGGGGAAACATGGAGAAAAAAATCTAGCGCTTTCGCTCTGTATATTATAAAAAAGGCGCAATATTTTTATATTGTCGTCTCTGTTCCTCTGCGTGTAGCCTCACAGGCCCTGAGATGAGAATACAACCGAGCGAGATCTGATCAGCTTATTTTTCATACCGCCTTCCCTTAGCTCAATTCTGGATTTTGGATAACGCGTCTTTCTTCTGCGCATTCTCTTTCGCTATCGTCCCAGTAATAATGATCATTGGATCCTTTTTGTGCTTTTTTTCTTTTTCAGTGTGTACTAGTGTGTTCTATCCCGATCGATTGTGTAATTCTAGTTTTGTGTTGCTTTGTTTTTTAAAAATTTGTCTTTTGAACATTACATGGCGAGAGCCATCATTTGAGGACTATGGTATTTTGAGTTTTGATGCCGTGTGTTTTGGATTTTTCCTTGCTGTCTTCTCATCGGATTGGGTTTTTGCTTGCGGGTTTTTGTTTATATGATAGTGCCCGATCTTTGGCGAGCAACTAGATTTCATTATCTGACGAGGTAGATTGATAATTGTTTCATTTGTATGATTGATATGGAGATGTTAGTCTTTAGACTCCCTTGTCTTCTGCGTTTTTGTTCAAATGCCCAATGAATTGATATAAAATGATGTATTTATAGAAGAATGGCGATCCTGGCATTGTTATCTGCAAGTGCATGTATATGTTCTTTCTTACTTAGCCGAATCAATATTCACTTAATTCTTCTTCTTTATGCATGTTTTAGCATTATTGTACCTGCTTGACAAGCATCAGGATCAATTTATTGAATTTAATCTGTTTCTGAATCTTACATACTCATAGGTTGGGTCTTCCTCTGGAGTTAGGTTTCTTGGGTATTTTGAGGCTGTCTTCTTGTTGGTGCCATGGCTGTTGAGGTTGCTGGGTTCGAGATGGTCCAGGGGCCCGTGGAAAATGGTGCTGAAGGAGACAAAGCTGTTTTGGCTAGAAAGGAAAATGGGCATATAGAAAAGGATCATAGAGTAGCTGAATCCATAAAATTTGGGTCACATGAAAACGAACCTACTAAAGAAGGGAATAAAATTTCAGATTCCAGTGCACGAAAGGATGCAGTTGAAGATTGGCCAGCTCCTAAGCAGATCCATTCTTTTTATTTTGTTAGGTTCCGGCCATATGATGATCCTAACATAAAGTCCAAAACTGATCAGCTTGATAAAGAGATTAGCAAGAAAAATCAAAACCGGTTTGAGCTCACTGAAGCTATAAAGGCAAAGCGGGTGAGTAGAGAATTTGTTGAGATGACTATATTTATATATATATATATATATTTTTTTTTTTGGTGGTATGCTTAGTGAAAGTGGGAAGAGAGTTTATTTAATAGCAAACTTTCAGTCCCTTTCCCCATCATATTCCCCCTGTTGAGCAATGTTTTTGCATCAGGTTAGTCATACATATACCATCCATTGATCATAATCGCATCATCATATGCAGAGGATCTCATTTTTATAATTATTGCAACAATTAGCCACTTGCACCTTTTTAGTAAAAACACTCAAGTTTCTAGTTGTTATCTCTTCATCATTTTATCGTTCCCCATCAAGACAAGGTCAAATTTTACTACCCTTACGCCAAACTCCTTTGTTCTGTTGGTGTGACACTAATGTGCATCTAGTTTATGAACTTTCTGTTTCTTGTCGTATTAATAAAAAAACCTTTTCATGATAGAAGGGATATTAATGATGAATCTCATAAACAGCTTAGGTTTAGAACCTCTGGCCAAGATGTATGTAATGCTAGGATTTGTTCTCATGCATGCTTGGTGATGGATGTTGGTATCAATATAAAAGTAGACATGACAAGACTTGAAACAATGTTGAGTCAAGTCTCCTGAAAATTCATCTTACATTATTTCAAAAAATAGAGTTTTCATATTAATTTATGACGGTTATTTCCTGGAAGTTTTATATTCGGTGCGATCAAATGGCATGTTAAGTCCATTTATCTAAATTTTGTGAATATTTGGTCTTCACCGCAGTCAGATCGAGCAGAGTTGATTTCTCAGCTTAAGGCTCTGAGAGATAACAATAGACAATTTCAGAGTGTATTGGATGAAAAGAGAAAAGAGATTGAACCTCTGCAGCAGGCACTGGGCAAGTTGCGTACTCCAAACAATGCAGGTTGGGGTGGTTTATGCTCATCTGAGGAGGAACTGAATAATACTGTAGGTTATGTGTCTCAAGTTCTCTGAAATGATAAATTTGGCCCTTTGTTGCCCTTTGTTGTTTTTGCAGTTATTCCTTGACATCTAACCTCCTGTTCCCCTTTTCTTCCATTTTTATTGGTGAATGCAGATCTATAGTTTGCAGTTCCGGATACAACATGAGAGCATTCCATTGTCTGAGGAAAAACAACTCCTTCGTGAAATCAAACAGCTTGAGGGTACAAGGGAGAAAGTTGTTGCTAACGCTGCCATGAGGGCCAAATTACAGGATTCACTTGGGCAGAAAGAAGCCATTCAAGATCAGGTTAAGGTAAAGCAGCTGTATTTTCATTTGACTATGAGCATTATATTTTGTTATGTGTTAATTTTTAGTGTTGCCTCTTTAAGTTCTTGAGAAATTAAATTTATGGGCATCTAAGTGAGGTGGGGAACCCTCAATGAGACGATAGGACATACTCATTTAAGTGAGCATCCCATATTGCTCAACCTTATTCTCCATTGACAGGCCCCCATTCGAAAGCTGATGTCTTGGCAGTTATACTTGATGACATTTCATTTTATTCCTTGCCTGCCATAGCCCTTTATGGTGTTGCCTTTTTTAGACCCTTGTAGGTAGACTTTTTTGGACCTGTCGATCATTGGCTCTTGTATCAATTGATGGGGCGCTTTAATGAAGCGGGAAACCCTTCCTTAAAACTAGCTATTGAGATGGGGGCACTAACCTGCACAAATATTTCATAGAGCATCTCATGCTACTCAATATGTTGCTTGGACATCTTCTGCCTTAACTTTCATCATAAACCTTTACTAAAGGAAAAAGTTATTGAGATATTGTTTGTTATTGCAGCTTATAGGTGGGGATTTGGATGGAGTAAAGAAGGATAGAGAGATGGTTCGTTCCAAAATCAAGCAACTTGATGAATCTTTGAAAGCCTTAGACAAGGATATTCAGTCTTTGCAGGACGAACTAACAGGTGTCATTCAGAAGAAGGATAAAGCTTATGAGGGCATTGTGCAGCTAAGAAAACAACGTGATGAAGGGGTCTGTCCTACTTTCTTTTTGATATAACATATGTTGATATTTGGTTAAATTTTATTTTCCTTGCATGTATTATTAAGTGAGCTCCATTGAATTTAAGTAATTATTTGATATAGGATGTGCTGTGCAATTATCAAATTGCCATGGTTATTCGGAATCAGAATGACAAATCCTGTTTATGAAATCATATCTCACATTAAGTCAATTAAGACGTTAAATGGAGTAGGATGGATGGTTTTGAATGACTCTCTCTCTCTCTCTCTCTCTCTCTCTCTCTCTCTCTCTCTCTCTCTCTCTCTCTCTCTCTCTCTCTCTCTCTCTCTCTCTCTCTCTCTCTCTCTCTCTCTCACACACACACACACACACACACACACGTGCGCGCGCGCGCATTTTCAAAATGTTCTCATCTCAAATAGGTTGAATTCTTATGGTTCACTTGATATTGAATTTGATTCATGTCCACTACATCTTCATTTTATCCTTTTTTAACCCCTTTCGGACCATGTATACTATGATTTTGTTTTCCAATATTCAACTCATTTCACTATTACTGTTATCTGTCTTGTCAATCACATCCTTATTCTTTCTGGTTATAATAAAACTAGTTGCTTTTGATTTATAGATGTCATTGTAGTTAGAAGACTGAAGTTTTTCGGGATGATCGATGTTTAGTTAACCCATAAGTGTTAGGCTCATGGGAGAAGGATGAAGAGAGGATAAATCAATAAGTCATCGGAGGGCCCAAGTCTGGGTTACCTGCTGATTAAGAGGAAGGAAAAGGTGAAACTGTATTGAAACTAATCAATCACATGAAGAATGATGTGGAGGTGAGAGAGGAGGTCATCACAGGAAAATAATTAGGACAAAAGGTTGGTCAGAGGAGGGCAAGGAAGAATTTGGGTGGGAAAAACACTCGAATGACCCCTTCTCATAATGAGAATGTATATAACCCTATTCCGGTCTGGGGAGATTTCATTTTCTTTGAATGCTATAGTGCTTTGCTTTGTTGTTTCATTTATTTTCCCGAGTTTTCTTTTGTTTTCCTTCTGCAATAGTCTGAGACTGTCAATTTCCATCCATTCTCTGTTTAAAGAGGATTTCAACTCTGTGTACATAAAAAATGCAAGAAATTCCTTGGGTCCCATTATCCACCAACCCAGGAAAGATGAAAATGATGTGTGAACTTTACATTGTTGATGTAGCACTTGACTCCTTAATGTAAAATTCTAGTAACTTTTTATCATTATTTCTGAACTCATTTTTGAGTTTTATGATGTAGTTCTACAGTACGAGTTATTTATTGAACTAATTTTATAATGTTCAGAATGCCTATTTCTACCAAAGCCGTGCCCTTCTGAATAAAGCAAGGGAGCTTGCTGCAAAGAAAGATATTAGAGCTCTTGAGGAACTTTCACAAGTCGAGGTTCTTCTAAATCCTTTTCATTCTTAGGGGCACCATTACATATCAATTACTGCATTGCTTCTTATCTGTCTGAATTTCATTCTCCGGCTTTTTCTATATGGTGTTAACATGTGGTTGAGTTTTATTCCTTTTCTTTCTCTTTTTTGCTTTAGGTTGAGAAATTTATGTCACTCTGGAGCAGTGACAAGGCTTTCAGGAATGATTATGAGAGAAGAATTTTTCCTTCATTAGATAGTCGACAGTTGAGTAGGGATGGACGGATTCGGAATCCAGATGAAAAGCCACTCTTGGAAGAGTCAAAACCTGTTGAAGCTGATACAAAGCCGAAGATCAGCAAAAATCAGCTAAAGGAAGAGCCCAAGTCTTCTCCAACAGACAGTTTTCCTGCTCCAGAGGTTCAGAATGAAGCCAAAACCAAAGAGAGAGATTTGAAAACTCATCTGGAAAATAAAGAATTAGCAAAAGTTGATATATTGGAACTTGAAAAGCCACAAAAGGAGATTGTTGTCAAAGAGCCTGAAATTGATCCAGCAAAGTTGAAGGAGATCAAGAGAGAAGAGCAAATTGCAAAAATGAAGCAGGCGTTGGAAAGGAAAACAAAGTTGGCAAAGAAAGCTGCAGCCAAGGCAGCTATCCGGGCACAAAAAGAAGCTGAGAAGAAGCTTAAAGTGATTATTTCTTTCTTTCTTTCTTTTACATGTTTTAGATTTTGTTCTGTAATGTAAACTTTGTTATTTGATTTATCTTAGGAGCGTGAAAAGAAAGCAAAGAAGGCGGTTTCTGCCTCTGATATTGATCCCAATCCTGAGGAACCGACTGATGTTGCAGCAGAGGCTACAGAGCCAGAAAAGTTGGATGAAAATGATGATGCTCCGGTTGCAGTGAAGGAAAAGGTCCACAATGAGAGTAGTATCAGGTCTAGGGGTCGAACTAAAGGTCGAGACTCGATTTCCAAAGTTATTTTGAAGAAGAAAAAGTCTAACAATAACTGGGTGTGGGTTGCATCTGCTGCTTTGTTACTGTTGCTCTTGGTGGTGCTTGGATGCTACTATCTTTACTAGTTCAGTTTGACTTTAGAAAGAGTTGTAAACCAATTTTTCATAGCTAGGTTTGCGAGGGTAGCCTAGTTATTTCTGTTCTACACATCCTTGTAAGGGTCAAACACGCCATAGCTAGGTTTGTTCTTAGCTGCTTAACTCTGCACGTGTTAGTTTGATTTGGTGATTTTTCAATAATTTGTTCAGATTTTGAGATGTTACGGGAAGCTTAATTTGTGATACTGTGTCATACAGAGTCTCTAGTGTGTGATCATTACTTGAGGAACGGTACTGTTAATTATTTGTTTTATTAGTGAATTATTCCGAGGAACGAGGTACTTTTATTTTATATAAATACTGGAAATTTTACATTCAGATAGAGATGCTAAATCATAGAGTCTCGAGTGTGATCGGTACTTGAGGTTGATGGTGGAAGGAGGACCTTATACTTGGTACTACCTTCTGTCCTAATTATAAGAGTCAGTTGATTTTTTTTTTGGGAGATTAAGGAAGCAAATTAAACCCTTAAATTTTAATATATGCGAAATGTAATTAGATTATATTATAGTTTATAAGTAAAATAACTTGGTTTGAAGAAAAAAGACAGATATAAACAATTCATAGTGGTGTATTTTACATCATTAATTTTTCCAAAAAAGTCAACTGGCTCTTATAATTAGGACCGGAGGGAGTAGTTCTTTACTTTTATTAATTTCAGTAGAGTTAAAGATCATTTTAGTCAATGAACTATATGTCAAATATCATCTGGAACGTATATTAATAATAATTGGCATCTTGGATGCCAAAGAAGTTTTAAAAGTGGACATACTAACCATCACCGTTAGATGTAGCCAAGCAGCGTTATGTGCGTGCCACGTGTCGACACGTCATTCGTCCACATGAATTGCCAGATAAAAAATGACGTGGATCAATAATGTGTCAACATGTGGCAGGAACATAACAACCGATTGGCTACATTTGACGGTATTAGTTAGTAAGTCCACTTTTAAAACTTCTTTGACATCCAATATGTCATTTATTAATATATGTGTCAGTGGATAATTGACCTATAATTTATTGGACAAAATAATTTTTAACCCATTTCAATAAAGCAGGCTAACACTGGGATGTTAAGTTATAGTAAGTATAGCACATTACATGTCCGCTGCTCATTGCTCAATATCAATAATTTGGGTCAAACTGTTTGCTTCTGAAATTTGTTGCAAAATCGATCCCTTTAGATCTATGGGTACCTAACCCTGAATGCTAATGCCAAACTTCATAAAAGATGATGAATTTATATATGTAGTTATCCAATATATATGATACATGGAAAATTCCAAATAAAAGCATTCGAAATATGTAAAAAACAATTGGATGCATCAAATTTAAAAAATGATCATAACATGCCATTGACCTAAGTATCATTTGAAATTTTGATGGAAATGACAAAAACTCTCCTAAACTAAATTTATTTATTTTTTTAAGAAAAAAGCCCCACCACTACCCACTGCCGGAGTTAAAAAATGACACTATTATTTAAATAACCCCCACTCGGGTAGGTAGGGGTTATTTAATTACTATTATTTTTTAAAATATTTGGGGGAAGGGGACTGGTAAAAAAAGGAATAGAAAGCACCAAGCCACCAAGCACTCTCAACATGTATGCGTAAAAAAAAAAAGTATCATTAAATTCAATTCCAATACTTTTCCGCATTCTACTTGTGTTTTAGGGTTAATATAATTTTTGCTCCCTGATCTTTCAGTCAATTTTTGTTTTGGTCCCTGAACTTTAAAATTTTTTGTTTTGGTCCCTGAACTTTGAAATTTTTGGTTTTAATCCCTGAACTTTGGGTCAATTTTGGTCTTGGTCCCTAAACTTTCAATAATTTTGGTTTTGGTCCCTCAGTTTAAAAAAAAAATTCAAAAAAAAAAATTAAAGTTGAGGGACCAAAACCAAAATTACTGAAAGTTCAGGGACCAAGACCAAAATTGACTCAAAGTTCAGGGATCAAAACCAAAAATTTTAAAGTTCAGAGACCAAAACTAAAATTGACCGAAAGTTCAGGGACCAAAACCAAAAATTTTAAAGTTCAACGACCAAAACCAAAATTGAGTGAAAGTTCAGGGACCAAAAGTTATATTAACCCTATGTTTTATCAAAATTGATTTACGCGCTGCCAAAAGTGTTTTACTTTTACCAACTCATTTCTTACCAACTTGTTCCCACACTTTAAACTTCTTCTTTTAATATAATCAAGAGTTTCTTATATTTTAACCAAATTGTTTTATGTGTTACCAACTTCATCTTATGTTTTACCAACATGTGTGTTCCCATTTATAAACTTTTTCTCTAACTTTACCAATATCTTATTGTGTGTTATCAACTTCGTCTAATGTTTTACCAATATGTGTTTTTCCATTTACCAACATTTTTTACTTAACCAACGTATTCTTGTGTGTTGCCAACTTCTTCTTGTATGTTATCAACATCGTCTTATGTTTTAGCAACAACTTCTTCCTATTCTACAAAGTTTACAAAATATGTGTTGATAAAAAATTATACAAAGTTGATAGCACAAAAGATGAAGTAGGTGACACACAAGAAGATGTTGTTAGAGTTAAGTAAGTTGGTAAATGGAAAAATATATGTTGGTTAAACATTATACAAAGTTGGTAAAGCACAAGATGAAGTTGGTAAAACACAATATGTTGGTAAAGTTAGAGAAGAAGTTCGTAAATGGGAGAACACATGTTGGTAAAACATAAGATGAAGTTGATAACACGTAAAATAATTTTGGTAAAACATAAGAAACTTTTGATAATATAAAATAAGAAGTTGGAAAGTTTGAGAACAAGTTGGTAATAGACGGGTTGGTAAAATAAAGGAAACTTTTGGTAACACATAAAACAGTTATATTAAAACACAAACAGAATTCAATAAAATATTGGGATTGAATTTAGCACGATACTTATTTTTTCACATATATATTGGGGGCCCTTGGTAGCTAAGCATGATATTGGCCAAGCCTCCAAAGGGAAGGAGTTGTGTTCGAATCTCACCCTTTTACTTTCAATTCCTTTTTGTACTGACCTCCCCCCAAAAATTTTTTTTAAGAAATAATTAAATAATCCTCACCTACAGCCGGTAGGTGGGCTCTAGCCGGCAGCCGGTGGTGGTGGAGTCTTTTTCTTAAAAAAAAAATAAATTTAGTTGGGTATATTTGTCATTTCTATTGAATTTCAAAAGGACACTTAGGTCGATATCATGTCATGGTCTTTTTTCAAATTCACTTCATCTAAATGTCATTTTCATATTTCAAAGGTTTTTGTTTGGAATTTTTCTGATGATATATTATGTTAGCTTTGAGCATTGTTTGATCTAATAGGTGTATCACTTTTAATATAATATTTTTATATATGATGATCTTAATTTCAAATGACCTGCATTATTCTAATTTTATACAGATTTTTTTTTTTTTGCCTGGTTCATACAGAAGTCATATTATATATAAATTGTAAATGTTTTTTAAATTATATATAATGTACAATACATGACTTACGTCTTAGCTTTGCTATTTCTTTTTTCTTTTGAAAAAAGAAAGAAAAAAAGCTTTGCTTAAAAAAAACTCAATACTCTCTCTCTCTCTCTGTTTCTAAAGATAAGATCTATTTACTTATTTTGATTAGATTAAAAATATTAGTTAAGTTAATTAAAATCATATGATATTACTAAAACACCATAACAATCTACTTTTGTTCCCACCCTCCCCCTCTTATTTGTTTATTATTGAGGAGTATCTATCAATATGGATAATTTGATGAAATATTAAGAAAAATTAGAAAGAACTAATATATTTAGAAATAAATTCACCTAATAAGTCTTAATTTAGCAACGGGGAAGTACTCCCTCCGATCCTTATTATAAGGCACCAACTAATAAGTTTACTTGATTCTTTTTATAAGGCACTTGTTGGTTTCCAAGAAGCATTAATTATGTTTTTCTATCCATACCCATATTTAACAAGGGTAGTGACTAGTGAGAGTGGGTAATAGTAATTAATATGGGTATTTAGTTTAGTGTACTTGCTATGGGTAATATTAGAAAGGGCAAATGTGCAAATTTACCAATGACATTTATCACGATGAGATCATCTAGCACAAAAAAGTTTTTAATGGTACTTAAATACCAAAAAAGTTTTAAAACAGTGTGAATTTAACAAAGCTATTATATATAAGCAAACGGACGTTACTTTTTTAGGAAGAAATCAAGTGGGACCCATGGGAAAAAAGTAATGGAAGTTTGGTTATAAATAACAGTTTTGTTAGATTCGCACTATTTTCAAAACTTTTTTTGTATTTAAGCGCCACAACACATTTTTTTTGCTAGAGGCTCTTCGAGTTATTGTTCATTGGTAAATTTACAGCTTTATTTTATTAAAAATTATTTGAATTTTAAGACAAATTTAATATTTTTACCTGGATCGTGAGATTTGTTAGTTTGTCCTTTGTACTCCCTCCGGTCCTAAATATAATATCACTTTGACTTTTTTTTGTGGAAGTTAAGGAAGCAAATTAGACCACTAAATTATAACATATGTTACATGAAATTAGATTATAGATTAGTTTATAAGTAGAATAAATTAGTTTTGAGGAAAAAAGATTTTTTATGTGATTGAAACTACATTTTTTTTTACTGAAAGAAAAGTTAAAAAAATCAAAATGATTTTATAGTTAAGACGGATGATGAGACTATTTAGCATGACGACAAGACGGAGGATAATGTTTGTTCGATTTTTCGTTAACTGAAGCCGATATCGTTTTGACACTTTGGGGAAAAATTTGCCGGATTTGAGAAGGGCGAAATATCTAAATCTGGCCACCAAAACGGTCGATTTACTGACTGTACGCCACCGCCATGGCTGCCACTAGCTTTGGAATTCCCCGTTATCTGAGCAAGGCAGCTCGAGCTTTTTCTTTCTCTACTTTTCTTCGTTGCAACGTTAATCTCTCTTTTCGGAGGACCATTTCATGTGATCCCTTCGCTATTTCTTCTCCTTCAGGTTTGGACTTCCCCGCAATGTTTTCTCTCTCTCTCTTTTGTTTTTCTGATTTCCCCATAATTTCTCCATTTAATTTGATGCTCTTCACATAGCCATCAATTCCAGTTATTTACAAATCAATGGCCTGGAAATCCGTTCGTGTTCTTGGTCTTACTTGAGGATTCAAAGAATGCATCCCTTCTCCTTTCATTCCATTTCCTTTTCAAATCTTCATACATTGAGTACAGGGCTAACTCACTGATATGGACGTGAATTAGTTAAAAGGAACAAAACGGAGTATTGATGTTTGATAGAGTTTCTTACTGCATTTGAATTTGCAGTTTTTCATTTTATAAATAAAAAACTACACACCTTAACAAAGTCCCAAGGCGCGTTTTCTTCAGAATATTTCAAAATTTTTTACGGATATTTAAAGAAAATGAGCTAAAAGGACGTAATGGGGATTGCTGGATTAGTGTCGATAAGAAGGTCCCTTGGCTGTTTAGAGGTTTGATCAGATTCCTGGATAAACTTCGATCAAGTTGAGAATGGCTTGTTATAATGTTTGTGATATAGAAAGAAGTTTTCCTCGCTGGTAGCTGATGTGGCTGAAATTGACAGTTGCACTCATAGCACACACATACCCATAAAGTCATAATCATAATCATATTCCTTGCCAGTTGCCACTCCCATTAGGATTTACCATGAGGGTATGTGAAACACCTTCCAATAATAGAGGCCCTTGTTGGTTATTATCATAAAACTCTAGAAAACAATAGAGGCCCTTGTCAGATATCATTGTCATAAGTACTCAGTAGTGATGTACATGCCAGATATATTTTGCATTATGGTAATAATTATGGCTATATAATGTATAACTACATATTTTATCTTTCACTTGCTTCCCTAAACCAACCACTTTCAAGTATTATCCTTTGATCATCTGGTTGAAAGTTGCTTGATGGGTGATGGCACGAAGGGTTATGCACAGTGTTTTCTTCAAACCTTTTGAACAGCTGTTCATTATTATATATTAAATGCATTAGTTGTATGATGAATTTCTTATTTTCATCTCAATTATGGCATCTTATTCAGATTTTTAATGCTTTATGCCATGCAGCATCAGGTGTAATCCAGACAGTACAAGCTTTAAAGGGACAGGAAGGTGATGTGCTGCTCAAGGGGGTAAAAGAGAAAAGCACAATAAAAGAAGTGAAGCATATTCTTGAGATGGTACCATGCTTCCTTTCTCTTCATTCTAGATTACCTCAATCATCTCTTGAAAACCTTGGAAGTTGAAATTCTTCCTGTGTCTTCCCTATCTCAAAAGTCCAATAACCTTGGCCGGTATAATTAAGTCCAGGTGGTCCTTTGACCACTGTATGTCTTAATATTCTTAACCCACTAATCAATATTATTTGGCCAAAATTCATTGAACCCCCATGAGTTTAAGTTTCTCTGTGAAGAACACTTATCTTCAAAACTTGATAATGGATCTCCAAACTTTAACTTGCTGACAATTACTTGTTAGTGAGTTTTTTATTTCACTAGAACTGTGACACTTCAGGGGAATTATTTGTACCAAAGATGGGTTTTGGAGGGGCTCCATACAATTAGATGTCTCACCATTATGTCTGAATTTACTGTTTCATCGAGTTATTTGTTCTGAACTGGATGTTTGGAAAGGAAGGGGAGTTCATTAAGTTTTGCAGGTCAAGGGGTCATTTGCATTTGACCAAACATTCAAGGGAGTGTTCTGTATTTTGGCCTTACTATTTAGTTCTAACTTGGTTGTCAGCTGTCATCCATTTTATTATAGGCTCAAAGGGCATCATCAAGACGGGAAGTTCTGCATACAAATTTCCTTACGCCTCCAGTGTTGAAGGAATCTATGGATGTAATGGAAAAATTAGCAGGTGTGAAAGCAATTGCTCAAGGAGGTTACCCACAGGTAACTACTATCTGGACAAGTATTTTCTGTTGCCTCATGACATAAGTTATTTGTGCTTGTATATTGACATAGTCTCATGGATACTAATATTCTTCAGGCTGAACGTTGCCTGATTTCGGTTGGACATCCAGAAGAATTGACAAGTGACCCAGATATAATTGCAGCATTGAGGTAAGTCTTGTAATTTCTATTACTTAGTAACCTTGCTGGCTCACCAGCACCCCTTTTTAGGTTTCTTGATCCCTTTATAATATTTACCTTAATTTGTCCAAAATAATTACCCAAACTTTCTCTTTACAGCATTACTGGAAATTTTCAGTTTGAACCTTGTTCTCATGGCGACTTCCTTGGTGCAATCCTCGGTACAGGAATCAGCAGGGAGAAACTTGGGGACATTATAATGCAGGTATTTTTTCTTTCCGTTTACTACACTATATTACAGAAGATTCTGTTTGAACTGTCTTTTAGTGAACAGAAGGCTTCTGGTAACAAATATTTATTAATGTTACTAGTCTGGATCTGTAAGGTGTTTTAGATCCAAATGAGGAACTGGAAAATCTCACAAGGAGCGGCTAAAGATGGTTTCTAAACATCAGTACCTTCTTACGGACACATGTTTGACATAAATTTGTATTGTTTGTGTTACTAAACACTTGTATTTCCTGAGCCAATAATAAATGAAACTTTTGCTAATTTTTTCTTTCTTTGATTTGTTTTGTGAATTTTCTATTTCAAGAGCTCTCCATTTGTCTCAATTTCTATTTCATTTCAGCTTTTTCACAGCAAAAGCTTCCTCTCTCTCTCTCTCTCTCTCTCTCATGGAATGGATCTGAACCAATTCAAATAATATTCTCTTAAAAAATCAAATCTTCGTCTGGAAACCAAATTCTGGAAGAAGGGTGACGAATTCCATATAATTAAGAAGGCAAATAGGTTTTTATCTAGTTGTTGGCTTAAGTTCAAGTTGTGGCCGCAGCTTGGGATTGTTTATCATATTTGCATGCATTATGATCTCTGTGTGACTTATATCCACATGCAAAAGTAGCAGTTCTTCAACCCCCCCCCCCCCCAAAAAAAAAAATGTGCCTAGAAGCACAAATTTTAGTGACTTGAGTTGGTTTTGCCACCCAGGGCGAACAGGGTGCTCAGATACTTATTGTTCCGGAACTTGCTGATTATGTCATAACATCACTGGGTAAGGTAGCGTTGTTTTACTGCCACTACTGTTTTTTATTGCTTTCTTTTCTTGGGAGACATATTACTGGAGCCAAAAAAGATAAATTTCTGTTTTAAACATTATTAGTATATCATTACATTTCTAGGATATGAATACCAGATATATTATCTTTGTTGATTTGATTGCATCTCTTTTGTATAGGTTGGTAATGTTTCTGTGTCTTGCAGCAAGATACCCTTAATTTCTCTTGATTATGAACCACCAAGGTGCCACACGAGTCCTGGCTTCAACTTCTTAATGTAACAACATTTTGTACTAGATAGATTACCTATTTTGTGTGCTATGCAGAACCAAGTCATTTAAAACCATAGAAGCTTCATTAAGAGTTGATGCACTAGCCAGTGCTGGGTTCAAAATTTCACGTTCAAAGCTAGTTGACCTGATCAGGTAGGTAATTTACGAATTGTTTGTTGCATATGGTTCATTAGATTTTCTGCATAACTGGTACATTTCTACGAAATTTGCTCTATTTATAAATTGAACTCTGAACATATTTAGTTGTAACAACACTTAATAAAGATATATCTACAATTTGCGTATGAGCTTAAATTTCTCTGGTCTATTGCTGAGTTGTTTTTCTTATGTATTTTTTTTGGGATGAACTTGTGCTATATTTAATTCTATGCTGACATTGGATTTTCACTACAAGCCCTTAATATGTGTATATATGGTAAGGATGAAATGTTCCTAGATTTGTGTGATAGTAGTATGCAATTCATGCTTGTAGCGATGGGGCTGTTCGTGTTAACTGGGTCCCTGTCACTACCAAAGGAGCCACGCTCAAGAGTGGAGATATAGTATCTGTTACTGGAAAGGGAAGATTGAAGGTATGATGCTGATATTTAAAGAAGACAAACGCCATCTGAACTAGGCTTGATCTGATTTTGAAGTGTGGGGATTTTCAGTGTGGGAATTTGAAAATTCATAGCTTATCTGAAAAGTTATTCCAATTGCTGCAGATAGGAGAAATAAACTCAACAAAGAAAGGAAAGTTTGCAGTGGAGTTGATTCGATTTTTGTAAAAAAAGAAAAAGGTTTTGCAGGAGCTCACGTTGAATTCCATTATCTTTCTTGTAGTAGTTATTCTGAAGTGATCAGCGAGATGATCCTTCCTATGGAAGATGGTTCCCCTCAGAAAACAGTGGAAAGAAAGAAATTTTAACATTTGTGGTGAAGATTGTGATTATAGATGAAAATCAGGTTAGTGGATCAGAAAGTCGTGAAACTTCGGTTGCTGCTAGGATGCTAGCATGATGGGTAGAGAGGAATTGGTCGTATGTGGAAATTATACGCGTTGATGAACTATTTTTCTAACAGTCATATTGACTATCTTTTCCTAAATTTATGCCATGTATACGAGTACAAACATAAGTTGTGTAATGAGTATTATAGTCCAGTTTCAGTCAGGTGGCTTATTAGGTGGGAGAGTCCTTAAACTTTGTGAGATTACTTGATATGAGACTCATATCATTTTGTGAAGGAATAAAAACTTAGAAAGTACAATAAGAGAATTATATGACACACATTAACAAATAAACAAAATTAAGCACCTTGCAAAATCAAATCAATTGTGAATGTTTTGATATCACTTCATTCAAATATTGAATCCAATCCTTTTCTTCTTCCCCTGTATCTCTTCATGTAATTCTTTGAAAAATGCAGAAAAAATATAGTATCCGATATAATCTTAAAGCACTGAGATATAACCCTCTACAGTCTACATCTCATAACTGATAGAGTTGAGACTTGAAAGTGTAGAAATCCTAACCTTCCAATAATTGAACTGTTGTTAAATTTCAATCATACCCACAAAAACCATAGTCACAAGAAACCCCAGGAGAACACTTGTTGTTACACTTGCCACAGTGGCTTCCATCATTGAAGAACACATTGGTGCAAATCCCATTGCAGCATCGTTCTCCTTGTTTACACTTGTGACCACATTGTGCACAGTTGTTCTTGTCACTAAGAACATTGCGACAATGCTTCTTGCAGCAGAAAAGCAAACCTTTACCTTTGCTTGATAGTATGCCATTGCAGATATTATGAGCAACACTGGAATTATCACAGCGTCTGCCTTTCTTTATAATTATCTTGCTGGCCAAGAACCTGCTTCGTGTCCTCAAGTGAGAAAATGATAGTGGTGTGTCAATAACATACTCTTCTTCATCTCCTTCTTCTTCTTCTTCTGTATCTGTTGAGAGGGCCATTTGGGGATGAAGGGATAGAAGTATAATGAGGGTGGTCAGAGTAATGGTGGTAAGCTTCATGAGGGTATTGGCCATGGCTGGTTGGCTAAAGCTATAGCTTATTGTTTAGTTCGATCGAGGTGTGTAATGAGGTTGAGATTTGGAAATTTAAGCTCAATTTTTGTGATAAAAATATTCCATAATCTTAGGGTACGAAGGTGTGTTTGCTTGGAGGATGCACTAGAGTTGGTCTACATTTTGGCAGTGCTTCTTCCCTAAATTATCGCCTCAGCATTACTGTATTAAGCTTTCATTAATTAGAATAATTCTGCTCAAAGTTGCATTATAAAGTATAAATTGAAAAAAAATCGTTTCAGCTTCACAAATCATAATTAATTATCGTACATTAAAAGTTGGCTTGACTGAACTTTAAGGTGTTATATCAAATTAACCTAGTTAGCTGTAATAAAGAAATCACACAATCAAATCAATAGTTTAAATGTCATCCGTAAAGAGTTATACATAATTTCTGGATGTCTGCACCGAAAAAATAATATTTATTTATAACGAAATATCACATTTTTCATAGAGAAAAATCACATATTCATTATTATAAGATTTTCAGAACTAATAGCAGGGTTGTTTCTACTAATAAAATAGTGTTTCGAAAGTTCATTTTAAAGTTTTTTTTTTAAATTCTTGAGATTCATCTTTATCAAGTTATATATGCATTGTCTATAATAATGTAATAGATAATTGTTTTAGATATCATCACAACTCATTTCTCTAACTCGCTAAAATAACCCATAGATGTATAAACTCCAGCAAAACTTACATATATGTAGGGGTGTTCGTGGGACAGGACAGGATGGGACCCATCCTGAAGAAACGGGGTAGAGACAAGATTGCCGTCTCATGTCCCATCCTATCCCGAAGTTGTCATGATCCCAACTAAGATGGGAGGAGACATGATTGTCCCGATTTTTTTCATAACTTTTTTTTACATATAAATGTTACTTATAAACAACAATATTATATTAAGCTAGCCACTCCCTTTTAGATGCTTAGGGATTTTATACAGTTCAAGTTCAAAGTCAACAAGTTTCAATTACAAAAATGTGTTCATACATATTGGGGTCTTCAACTATGACAATGATCTTAGGGATTTAAATTTCTAAAAAAAAAAGTAAAATACTTCAGGATGGGGTAGTCTCATCCCGGTTTGTCCTGTTCCATCCCAAAATGCTCGGGATCAGGACGGGACGATCGGGGTGGAAAAAATTTGAACACCCCTACACATATGTGTGTGTATGTGCTTGTTTGGTAATAACTTTTTTAACATAGGTTTGGGCCCAAATCTAAGTTTCAAATGGGAGCAGATAAATAACCTCAAATTTTTCATAATAACTTTTAACTGTCAAAACCTAGATTTTGGTTAAACCGGACAAACACTGCTAATTTTTTCAGAATATGTTTTTTTGCATGAAGACCTAGGTTTTTTTCAGAAGCTATTCTTTCTTTAATCTCAGAAAGTATTCTCTAGAATCTAGCTATTCTCTAAAAGGACATTTTTTCAACTCTTTTTTCAGAAGTTATTCTCCATAAGTTAATCCAAGCATGTCCTATATATATTTATATATATATATATATTAAAGGAATGTGAAGTAAAAGAGTGAATTAAATTCTGCTAATTCAACTTGACTACACCCAAACAGGATCCATTTACGGTTCGTTGTTCATCTTCAACGACGCCTCATAATTAATCCTCTCATTTTACCTAGCTAGCGGTGGAACATATAGAAAGAAAAATGATCGAGAAGAAAGAAAGGGGGGGGGGGGGGGGGGAAGGAAGTGATGAGGCATGCATGCATGTTAGGCCTAAGATGGTTGACCGGAAAATATAAAGGTAGGCACACATGTAGGGAATCTTGTTTATCGGCAAATATTTTGACTTTTGAAGCCGATGACTTTGTTGGTCTGCTCTCTTCTGCCCAATTGGTCATTACCTCTAAGATTCACTAATACACCCTTAATTAGAATCGAAGCCACAAATTTATATTTATATGGAATTCCAAAGTTTATATATATACACCTAGTATATTATTAATACTGACAATCCTTAATTTGCACTATCTTCATAATTGAAATAGAGGTTATAAGATTTCGGGCATATCCAGAATCCAGTTGGCTCGCTCAGTAACCACACGTAATTGGAGTACTGATTACGTCTCTGATTATGTTATACTAAAAATGCATATAGACAGGGTAGGAAGAGAGTTTCAGAAGAGCTACTCGAAGTTATCCTTCTTGTCATAATTTAACTTAATCACTCCCTCAAAACCACATCCCATATATATATAATCACTCCCTCAAAACCACATCCCATATATATATATATATCACGTACGGTGATTTAGTTAATA
The DNA here is from genome assembly GCA_037074515.1 of Mimosa bimucronata. Classification (NCBI taxonomy): domain Eukaryota; kingdom Viridiplantae; phylum Streptophyta; class Magnoliopsida; order Fabales; family Fabaceae; genus Mimosa; species Mimosa bimucronata. Next base: position 6,333,049 of record CM073436.1, read on the forward strand.
TTTATATTTCAAATTGTGAAGGGAAAATATTACAATTATCCTAATTTTCCTTATTTACTTAACAACCCCACTTTAATTAGATTTGGGTCATAATCCACTAAAGGTAGACTGGTATTTCCCTACAGAGGTGATAGTCATCAAAGTAGTGCAAAGCATAGATTCAGTATATATGTATATAGTATAGTTCTATACTTTCTTTGTACCTATATAGTTGTTGCTTAGCTAATTATGGGAAAAAATTAAGAGGTTGAAACTACTCCCTCCGGTCTTAAACATAGGATCTACTTTAGGAGATGGGTTCGGTCCTAAATATAAGATATCTTTCTAATTGTTATCAATTTTTCCTCAAATTATCCCTATTAACACCCCCTCAATAATAAACAAGTAAGAGAGGGAGAGGGATAAAGGTAGATGATTATGGAACATTGGTAATATCATGTGATTTTAACTAACTTAACTAATATCTTTAATCTAATCAAATTAGGTGTATAGATCTTATATTTAAGATCAGAAGGAGTAATTATATATGTACATGGTGTCTTAAATAGGTTATAATTAATGTTTGTACGCAAATCTTCATCAATTATAAGGGCACGAGCAATTGTGAACGCTCAACTTTTGAACCTAATAGACAAGTTCATATTATATGCATCTATCTTTAATTTTCACATAAAAATATGAAGTCAAATTTCTTTGACCCACATCAATTGCAAGCTGAAAGTATTACATATAGCCTCACCAAAACTCAATATTGTCATTTCCCATTTATGTTTGAACAAAAATCTCAAAATTCAAAGTATTCCTTCACACACACACAAGTAATTAGAAGTCATGACAGTTTGTAAAAATAGAATAAATAAACAATTATATCTATTGTGAGAAAACTGTAAATTCAATGCTTCCATTCATATCATTGAGAGCCATGCGTGTACATTACGTTCACTTATCTTGACCTAGCAAGCGAGAATGTTGACATTAAATATAAACTAGATCAATAAGGTTTCGGTTGCATGTTGTTAATTAGCACAGGTTTCTTATATTTGGTATAAATATATACACAAAGTAATGTTAGAGTCAAAGATAATTAGATTAGATTGTCAGTGATCATCTCTTGAAGGAAAAGGGTATTTTGAATTTTATAGGCACATGTAACAGGCGACTACCATTAATAAGGCCCAATGCCTACAAACTTCTGAAGTTGTGTACTTGACACCAATTTGGCCCGAATAGAACTTCCGCATGCAAAAGAACTTTAAATTATTATAAATTTCAAAAAAAAAAAAAAGTAAACTCGCATTTGAGCATGTATATATAACTGTGGTAAGGAAATTTATTTTTTAGATGAAGAACCAATATTGCATATAAAATATAATGTTGGTAAAGGTAAATTGAAGTCATTCTGGTGGTCCTCTCGACAACTTGCTTGTTTAATTTGAGCCTACATATTTAATTTAGGGATGGTACACCGGAAATGGAGGAGATGGAGTTTGGGAGGGAAGATGAGAAAGAAAATTAATGAGTTCAAGTTATAAAAAAATTAGCGGGGTTATAATTTTTTTAAAAAAATATATAAAATAAAATAGTATAATAATTAGTAGTCAAAAGCATTTAGGCCACTTCATCAATTTTTTTTAAACAGAACTCCTAAAAATTTTCCTGGTAGATATCATAACAGAAACCATTTTGGCCAATCATATGTACATTTGCCAAAAAAATAAAGAAAGAAAGAAAATTTGAAGGATGGCAATGACAAAATTACAGAATTTAGAATATATATATATATATATTATCAAAAAATCACACTACGGATTTATCTAAAAGAAATAATATTCAATAAGTCTTGTAACTTGTTAGTGACATGTAATTTGTTTGATATTATTTGTTTTAGGTGGAATTTTAGTGTGGTTTTTCCCATATAAAATTCTTAAAGTTTCATGTGAAGGCAAGAAATAACAGATTCGTACCGTTTCAATTTCACACGCAGCCTAATTATAACATTTATAGCAATTCAATGAAGTGTTACCTAAGAAAATTAGAATTCAATTCATTCAACAACAGTTACATACGTTCAAGTTGTGCGAGTCAATGATTGGTTTGGTCAAATGATCAGACCATTAATTTGAATAAAGGATCATTAAAATAGTACTATGATAAATAAAACGACAACAGAAATGTTTTCTTAACCCACAAATAACCAACAAGGGTATGACCTTATGCATCTAAATTTAAAGGAGGGAAAGAAAAGGAAAGGTTTGGTTATTTCCGTAATCCAAGCTATGTAACTGGGAGAAGTAGAGTACGTATTTTGATTGAGCTGGATTAATGTGTAAATTTGGTGACCCGAAAATGTAAATAAATGTTAACAATACGATAGGTGTAAAGTGGGTCAAACTGGTTGCTAGTATGTTTTTATGTGTGTGTGTGTTGTCAAAGAAAAACCTCAGATTGAATACGTATTGTGTGCCTGGTCTCGTATACACCAAAACCCTACCTTAATTCCTCATACTTAATAAGGTTTTAATTTCTTTCCTTTCTTTTGTGCATAGAGAGGGGTGAGAGCCCAATGAGGTTTGACGCAGTTGATTAAGGTCTTGCTACTCCGATCACAAGGGCATGCTTCCAGAAATCCTCAAAGAGGTTGGGGGGTCTTCCCTGGTCTTAATGGGGTTATCGGCGTCTATCCCTGCCTAAATTTTTATTGATCCAAAAAAGAGAGAGAAGGGGATGAGAGAAGATCTTCAAGGCAAAAGAGTCCTGGTCATGATAAAATGGAGTCCTTGGAGTTAAAGGAGAAGGAAATTGCAGGGAAATGTTTTAGCTACAATGTGAGTTTACATATTAATTAATTAATGTCGTATATAGCCGAAAGCAGTAGCAGCAGTATTATATTATTATTGTTGTTGTTATTGTTTTTTTTTTATTACTCCTTCCGGTTCTATTTATAAGAGTTTGAAATTTGAATTGTTTTGGTCCAAAATACAAGAGCTTGCATTGGAATCTGTCATCATTTAATGTCATCTTTCCTATATTACCCCTACTTATTAACACTCTCGTTCATAGTATTCATTAATACTCCTACTTACATTTCTCTTTCTAATCTCATCATAAATGAGGGTAATATTGAAAAAATAGTTATTTTTCATACATATTTATAGCTCTCAGGTCCCAACTAACTCTTACATGTTTTTTCAAGAAACGTTATTTGGCGGCTGAGCTCTTATAAATAGGACCGGGAGTATTGTTATTAGGGTTTTGACTAGAACTTGTGTTTTCATTTTTCTACGCTTGGGAGAGAGGGGAGAGCAGATCTCAGGAGCAACACAACATATACATTGGGTGTGTTTGGATGGACTTCTGGAAAGTTGACCTATTTATAAGTCAGATTGAAAATAAATCAGATTGTGTAATGACTTTTATGTTTGGATGAGCTGTTAAAAAAATGACTTATAAGTCAATTAAACTTTTAAACATGTTTGGATGGACTTATTGAAAAGTAAGGTTAAGATGAAAAATAAGTCAGAATTTGTGGGGCCCACCAAAATAAGTTCTTATTTTTAAAAATAAGTCACTTTTTTCAACTTGTGTTTTATTTCCTCCATAAATTCTTATTTTTTTCATAAGAACTTATTTTTATAAGTCCAACCAAACACATCAAATTGGATTATTTTTCATAATAAGTCCTTTTGATAGAAAATAAGGACTTATTTGGGGGGGGGGGGAAAGCCCAGCCAAACAAGCCCATTGTCCTTGAATCTTTAATCGTTTCCTCGTTAAATTAAGCAAAAAAGTTACTTGAAACTTGATTAACTAAATAATTAATTTATAGATATAAAAATTAGTTAAATTAATTATTTATAATAAATGTATCGGTTTCTCTAGAATGCCCATTTAAATATTAGCTTCATGAATGAAAACTCTTTCCATTTTCATATACGTGATCAAAAGATAGTTTGAAAATAAACTATAAATTTAAGAGGCAAGACAGAAAAAGCTGTTATATTTAAAACTAAAACAAACTTATCAACTAGTTCCTAAATACATTTATTAGGATGGAAGAGAGTAATATAGATAAGTACTGGAAGGAAGAAACCAAGTCCAAGCATAATAATAACTCTTTGATGTCTCTATCCCGACTCATATATATATTTTTTTTTTTTTTTTGCCAACACTATCCCGACTCATATATGGAACATAGCTTTCAAGTGTTAATGTCAATCGAGAAATGATTCCAAGGACTAAACGGAGGTGTGTTTCCCCTCACTTCACCCTAACATTATGTCTGCAAATACTGCCAACCTCTCTTACCCACTGAGAACCTTCCTTCATGCTTCTCTCCCCTTCTCTTTCTCCCTGATTTCCCCAATCTTCATATTTATGTCTACCATTAATTTTACGTACATAAACTAATCTAACCTATTGTGTATCCTCCTTATTTAGTCCAAATCCATAACAATTACTCCCTCCGGTTCTAATTATAAGACCACTTTGACTTTTTTGACTTTTTTTTTCATTCCAAAAAAAAAAGTAGTTTTAGTCGCAAAAAAATCTTTTTTCCTCAAAACTAATTTATTCTACTTATAAACTAACCTATAATCTAATTTCATGTGATATATGTTATAATTTAGTGGCCTAATTTGCTTCCTTAACTTCCAAAAAAAAAGTCAAAATGATATTATATTCAGGATAGGAGGGAGTATATGGATATAATATATATAAATATATAGGAGTATATTGTAGTGGATTAGATCCTCAATAGCACATTTTTAGGGTTAGGTTTGATTATGTTGTGGATGGGATGATTTGACGGTGACCATTTTATTTGACCTACTTGTTACCCCTGGTCTCTGCTCTCTGGTACGTCCATTTTCTATGATGCATAAATCTCATGCTAACTTTCTCTGCCTTACATTGACTTGAATTTAAAGACATGTAATAACCACACCTTATATATATTTATATATATGATCTGAGACGACAAGTCTCCTCTCTTACCTTCTACTCTATCTTAAAGCATGGAGGTGTGATTTGAAAGTGAAAACACCCCTTGGATAAAACTACTTTACTAATTAATGTTTGCTCTAGAGTAGTGCGTTGGTTTGTTTCTAGTAACTCGTACACACAAGTGTTTCCGTACTATTATTTTAGGGATAATATAACTTTTTGTCTTTAAATTTTCACTCAATTTTATTTGTGGTCTCTGAACTTTAAAATTTTTAGTTTTTGTCCTTAAATTTTCAGTCAATTTTGGTTTTAGTCCATGAACTTTAGATTGGTGGTTTTGATCCCTCAACTTTGTGTTATTTATACCTATTGGTCCCTAATTTTTCAAGTTTTATTTTAAAGTTCAGAGATCAAGACAAAAAATGATTGAAAGTTTAAGAACCAAAACCATCGATTTTAAAGTTCACGAACCAATGCTAAAAATGACCAAAAGTTTAATGACCAAAACCACCGATATTAAAGTTCAAGGACCAAAACCAAAATTGAATGAAGGTTCAAGAACTAAAAGTTGTATTAATTAATTCATTTTTTAAATAGAGGGGCAATTCATCCTCATAGTCTTAGATTATAAGTGAGATTAAATTTGTGACATTCCACTAACAAAAGAGCTTTTCATACTACTTAACTATTAGGTCATTGGAAAAACAGGAAGGCATACTAATCAAATCATCCGTTAATAATTTCTTTTGGGACATACATTTGAATTGAGAAATAATATAATGCAAGAAAGAGGAAACTTTAATTTCTTATATTATTTTCTGCTGTCCTGAAAATGATGTTCCACTTAAAACCAAGTAAAAAAATGAAATCAAAATCTGACTTATTTTTAATTTCAAATAAATGATAGCCATCAACAGTACTACTTGTTTAGGCATGCGTTAGCAGAACCCGTCACCGAAAGAAAGAAAAAGCAGGATTGATGACCGAGTCGCAAAAGGTGACTGCAAAGATTTATATACATCCGCACAGACAGTTGAGAATTGCAATTTTAGGTTGTTTAGCAGATAAAAGAGAGACAAAGAAAAGAACCATATATCCACATATATATTCATACATATATCTCTTGCGTTTGTGTCCGTACGTATAGTATGAGTTTGTGCTGTGGAATTTGGCCAACAAAATGCGAAGTTTGGGCGAGATGTTGGTCAAAGTTTGCGGCTTAGGTAGCCTTCCGTGATAGAAACTGAATAGTTTTGTTTCTTGTTTTTACTTTAAATGAAGCAGTTTGAAAAAGACGCTCACCACCAAAAACAAAAATACTATAATAATGTTAATAATGTACAACTGTTAGAAGTAGAAAAGGATGGTGAAGAAGTACATATAAAGCTCAAACCCATGTGGCTGCTTTTAGGGTTACAGTCGTAGACCGGCCGTGACGGTGAACTTATTAATTAAACCCCTCCTTATGGTTGGCGGATTCTTCAAAGTCACCCGTCTTTCCAATATTTAATTATATTTGAAACCACGCCTCTCTCTCTCTGTTTTTATTCAATACTCTCTCAGTCAAGCCAGCCGGCCAATCACCTCTCTTCTCATATTCTAATTCTGTTTTTTTTTTTTTTTTTGCTCGAAGCGATTCGTTTTATATAAATTATTATGGATATGGATATCATTGTTTTCATAATGTGTTACTATTAGTCTTCATTAAGCAGATTTAGGGTGTCCAATGGAAACCCCACACCTGTTCATATGGTGTGGAAATTAGTGAACTGAAGTACATGCATGCATGCATGCATTTGACAGAATATATGATGATAAAATAAATGACTCATATAAAGAGGTCTGTTAATTAAAGTTATAGCATCCTCAGATTATTTTAATCTTAATTTTCTTTATGTCTTCTAGGTTAATATAATGGGAAAATTTCAGTTTAACCCCTAATAAATAATTAATCTCAGATTCCCCCCTAAACATTCTGAAACTTCACTGCACCCCCAAGGGACTTAAATGAAATTAAATGTTTCAGCTAAAAGACCAAAATGTCCTTATTGAATTTTGTACTGATTTCCAAGACACATATGAAGAATTTCCAAGACATTTATGGGAAATTTCCAAGACGTACATGAGGGAACTTTTCAAAACATTTGTACTTATTTTCAACATCAATGTGAGTATTGTTAAGTCTAAAAAATCATGGAATCCAAAACTAAAACATCCAAAATTTCACAACTATATTTCCAAGACACATATGAAAAATTTCCAAGACACATATGGAGAATTTCCAAGACACATATGAGAAATTTCCAACACGTTTGTACTTCTTTCAATAAGGACATTTTGGTCTTTTAGCTTAAACATTTAATTTCACTTTAGTCCCTTGGGGGTGCAGTGAAATTTCAGAATGTTTTGAGGGGAATCTAAGATTAATTCCTTATTATGGGGGTAAAATGAAATTTTCCCTAATATAATTAGTATTGTACTCCTGGTATAACATATTGGCATCAATAAACTCATACAACTCATACGAGTCTTTTTAATCGAATTGTGAGTTCTTAAAAAATTAGTTAAAAATAATAAACATGTAGGAAATATACTATTTTTTCCTAAATATACCCTTATTTATGAATGAGTAAGAGAGATTATAATTATGAAAAGAAGATGAAAGAGAATGTGTGGGAAAATTAATGCATGGGTAAAATGGGGAAAAACACATTTATTACTCAAACAAAGTCAAACAAGATCTTATATTTTGAGACAAAATCATTCAAAAAAATGGACCTTATATTATGGGACGGAGGGAGTATTAACTAGGTTTTCGCGTATGTCAGCCATTTCTGGACACCCCACACATATGTTATCATCATCATTTGTTTACTAATTATTCATTATTCAAAATAACCAAGGTAATTAACTAAGGTAAGATTATTGGTGAAATGACATAAAAACACCTTTTAAATTTCAAAATCTTAGATAGCATGCAGTTATTAATATCATTGCTCAACTGGTTAGAATCACTTATATGTGATTTTGAAATTCAAAAAATAATATTTTCTGTCATTTTTCTAAGATTATATCAGCTTATTAATCGGAATCCATCTTAGTTTTAATTAATTAAATTCTTAGATTAGGTTAGTACTCAGTATGCGTGAAAATTAACTTGTTGGCAATGGCTTTGGACAGCGCAATGAAAGAGTCGGATAATTAAGTGCACAAAACTGGCGACAGACTATTCCCCACACACACTCTTTTCATTATCCATAATAATAATAATAATAATAATAATAGATTTCTGATCATCATCGTTTCCAATATATACAATCAGATCAGAATAAGAATAAGAAGAAAGCGCCAGGAAAAGGAAATTGAATTCCAGAATTGTCGTATTAAAATTTTTATACAAAGTGAGAGATGTCGAGAATTCAGTTCTTATATTTTTCTCTCACTCTTGTTTTTAGTGTATATAAATATATATATATATATATATATATCTCTCACAGAGGGCTCAAGTCTGAAAGAATTGTGACATAACTAACTTTACTATAAGATCAAATATTATTTGTTGGATGTGTGAAATATATGCCAATTAATTGGTATTCCTAGTCATTATTCTTCGATGCTTACTCACTTCCCACTCACTGGGTGGCCTTGGTATCTCTCACTTTCTTTCTCTAGAGATCATATCTGCATCACACATTTAATTACGCACGCACTTCATTATCAAATTCAAAACTCCATTCAAGAACAGGCAACAATATTTATTTTTTTTAAGAAAATAACCTCGTGATTTTTCAACCGCTAATACTAATAATAATCCACTAAGTCATGAGTTGTGGTTTAATTAATTATATGATTGTTTTCCGGCCTCCTCAGTCTTCATCCCCTATGGATTCTGAGAATTTAATGTAATTTTTATGCTACGTGATTACTTATTATATGTATGAACGTTGCTTTTCTGGCACTTAAACCAGCAATCAAATTCATTAATATTTGTATAACTGTTAACAGATGTACATAATGAAGTTTAAGAATGGATTCCCACGATCTTAATCATAATTAAATCCTCAATGACGGCAATTAATTATTATTATACCAAACCAATAAAGCAAGCTACGGCATTGTCTTTATATACACACACACATATATATTGGCATTGGATCTAATGGTCCCGCAGCTTCCCTGTCCGTTCTTTGAAATCAGAATGTGATTCTCTTTTTCTTTAGAGGGTAGCTTTTTCATTTTCTCCAGATTTTGATTTAATTTAATTTTTTAAAAAAATCGTGGGAAAATATCTGAACCACTTAAGACAGTGGATATGAAATTTGGGGTGACCAAAGAGGGTGATTGGCGTGGGAGAATGAAAGTGAAGTAATTAAATTAGGATCCGACAAGTACTTTTGCTGCACTTTGTTTTGGGAACCGAACCGATTCACTCCCACCATTCAACATAATTGCAACCATGTTTATCCTAATCTAATCCCTCCCATCCATCCATTATATTATACTAGTAAATTATTAATAGAGTAATGCAATAGGAGTATACTCTCTAGTAAATAACTAAATACTAACTTGGTCCTTATTATAAATCACCGACTTATAAAATTTTTGGTTTTAAATATAAGGTATCAACTGTTGCATTAATTATTTTTTCCTATTTTACCCTTGTCATTTATATATGGATGTTCAAAGTTGAAAACGTTAAATCAGTATCATTTAATGAAGGTGAAGTTGAAAAAAAGGTTAATTTGGCCTAAATTTAATGACTCAACTACCATTCTCTAAAATACACGAATAATGATTAAATCATTACTCCTCTGGTCCTATTTATAAGACATTTTCAACATATTTCACACAAACCAAGGAAAGCTTTTAAACTCATTAACTTTCCATTAAAATCTAACAAATTTACAACTTTACCCATATTTAATATCCATTACACCACATTAAAATAAAGTCAACACATAATAAATGAAGGGTAAACTTGTACATGCACACTAAATATTTAATGAGGTGACTTATATATAGGACCAAATAAAACCTTCTCTCTTTGCCCTATAAATAGGACCAGATGAGTACATGTGTCTTAATTTTTTGGGAGAATTACAGCAATGCCTAGATAAGAGAATTAATCTCAATCATGTCCCAAAAATCATCAAATTACATTGAAATCTCGAGGGACATGGGTGATATTAAATGGATTGATAGAGTTGTCAATGACAACTCTTTTAGTTATTAATATTGAGCTGCAATTGATAACTCTTTAGTTTGCATCTCAATATTAACAACTTAAAGAGCTGTCATTGATAACTCATTGAGTTGTCAATGAAAAGCCATTTAATATTACCCAAGTTCCTAAGGACTTCAATGTATTTTCTTGATTTTTTTTGACCTAATCAAAATTAATTTCCTTATTTGGGATCTAGTTGTAATTTTTCCTAATTTTTTTTCCAATTTCAATAGGACATCAGGTTTTGAAATATAGAGATAACTAAAAAGATAATGAGCTATATTAAATAATTAATTATATGGATAAAATTAATAAATAAGTGATCATTAATCTCTAAATTAAATGACTTGTATAATAGACGAAAAATCCCTTCTTCAAGATTATTATAATTACAAAACATTTTTAATCATCTCACCATAATTAAGGAAATGAGTTAAGTCATTAAATTTGTTTGAAAATAAAATAAATCCATATTTTTATAACAAGGAATTATATGATAATGAGGAGCAATAAAGAAAAAACTATATAAATAACTCGGAGTTTATAATAATCAAGAACCACTTGTTTCTTTCTTTCAGAGTGTCGATCTTGTAATAAAGAGCTAAGAAGGCATATAAGATAGTTAATTATTGATTTTGTGGTGCGTGAGGCTAAGGTTATGTTTTCTTTATTATCCTCCGGCCCTAAATATATGACATATTTGGGAGGTAAGTTTGGTCATAAACATAGTAAATATAAGACATGTTTTTAATTGTTATCAATTTTCCCCAATTTATCTCTATTAAAGCTCCTCACAAATAATAAACAAGTAAGAGGGAAATGGTGGGGATAATAGTAAAATGTGAGGGTACATTGATAATATTATATGATTTAAATTAATTTAACTAATATCCTTAATATAATCAAATCAAGTAAATATGTCTTACACTACAAAAAAACAATGATTTTATGACGGAAAAAATTCCGTCGGAAAATTTACCGACGGAAATTCTGTCGGTAATTTAATTAATTATATTATTTTATTTATAAATTATTATTTTAATTTAAATTAAATAATAAAATATTGTTACCGACGGAAATTTGCGATGGAATTTCCGTCGCTAAGTTAATTAGTTATGTTATTTTATTTATAAATTATTATTTTAATTTATAAATAATATAATAAAATATTATTACCGACGGAATTTCCGTCGGTAACTTTAATTAATTATTATTTTATAAATAAATTTTTATTTTTATTTATAAATAAAAAAATATTATATTAATTTATTTTTAAAAATATTTTATAAATAAATAAAATATATTTAATAAAAATTAATATATATACACGTATATAGATATATATTTATTACCAAATTTAATTTTTAATTTGTTATTAAACAATATTTTATTTTTTAATAAATAATTAAATATTAGTAATAAAAACGAAAAATAATTATAATTTAATAATATATGTAATAAAATAGTTATTTAAAAATGTCATAAAATAAAATGAAAAATAATTATAATTTAATAATATAAAATGAAAATACTAAATATAATGGATTGTATATGAATATAAAAATTATTTATAAAAAATAATAGAATTATTAATATGTAAATTATATATTAATAATTATAAAATATTTCATAATATATTAAGTTTAAATATAATTATAATAATGGGAATTTAAATATTGTAAATATAATAGTTTACAAATAATTTCACAAGGTGTTCATAGCTCAACTGGTTAAGACATCAGACACGCCCCAACAGGTTGCGGGTTTGAATCTCTCCAACGACAAAATTGAAGGCAATTTGTGGGAGCGACACGTGATGGGGTGTGGGGCAGGGACACGTGGCGGCACGAGAGAGCGACATGTGGTTGATTAAATTATTTAAATATTTAAAAAAATTACTGACGGAAATTCGGTCACAAATTTCACTCGGTAATAATATTTTAATATTTAATTTAAATAAAAATAATATTATTAAATTACCGACGGAATTTCCGTCAGTAATTCCGTCGCTAATTACCGACGGAATTTTTTTTTCCATCGGTAAATCGATTTGCGACGGTGGAATTTCCGACGGAAAAAATTCCGTCGGAAAAATTTTTCCGACGGAAATCTGTTGGAAAACTCGATTTTACGACGGAATTCCGTCGCAAAATCGAGGGTTTTTTGTAGTGTTATATTTAAAACATGAGGAAGTAAAAGACAAATTGAAGCGCAATATTGGGCGAAAATAAAAATATCTCATCTGAAATACTCATAAACAATATAGAAAGTTAATGTCACCTTGCATGACTATATCTTGTTCATTTTGTGAATTAAATACAGCTCGCATAACATCGATTGTCCCCTTCAAATCGATGCAAGGTGAGTTTATATTATATATTTGAGTTCAACAACTCCTCAATCCCATGGAGATATAAAAATTTCCTTTATGACTGTATTTATTTTCAAGTTTTAGCCGCCACATAAATTATATATGGTTTTTTGTTGTTGTCCATATTTGAACGGTTCTGTTTAAATTTTAATGGCATATATTAATTTATGTTTTTAAAATTAGTAAACGTAATCATTAAATTCAATCTGGTTATTATCTCCGCAACTTCAAACATCACTTCCTAGATAAATTACATCAGATATATGAAAAATACAAATATGTGGCTAAATAATTATAGTAGAAAGCAATTTCAATTTCAACATGGTTTGGATTATACCATGTCTTACTCGGTAACATGACATATCTTTTGATCCAAAATATAAATATAAGAGGTAACATGTAAAAGTCAAAGTAATAAATACATATTTTTAATTTCTATCCTTGAATAATACTCCCTCTGGTCCTTATTATAAGAGGTAGTCAACTTTTTTACACATACCAATAAAAATATGTTGGAATCATTTATTATGGGTAGATTTAATAGAGTTTTTCATTTTTATTCTTACTCACTTATTACACACATTTTCTTTCCACTTCTTGCATTTGCTACTATACAAGGGCAGAAATGAAAAACGTGGATTTATTACTTTGACTTTTGCATGTTACCTCTTATATTTTGGACCAAAAAATTTGACATGGTACTTCTTATATTTAGGACAAGAGGAAGTAGTAAATGCAAGGAGGGGAGAGAAAAAATGTATAATAAATGAGTAAGGGTAAAAATGAAAATTTTTATTAAACTTACCAATAATAAATAATTCTAACATATTTTATTGGTATGTGTAAAAAAGTTGACTGCCTCTTATAATTAGGATCGGAGGGAGTAATTTATAATACTCCCTCCGATCATATTGATGTGTGTAAAAAAGTTGACACTTTATAATTAGGATCGGAGGGCCTCCGGTCTTTATTATAAGAGGTAACATGGACAGATTTTTGGTCCAAATGTAAGAGGTAACATACAAAAGTGAAAGTAATAAATGCTAGTTTCCCATTTTTTCCCTTGTATATTAGTAAATGCAATGAGGGAAGAAAAAATGTGTATAATAAATGAGTAAGGATAAAAATAAAAAACTCTATTAAACTAACCATAATAAATGATTCCAACATATTTTATTTTATTGTCATGTGTAAAAATATTTACTACTCCCTCCGTCCCATAATATAAGGTCCATTTTTTGAATGATCTTGTCCCACAATATAAGGTCCTATTTGACTTTGTTTGAGTAATAAATGTTTTTTTTCCCATTTTACCCATGCATTAATTTTCCCACACATTCTCTTTCATCTTCTTTTCATAATTACCCCCCCTCTTACTCATTCATAAATAAGGGTAATATGATATATTTCCTACATATTTATTATTTTTAACTAACTGTAACTAATTTTTTAGGAACCGGTAATTCAGTTAAAAAAATAATATTATGGGATGGAGGGAGGGTGTGTTTGGATTGGCTTTTTTTCAGAAGAACTTTTTCAGAAGGTCTTTTGGAAAAAAGTTAGATTATAGAAGTGATTTATGTTTGGATTAGTAATATTAGAAGTGACTTTTTTTCAATCTGACTTTTAGAACATGTTTGGATGATTATTTTGAAAAGTAAGTTTAGATGAAAAATTACTAAAAAGGGCATTATTGTTATTAAATAATACATATATAATATGCATATATTCTTATAATTTAGAAAGAAAAAGTGAAATTTGGGTTTTTTTGAAGGATTTTAAAGGCTTAGTTTCTCCCTTATTTTAAGGAAAATAATTTTAAAAAAAATTATATTTTTAGCTCAAAGGAGGATATTGTGGGAGAAAATAATTAGAGATTATTATGGTAAATTTTTGGAGATAAAAAGAAAATTTTATATTACAAGAAAATATCTTATTTAAAAATTTTAGGGGTGTAATAGTCTAATTTTCCTACCTACTTTATTAAATAACAAATAATAAAAGGTGTGGGGCCCATCAGAAGACAAAAGCCAGAAGCCAAAAGTCAAAATTTTTAACTTCTGGCTTTTTGCTTCCTCACCGGACTTCTGGAGGAAAAGATCTTTTCATCTGCTTATGAACCAAATATAATTTTTTCTTTTCAGTTAACTTCTTCAATTCAGAAGGACTTCTAGACCCAAAAAAGATAAACCAAACATCCACGAAATATCATTTATAATAAGCACCAAAGGAGTATCTGTCAGCACTTAGAAGTTAGAATATATGATAGGATTACATAAACCGTTGAAGTATTAAAACAGAGGTTCTTTTTTTTAGGTGGTGTGATGTTTTTGGTCTTCATAGTAATTTGTCTTGTAGTTAGGGGGTGACGACAGCGGGGAAGAGGTTTGAATAGTTGACATCCTATAGAGATGTGAGCAAAACCTCTCTCTCCAATTGGACACTTGCCATTCTCACTTTATTCTCCCCTCTTCTCTATTCAACTCCCAATCTATGGATCCATATATGTGCATATATTTTATCCATATAATATAACATATTGAAAATACTTTAATATACAACGAAACTAATCTTGCACAAATAAAACATCTATGATTATATTTAAAAATTAATAGGCAATGTTAAATTTTTTTTTCCAATTTTACCTACTATTCAAATATGTCTCACATCAGATATGATGGTTCTCAATGTCCATTATGTACACTAATAGACAGGAACAAAGTTGTAAAATGATAATACTCTCTCTTGCTTTTAATGTAATACCTATCGAAGAGGTAATATTGATCATAAATGTAATACATATTTTAATTGTTGCTAATTTTTTCCAAATTACCCCCTACCAATAATAATTAAATAAAATATAAATAAAAGGATTAAAGATGATTATTAAGATGTTTTGAGTAAAAACATTTCATGTTATCTAAATTAACTAATACCTTTTTTGTAAATAGCTTTTTAGTTTAAAATTAGAAGGAGTAATGAACAACTCTTTGGATGTTTTGGACCCAAGGAAATAAGTTGAATTTGTGTGTAAATTGGTTTTTTCCCTCGTAAAATGGGTGAAGGGGAAATTGCCGAAGAATATCTTGCAAATTTCAAAATTCTAATAGGAGACTTTAACAAGTTGAGTATATGTATTAACAACTGCAAGCCTCCTATTTAGAATTTTGAAATTCAAAAAGTTTTTTTTCTATAATTTCTCCCAATATATATGAATGTGTCACTTACAAACAGTGTTGTGAGAATCAAACCGGATGGTCGGATCGGTTTAACCGTCACCTGACACAACAATTGGTCCGGACTTCATGGTTTGACTTTCAACAGGGCATTGGACCGGGAACTAGAGCTGGTTTCTGAAAATCGAACGATTCAATTTAAAGCACGTAAAAAGCTGAATAAAAAAATATAATCAAGTCAAAAAAGCCCAAGATCCTTTAAAGAAAAACCCAAATTATATTCCCAAATCCCAAACTTAGTAGGTTTATCTCCCAAACTGATCGAGATCCACCCATGTTTGACAAGCCTTGAACTCATGCTTGTTTTTGTTACTTCTTAGGTTGTTGACTTGACATGTTATTATTGGCAATTTGGTATTAGGTATTCTTGACTTATTACCCCCTCCAGTCCTAATTATAAGATCACTTTGACTTTTTTTGGAGAAATTAAGGATGCAAAATTAATCACTTTAAATTGTCTATAGTTATCTTTTTTCCTCAAAACTAATTTATTCTACTTATAAACTATAATTTATTCTACTTATAAACTAACCTATAATCTAATTACATGTGACATATATTATAATTCAGTGGTCTAATTTGATTTCTTAATTTCCACAAAAAAGTTAAGTGATCTTATATTTAGGACCGGAGGGAGTATTATGTAATTTTTAATGATTTCAACATGTGGGAAATTGGTATTTGAGAAATGTGCATCAAAGCTTTTGAATATGTTTATTTGTAAGGTATATTAAAAAGTCATATATTTATTTAATTAATTATTACGTCATTGGTCTGACTGTACGAACCGTGACCTGTTGCCCTACTCTTTTCACCGTCCAATCCGATGATTTTTAGAACATTACTTGCTAGTAAGGATATTATATTCCAAGGAGATTGGAGGCAAGAAATGATTGGGAGGCGATCAGGTCAGGTCGCGTTGCTCTTAATGTTTACCCTCGAGGCAATCTCATCTTCTCGGTATTGCTCTTTTAACTCTGCCTCCATCTTCATCGAATCTCTTGGGATTTGGCCTCCATCAACCCATTAAACCACTCACAATATAATGCCTTATGACTATCAAGCATGTGGATCAACCTCAAATCAATCATTGTTCATATAATGAGTCAACGAATCTGAATCCCAAAAATGCCACTGGCTACTTGGCCCGTCAGACAAATGACCCTACTTTAATTGATGAACCTCTCACACCAACATGTGGAAATTAAGGGACAAGCATGTTGCTTCTTCTACTCAAATTAAAGAGCCTCCATCCCTCCCTCCCTCTCGTACGTCTTCAGGTCAAACAAGAGTGCCCCCACTACCAACAAAACGTTCAAGACTCTGAACAAATATCATGAATCATGTTCAACCCCAACCAATACGATATATTCAATGTTCAAAATTCACTCACTGGATGGAATCATCATCCATCAGAGAGACGTAGCACACTGCAACTATATGAAAATAATCAAAATACGCAATGGCGTTAGTACAACACAAGAGTCTCACCCTTAGTCAATGCCACTCACATAGTTTAATCCTTTCCAATTAACCACTTTCCTTCCTAGAGAGAGAAAGAGAGAGATTCCCTCAAATTGGTTGATTACACCACCCACCAATCCTAAACGCTTTCAGGTCTCAAGTTTCAACCCTCAAGGCACCGTATTTACCTATTTGCCCCTCCCTTCTCTCCCTCGCTATATAAATATCTCTCACCCCACAATCATCACCTCTCATTTTCTCTCCGCCCTCCGCCACCGCCTTCTCCGACCATGGAAATCATGTCCAAGTCCATGGACAGAGAAAACCATCACTCCTGTATGGATTCTCCGAGAAGCAATGCGAGCACCAACAACAACAACAATGGTGTTCATCACCAGATTCCGACGCCTCCTCTCACGCCTACCACTCCCACTTTCCCCAGATCTGACTCCAATCCTTATCCAACCACCTTCGTTCAAGCCGACACTTCCTCCTTCAAGCAAGTCGTTCAGATGCTCACCGGTTCTTCGCAAGATCATCCTCCTCCTCCGCCGCCGCCCTCCGCCGCCAAGAATTTCAGCATCCCGCCGGTGAAATCCGCTCCGAAGAAGCAAGGGTTTAAGCTGTACGAGAGGAGGAACAGCTTGAAGAACAGTCTCATGATTAACACTCTCGTCCCTAATTATGCTCACACTTCAGGGTTTTCTTCTCCTCGCAAGCAGCCTGAGATCTTGTCGCCCAGTGTTCTTGATTTCCCGTCGCTCACTCTTAGTCCCGTCACGCCGCTCAACGACGATCCGTTTGACAAGTCGTCGCCCTCTCTGGGGAATTCATCGGAGGAGGAGAAGGCCATCGCAGAGAAAGGGTTTTATCTTCATCCCTCGCCTATGTCTACTCCCAGAGATTCTGAGCCACAGCTCTTGCCGCTATTTCCCCTCACTTCTCCCAGAGTCTCTGAATCCCCTTCTTGAGATTTGAATTGTTGTTATGCCTGATTCCGATCATAGATTATTGGCTTTTTTGATTGATTCTCAGAAAAAAAACAAAATTCGAAAAAAACAAGGAGGAGGTATAGAGCTTGGTCCGTCTAATTGTATAATTGGCTTCTTTTTATTCCATGAAATTGAAATTGAAAACGCCCATGGTTTATTTCACACCCATGTATACACTTTTCTCCTAGATCCAGTCTCATGGCTTGTTATGATCATTATCATCTCAATGGATCAGTGTTTTTTTTTTTTTTTTTTTGACGGTGTCTCTGTTGTACCCACCGATGCTATGGAGTTAGTTTGAGGGGAAGCATGAAGAGAAAGCGTAGATTAGAGAGAAAGAGACTGGACTCGGAAGGAAAGCGAAGAAGAGGAAGGAAGGTGGGTAGGTCAAATTAATGAAGGTTGAACAAGTCACTCTCCTTTGAGGTTGGTTGTTCAATTTTTCTTCCCGAAGAATTGTTTTTTGTTTTTTTAAAGAGCCATTCAAACCCAAATTTGATTTGATCATTTCTTTTTCCTTCTCTCACTCACCGTTTCTGATCAAATTATACAAGTCCAAAACACCTTCAACATCTCTGTCTGGCAAAATGGTAATTTCCTACGCAACGTCCGAAAAATATGTGCTAGCATTTTTTTTTTCACTTATCTACCGTAGCTCTCGCAGTTAGCCTACTAGCAACTCCGGTTTAAAGAAATGTAAGCACCTAGGGTGAGACTATGCTACCTCTCAATTTTTTTTGGTCTGAACCTTCCAGTTGATTATTGGGATTCTATACCTATGTTTTGAACACAGTCGAACCAGACACTGGTTAACTGGTCTACAAATTATGTTTTGATGGATCATAAGAGCATGGGCCATGGGATGTTTGTATCAAATATAGTTCAATTATACTGTGACATCGTACTATATATTTTGTTCTTGCAGTAATGTCTTAATATTCGTATTCTTATCAGATGTCCTTTTTTTTTTTTTTTTGAGTAGTCGAATCGGAATTCGTAATTCCTGGCAAATATTGATCCAGAACTTGAAATGATATTTTGAAAAACAAAGAATATATTTATATCAAAATCAAATTCTCAAATTTTTTTCAGATAAACGATAAATCTATACACGAAAGAAAAAGGTCAAACAGTAACAAAGACAGTTTTGTATTAAAATTTAATTCATTGTAGGAAAAAAGGGTAAAAGAATGCAATCATACCAGTTGCTGAATTTGTAACATTACGGTCCAGAAAGCAATTATTAATGTTTTTGATTCACACTATATAAGCGAAGCAGCCATATTTCTTTATCTCTTTCTTTTTTATAAATTTTGGGGCCTATCTAGGATTGTAAGGGGAAGCAACAAGTCAAGCAAGATTGACAAAATGACAAGAGACGAAAGGCTAAAGATGAAGAAAAAGAGGAAGTGGGACTTTTGGTTGGAATGATGATGATGAGAGAAAGTTAAGATAAAAGAAAAATAAATAAATAAATTCAAAAGAGAAGGCAAAGTTGAGGAGAAATGTGAAGACCTAGCTTTTGCTTTTTTGTGTGCCCCATTTGGACTTTGTTTTGTCATTTAGGGTACAAATTGGTTTAGGTTGGACCCAATTGTTGGTGCATTGAACTAAAAACCAGCAATGTTTCTTTACTCCCAGTTTTTCTGCAACTTGGACCTCACTTAGTGCACGTTTCTCTCTTCACTTTTTCATTTTTTATGACAAAGATAGCAGTTAATTAGGTTGTTTGAAAAGAGACCATGTTTGCTATGATCGGCGAGAAATTTTTAAGGACCATGTAAAAGAGTGCATTGTTCATTTTTTTTTTAAAAAAAAATGTGAAGTTTAAAAATACTTTATCCCCCTATAAGACCCCTTCTAGAAAATGTTCTCAATTCTTTATTAATAAATTTGCAATATCAAGGAGTATTAAATTTCTAATTTCATGTGAGCCCACGCTAACAAGAAAGTGTAGAAATTAATTTGACGCTATAGCTTAATGCAATTAATTCTTAATAAGGCAGTATTAGAAATCACCTTAATTTTTTTGGGTGGTTTGAAATCACAAATTTTATCATAAGTTAAATGATTTTAACTTTTTTATTATTATTATTATTAATATGTGCGTTTCACGACAGAAGTCAGTCAGCTCAACTGTTGGCGTAACAATTTGCACATTGAGATTAAACATTCACACAAAATTTTGATTCTCACGAAAATTGTTAAGAGCTCCTTCCAGCGAAGATGCAGGAAAAATTCACCACAATGAGTAGACCTAGTTTAGTGAGCTTCCTTTGGTAATATGAATTCACCTGAAGTGTGAGAAATTTAAGCATAAAGTAAATTCAGCACTGTGATGCAGCATGGAAGAACTGTAGAACTTATACGGTTCTGATTATTTATTTTTCAGCTGACTTGATCATACAATATCATAAAGACACCATCCATTTAAGCAAATATCTCGCTCACATTTCATTTAAAAATGTCAAAACTACAATACCCACATCTAATCAATCAGTGCGACCCCTCTCAGATCTCCAAAAAGGAGTTGACAGTCTTGAATCCATGATTTTCAGGAAGAGATCCATTTCCAGGCCGAATAGAAATTATCACCTCCAAACCTGAGATATGGACGATTGTAACCGATTCAGTGAGAGAGGATAAATGAACAAGTTCTTATTTGGCCACATAACAGGAGTCGTAGAAAAGGCTTTGTAGTTGTAGATCATATATTAAGGACCAAAGGTACTATTAGATAAGCTTCATAGTAAACCACATACCTGCTGCCTTTGCAGCTGTAGCTTCTTGATAAACATCAGTCACAAACAAAATATCGGATGGTTTGTCAACACCTAGAGATGCAGAAATTTCAGTGTAACTGCGTGCCTCTCTTTTGTTCCTGAGTGGGGAGCAAGACTTTAGCATGAAATGAGATAACTCAAAACAAGAATTGTCCCAGAGGCAACAAAAAGTTGAAAATTACCCCACAGTGGTGTCAAAAAATCCAGATAAATATTTCCTTAGGTCCCCAAAGTTTGTGTTTCCGAATATAAGCCTTTGTGCCAACCTGCTACCACTGGAATATATGTATACCTGTTGTATTAATCAGAAATAGCAATTAAATTATCAACAATAGCCACATGAAAATTAAGTTAAACGGAAAAAGTTATAGCAAAAAGAATCAGTTTATGCAACCTTTATGCCCAAATCATGCCACTTTTCCAAAGCTTTTGGTACATCATCAAAAACTGTTCCCTTCAATTCATTATTCTCATAACCAGTTCGCCATATATGGCCCTGCATGGCTAAATGTCACCTATATCGTCCATGAGAATCTTAAAAAGCACACAAATCTGTTGAATTTAATTAACATGATACCTGCAACTCTTTCAAGGCAGTGATCTTTCTATCAGCTTTAATCATAGCTTCTACATTTGCGACCAAAGCAGTAATCACCTCCTCCTTCCCAGCATCATCAGGCGGGATAGGGACAGCACCTGCAACCCCTTGTTCCAGGTCACTTTGAACCTGAAATCATAATAATTTTATGAATAAAAAAAAAAAAAAACACACATACACACACACACTTTTTTATCTGGTTTTCAATTAGAGAAAAAAAATTGATTACCCACACTTGTTTGAGACTCAATTAGAGTCAGGGAAGGAGGGCTGGTCCCTGGCTTCACACTTTTCCTTTACACATTTAGGTTTACTTTCTGGCTAATCCTTCCCAGAATCTAGTTCAGTTCCTCCAACAACACTCCACAGTCCACACCATTGTTTTACAGTCCAATGTCTACCCACATGCTCCCATCACAGAATTAGAATACTAAAGCATTACAGATACATGTATCTTACCTGGGATCGAAGTAACTTAATATCATCTTGAGTCTCAGGAGAATCATATGTAGCAGATAGATGCCTCTTAACATTGTCACGTGCATAAGGGAAGAGAACCTCAGAAACAAATGATATGGGAGTAGTAGTCCCTTCAATGTCAAGAACAATGCAACTCTGCAATCCAGATAGATGAAGAATGAACAATCTAGTTTACAGCTATGGGGCACATTGAACGCGGGAAATGTAAATATTGTAGGAATTGCTTTAAGGTCTAAGGATTTAAATAGAGGGGAGGATTATGAGAACTCACTGGGTGCATATTACTCTCCCTATTAGCTTTCCTTGCCTTAACTGACACATCTGACTCTGAATAAATCCTTTGACCACTTCTAACACTTTGGATTGGACCATGATCTGGAGTAGACCAGTCCAATCCCATCTGATGAAGCTTGATAGCAGCGTCAAAGAGGTAATGATAACACTCAGACTGAAAGAAAAATTGTCAATTGATCACAAAGCATGATAAATAAACTACTCAAATGACAAAGAATTGGGCGTTGTCTTCGGGAGAGTATCATTTCTTCAGGAACTTAGTCTGAGCATGAAGTTTCAAATACACATTGTGATAAGCAATTTGGGTTTTCTTCAAAGTTTTTGTGGAAATGAAAACCTGTGTTTTAGCACTGATCCACGAATCTCCCCAGACATATATCCCATGATTGCGAACAAGCACAGCTGTAGTTTTTGGGTAGGATTCAATCTGCAAATTCGAAGTTCAGGTTATTTTGGTAAGATATATCAAAAACAATGAAAAGACTATACAATCGAAAAGCCAGATTAGCTTTCAAAAGAAAAGTAGAAACATACAGCTTTAGCAAGAGATTCTGTAAGCTCATATTCATAGGCTGTGTTCTCTATTATGGGAATCACCAGTTCATCATAATAACCATGCCCCTTGATTCCTTTAATCATTTCCATGTGAGTAATCTGCAATTTGTGGAAACAAGCAGAACTATATGATATCATTGCAGAATGAGAAAACAAAAGCACAGGAAAGAGGTTCCACACTAAAGAGAAACTTTAACCACTTCAAAAAATCATTGGACAGCAAATATAATAAGCTATACCGACACAAGAAAATTGCAAAAGAAAAAAAAATACAAGGATGCAAAGAAGGGGGTTAGCACCCTTAAAAAAGTTAGTTCACTTTATGAAGACAACATAATTAATTTCTTGAATTCAGTTATATATAAGGAGCTGGGTAGGGAGCCATATACAATTATAACATCAGATACATTTAACATCTAAAACTTAATAATGATTCCCCAGCAAAAGTCAATTCAACTTGAATAATTTATTCCCAGCTTTTCAAGTTTTTATTTGGACTGTTTCATCATTAACAAGAGGCATAAGAACATGAGTTTCAACAAGATACTTTAATCAGTCAGACAAAACGCAACCATGATGTCGCACTCAATTCCCATATCCTATAATCATGAGCTCAAATCCAATACGTTGGTAAGCATCTAGCACTTTGCGAATTCTCCACCCCCCACCCCCCCCACCCCAAAAAAAAAAAAACTTGTTTAAACATGGCTAACGTATACTAACATTTTTAAAGATTACAAACATTAAAACCATGATTGAATACGCTTCTTTAATCTCAAGACAACACTTACTCGAAATTCTTTTGCAAGAGGATTGATCATTGTTACAAGACAAGATTCTATCCCATGACTATGAATAACAGCCCCGGCATCACGCATTTGATAAGCCTGGAAAGGAAGAAAATTCAGGAAGATATAAACCACGGCTACTTTAATAATAAGTACATTATCATTTATTGCTATCTTAAAGCTTTAGCGACTTCATCAGAAATCTCCAAGCATACTAACTCCGCCTCTGTCAGATATTAAAGTAATTAATCAATAGAAAGAAAAATCATTTTACCTTCATGAAGAGTGGGCCACAGTCAGAACATTTCGGAGGTTTATGAGGGTAAGGTTTAGGAGAAGGAGCAGACAAGACGGATCCATCGTGGGACAACACGTACATATCCTCCGGTTCCATTCTTTCCTTCTGGACACCTGCACATATCATGAAAGAAAAAGAAAAATAAAGCTAGGATAAATAGATGGAATTTCAACACCATTTGCTCAAGGAACTGTCTTCACTATTAAAGACTACGCTGATACCTGAAACTCATGTACCATTATCGAGCATAGTGATACAATAAAAACAGATAAAAAAATATGAAAACAGGCTGACCCACGTTCTGGATCAGCGATTATGAATTGCATAAATCCAGAAACCATCCATTCAAGAAAAGGGTAAGGAATATCAGAAAAATTCAAATTTGAGCTGGTATATGCATACCCAGAGATCAACAGAATAGACCATCATCCATATATCATCAATCACAAAAACTGCCTACCAGAAACGAACAAAAGGCAAAAGAAAATCGAGGGATTGATTAATACCTGAAGGGGACATGATTATAAGCTGCTGGGATTTAGGAATAGAATCATCGATGACCTTAATAGTGATGCTACCACCGGTGCCAGAGACCCATCCAAGATTGTAGAAGTGGCGACAGAGTTCAGAAATCAAAGCTCTTGTTTCCTTCACAACCGTGCTTTCCAGGTATGCCTGTGACGTCGTATCAGACTTGGTTCCGTTCAAAGCCACTGCAGGAGCTTCTCCCATGGCTGCCATGGATTCCGTAGAGAGAGACACACAGCGAAGGAGAGGACAGTGACTTTGGCGAAGTGAGCTTAATATGGAGGCTACCTACGGAAACAAAATGTGCGTTGGAATTCTACCCAGGACAACAGAGAAAAAAGATGCGGTGGAATAAATATCAGTGCAATTAATAATTAAGTAGAAGTATTCCACTAATTAACTGTGATTTAATGTGGGATCCTTGTATTCTGGTATCAGGATGCATATTGATTGGGTATGCACTACGCAGTATGCGGAGAATTATGAGCCCCATAATTAATTTGTTTGGGAAATCTACATGTTTTATTTGGGGATTTAAATTTAATGTGGGATTTGCTATTTTGCACCCAAGAAAATAATATAGCGCCAATTTATATAGGAATAAATAAGTATGCTTAATTGGTTATCTCCTTTGGCATGTGTAGAATTTTATGCTGTGGCATGATTCATTCCTGGGGAATGACGTGGAGTCAGGTGATGGGCAGATTCATAAATCATCAATAAGAAATATTTTGACCCGATGCCCACCAGACGAAATGCAATGGATGTAACCAACTCCTCCATTAGCAAAAATAAAAAACTTTTGAGAGAATCTTCACAATTTCTTTTCTTTCTTTCTTTTTGTAGAATAGGCAAAATGGATTTATAAATATCCAATTCCCTAATCCTAAGCACAAACCACACAATTACTTCAATGGGGACTTATGTATTCCTTCCTAAGTGTTAATAACTTACCACTCTTTTTTTCAACTAACAAAAAAATTTTACTCGTAAATATAAATCCATTTAGAGATTATTAATATTTTTTTTTCAATTTTTATTTTATTTCATTCTTATTGGGAGGAAAGAAAGATGAGAGAGATGTGAGAATAATTTATAAATTTAAAAAGGGGAAAATGTTGAATAAATGTAGTCTTGATAAATCTTATCACTACAAGACTTATTTAATGATTGATCTAACTAACTATTCCCAGTATATGAGAATTAGTTAATAAGAGGGTTGGTGATCAAGTGCAGTTAAGAAATATTCCTCCACAAATAAATAAACAGCTAACTTCATTTTTAACATACTAAATCAATGATCTGCCATGTTTTAACGGTTAACAATTGTAATTCAATTAATCAATTTCCCCCCTTTATGAAGGCTTGTGTAATTGCATCTCATGGGGAAGCAATAGAAAATGGTTGGTGGATTTTCTTCTTTTGCAAATTTTTTATACTGTTTTTTTTTTTAAAGAAATACGAGCATTAATTTCCCACAGGGGGTCCGTAAAGAAATTCATTCGCAATAATGAAACTCAGAAGGGGAACAATCTCATCAACTATCTTCAATGCAAAATGCGAATGGAAATAATTCACTTCATACTTGGAGGCAGATTTCATTATGATATCCAAGCCTGTACGAACAAAATCTACACAATAAAGGGGAATTTTCAGAACAAAAAAATACTTTATGAGATAGCAGAAATTAACAACAGGAAAAAAGAAAAAGCAAAGCAAGATGAATTATGTCAACTACAAAATCCTACACGGTCTATGCTTTTGTAAATAAAGTTTACTAAGAGCATTCAATGAATTTTGATATTTTGAAAAATTTCTATGTATACTACATTTTTTATAGTGTCCTTTCCAATAGTTGTTGAGTCATCATAAAACCCCACTCTTAATATCGTTCATACTTCTAACTCAAGATAAGGCAACATGCAACTGGCCATATATAAAAACTGGTTTCAAAAGATATAAAATAACAATGATTGGTCGTGACTTTTGTTGATAGTCATGGCTCATAGCAAATGATAATGTAATTGGAAATTGAAGCCTTTGCATATGGAAACTGACCCCTTTGCATACGAATTCGGGTCTGTTTGGGTAACCAAAAAATAGCTTATGGAGAATAGCTTCTGAAAAAAAAGCTGATTTTGAAAAAGCTGAAAAAATAGCTTTTGATGAATGAGAGTGTTTGGATGGTTGTTGTGAGAATGACTTTTTTTATGTGTAAATTACTAAAAAGGATATAAGTTTAATGTGTTGGGAAAGAGAGAGAATAAGGGCATTTTAGGTATTTCAATATGACATGTGTAATGATGGTGTTTTCTGTCTCGTAATTCGCGTAAAAGCTGAAAAAAGTAGTTGCCTGTTTGGATTAGCTTTTAGAGAATAGCTTCTGGGAAAAAAGCCGATGTTTAGAAAAAGTAGCTTTTGTAAAAATGAGGGTGTTTGGATGGTTGTTGTGAGAATAGCTTTTTCTGTGTAAATTACTAAAAAGGATATAAGTTTAATGTGTTGGGAAAGAGAGAGAATAAGGGCATTTTAGGTATTTCAATATGACATGTGTAATGATGGCTTTTTTTTTACCTCGTACTTTGTGCAGAAGGAGAAAATTGTAGCTTATTCAAAACCTAGGTTTTGGTGGCCAAAACCTAGGTTTCCAGTCCAAATGGGCTTTTCACATTTTTTCAAGTGTTTGGTTTACATTTTTTAAAACCTAAGTTTTGAGTCCAAACCTAGGTTTTAAAACCTAAGTTTTGAATCCAAACCTAGGTTTATCAGAAAAAAGTGTTTGGCTACCATTCCAAACCTAGGTTTGGTAACAAAACCTAGGTTTTGAGCATTATCCAAACAGGCCCTTCAATTAACACAACTATTTAAAATATGTAATTTGGATTTATGAACGTATCTCATTTTGGTCTATGGGCTCCACGTTCCAATGAAGTTTAATTCAGCACTAACATATCATGGGCCAATTGGGCCAAACTGGCCCACATTATGGCCCATTAATTAATTGTCTTGGGTTTCGGCTTTAAAGTTGGAAGCTTGAAACAGTAAGCAGCTAAACGCAGCAAGAATGGGCGATAACTTTATCCTCTCATACAAAACCTCATCGTAGGAGTTTCAAGCGATTTTTCGATAGGCATGCCGAAAGGGAGAGACCGTCTGGTGAAGAACGTTAAAAAGTTCTTGGGTGATCAGTACCAGGAGTTTTCTGATCGTTATGGCCAACAACTCATTGACATTCTTGACTTCCCCATTAAGCTCGTTTTGTCTCCTTTCACTCTCGCTTCCGACATTTCCGGCTCTGCTCCTCGTGGCTTCGGTGTTCCTGAGCTTATCTCTAAGCTTTCCTATGCTTCCGTCTTCGTATGCTCTCTCTCTTTCTCTGCATTTACTTCATTTCAGCTTCGAGCACTTGCTGTTCTATTGAATTCCTCCAGCTTACGATGCTCTTTTTTCATCACTTTATATGGGTTGTGTTCAATTTTCGAGTTTTTCTGGAATTCGTCAACTTTTATTAATTCTTCTGAATTAGTAGACTTTGACTCAGGGTCGTTTTTACTTCTTATACAGTTTGACTTGTCCATGTATCTTCATCTGCAGACTCCTTTTTTATCATCTTCAGTATTTGAGGAAATTTGTGGATAAAGATTCGATTGCTATATATTAGGTGGTGGGAATTTTTCCCAAAAAAACTTGCATTATGGTCTGCTGGAATGTTTCATTTTGTTATTCGTGGGAACTTTATCATTTCAAACAGCTCCTTTATTTATTATTTGGTTCATTAATTTTTTCCTTAAAAAGAACTTTAATGAATGTTTGTTGCATGGTTTTGTTGTAGGCTATTGCAGCCTTGGGGACTTATGACATTGCATTAGAGATGGGCAGAAAAGTGATATGCCAAAGGTGCGTCTTGGTATCCCTCGACAGTTTTCTCATTTCAGCTTTGTATTCTACTTCAGGATGTTCTGGCTACGTCATGCTTCTAATTCTCTAACATTGTTTGTGATGCTGGAGCATTGGCCGGGAAATAATTAACTCAACATTTGACTGCAGGAATTGTCGAACATGCAATGGATGGCAGGCCTTGCGGTGTACAATGTGTCGAGGAACTGGAATGGTGCACTATCAAGTGAAAAACTACAAATTGAAGATGTAAGTCCCCTCTCTATATTCGTTTGGAGAGGTTGCTGATGACATCAGGATTAATTCGTAATTTAATTTTATTCTAATGACTTCTTCTGAATAGTTGTTTTAGATCTTACATGATTTCATAAGACTCTTTAACTGTTGCCCTTCTTCCATCTGTTCTTAAATAGTGGGGAGAAACCAACTGCTGAATCTGTGGCAGATGCCATCGCTGATAATCGGGCAGAGTTAGTGCATCTACCATCCTGCTTGGGTATCGAAACACCATTACCATCAAAAGACTGTCCCTTGTGTGATGGAACGGTAAGAACTGTGCTATCAGGCAGCCATGTTGTGGGCATCTTTGCTAGGCTCATTCAGACTAATTAAATCTGTGGTCCTTCCTAAGTAAACTGAGGTTTTGTTTCTATTATTAAGCTATTTCTTGTGAGGAAAATTATCCTCTTTACCCCCATGCCCTCATTAGAGAGTGGGTGGGTGGATGATTGACAATTTATTAGGCCATTACTATATTGGAACAACT
The DNA here is from genome assembly GCA_037074515.1 of Mimosa bimucronata. Classification (NCBI taxonomy): domain Eukaryota; kingdom Viridiplantae; phylum Streptophyta; class Magnoliopsida; order Fabales; family Fabaceae; genus Mimosa; species Mimosa bimucronata. The sequence goes on from CM073436.1 coordinate 6,362,264, forward strand.
ACTCTTACATTGATGTGTAGGCACAGGCATGCATGCGTCCTTAGAAAGCTTAAACAATTTCAATGTAATCCTTCGATTTTCAAGTGTCAAATTTGCTGATGCAGGGGGTAATGAGCTGTCCAGAATGCAAACACAAATTGCAAATTAGGATCTCTGCGGATGATGTGAGTTATTTGTTGATTTCAAGCTGCTAGGTTCTCTGTTCTATCATCCACGCCATTGTTAATTTTTATGTTCTCGGTGTTTCTATTCTGCTTTTCTTTGCGTAGATCATGGAACCCCCGTGGACTGCCTATAATGTGTTGAAAAAGATGGAATATCCCTATGAGGTCAGTATTATAATTTATCTAACATTTTCTTTTGAGGTTATGCATCATCATTATTATTAAGAACATATTGTGTAATGTGCACAGCTATAAGTATATGACCTAATTCTGCCTTAAACTCAATTTGTGGTTGGCTACATGAGCCGTTTGATCATACTTTTCCTACTATTTTTGCCATTGTTGATGTTTATCCTCTTATTTATTGGAAATTGTGCGTGTGCGTGTGAAGATGGTAAAGGCTTAAGAAAAAGAGACAATTAGAGTGCCAGAAGAAAATCTGCAAGATGAAAAAGACAAGTAGATACTATAAATAAAATGAATAGAGCTAAAATAAAGGAGATAAAATTCAACAAGTTTGAGCTTGACAGTTGTATGCACTAACAATATCTTGCTTTTAAATGTTTTTCTCAAACAAGAGATTACTTTGCCCTTATTATTGATCTCACTCTTAGTCAAACATGGGATACCACTCCCTTACCATACTTGGATTCTCTTGGCTATAGCACTGAAATCCTTAGGGCAAATTATTATATTAATTTAGGCTTAAATGATCAGGCTTTCTTTTTATTCAACAAGTTGCTTAGTTGTGATATTGACAGAGAGACGTGGTATGGAAAATTTTCCAATTTGTATGGATGCTATTATTTCCTTGCTCTTTAATCAGCCATAGGAGTGCATGCTTTCACATCCTTCTATGTAATACAGACTTGAGGCTTCTCATTCATATTTGAAATTGTGACGTTAAATCTTTTTGGGTTTTTCAGCACATTGTACACAGTATGAAAGATCCCAGTATTGCTGCATTTTGGCTCATTACCTTTCCTCAGATTATGGGTGGATTTAACTATGATGATGAGGTGAAGCAGAAAATCTGGTGGCAGTACAAGGTTCTTGGTTCATTTCCATCCCATTGTTTCAGTTGGAGCTTAATTATTCATCTATTCATTTTTTCTCCTACTTGGTTTTCAGTGTGCCTTTTCTTTTGCTATTTGCATATCCTTATTTCTTATGATTTCTTGGATTCATTTGAGTCAATCCTCAGGAACCTTAAGGTTGTGCCGGTGTTCATACTATATAATGCCCTTTAATTTGAGCGGCATGAAGGCACAGATTTTGCAAAGGTTTTTTGGCCAAAATCAAGGCAGCATATCTTTATGGTTGTGCCTATGGTAGTGATTGACCATAATCAAAATGAAAGAATTTAACATGATTAGTGAAAATTTTTGGGTGACAGCTTGTAAGAGATTTCACAAAGGAATGGCATTTGCAGGGCATTTTTTTTTTATATATCCATGTTTTAATAACCCTCATTAGTGAAAATGTGGTGTTTGATAGAATACAATGGTGTTGTGTGGTCTATGTAGCCTACCCCAGCTAGTGGGGTAAGGCTCTGCTGCTACTGTTGTTTTTATAACCCCCATATCTCTATTAGAAATATGGTCAATAGGGATAATATAGTGACTATGAATGTAATATATTACAATTCCTCCCTAATTTCAGGAAGCTTGTTGTTATGCCTTTGGCAGTTTGGCTACACGATTGGTTGCGTTCCTTCCATGTCCTGTTTTATTATGATAACAATTATGTGTTCAAGCTTTGCAAAATCTAATATGGTGTCTCGTACTCTAACTTTGCATTATCTATAGCATTTGTAGGAATTTTTTTTTCAGATGTAGATTTCTATTTACCGTTCTCAATGTAATTTTCTCTCTTCTGTGGGTTGACTTAGGAATCCATGCGATACGATCAGCTCCGAGATGTAGTGGCCAAACGGAAACCAGGGTGGGAATATCTGCAGGAAGTAAGTTTCTAATTCTTCTTCTAAAGATTGTTTCTTATAACCACAGTATATATAGACATGGTGAAACCGTGAAAGAATATATGGATTTGACTGTTTGTAATTAGAGTTGCTATTAAGGTTAAAAAAAATAGCTATCAAGATACACTATTTGCTGAGGTTATATCTATTATACATCTGATATATGACTTCTGAAATAATTATCAAATGGCAATGTTGCATAGAATTGTCAGCAGCAAGGAAAGTTAATTTGGAAGGGCATTACATCATAGTAAGTGGAAACATGAGCAGTATAAAATGTATATACATGAAACCAGCTCTTATTTTTTTCTTATTCACTTGTAAATATAGAGTGAAAGTGTTTATTTTTGGGCACTTTCTCAATAAGCCAGATGATAGCTTTGCTCCTTTCTTCGCAACATTTTTATCAGAGTTTTTGATATGGTTAAAGTTGTGGCGTATCATTGTACTTGTAGGTCCCTAATCATCTCCCTTCCTATGATTCAAATTTTGCAGAGCGTTTTTTTAATTCAAAATCACATATTGTAATATCAGGCCTTGAAATCTATAGACCCTGAGCGTGCCAGGGATGATCCTGTTGTAGTGAAGAATGTCCCACACTATAAGGCTAAGAAGGCTCTAGAAGCAGAGGTTATGAAGCTTGATCCTCCACCAAGACCACCAAGTTGGGGTGTGCGTATCCACTGTCTTCATGTCAATATGCTAGTTTAATCCTTTTTAATGACAGATATTAGTTCGAATATGCTCCAATGGCCACATAATGAAAGAGATATCCCCCAATTTCTGACATTTCTTTAATCTGTTTTATAGGAGATAAGTGGAGATTGATTTTTATTTTCTTCAGTTTGACCATGTCTCTGAATGAACTATCCCAAAAGAAAATTGCCATTGAATATTTATAAGTATTGACTAAGTTTAGTGGTGTGACTATGAGAAGGATGAACTTTATTCAGTTTGGAAAACAACAAAACTTTGAGCTATCTGCTGATAGGAAAACTATTGGATTGTAGACAAGTGGGAGCTCTCTCGTTGTATATAACTGTGTCTTGTGATCAGCGGTTGGTCCCATGTATGGATTTGAGGGTTCAGTTGCCCTCAAGCCTAAAATAATCTCTTATAAAATAGTGTATGTATATTGGAGTAACATGTAACTAATTTCAGAGCTTTGGCAGGAGTTGGACCTTCCTTTGAATGCATCCTCTTGGAGCGAGGAGGATCTCAAAGATCCTCAGAAGTTCTATGAAATGACTGTTCTCCTTAATGCACAAAGAGAAATTGCTGATAAATTCTTGGATGCACAATGGGAGACTGAGTGGCGACAAGATAAGGTTAGCAATCTTTGTCTCGATCATCCTGTTTGTGTTTGTGCTGAATGTATGTCAAACAGCATGCTTCCGTCTTCCTTGTTTGGAAGTGTTCCTCTTTGTTTCTGCTGTTTGTGAGCTACAATTCATGATCATGTTCTTGTGTTGCCTGCTTCTAATTTGGCAGTGCCAACTACTTAGTTTGTCTGTGGTTTACGGAGTCTTATGCACATACATCAAGAAGTTATTTACCAGGAAAAATCTTACTTTAGGAAATAATAAGAGTCTCTTGTGACATCTCGAATTCCTTAAATTGGACAAGATTCTTCTTTGCTTAGTACTCTATACCTTCATGCTAACACATCTTTGGCGCTTGTTATTGATGCTTGATTCGGTCCTTAGATAAATGAGATGTTAGAGGAAAAGATGCAGCCATACATTCAAAATGCGGGCAACCCTGTCCTTTCCCACCCTATATTGTGGCAACAACAAACTGTGGATACGAAGGTATCACCATCCTCCGCCTCCCCCATCCCCTTTATTTTATTGCCCCCTTCCCTGACTCAACCCGTTTTAATTTTCTTCTTCTCTCGAAAGTGTTGCTTTTTCAAAATAAAGAAAATAAAATAAGAAACATTATGGACCAAATCATATTAGTTTTACTGTATTAATAGTCTGGTTCACATCTACTCATGTACGTTGACAAGCTGATAGAACTCGTGAGAAGGCTTAAATTTATGAACAAGTTACCTTTGAATATGTACATGAGGCCTCTAAATTAAGGTTAAGGTGCAAATGAAGGCTTAGTATATAAATAGGTTACCGTATCAGTTGAGATGTTTATGTAATCAGGATCTCAGGGGTCCTTGTATAAAAATAAAGATCGTGCTTTAGATGATTATAACTGTTATAAGACCATGCTTTGATTACTCTGCATTCTACCTTGAATGATTATTTCTGTAATATCCATATTATTGTTGCAGAGACATCGACGACAACGAAGGTGGTTCTTCTTTTGACTAGATTTTTGTTGTTTTCTCCTATTCTGTTGGTAATTCCAATCCTGCCCACATAAGGATTTGTATATTTTTCTTTGTTACAAGTCTTGATACGCTGCCTATCATGTTACGAATTTATTCTAATGAGAAGTTGTTTTGAGGTGTAACAGAAGAAAATCAAGAAATGTTGGAATATTTTAATAGAGAGAAACAGGTTCCTGGAGTGTAATCAGTATCATGAACGACCATGCTCCCAAAGATACACGTATCACATGATTTTTGACTTTTTTCATAATTGAAATTCACATGATCAATGAGAAGTTGTTTTGAGGTGTAACAGAAGAAAATCAAGAAATGTTGGAATATTTTAATAGAGAGAAACAGGTTCCTGGAGTGTAATCAGTATCATGAACGACCATGCTCCCAAAGATACACGTATCACATGATTTTTGACTTTTTTCATAATTGAAATTCACATGATCATCCATTTGGGTCTTTAACAAGAGGCATAGTTCATTGACCAGTGGAGCGCCAATACTTTGTTTTCCAGTTTCAAAGCGCAAGACAAATAAATGAAGAAATCTTGCTTAACCCATTTTAACGTGGTGGGGATAAAGAGAAGCTGAATACTTCCTCCTGTCCTAATTATCTTATTATCTTAGTTATAAGATCTAGTTGTTTTGTTAAAGAAATTAAGGATACAAAATAAATTCATGTTAAATTGTTTATAAATATCTTTTGGAAAATTAATCATTTGATCCTTATAGTTTCACTGAGTTTGTAACTCATTCCTTATAATTTCACAATTTTTATAAAGATTCTGGGTCTGGTTAACTCGTCCAACATGGCACAAAATGTTCTTATTGTCAGTGCCACATCAGCTTCTCCTCCTCCCTCCTCCCTCTTCTTCCTTTGCCGCGCATATTTCTTTCTTCATCCTCTCCCTCCTCAACTAAACCAGACTCAGAATCTTTATAAAAATTGTGAAACTATAAGGGCTGAGTTTGGAAGAGTCAAACTATAAGGATTAAGTTGTAAATTTGGTGAAACTATAAGGATTAAATAATTAATTTTTTTTTTATCTTTTTTTTTTAAAATTAAGTTATTTTACTTATAAACTAACCTATAATTTAATTACATATAGTATATGTTATAATTTAGTGGTTTAATTTATTTTATTAATTTCTAAAAAAAATATCAATTTTATCTTATAATTAAGACTGGAGAGAGGACATCAAGTTTTTGAATTTTCGTAAAATGATAGAAACATATATTAACATTGATATTGGACGAGGTGATTATATCAGAGTAGCTTTCAGTTGAACAAAAAAATATGATGGCTGAGGTTTTAGGGCTCCAAGTGTTGAGATGTGAGGATTGCCGACAGAGAAGGAATTGAATGCTGTGCTTTACTTATTTGGGGTGACCGAAAGTGACATGACACCCATCATCATTCATTCACACTCAATAATTCAGAGAAAGACTCACCCAACTTTTATGAAGGCTAGGGTACGAGCACCAGCCCTACTTTTCTGCTGTTCTCAGCAGACCCGTTTATGATTTCATTTAATAGACACCGCCCTTTTTTTCAAAATATTTTGTGGCCTAACGAGAACGCGCGGTCTGTATCAGCTCACCAAGAGTTTGGACATTTAACCATAGACGAATGTTTCATATTTTCGATGAGTATCACTTACTGTAATTCCAATCGTGGTGCTAGGCAACCCCACAGTCAAATGAAGTTGGATGGAAAATTATTTGTTTGTCATATTTTTAATCACAAAGGAGTAAGTTTAAGTAGATTATAAGTTAGAAACCTTACCCATAAATTTTATGTGAACCCAATCCCTTAATAAAATTTATGTTATAAAACAATTATATCATTAGACAAAAAGAGACACAGAAAATTAGAGAGGACATAAATAGATAAAATCAACAGATTTGAAATTCCCTATTAAGATTTCTTAGTTTGATTAGAAATTTGTTGAAAGTCTGAGCTCAAATTTGGATTTGAGTATTTTGAATGTATCTAAATGGGATTTTCCCAAAAAGGGGGGGGGGGGGGAATCAATTAATTAAAGGTTTCTGTGTCCCTCGATAATGTTTTGTCTGAAGTACTCCCCCCTCTCTCATTATAAGATCAAGTTGATTTTTTTAAAAAATTAAATAAGAAGAATAGATTATTAAATCTTAACATATGTTATATTTAATTAGATTATACTCATCCGGTCCTATTTATAGGGCAGAGAGAGAAGGTTTTATTTGATCCTATATATAAGTCACATCATTAAATATTTAGTGTGAATGCACAAATTTACCCTTCATTCATTTATTATATGTTGACTTTATTTTCATGTGGTATAGTAGATACTCCCTCCGGTCCTAAATATAAGACCACTTTGATTTTTTTTGTGGAAGTTAAGGAAACAAATTAGACCACTAAATTATAACATATATCACATAAAATTAGATTATATGTTAGTTTATAAGTAGAATAAATTAGTTTTGAAGAAAAAAGATTTTTTTTTGGACTGAAACTACTTTTTTTATGGATTGGAAAAAAAAGTCAAAATGGTCTTATAATTAGGACCGGAGGGAGTATTAAATATGAGTAAAGTTGTAAATTTATTGGATTTTAGTGGAAAGTTAATGAGTTTTAAAGTTTTCTTTGGTCTGTGTGAAATATGCTGAAAATGACTTATAAATAGGACCAGAGGAGTATATGTTAGTTTATGAGTAAAATAAATTATTTTTTGAAAAAACATAAACAATTTAAAGTGTTTTATTTTGTATTTTTAATTTTTTCAGAAAAGTCAACTTACTCTTATAATTAGGATCCAAAGAAGTGATTCATTTTATTATTTTATTATTGCATTCCTCCTTCTAAAGGAGTGTGGTTAAGCTTTGCCATGACATATTTGCATAATATCGCACGAGAACGTTATATAGCTCTTGTTTTCTGTCCGCATAAATTCAATTATTCACGAATATAAAGAATGATAGATAGTTGGCATTCGTTCTCTCACTTGTGACAAAATTATACTCCCTCCATCCCTCGAGGCTTGAGTATATAAGAGAGAAAAATGTGATAATTATGTTATAAATTAGTATAAAATAAAATATAAATAGAGAGAATAATAATGGGTAAAGTGGGAAAAACTCATTAAATACTTTGATAAATTTAAATATGCTCTTATAAAAAGGGACAAAACCATTCAAATTTTTTACTCTTATATATAGGATGGAGGGTGTATATAACTTTCCTGCCAATATATGTGTGTATATTTAGTTTTTCTTTTCAATAAAATTAATGTTTACCAATAGTTTTTGTGTTAGAGTTAAAAACATAAAATTTAATGAGAATAAAAATAAATGAAGGAGGGGCATCGTTTGCAAAATATTTTTTTTGCCAGCCATAATTTAAAATAGTATTATATACATATATTTAAAAGAATATTATATATATAAACATATTGATATTATGTTTTGAATTAAGCTATTTTTTTTATTAATGAACTAAGCTATCTTACCTAATAGCTCATGAAATCGGAGGGAATATTTTGCTTATGCTTTCATTCTGAGGAGAATCTCACTTAAACATCATTGTGGATTTTTTCAATCAAGAAATGAGAAATAATAAGTGTGGCCAACAAAAACTGGTCTAATTAATAAAGGAGTTGACCTATAAATATAAGTTTGTGAGTTTGAATTTATTTAATGTAAGAATCTTGTTCATAGACAATCTATAAGTGTATATGTAAACACTCTTTAAATCTTGAGACATGTTTGAACCGACATAACTCATATAAACTTTTCTTGTATTAAAAAAAAGAAGGAGAAGAAGAAAGAGAGAAATGCCATGTGCATTTAATAGGGGTAGGTTCGAGAAGAAGTTAAAGTTCTGAAAACGTACTAAACTTATATCATGTGACAGTGTCATAGGTCAAAAAACTTTTTACGGTGATAAAAATAGTAAACTGAAATTTAAGGTACAAAATATTCAGTCCAAAAAAAAAATTAAGGTACAAAATATGAAAAAATTTAATATACTCTTAAATTATAGAATTTGAAAGTATTATGAAATATGAAAATAACATTTTGTATGGGACGAAAAGGAAATAATTATTTAATGTGTTCTTAGTAATTTACAATTGACACGTATTATGAAATATGAAAAGTGATATTTTTATGATAAATGATATGAAATTTGGGAGCACTTCATTGTTTTCTTTGTCCTTTTTTTCAATTTTGTTCATAATGACGGGAGTATTGAAATCAAAATTTATTGCATTCCAAAGAGCTGTCTCTATGATTATGAGTTGTCACTCTGCATATTCTTCATAATTGCATCAAAGTTAGTTATTAGTATGTTACTAATTATAAATCCACTCTAACTATTTCTCATATACTAACGGTAGAAGTTATGACATTAAATATGACATGTTTTAAAAAAAAAATTTAACTTTACCCTTATTTAAGAATAGGTGTTAAAATAACATGTTATACATTATAAACATTATCTCTCATATTCCCTATTTCCAATATAGGGGTAAAATAATCACAGTAATATTAATTGATCCCAAATTTGACTTATATCTATGAACATAAAATTTATGGTAGTTAGACTTATAATAAGAAACAGAGTGATATACAAAGCTATGATTAAAATTAATCAGGCGGTCCAAAATTAACTTCTTCCTAATGTTACCTTTAGAGGATTGTATTATGTATAATAATATCAAAGATCAAGCTGGAGGAGGTACACAAGCAAGATGAGTTTTTTAAAAGAATAATCTTCATATAATAAAAATCTTGCCTGGGTATGTATATCATGGTTTTCAATATATTATAAAAATTGCATTATATTGTATCTAGATGGTATATTAAATAGTGAGGTGAATGAAGATATCATCATTGGAAAAAAAAAATAACGCAATAAAAAATAGGAAATAAAAGACAATAAGTGATGTGTAAAATAAATATATGTATACATGCATATAATATGTGTATATATATAATATATATAACATGCATGTACATAACCTGCATATGTGTGTGCGTATGTATTATATATAATATGTATTATAATATGATATATATATATATATTCTTAAAATATCAAATTAAATATGCAGACGGGGTGTTCCGTAAGAACTAAAGGGCGTATGAACTAAAGGCGGTAAAACCTTCCAATCTAGTTCATTGTGGCAGCCTCTTTAATTCTTCAGAAGAGGTAAGGATATGATGCACTGTATATATAAGAGGAAGAGATATAGAGAGGTAAATTATTTATCAATATATATGGGGGAAACTGCAATGATATAAGAAAAATATAAGATTTGAGATAAGAAAGATGAAAAAAGCAAGAGAGAAAATTGGAGAGAAAGAGGGATAAATTCCTATTCACTTGGATATCCTAATGCTTTGTACACAACCTTTATTTACAGGCCTCTAAAATATGAAGACTAACATAAAGAGTTACAAGTATATAAAGAAGATAATTAAGCAATATAATGGTACATTGGAGATTATAGAGAATATGTACTTAAAACCCTTCAATTAGAGAGTTATATGATATAAGAAAAATATAAGATTTGAGATAAGAAAGATGAAAAAAGCAAGAGAGAAAATTGGAGAGAAAGAGGGATAAATTCCTATTCACTTGGATATCCTAATGCTTTGTACACAACCTTTATTTACAGGCCTCTAAAATATGAAGACTAACATAAAGAGTTACAAGTATATAAAGAAGATAATTAAGCAATATAATGGTACATTGGAGATTATAGAGAATATGTACTTTAAACCCTTCAATTAGAGAGTTATATGATATAATGTAATTAACTAGAAGATGGAATCCTAAGAGAGCATAGGTCATGAACATTCATATTCCATATTATTTATAACAATTATAAGTTTATAACATCTACTTTTTGTTTACAACAAAGAGAAGGATCCAAGATTGAAAAAAAGCAGTGCTTCATAAAAAGATAGTTTGTAAAATGATTTATTAGTCTAGGAAAAAATCAATCTAAGAGTAGTTCAATCCAAAAATGTTACAAAAGAAGATGAGTTACAAATATTCATTCAGAGAGCCACTACTACAAAAAGCCCATTTTTTGTCCTAATTCACGTCACTCAATTATAAAACGGACATTGAAAAAAGCTTATTGGCATTTTTGTAATTAAATATCATGCTGAAGAAGAAACCACGTCACAATAATGGGAGAAATGTGACGTGGTTTATAACTGTGAGTAACCACGTCACGTATTATAATAATGTGACGTGGTTTTCCTCAAGTTTTTAATTTTTTTTATAAGAAACCACGTCACATATAGAAAATATGTGACGTGGTTTGATAGTAAATAATCAAGTTTTCTTTCTTTTTTTTAAATTTTTAAGAAGCCACGTCACTTATAGAAAATATGTGATGTGGTTTGATAGAAAATAATCAGGTTTTCGATTTTTTTTTTAATTTTTAAGAAACCACGTCACATATATAAAATATGTCACGTGGTTTGATAGAAAATAATCAAGGAATTTTTTTTTAATTTATAAGAAACCACGTCACATATAGAAAATATGTGAAGTTGTTTGATAGAAAATAATCAAGTTTTCTTTTTTTTTTTTTTTAAATTTTTAAGAAGCCACGTCACATATAGAAAATATGTGACGTGGTTTGATAGAAAATAATCAGGTTTTCGAATTTTTTTTTAATTTTTAAGAAACCACGTCACATATAGAAAATATGTGACGTGGTTTGAGAAAAAGATAATTTGGGATTTTTTTTTAATTTTAAAGAAACCACGTCACATATTTTCTATATGTGACGTGGTTTCTTAAAAATTTAAAAAAAAAATCCAACACCTGATTTAAAAGCCTTCCATCGTCTTCATCGCCCAAATTTCGTTTGCCCGCGCCCAGAAACCTTCAGCTCCCTCCAAAAATTTGTCTCCTTCATCGCTCAGCTTTGTCCTCTCTCCCTCACCCCTCAGCTCTCTCCCTCAGCTTCGCCATCGGTGGTATTGAAGAAATTAAAAAAAACCCCACAACTCGTCCTTCAGCTCTGTGAAGAAGCTCTCTCCCTCAGCTCTTCCCCTCAGGTGCACAGAATGCGTGGTTATTTATGTTTTTTTGTTAGGAATTTTTTTTTTCGACCAGCGTTTGGGATTGCATTATGTTGCTCTGTTTTGATTAATTTGTTTAGTTGATTAGTGCCTAGTTCGTCTCTGATTTCTTGTTGATTTTGGAATGCTGCCACATGGTTTCTTCCTTGCTCATTTTTCTGCCGTGCAATTCTTTGAATTGCTAGTTGTGATTTTCTGGGTTTAATATAACAAGAGGAATTATGATGACAACATGCAGGCATACGTCAACCATCAAATGTCAGTGAACCGGGGAATTATCTATTTTGCACCTATTCTTGAAGAGTAAGTTTGATTGTTTCCTTTTGCCAACTTTTCATCATTATACACATTTGTAAATGTTATGATTATTTTTAATGTCTTTCAGTAAGCACTGGGCACTAACTGTCGTTTGCCCTAGGGATCATTGTCTGGTTTGGTTTGACTCGTTGAGGCGTAATATAACCTCCTATCATAGAACCCTCCTATCGATGTGAGTAGTGTTAATATCTTTATTATATACTAGTGTCCCATATAAATTAGTCCCATATATATGTACTAATTTTGGTTCCATTTTAGGGGTATATCTCAGTGGCATTCAATGGAAAAAATTGGTCAAGAACATCAAAACGTCGTGCTACAAAGACCTAGAGTAAGTACTTTTGATTTAAATTCTTTCAATGTTAGTCAATTGAGATTTATTAAATTGATTGCTATTAATTTATACCGTTTCTTGTGATTGAAGTGCCCTAGGCAACCGACCAATAAGGAGTACGGATATTACGTCATGAAATATATTTATGACATTATTATTAGTGAACGAACCGGATCATTCTCACAGGTATAAGTTAAATTATTGTATGATTGATACAGTTAATACATAAATATATAATGTTTTATATAATTTCTTTGCATTGATCATCACATCTTTATTGTTGCAGTTTTATGATACCAACACATTTACAGATGAAGATCTTGATTCAATTCGTGAGAATGTTGCTGAATTTTTGCTTTCGGAATTGGTTAGTAAAGATGATTGATCATTGTACAAAATACTAAATTGTGTAACACTAATGGTTAATTTGTGAAGTAGTAGTAAACACAAGTTATATATGGTTAGTATGATTGATTACTTATATGTTAACTTGGTTGATTGCTATTTGTGGTGAATCTATTTTCTGAGACAGCAAAAACAAGAAAAAAAAATGGGATCAAACGAAAATATTAAATTTTAATTTAAAAATAAATCCACGTCACATGTTTAGAAACATGTGACGTGGATTATGCTGGCAAGAAACCACGTCACTTATTATCCAAATAAGTGACGTGGTTTCTCCAAAACCACGTCACATATAATAAAAAATGTGACGTGGTTTATAAGAAATCACGTCACTTATTTGGCTAATAAGTGACGTGGTTTCTCCACGCCACATTCCACGTCACATGTTTTCTAAACATGTGACGTGAAATCTCAGCCATTTAATAAAAAAAAATTATTCAGGGACTTATCTACGTCGCTTGTTTCATAAGTTGTGACGTGGAAAATACGACTTTTCACGTCCCCTATTTTAAGTGACGTAAAATCTCCATTTTTTCTAAATCACTACTTTTTATGTCACATAAAAAAGTGACATGAAAACCCTGAAATAACAGACATAGAATCCCCTTTATACAGTAATGAGCTATACACGGCAGGGTCTTACCACAGTTTACTATGGATAAGTCATATAAATTTCATAAGCCACTCCTAATAAGTCATAATCAAAACTCTCATATGCACACCTACTTTAATATTTGCAAATCATTTTTGTCAAAAAAATATTTTTAAAAAATATTTGTCATAAAACTGATGTTTTTTTTAGTACTTGATGTCGCAGTCGATGTTCATGAGAATCCCAGGTCAATTGATAAATACATGTGTGGATGTGGTGATCCCTTATCTTCCTATTTCCTTTCTTATATCAGACATTGCCCAACATCCTTCCTTTAATTGCTTCAATTTTTATCATCTCAACTATGGCTTTTTATCTTCATAAAATTAATTCACATGGAAAATAAAAGGTTAATACATGATTAGATAAATATTTACATTTGAAATTACTTAAATTATCGGCCCCTCCGCTATACTTTGTTGGCTTTTAATGATTAAAAATGAATATAGATAGTTTATATATTTTAACAGTTAAAATAATCTGATTTCAAGTACTCATAATTTTTCTATGAGATTATGTAGAGCATTGATAATTTTTGTGTATAAAATAAGTATAAAGTCTTTCTAATTAATTAAATTTTAAAATAAGGATTTTTCATCAATTTTTTTCTAATATTTTCGTATTAAATGACTTCCTCTTAATCCTCAATGACTAAAATGTGAAAATAAGAGTATTACTTATTTACTATACACGTGGAATGATAACGAGGAGGGTCACAGACTCACAATTCAATGATTGGGGTTTTGGACCCTATAGTGACACGAGGAAAAACTAAGACAACCCCCGGCCCCCAAAACAAAAAGGAAAAATGACAGAAAAAGACCCTCAAATTACACAAATGACAGTTCAGTACAACGAATTTCGAAAAGGACAGTTCAGTACAAATGACTGAACTGTCCAAACCCAAATTTAAAAGAAATGTCCAAAATGCCCTTGCTACAACTAAGTTGGGAATCCCTTAAGGGAAGTTGGGAAGGCTTATGGGAAGTTGGGATTCCCAACTTTCCACAAGGGATTCCCAACTTCTCTTAAGGAATTCCCAACTTCCCTTAAGGGATTCCCAACTTCACTTAAGGGATTCCCAACTTAGTTGTAGCAAAGGGTATTTTGGACATTTTCTTTAAATTTGGGTTTGGACAGTTCAGTCATTTGTACTGAACTGTCCTTTTCGAAATTCGTTGTATTGAACTGTCATTTGTGTAATTCGAGGGTCTTTTTCTGTCATTTTCCCAAACAAAAACCAACAACAAAAAAACTATATAAAAGCTCAATTTTTATTCATATACCTCTCAATTTCCTTTTTTTTTCTTTCTTTTATAAGTCCTACATATAATTATTTGGCTAAGCCTGAAGGACTTGGAGCATATTTGGGGACAAAATTTGCCTACCAAATATTATATTAGACTGTGAATCCTACATATAAACTTTACATATTTTTATTTAAAATATTAGTTATTCGATCTAATGACATTTCATTATTTCTTCCTTTATCTAAGTCACTAGATGAATTCTTAGTAAAATAAAAAATCTTTCTGCATTTTGATTTGTGCAAAGGTAATGAGATGAAAAAAAAGACTCTTTTTGTGCGAATTTTACATGATTTTTGTCGTTATTATATTTTAAATTATTAGTAGGGGTGTTCAAGTATCGGAACGAAACCGGAACACCCTTATCCTAGGTCCCGATATTATAAGAAGGTAAGGACGTTATTTGCGTCTCAATCCTGGTCTTTCAAGTGTCTCAATCCAACCATCGGAACCAGGACTGGAAAGTCCCAATTTTCTTAGACACAAACCTATTAACCAAGAAGCATTAAAAATGAAGCGCATGTATATATTTATACTTTGGTTATTAATAATATATTATAACTAATTTTTCTTATATCACACATATACTTTCATGTAAGCAAACGATTAAACACTAAACAACCATTTGATCCAACAAATCCTTCCTAGCTACCTCTAAATTCCTTAAAGTATTAATAATTGAATAATACAATAACCACAAACAAAAATTAATTAAAAAAGGTAAAGGAAGAAATGGCTATTTTGATTGGGGAGAATTAATTAAAAAATTTAGTAAGTTAAATAAATATTTAGGTTGGAGAACATTTTAACAGAGTAATTGCAATTATGTTACCAGGGGCAAGAATCCTGGAGAAGTAACCGTATCCTGATACTATCCATTTCTAATTCAGTCTCAATACCATTGGTTCCAGTACCAAATCCTGTTGATCCTGAAAAATCCTGTTCCAACAGGTCCAATACAAGATTGGGACGACCAAGATCGAGACGCTTTAAGCATGATTAATTTGATGTTTAAATAGCTTCGGGGTTGTATATATATATATATATCTCATTGGGAGGCAGACCGCAGAAGCATGTCATTGTCGTCATAAATAACCCATTTTCGTAGACTCAACTCCGTGAATTTTGATAAATCTCACGACATCTAAATTATTATTTCAATAAATTGGTTTGTGCAATTCATTTTTTTTGTTTTGCCAGTGATTAGCATGTATTTTACAGATCTATAGTGATGCTCGAAAATATATATATATATATATATATTCTGTAGTTTTAATAAACTCACTCAAAAAAATATAGAACTATAATGATATTATACACTGCTTCATGAGGTCACATTATTCTGTTTCTTACATGATTTTTATTTTCCAAAGGCTTCGAACACAAAGCTCTCATATACATTAGTATTTACAGACTTGTTCATTTATATGTATGTGTTTTATTGTACAAATTATATATAATTGATTGGGGTAATTATTACAGGTCCCGTGTAAGGGACTTAATTAAGATGAAGTCCTATGAAATTACCTAATTAATCTGAGGTCCCTACCAGAAAGTTGTTATAACAGGCCAAAAAGTTGTTATTACAGGCCGAAAAGTAGTTATTATAGGCCAAAAAGTTCTTAGTGACTAGACCTTCACTAACAACTTTTCGGCCTACAATAACAACTTTTTGGCCTGCCATAACAACTTGTGGCCTGAAAATCACTCTTAGTCTGTAACAACTTGTGACCTTGCGATAACAACTTTTTGACCTGCAATAACAACTTCGTGGGACCTCATATTAATTAGGTGATTTCGTGGGACCTCATATAGATTAAGTCCCTTACACGGGACCTGTAATTAATTACCCCTAATTGATTGCCATGTTAATATCAATTAGAAAAAAAAGAAAAATAAATACCAAATGAATTTCAAAAACCTAAAAAAAATATCTCTAATATGAGAAAGGATATGAGGGTTTGTTCCCAATTTGAAATAAATAAATTTTTGGTACTCCCTCCGGTCCTAAGTATAAGACAACTTAGACTTTTTTTTGTGGAAGCTAAGGAAGAAAATTAGACCACTAAATTATAACATATGTCACATGAAATTAGATTATATGTTAGTTTATAAGTAGAATAAATTAGTTTTGAGGAAAAAAGATTTTTTTTGGGACTGAAAAAAAAAGTCAAAAAAGTCAAAGTGGTCTTATAATTAGGGCCGGAGGGAGTATTAATCACTTTAGTAACATTATTAATAATTCGAGCAAAGGCATTATTGGATTCATACAATCAGAACTTAGCATCAATTTTGCTCATGATGGTAAACATTGTTAACCACTTAAGCAATGGTATTAACCACTCCAATAAAAGCATTAACAAATCGAATGTAAGGGAAAGTCTTTTTGCCTCCAAATTTACTCATCCTAAATTGAGAATAATCCCCTTATGTCTTTTCTCATATTAGAGGGACCTTTCTGAGCTTTTGAAATTCGATTCGATGGTATTTATTTATATTCATCCCTAATATCAATCAATACAATGACTTGTCATGTTTTAGCATGTCTCAACCACTTCACTTCTTTATGTTAAAAAAAAAACACGTCTCTCCTGTTTCCTCCTGTAGATGAAAAATTTAAAGAAAAATCATTAGGGGCCTTTTTGGTATGGTTGAATTAGAGGCATGGAAATGGAATTGGAGTTGGATTCCATTTAGGTGCATGTTTGGTATGAAGAAATGGTCTAAGATTTGGACTCCACTTGGAATCCATATCTATCAAAATCCATGTTTTTGGTTCCATAAAAAAAGCTTAGATTTGTAATTCCATGTGGATGATTCCTGTTAATACCCTCATATCTTTACGCACCTCCTCTCCTGACCCATCGTCGAGCTCATCCAGCGGCGCCGGCGTCAACCTCTTCAGTCCACCAATCCCACCACCACATTGGCTTCCCCACTCTACAGATCAACCAATCTCACTCCACCTCTGACCTCTTGTGTTCGATCAACTTGCCCACTATACAAATGAACCAATCTCATCTCAAATAAGATGCGCGACCAGCAATGGCATTTTCCTACAAACACAGTCACGACCTCCTTCAAGCGCAAGATGGGTTTGCAGATCCATGGATCTGGTGTTGTCGAGGATGATGGGAAGGGGAACTCTGTAGATCCATGGCGATCTTCTTAGAACAAGACACTCCTCCGTGTTAGAACCACCTTGGCTTACTTGAAGAAGGGATAGAAGATTTTTTACTAACCAAGAAATTAAGAAGGAATAGATGAAATTTTTTTTTATCTGGAAGGGATAGAAGGATTGACGCAAATTCGTTGATGAATCTGTACGCTGTGGAGCTTGATGTGGCTAATGAATTGATCTCAGCAACTTGAAGAAGAAACACAAGACTAGACAAAAATCCTGTGGCTCGATATTTGTGGATGAGAATAATGGGTTTGGTGGTGGTAGGAAGATGACGTGTGGGAAGATGATTTTTGAAATTATGTTCTTGTGTCTGGGAAGAGGATGATGTCTGATATTTGCTTTTTTTTTCCGTTGATGTATGATACTTTCGATGCTGTCTGGGAAGAAGACGATGGTTTGAGAGTTTTTCTTTTTTCTTTTTTACTTTAGAAGGGTATTTTGGTATTTTCAATTAAAAATTATATTAGATTCCATATATATATCAAACACACTTTTCAATTCCATATCCACCTCCATTTTCATATCCATATCCATTTCTATTTCCATCAAAATTAATTCCAGTGTATCAAACGAACGCTAGGAGATCCCAATGTGATTACAAAAATGTCTCACAATAAGCTAGCAATATATAATGATAAATTCCTGAAAAATGGATAACATGTTAATAAATCATAACAACTTGTTATTGCATGTTTGTAAGAGCGTTTGGTTATTTTACTTTTTAACGAGAATTTTACCATAATTTAGTTATGATTAAATATTTTGTTAATTCATCGCGTCAAGTTTCCGTTTCAACTTATTCAATGGAGTTAGAACAATGTACCCTTTCAAGTTTTTTTTTTTTGGACCAGTTTTCAAGTTTTAACTTTTAACTTTAACAAAAGTTTTTCTTTTTCTTCTTGCCAACCAACTTTAACAAAAGTTATATCAACGAGGACGCTCTCGTGTTGCTCGCTTTCTTGCATAGATAAAGCGAATTTCGCAATATACAGTTACACACAGCTATGAAAAGCCTGTGGATATTTCAAAAGATGAAAAGACCAAGAGCATGTTTTGGCTCAACTTATTTCTAAGAAATAAGTGTTTATTTTAGGGTAAAAGTATTTTATTTTGCATGTTTATCTCTATTTATCGTCAATTTGACTTATAAGTAACTTATAACTTATAAGTTAAAATAAGTATAAGCTGTTTAAACTAGCTTATTTCTGACTTATAAGTCATTTATAAGGTGGGGTCCACAAATTCTGATTTATTTTTCACATCTAATCACAACTTATCCAAACATACACAATCTGACTTATGAAAAATAAGTCACTTATAAGTCACTTTTCACATAGCCCATCCAAACATAAAAGTCATTACATAATCTGACTTAATTTCAATGTGACTTATATATAAGTCATTTTTTCATAAGTCGATCCAAACACACCCCAAACCAATATTTGGACCCTAATATAGCTAGTAGGTTGATGACATTTGTCACGTTGAAGGGCATGTTTGGAATCGCCTTTTCAAACCCAAAAGCCCGGTTGCACATAGAAACCACCTTTTGATTTTTTTATGATGTTTGGTTTGACTTATTTGGAGAAGAGTTTGGGCATGTTTGGATCCCACGTTGGGAGAGCCCAACGTGATCCAAGATCCAGAAGTCATTCAGGAAAAAAAATTTATGTTTGGTTTGCCTTATTTTCAGAATGACTTTTTGTCCAAAATGGCTTCTGCAACTTGAAAAGTCAGAAGCAAAAAAAAGTTACTTCTGGCTTCTGACTTCTGGTGGGTCCCACACCTTTTGTTATGTATTATTTAATAAAGTGGGTAGGAAAATTAGACTGTTAGACCCTTAAAATTCTCAAATAAGATAATTTCTTTTAATCTAAAATTTTCTTTTTATCTCCAAAAATTTACCACAACAATTTCTAACTACTTTCTCCCACAATATACTCCTTTGAGCGAAAAATATTATTTTTTAAAATTATTTTCCTGAAAATAAGGGAGAAATTAAGCCTTTAATAAGAATATATGCATATTATATATGTATTATTTAATAAAAATAATGCCCTTTTTAATAATTTTTAATATAAACGTGCTTTTCAATATAATCATCCAAACATGTTTCTAAAAGTCAGATTGAAAAAAAAGTCACTTCTATTATCACAGATCCAAACATAAATCACTTCACACAAATGACTTTTATCTAAAAGTCACTTATGAAAAAGTCATTCTGAAAAAAAGTCACTTCTCCAACGACAATCCAAACACACCCCTAAAAGCAGGAAATTTGAGCTTTTGACTTAAGACTTTTGGCTTCTGAGAGTTGGAATGATGGGTTCTACTTTAATAAAGTGGGTAGGAAAATTAGACTATTAGACCCCTAAAATTCTCAAATAAGATATTTTCTTTTAATTTAAAATTTCCTTTTTATCTCCAAAAATTTATCATAATAATATCTAACTATTTTCTCCCACAATATCCTCTTTTTAGCTAAAAATATAATTTTTTTAAAAATTATTTTCCTTAAAATAAGGAAGAAACTAAGCATTTAAAATCCTCAAAAAGCCACAAATTTTACTTTTTCTTTATAAACTATAAGAATATATGCATATTATATATGTATTATTTAATAACAATAATGTCCTTTTCAATAATTTTTCATCTAAACTTGCTTTACAAAATAATTATCCAAACATGTTTCTAAAAGTCAGATTAAAAATAGTCACTTCTATCGTCACAAATTCAAACATAAATCACTTCACACAATTTAACTTTTATTCAATCTTACTTTTAAAAAAGTCATATTAAAAAAAAAATGCTTCTCATAAGCCAATCCAAACACACCCGAAATTGGTACCACCACCTTCATATCTAATTTCTTCGCTCTTTGGTGTTTGCTTTCCCATACCATTAATAATTATAAATACCATGTATTATGTAAAAAATTTTACTAAATAAATCATACGAGTACTTCTCTTAAATTTTCGATAACATGGTTTACCTCAAATTTCATATGTGGGATAGTGAAAAATCTAGGATTTAAGGATAAGCCTGGAATAATATCGATGGGAAGAGGACGAACAAAATTTGAACGACGCTTGAAACCAAACATGTAATAACTATCCTTTTCATTTTTAAAAAAATATAGGGGTAATTAATTACAGGTCCCGTGTAAGAGACTTAATTAAGATGAGGTCCCATAAAATCACCTAATTAATATGAGGTCTCACGAAGTTGTTATTGCAGGTCAAAAAGTTGTTATCGCAATGTCACAAGTTGTTACAGACCAAGAGTGATTTTCAGGCCATAAGTTGTTATGGCAGGCCAAAAAGTTGTTATTGCGGGTCGAAAAGTTGTTATTGCATGCCAAAAAGTTGTTAGTGAAAGCTTAGTCACTAACAACTTTTTGGCCTACAATAACAACTTTTTGGCCTGCCATAACAACTTTCTGGTAGGGACCTCAGATTAATTAGGTGATTTCATGGGACCTCATCTTAATTAAATCCCTTACACGGGACCTGTAATTAATTACCCCAAAAATATATTTAGTAGTAATAGATATGAAATTTGGCAATCTTGGAAACAATTCATGGTTTGGAGACAGAGACATGGAGCAATATCGGAACTTCAATTCTTAAATTTAGGATGGCAAGGCCCTCCATGCTCCTATTCAACCCTTCGTTTTTTTAATTTATTTTTTTCACTCGTAATTGTTTTCAAGAAATTGTTAGGTAAACCCCATTCGCCACATCATTTGTGATCTCCCCTAATCACAAACAAATAAGTAAGGTATGACATGATTATTATATTTTGTGTAAGCACCCTAAAAAATTATTCTATGTTTTCTTAACTTTACAAGGTGAAAAAAATAAATTTATTTAACAGTTAATTGTTTTAGGGTGTCTATTCAGATTATAATATATATGTCATATTTTAAGTGTTTACTTGTGATTGAGGGGAGACCATAAATGATGTGACGAACTAGATTCACCTACTAATTTCTCGTTGTTTACTAGTTGGAAATCGCCAATTTAGTTTATTTCATTTTTCTTATTAAAATTATATTGTGAAGCAGATTCACTATTTTTAAATACAGGCTTATCACTTTTGTGAGCGATGTTGGGTGTGTTTGGATCCTACTTTTGGATCCTAGAAGCACATACCCAACGGCAAAAGTCATTTTGAAAAAAAAAAATGTTTGGTTGCACTTATTTTCTGAATGACTTTTGGTCCAAAATGACTTCTGTAACGGCAAAAGTCAGAAGTTAAAAAAAGTCGCTTTTTAATAAGAATATATGCATATTATATATGTATTATTTAATGACAATAATGCTCTTTTTAGTAATTTTTCATCTAAAAGTGCTTTTCAATATAATCATCCAAACATGTTTCTAAAAGTCAGATTGAAAAAAAGTCACTTCTATCATCACAAATCTAAACATAAATCACTTCACACAATCTGACTTTTATCCAAAAGTCACTTCTAAAAAAATCATTCTGAAAAAAAGTCACTTATCCAACGGCAATCCAAACACACCCGTTAACGTTGAATTTTTCTAAATCGAACGCGATTGCATTAATGGGGTCAAATGATAAGAGGTTTTTATGGTAATTTAAAAAAAAAAACTTTAAATATGTACCTTTATGTACAAATTATCTAGCTAATATGTATTGATTGGGTGATGGCACTTTGGCAGTGGCAGTGGAACGCAATAAATTGAGTTTTTCAGTCCCCATTCTTTTTTAAATTCTATGATAATTTAATGAGATTTACTTTTCCCTTGTGAATATAGGATATACTAATATTTGGAATTAATGATGATCTATATCTTCGTGGAACCGGTTGAGGTATGGTATGAGACAAAAAAGAAGAAGAAGTTTACAAGATGCAAGTAATGTTTTTTTTTTTTAATCAAAGATCGAGATATCTCCCACTCAACAGGTGAGAGTAATAAATAAAAAATCGGACCGGATCGGACCGGCCATTGGTCTGGTCCGGGATGGCCTCTAAAACCGGGAGGGACTTTAACCCGGTCAAGAAACGGGTTGACCCCATTTTTTTAAAAAAATAATTTTATTTTATTATAATTCACCTAATTACTAACTTTCACTCCACTCAATTTTAGAAATTAGGAAACTATAATACTTTAAATGC
Organism: Mimosa bimucronata; assembly: GCA_037074515.1. NCBI lineage: Eukaryota > Viridiplantae > Streptophyta > Magnoliopsida > Fabales > Fabaceae > Mimosa > Mimosa bimucronata. The sequence continues at coordinate 6,385,185 of CM073436.1, forward strand.
TATTTTACTTGCATATACTTAATATTTAATTATTGTTACTCTTAATATTTATATTTTAGTCTGTAGAATAATATTTATTTTCAATGTAATAAACTAATAATTTTTTCCCTATATAGAAACATTAAAATATTCATATTTGATTAATCATGCATACCTATCTACATTTACATTTTGATATTAGTGATTATTAATGTTAATATCAATAAAATTTTATTATTTTAATATAACCGGTTTGACCCGGTCCGACCCCGGTTAGACCTTTGACCCTTGAACCAGTGCCTCATCCGGTTCGATACCCGGTCCGGTTTTTTGAACCTTGGGTGAGAGTCTAATCCTCCGCTGATTTGTAGGCATCTCAAAGGTGGGACACCTGACCCGGGAGATTTAATGTTTTTCCATACCCAATGTTAAGAATCGAACCCTCAACAATTGATTAAGGTGAATAAGTCCTTACCACTTAACCACACAATAAATGTTTTTAAACAACGAACTACAATAATAAATAACGATATCACAATATTTTTTTTGATAGATTTTCAAAGAAAAATTATCGTAAAATTTTAGGTACAATTTTTTTAAAGGAATTTGTAAATTGAAAGATATTTTTAACGAAGAATTCATTAATTTGATGTAGTACTTTTGTTTTTTATAAAAAAAAAAAAGCACTTTTGTTTTGAGGAGGAAAAACATTAACATATGTACCGCATACACAAAGATATGACGTGCTGCGCAGCATGGGAAAGTATTTCTACATGTGCATGGGTGTAATACATAGATATTTTTTGAACTGAAGTGTACTACATAGATATAAATCACCTCGATACTCACGTTTATGTGTTCATGTACATATATTTCTATCACATTGAGTCAGATTCAATTATAATTATCAGCTCTTTCAAAGATATCCTCCACATTCACACAAATACCAACTCCATGGCTCACACTTAATCAGACCAACGTATGATGGTCGTACATGCTTAAAGATAGCTCTTATGTTTTCAACTTTTCACATGTATATATATGTGAATTAATTTAAACATACACAAACATGTCCGAGCTGGATCCAAAAAATGTGGCGAGCAACGTCACTATATATAACGAGACAATTTACCGCGGACAACGGGCAGAAGTTTCTAGCAACTGGAAAGTGATATGAATTGAAAGGACAACGTCCCTCCCACCTTCTTCATCCTTCTTAAAACAATATCTATGTACGTCCCTTTACTTTTATAATTTCTCCTCTTTCATACTTGTACCTCCCATTTATTGCCTCTTATTATTTTTACATTTATAAAAAATACCAATTCTTTTAATATAATTAATGCTCATTCTGACTCATATCTTAGTAGTTTAGTACCAATTCCCTACACATTTTATTGTTATAGTTTTTTTTTTCACCAGAATTTTATCGTTTTAGTTTACTATTGACTACACCCAACAAACTTTCCCCCTCACCTGACCTCCGACCTACTTCCCAAACTAACCCATACTCTCCCACAATCTTGCAAGTCATTGAAATTATAATCTTCTATTTATAATTAATTAATTGATAGAAAGTGTATTTCTTTTTCAAAGACACAAGCTTATATATAATACGAACTGCAACTACAAGAATTGTAAAAGTGAAATACTGGATGACAAGGTAAACACCATACATAATAGAATCAGAGGATCCAAAGTCACAAATACAGGAACACATACACGGCCGATGTACTGAAGTAGGAGATGAGATCTCTTATGTCCAAATAATAACAGCAAGTAATCACAGAATCATACGGAAAAATCAAATACAAAAGTAAGTAACAATGATAAAACATAAAAGGGAAAAGAATTTACCTCCTAATAAATCCGTCACACACACATACATCTCCACCGTACCAAATAATTCAAATCTTTAATCATGTGATTTTTTTCTACTACGCACCAAAAATGGCACTGATAGCAGCACCCACCATAATAGTAAGTGCATACCCCAACAAGTTCGGAGCAGTTTCAGGCCACGCCGACGACGGCGCTGGCGGCGATGACTCATTCGTCGCCGGTGACGACGGACTTCCTGCCGTCGGGCCCGACGTCGGTGAACCCGCCGGCGATCCCGGCACAGTCGATGCCGCCGGCGAAGGAGTTGCAGCTGAAGGTTCCGGCGGAGATCCCATAGGTGGCGAATTCGCCGGCGATCCCGAACCCGTCGGAGGGCTGCCCATCGGAGATCCTCCAGGAGACATCGACGGTGCCATCGGCGTCGTGGACGGAGCATTACTCACCGGAGAGGCTCCCCCCGGAGACATCGACGGCGAATTACCGACCGGCGGTGACTGTCCAGGCGCATTGGCCGGCGAGGATGGTGTGGCGGACGGAGAATTACCCACCGGAGCTGAATGTCCAGGCGCAGACGCGGGAGATGGATTGGTGGTGGAGGCTCCCGGCGCCGGAGACGGCGGGGGGTTGCCGGAGGGGGAGGGGCCGGTGGCGGGAGGGGAAGGAGTAGGGGAAGGCTTTGCCGGGGTGGTAGATCGGACGGACAAGACGACGAGGGTCAACTTCTGGCCCTTGTCACAGTTGCCATCGTGGCCACTGATGAAGTAGAAAGGACCAGAACGATCTAAAGTGAAGTGAGAATCACCATCGTCGAGTTTCTTGATGGGGTTGTTGGTGTTACACTTGTCGTAGTCGTCCTTGCTTACTTGCAACACCGAGTCCGAACCCTTCTGGTACTTGAACTCTAACATGCAACAACAACAACAACAATTGGAAAATATGAGTACAAGTAAGCATATAAGAATTAAGAAGAAGGAAAAGTAGAGAGAAGGTACCGAGGACGTCATTGATGAGGAATCTGTTACGGGAAGACCATTGGGAGTAACCCTCGGAGGGGTTCAAGACCCAACCATCTTTGTTACCAACGTAGAAGGTGCGAGCGTGGGAAAGGGAGAGAAGGCTACTGAGAAGCAGGAGCAGGAGGAGAGGTGTGGGAGAATCCATCATCATGATCATGGGAAAGTGAATATTGCACAAGAGGGAAAGGAAAGAAAGAGGTATAAAATGAGGAAATGATCAGACCAAAGGACAAATATTGCCTCCTATATTTCTTTCCTCATCATGAATCATATCATGTCTGTGTTTCACTTTACTTGCTAAAACTACGTCCTTTTATTGAGAAATATACTAGTATTATTTTTAGACAACAAAAAAGCGTTTTTTAGTAAAATGTAGTCTTAATTTGAATGGGGAAAATGAACAAGAAGCTAATGAAGAGATTTTTAGCCAAGACCGAAGAGATTTAGATCATCTATATTTTATTTGGAGGGTTTTGATTGTTTAGATGTAAAGGATTTTTTTAAAAAAAAAAAATAATTTTGATCATATAAATTTAGTCCTTAAAAAAAATAAGGAAATTAATTCATGCCTGCAGGGAGAGAGGGGTAGGACTAGAACTAGAAGGCGTGTAAAATGCGAGGCTGCTACGTGTGTTGATGAAGGCACCACACGTGGCGACACCTGAGTGGGTTAAAGGGAAGTGGAGTTAAGGAGGTGGTAAATGTGATTGGACTAGAGCTCCATACCATTTACCTCCATCCTCCCACTGCCTTCACTTTTTTTTTTTTGGGTCAATACTTATCCTTTTCCTATTCACTTCAAAGCCATCACCTACGGCCAAGTTCTTGCACTAATTATTTCATCCAACTAAATCATATCCTTTTTTAAAAAAACAATAAAGCAACAGACATCAACATAATTTTTTTTTTGCCAACAGATCAACATAATAAAGTTATGAACATGGGATTAAACATGCATCTCCCTGCATTTTTTTATAGGGTTAAAGATCAGATTTACCCCGGAAGTATGCATTGTGGATCATATCTGTACCGGAAGTTTTTTTGGGTCCAATTTTGCCCTGAAAGTGTGTAAAGTGGATCATATTCGCCCATTACCATTTTTTTCGGGTCCAATTTTGCACCGGAAGTATGCAAAAGTGGATCATATTCGTCCTTTACTGGTAAAAAATTTTTAACGGTAAATGGCGAATATGATCCACTTTGCACACTTTCGGGGCAAAATTGGACCCAAAAAAACTTTCTGGGCAGATGTGATCCACCATGCATACTTTCGGGGCAAATATGACCTTTAACCCTTTTTTTTATATCACCAACTTGTAAGTTTTTGGTAACATAGTTCTTTAATTAGGTATAGATACGAGACTTCATTTGTTCTTATTTAAAAGTTACTCCCTCCGGTCTTAAATATAAGATCACTTTGACTTTTTTTTGTGGAAGTTAAGGAAGTAAATTAGACCACTAAATTATAACATGTCACATAAAATTAGATTATAGGTTAGTTTATAAGTAGAATAAACCAGTTTTGATGAAAAAAGATTTTTTTTTGGACTGAAACTACTTTTTTTTTACTGAAAAAAAGTCAAAAAAGTCAAAGTGGTCTTATAATTAGGAACGATGGGAGTACCTCATTAAATTTTCATGTGACCATACAATTATAGTCGTAATTTATTATATGTTGACTTTGTTTTTATATGGTATAATAGATATTAAATAAGGGTTACATTTTAAAGTTGTTAAATTTAAGGTATAGTTAATGAGATTTAAGATTTTTTTTTAATTTGTGTGAAATATGTTGGAAGTGACTTATAAATAGGATAAGAGGGTTAAAGTGCAAAAATACCACCGTAAATTGTCAAATTACAGTTGGCACCATACTAAAACATCGGGTGCAAAAACACCACTTGTAATTTAAAAATGTTGCAAAACTGTTTTTCCATTATCGTTAACTCATTATGTGGAAGAATTTTGTGGGACCCACAATTCAACTTAACCTCCGTTAACCCGTTTTGACAGAAAAACAATTTTACACTATTTTTAAATTATAAGTGATATTTTTACACTCGATATTTTATTATGGTGCTAACTGCACATGTGCCAATTTAGAAGTAGGATTTTTGCACAAATTCTATAGGATAAGATGACTATTACCTCATCCAATCCCATCTATATATATTTGTAGGGTGACTTACCCTTCCTAATAGTAAGAGAAATAGTAATGTACGTTAATTTCTTCACTAATCTTGTGGAAGGATAGCTCATGTTCCAATATTTGTGTAATAATTAATTCTCCTTTCGTACCTTATTATAAAAGTAAAAAATTTGAATTATTTTATTCTTTATTATAAGAGCCTACGTAAGTGGTTGGAATATTTAATGATTTTTTATTTTATTTTGACCCTCATGATTCCTAAATATTTTATATTAATTGTCATTATTATTATTATATTTTTTTTTGTACACCATCATAAATAAGAGTAAACCTCAGAAAAAACATTTTTTAAACATATTTACCCCACCCAAATACTTGTTTCTTGACTCTGTAACAAGGGACGAGGTGAGCACACATAGAAAGAAGTAGCACTAGCTGTGATTGTAATTAATGATGCAGTATCTGTTAAACACGGCTTAGTGCACGAGACTGAGAGAGACACTTTCAAGGTTCAAAATCAAACACATGTCATGCCTTTCAAATCAATCGTTTTTGGGTTCATAAACTGAAAAGCTTAAAATTATTAGGTTGGTGACTTTTTTTTATATCTTTTCTTGTAGACTTTTCGTCGTGTATTAAGTCTTTTTAAACAAAGTTTCCTGGATTCTCATCTCATATTTTCAACAATTTATGACTCTATTCCTTACTATTGATAGTCAGCCGACATTATAACGCGCGTTTTCTTGAACGTGAGATTGCGCTCAACATGAATTTAGTATGCTTTCATAATTCAAACACTAAACCGTTATCAAATCTTCACATCGATCTATTGAAAAATTAATTTCATATTACTTGTAAACAAATTTCCACGCGTGCCTGAGATATGACTCTACTACTTATTATAAATCCAATAACTAAATTTTGTTTCTAAATATATGTCAATTTAGAGGTTACCAATGATTGTTTTCTAACTTTAACCTTATTTAATTCTTATTGAGATGAGAGAAAGAGGATAGAGATGTGAGAATAATTTATAGACGTAGAGAGAGAGAGAGAGAGAGATATTTTAAATAAGGGCGGAGTTAAAGGACCGGATGGAGTATTTAATAATCTAACTAACAATTTGCTATTTCAAAATTATTGTAAGAATGTAAGTAGACTTATAGACAGGTAGAGAGTAGTATCTATCTAGTTCGAGATGCTTAGAAAAGTAAATACTATATTTTTTCTACAATTGAGCATTTTTCTTGTGAATCCAAACATATATCAAAGAATATGTGAAATACAGGATTTGATTGGATTTCCATATTCTGAGAAGGAAGGTGGGGAACTACAGTCAGCTAACGAGCAATGATGATACATCCTGTTTTGGTTAGGCCATGTGGCCAGCACTGTGATGGAGAGATTTATCAGTGGTCCTCTCTCTCTCTCTCTCATATCCATTCACTTTGATCTTTTTCCCCCTTCCAGCTCCTTCCTCCATTAAAAGTTCATCACACGTGTCCTTTCTGAAGAAATCCATATAATAATAACTATATATAACTACAAACTGATATCTCACCCATTTATTCTGGTGTATGGCCACTTGAGCCATCTCAATATTTTTTGACTTGGACAAGAGGAGTAAAACAGTAATTATTAATACAAGATCTAATTTGTAAAGCAAAAGATAAGATGCTGCTAGTGCCCCTGCGTGGTGATATTTTCAGGACACAAAACTCCATTTATGGCTGTTTGATTCTCATAATGAAGTCAACTACAATTTAGCAAATGAATTCTGATAAAAATGTAAACTTTTGGAGCCGTGAAAGAAATCATCTTCAAGACTCTGCGTTATTCCGAGTTAAATCATGTTTGGCCAAGTAGAATTAATAAAAGCGGCTTGGTTTGTATTTTAGTCGCTCACGCACTCCGTTTATTCCATTTGGCAAGCTTTGTGAGGACTAAGAGAGCAACAGTTTGGCATGCCAGACCACAAATCGTCCCAATCCACAAGCCCTATATCACAAGAAGTTTACATCATCAGATGACATATTTACATAACTAAGCCCATCCTTTTTTGGGCAAGGGAACTAGGCCCAACCTGCTTACTCAGAAATGAAAAATAACTGAGTTACTCTTAATTACCTTTTTGTTAAAAAAAAAAAAAACTCAATTACCTTGACACCCAGTGTGGTTTTAAATCCAAGGACGCAAGCTATTGGCAAACCAATGATATAAAAAGTTACAAGGTTGATATATACAGCTAGGTGTTGCCAACCACATCCTCTGGCCACCCCTGACCAAAAGAAGAAGAAGAAATGAATATCAACTGCAAAACATAGCTTGAACCTTGAGATTATGAGGAATTTAGACCTGATAAGACGTTTTGCACAGAATCAAGTAGTATAGAAGTTGCAAGTAGAGGTGTCATGGAAGCAAACTCTTGTTTGATTTCAGAACTGCTACTGAAGAGCTGGCTCCATAAGTTATGGCCAAGTGAAAGTGCTATGACAATACACAAGGCAAGGAGGACAGATAGCTTCACAGACACTCCCGTGGCATGCTTGGCTCTATCTGGGTTGTCTGCTCCCAGTTCATTGGAAACCCTCGTACTGTGTCAAGGTTCCAACTTGTCAATACATTTAATAAGAATATGCTAATTAAGACACGAAACAGAACAAATGAGGAGAGCAAACTATGTTTCATTGTGGACCTTGCTGCTGCACTCAGACCATAAGAAATCATATAGGCAATGGCTTCTGTGTTGACACTGCAAATATATTAATGATGATTGATAAGAGTAATTAACACAGAGCACCACACAGAAACAGTACAAAGGCACCTAAATCATACCATATTGCAATCAATGAGGTGGTAATTTCTGAATCCGGCATTAATCCAGCTAAGATAACCAAAATCTCGAAGGACCAAAACTCAAAGCTTGCATAATATAAACACACAGTATAATTCATGAGTTCAGGATGATACATTAAACTGAATTGAGATGATTATACTCTCTATAAGTTGTATTTGTGTCTGAGGTTTAGAAAGGCATTGCTAATGGAAATAGGAAATCAATGAATACTTAAGTGGGATGACGAACCCTACCCCAAAAGCTAACTGTTGAGGTAAGAGAACCAACCCACTTGAATATCTCATTAAGCATCCCATTCTACTCAATGTGGGACTTGATATCACATACGATCAAGTCTCCATCAGAAGGTAGGTAGAGAAACATACCATACCATAGCAGCAGAGGGAATAGCCAGTTTCGAGACAGTAAGGATGTGACGAAATGACTGAAAAGAGAAACCTTTCCAAGTGTCCTTGAACTTCCTTGCATTTGTCACATACAATGCCAACAAAAGCATTGCTACCCAAAAAGTGACAGAAACTGCGATCGGAGCACCCTTAAAGCCCAAAGATGTGCAATGGACCAACGCATATGCAATGCCAATATGAAGCAGTAGTGGAAGAGCTGAGAAGACCACTAATGGCATCACAACAGATTGTGTCTGAAAGAACCTCAAGAAGTTTTGAATGAACCCATATGAAAATAATCCTGGGATCAGAAACCTCATATAGATTGAAGCTGTGCTTGATATATTAGGAGATTGATGAAGCAAGATAAGGATAGACTTTGTAAAGCACCAAATGACGGATATAATGGCGGAGAAGATAAGGGATATCATGCAGGAGGCTTGAAGATACATTCCCAGTATTTCATATTCTTTTGCTCCAAATCCTTGCCCACATAATGTCTCTAGTGCCCCACTTAACCCAACCTGAGACATAAATAAAGGAAATAATATGTTACATGCAAAAACTTGTTCCTTAACTATTAACGCTTGATGGATCGAACTCTTAAAATTCGTTAGAAAAACAAGCCATTTTTTCATCTCAATATGTTAAAACTCTGAATGATTGCATGGCATATTAGTTCAATTTCTCAATCATACGCCAAAAAATATCCTAAAGGCAAATGCAATAGAGTTGAGTAGTTGACGGCAAACTAACTTCAAGAAGCCAATCCAAATCCAATGGTCCTACTTAGGAACAGAGTGGGACAGAATAGAATAAAAGGAAAACGAAGTAAACAACCCCCATTTAGGAACAGCCTTATCTACCCATTCCATTATTTTTCAAGAACATTCAAGTGTGGGAAAATAACTAATAAGCATACGAAAAAAAAGGGAAAGACCGTTACCATAACGGAGGCGCCGGTGACAGTGAACCATGAGTTAGCTAGAGTGGCACCAGCAAGTTGAAGGTTACCAAGGTGGCCGGCGAACATGACAGAAATTAGAGCGACTAAGTAATAGGAGACATTAGTGAGAATCAAAGGAAGTGAAAACACAAGTTGATTCTTGGCTTCCTTCAAGTCCAAGATTTTGTTCCACCATCCATCAACATGGTTAGTTCTTGTGTTCTCTGCTCCTACCTCTGCTTCATGAGAGGCCAAAGATATAAGAGGCGTGGATTGTGTTTCTCCTTCATTAGAAGCTGTGTTTTCCAACATCTTTTTTAAGTCTGCTTTCCCTATTGCTTCCTCTGCTCTCTGCGTGCGTAGTATACTGAATTGGAACTTTTGTGCATCATCCAAATGCTCTCGACTACTAGAGCATCAATGTTGTAGAGACTAATAGACTAGTAGGTACATACATGGACTCGTGTGCCCCTTAAGTGGTTATGCCCCCAACCAAACGGCTCTTCCTTCTTTTGTTATTATTTTTTTTACCATTTTTTGTTCACATAAAAAACGGTCTCTAGTAGCGAATGTGTTGAAAGCCGGATCAGATATCAAGTTAAAAAAGCCAGTAGGACATGTTTCAAACGATTGAGTCGGTAACTTAAATATTAAATTTAAAAATATTATATATAATAATATAAATATAATTCAATGTAGTTTCACGAAAAAAGTTAACAAGATCACAACATATTTCCCAATAAAATTGAAGTATTAAGGAATGAAAATAAATCTGTAAATTTAGAATTAGTCTTTTTACACTTCATCTCACCTTAATAAATTACATCTTATATTTCGCATTGATGTAATAAAATTAGAATTAGTTTTTGTGTAATTCAAATTATAAAACAAGGAGCTATTACTTTACTGACTCCTTTACTGTTGGTGATGTGATGCAACATGCAAGGACAGTATGCCTAGTGTACGGTTCCTCCTACCCTCTACACTTTATTGTTCACGTGTTGGCAAAAGATATTCGGGAAAAGGATTGAAACGAAAGAAAAATAGCACATTTTTCATTTTTTTTAAATTGAGTCTGATGCAACTTTTAACAACTCCCTTGGTGCTCCCACGCCGGTGTCTCCTTTTCTTATCTTGCTGACTTGCTCTCATGTGAGTCCTTAGCTCCTTATGTTTCTTCTTCTTCTTTCTCTTCTTCCGTGACTTTTTTTCTTCTCCATAGCCATGAAGGGGCAAATGATGAGTAGAAGAGGATCCCCTTCTGCTATTATTATAGTCTTATCCACTTTGTAGCTATAAAATGGTGAAGTTTTATATCTTCAATAAAAAAAATGTCTGTAACTATGAAATGATGCAGTTTAAAATTATAAACAATAAAAAATGACACCATTTTATGATCAAGCCCGTCTTTCACTTTATTTGGAAGTTAAATATTACCTCCAGTCTTTAATACAAAGAACAATCAACTATTTGATAAAATTAAGAGGGTAAATTAACTACTTAATTATAGTATATGTTCTGTAATATTTTTGAAAAATTTACATGTATTATTAGGTTATATTCCTTCGTTCCCAAATATATGAGTCAATTGACTTTTTTTTTATTGAAATTAAGGAAGTTAAATTAGCCATTTAGTCATAACAATTTTTGTGTTTTGTTATATTATATGTTAGCTTATAAGTCAAACAAACTAATTTTAAAAAAAATCAGGTAAATCAATCTATAAGTAATTTATTTAGTTTTCTTAGGATTTTTTTAAAAAGTCAACTAGATCCTATATGTTTAGGAAGGGAGGTATACATCGATTTATAAATGGTTAAGGGTCAATAATACACATATGATTTTGTCAAAAGTTCATCCAACACCAAATGTTTTTTTTTACAAAAAATACACATGAGTTTTCAAATTGGATCAAAAGTCATATTTACAGTTATATTCCGAAAAAAAAACGTTTGGTGCTGGATAAACCTTTTTACAAAATTATATGTATATTTTTCCCCCTAATTTAACTGTAGATGTGTATTTTGATCTAATTTGAAAGATCATATGTATTTTTAGTCCAAAAAATAACATTTAGTGTTAGATAAACTTTTAACAATATCACGTGGATATTTTTTAACCATAACCTGTTTATAATTGTTGTTCACTTCTTAGGCGTTAGCCTTATTGGCCTTCGAGAAGCAGAAGCAATAGCAACAGGGGTGCCGAAACAAGAACTTCGCCGCCTTTCTTGCTCATGTTTTCAAATCCCAAACGAAGGAAAACTTCAGCTGTCAAGCTCTCTCTTTCTACTTTCTGCTCTTACGGTCCGTTTGGTTCGCTGAAGACACTGCAACGGAAGCGGAAAATGCATATTCTCCCTCGTCCTCCACCGTTTGGTTGATAGATCTCCTGATTTTCCATTTCCGTCAACCTCCAATTTTCCTTTAAAGGCAGGAAAATCGGTTCCCACCAAAAATGGTGGGAACCCATTTTCCGGCCTTGGATGGAAACGCCAGAAGTCCATCTTACCCCTCAGTCCCTCACATTTATTCCTCCTCTGGTCCTTCGATCTTGCCTTCTAAGCAGAAAATATGTGATTTTGACTGACGCTCCAACCTGACGAAGAAGAATTCGAAATCTGTCGGCTTGATGCTGACTTGAAGCTGCTGTTTATGGTGGGTGTGTTGCTTTTTCGCGGGGAAGATGAAGACTTCCATGAGAAACCATGTTGAAACTTGAGGAAACTCATGTTAGACACCGTCTCTCTAGTCTTTTTTTTTTGACCTGTCCGTCTCTGATTTGGTGCAAGGGATACCTTACCCATCTTTTTTTTGAAGCTGTTGTTTATGGTGGGTGTGCTGATTTTTTAATTTGTTGTGTGTTGAAGATGGGTGATACTTGGATTTGTTCCTTTTTCCCCCCATTTCTGGGTTGATTTGCTATGGGTTATTGAATCAAATTATACTTGAGTTTGCTTACTTGCTATTGTTCTGAATTTTTATCTTGAATCTGGGTAATGGGTAGTATAACTGAGATTCTGCAGAATTTTTTGTAATTAAATTCGAATTTGTACAGTCAAATTCTTATATTTAGGAAATCATATTCAAATTTGAAACAAATCTCTTTTGTAAAACAAGGCTCAAAATCGATTTTGAAACCCCAAATTCGAATTTCACAACGTGAATGCAATAACGTCCTATGTAAATATAACTTTTTTTTTCAATTTTTTTTTACATTTTCATTTATGGATCTTTTTTTATCTAAATTGAAGTAATAGATTTGGGAATGTTTTATTAATCATTTTATTTCTATCATTTTTTAAATTAAAAAAAATGTGATTCTTTACAAGAAATATTTTTATTTATTTAGGTAAGCTATAAATTTTTTATCAACATTAAATATTTATTGAAATTATAATTAATAAAAATAATTTATTAATTTATTTTTATAATTATTTAATTTTAAAATATTTTAAAATTCAATATTTGTTAGTTTAATTAAGAAATACCCATTAGGGGTAATATGATCAATTATACATATTTATGAGTTTCCTTATCACTATTTTCAACCAACCAAACACAAAAATTTCCATTCCTATACGTATCAAACATATTGATTTCATTTCCATTCCATTCCTTTCTTTTCCGTCAGAAAATTTCCATAAAGTGATATACACTTTCTTTCCTCTTAAGAACAATCATTATCAATTGTCATGTCTAACTAATAATAATGACATCCATCAAGTGATTAGAGGGCCATAGGTGGGTCCATCTATGCTGAACTGATGTGCTCAAGGACAATGATCAATAATTATGTCCGAATGATCTCCCTCTCCTCCTCCGATTTCCTGCGAACTAGTTAACTGATCTTCGATGGAACCAAATTCTGAAAATCCACGTCCCTGATTCCCAAAACGGGGTTGCTAATTTTAAGGAAGAAACGTTGACCGCTTCGACCACTAAGAGGAGCAATCGGTCGTCTCCTGCTCGTCTTCCATATATCTGTGAATCAGACCCAACTAAAGACGCGGTCGTGTGAGAGAGATTGATGTGAAGATGGTGTCTCAGAGAGAGAGAGAGAGAGAGAGAGAGAGAGAGGTGAATCAGACCCAACTAAAAACTACCAGACTGTGAAAACATTATTGAACTCATTTTAATTAAAATCTAACGGAAGTTTGATAGTTTCACGGTGAAAGTATTATTAAGCTTATTTTGATGGTTGGTATGCAATTTTGAGTAAAAACAAAAAAAACAAAAAATATCAGATATATATTAGACAAAAGTACATGATCATTTACCAAAAATTTAATTTAATTAGTCTCCAAACAGTCTGCTTCCTTGTTGGGGAAAGTGTACAACTTTCTTATCCTCTGCCCATTGCATAGATGCTTAAGCTAGAAATCAATGACAATACAACCTTCAAAATATGAATCGATGATTTGGCCCTTAAAAGTATAATTGGAATATGAAGGACCCCAATTCAAAATTTATTGTTTAACACCACCTTCTAGCTCGCCTTCTCTGTTTAATTATAGTAACACATCCTTATTATGAAATGTGGTTCACAACATAAAAATGTTCATCACAATCTTATTTGCGCCTTAACCAATGATTCAACATCATCGAACAAGCCAGAAACTTGCTCCCACCAATGTGTGTTTCTTGTATTTCTGTCCCCTTTGTCCCTCATGCACTAAGTTTAGTCCAGTTGGCATGCTTTGTGAGGAATAGGAGAGTTCCAGTTTGGAACGCCATCCCACAAATCAACCCAATCCACAAGCCCTACATCATTAAAAAAAGATCATATTTTACAGAGTATATATTTATATGGGTGGAGGGGTAAAAATATCCATGTTAATTTGTTAAAAGTGTTAATGATACCATATTAAAATTTGGTGCAAAAATGTCTATGAAAATTTGAAAATGAGGCAAAAAAAAAAGTGTGACAGTTAACTTCACTAGACGACTATTAATTTTTTGGTGAGAGTTACACCCACATTTATGTGTCTATAAATTTGTCACATCCTCAAGATACTCCCCAATGATAACATAACAAATCACACTCAAAAATCTTGTGTTACCCCCTTAAAAAGACACTTTCACTCAATAAAAATTGTCTTTCTATTCCTATCTCCCTTACCATTTGCACTCTCACAGTCTCACTCCCAATAATTCTTCTGTCTATTCTTCAATTGTAAACTTTGTTTGGACCATGAACTAAAACAGAAATGCAACTTATCTCTCCACACCATCCATTTGTACTTGATCGCTATGAGCCTATGACTTGTTGTCACCACTGTAGTTAGGTCTGGACCATCATGAACAACGACCCGTCTACCACCCACCACCATTTCCACCAAAGGCATGACTATCATGAACACTGTCAATCTGTCATGCCTATAGTCAATTAATGGTTTTGGTATTTTTGGACTATTTTATAATCTTTATAGTTCTTTTTGCACCAGAATTTTAATATAGTATTGGACACACTTTTGACAAATTAACGTGAGTATTTTTACCCCTTTACCCTATTTATAAAACTAGGCTCAACCCACTTACTATGTAATGAAATATATGAGTTAATTTTTTTTACCTTGACTTGTAGTTTGGACTTAAATCCAAGGATGCAAGATATTGGTAAACCAATGAGATAAAAACTTGCGAGGTTGATGTACACGGCTAAGTGTTGCCAACCACATCCTCTAGCCACCCCTGAAATATCAAAATCAAGTCTCCTCTAAAAGCTTGAACATAAATCTGAATATCACCAAGAAAACATTTTTTCAGAATTCAAGCTCGAGGTGCTGAGGAATTCGAACCTGATAAGACCCCTTGCACAGAATCAAGTACTATAGAAATTGCAAGTAGAGGTGCCATGGGAGCAAACTCTTGTTTGATCACAGAACTGTTACTGAATAGTTCAATCCAATAGCCATGACCAAGTAAAAGTCCTACAACAACGCAAAAGCCAAGAAGGATAGAGAGCTTCAGAGTTACACCCATGGCATGCTTGGCTCTATCTGGGTTGTCTGCTCCCAGTTCATTGGAAACCCTTGTGCTGTGTCAAGATTCTAACTTCTCAATACAGTTAATAAGAATATGCTAATTCAGGAAGATATAAAACAGAACAAGGAAAGACAGGAACTATGCTGACCTTGCTGCTGCACCCAGACCATAAGAAATCATGTAGGCAATCACTTCTGTGTTGACACTGCAAATATTGATGATGACTAACAGGATTCACACACACACACACAAACGCAAGAGAATTGAAATCATACCATATGGCGATCAATGAAGTGGTTATTTCTGAATCTGGCAGTAATCCAGCTAAGAAAACCAAAATCTCGAATGCCCAGTACTCAAAGCTTGCATAATTCATAAACAAACATGATGGCTCATGAGTTCATAGTGATACATTAAGCTGAATTAAAATTACACTATATAAAAGTTGCATTGCTAATGGAAATAGTAGAAGTGAAAGGTAAGTGCAAGAACATACCAGACCATAGCAGCAGAGGGGAGAGCTAATTTCAAGACAGGAAGGATGTAATGAAATGATTGAAAAGAGAAACCTTTCCAAGTGTTCTTGAACTTCTTTGCGTTCATTACATACAATGCTAACAAAAACATTGATACCCAGGTAGTGATAGAAAGTGCAATAGGAGCACCCTTAAAACCCAAAGTTGTAAAATGGATCAAGACATATGCAAAGCCAACATGAAGCATCAGTGGAAGAGCTGAGAGGATCACTAATGGCCACACTACAGATTGAGTCTGAAGGAACCTCAATATGTTTTGAAGGACTCCACATGCAAATAATCCTGGTATAACAAACTTCATATAGAGAGAAGCCGTACTTGAAATGTCCGGAGCTTGATGAAGGAAGATAAAGATAGATTCTGTGGAGGACCAAATGAGTGATATAATGATGGAGAATATAAGTGATATGATGCAGGAGGCTTGAAGATACACTCCCATCATCTCATATTCTTTTGCTCCAAATCCTTGCCCGCATAATGTCTCTAGTGCCCCACTTAACCCAATCTAAGACAAGAATAAAGGGCATGATATGTTATGAAAGACTTGTTCCTTAACTATTACTATGATAAACACACATGTCAGTTCAGTTTGTGAGTCATACGCGAGGAAAAGCTATCCTACATGAGCCTTATGAGGCAACTATTCAGCACATGCATGAACTTCTTTGACTATACGCTGAATAGAATGTAAGTTGGATTTAGGGAGTGTACCCAATTTTAGGAATTGACTATTTGTCTTGCCTAACCTACCCATTCCACAACTTCCAACCATCCAATAGTTTGAAGTAATTCAAAATTCAAACACACTCCACACTCACAAAAAGCCCCTTGATAAGACTTTAGGACCAAAAACAGTAGTGTACTTCAAGTGTTGAGAATATTTAAATGTGGGAAAATAAGCATACAAAAGGGGAAAAAAAAAAAAAAAGAGTGTTACCACTTACCACAACATCGATGCCGGTGACACTGAACCATGAGTTACCTAGAGTGGCACCGGCAAGTTGAAGGACACCAAGGCGGCCGGCGAACATGACAGAAACCAAAGAGATTAAGAAATAAGACATGTTGGTGAGAATCATAGGCAGCGAAAACATGATCTGATTCTTGGCCTCCTCCAGGTCCAATATTTTGTTCCCCCATCCATGAACAGTGTTGATTCTCGTGTGATCTTGTCCTTCCTCTCTATCATGTGTAACCTCTGATAACAGAGGATTGGAAAGTGTTTCTTCCTCATTTGAACCTGTGTTTTCCAACATCTTCTTCATCTTGTTTTTGCTATTCCTTCCTCTGCTCTCTCTCTCTCTTTGTCTGGTGTAATGAATTGGAGCTTGCATTGGATCAATCTAGAGGAGACTCTTTAAACATAATGAAGTCGGTGAAAACAGAGGTAATGGGTTCCAACCACAATTATTCCATAATCCTGGTAACTACTCTCATTTAGCCATTACAATTTCAAGCAGAAACCCTGAACCCAATGGGATGAATAAAAAAAAAATGAAAGATCACCTCTTGTCTACCAACTGACCCCAAAAAATAGTTAAAAAAACTCACCTCGCAGTTCTTCGTTCGTCACGGATTAAGGGTAAAGAATGCAAATATGATTTTATCAAAAGGTAGGTTGATCTAGTATCAAATGTTTTTTTTTTTTTGATAAAAAATATATATCAACTTTCAATTTATATCAAAAGTCAGTTATATTCTAAAAGGAAGCGATTGGTGTTGGACTCACTTTTTTATAAAATTATATGTGTATTTTTTACTCTAATTTAATTATAAATATATATATTTTTGATCCAATTTAAAAGTTGATATATATTTTTAATAAAAAAAATATTTAATATTAAATAAACTTTTAACAAAATCACGTATATATTTTTCACTCTTAACCCACCTTGTTCATAATATTCTTGTGGAATCTGTGAACTGTCCATACTTTCTAAAAGTACTGTAATTAGTAGATGGGCCTAAAAGTTAAAACATACAGTACAAGATTTTTTTTCTTTTAACTTTTTGACTACGTCAAACATTTTTTGTTTACCCATTATGCTATGCCACAAAGCATGAACCCGTTTTTTTAGGGGTTAGACTTACCGCAATCTAAAAGTAATGCTCTTAATTTATGATATATTATTGAATGCATATATCAGTGTTCAATGATTCGGACCAGTTTAACCGTAAACCGGTCACAGCAATTGAACCGGTTCAACCTGCCCAAAACCGGGCAACTCGGCTAGAACCGAGGTTGAACTGGTTCTCTCCTTTTTTAAAAAAAAATATATGATTTTTTATTTTATTATAATTCACCTAATTACCAACTTTCACTTCACTTAATTTTAGAAACAAGGAAATTATAATATTTTAAATGCTATTATACTTGCATATGTTTAGTATTTAATTTTTATTGCTCTTCGTATTTGTATTTTAGTCTGTGGATTGTAGAATAATATTTATTTTCACGTGTACTCAACTAATATTTTATATTTTTCCCTCTATAGAAACATCAAAATATTCATGTTAGATGAATCATGCATACTTATCTATGTTTACATTTTGATATTAGTGATTATTAATGTTAATATCAATAAAATTTTATTATTTTAATATAACCGGTCTGACCCGGTCCAACCCCGATCCGACCATTAACCCTTAAACCAGTGCCTCATCCGGTTAGACGTCCGGTCTGATTTTTTGTACCTTGCCACATATAAACAATGAACTCTACTCTTTATTATAAACACGAATTGGAAGTAAATTTCCCCCAACTTTGCCTTTGTTACTTATCAAGATTCAAAGCTAAAAAAATATAAGGTCAGAAAAAATGATTAATTTAGAATAAAATTGATGATTTAACTGTTATATTTTGATCCGAATTAGTAGTTGGGATATGGTCCATGATTTGAATGAATCTGTCATATTTTTTTACAATATGAATATGGCATTATCTGATTGTAGTTTTCCAGGTTCAACCAATTCCCTTTTTTAACTATAGCTATCATAACAAATTGTACTATTTTTAGAGAAAGAAACTTATTAATGGACTTATTTTAAAACTATTTTCCACTAATTAAGTGTTGATATCAAATGATGAATAGTTTTAAAAATTTATGCTGAAAAATTTTAGTCTTTTTAATTATAATTGACACGACTAATTATTAGCCACAATTTCATCCAAAAACGTTTTACAAATCGAAAAGGAAGTTGCAATATTTATTATGGAATTTTTATAATTATTATTTAACCTTTTGTTTAAAATAGAAAATTAATTTCTTCAGTTTTTATAATTATTTATTGTTATTCCAATACATGCATGACGCACTAAAACCACGCTACATAAGCCCAACACGATTGATGAATTTGGCGTGTTTGTTTGTCTGTTTCCTGCTCTTATGATTCCAGAAAAAAATGTGGCGGGAAGTAAAAGTACCACACTTTTGCGACTCTGTCGTTTTATATTCTTTATAGTCAAACCATCCAGCGAGAAAAGAAAAACAGAAGTACTACTATAGATATGAATGAGACTTGATGGGATCATATGCAGAAAAAGCCAAAAAACCAAGAAATGTGTGTGTTTAAGTTTAACACGCGCGATTTACAAATGAAGACATTTTCTTCTTGGGATTCTAAAAAATGAAGACCTTTTTTTTTTCCAAAAGATAAGATTGAAAGTTGAGCTTACTAGAACGTGTTTGTTTAGAGAATTCTCTCTCTTGAAACTCGTGCCACTTGAGTCACCAGCTCCGATGGAAGAACCGGACAACCGGAAGGTGCCGCCGGACAGGAAATCCGGTGAGCCTGTCTCCCCCGTCCTTGCCAAGAAGTCCAAAAAAGAGGTGAAGGAAGACTCGCTGATGTCTGACAGAATGCTAGATATGAATGAATGCTTAAATGTAGGGGAGGCGAACACAGAGACCCCCCTTCCTGAACCAAAAGACAGGGAAGAACCTCCCAAACAGCCATCATACAGGGACTCCTTGTTGAGTGGAAGAGGTTTTAAGGGTACTGGATTTAATGGTGCAGCTCATGGGGGTGCAAGTACCGAAGATGATCCCCTCATGTCAGATATCCAAGATCAATCGTGGGAGATTCCCACTCCGTCTGATGAAATACTTAAACTTATGGAGCAATATCCTGAAGTACCGTTAACACATGAGGAATTTAATGAAGGGTGTGCGCAGTGGAATAGTGCTTTAATATTAACAGTGTTGGGAGCAAAATTTCAATTGTTTCGTCTAAAAGAACTCCTTAGTAGAATATGGAAATTCAATGATTTTGAGCTCATAGATATCCCCAACAACTATTATGTTGTGAGGTTTAAGAATGATGATTCGTGGGCTCACAAATACAGAAGGGTGCTATTTGAAGGGCCATGGGTGGTGGCTCAGCATAGTGTACTGATTCAACGCTGGTCTCCCCATTTTGACCCCTTTCACAACCCCCTGGGCCGGATAGCAACTTGGGTGAGGATTCCCAATATACCACTCCACTGTTATACGAGGAAAATATTATGGAGACTAGGAGACAGGTTAGGGAAAACCATCCGAGTTGATATGAACACCATAGGTGAAGGTGACGAGTTCCGACCGCGGGTTGAAAGAGGTAGATTTGCCCGGATATGTGTAGAAATAGACTTGCAGAGGAAATTAATCCCTAGAGTAATATGTGCTTCGTCCCTCTTCAACGTGGAGTATGAAGGGTTGGGTCTGATCTGTTTTGCTTGTGGACGGTATGGCCACCGGCGAGAAGCCTGCTCGTGGAAGACCAGTTCGAGTAATAACCCAGAACCCCCAGTGGTCAGGCCCATGAGCTCGAAAGCTCCGCCCTCGCCGACAGAAATGGCAACTGCACTGGAAAAGGACACTTTCGGTCCATGGATGATGGTCAAGAAACCCGTGAAAGCTTGGGTGAAGAGGAGAGAGACTGAAAATGACAAGAAAGAGGAAAAAGGAAAAAAGCAAATGCCAAATCAGAAAGGTAATGGCAGACAAACCATGCCACGGTATGCTGCTATTGCAGACTTAGGGGGTGAGGACGAAATAATGGAAGCTGTAAATGTAAACTCTGCTGGGCCCGAGGTAGTGGAGTTTGAAAATCAAAAGGCAATAGTAGTGTATGAGAAAGCAATGGGAAGTCACGAGAGTTCATTAAAGGCAAAGGAGACAAAGTGTAGCTTGAAGTCAAAGGTAGGTCCCACAAAGCAATTAGTAGTGGGAAAGGAGAATAAAACATCACATAGAGTAGCTGTGGCCCTGAAAGTACAGTCATCGCCAAAAGGATTTAAATTCCTTACCCCAGGAGGCTTAAATAAATCCGGTCCATCAAAGAGAAATATGGGCAGCAGGGCCCACGTGGTAGTATGTGGGGATAATGGTTCGGTTGAACAAAAAATGTTGGAAAGAAAAATACTTCCTGAAGCCACACTTAGCGCAGAGCTGACCCCAGACCCCGTGAATTCGAATCATCAAGTGATAGTGTGTCAGGACAAGAAAGCACAGGAAACCGATTCTAGAGAACATATGGGTGAAACCAGAATGGCCTTCGAAGTGTTGCAGAATCACGTCCAAATAAATAGAGAGACAGAGTTTCTGGGGAAGCCTCAGTATCGTAAAGGGGGGCAGAGAAGAAATCCCCAAGTAGAAGAGAAACCACCTGATCAGTAAGTTCTCTTCTGTTTCCCTGAGTTTTTAAGGTGTTTTATGATGAATATATCCACATGGAACTGTAGGGGTGCGGGGGGAAGGTCCTTTCCCCGTATCTTTAAAGAAGTAGTTCAGAAGTATAAAATTAATGTTATGACCTTACTAGAGACTAGAATAAGTGGATCCAGAGCAGATAAAATGGTTAGAAATCTGGGCTTTAGTAATTGGTTGAGAATTGAAGCTACTGGCTTTGCAGGGGGAATCTGGATTCTGTGGAATGGTAATGAAACTGACATAGAATACCTTTTCTCTTCCACCCAATTTATTCACTGTAAAATCAGTAATAAAAGTTCTGGGGAGGTGTTATTTACCACGTTTGTATATGGGGATACTACCATTATTAAGAGGAAAAGTCTGTGGTCTGATCTGGTATTACTAAGTCAGAGAATAAATGGGGCCTGGTTGATCATGGGTGATTTTAATGCTTTCCTCAGTGCCGACGACAAATGTGGGGGATCTGCTCCTATAAATCAAATGATGTCAAACTTTCAAGAATGTGTGGACAAGTGTGAATTGCTGCAAATCCCAGTGGTGGGGGATCATTTTACCTGGGAACGAGAAGAAGTGAAAGAACGGCTAGACTGGGCATTCTGTAATCTCCAATGGGAAATCACTCACCCCAACAGCAAGGTTTTCCACCACTTAAGGTTTGAATCCGACCATAGGGTCCTTGTTGTCTCTGAGGGCATACAGCAGATTAGTAGAAATGTAACGCGTAATTTCACCTATCAAGCAACATGGTATGTGGAAACAGGTTTCCGTGATTTGGTTAAATCTTCATGGGAAAATGATCAATGGCTGGAAGGATGTAAAAAATTTGAGACAGCGGCACGGGAATGGAATGAGAAGGTCGTTGGAAGTATCCCGAAAAAGAAGAGAGAGCTCATCCGACGCTTAGAAGGGATTGACCGAGCCAGAAGGAATAACCTGAACAATGGTCTCTATAGGTTAGAAAAAACCTTATGGAAAGAGTATCACAAGGTAACTGTTCAGGAGGAATTATTGTGGTTCCAGAAGTCCAGATGTAAATGGATAATGGGGGGAGACAAAAACACAAGCTTCTTTCATGCATCAGCCAAAGTCAAGAAGAAACGCAACAGAATTGAAGCCTTGAGAGACTCTGATGGAAATTGGTTGTCAAATCAATACGAGATGAGTAAGATGGCATTTGATTTCTTCAAGAAGTTGTACACTAAGGATGAGGGAGTGGATCTGAGGCCAACCTGGCCAGTGGACTTCCCTCCTTTGAATCAATCGCAATTGAATTACATCCAAAGGAAGATTTACCATGTTGAGATAAAAAATGCAGCCTTTGAGATGGGAGCCTTTAAAGCACCGGGTCCGGATGGATTACAACCTCACTTCTTCCAAACCCAATGGGAGATTGTGGGGCCAAAAATTTGTACTCTATTGGAAGGAATTCTTCTAAACCCAAGTAGCTTGAAGGAGATAAATCATACCAATATAGTTTTGATTCCGAAGGTGGAACACCCGGAGTTCCTCAAGGATTTCAGGCCCATTTCCCTGTGCAATGTCAGTTTCAAGATCCTAAGCAAACTTCTTGCTAACCGGTTAAGGGGAGTCCTTGGATATCTTGTGAAACCCAACCAATGCAGCTTTATTAAAGGGCGACAAGGTTGTGACAATATCATCATAGCGCAAGAAGCCATCCATA
The DNA here is from genome assembly GCA_037074515.1 of Mimosa bimucronata. NCBI lineage: Eukaryota > Viridiplantae > Streptophyta > Magnoliopsida > Fabales > Fabaceae > Mimosa > Mimosa bimucronata. Next base: position 6,408,254 of record CM073436.1, read on the forward strand.
CCATGAAGAACCAAAGAAGTGGGACAGGTTATGTTGCCATCAAAGTGGATATGGAGAAGGCATATGATAGATTAGACTGGGGATTCTTAGAAAATACTCTTCAATGCCTTGGCCTCAATGTTGAGTTTATCCGAATAATCATGAGCTGTGTCAACACGGCATCGATGCGTGTTTCTTGGAATAATGCCCCTTCTGATTACTTCTCTCCTACAAGAGGTATTCGTCAAGGAGACCCCATTAGCCCGTATCTTTTTGTATTGTGTATGGAACGTTTGGGACATCTTATTCAGGATAGTCTCCTTCGCGGCCAATGGAAGCCTATGCAGTTGTGTACCCAGGGACCTGAGATAACACATCTTTTCTTCGCAGATGACCTGATCTTGTTTTGTGAAGCTTCAGAAGAACAGATGGATGTAGTAAGAGGTGTGATGTCTCTATTTTGTAAGGCTTCAGGTCACAATATAAATCTGCAAAAGTCTAAGATGTGTGTATCAAGGCAAGTCCATTTCAACAGAGCCTATGCCCTTAGCAGGAAACTAGGGATTGGCCTAACTACAGATTTGGGAAGGTACTTGGGTGTCCCTATTCTCCATAAAAAAGCAGTGAAACTGACCTTTGCCCCACTGGTGCAAAAAGTCCGGGGTAGACTTGAGAGCTGGAAAAGCAGATTTTTGAGTAAAGCAGGCAGAACCATCATGATCAAATCAGTTCTTACCTCTATTCCGTTCTACCAAATGCAATCACTCCTCCTCCCAAAAGGGACCCTAAAGGACATAGAGAAGATCAGCAGGGAATTCTTTTGGCACCAAAACTCTGGCAGTCGTAAGCATCATATGATATCTTGGGAGACGCTGAAAAGGGATAAAAGAGAAGGTGGATTGGCCATTAGGGATTTGAGGACCCAAAATGAAGCCTTTATCATGAAGCTTTGTTGGGGGTTGGTCACTCAACCCAATGCTTTGTGGGTGCGTTGCTTAAAATCAAAATATGGGTGTGGAGATGATAAATACCCCATGGTAGTGAAGAAGAGTTGTCAATCAGCCGTCTGGAGTGCAATCACGACAGTTTGGGATACTTTCCTTAAAGGCCTGGGTTGTAAGATTCGAAACGGTCACAACACAAGTGCTTGGGATGATAAGTGGACCCCCCTTGAACTTCCACTAGCAGCGTATGTGATCAGGAACCACCATCTCCTGAATCATGAAACCAAGGTGATCCAGTTTGTTTCATGCTCCGGAGGTTGGGATATGGCAAAATGGAGCATATTCCTCCCCCCTGAGATTCTACACCTGATTAGAACTATTCACCCACCTAGCCTCAGAGGTGAGGATGTGTTTACTTGGAGGAGTACCCCGGATGGAAATTTCAGTGTTAAATCAGCCTATCATTGGGTTCTGGCACAACAAAATCAAAGTAGAGCAGATGTTCAGTGGCATTCCTTATGGCGTTGGGCAATTCCTGAACGAGCTAAATATTTCCTGTGGCAAGCTTTTCAAGAGAGAATACCAGTCAATACACTAGTGTCCAAATACTCACCAAATGTGTCTCCTGAGTGCTCCTATGAGTGTCATAGTGAGGAAACAGTCCTGCATGCTTTGAGAGACTGTGAGAGAGCTAAACATGTGTGGTTTTTATTGATTAACCCCATATACTATAATATGTTTTTTAGTGGTAATTTACAGGTATGGATCCAATTCAATCTGAAGGCAAAACCCGGAGCAAACAAAACCAAACAATGGAAATGGACCAGTGTCTTTGGACTGGTTTGCTGGCTGATCTGGAAGGATCGATGCGGCAGACTCTTTGAAGGACAAGGAACCCAGCCACGTCAACTGGTGAATAAATGCATGCACTTGCTCATGGAGACAGTAGACCATGGGGAGTACAAGCATAGGATATTCCAGAGCCGTACCAGAAAAGATTGCTGCTGGGAAATACCACCCCATAATTTTGTTCGCCTTGATGTGGATGGCTCCGTGGGTCATCTAAGGCGTGCAACCTGCGGCGGTATTGTTCGCGATGCGAATGGAGAATGGATAGCAGGATTTCAACGAAAACTGGGGCCTATTTCGCCCCTGGAGGCAGAATTACAGGCTATCCTAACAGGCTTAGAATTATGCAAACAAAGCAACTTCAGGAAGGTGAAACTTTATACTGATTGCATGGATTGTTTACAGATATTACAAAGTGATTGTGGAGTTTCACACCCACTGTATGACCTGATATCTGACATAAGATCGCTTATTTTCTCAAATTGGGAGTTGGAGATATCACACTCATACAGGGAAGCTAATAGATGTGCTGATATACTGGCAAAGAGAGCTCATGACAACTATGAAGACATGATATTATTATCGGAACCTCCTGATTTTTGTAAGAACCAACTTAGGTCCGATTTAGAAAGTGCCCAGAGGATCAATGACCCTGGGTAACAGAGAGTTTTCTCTCTTTTTGTAACTCTCAAGCTTCTTAGCTTGCCTTTTCATTCGAAAAAAAAAGTTTAACACGCAATTTTATGAATGACTATTTTTTTTTTTTTTGGTAATGACTAATAAAAAGCCTTCTTTTAATTTAGAAAAAAGGGTCTTCAATTCAAACCTATGCAAGGACCTTGTCTCTATCAACCCTGGATCTTCAAGTATGACGTATTAAACAAATCAACTTGAGAAAATCGTGAGTTACCTCTTATTTGGTTAACTTTTGATTTTGAAGTAAACAAACTACTGTTTCCGTACTGGCCAGGAATTTCACTTGCCAACTCTCAAGAGCCCAGAGAAAACAATTAACATGTGCAAGAAGGAGATTGGAATAAGCTTCATACTCAATACAGAATATACCAGAAGCAAGTAAGACAGGAACAGTATTAATTATTTTCCATTCTTCAAAGATAAGTGAGCAGCATAAGGGAACAAGAGACTAACAATCACAGACAAACTTCAATCATTGAGCAATTATCAGTAGTGTCACTCTTCCTTCACTTCCGTGGCCTTTGACTTTCCCTTCTTGGGCTTCAAGAAGCAGAAGCAGGAGCAACAGGGGCACTGAAACAAGAACTTCATCGTCCTTTTTGCTCAGATCTCAAATCCCAGACGAAGGAAAACTTCAGCTCTCAGGCTTTCTCTTCCTCCTATTTATGTTATGCACTTCCTTCTCCTTGATCGAATCGTTATCAGCCATGATTGTTTGCGTGGAAATGATGAAATCTCTGGAATGATTAAAGGGTGGTAGGTAGGTCTAGCTGTGTTGAAATTGGGGTGCTCAAGGATTATTAATAATAAAACCTACTTATTAAAAATATAGTATACTAATCATGCTAAGAAATTTCTAATTACAAGTCTCCCTACAGCCGCTTCCTTGTAGGTCATACTGCCCTAGGGGTGTAATTTGAATATGAAGAACCCAGTTTCCGTATTATCTTTCTTCCTCTGTTTTGCTTTTGTTATGCAGCCGTTTATTTTAAAAACTCAGGAGTCTTTAACGTCCCATGAGATAGCTTGTAACTTTGGTTCACTATTGAGTACAATCTTACTTGCACCTTTAGCAATGGTGCCATCATTATCGAACAAGCCAGAAACTTCCATCAAAAGGATGCTGCGGTGAGTTGGAAACAAATATCCAACTACTTGATAGTTTCTTACATACTTGACAGACAATTGAACTAACCCATTATGAATCATAACGTACATTCCCTTTACACTCACACTAGTTAAAATAAACTGTGCAGAGCAAGAAAACCACGCCAGCAAAACAAGAAACTATACTGATTGCCATGTTCATTAAGAAGCATCTTAAAGTTTCAAATGTGAACGTTTTACATCTCTTTGATTGCCATCGGCCCATATATCCTTACTAACATTTTTGACAATGTATCCATTCGTACTCTGTGATCTCACTAATTTCAGTAAATTTCAACTCCAATTTCAGCTGTTTGCCTCACAAGCACACAAAGTTGGCATATGACTAATCCAGATGAACTGCTTAGGCATTTTATTTTCCAACTGATTAGCTTAGAGACGAGATGATTTATTAACCTTTGGCTCCTTACGATAGTCATATACCCCAATACCTCGTTTTCTTCCAAGTCGGCCGGCATCAACATACTGGACTAGTAGAGGGCAGGGTGCGTATTTATTGTCACCAAGGCCAGCATGAAGAACTCTCATTATTGACAGGCAAACATCCAATCCAATGAAGTCTGCAAGTTCCAAAGGACCCATTGGATGGTTAGTTCCCAGCTTCATTCCTGTATCAATATCCTCTTTTGTCGCAACTCCAGTGTAAAGAGCAGAGAATGCTTCATTTATCATCGGCATAAGGATTCGATTCACTATGAAGCCTGAATAATCCTGAGAGGTTATTACTGTCTTACCCAACCTGCATGTTTTGAATTAGTAAATTAGAGCAAACATATTATGATGTATTTATCAAGCTATCTGAGATAAGAAGGAGCGGAAAGTGTCTTAACCAGAGAAGAGAAGTGGAAAAAACATAGGAAACTATATCAATAAAGTTACGTACCCCGAGGTAGTAGATAATCCAAAAATTAAGGACTCAACGCAGACACATTTCGGGAAAAACTGCTAGATGATCTTATTTTCCAGAAAATAATATTGATTAGAACAGACATGCCTTAACATGCCACATAATAATGCGCTTCATATTTTTGTAGGTATGCATACAATGTTAAGAATGAGAACGTATAAGCTTCAAAGTGCATCTTATGTTAAGTTTACCACATCACGGTTTACACACATCATTTAACTGTTTGTGCTTATTAGAAAGTTAATTTTAAGGTTATGAAGGTAAACTGGAATAGATAATAAGAGGAATCAAGATCTTCGAGAAAGGACAGGGGGAATTCAGGGGAAAATTACATCCCTTTCACAATGGAGAATGGTAGGTAACTAACCTCTCAGACAATGCTTTTGTGGCCTTGAATGTCTCATCTGAAGTGTCTGCGCCTCTCACAATCTCAATCAGTTTCATGACAGGAGGCGGATTCATAAAGTGCATTCCTATCACCTACAGATAAAATCAACTACTTGTAACACCTTATTAATGGGATCATAGTAATCAAATGGAATGAACTGCTTGTTCTAACGTAAAGGAACAAACTTTGGGAGCAGCATTTTGCCAAAACAAAATCTATAGTAATAAATGCATCCTATAAAAAACCTGTTGTGGCCTGCTTGTTGAAGATGCTAGACGAGTGATTGAGATGGAACTTGTATTGGACGCCAAAATGGCAGAGCTCTTGGCAATCTTGTCTAGCTGAACAAATAAAGTTTTCTTTACAGCTTCTGATTCTACAATAGCTTCAATGATAAGATCAGCAGAATGGAAATCTTCTATATTCGAGATATACCGCAGACGTCCCAAGATATCAGAACCCTGTGCCTGTCAGACTTTGATACTTGAATTAGATAGACCAAAACAACGAAAAACGCTAATTTTCTTTTAAAAGAATGATAGAATAAAAAGGCACCGCACATAATGGGATTTTATCCAACTTTAGACACATGAGCATATTTTACAACATTTCAACTAATAACTTGGGGCTTGCACGTGATGTCACAGTCTTTGTAGCCCAAGCTTTCAGAAAAAGCAAATTGAACGCTGATATTCTACGGAAAAACCATACCCAGAAGCTAACTGTTGAGTTTAGGGAACTCAAACGCCCCTCCTTTAAAAGAAACCCCCCACGTGGAACTTTTGGCACGGGGGATTAAGTGACTACTACATAGTCGAGGATTAAATGAGAAAACAATTCCAATAATAAAAGGAGGGCAATGATCTTACAGGGGAGAGACGAGCTTTGGAAAGAAGGAGGTTGATGGAGGCAGAGATAGAGGAGGTGGCTCTGGCGAGGGCTTGAGGGTCAGTGTCGAAGAGGGAGACGGAGAAGCCGTGCATGGCGGCCACCTGGGCAATTCCGCCGCCCATTTGACCAGCGCCCACCACTCCGATCATCTTCATTTCCGACATCTCTCTCAGGCTCAGCATCTAAGGTCAAATCTCATGACTCATTAATTATCGGCTAAGATCAGATCAGAGATTCCGTGCTTCCATGAAATGAAACTTCTCCACGGCCCAACGTTTACCTTTCCCATTATTAACTCAATCACGGGCCACTATTTCGGCTACGCCTTCATATGGACTTTTTGGTATTTCCACACATTAGGCATAACCTTTTTTTGTCCAGCCCTATGTTTAAACAAAATAAATATGAGAATAGAACATTTTTTATATGAAATTAATTACAGGTTTATAGAATCAACTTAATTAAGATGAGGTTCCATAAAATCACCTATTTAAATTAAAGTCCCTCAAAATCCTATAATTAACCTAAGTTCCCTAGTTCTTCTTTTTTTTTTTTTTTTATGAAACATCAAGGTATCCCCCACCCGACAGGTGGAGACTAATCCTCCGTTGAATTGTTGGCACCTCAAAGGGTAGGACAGCTGGTCCGAGAGATTTTATATTTCTCCATACCCAACGCCAAAGATCAAACCCCTAAGTTTCCTAGTTCTTGCCAGAATGTTGTCTTCGTTAGTTGTTATTATTTGTCAAAAATAGTTTAAACTCTTTGTCACTTGATAAGACAATAACAATTTTTACGCCTTTATAACAATATTAGAAGCATAGTTCACAATTGTCATAAATTCTTGGTTACTAACAACTTTTGACCAGACAATAACAATTTTTTTGGCCTTTGTAACAACACTATAACCATCAATCACAATTCTTTAAACTATTAATTACTAACAACTTTTGACCAGATGATAACAACTTTTGGTCATGACAACTTTGAAGCTAGAAGTAGGGATCTCAGCTTAATTAGGTGATTTTATGATACCTCAATTTAAGTATGGGAATTTCTTAATTCAGTTTATTCTATGGAACCTGTAATTAATTTTCCCAATTTTTTTATGCTATTACTATTTTATACTCCCTCTGATCCTTATTATAATATGTAGTCAACATTTTACACATACTAATGAAACATGTTGGAATAATTTATTCTTGATATATTTAATAAATATTTCTATTTTTATCCTCACTCATTTATTATACCACTATATTCCTTATTATAAACCTAACTACCACAAATTTTTTGTTCCTAAATATAAGTCCAGTTTGAGATCAATTAATGCCACTGCGACTATTTTAACAGTATGTTGGAAATAAGGAAGATGAGAGAGAAGATTTGTAATGCATAAAATATTATTTTAACACCTATTCTTAAATAAAAACAAAGTTAAATTTTTTTTAAAAATAAGGTCATATTTAATGCTATAACTTCTACTTTTTAGTATATGAAAAGTAGTTAGGATGGAATTATAGTAATAAGGAACATGGTACACACTTTTTCTCTTAAGAAATTTTCTATTATTGCTTTCCTATCCTTTCCTTCCTACAATGTTGCAGATTTTGCAGATGCTCATAAGTGTCATGCAAGCTTCAGAGCCAACCCCCAGACGTTGATGACTCACTCTCGTTATCTGTGCTAATTCCGCCACGTGTCACCGACCCAATTACCTCTCTCCATCTCCATTTCTCGGTTTTCTACCCTCTTTCACCATATTATAAGTCACACAATTACACACTCAACCTCACCACCATCTCCACGCACAAGAGAACCCCCCCCCCCCCCCCCCGGGTCTATACAATTGAATACTCTATGTTGTAACGTTGTATCAATTGATTTAAAATAAATGGTTGAAGGGGTACCACTTATATGATTTATTTATTTATTACTACCATGTATCATTTGATCTTTCCTTTCTGCAGATTTCGCAGATATTTACAAATGTCATGCAAACTTCAAAGCTAGATCCCCAGAAGTCCATGACTCATTCTCGGCATTTGTGTTAATTCTGCCACGTGTCACCGACCCAATTATCCTTCACCATTTTTTATCCGTTTAGTTTTCTACTCTCCCTCACACTACTATAAGTCACAACGGTTATACACTCATCATCTTCGTCCACACAGAGAAATATGGCAAACAGATTTCCCCTTCTCTCCTCTCCCAAGCAACTTGCCAAAAGCCTCCATTCATGCCTTCCTTTAATCACCACCAGCACAATTTCCTTCTCAACTGCTTATCCACACCCTCAAGTACTACTACAACTCTACCATATTGTGATCAATAACTCAATATCATTTTCAGTTTTTTCTGAGTTTCTCTTGATCCTTTTTTCATGTTGCAATTTCAGGGTCATGAAGATGAGGGTGAGGGAGTGACAGGGTACGTGGCTGATGCAGCAAGACAAGGTACTAGGAAAGCAGCAGAGGTTGTGGAAAGTGTTGGTGAAGCTGCCATGGAAACAGTGGACACTGCATGGGACGCCACAAAGAAAGCTACCCAGAACATTAAAGAGACAACTACTGCAGAAGCTGATACCAACGTTGTTGACACAGCAGAATACAGATGTGCTGAGGATTTGACTGGCCAGCTCGGAGATGGATGTGACAAGAAAGAGCTATAGTTATATGACAAGTTTTGTATGAATGTGGCCTTTGATTTTTGTGCTTCCTTTTCTTCTTTCTAACAAGCTGTATGTGATGTTCACTTGATATTTTGTTTGTAAAGTGAAAATGTTTTAAAAGAGCAACTTGATAGTTTGAATCATAGATCACTCATTGAAGGACAATAATGGCTCCTAAACTAGTTAGTTGGAGCCATTGAACTTGTATTTTTAACTAAATTTCATGAGATTTAGGATAGATTCTGAGACACAAGTTGGCGAGAATAAAAATAAGTCAATTATGGACCTTTAGAACTTATCACTCATGTCTGAAGTTGGCTAGAATCAGATACGCACAAGTCCTCGTATAAAGTAGGAGGCAAAAACGACAAGCCATGAATCACAGAAAAAGAGCAATAGCAAGATTTCCTGTATCTTTCATGAGGGCTGAAAGGAAACTTCGTGATCATATACTTCAAAAACTCGTCTGTGAAAACTAGACGCGGACTTGAGGCTTTATATATTGGGACCAACAAATTCCATACTCAACAAATTCCACACTGCTTGAAGATTATGACCACGTAGCTGTCTCTTGTTCTGTCCTCATTAAAAGACAATGGAGGAGGAGAATGTTCTATCACCACAAGGCTTTCTCTCTTTACTTTTGTCCTTCCACATTAGAATTCTTCACAACTGTACTGCACAATGCTAAAGAAAACAATAACAGCAAAAAGAAAAAGGACCTATTGAGATGATATCATAAATGTATTCTTCTGAGTTCACTTTTCCGCAAGTCCTCAGCTACGTGACAAACATAAGAAGAATAAACGCAAGACGGGGACCAAGCCCACTCACTGTGAGAGTGGTAGGTGTTACATTCTGATTCCCAAGAACAGAATAAGGATGAAGAGGAGGCAAGCAATGCAAAATTGAAAATTCTGGTGGATGTATAATTATTATCATCTCTGCAAGTCTTAACCATGCTAAAGATATTGAATCTAGTGCATAAATCCTCTCTGTCCTGCACATCTTAGATTAATGCTTAATCCTACCATTGAAGTAAGTAGTACCAAGTGGAACAAAGGGAATAGTGCCTACCTGATCTCAGTGGTCTGGATTATGCCTACCATTTTCCAAAACACCCCTCATACAAGATCGATTCCCATTTCCCACTTGCTGCAAGATTCCAAATCTTCCTGTGTTTTGTTATCAGAACATCCAAAACCCTCCACCATGCACACAAGCCAGAAAAAAAAAATCCTAAATTGATTTTTTTTTCTAAGACCTAAATGGTCCAAACACTCTTAATCACTTTGTCTTTTCTACCTTCCTGCTCCCTATAAGAACCCCCTTTCTTTCACTTCATTGCTCTTCATAGTCTCTTCCCTATCAGCATCCCCGCCTCTTTGACATCTGCACAATGGAGGCTAGAAGCATAGAGAGGAAACGACTATTCACTGAGAAGTCAAAGGATAAAATCATTGAAGAAGCAGAAGATGAAGAAGAGGAAGAAGAAGAAAGGAAGGGTGGTAATGGCAGTCATGTTGCAGAAGAAGAAAAGAAGAAAGGAATTGGTGGGAGTAACAGAAGAGGATCAAGTGGTGTTTATAAAGTTTCTTCAGCTTCCTGTCAAGCAGAGAGGTGTGGAGCTAACTTGGCTGATGCAAGGAGATACCATCGCCGCCATAAAGTGTGTGAGTTTCATTCCAAGGCGCCTATTGTGATCGTTTCAGGGATGAGGCAGAGGTTTTGCCAGCAATGTAGCAGGTGATCCATCCCTTCTCATCTCTTCCTTCATCTGAACTTTGTTTTACTCTAACAATCATAATGTCATTTTGCTGTTTTTAAAATGATCATCTTAATTATAATGATGGGGAAATGTGCAGGTTCCATGACATAGGTGAATTTGATGAGGCGAAGAGGAGCTGCCGGAAGAGATTGGCAGAGCACAATGAGAGGAGGCGGAAAAGTAATACTGAAACTCACAATGATGGCGGCGAAGATCATCATCATCATCAGAACCAAATGGAAGGCCGATTCAGGCATGTCGATGACAGGGGAAGAAGAGTGGATCAGATGAACGTTAATACTGGGAATTGGAGCAGCAAGTCTCTCAATATCAGATAAAGCTCTAAACAGTCTCAGCAGCAGGCTCTCTGTCTTCTGTCATATTCTGCCTCCGTACCTTGCTTGCCAAGGCACATACATAATAGATTCTGTTGTGAAAATAAATAAGCATCATCTCACAGAAACGGTGCATTTTGTTTGTAGATTTATAACATGCGAACTGGTTTGAGCGTGGCTTAATATAGTATTCTCCTTTCCTAATGAACTTTCAAATTAAATAGTTACATCTTTCTTTCTTTCTTTTTTTTGTTTTTCTTTGGTAGGATCACATCTCTTAGTTCCTTCCATCGATTTGTTGAAGTGAGCTGAACCCATTTGCCCTTCAGAGACACGTTTCGTTCCTATGCTATCTAATAAATCTTAAACCCTATGTCATCAAATAAAACAAGTCTTTTAAAATAAGGTCAAGCGCTTGACCAAATCTTCTATTATCATTAAAAGTGTGTACGATAGATCGCATCTGTCTCGGAAGTATTTTTTAATCTAATTTTGCCCTGAAAATGTGCAAAATGTATCATATTCGCCCTTTACCTTAAAATATTAACGATCAACGTCAATTATTTAACAGTCAACATGAGTTTTTTAACGGTAAATGGCGAATATGATACACTTTGCACACTTCTTGGGCAAAACCAGGGCAAAATTGGATCAAAAAATACTTCCGGGGCAGATGTGATCCATCGTGCATACTTACCAAACAAATATGACATTTAATCCATCTCAATAGTGATTTCACATTTACTTGGGACCGAGATCATAACACTAGATTATAAGATCAATGGTTAAAGCAAGTTTGTTTACGATGGCCTTCTTATTTTTTTATGGGTTCATAATATAGGTTTGATTACTTGGGCCGGAGTGAGATTGTTTCCTTCACAATAATTGACCAAGTCGAAAGAATGAAGTGGATGCTTCTCTAGTTTGGACCATCCCCACCCAATCCAACCCATAAGCCTAGTACAATTACCACAGATCTGCAGGCCAAGTCCTAACCAAGCCAACCCATAAGCCTAGTACAATTACCACAGATCTGCAGGCCAAGTCCTAACCAAGTTTGACGGAATTTCCATTTTAAAATCAAAACCTTTCCTTACACAATAACAAATCTTTTTTTCTCCTTTGTATAACAAATCATTTAATGATAATGGAAGATTCGGTTATGACTCAATAATACAAAACACTATATTGACATTATCTTGCCAATATGGTTGGGTTTAACCAAAAGGGTAAAAGTACTTAGCTTGTGGGTGTGACGAACGGGAGAGGAACCCCTCCTTTTCTTTTGTATCATTTTCCCTCATTTTCTTTCTTAATAACCACTAGATCTTCTTTTAATGGTTCAGATTTGGATTTATACAAAATATATTTTAATTGATTTTCAATAATAATATTATAAACATCAAATTTAAACCATTCAAAGAAGATCTAATGGTTATTAAGAGAAAAATGGAGGGGTTCCTCTCCTAGACGAACTAAAGGTTTAAATAGGCATAGGCATGTAACCCAAATTTAGTGTTTGGTCATGTTTCAAATAGGATCACCCCCATTAAAAAGATATTTTTGCTTGTAAAAAACATTGACATTATGTTAGAAAGCATAACTTATTTTAAAGAATTTCTTTCAAACTTTATTTCAATATAGTTTATATTGTGTCGAAAAATTATAAATTTAATTCATTCGAAATTATATAAGCCAACTATTTCATATTATTCCGATATATGAGAGCTATAATTAGTACTACATTATGTAAACTTATATGTGTCCAAAAAATACACACACTCTCCCTATATTATTACTATTCCCTCCGTGTCATAATATAAGGTCCTTTTTTAATGACATTATCCCAAAATATAAAGTCCTATTTGAATTTCTTTGGGTAATAAATGTGTTTTCTCCCTTTTTACTCATGCATTAATTTCTCCCACAAATTCTTTTTCATCTTCTTTTTGTAATCATTATTTCTCTTACTCATTCATAAATAAGGGTACTTTAGAAAGAAATGGTATATTTCCTACACATTTATTGTTTTAAATTAATTTTCACTTATTTTTTAATTCAGTTAAAAGAACCTCATATTTTATTTTGGGGTCGAGGGAGGGAGTATTATTTCATATGAATGGTATATAAAAAATAATGTGAAAACTTTCGCAAGTTGGTGCATAGAAAATGGTGCTTAACAAACTTAAAGGTATAGTCAAAAGAGAGTTTTATAATTATAGAGGGTTGAACAACGGGTGTGTTGAAATCGATGGAGCTTGCCACATAGAACAGGCTTCACAGGTGTGTTTTGCAAGTAAGATTGACAAATAATTTGCAAAAACTGAATCTGGCTGACCTGTGGTCCCATAGGCATCATCATCCCAAGTGGGACCCCCATGTCTTCTTCCTCACAAGCCTTAATCACAGACCAAAGCTAATTCAGTATTCCCTAATCCCCACCCTGTCCCCTCCTCCAAACAGCCTTTTATCATAATAACCATAATCAACACACTCCATCACTAATCTTATTTTATACCTTTGACAAGAGCCTTTGCTTCCTCTTACAATCAAAGTTAGCTACTTCACTCTTCCCCACCACCACTCCACTTCTTTAATATGTATGGGAAAGGGCATATTTGGGACTCTGTGTCCTCTACAAAAACGAAAGCACATAAAGCGAGTCGAGAGAGGCTATTGTTATTTATTTGCTAATGGTATGAATCATCCATATTCAATTGTACTTGGGATTCACGAAGACTCAATAATCAAAGATCTTTGTGGACATAGAGACATTATGATTGTGCAAATTTTCCTCTTTCCAAACCCACTAAACTCCATTCATCATCCATCAATCTCATTATTATTCACCATCCCATCTCCCACATTAACAAAAAGGCTTCATCTTTACAATCACAGGTCATTACCCACATTATTTTATACACATTACTACATCTCTCATTCAATTTTCTGTTAGTTCAATGAGTCCAAGCTGTTTAGAATTCAAGCTTTAAAGTAAACGTCAAGAGAACTTAATTTATACATGTCTCTTAGCTATTTCTAATGAATTTATCCAATTTGAATGATGGACTCATTGTTTTTTTTTTTTTTCCTAAACATGTGGCATATACACTTACACATGTGAGAGGCTAAGAGCATGATTACAACATCACCCTGCATATGTTAAAACTAAAGATTGAGTTGTCACACCTATGCCTTACATTATTCACACCACCTTAGTTTTCTCACTTTGAACCCAACATGCCACCTTCTTTCCCTCCCACCATGCCCCACCTTCCTCTCCCTTTCCCACATTAATTCCTCGTATCCTTTTATATATAATGCTCCATCAACCTCATCACCATCACCACCCATCACTAACATTGTACATACAATACCAACCACACACCCCATGGAAAACCACCACCATGGCAAACGCCGCCATAACAACAGCTCTAGCGACTCCTTCTCCTTCCCCAGCACCCCTAACCAAGACGACGACCATGACGTCACCGGTGATTTCGAGTTCGGATCCTTAACTCCGGACTCTCCCTCTAGTGATCCCTCAAGAGCCTCTCCGGCCGATCACATTTTCTTCAATGGCCGTCTCCTCCCTCACTCATTCCCTCCACTCCAACCCCACCCCACAATTCTTCTCTACGACCATAATTCTCGAGCTGTGAGCAGGACCAGTAGTAAAAACTCGAACTTTATGGCTTTATCATCAAGAAGCACCAGCACCAACAGTAGAAGTAGTAGTTGCAGCAGTGCGAGGACGAGCTCTAGTGATAGTTCTGAAAGAAGGTTGTTTTATAACAGAGTATCTTCGTCTGGTGGCAGAGCATCATGTCAGGGGAATAATAGTAAAATGGTTTATGGGTGTTCTCAGAGGTGGCAATTTATAACGCCGGTGCCTGCAGCTACCTTGAGCCGAGAATCGTCGCTTCGGAGGAAAGGGAGGAAGGAAGACTTGGTGAACAAGAAGGAGGAGAAGAAGAAGAAGAAGAGGGAGGAACAGAGGTTGCCGGTTGGCCGGAGATTTTTGCGGTGGATTGTGATGGCATGCAAAGAGTGTCATGCCTTGGAGCCATCGAGAAAAGAGAAAATAACGTTGCAAGAGAATGTGAAATAGTTATATATAGATTTTGTTTGATTTCGCCTAAGTTTATTCTCAAAACAAAATAGTAAATGCACTGGTTAATTTGCAAATGTTGTTCTCAAGTACAATTGTGTCTTATTAGTTATTACACTTTTTTGAGAATGAAGTTACATGTTTAATCAGTCCACATTTGTACCGGTGAGTTTTTTTTTTTTTTTGAACAGGTGTATCATATCCTATATATATATGGGATCTTGGGCTGTATGATTATTTGGGTGTTGGCTTAGCCCTTGATTTGCTTTCTTTTGTTTTTGCATATGGATGCAAGAACAAACTTTTGTTTCGATCTCCAAGGATTGACCAAAAGGGCATATAGTTTGATTTTGAGACATTTGTATGAAAGAAAATTAAGATTTGCATTGGCTTGTCGGTCATTGAGTTGTTCTTTCATCAAATCTTATAGATATGACCTGATACCACTAACACTGTTTTCCAAGGTATATACCTAATCTAAGCTATCACTATCACTGTTAAGTAGAGGAGGCTATGATTGTAGCAGTTGAGTGATTTCTCATTTCCGTATAAAACATAAATGTATTCCACGAAGTGTAAGTTGCTTTAGTAGACATGAATATGTTTTTATTGAAGGTAACGAGCTGGACCTCCCGTGCGTTGCACGGAGGAGTTACTTTTATTCTATTTTATAATTATGATAATTTTGTTAATATATTTATGTAATCATAACTTTTCATATGCGCTCCTCTACTTAATGTTTACATGAAGACACTTGAAATTAATTGATTCATTTATTTGTGAACATGACCATCACATTAGAAAATAGCAAACAAAATTTGCAGAAGTTCCATGATAATGATAAGTAAAGGCTAGAAGAAAAAATCAACAGATTATTAAAGTTGAAAAAGATGAAAGCACTACATCAAAATATATATATATAAGTTTCTTCCAACCTTTGCATGGGGAGCAATGACTACAAATATACATCTAAATAATTTACTTAAAGGAATTGTAACACATACTGCATGCAATATAATTGATGAAAGCGCATACAACGTACCCTCCAAAATTATTCAAAATGGTGGCAAACTTGTTAAAAAAAAAGTGAAATCAAGGCAAGTTGTTTAACATTTTATGATATAATATTGGTTTTGTATTCATGGAACTGCCTCCACTCTCATGAACATTAATTTTAAAACCTTACATTCTTATGATTGACTTAACTTTTGATGGTCCATAAGTGAAATATGTTTCATCAAATTTGATCCATTATGTTTAAATGTTTAACATTAGAAAAAGTTGAGTGATTTCTCATTTCCGTATAAAACATAAATGTATTCCACGAAGTGTAAGTTGCTTTAGTAGACATGAATATGTTTTTATTGAAGGTAATTTTGTTGAAGACAATGTCAGTCCACCATTGATTATTAGGCACTTATTTCAAATTATATTTTTTGACATTAATCCCTTTGATTAGACCAAACTCCCATTGATTATTAGGCACTTATTTTGAATCATATTTTTTCCTCTCATGGATGTAGGAAGTCAACAAGGGGATACAGGAAATTTGCTTGCTTCTATTAGAGTGAGATTTGAGAGCAAAACAAACCTCAGCAACATATAGAATATCTTGTACGTTAAATTCATAGGTACATTGCGATTAGGATCTATCCGATCAAAGCTGGTTATAGAACAGTCCATTATTGAGAAACAATTTCGCTCCTATGCAACGAATGAATTATTCTTCCACACATATTGCAGGGAATGAGATTCGGGGAAAGCCACTGATATTGCAGTCATGGCACTCTGCATTGTAATGTAGAGACCAGGATGGATCAAAGGAAGCATTAAGTGAAGATGAACTTAAAAGGAATGATCATTGATAAAGTCTTCATTAGGTCAAAACACAAACACAGGATTACAATGTGGAAGAAGGCAAACACATGGTAAAGAAAAAGAGGGAGGGAGAAAGAAAGAAAGAAAGAAAGGAACACTAGTAATCAACTGTGCCTACATACAAACACCTTCTCATATCCTTCTTCCCGGATCTGTCTACTCCAAAAAGGTCTCCATGACATCTGAGTAATGCATGCCTCCTTCGGAATTCCTAAATTCCACAGGCGGTTGATGCTGGTGCTGATGATGATCCATGGAGGTTGATGAAGAAGATGAAGCCACTCTAGCAGGTAGAGTGAAGCTCCTCTTGAACTTGTCCATTTTCCTCCCACTTTCTGTCTGATGGTGGCTGTCCAAGCTCAAGAACTCGTTAGGGTTTGAGGCTTCTTCTGGTTTATTCTCTAAGCTATCTGGGTTGAACAAAAGCTTGGTGGCATCATCATTTTGTCCTGTGAGAGCATTGAAGAAGGACAGACCATTTGGCCATTTTATGTCATTCTCATTCTCCCCCATCATGTCTTCCATTCTTGTAGGTTGATCAGATGACGAATGATGAGGCATCTGCAGAAACATGTGAGCCTCATCTTTGGCCTGCGGTGGGAACCCTCCAAGTCTAGCCGTGTGTTGAAAATTGGGTGAGGACAGCATTGAAGCTGCAGCTGCTGAAGCTACCAGTGGCCTTTGTCCCCAGTTGAAGAGAGGAGGAGGTGCTCGAATCGGCATGGTGGAGGTCGGTTTTGAAGGAAGTGAGGTTGAAGATGAAGTGTTTCTTGTTGAAGAGAAGAGCTGTGAGAGGTAGAACCCAGATTGATACCCAAGAGATTCAAATGTATGCCTCATTCTCAGCACAAAATGGAGATCTTCAGGAATCTGAGATTAATAGCAAATCACAAAATCTATTAAATACTCCATGCCATAATAGTATGTGATATTTTGAAAGATAATCTGTTATCTTAAAAATCAGTATCACACAGAAATTGGCTGATCTCTCAAGACAAAATGCGTGTATAAATGGTAATACTCACAATCTTGCAAGAGCCAAGTTGGAGAAGGCCATGGCCAGCTTGAATTACAGCGATGGTCTGGTCATGAAATGAATGCCAATAAGAAATCTAAGCTAAAAAAAGACTGAAACTTGAAAGTTTTTTTTTTTGAGAAAAGAAGCTTCATGAAAACCCAATAATAACGTCAAGATTGAATAATGATTCTATTTTGCTGACCTGAATGCCTGACTCAAACTGGTCGGTCCATTCAGGAGGGAGCTGCAATTAATGGCATAAAAAAGGAGGAGGGGGTGAGTTAATCAATCACTATATACATAGCTACAGGTAACCAATAAAAAGGCTAAAAATTTAATGCTATATTCTGTTGTGTAGGAATCAAAAGATATATTTTTAACGGGGAAAGAGAAGGAAGAGAAAGTATCATCAATTTCATCATACAGCATCAAAAGAGCTCTGCCAGTAGTTTGAGATGTTAGGTTCACATTCTGTTGGCTCTTTGAAGACCCACTTGTGGCACTTATCAGATGCAACCTTTCCCATCAACCTACAAACACAATTTTAGACCCAATCAGAAACACAAGGAAGAGAATGTGTATTTAGATAGTAGTACTAGCTGTTAATTCCTTCAGACCACATGGTATCACTCAATGTTGTTAGTTGGAGACACAGAGAGACAGATAGAGACAGAGATAGAGTGAATAGGAACAACCACAACAACATATAAACACCTACCCAGTACCCACCCTTCTCCATAATTATATAACTGAATGGACATTTTGCTGAAGGCTTTTCTGACAGGATCTTCTCCATCCATCTCCTCCAGACAATCTGAAACCCTTCCTCGGCAAAACCCATCTTCCCACATCAGCATCCTTGGCACAAAAATTCCACCCAACAAAGCACACGTCAATTCATGAAAAACAAAAATATCTTACTTTAAACACCTCCCAGAATCACCAACAACACAACATCAAGTTCCACACAGTTAAATGAGCAATAACAGAACTGTAAAACTCTACTAAAACAGAAAGATAGATTAAGAGAGAAGAGAAGCTTACAAGCTGCCGTTATCGTCCCCAACCTTGCAGCCATTACCTCCTCGGACTCTTCTGCAAGAAAGAAGAGGAAGAAGTTGAGAAAAAGAAAGAGGGGCATTATGGAAGAAGAGAGGAATAAGAAGAAGGGGCATAGCATACGGGCGAGGACGGATAGTCCAGAAGACAGAATAAGTCCAGTCTGTGTTGAGACAGACGGTTCTGAGGGCCTCATGAAGGGCCATCATCCCAACAGCTTCTTTGCTCCTATCTGATGCTCCTGAGCCCACCATCTCTTTCTTCACTTTCTCTTTCTATTCTCTCACTATATACCCTTTTTCTCCCCACCACCACCACACCCCCCCTTCCCTTTTTCTCTCTTTTGTTCTTTTCCTTCCTCTTTTTTTTTTTTCACCTCTCCTTGTTTACTGCGTACTCTCTCTGAAGAAAGAAACGCCTCCAAGATGCTTAACCACCACAGAGAGAAGACCAATTCTTCGTCTCCACCAAGTTGGTGCCTTCTTTTATTTTAAAGCTTTGATTTTGTTTTTTTCCTTTTTACTTAGAGGTCTGTCTTGAGTCTTGAGTCTGTGAGAGAGGTCGTGCTGGAGCAAGAGAAGGGTAGCTCCAGAGGAGGGAGGAGAGGTGAAAAGAGTGAATGGGAATGATATGAATAATGTAGTAACTAGTAAGTGTGTAACCATGAATCGCTGTGGTGGGGACAGCTTTTATCCCTTTTCTCTGTCTCTTCCAGAGCCTAACACAGGTGAAAGGAACCGGGAAGGAAGAAGGGGGTCTCTCTCTGCCTAATTCACATTTTTACCCTTTTGTCTCTTCCAAACAAATTCATCTTCTTCACTTTGGATTGCTGGCTAGCCCTCTCCTTTGGCCACTTTCATATTTCAATAGCATTATCCTTTGCCCTTTCTTTTACTGCCCAGTAAATTATCCTAATCTTCATATGCTCTGGGCATTACTCTAATCCCTGGAGCATAAGCTACTAATAGTTTAAACATTTCTAAATAGCATCATTCATGATAATTTTTTTTTTTGTCACAAAATTTGTTTTCATATTTATTGTTTAAAAAATTATATATTTTTTCCAATATAAAGATGTGAACTTGACCATAATCTTTCGAATTTCGTTAACTCCAATATAAAAATTATCATCAATTTTGAAATAATTTTATTGTTTGACTATGATTAAAAAAACATGTAATAAAATATACTGCAGGACATTGATTCTTCAAAAAATCGTTTCGTGGGTGAAGAAGTATGCGTAAATTGATTTACTTAACAAGAAAAAGGACGCCCAATTCCAATAAGCTTTTTGGGATGAAAGGGGACTAATGACCCCAATGGTGAATGGTTCACCTTTTGACTGGTGCTAAGCATCTCCTTAAGAGTATTTTACTTCAGTTTCTCTGAAAATAATTTGACAAAAAACTCAGCATTTATATGCTGTAATAATAATTTCTTAAAACTATTTCCAGAAACTGGACTGATTTGGATTTATAGTGGCAAAGATTGGGAGACCAAAAGACTTGTAATTTAGTGATATGATGTGTTTATGATAAGTGAGAGATTGCGGGTTCAATTCCAGTTGTAACTTCGAGTTGTTAGTAACCCCCTTTTAATTCAATAAAAAAAAATTTCCCTTATTTTATGAAAAAAGATAAATAAAGACTCTCCAATTATCAAAAGGATAATTTAATACATCGAATTTCAGAAAGAACGGATCAGTACAATTGACTGAAGTGTTCAATGCAAAATTAAAAAGAAAAGTCCAAAAAGATTTTTCTCTTCGTTACCAAAATTATATAAGGGAATACCAACTTCAACTAAAGGATTACTAACATGCTCTAACCACATTGATTGTTATTAATTAAACATTAAGTAGTAGAAGATCGCATGAATCTTAAACGTCTGACTTGACGATAATGATCTATTACCCTGAAGTACGATCTGTTGAGCCCTGGAATATTGTCACTGCTCACTGCTCACTTAATACAGGAGAAATGAAAAGGGGAAGTAAAAGTTACGGAAAAATTTTCCTATGCCTGAGAGTTAGAAGCCTGACGTCCTGAGAAAATCAAGAGGTAATTTCTCTAATATTTTCCATTGACGCACTGTTTAAACATAAAATAAACAAAACTATCGGCCAAGAAAAAAAAACATAAAACAATACTGGTATCCATAATTCAAAAATCCGGATTGACCTAGGCAGTTCAATTGGGAACCCGACGAACCAACCTCTCCATAGACTTAGTTTTGTATGTAAATGAGACAGTGGGTTGGCCCGGCAAGACAAGGGTTGAACTGACGAAAACCCAAGAAAACCCGGTAAAAACAAGGTGGTTGAACCGGCAACTCTTTTTAAATATTTTTTTATGCTTTTTTACTTTGTTATAGTTTTCATTATTATTAACTTTCACTCACTTAACTTTAGGAACCACATATAAGATACTATAATATAATTAAATTGATTATTTTAAATGCTATTTTAGTTGAAGATGTTTAATATTTATTTGTTATTGCTCTTTGTATTTATATTTATATTTAGCCTGTAGACCGTTATTGAATATTTATTTTCATGTATAATCATTTTCATATATTCCCTCTTCACAGATATTAAAATACTCATGTTTAATGAATCATATATACTTATCTATATGTATATTTTGATATTTGATAATGATAAATGTTATTGTATTTTGTTATCATCAATAAAATTATATTAATTTAATAGGGCCGGTTTGATCCCGAGTTGACCCCCGATCCCACATTTGACCCTTGAACCAGTGTCTTAATAGATTCTAAGTCCGGTCCGATTTTTCGAACTTTACTTGTTTCATCGAATTTTATATAGTGTCAACTAGCATGATAGTTTCATGTATAATTCCAACTTCTAAAAGAAAAATCCAATCCCTGAAGAAGCTATATGTAAACCACTTTAAAGTTAGATTCTCAAAAAACTATGAATCTTGAGAGGTATGCTCGATAAGACAGATTAATTGAGCCATGTAAACCCTTATCATAATATCACATTCCACCTTTCATTGCTTCACTACTACTTGAACTTGCCCATAAATAAACAGTAACAACTTTTTTTACCATAGTATAGTACTCCCTCCCGTTCCTAAATATAAGCTTTACTTTTGCGAATAGACGTGTCTCAAAATATAAGTTTCACCATTTGTTTGTCTCAACATTTTTTTGTGTTTTTTCCAGTTTTATCATTTGTTTATTTTTCCCTGTATATCCTCTTTCATATTTATTACCTTTTATTTGCCATATTCTCTTTCATTATCTCCTTTTTACACATCCCTTTTCATCTTTAATAATAAGGGTATAATTGAAAAATAAAATACATTTTTTACATATTTATTGTTTTTAACTATTTTTTTTATTTTCTTGATAAACGTAGAGAAACTATTTGAAACTTATATTAAGAGACGGAGGGGTACTTTCCCGTCTCCCATTTTTTTTTAAAAAAAAATAAGAGAATGGATACTAATAGTATGAGTTTATGAATTACGAGTAAAAGTGTGTGTTTGGATGGACTTCTGAAAAGTGACTTATAGATAAGTCAAACTGAAAATAAGTCAAACTGAAAATAAGTCAGATTGTGTTTGAGATTTATGTTTGGATGGACTTTTGAAAAGTTGTGATTTGATGTGTAAAAGAAGTTAGAATTGTGGGGTCCACCAAAAAAAGTGACAAATAAGTCAAACTGAAAATAAGTCGAGACAAACATGCTATAAGTCATTTTCTGAAAATAAGTCAGTTTGGCTCAACTAGAAGTTGAGCCAAACACACACAAATTCAACTCACCATCTTTCATCTTTCAATTATAAAAAAGTTTTCATGTCAGTATACCACAAAGTTAATAACCATTTTAATCTTCTATTGTTGTATAAATATGTTGTTGTTATAATAATCATCTAAATCTTACGTCCCCATCTTAATATTTTTTTTTTTACAGTGCGCGCGCGTATACAGGGGGTGTTAATTAATTTATTATCATCACTAGTAAATCAAAAAGGTTCATTTTCTATTCAATTACGCAAAAATAAACATCTTAAAAAAAAAATTCATGTCGTTCCAATTGATTTTGGTGGGTGCATGTAGACATACTTATTGGGACGTCACGTCATGCTGCGCTTAAATGACTTTTTATGAAAAAGCTGCTAACTCCTACTATATATCAAATAATAATTCCACTTAATATATACGTACACGCCACAAAACATAGCAGCATCAATCTTTCGGAAGGTTAAACATGTTCGTGAAATGTTATATTTAGCTAACATGGGACTTCTCTAGATTAGTGCAAGAAAATCACGTTAATACAAGACAAGACAAAACTCTTTTTACACAGCCAATGCTATATAAATCACATTAGAAAAGTATTTTTATTGTTAATTTAAATAGCCACGTAGTTTAGTATTGATATACATTTAAAAGAATATAAAACTCTATACACATTCATCAGTCAGTTAACATCAACTACTAATTCACATTTAATTGATGGTTTCATTTTTTTTTTATTTCTTTAGCATCATTTTGAGAAGAACAATGCAATCACGAATAATGCTCTCAAGTGGTTGAACAAAAAAAAAAAAAATGCCCCAGTGTGGGTGCAATAATATTAAAGAGGGGCCATTTCGTGGACCGAAAAAAAAAAAACCAGAACGACCATCTTGTTTGATTATTTGTGTTTAATTTATCTTCATTATTATTTTTAAAATAATTAACATAAAAATTCAGACGATTGACCTAAGGAAATTGCACCCGCCAAACACAAGGGTTAACGGTTTGGTTCTCTTTCTCCATCACTCGTACACACACGCACACTCGTTGTACACATGTTGTTCGTCCATTGAGCGGTCTCGTGATTACAATATATATGATCACAGAAGGTGCAAGAGTCCGTCACACATAGATATAGTGGGAATATGGCTTGTTTGGGTTGTGACCATTGACAAATTAAGGATATAAGCCTCCCAGTTTAAGGCTTCGGGGGTTGCCTCCTTGCCCCTGTTTGCAATTAATTGGATGTGTTGGTTGGGTTTTGTGGAATCCAAACACGGATTTAATGAGAGGTTGTGATAAGAAAGCTGCAGGGATAAGCATGACAAATTTGAAAATAAGAGGGTGACACAGAGAATCTTCTGCAGTTAAAAGTTAGAGCTCTGAGGCTTAGATTTGGATTAATATAATAGCCTTTACTTATATACATTCAATAACTTCATCATTTCATTATTATATTATCTCATGTCAGTACCAACTAGCTTTAAGTGACTCGTTAATTTAATTTTAGTTTTTCCTCTGTTAATGTTGGAACTGCAAAAAGCCCTTGTCCCCCCTCCCTTTCTTCATTCCCAAACCCAACCTTCCCTACTAAGGCATCCCTAAATTCCCATTTTACCCCTCCCTTTCCCAATTTTTCTCTACAATTTTGTCATCTTACACGTATATAAATAGATAGATAAAAAGAGTAGTTAACTAGATTTCCTAATTATGTTTAGGAAGAACAATAAATTAGTTTAATATGTTCCTAGTAATTACTTAGAGATAGTAAAGTTCCTTATTATAAGATCTATATTCTGAAAAATTGAATTAATTGGTTAGAGTCAAGTATTGATAGAGTAGATCACGATAAAAGTTGTAAACTATGTTCGGGAGTTATTTGTTATCGTTAGCTTTTATGGTAGAATCAGTATAGTTGGATTGAGAGGCGGTGGTTTACCTTATACCGTTTAATTAAAAAATAGTAATTTATAAAACTATTTTTATATTTTAGCCACCAAAGTTGTTGGCGGCTTGATAAAAGTGAATGTGTACATGGGTGTGATTTTTTTTTTTTTTTATAACAATCTAGGTCTAGGTTTCTTCATATAATACTACCAATATATATTTATAGACTTGAGAGAGGTATTGAAGTGCAAGATGGTAATTTGAGAGAAGACTGGTCAAAACCCAAAAGCAAAGAAAGGGGAGGGTGGCCTCATATCATCCGCATCGGAGGTCAGTTGCAACCAAAGCTACTCATTCCCAATTGCAGCTATGCCTATTAATTAATTAATAATTAATTAAAATATCCACCCCTCTGTGTGCTGCAGCTAATTAATTTAATTAAAATTAACAGGACGGAATATTAAGATTAAGGTGTCACGTGCACACGTGCCTTGCCAGTGAGTCGGTGCCTCGTTTCTCTTAAAGTAATGCATTTTTAGCGCACGATTTGCGGGACGTTGCGTCCCCCTAACCTCTCATCTCCAACCCTCTCTTCTCACGCGCTATCATTTCACTCGCCATCGTGCACCATCTAGGCCCCTGTGCCTCTTTTTGTATGCCGTTGGATGAGAGCGTGGTAATCATGCTCTGGAGAAAGAGAGTGGAATGGGGTGGCTTACGCACGCATTAGTCTACATCGTTCTCTCTCCTCCGCATTGACCGGCCCACCCCACGACCATATCTTTTGTGGACCCCTCTCCTAAATCCCTTATCAAGATAGTAAATGCTTCTAATTAATTTCCCAGTTTACTGCTTATGATCAAGGCAGATTTTCAAAACACTCCCCTGGATCCAAAGAAAGTCTCACGATTTTACGTAAACCAAACTAATGAAATGAAGTATAATGGGATCATTAATTTTAGGTCAAATTAGTGTGAATTTTTAATTTTATCTTTATTATCATTTATTATATATTCGCACTCTCTCTCCTTTTCATATTTAATATGGAATGATAAAAATAGAAATCAAACATTTACTAAATTTACTTAATATTATGATTTTGAATACATTAAAATGTTCTTTTAGAAAAATATAACTATAAAGAATAATTTCAACAGTTCAAATTAGATTTAAATGGTATATATTGGTGACAAGCTCTCTTGATACCTAATCAGTACACATTTTAATTAGCATTGAAACTCGTTTCTAAGGCGTGTTAATCCTATTAAATTTTCCCCCATTTCTTGGTTGGGAGTCATCGAGTGTTACTTGTATAGAATTAAATATTTGATTTGACAAAGATTTAGAGAATATGATATGAAAATGGCAAACTAAGAAGAAGCCAAAGTTGAAAACAACATACACCATAACTAAATCTCTTTGGATTCTCATGTTTAGCTCTTGTCTTTACTTCAGCTCCCACACGAGATAGACAGACAAATAAAGGAAAAAAGAGCAATACATACTGACATGTACTCACCTATGCATCATCCCTCATAAGTGAACTCTAGCAACCTCTCACCTTATTCAACTAATACCTCTGCTCTTCTATTATTGTTAATACGAAGTCTTCTGTTTTAGTTAATTAATTATTCAGCCCCCAGTCACGTACAAACTTATTTACGAGAATATTATTGGATCCACTATTTAATCATTGCGCCCTCATAAAGATAATAAGGAGAGGAATAAATAATCTACAATTTATAAATAATATCCTCGTGGTAATAATAACTTACATGACCTCAAAGTTTAGTTAAAAACTTAAAATAGAACATAACCGTGTTTAAATAATTCAGAAAATTGAAAAAATACACAGTAGATGCTTTTGATTATTTTGTCTAGAGTCAAATGGTGTTTGGATTAAGTTAATTAACCACACCTAGTTACCAAAAGAAAATAAGTTAACCACACCTCAACCAGCTCACCACTCTTTTCTTGTCGATCAGACACACACATGTATACATGGCATTTAATTAACGCTAGCTAGCTACGAGAGAGAGTGTGTGTGTGAAACAATAT
The DNA here is from genome assembly GCA_037074515.1 of Mimosa bimucronata. Lineage (NCBI taxonomy): Eukaryota > Viridiplantae > Streptophyta > Magnoliopsida > Fabales > Fabaceae > Mimosa > Mimosa bimucronata. The sequence goes on from CM073436.1 coordinate 6,434,634, forward strand.
TGTCACTTAAAATTTAATTTGCACAATTCTACCATATTAAAAATGTATTGGAGGTTTTTATTTTTGGCCTGGTATTGGGGGTTTAAAACTTAGAATACTATATTATTGCGATATATATAAATGTAAGCGATCTTTTCCATCAGACAAAATTAAACTAGATGAATATTGATGTACAAGTACTGACACACAACTGCTCGAGTTAAACCCATCAGATCCAAAAACCGATCTTCTTCCTCTTGGTGGCGAGAAGAATATGCAGTCACAAGTAAATTTTACATATAGATCGGGCAATAATAGAAAGCGGAAGGTGCAGTAGGACATTCCATTTTGGGAGCAGTAAGTAATATGCTCATATATGCAGGGTTTGACTTATTACATGCCAACTAGTTTAAGTAAGCAAATAAAAGCAAAACCCAAAAGCTATTTTAAACACTCCCCGTGAAGTCAAAAGCTGTAGTTTTCCACTTCAACACATACATAGAATCCAGCCCCAAAAAGGAGCATCTCATTATTCGTTTGATTTAACTCGCATAATAATCATTCGTGTGTGTGTGTGTATTATTCTAGGTTTGAATTAGTTCGCTACTTGTGAAAAAACATATAGCCTATATATATACATGCAGTCATTTTTTTTTTCGGTGAAAATACATGCAGTCATTTTGTTCATGAATATTGACAGATTTACTATCACATGCATGCACAATCACTACTGCTCACAACCTACGCACGTCTTTCAATATTTACAACACAACACAGCCCGGTCTTTTTAGTTGAATCAAGCTTGAGTTTTAGAATTCAGAAATACAAGCTAAGTGGCGAGGCCTTTAAAACTAAACTCATTAAATTGTGAACATACATTATTTTTACACATTTACGTCTATCTGTCCTAACTTTTCTCCCTAATGTCTTAATTGCAAAAGCCATGCTTTTCTTTTCCTTCTCTTTCAATAAAATTTTTATAATACTGGGTATATTAGATATATCAGTTGTTACTATGGTACGGTAACTAATTAAATCTACCCCGTACGCACAAGCACCGGAATATAATCGATTTGAAGTTTTAGATTGATATTGCCAAGGATAATTCGAAGAATATAATTATCAAATGACTTGTCACTTGAGTGTGCAAGTAAAGGAGAAAATGACAATAATTAAATAACCTAAGCGATCAAAAAAGGATGGATGTTGGATTTCCTTATTGTTTTTCATATTTTCACATTCACGTTACCATCTATTTCTCCGTAAAATAAGCTGATGTTTTGAAATCGTAGAAGCTATGTAGGGGATCTTTCTGATAATTAAAAAAATCAAATTAAATTCACTCGTACCATGTGTCCCATCAATTACCATGTGGAAAATGATTAAATTGTTTGGATGAGATATCATCACATGTCAATAAAAGCATGCATGTAAACTTAAAGAAAATAAAATCGAAATTAAATTGTACAGTTTCAGGCAAAAAAGTTTTTTGTCGTCGTGAAAACGCGTGTATAAATAATTATACAAAAATTCTATTTTTCGGTTGAAATTATACAACTTCTCATGACATAAAAAGAACACATGTTCAAGCTAGTGTTGATAGTTTAAATATTCATAAAAAAGTTGGATCGTCAGAGATTAAGAAAGAACAAAGCTGAAAGGTGAAAAAAAGGAGGACAAACTTTAATTGCAATCAACAAAGGGAAGAGATAACTAGAAAATAAAAAAAAAAGAAGTGGAGTTGTTTGAAATGAAAGAAAATAGGCTAAAGTGTAGGTACAGGATCAATCAAGGATTAATATTGTGCATATGCAAAATAAAGTACACGGGTTGTGTGGCCATTGAATGGTTTGAAACTTGAAAGAATACAATGTATATGTGTGTGTGTGTGTGTGTGTGTGTGTTAACGTGGCTTTTGTAAGCTTCATGGCTTAGCTAGCTAGATCCCATCAATTGTCTAAATATTGCCTAGCCTTTTCCATAGTCAAACTAAGCTCAACTCCAAATTGTAGACTTTACATGCTTTGTCCCAAACAAAACAAAAAAAAGATCCTTTTACCGGCCTATCAGTGATATTCATCAACGCGCTAGTAATTTGAAAAACAATTTAACAAATAATTTATATGTTTAAGAAGTAATGTATCTCTCAAAAAAGCCTAAATAGTGTGATAAAGCTAAGATTAGGCGAAAGTAATTAATTTATATGCAGATGAATTATTCTTCTCTTTATTATCCGATTATAAAATATGTCTGATAGGTGGGCTTTACCTACCGTCCCTCTCCCAAGTTCTTTTATATATATATATATACTAACCGGTAATCAACGCCTGATATAGAATTTATTATCAGGTATTCGAACAACTGATGATTATTTTTGTTTCAGGCTGGGTTCGTGACTTCCTCTCCCGATACAAGCTTTTTCTCTAGAATTCGAACTCAAAACCCAAAAAAAACAAACGGGGTTTTAAACCAGTAGACCAACTATATGTATTGGTCCTATCCTAAGGTATTTATTTACCTTCACATATAAAACGGGTATTAAATTGCTTAACTTGATCACACTTGTCAAGCATTCATGTTATATATGTGGAATTAATGGGCTAGATATTTTGAACCGTCCTTTTTTCTTAATATATGTGTTATAAGGTCTAGAATAGACCACATAGGAAATATTTTTTAAAAAATGCCGAATTTAGGGAGTTCAGCATGCGATGATGGAGAAGGCGAGAAGCTATATACAATACATATATGGTTCCTAAATATATCACTGGTTGGAATTATTTTTTTTTAAATTGTAAGAATGCTAAATATAAGTTACTTATAAAACGATCTGTTTTATTTTTTTAAAATTAGTTTATCTGAGTTATAAGCTAGAATACATTCTAACAATTAAAATTAAAATATGTTATGATTAAATTCCTTATTTAGTTTCATTAATCGATCCTTCCAAAAAAGCTAACTAGATCTCATATTTTGAAGCAGAAGAAATATATATATATATATATTGTATACTAGATAAAAAAAAAAATCAACAGTAGTCAAACTAAGTGTCTAGCCATATACGTTATATAACCACCCTCATAGTGTTGAGTGTGTGTTTATATCTATATATATATGTATACATATTCGGTTTGATGTTGAGTTCGGCATAAATTAATGCTAAGGTTAGCTAGGCTCTTATCCCTCTAGTCTGGCAGTGGTGTATGGGGTTATGAAGCAACTGAATCCAGCTGAATATCTGTTCAATATCAAGTTACCTTCTTCACTTTGTAGTTGTTGAATGTTGTGTATATTGACCAGTGCAATTTTTTCTTTTCATCTTTCCTAAAACCATTAAGTTTGTTTACTTGAAATATTTTTTTTACACCTACCAAATGTGTAGTATTAAAAATAATATGATTAATATCTGGTCAAAATAAGTACTATAACATAGCCACAAACACATATCCCGAGTTATATAGCTTGGTTGGTTAATAGCCATATCTTCTCCGGCCAACCCCAACCAAAGTTTATGGCTGTTGATGAACAATCGTTAAAATTTTCTGGCTGTTAATAATAATTACTTATATACAGGCTTTTCTTTTTAAGTGACAATTTGTTATTGCATGATATTAAGTTATTCCAAATTCCTATATTGTCATGCAAATGGAATAATTCATTCAAAATGATGAATGACCGGTTTGGAACGCCTTCTTTTCTTTTTGATAATTTTATCCTCATTTTCTCCAATCTTAGCCATATATCAAATCTAAGGGTTGAAAAATTATAAAATATTATCCCACAAATCTCTCATACTATCTTTTTCATCCCTATTTTCTATCTTATAATATCTTTCTATTTTTAGCTCTTTTTTTCTTATATATTTTTAGCGATCGAATTTGATGGATGGCTAAGCTAATTATAAAAAAGAAGGAGAAAATGACTATAGAAAAAATGAGGCCTTCCGAACCGATTGAAGACTGTATGATCAACTTTTAATAGAGATGCACTTAATCTTACCTAAAGGATGAAAAATACTCCATCCGATTCTAAATATAAGACCACTTTGACTTTTTCGACTTTTTCTTCTAGTCCAAAAAGAAAGTATAAGTCCAAAAAAAATCTTTTTTCCTCAAAACTAATTTATTCTACTTATAAACTAACTTATAATCTAATTTCATGTGACATATGTTATAATTTAGATGTCTAATTTGCTTCCTTAACTTCCACAAAAAAAAAAGTTAAAGTGGTCTTATATTCAGGACCGGAAGAGGGAGTATATGATATTAACTCACGTGGATATTGGATATTTTGTATTTATTTCAGATTTTAAGTTGACGCCACGCCATGCATTTTTTCAAGAGAAATTTAGAGTGTGTGCATATGTGTGTGTTTGAAGTAGTCTGGCAATTTATTAGTGAAAGACCCCCGGCCCCTTCTATCATTAATATGAACGGTTCATGACCATTTTTTTCATCGTCCAAAAAAAAAAAAAAAAGAACATAACCTTTAAATTTAATCTTCGAATATTCATATTTAAGTAAATCGGTCGACATTATGGTCTCCTAATACATGCCTATTTGTACCAATCGAGTTTGCTACTTCAACTACATCCTCTGCATCTCCTAACACGTTTAACAAATTAAATAATCTAAACTGCTAAAACTCAAACTTCATTTTAAATTTATTTTCTCACGCACGTATTTGTATTAATTATCTTACTTTCAAATATTAAATTCTGTTATTTTTTTATAACAAAATTTTATAGAATGGGTCGAATTCTCTCAAGATTCAAGAGCAGAGAAAATTAACTCCTGATCCATTGTGATTTTGTTATACACACACACACTAAAAGAATATCATATGTTTTAGAGTTTAAGTCAACAAAACAAAATAGCTACAACCTGTGGTACTGACCTATAAAGTGGATATTATATAGAGGATGGGCAGTATAAAAAAACTGCGCTGTTTAGTTTCTGTTATGATTATAGTCATAAAACAAGAACACAGATAAATAAAAATTGAAAGATGACTGATAATTCTTTCTATCTTGTGTTCTGTCTTAAAAGTTGTAATATATATGTACTATGTAAAATCCTCACTATCTATGTCTTTTGTAATCTGTAAAATATTCTGGGAATTTTTTTCCTGGGTCAAAAGTTCAGAAGAGAGAGGAAGGAGATGGCCGCATTAGTAGGCCTGAGGAGTCCGAGCCTTTTTGAGGCCTCTTTACAATTTTCTGCTCAAGCCTAAAAATAGCTTTATCGGGCTTAGTGAAAAAGTCCAATCAATTCATTTTCTCATTAAAAAAACAAATTGTTGGACCAAAAAAAGTTGAAATCTTTATGTAAACACAATACAACTATGTGGTTAACTTTAAGACTTAAGACTAGTGTCCAACATTATGTTGGCAAAATTAAGTGCACGTTAGGAAGCAATTCATATAAAATTACATAATATCCCATTTTACCATGGTATTAAAAACCGGATCGGACCGGCCGGGTTGACTCATTAGCCAGTCCGGTCCGAGCTAATGCAAGAAGCAAGGGAGATCGTGAACCGGCGGACCCGCGAAAACCCGTATCGACCCGCTTTGACCTGTACAAACCCGGACGGGTTGCGGGTTATAATGGGTTGCCATTAAAAAAAAATTAAAAGAGGAACGACGTCGTTTCCTCTTCAATCTTCAGCTTCCCTCCCATCCTAAGCTTCCCACGCACGTTTCATGTTCCTTTCTTTCTCTGGATTCTGAAATCAAAATCAGATAAGACATAGGCTCTCATATCAGTCACAAAATCAGAAGCTTCTCTGATCTCTCACAATCCTTGTACAATGTGTTTGCCCTAAAAAATTTCTAAATCGCCGTCGCAAGCATCGCCGCTTACCGTCGAGGTCGGACTTCCGCTTGCCGTCGCAAGCATCACTGGCTGACTGGCTGTAGGTAAATGGTAAACCTCTTCTTTAGTCTCTCATTTGCTTGTTCTCTTCTTGGTTCTTTTCTTGCTTATTCAAGTTATCACTGACCATTGCCGTTACACTCAGTGTCGTTTGAGGTTGTGGGTAAGCTTTTGAGTTCCACCTCTATGACCCTTGCCTGAGAAAAAAAAATCTACAGTCTTAAATCATTATTGTAAGGGTTTTAAGATCATCTATCATTCCTTGGAGCCAAGACCGATATATGGGCAGATAATAAAGGCAAAGCATAGAACTTTTTGGGGGAAGAAGGAAATTTTTAATTGCAATGGTTTTAAGATCGTTAGCTTGAAATATATGATGCAGTGATGTTTGAATAATGTCTCCTTGTAAGGGTGTTCATTGGCGATGGACTTGGCAATGATTGGTATACATGCATACATGGCCACGTGATTCACCAATGAACCCCTGCATTTAGAATGAGCCCCCTGCATTTTTAAAGAACCCCCTGCTACCCCCTGCATTTTTAATGACCCTTGCATTTTTAATGAACCCCCTGTTACCCCCTGTATTTTGAATGAACCCCCGTGCATTTAGAATGAACTCCCTACTACCCGTGCATTTAAAATGAACCCCCTGCATTTTGAATGAGAGCGCTAGTTATATTTATTTTGCACAAGTCTATGAGTCATGAATAATATTACTTCCTTATTTGGCTTTATTCACTGCATGAAGCTTGATTTATGTAATTATTTATGAAACTGAATGTTTATGTAATTATTTATTCACTACATCTTTTATCTGTGCTTTGTGCTATTGCTTAGGTTGTTGCTAATGGACACTACAAATTCAAAAGGACCTAAGGATCCAACCCCTACTGATTCTACTAACCCTAGTGTCACTATGGATGAGACAAATAAAGAGTCTAACTTGCCTTCATCACTCCATGGAACTAGAAAAACTGATCCAGCTTGGGATTATTTTTCCCTTCAAAAATGAAGGAAAAGTAAATGTCTTCACTTGCCTTTTTTGTACATCAAGTTACAGAGGAGGTGGTATAAATAGAATGAAGCAGCATCTTGCCGGTATCCCTAGTCAAATATCGTCTTACAAAAAAGTTTCACATGATGTGCGTAGTAGAATGAAAGCTTCTTTACAAGAAGGTGAAAAAAAAGACTCTTAAGAATGCACAACAACAAAATATTGAAGATATTGATAGCAATTAACCAATTGCTTCAACAGTGCCTAAGAGTAGTGCTTGTAAGAGGACGTCTTCTGGGAGTGTTGAGAATTATTTTGCTCCTAGGACAACCCCCGGTTCACAACCAAGCCTCAAAAGTGTATTGTCAAGCAAAGAGGCTCTACACAAAGTCAAGATGGCTATTGCTGAATGGGCTATAGCTAATTGCATTCTGTAACACCTGGACTTTTACTACTATATTATAGTAATTTAATTGAATTATAACCACTTTTATGAATATTCGAAGCCCAAAAATACGGAAAATTTAAAACTTTTTCTTTTTAAAATATTTATCCAACCTTCGGTTAGTTGGAATGGGCTTTTCGAACAGCTCAGAATTTAAAACTTTTATAAGACCAAGTGGTGCATAAAACAATTAAGCTACTTAAGTTCCCTTATAATTTTCTCCCCTTGATGATAGTGTGTGGGGAACGAAAACCCACTCAGGGGTTCTCTACATTTATTGATGGGTTTCTACCTTTCCAATATTAAAACGTTGGGGTCATCTCAGTTGATAACCCTTCTATCAGATTACGCAGCGACATTAGGGTAATACATACATTTTCTTTTTAAAGTATCTATTCATAATTCATAACCTCTAGGAAACTTAATTCCTTTAATAAATTTATTGTAATTCTATTCCATGTACCCTCTATTATTAATTTAATTATTTACTTTTACAACATATACCAATAATCTTATTAAAATATTTACTACCTCTGGCTTTTAAATTTCTAATCCTAATTTCTTCGTCTACTCTTCTCCCCAGCTAGCTTCCTTCGACCTGCCAAACTGAAAATGTTTGGGGAAGGGGGTGAGATTGGAAATCCCAATAGCAGTTTCTTTCATTAACATATATTATCATGCTAGCAATTGTCATGTATATATTTCATAAAGCTGTACAAATGATGATAGTCTTATTCCTATTAATCTGTGTGCTAAAAGCACCTGCCAACCACTAATAACAATATATTCGTTATAGTGGAGGCTTTACCTGCAGGGTTTCTCGTTAAAGCACATAAGGCTAAAACGTAACTAATCTCGCAAAGGTGTAGCTAATCACCTAAGCCTGGAGTACTCCATCTGAGGAATAACAACTTACCAACTAAATGCAACAGTTATTACAAAATAATACATGCAATTTAATTGTTACTGAAATAAACTGCTACCTGGAATCCAAGCTTAATCCTAAGCTCGCTCCTTTCTCTTCCACTGATCACCTCAATTTATGTCATTATCAAAACCTATTTACATATAATTCATAAATTAATACTTATATTTATATATAATTATTCAGCGCCTCTCACGTTTCTATAAGGTTACCTACATCTCTACCCAACCTTTTTAATATATTCCTTAAATCAATATTTCTAACTTTAATCAGCAAATAATACATACACAAGCATAGAAATATCCTAATTACTTTAAATTATATATATATATAATATATAAAGTTACATTTCAAGTTCCTAAAAATTCATTATTTAGAATTATAATCATTTGAGGTACCTTAATAATTTTACTTACATTAAATCTTCTTATTCTTAATGTTTGATCAATAATTTCTATAAAAATTATTCTTAAAAAGCCTTAGTTATTCACACACACAAGCACACACCAATATATATATATATATATTTATTTCTTATTTATGATACACTCTTCAAGAACAACTAAATCAATAATGTAAATCAAATCCTAGTAATTCAATCAATGACACATCCTGTATTTAAGACATTTTAACATTTCAAAAATCAATACAACAACCATAAAACCGATATCCTTGATTCATGTTAGTAAGCATTCAACTCTTATGCTATCTACTAAACAGACATTTACCATATTTCTCTATATAACTTTAATCATTTTTCATTACTCTTGAATTTACTAAACATCATTTAAATCCTTAACCAAACCCCACACCTCAATCTCTGACAATCTCCTTAATAATTTAGACCTCAATTTAAGTGCATCCAATCTCCCACCTATTTCAAACTATCATATGTACCTCAAAATGCTCCAAAAATTCAGATTTCAACTTAACACTTTTATAATCCCCATCTAATCATTATTAGTTTCAGTTATAATATAACTAATACTTTAAAACCTCAAACATATGCTAATCAATTCATATTCTTCTCAAAACAGAACTTTAACTTTTATAATTCCTTGATATCTTATTACCACCTTAAGACATCTAATTGAAGCCTTTCTAGAACTTAGAGCCCTTGCCTAAATAATCCTGGAATTTGTGGCCCAAGTGTACCATTATTACCTGCACATATAACACTCCCAACCCTATACTCCATTCTTTTCAAACTCATTCCTCTTTTACATAAATCAGTAACCTTGCTCTTCATGTATTAAAATTATAATTTCTAGCTTCAAATAGAATCTCTCACTTGCTCTTCAATCCTTCTAAAAATATTAAACTATCTAATATTAAATTCAAACCAATCCTTTCATTACAATACTAACCATAGTTTTGACAAAGGAATGCTTAAACATTTCCCCTGTTCTAATGGCTGAAAAGCCAGTGAAATCACAATTCTCCTTCAATTAAAATTAATCCTACACCATCAGACATCCATTCCGTCCTTCATCCTCAAACCTCATTCTCCAACAAAAATTCAGACATATAGCTTCAAAAATAAACTCTACTAGACCCTATCACAAATCCAACATACAAAAATCATAAGCTACTTCCTCCTAAACCTATTATCAGTCATCAATCAAATACAAACACCCAATCAACCCTTGCTCCTTCATACTTTTATCATAGCCAGAAATCAAATCAACAGCAGGACAGAAATTCAAGCCACAACAAAATTGATACACCCTCAACCTTAATTCCAACACTCAGCAATATATTAATTCTACTCTAATCCTTCCAACCTCAATCATTACAAATCACAACTTTTATATATAACTTAATCAAGAGCAGTGATACTAGATTATCAAAATTTCCCTTCAATTCTCGCAGCCAAAGCAGAAACAGGGGAATGAAGAAAATAAAGAGACCAATATATAGCCATAACAATCAATAGAAATTATCTGAGCAGAGTTTTCACAGAGAGTAAGAGCAAAGAACAAGAAATTCGTCGGCCCAGGGGAGAAAATTCGAAGGAATAGGCAACATGGAAGGAAAGAAAATTGAACAATTATCACCTTATATCATCAAGCCACCCGAACAAGTAAATTAAATCATTTATCACTGAACATAAATTCATCACAGGAAAACAAGAATCCACCAAGAACAAGAATCGATGGAACAGAGGAGAAAAAACAAGAATCAAGCAACATAGAGGAATGAGAATTCGGCCAGAACAAAATGGAGACAGGGGAAATTGAACAATAATTCAAACCAATCAGAAATCCATTAAATCATACATACAAATTGCTTATTAGAACTTCTCAATTACAAGTGTATCACATTCAAGGATTTTCCCCCTTTGACCCGTCGGATTTGCAGAAACAGGGGAGAGGAAAAATGCTTCAAAAATCCCTTAGCTTCATAATTACACTTTTAATCCATGCCATAACCTTAGAATTACTAAAAATCATGAGTAATTAAGTCCCAAAACAAGAAACAACCGAAAATCCCCAAGTTTGCCGTCGGATGAACAGTGCACGGAGGAAGAAATTTGGGAAATCTTAATTAATCCGACTCTATTGCTCAAATTCGTTCTTGGGGTTTGTTAATCGAACCACAAGCTTCGAATTTATGGATTTAGAAGCTTAAATAAACCCCAGAAACTCGAACCCTAAATCGGACCTCTCCCAAAAACTCACTCGAATCGGACTAGAAGGAGAAGAGAATGAAGGAAGAGAAGCTCACCATCGACTAGCCCAAGCTTCCTGATTACTTTCCTAGCTTCTCGCCGCCGATCATGGCTGATTTCGGCCGGAGCCGCCGCTCGAGTTCGATGAAACCAGAGGAACAGAGGGAACGAGAGAGAGAGAGTCGGAGAGGGAGAGTGATCGAGAGAGTGAGAGATAGTGAGGATAAGGGAGTATTATATAAAGAATTTGGGGAAAATTAAAGTTCTGACCCCTAAAGCTTTCTTCTTTTCATTTTAAATCCCTAGAATAAACTTTTTACTATTTTTAGTTTAGTCCCTCCCTGAAAATAATTTTCTTAAATAAATTCTTATATCATATTAGAGATTTTTCTTAGTCATAATTTCTTTAAGCCTTAAAATAAATTTTCCTAAAGTTCCCAAATAGAAATTTATCTTCTAATTATTTTTCTTTATTTTCTAAAGAAAATAATCCTTAAAATTATTAAAAATACACCTGGCCTCCTAAATTCATTTATAAGACTTCCAAATTTCTAAATGCCTTCCCAATTAAATTTTCCTAGATTTAAAATTTATCTTGTAATTATTTTACCTTCATATGTAAATAAAATAGCCCTTAAAATCTATTAAAATGTCTAAAACATCATAAATTTATTTTCAGTATTTTCCTTAATATTTTAGTTACATTATTAAAATCTTAAATAATTCCCAATTTTCTATTTTCTAAAATTTGGGGTGTTACACATTCCATTCAAAACATTTGATTGCCATTTGTTTCAAAGAGCTATTGATGCTATTGCTTCTATTGGTCCTGGATTTAAAGGCCCTACTGCTTATGATTTTAGAATCAACTTGTTAAGTGATTGGAAAAATGAATGCCAATTATTCATTGAGGGTCATAGAGCTAAATGGAAGGAAAGGGGTTGTACACTTATGGCTGATGGTTGGACTGATGTTAGACAAAGAACATTGATTAATTTCTTAGTTTATTCAACACATGGTATGGTATTTGTGAAATCAGTTGATGCTTCAGATTTGGTGAAAGATGCCAAAACACTATTGTCACTGTTTTGTCAGGTTATTGATTGGGCCGGTCTGACAAATATTGTCCATGTTGTGACGGATAATGCAGCAAACTATGTAGCATGTGGTAATTTGATTAAGCAGAAATATAAATCAATTTATTGGACACCATATGTTACTCACTGTCTAAATCTTGTGTTGAAAGATATTGCAAGTATGCCTCTTGTGTCAAACCTTGCGACAAAGGCTTCTAAGATTACCGTATTTGCTTATAATCATATGGTATTCTTAGCGTGGTTGAGGAAAAGAGAAGGTTGGAAAGAAATTGTGCATTCTGGTGCTACAAGGTTTGCTACTACATTCATTACATTGCATAGCATAGCAATGCACAAGATTGACTTGCAAGCCTTAGTTGTTGACAAGTTTTTTGTAGAGCACAAATTAGCAAAAACCGAAGCTGGTAAATTGTTTAGTGCAATTGTATTAGACAATCAGTTCTGGAATAGTTGTTTTCAAATTGTGAAGATTGTGTCTCCGCTAATAAAACTTTTGAGGATTGTTGATTCAGATGAAAAGCCATCGTTACCATATGTTTATGAAGGCATGTACAGGGCAAAAAAACAATCAAGGATATGTTTAGGAAGAAAAAAGACCTATACAAGCCTTACACGAACTTCATTCAAGCTCGATGGGATAAGCATTTGAAGAATGATCTTCATGCAGTAGCCTATTTGTTAAACCCTGCATTATTGTATAGTAATGAGTTTATACAAAAGCACAGGGTAATGCGAGCTTTTATTGATGTGGCTGAGGCATACTCTAAAGAAGATCCAAATCTTTATTACATTACGTTGATGCAACAAGTAAGTATCTATCGTGATCGTCAAGAATCCTTTGACACATAATCATGTGAAAGAGCAGCTAAAAAATTAGACCCTTGTAAGTATATATTTATGTGCACTTTAAAATTCCATTTTATAACACAAATGTCTAACATGTATGATTAAATGTTTTAGGTCAATGGTGGATGTTCTATGGGGGTTTAGTTCCAAAATTGCAAAAGATTGCCATTCACATTCTTAGCCAAACATCTTCTTCTTTTGGTTGTGAGAGAAATTGGAGTTTGTTTGAGCACATCCACACCAAACGGAGAAACCGTTTGCAACATGAAAGACTGAATGATTTGGTTTATACAAACTACAATCTACGATTAAAAAATAGGTAATCTTAGAATCATGACTGTGAATTTTTTATTCAATATGCTTTTAATTAATATAAGGGATGCTGAGAATTTTTATTTGTCTTGAAAGGAGTTTATTCAAGAAGCAGAAGGCAAACTATGATCCAATTGATATTGAATCAATTGACAATACAGATGTTTGGGTGGTTGAAGAAGATACAATTCCTGAGTTCGATGACATAGATATTGCAAATCTTGAAGGTGCAACTATTAATGAAGACATTGGGTCTGCATCAACTTTTGAAAGAGGTGCAGAAGGTTTGTATATCCTGTGTTGAATTTATGATTATATTTTGTTAAAGTGAATAATTACTATTACAAAATTTCTAACATTAATTCTTGTATTTGATTAGGTGATGAAGATATCAATACTCATGATGTTCCGTCTTTGGGTGATGTTGATGTTACCAATGCTTTTGGTGTTCTTTCTCCAATTGTGCTTCCAAATGCCTCATCGGTTATGGATTTGAATGAAGTCAATGAAAATTTCGGGGCCAATGATTATTAGTTTTAGTTATTACTAATGAGAGGGTTACAATGAATATTTTGTTATCAAATCCTATTTTGATACTCCCATTTGACTTTGATATCTTGTTATGCAATGGGGAGTGAATGATTTTAGGAGACTATTTTGATAATATTAGTTTTTTAAATGGTATTGATAATTTAGTAGATATATTTTTATACCACGGGTTGACCCCCTATCTGACCCTCTGACCCTTGACCTAGTAAGTTGCCCGGTTCACTATCCGGTCTGAGTTTTTATTCCTTGCATTTTACACCCATTCTTACTGCATCTTCCTCATCTTTTGCTTAATTGGCTGTTTGATATAAGGAGAGGGAAAGCGAGTGGGAGAAAATCTCTTTAAAATGGATTAGAAAAATTAAATAAGTGGATTAAAAGGTTTAAATGGTTTTTTTAGGGTTAAGGGGTCAAAAATACACATATGATTTTGTCAAAAATTCATACAGCACCAAATGTTTTTTTTTTACCAAAAATACATATGATTTTTCAAATTGGATCAAAAGTCACATTTACAGTTATATTAAAAAAAACGTTTGGTACTGGATGAACCTTTTTACAAAATCACATGTGTATTTTTTACCCTAGTTTAACTGTAGATGTGTATTTTCAATCCAATTTCAAAGGTCATGTGTATTTTTGGTTCAAAAAAAATATTTGGTGTTGGATGAACTTTTGACAAAATCACATGAGTATTTTTTACCCTTAACCCTTTTTACTCTTTTATCTTACATCTTATATTTGTTAGAATTTTATGATCACACATATTCAAAATTTTAAATCCATCTTACAAAAGTTTACCCTCCCCTCCTCCAAATTCCACATACAGATGAACTCTAAATGTATGATGCAGTTGTTGGGAGGATTAAATTAAACATGCATGTGCAATAAAAATAAAAATAAACATACGAAAAATGTGTTGAAAAGAACTTATTATAACACTCCCTGGTTGTTGAATATAAGATTTACTTAACTAATTTGATTAAATCAATGATATTAATTATGTTAGCTGGTATGTTGTGTTTTTTTCTATAATACTCAAATCATTTACCCTTATTCCCTCGACATCTCTTACTTGATTATTGTTTGAAGAGCATCAATAAAGATAATTCGGAAAAGCGATGACGAAATTGGAATTATGTCATGTATTTAGGGTCAAGAGTCAAGACCATCTCCCAAAACAAGTTACATGTTTAGGACCGGAGAGAATAAGTTATTTCAAATAGGTTAGAAAGCCAAAAATATTATTTTCCTAACAAAAAGATTCATATTTTGTTCAGCGTTCTCCCAACTACTAAACTTAAAATGGGTTAAGGGTAAAAAATACACATATGATTTTGTCAAAAGTTCATCCAGCACCAAATTTTTTTTTTGGGACCAAAAATACACATGAGTTTTCAAATTGGATCAAAAATCACATTTATAGTTATATTCCGAAAAAAAGCGCTTGGTGCTCGATGAACCTTTTTACAAAATCATATGTGTATTTTTGACTCTAATTTAACTGTACATATGTATTTTTGATCCAATTTGAAAACTCATGTGTATTTTTGGTCCAAAAAATAACATTTGGTGCTGGATGAACTTTGGACAAAAACACATGTGTATTTTTGACCCTTAACCCAACTTAAAATATATTATAATTGACTTTTTGGTTTAATATCACTTTTGATCCTTGAACTTTCACTCAATTTAGCTTTAGTTACTGAACTTTGAAATATGTGGTTTTGGTCATTGAACTATCACTCGGTTTTGGTTTTGATCTCTAAACTTTAAATCGGTGGTTTTAGTCCATAAACTTGTTATCGTTTATAACCATTGGTCTCTAATTTTTCAAATATTTTTAAAAGTTCTGAGACTAATGGTTATAAAACACTTAAAATTCAATGACGAAAACCAAAATTGAATAAAAGTTCAAGTACCAAAACTACTGATATTAAAGTCCAGAGATCAAAACCAAAATTGAGTGAAAGTTCAATAATCAAAATTACTGATTTTAAAGTTCAGAGACCAGAATCAAAAGTAAGTGAAAATTCAAAAACAAAAAGTTATATTAACCCTTATTTTTTTAAAAAAAAAATGGATATAAATTTTGCCATGATTATGTCGGAAATAACTCTCTTAAGGCGATTTTTTTTTCATATAGAAGGTCACACTTTCCAAATTACTCATTATTACTCCCTTCGTTCCATAATATAAGGTCCAATTTTTTGAATGATATTTTTCCAAAATATAAGGTCCTATTTGACTTTATTTGAGTAATAAATGTTTTTTCCCTATTTTACCCATGCATTAATTTTCCCACACATTTTCTTTCATCTTCTTTTTATAATTACCCCCTCTCTTACTCATCCATAAATAAGGGCAATTTTGAAAAAAAAAATGGTATATTTCTTACACATTTATTGTTTTTAACTAACTCTAACTAATTTTTTAGGAACCCGCAATTCGGTTAAAAAGACCTTATATATTGAGACGGAGGGAGTAGTTCTTAAAAACTCGTGTCATGTAAAGTTTAAAATATTTGAATCGAGGATAATCAATATTAGATCTACAATAACAATAAACTTGTGCATATATAGATTGATAGATGTGTTGCGCAGATCAAGTTCTACTTGGTGCTTGCACAATGCACATGATGATGTTTGCCCATCATATATATCAATCAAATTCATAAAAATTTTAAATGAAGTTTTCCAGTTTTTTTTTTAAAAAAAGCTCCACCAGAAAAAAAAAAATTATCCGTTCAAGAATTGAATTGGATTTATGCATCAGTGATGCGAGGCGGTTTAATGATTATAGCGCCACGACATTCTTAAGAATAACATCATAAGTCAAACACAGAGAACAAATACCCATCAATGCAAATTTTAGAGAGTTTATTACATGCTAAAATAGAAAATTTGCAATGTTTCATATTAGACTTGTACATCAGTTTAAAAAAAAAAATTATCAGACTTGTACATGCTCCCTCCCCGCATTCACAATTTAAGAGATGGTCAGCCAAATCACATAAATAAATAAAAAAGTATAGTTAAATCATTTATTAGATATAAAGTTGATGTAACATTTTTATTTTACCCTTATATCATTTATTATATACGTATATTTCCATTTAAAACTCCGTCTCATTATTTATTAAATATTTTCATATTATACAGTTTAGTAACCGCCTTTTCGGTGCAATTTTGCTCGAATTAATCTGTAATTTGGAAGTCAAAGAATGAAATACTCCTCTGATGCCAGAGAGAGAAGGTGTGAGTGAGAGTGAGTGTGGGGGTATCACTGAATAATCAGAGCAATGAAAGGGGTATACCGATCAGCGCTAAGGAAGCCTCAACGGAGGAGCAGGATTTGTTGGACCGTAATGTTAAAAAACTAGATAATGATGTGATCATGGGAGGAACTACGTCTAGTGAGGAGCAGAAGGGGATGAACCAGGCGGAGGAAAAAGAGGATGTCATAACTGAAGGTAATGGTTGGTCCAGAGCTGGCCCTCAAACAGCTTTCAACTTGAAACAACGGTCACCAATATCCTACAAATCTAAATTAATGGGCAGAGAAGAGCAGACTTTCTCAAAGAAATTAGATGAAGCCATGAAAGAATGGTTGAAGGAGGAAGAGGAGACTGCACCTATGCTCACTGAGGAGCAGCAAAAACTTATTGGCTTCCTTCCCAGCTTATCTATGACAGATGATAGACCTGAAGGAGTTGTGTATGCCATGGAAGGATGCAGTGATTGTCACCCTATTGGGGAAACATGCTAATCTTGACAAGATGAAGGATAGGATAGCTGGCTTAATTAAATCAAATCAGTTTAAGTTAGTGGACCTACCAAACAATTACTATGTTTTTCGCTCTGAAAATAAGGACCTGAGTAAGAGGTTGCTCTTTGATGGACCTTGGATGATTCAGGGACATTATTTGGCTGTGCAAAGATGGAGCCCCAATTTTAACCCTTATTGTAACAAAGTCAAGAAAGTTGCAGTTTGGGTGAGGATCCCAACCCTCCCTGTACACGTTTACTCAGAAGACTGTATGCTTGAGATTGGAAACATTATAGGGAAAGCTTTGAAAGTGGATATTAATACCCTCGCCCAGTGCCAAAACAACAAAATTGCAGTGGAAAGGGGGAAGTATGCTAGGGTTTGTGTAGAGGTGGATTTAAATCAACAACTAAAATCCAGATTTGTGATTAGAAGAAAAATTTACACTGTGGAGTATGAGGGTCTAGACCTCATTTGTTTTACCTGTGGGAAGTATGGACACAAACACGATGCTTGCACTTTGTCTGCTGGAGCATATAATCAAACTGAGGGTGACCTGAAAGAAGGGCATATTGGACAAGGGAAAAATGATCACCAAATTGTGTCCCAAAGTAGACAGCCCCTGATTAGCGTCCCAGGTGTGAAGGAGGAGGAAGAATTTGGTGTTTGGATGAAGGCCAAAAATACCTTTAAGCAGAGAGATTACCGGCCGGATCTAGGAAGGAAGGCACAAAGGAAAGAGAGCTCCGGTGGAAAACAAAAGGAGCAAGAGTCAACATTGGGTACTGGCACAAGATTTGATATTTTGCTAGAACAGGAAGCTACTGTCATGTCAACTGGGCAGGAGCAGGGGGCTAAAGGAAAAGTGACTGCAAAAGAATGGAGGAGGAAGGAAGTTTCACAAAAAAAGAATGAAGAAAGTACATGTGAGGAGGATGAGAAGAGGAAACTTTCTGCTATGAGTGTAGAAATAGTGACATGTGAAGAAGAAAAAAGCAAGTCAATAGGTGAGGGCTCTCACATGCTATTCACGGCAATAAAGAGTGCAGGAGAAGTAGTAGGTACGAAGAAAGAGAAAGAGAAAGTCAAAAAAGCAAAGTTGAATTCAAAAAAGGTAGAAGGTGGGTCCACCTTGGGCTTAAATGACGTTGGGCCATCTAAAGTAAGGGAATTCAAGCTAGAAATAAATAAGATGAGGATGGGTCGAAAAAAATTAGACAAGGCCGTTTTAAAAAGTAAAGCCTCAGGTGAGGGAGAAATGGGCTAGTCTAAGATACGAACCACAAGTTCTAGGCCTCTAATAATTTCCCCAATTATTAGAAGGAAGAACCCACGGGCTCACCAAATTATTATTGGGTCACTAACTAAAATGGGCCCTTTAGATTTTAATCAGGTGCATGAGTCAGTTAAAGCAGTTTTTTCAGAGAAGAGCAACACCTTAGAGCCTAATGCAACAATGGTGATGAACCAGATGCCTACGCCCGATTCAGACCAAAAGGAGGCTCCTAATGATTTTTCTGCTAACCAACCAGATACGATTTCCATAATGGAACAAAGAGGATCCTTTGGAAATGCAAGACCAAGGAGATTGCTGGTTCGAGACTGAGGCAGAGGTGAAAGATGATGCTGAGCTAGGCAATAATGAGATGGATAGGGAGGGGGCCTCAACGTAGGCTAATGGGTTCGTTTCCTCTCTTTCATTTTAAGGTTTACTTATGAATATTATTTCTTGGAATTGTCGTGGTGCTGCTTCAAAGACTTTTCCTGGTAGAGTTAAGGATATGTTACATGGTAAAAATATCCATATTCTTATTCTCCTTGAAACAAGAGTTAGTGGTGTTAAAGTTGATAGGATGATAAGGAAACTGGGTTTTGACAAATGGATAAGATTAGAAGCTACTGGGTATGCTGGGGGAATTTGGATTCTATGGCATGATGACCTCACTGATATTAACTACCTCCGTTCGTCTACTCAGTTCATCCATGTTCAGGTGATTGACAAGGTAAATAGGAAGACTTTCCTGCTGTCCAGTATTTATGCTGAACCATGCCCTTCTCTTAGACTAATCCTTTATAGGGACCTGGTGGATTTGAGTCAAGGCATTCAAGAGCCTTGGTTGGTCTTGGGAGATTTTAATGCTTATCTTTCATCTGAAGACAAAAGAGGCGGTGCACTCCCGAATTTCAGAGCAATGAAACAGTTTGGGGAATTTGTGTACAATGCTAATCTAATCGAAATGGATAGTGTAGGGGAGAGGTTTACTTGGGAGAGAAATTTGTTGAAGGAGAAAATAGACTGGGTATTCTTCAATGAGGCATGGAACATCCAGTTCCCCCAAGCAAGAGCTTATATTTTTAGCAAGTTTGGTTCCGATCATAGAGCAATTGCTGTCAGAATGTCTCAGAGCTTAAATATTCGGCCTATTAAGCACCAGTTTAGATGCCAAGCTGCTTGGCTTCTTGAAGAGGGTTTTGTGAGTGTTGTTCAACATAGCTGGAGGGAAAGAGAGTGGAAGGATAAGGTTAAAAACTTTGTTGGGAGAGCTTTGGAGTGGAACAGAGCTAGTGTAGGAAACATCCCAGGTAAGAAAAGACACCTGTTTCGAAGAATTGAAGGAGTAGAGAGAGCCAGATCACGGCGAGATAGTCACTACCTTTGCCAAATTGAGAATGAACTATGGATGGAATACAATAAAGTATTGGCGCAGGAAGAGCTCTTATGGTACCAGAAATCCCGTTGCAACTGGCTGAAATGGGGGGATAGAAATAGTAAATTCTTCCATTCCTCTACTGTTATCTGGAGAAGGAAAAATCAGATTGAAGGGATTAAGAACGCTGAAGGTGAATGGATCTTTAACCAGGACGAATTAAAAAAGATGGCTATGGATTTTTATAATAACCTTTTTCGGAGTGACCTAGGAATGGGTAGGCTGTGGCGAACTAGGTGCTCTTTTCCTCCTATGACAAATATGGAAAGAAATCTTATTTCTGCTGAGGTGACTTGTGAAGAAATTAAGGAAGCAGTCTTTGACCTTGGAGCCTTCAAAGCCCCAGGACCAGATGGTTTACAAGCCTTTTTCTATCATGAGATGTGGCATGTGATTGGTGATTCGGTATGTGACCTGGTGAAGCAAGTGTTTGAAGAGCCTAGTAGGATTGGCGAAATTAATGATACAAACATTGTCTTAATCCCCAAGATCGATCAGCCGGAATCCCTGAAGGATTTTAGACCGATCTCCTTATGCAATGTGAGCTACAAAGTGATTACGAAGATCATCAGCAGACGCCTTAGAATGGTAATAAGTAAGATGGTGGGGCCTCACCAATGTAGTTTTATTTCGGGGAGGCAGAGCAGCGACAATATTATAGTTGCACAGGAGGTGATTCATTCAATGAAGAGGAAAAAATGGAACACAAGATGGCTTGCAGTGAAAGTTGATTTAGAAAAAGCATATGAAAGACTTGAGTGGACTTTCATCCGGGAGACCCTTGACCTAATTGGCTTTAATGAGAGGTTCTGCAACCTTATTATGTCATGTATTTCAACCTCTTCACTCCGTGTGCTTTGGAATGGAGAACAAACTGAGGCTTTTAGATCAACAAGGGGGCTTAGACAGGGTGACCCCATGTCTCCATATATTTTTACTCTCTGTATGGAGCACTTTAATCATGTGATCCAAGATGCTATTGATGAGGGGAGCTGGGCCCCAATCCGCCAAAGTAGAAGATGACCGAAAATCTCCCACCTCTTTGTTGCTGATGATTTGATCTTGTTTGAAGAGGCGTCTAGCTCCCAGGTTGATTCTATGATGGAATGCATGGACTTATTCTATGGGAGCTCTGGTCAGAAGATGAATAAAGATAAAACAAAAATCTGCTTCTCTAAAAACGTGCATGGTTCAAGAAGGATAGATTTGAGTAATCGCATGGGTGTAAGCCTTACAAGTGACCTGGGGAAGTACTTAGGGATCCCTTTGTTACATAAGAGAGCCTCTTATGGTACATATGCTCCGATCTTGGAAAGAACTAAGAAAAGGATGTCAGGGTGGAAGAGGGGTTGCTTGAATTTAGCAGGGAGGTGTACTCTAGTTAAATCTGTGCTCTCGGCTCTTCTAACCTACTATATGCAGACTATGTTACTTCCGAAAGGAGTGGTAAAGGACTTAGAGAAACATAGTCGAAGTTTCCTATGGGGTGATAGTGAGGAAGGGAGGAAGCTTCACTTACTCTCGTGGGACCAGGTGACCCAAGACAAGCAGGCTGGGGGATTGGGGATTAAGAATTTGAGGAAGCAGAACAAAGCTTTCATTATGAAGCTCTGTTGGGGTTTGACTCAAAGGAGAGATGCATTATGGGTTCAAGTGCTTCGAGCAAAATATAGGTGTGGAGATCAGGATATCCCTCATGTTGGAAGAAGGAGTAATCCCTCACTTACTTGGAGAGGAATTTGTGTAGTCTGGCATAAGTTTCTTCATGGAATGGGGAAGAAGATTGGAAATGGAAGGTCTACTTCCTTCTGGTCGGAGAATTGGTCTCAAATAAATAAGCCTCTAATTGACCTAATTCCTGGTTATGAAAGCCTTGCTGATCTCAATGAGAGAGTGATTGATTATGTTAGGAGAGATGGAGAATGGGGTAGAAGAAAACTAGCAATGTGGTTTTACCCCCATATTATTGATCGGATTATTAGTGCTCACCCCCTTGTGAGGAGAGAGGAGAAGATAAATTTTACTGGAAGCCATCAACTGATGGTTGTTTTTCTGTCAAATCTGCATATCATTTTTTATTTACAGGTACCGCTCGAAGGGAGGATAACATATGGAGTTACTTGTGGAGATGGCAGGTCCCAGAGAAGATCAAATCCTTCATGTGGCTGGTGGTGTAACATCCTAAAAATTAATTGAGGATTTGTGGGGGTAAATAGGAATTGATTAATGAGAAATGATGGATTATGAGAATATTTGAAGGATTTTTGAGGTATTTTTGAGGATTTTAAAGGCCTAGTTTCTCCCTTATTTGGACAATAATAATTTTGGGAGAGATTATTTTTAGGCTCAAAAGAGGTTAATATGGGAGGAAATAAATAAAGGATATTATGGGAAAATTTTGAAAGTGAAAAGAAAATTTTTTGTTCAAAAGAAATATCTTATTTGAGAATTTTAGGGTCTAGTAGTGTAGTTTTCTCTTTCCACTCTGCCGACACTCCATTCCTCGCCAGAAACTTTTACTGTGCATCAATTATTATTTCCTCAACCAATCACATTCAACTACTATTTATATATATTATATTATATTATTATTATTACTATTGAGTTACTATTCATTACTATTGAGTTACTATTCATTTACTGTGCATCACATATATATAAACACACACCCCCCGTCTTCGTCCCTCACTCACTCTCTCTTTCGTTTCTCTCTCTTACTCTCTCTTTCCACCATATATATTCCTATCACTATATTTATTAGAGTCTGTTAGTATAGGAATAGTAAGCTTTTCGGCCAACTAAGCACATTTTTGGAATCCCGTAAGTCTCCTCTACCTTTCTATGTCATTAGTTTTTCTATTTGTTATACTTGAAAAATTAGACCTTGTCTAAATTGGTAATTTTTGGGAGTCCTAAAATTAATAAATTGAAGCTTAGACTTCGATTATGAGTTTTTCTAAGTATATTTTTCATTGTGGGAGGTTTTTCTTAATTATTGGAATTTATTGGATTTTTAGAAATATTGAAAATTAGGACTTTTGATGATCTGATGGGTCTATAGTTAAATTAATAATTTTTAGATATTTATTAAGGTTTGGAAAATAAATTGTGGATTAAATAATGGATTTTTGAGGTTGAGAAATAATTTAGGGATGTAAGGTTTAATTTTTTTAGGCTTGAATTTTTATAAATAGTTATTGGAAGGATAAATAATTTTGGATATATGTATAAATGGAGTAGAGATAAATTTTAGAAATAGAAAGGGAGAATAAATGTTAAATTGGAAATTTAAAATAAATAAGGGCAAAGAAAGGGTAGTAAATAATTTATTTTCCAACATATAAAATTGTTGGATAAATAATTAATTGTGGTAGTATGCATGATTGTGTAGTGCTTGAATTGCACTGAGTTAGCACGGGGGAGCTGCACTATTGTGAGATTGGTGCCAGCTATCAGGTAACCGCTTTCTGCTTGTTTATGTGTGTGTGTAGTGTTAGTAAGAAATTTGAAATATTATTATTTGAAAATTATGATGTTATATGGAGATGAGATTTTGAATCACAAATTGAGATTTGATTATCAATTGATGATTGATGAGATATGGAAATGAGATATTGGAATATTAATATTTTTATAATAAATGTCCTGTGGAGTATTATTTTGAAATGGCATAAATTTGTGATGTGAAATATTTGAAACGGAAATATATGTGGTTTTGGAAATTATTTAATATATGTATATTATGAAAATACTGGAAGGCCTGGTGCCTGATTGTGGTGTTGCATATCTATGTGTTGTATGTGAGAAATTATTTGGGTATGTGACACCGGTGAATTGGAAATTGTGCCATCACGTGATGAGGTACCCTGTTGCGCCACAGGGACTAATTGATATATTATGAGAAATAAAGGAGAGAAAGACGAAAGAGGGGATATCGCCCCTTACGGATTCAGAAAGGACAGAGATCCTTCTAATCTGTGGTATTATTCAGGGAGGGTAGAGAGTCCCTCGTGAACTATACCGTGGTGATCAGGGGTGGGTGGAAGGTCCCGACTGGTCCCACATGTTTTCCCAACATTTCTAGTAAGATTTGTTTGGGTTGTCTGTAATTATCAATGATATATATACTATTATTGAGGATGAATTGTGATGGATTATTTTATAATTATAAACGATTTAATTTTTAATTGTGAGTGTTTAATAGTGGGATTAGGGAGGTAATGTTACAGTTGGTATCAGTTTTATGGTATAAGACCTGGAAAGGTGTTTTGCATGTTTCTTGTTGGGTCAGTCATGCATTACACTTGCATTAGTGATATTGTGGCAATATTTTTCCGATCCTTTCCCTTTTTATATTTCATATTGTATGCTTGTTTTTAATAAGTGTAACTTCCATCCGTAGGTGGGTGGAAAGTATGGCTCGTACTAGGAGATCAGGTGCAGGAAATAGTATAGGGAATGAAAGTGTGGCTCGTACTAGGGGATCAGGTGCAAGAAATGGTACAGGGAATGAGCAGCCTGCAAACCAAGAATATGACGAGCTAGTAGCCAAAATGAAAGAAGAATTGAGAAAGGAGATGGAACAAAAAGTCGCAGCAATAAATAAAGAAAATGAGGAAAAGATAGATCAATTGAGAGCAGATTTTCAGGCTCAGGCTAATAGGGGTGATGAATCAGAAATGCAGGGGGAGTTCTCTAAAGTTAATGATAAGGAGGAAATAGTTTATCCTCGCCCGGAGGACTTGAGTACTGAAAAAGTATGGAAGAAAATTGACCGTCATCATCCGAAGCATTTTAGTGGAAGTCAGGATCCTTTCGAGGCAGAGGCTTGGATTAAAAGATTGGAGGCCATATTTGCAGCTGTGGTATGTAACCCTTATCAGAAAGCGAGGGTTGCTATTCTCCTCTTGGAAGGAAAAGCATTGATTTGGTGGCAGAGTGTATGTGGAGATGATTCCTTGATGACCTGGGATGAGTTTAAGGACAAGTTCTTGGGATATCATTTCCCTCCTTCTCTTAGGAAGGAGAAGGAGAATGCTTTTTATTATTTCAAGCAAGGTGGGATGTCAGTGGATCAGTATATTGCTACTTTTTCAGAGTTATCTCGCTATGTTTCGTTCCTGCAGCGTCAGGACGACCCTCAGTGGCGGATAGAGCAGTTATTTGAGAAGGCCAGACCTGCTTTGAGACTGCAGGTGCATGATAAGAAATGTAAGAATGTTGAAGAAGCATGTGAGAAGCTGAGGATTGCGGATCGCATGATGAAGGAGGCAGCTGCAGAGACAGTTAAGTATACTGGAGGCCCAGGTCAGGGCCAGCATAGTCATGGTAGACCTTTTCAGAGTAGGCCTTCTTATTCCTTTGGGCCGACGGGAGGTATTAGCAAGAAATTTGGAGCAAGTGGTAGCAGCAATTTTAGTGGCTCTGGAAGGAAGAGTTACTCTGGGAGCCATGGCCGTGGTCAGTCAGGTAGCTATGGTCGTGGTCAGTATGGTAGCCACAGCAGAGGACAGTCTGGTGGTTTTGGGCGTGGCCAGTCAGGCAGGGGTCGTCAGGATTCAGCCCCGTGGAGATTTGGTTCAGAAGGTCAGTCAAGAGGAGGCAGCCAAGTGACTTATGGAGAGTCAGTTCAGTCAACTCCTAGTGTAGCTGGTCCTTGTAGCAAGTGTGGTAGGTACCATCAGGGACCCTGTTTTAGATGTTTTGGATGCGGCCGTATTGGGCATACGATTAGGTACTGCCCAGATGGGGGTCAGAATATGCAGCAGCCAGTGGCTCAGCCCAGTCGCCCTCTAGTTCAGGGTAGAGTTTTTGCTACATCAGCTGAGGAGGCAGGGATGTCTCCTAATATGATTCGAGGTACGGTCTCTATTCATGGCCATAATATTGATGTGATGTTTGACTCTGGTGCGTCACATTCTTTTATCTCTTTCGATTGTACTCGGAGGCTTAGTTTTGAGTTATCTGTTATGCCATATAATATGCGTGTGTCTACCCCTGCGGGTGCTAAATTTGAGACTTCTTTAGTATGCAAAAATCTGGATTTATGGTTTGAAGGCCGTAAATCGAAAATTGATCTGGTATGTTTGCCCTTGAGGGGAATTGATGTGATTATTGGTATGGATTGGTTAGAGGAAAATAATGTAATCTTGCATTGTAAGGATAAGATTGTGTCATATGCTGAGTCATCTAGTGCGCCGATGTTACTATCTGCGACACGTGTAGAGAGATGTGTGAGAAAAGGCTGTGAAGCCTTTATGGTTTTCTTCTCCATTAAGGAGGAGGGCGAGATCTCTATCGAACAGGTGGATGTAGTTAAAGATTTCCCAGAGGTATTTTCCGATGATATGCGTGGACTCCCTCCCGAAAGAGAGGTAGAGTTTACCATCGAGTTAGAGCCAGGCACGGGCCCAATCTCTAAGGCTCCATATAGGATGGCTCCGTCGGAGTTAGTAGAGCTTAAAAAGCAGCTTGAAGAACTTCTGGATAAAGGTTTTATCAGGCCTAGCGGATCGCCTTGGGGTTCCCCAGTCTTGTTCGTAAAGAAGAAAGATGGTAGCATGCGGCTCTGTATCGATTACCGGCAATTGAATAAAGTGACCATCAAGAATAAGTATCCGTTGCCTAGGATAGATGATTTGTTGGATCAATTGGCAGGAGCTTCAGTTTTCTCCAAGATTGATCTTCGGTCTGGGTATCATCAGTTGAGAGTTAGAGCAGAGGATGTCCCTAAGACTGCATTCAGGACGAGATATGGCCATTATGAGTTTCTGGTGATGCCATTTGGGCTCACCAATGCCCCTGCCGTGTTTATGGATTATATGAATAGAATTTTTCGTCCGTATTTGGATAAGTTTGTGGTGGTGTTTATTGATGACATTTTAATATATTCTAAGAGTGAAGAAGAGCATCGGGAGCATTTGTATTCCGTCCTGCGAGTTCTGAGAGATCATAAGCTTTATGCCAAACTTTCTAAATGTGAGTTTTGGCTCAAGGAGGTAAAGTTTCTAGGGCATGTAGTATCTGCTGAGGGAGTTGCGGTTGATCCAAGTAAAGTTGAGGCAGTTTTGCGGTGGGAGTCTCCTAAGTCAGTGACAGAGGTTAGGAGTTTTGTTGGACTAGCCGGGTATTATCGTCGATTTATTCAGGGATTTTCGCAGATTGCGAGACCTTTGACTAATTTGACCAAGAAGGATAGGCCTTTCATCTGGACTGATCGGTGTGAGTCAGCATTTCAGGAGCTTAAGACCCGGTTGACGACTGCACCTGTGTTGACATTGCCGGATCCATGTCAGCCATATGAGTTGTATACAGATGCATCCTTCATGGGTTTGGGCTGTGTCTTGATGCAGAATGGTAAGGTTATTGCGTATGCATCTAGGCAATTGAGACCGCATGAGGAAAATTACCCGACTCATGACCTGGAGCTGGGAGCAGTTGTTTTCGCTTTGAAGATTTGGCGACATTATTTGATGGGGGCACAATTTGAGGTGTTCAGTGATCATAAGAGTCTGAAATATCTTATGGATCAAAAGGAATTGAATAATAGGCAGCGTCGTTGGATGGAGCTAATTAAGGATTATAAGTTTGAAATTAAGTATCATCCGGGAAAGGCAAATGTGGTTGCTGATGCCCTTAGCCGGAAATCAGTACATATGTCTTCCTTAAGTGTGGGAGAGCAGTTTTCTCTTAGTGATTGTCGTGTCATTCATGTTAGGGCAGAAAGGTCAATTGCATTTTTGGGAGCAATTGTTGGCCAGTTTGGGTTCTTCGAGGATTTAAGAGTGGCTCAGGATCAGGATAGTCATTTGAAGGAGATCCGGGAAAAGCTTGATAGTGGTGTTTATCCAGATTATGATCTGGGTAATTCAGGTATTCTGAGATTTAGGAAAAGAGTATGTGTTCCGGATCATGAAGATATCAAGAAAGCTATTCTTGAGGAGGCTCATAGGAGCAGTTATGCGATGCATCCTGGCGTTTCTAAGATGTACAATGATTTAAAAAGAGTTTATTGGTGGCCTAAGATGAAGTCCGATGTGACTCAATTTGTCTTAAAGTGTCTAACCTGTCAGAAGGTGAAAATCGAACATCAACGGCCAGGTGGCCTATTACAGAGTATTGAGGTTCCACAATGGAAGTGGGACAGTATTTCGATGGATTTCGTGGTTGGCTTGCCTTTAACTCAGTCTGGTCACGATTCGATTTGGGTTATCGTGGACCGTTTGACTAAGTCCGCTCATTTTCTTCCGATCAGGATTAATTATCCTTTGACTAGATTAGCTCAGATGTATGTGAATGAGATCGTCAGGCTTCATGGGATTCCCGAGAGTATTATTTCAGATCGAGACCCACGATTCACCTCTGAGTTTTGGAGGTCTTTACAGACGGCTTTGGGTACGAAGCTCAAGTTCAGTACTGCGTATCATCCTCAGACCGATGGTCAAACTGAGAGGACGATTCAGACTTTGGAGGATATGCTCAGGGCGTGCGCTTTGGAGCTACCAGGCAGTTGGGATAGACATCTTCCATTGGCGGAATTTGCCTATAACAACAGCTATCATTCGAGTATTCAGATGGCGCCTTATGAGGCTCTATATGGTCGGAAGTGCCGGTCGCCAATTTGTTGGACGGAGCTTAGCGAGAGGGCTATCATTGGCCCAGATATTGTAGATCAGACGACAGAGAAGATTAAGTTGATTCGCCAGCGGCTATTGACTGCCCGTAGTCGGCAGAAGAGCTATGCAGATAAACGACGTAGATCGTTAGAGTTCAGTGTTGGGGATCATGTTTTTCTTCGGGTATCTCCGACTACGGGTATTGGGAGGTCCATTAGAGCTAAGAAGCTTACTCCCCGGTTTATGGGTCCGTTCGATATCATTGAACGGGTCGGATCGGTGGCATATAGGGTGGCATTGCCTCTGCAGTTATCGAATCTTCATGATGT